>JAUMJL010000328.1:0-1365000 GCA_033558185.1 Dromococcyx pavoninus | reverse complement strand
CACCAACCATCATCTAAACCATGGTACTCAGTGCCTCATCCAATCTCCCCTTAAACACCTCCAGGGTCGGCGACTCCACCACCTCCCTGGGCAGCGCATTCCAATGGCCGATCACCCTTTCAGTGAAGAACTTCCTCACATCAAGCCTAAACTTTCCCTGACGAAGGTTTAGTCCATGCCCTCTAGTTCTGTCAAGTCCAGGTGTCTGAGGCAATACCTGCCACTTCCTCTACCACATGGGCTTTCTGGAAAAGCAAATGGATTACTGTGGTACAGAACTGACTACTATTATCATTTTTCCCTCGATGCTTGTAGAACATCGAGAGAATATATACAGTACATGTTTGTTCTCAAACCAACATATTGAGATGTGGAACAATACCTTTGTCATAATATTTTTTTTTTAAAATGGTCTCCTTGAATAAAGAAAAAGGGTAATTTTCTTCTTGTAAAACTATACTTCTCATTGTATTTGAGGTTAATCATCAGTGTGTGCAAAGTAAAATAGACAATAATTTTAAGTTTCTTTTGTGTTATTCTATTTGTAGTCTGCTGGGAAACCTCACTGATGTCCACTCTCCAAGAACCAAGCTGGCAATGAGTAGTAGTGTGAGTAACTCAGTTTTACCTGCTTTTCTTTTCAATTATATCTCCAAACCTTTGCAATGCTGGGGAAATGAACTGGCAGTGACTTCTAATTCTCAGACCTTTGCAATGCCTGAATCTGCTGTCATACAAGACGTCACTAAACTTGTTCTGATTTGCCAAATATATATAGGCAAACCAGTCTATAAGTGTGTGGCGTCTCTCAATGATTTGCAATAAATATCTGTCAATGTAATACTCAGACAGAAAGCAGGATAATTATGCCTCCAGGTTCCTTAAATACCTAGTTTAGGCTAAGCTTTCTTGAAAGTATAAATTATAAACATAAAAAAGTAATATGTTAAACCACTATTAAATCTGTGAGTTCTTGCATCTCTTTCTACAATGATCTTACAATGAGGAAGGAAATAATAAAGCAAAATTGGATATGATAGTATTTTTAGTGTAGAAATATTTTAATGTCTGCTTTTAGTACTTCCTAGAATTTTTAAAGCTAAATAGTAATGTTACTTGCTTTAGTAGGAATTCCTTTTTTTCTGTCCTGAAGAATAATGTTCTCACATCATTTAACCCTGCGTTCCTGCCTTCCTACCTGCCTTCCTGCCTTCCTCCCTTCCTGCTTTCCTCCCTTCCTCCCTTCCTGCCTTCCTGCCTTCCTCCCTCCCTCCTTTTCCCCTCACTTATTTCACTTATTTCCATTCTTGGAATACCATATATATCTTAGTCCTTGCTTTTGCTTTTACAACAACAAAAATAAAACAGTTTAGAAACTCTACTGATCATATCACATTCTCTTTTTTGGCTTATTTTCTTTTTCAGCGTTTTTTGTTGTTGTAAAAGCAAAAACATTTCTGTGGAGAGAATTAATAAAAAAGAGATGTAGTTCATATAGGCATCTTCATAGTGACTCATTCACTAGACACTAATGTACTGATGTCTTCGTCAAGTGTCTGAAAACTATACTCGTCACACTCAAGTGGATGATAAACTTTGGAAAAAGTGAAAATCTGAGTCGGGGCATTTATTTATTTATTTGTTTATTTATTCATGTATTATTTTCTGATGATTAAGAACCCCCAATCATTAGCTGAAATGAAGTCCATCTAGTGAGTTTGTCCATTTAATATTCTCCAGGTTTTTGCAAGGGACAATGCAAAACCCCAGTAGGACAGTTTCTCACTCGGAGTCATTTGGAATCCTCTCCTGAGAATATAGAAACTGACTTCCTATCTGCATGTAATGAAGCCTGATATTTTTCTAATGATTGTACTGTCAAATGCCCTCTGTAAGCATCGCTAATGATAGGTTTTTGTGCACACAAATACAATAGTTTCAGCAACAATGGCTCCAAATTCTAAAAGTATCTTCTAGAATTCCGGTTGTTCAGACTATATTAATATGAATAAAGAATTTGCAGAGTTTTTTCCTGAAAACAGCTGGAGTGCTGCATATATTGCTTTATCTAGAAAGACATTTTATATCAGTAATTAGTGATCTCGGGAATGCTGAAATTCCTTTGTGAAAAATTATTATCCTGTTTCATTAGAATAATTTTGATGCCATGCTCAAGGCAGATTAGGATGATACTTTAAGGGCCTGGGTTTTTTCAGCATTTGTGTTATTTTGCTTCAAAATAGGTTCCTGATGAGCTCATTCCATCATTTCTACTTTACCTTGTCTATACTTAGGGCAAAAGATGTCCAGGGAATGTGAAAATAATGAAAGTCTGCTGATAACAGCAGAAAAAAATTGTCCCTTCTCACCTTTCCTGCTAAAGCTCTGGAGATTTTAAGCACTGCTGGTAAAGAAGGGAATTTCAATTTTGTGGGAGACTCTGGTGTGATAGTGCTGCATGCCAGTCTTCAGGAAGGAGATATGAAAATGGAGAGTTTCCCAATGGCATGGGAGAATTGCCTTTTAGAGGAACCCTATGGATAATGGTTGCCTAGGGCAGGTGCCTGAATGGCAGCAGACTAGCTAGCAAGGCATGTGGCCAGGGGACAGGGAGCTGGGGAGATCTACGCATGGGGATTGAGCTGCTCTGCTCTGCCAGCCAGTTTGTCCAGCCACACTTGTGGGAAGAAAAACAATGAAGAAGAGCAGTATACTGAGATTATTAATTTTTATAATCCCTTCCAAAGCTTTACTGCAAAGATGTACTGGTCATCCTTGTTACTGGGCAATGGAGCATAAGTAGAATGCAGTTCCTCACTTCAGACACTCAGTATGTGTCTTTGACAGCAGAAATTAAATACCAGACTCTCAGAGCTAGAATATTTAAAAAAATATTTTGTAGAATTTCGCTACACTCAGTTGCCCTTTGCTTCAGGCTATGAGTCACATTGTTGGTGCATCTTCTTCTTTTAACCAGGACAACTGCAAAATTGGTATATAAGCATACACTGAGCTGTATGATGATGTACAGTAGCAATTTCTGATGGCACATTATTTGCATGTGTGGTGTTACTGTGTTAAAATGAGGATGTATAGAGAGATAAGTAATTCTTATTTATATGTACTGATTTTTTCTCTTGCTGCATTTTATATTTTAGACATATAAGTAGCACCTCTGATTTTGGAGCGCATTTCAACTTTCATTTTTCTAGTGATTTCTTATGTATCATTAACTTTGAAACGACATTAATATGCTACTCTACACAGGTGTACAGTCTCTGTACTTGCAAACTCAAGGGTAAAAGCTGCAAGAGATGTATAGCATGGCAGCACTGAGCTATATTCTGTGGACAATTTGACAATGTAGAAAAAATTCTTTGAAGACATGATGGTTGTAGTTGTCTGACATTCTCCTTGGACCTGTAGTACACACCACCAAGAAGCACATATGCCTGCCTACCTAGCAAAGACAATTTGAAAATGGAGTTGTCACCATTGTCATATGAAAACAATGAGCAGGATGTGAGTGAATGAGGGTGAAAAGGGTGCAGAAGTGGGGGTGGCTGAGAGAATTATAGAGTCGTGAAATTTTTTTCTAGATAATCCTTACTCTCCGTGGATTTATTAGTAAAGATTCCCTAGAGAATCACTCCCTATAAATCCTATTTCTCCTTTCCCCTTCTTGCTTCTACAGCAGCCGGGAAGCTAATGTGTGTGCTAGACGTGGAAATACAGACATTTTCTGGCCTCCATCTGAGGGCAGGATTTTAAATACAGAGTTACATGTTGGTGACATGTTGGTGCCTATAGGTTTTTTGTATGTAGTAGATGAGCAAGTTGAAAAAAATGAAGTGAAATAATTCTTAATCAAGGAATTAACACTTTCTGACATTACATGCAGTGTTGGTAACATATCTTAAACCTTACTGCATTTGAACACCTTTTTTTGGTCAGATTGGGGGCCTCAGAAAACTCTTTTCTTTTGGAAAGTAATGTGCAATGTATGAGCTTGCTAATGTACTTCCTTTGCAAATTTATACTAGGACTGAATGAACTACTTTCTGTGTTGATTAAACTCCCGCTGTTTTGGATCATCCTATTTTTGTTAGTGGAGAGTACAAAATCCTGTATGCCAGGGAGCTACTTACAGCATAGTGAAAAATAACAAAAATATTTATTTAGAAGCTTCTCTTCTAAAAAATTAGGAAGTTAGTGGATTAATAAAAGCCCGGAATATATTAGAACTATAGTGTCTGAATATGTTTTTGTTCTTGGTTTTTGGGGTTTTTTTTTCTTTTTAAATGGGAACTCATATTATTATAGAAAAAAATTGTACCTATTATGAGATATCAAATAAATGCATTCAGGAAAATATACAAGTGTGCTTCTGTAAAATGCATAACTTTATATTTGTGAGGAAAGAAAAAGAATTGTATGTCCACAAGTTTCTCCTTGTTCCCTGGAGAGCCGACTTTTTCTGAAAATCATAAATCCGAGAAACACTATAGTTACTGCAATAGAAAGATTTTAAAAGTAGCGATAGTTGCTTCTATGTTTCTTCATTATGGCACATTGATTTGCAACTCATAAATGTTTTTTCATGTATGTGTGAAAATACAGAAACATATAAAACACACGTATACATATATTGCAAAATATTTCACACGAGTACAATAATAACTTCTATGTGGCGTATAATACAGAAATGTGTAGTTCATAAATTTCGTAAATATCATGAAGTTCATAAATTTCTATTGCATTGTTCCTGCACTATCAAAGAGGAAGAAGTGACAATATTGGACTAAATCTGTTTCTGCAATCTGTTTTTTCCTTGTGAAAAAATTCAAACAAAGACATTGCCTCCTTATCCTTGCAAGTAATACAGAAGGGCTTCTCTCTCTGTCTCTCATTCTTCCTCCCCTTCTGCTTTTTACTTTTTCTTTTGCTTTTTCTTTCTCTCTGTCTTTCTCTGTCTTCCTGTAAATCTTTCCTGCACAGCTTCAGATGATATGTCTCTTTTGGTGCTTTTGGACAGCACTCTGTTGTCTGATGATGATTTTGTTCCTTGGAGGGATACAGACAGAAGCTTAAAGTATGAAAATAATAGTAAACCTCTCTAAAACCTTTCAAGCATTTTTTTCTCTTTAGTTCTGCTTTGTTTCAACTAAACAAAAAGACACCTCCCCCAACCACCCAAACTCTCAAATCCCCCAAATGTAAGTATATACTATATATTCAATTTAGAAAACACTAAATTAAACTCTAATAATTACCTGACTTGTTCCCACAGCTGTCTGACTGCCAGTATCTGCTTGGCCTAATACATGTTTAATAGTTGTCATATTCGTTGATTGAATATGCATTAAATGAAGAATTGTCTTGAACGGTGATTTGGAAAACCAGGAAATGGCTTGAAGACAATGGGTTGTAAAAAGAGGGGAAATATCCATGAACAGCTAAAATAACTCATCTCTGCTCTTCAGATATGAAAGGAAACGTACCTTGACTATCACTGCCTTTTTCACCTATTTTCTCTTTGTTTTGGAGTTCCCTCCGTTCACTTTTATTTCCCCTGTTAAAAAGTAGATGGGGAAATAGTAACGAAAAGCATGAAGAAAAGAGAGGAAAAAATGATTAAAAACCAAGGAGAAATGAAGGCAGGTTCTGATATATATTTTTATAGTTGGTAGAAAATCTACTGGGAAAGAACTTTTAGAGCTTTAGAAAGAACCTTTTGCTGAAAAGACGGTTTCATACAAAAACTTGCAAATAGCCATATATTGACAGAGTGCAACAGACAAGTTTGTGAGGCTACACTGTGATAAGGCAATCTTAGCTGACTACCGTCTATCTTTCTTGTGTACTTATTTTAACTGCTAATCCATCTGATTGAATATAGCAATGCTCCATGCAGAACAGGGTATGTTAATGTGGACTTCCCTCTGTTGCACAGTTAGACTTATATTGTTGTTAAGTCCCACATAAGCAACTGATTGCTAGTTAACAAAATCCTGTTTGGAAAATGATGAACGGGAAAATTTAGAAGTGTCACTGTGTCTGAAATTCAAAGACATGACAATAATATTTGCAACAAAAATTTGTGTGACGCAACGTGAAAAAGTGCTTCTTTCAATAGCATGAGTGCTATAGATAGGCATATCTATTTTCAAGTGTGTCATAGCAGTTTTTAATCATGCAAATAGAAGATATGTAGGGTTCAGCAATAGTTTCAAATACAATGAGGTCTACCTTAGTTGCCTTGCTGGCAAAACTCCAGACTTACTCTACAATGAACTGGTATCTGCTTGTCTCAAAAACCCTGGCAGTAGTAGTCAGATTATCTGTATGACTTGTATCTTTAATAGGTGTAGAACATGAGACTTTACTGAAACCTGGACAAATCTGGCAGTCTGTAGTCTGTATTGTTGTCACCATCAGGTTTTGGGCAGAATCCGCCTTCTCCTGAGTGGGAGATATGAGAGACTTGCATGTAAGCTGCTTATGCTTGGGTGGGCTAAGACTATAATTTTTGGCCCTTGCTGCAACAGAATGGTGTGAAGAGTTACAGCAGTGTCAAACTCAAGGCTCCTGCCGTTCTCCTGCTCCTGCAGTGTAATGCACGTCACACGCTGCACACGTGACTGGTGCTGGCAGGAGCTTAGGGGCAAGGAGATTGGTGCTGCTGTTATGTAGAAACAAGGTACCAGGCTGAATAAAACAAGGTGGAGGGCTGGATTCGGCCCATGGGCCGTGAGTTTGACACCCTGGTTTACAGCATAGTCTTGTTCTCTTATTTATCTTCAGCTTAAGAAAATATGCAGAGATAATATCTACAAACTCTTCTTTAAAACAGCAACAATCCTGTTAGGAAAAAAAAAGGTTTTGTAAATATGCATAGTTATAGTATATCTGTACAGTTAACAAAATCTGATAGGATTTCTTCTGCAAGGGTCAGTAGTGTAAACTTTAAAGCTGAGCTTTCATATTTAGCCATTACTCTTGCCTACGCATGACCAGTTTAAAGAAGTTAAGCCTGGGTCTCCTCTGGATCATCTTAGGCTTGAAAATACTTAGGTTGAAATACTGAAGTACAAATATTTGCCCTAGAGATGGGAGAAGGCCCATATATTATTTCTCCCGTTTTCCCCTGTCATACATTTACTCTATGCTTTTCATATTTTCTCTTACTGTGTTGGCCTGCTCTGTGTTTCAGACATGCTAAAGGTTTTTAGTGTGCTTTGACAACAATGCTATATATAAGCAATTCTTGCACATTCTCCAATCTGATCTATGGGGCTAGCTTTGGTATAATTTATAAAATTGAAGGTTAGTTGAAGTTTATGGCACAAGTTGCAATGGTTACAGCATCACATACTAAAGATTCTTCACTTTCCATTGCATCCTGCCCACAACAATCCATAAGTACAAGGTTCTGCAGACCTGGAAGATGGGAGAAGTCTGGATATTACGTTTCTTTTTTCCTTATCAATATGAAGCATTGGGTTGCAATTTTTTTTGCTGCTCAGTTAACACATTTTCTAGCTTTTTAATTTGCTTTCTAGTTTTCAGCTTTTTCCTTGTATGACATTCATTTTCGTGTTTTCTTAAAAACTTAAAAATTGATGGGAAAATAACATATAAAAAGACAGTTGACTATCGTAACAGAGAAACTCGTATTTCAAACTATTTGCGGGAGCCTCCGATGGTGTACTTTATGGAAAGAGTTACACAGGAAACACTGACAATTAACTAGGTACTGCCTAAAATGTCTTTATTTTGCTGACTCTCTCTAGATAACATATAAACATCCCCAGGTGTATGTTCTAATAAACGCATTTGAGAGCGCTTTATGCTTCCTTGTGATGTTTCATAAATCCACAATTCATGAACAAATTTTTAAAAAAATCCCTTTATTCCTAAGCAGTATTTGTCTATCTACAATGCAAAAAATTGCATTCAGATGACGAAAGCTTGTTTATCGATTCATTTTTTTATGCCATTAATTGCACAATGGCTGCTAGAAAGCTGCAACATTAGCCTTGGGAAGAAGTATAGCCATTCTCATTCTGAGGCAGATATTTCAAATGACATTTAACATAAACTCCCAGTGTCTTTACTAAACTCAGCTAAACGGTATGCTTAGTGTGTTATGTTTTTCTGCATGGAAACAAGAATTATTTCATTTTAGTAAAATATAGAAAGAGGATAATTTCTTCTGTCATAAACAAGGTGAAAATGTACTTAGCTTGTTATTTTAACACATAAGTTACTTTTAAATTTAGCAACAGTTTCTAGCTTACCATACCTTCCATATAGTGACAGTGTCAAGATAAACCAATGGTATTTGTTTCCCAAAGAGATTTTGTCTTCAGATTGCTCTTGAGGTGACACAGAAATACGTACAAGAAAACTCTGCTAAGACCAGCAGGATCCTTACAGAAGTGCTGCATAATATCATATGTACCAGCTTGGAGTTCAATGAGTTTTGTTTATAAAATATTTATGAAGAAATAAAAAAGAAAAAACACTAGCAGCTTCCAAGGGGAATTTATACAGATAGAACTCCTGCTGTTTTCAGTGGAGATTTTCGCTGCTTTTGGCTTTATCTAATAGCCGTTGAAAATAATGGGAGTCATTCCTTTGATTTTAATGGGCTTTGGATCATGGATTTTTGTTATAATAGGACCTGGGTGGTATTTAGAAATTGTCATACATGTTTTATATAGTAATAAATGCTAAGCCAAGTTTGTTTACTGAATTACTTTCAAATATCAGTCTTCATAATTGTTGCCTATGCATGAACACACTGTTCAGGTAAATGAAGGAAGGTTTTCTTTCCACTCTTGTCAGTTATGGGTAAAAAAAGGAAACCATACACACTAGAATTCCGTAAGTATCCCTTTCTGGAAACTTTTTGCTAATTTTCTTTAATTCACTGGAGTTTACATAGAGCAAACTGTAGTGGACTTCGGTGTAGATTTAGCAAGTTAGAGATGGATCAAATATCCCTCTCCGATCTGTTAGATAGTCTACTGGCTATTGATTTATAAAGATTTTCATTACCTTCTCAGCTAATCCTTCAAGCAGAATCCGTGATGGTGGATTTGTGTGCATAACAAAGCTATTCCAGAAAAACTGAAGCGTTCAAATACTGTATTGGCTAATGCCTGAAGAGAAAGTGAATCCTTCAAGCCCAACAGCAACAATGGATTGAATTAATGAAAATCCTACCCCAATACTGTGGAAAAATGAAAGCTTGAGGGATTTTGTTTTGGTTGGGGGCTTTAGAAGAGTTTAACACTTCTGATATGAATTTGAAATATTTGATTTCATCACTAGATCTACTGAGTTGGCCATGAGTAGTGCTTTGTTAACATATGAATATCTGATACACTGAAGATCCTTGAAAAATAAACTAACATTTACATGTGCAAAACCCTTCATCAAAGTCCATATGTCTAGTCAGAATATACTGTAAGACGGTAACGGAATGGTGAGGGGTTTGCAATTCTAGTGGAAAAAAGGTCTCTTCTCCATGCCGTTCTTAGAAGACTGTTAACTGCTGATTAGCATTAAGGTGAAATACCGTAGATGCCTGTTGTAGTATGTTAGATTGCACTTTATGTAAAAGTAAAAATGCAAGCCAGATTCTCGGTCCATTCTGCTTCAGAACTGAGAGCAGTTGGATGCTTGGCATATAAACCAATGATATTTTAAAAACATGTGACTGTAAAATCATTCAGTGTTTGGACTCAGGTGTCTCCAAGGCAATTTCATTAGCCTTGCGGCATTTAGCCTTCCATTAAAAATATGCTAATGTTACCATATTCTGAGTGTTGGGTGGCCAAGTCAGGTTTTGAGTAATTTGAAAATGATCTTCTCCAAGGGAAAGCACAAGCAGTTGAGAAAAGACACATTTTAAGCAGGAGTCTTCAGCCTGCTTGTTATTGATTGTGAATTTTATTATTTGCAATATTTGCTAATGCTGGATCATCTGTGTACGTAGAAACATCTACTATCTCTTCATATATTTTTGTATTTCATAGAATCATAGAATCATAGCATCTTCTGGTTGGAAAAGACCTTTGAGTTCATCAAGTCCACCCGCTCCCATTATCTGTTAAACCATGACTCTTAAAAAATCATCTATCCTTTTTCTAAACACCTCCAGGCATGGTGACTCAACCACCTCCCTGGGCAGCCTGTTCCAGTGCCTGACCACCCTTTCGCTAAAGAAATTCTTCCTAATATCCAGTCTGAACCTCCCCTGGTGCAACTTTCCCCTTGTCCTATCACCTGTCACTTGAGAGATCAACACTCTCTCTCAGCTGCTCCTCACAGGACTTTTTTCCAGCCTCTTCACCAGCCTCATCACCCTTCTCTGCATGTGCTCCAACACCTCAGTGTCCTTCTTGAACTGAGCGGCCCAGAACTGAACACGGTACTCGAGGTGTGGCCTCAACAAGTGCTGAGTACAGGTGTACAATCATCTCCCTGGTCCCGCTGGCCACACTGTTTTTGACACAGGCCAAGATGCCATTGGCCTTCTTGGCCACCTGGGCACACTGCTGGCTCATATTCAGCCAGCTGTCAACCAATATCCTCAGGTCCTTCTCTGCTAGGCATCTCTCCAGCCATTCTTCCCGAAGCCTGTAACGCTGCATGGGGTTTTTGTGCCCCAAGTGCAGGACTCGGCATTTGGTCTTGTTAAACCTCATCCCGTTGGACTCAGCCCATCGATCCAGGCTGTCCAGATCTCTTTACAGTGCCTCCCTTCCTTCAAGCAGATCAACACCGCCACTCAAAATGTTGTCTGCAAGCTTGCTAAAGGTGCTCTCAATCCCTTCGTCCAGGTTGTTAATAAATATATTGAACAGGACTGGACCCAGCACTGAACCCTGGGGTACACCACTTGTGACCAGCCTCCAATTGAATGTAACTCCATTTACCACCACCCTCTGGGCCCGGCCATCCAGCCAGTTTTTTACCCAGCAGAGGGTGTGTTCATCTAGGCCAATGGCAGCCAGATTCTCAAACAGAATACTGTGAGAAACGATGTCAAAGTTTTACAAATGTCCAGGTACACCACAACCACAGGCTTTCCCTCATTCATTAATCAGGTAAGCTTGTCATAGAAGGAGGTCAGGTTCGTCTGGCAGGTCTGCCTTTCAGAAACTCACGTTGACTGGGTCTGATCACCTGGCTCTCCTGCATGTGCTATGTGATAGCATTCAGTATGATCTACTCCATGACCTTCCCTGGTACCAAGGTCAAACTGACAGGCCTATAATTCCCCAGATCCTCCTTCTGACCCTTCTTGTAAATGGGAGTTACATTTGCCAGTCTCCAGTCGATCAGCACTTAGCCAGTCAGCCAGGACTGTTGATAGATGAGGGAAAGGGGATTGGCAAGTACTTCTACCAGCTCCATTAATATCCACCCGTCCCCATAAACTTCTGGATGTCTAATTGACCGAGCAGATCTTTAACCAAGCCTTCTTGGAAAAGTGAGGATTCTCCTTTACAGTCATCTGCCTCAGGAGGTTTGGAGCCCAGAGAATACCTTACCTTCCTATTAAAGACTGAAGCAAAGAAGGAGTTAAGTACTTCTGCCTTGTCCTCATCCTTTCTTACTACCATTTCCCTTGCATTCAGTAAAGGAGGGAGAATCTCCTTGGTCCTCCTGTTGCTGTTAATATACTTGAAGAAAGTTTTCTTATTATCTTTCACTGAACTGGCCAGTTGAAGTTCCAGTTGGGCTTTAGCCCTTCTGATTTCCGTCAAGATAGTAAGTCATCAGCATCACAATATAACACATAGTAACACTAAAGAATGTTGGTTCCTCTGAGATGGAGTGGCTAAGGATTAACATGTAATAATAACATCTTATAGTATACATCGTTCTGATGCTTTGTTCAAGATTAGTGCTATAACAGTTCTGGTCTACTCTTCTGCTTGCCATAAGCCATAGGCGCGTCTGGAAATGGAGTTTACATTTTCAAAGTTGATGCATTGACAAGATCATTTGCTTTGGTACATGCAAAATTTACCATACTTCTGGACAAGTGTATTTTAAACATTTAAATATAAAATAAAATAAAATAAAATAAAATAAAATAAAATAAAATAAAATAAAATAAAATAAAATAAAATAAAATAAAATAAAATAAAATAAAATAAAATAAAATAAAATAAAATAAAATAAAATAAAATAAAATAAAATAAAATAAAATAAAATAAAATAAAATAAAATAAAATAAAATATAAAGTAAAATTATGATGGCGGAGGTTTGAGGTTCTATCCCCAACAGGCTCCTTCCAAAAGAAGGAACCCTTATGCCTCTCTAGTACATTTGAAAACTGTGACCAAAAAATGCTACACAGTAGGAAGGACTGGTCAAGGTGACAACGTCGCCTACTTTTCGGCAAAGATATGCTGACATACAAAGCAGAGGTGTTAAAACAGGCCTCTTGGGACTGTAAGGAAATACTGACAATGTGTCTCAGCTTTCTTGTTTTGTCTGGTAAAGCGGACACATCAAAGAAATATAGACACTGGGATTTACTGCATAGTTTTCAGTAGAAATCCCTATCGCAAATGAGAATCTGGTTTATTTTGAGAAAGGATAGGACTGGACTTTTTATTGGCAGGAGGATTGCAGAGGAGAAAAGACTCTGTGGGCATGATTCAAATGAGAGTTGACTACTGTGTCTGCAGTTCTCTGTGTTGAAACAGGACATTCTATGCAGGTTCATTTTGATCAAAAAAAGACATGGTAAAATTGGTGTATCTTCCTAGTCCCCTAACTTCATTGATCTGTAGGGGGAGTAGGAAGAACCTTGCTTCAACTGAAATTTTTTTGCTTCTCTGGGATGGTTCAGACTTGCAGATGACACAGAAAGAGCCCTTAGCATGGCTGTATTCTACTTTCATCATGTATAAAACGCAAATAACATCTTTTTAAAATGTTCTGAGATGGAAAATGCTGCATTAATGAAAATAGACGAAATATATTATAGCCATTGTTTACATTGAAAAGACACTCGTGTAAAGAAGTGGGGAACTCAGTTTTCCTTGCAAAAATAATGAATTGAGTATATATTAGTTGAAATCAAAAGTACGGGGAGTTTTTTTTCATCATTCAGGCCTTGCTGGTTACCATCTCCTATTCATAGCTGTACTAAAAGCCTATTAAACTGCTACAGTGATTGACTAAAATCACTTTGCAATTGAAAACTTCTTTTGAATTTGTGAATCTGACTTTCTTCTCAACCCCTAGATTGTTGAAGTGAAGGAAAGAAATTGATACTCTTTGTGAATCTTGCCCAGTATCTTACCAGTTTCCTTGATGAATCCCATTATCTGGAAAGTGACCTTTACAGTTCATATCTCTTTGAGCCTAGTGCAGTTATTTTCCATTCTGTTATAACGGAAGTATTACATAGATAACTATTCAGTATTATATTCCAGAAGGAGAACTAATTTGGGAAAGAAATGAAGTACTTTAACGTAAAACCTGACAATCTGTGTTTTCTTATAAGCTTTGTATATACCTGAGCGTGAGTGCTATGTAAGTCCACAGGCATGTTCACTGAACTACCTCTGTACTGTAAAAGATAATTTCCATTTCAGAATCTACGGACAGCTGAATCAGTTCCTTCTTTAGATTACAATACTTCAATGAATAATTTGTGCTGCTGGACATACTGAAAATAGACCTGTTTTACTTTTTGAAGTTTCTGAATTTTTGGCAACCAAACTAAGAACTAAAACAGAGTAATCTGGGTTTGTCTCGCCAAATGTACTGCGCAATATGAAAATAAACATTTCATTCATAGACCTTTGGAAGAAAAGCAGAGGAAAGGTAATTTTAATTTTTTTCGTAAAGTTTTTTTGCCTACAGAAAAGTTGGGGATGGGCTTTTTATCAGGGAGTATAGTGATAGAAAAAGGCATAATGGTTTTAAGCTGAAAACAGGTAGTTTTAGATTAGATATTATGAAGAATTTTTTTATTATGAGGCACTGCAATATGTTGTCTAGAGAAGCTGTGGATGCCTCATCCCTCAAGGTATTCAAGGTCAGGTTGACTGAGGCTTTGAGCAGTCTGATCTAGTGGAGGTGTCCCTGTCCATGGCGGGGGGTTGGAGCTACATAATCTGCAAGGGACTTTCCAACAAAAAACATTCTATGATTCTATGAAAATACTAGAAAACGCAGGATCCTTGAGAGCCTTATCTTTAGGACTCTTACCATCTTGCTGGACAGACAGGTTCCCTCTACCTGAGCATGTTTGAACTTCCCAAAAAGTGGCCTAGCAGTCAGGTCATTGCATAGTCTATGTTACGGGTAATCTCCATCTCTTCTGTTGACGATATTCTCCTTGATATGAACAATAAATCCATGGGATATAGCAATCCTCACTGAAGGGTTATATGCCTCAGCATTTGTACGTTCTGCTTCCATCGGGAATTTTATGTTTTTTCCACATTGTCTCAATAGTCTCTCCTGGAGACTACCCTAACTCCATAACAAGGAATATGTGAAAATGCAGAGCTGGAAACTGCTAGTGTTGCCATCTCTGTAGCCTATGTGCTACCGTCTCTCATGTGATGTGACTTTTTTTCCTTCCTTAAGGTATAACTTGGGAAGAGGATGACCATATTTGCTTCCCTTCCGTTCCTGTCAGCTATACATCTTCACTCTGGTGTGATGCTGCATTCCTAGTTTTTTGCAGTACTAGAGAGCAAGAAATATGCCAGAACTCTTGCAGCGTAAGAAGAAAGAAGATGTGAAGTTGCCAATGGAGGGAACCACAATGTATCCTGAAGAGCAACACAAAAGAAATCCTGCCACTTCAGCCAGTCAGCTTCATTAAGGGCATGACGAATAAATATGCGGACTTAGTCATGCACATGCCAGTAGGGGTATGAGCTTTTTGGTCTCAAAGAGATGTGTTAGAATGGCTTCTGTGTCTGGAGTTCTGGAATGGAGGGATACAGGCTTTCTAGGAAGGATAGTCAGGGGAGATGATGAGAGGGTGTTGCCTTCTTTGTCAATGACCTGCTGAAGTGCATGGAGCTCCACCTAGGGATGGGTGAGTAGCTGACTGAGGGCCTATGAGTGAGGGTTAAAGGGAGGGCAGGGACAGGTGATATTAATGTAAGACTCTACTACAGGTCACCTGAGCAAGAACATTGAAGTGAAAGAAGCTTGTACCTATAGAAGATAGAACCTTCTATGTTGGTGATAAAAGCAAGACTAGGCAAAATGTAGGCCATCTCTGGGAAGAAGCAGAAGACCTGGTGACCCAGGGTATGGAGAAGTCTGAGATAGTGACTTTTTTGCTTCAGTTTTTACTTGCCAATCCTCTAGCCACACTGCCCAAGTTGCAGAAGGCAAAGGGAAGGAATAGGAGAACAAAGAACTATCTAGTGTAGTAGAAGATAAGATGTGAGACCATCTAAGGAGCCTGAAGGTGCACAAGTTCATGGGATTTGATGAGATGCATCTGCAAGTCCTGATGAAACTGGTGGATGAAGTTACTAAACCAGTATCCACTGTAATTGAGAAGTCATGGCAATTTAGTGAACTTCCAACTAACTGGAAAAGGAGAAATATAATCCCCATTTTTTAAAAAGGAAAAAGAAAAACTAGGTGAACTACAGGCCAGTCAGCTATACCTCTGTTCCTAGCAAGGTCATGGAGCAGATCTTGCTGGAAACTCTGCTGAGACGCATGACAAATTGGGATGTGATTGATGAGAGCCAACATGGCTTCACTAAACACAAATCATGCCTGGCAAGTCTCTTGGCCTTCTACAACAGGGTTACCACTTTGATAGATAAAGGAAGAAAAACTGGTATTTACTACCTGGACTTGTGCAAATCACTTGACACCATCTAGTACAACATCCATGTCTCTAAATTGGAAAGATATAGATTTGAGGGATGGACCACTTGGTAGATAAGGAATTAGCTGGATGATCATACTCAAAGAGTTGTTGTCAATGGCTCGATGGTCAAGTGGAGATCAGTGGCAAGTAGCATCCCTCAGGGCTTGGTATTGGGTCCAGTCACGTTTCACATCTTTGTCAGTGACATGGACAGTAGGATTGAGTGCACCCTCAAAAAAATCTTCCACTAACACCAAGCTGTATGGCACAGTCATCACACTGGAGGGAAGGGGTGCTATCCAGGTGGACTTTGACAGGACTGAGAACTGGTGTTGTGCCAGCCTTAAAATGTTCAAAAAGGCCAAGTGCAAGGTCCTGCATCTGGATCAGGGCAATTTCAAGCACAAATACAGGCTGAGCAAAGAATGGCATGAGAGCAGCCCTGAAGAGGAAGACTTGGGGGTGGCTGCTGATGACAGGCTCAACATGACCTGGCAATGTCTGCTTGCATGCCAGAAAGCTGCACTGATATCCTGGGCTGCATCAAAAGAAGTGTGACCAGCAGGTCAATGGAGGTGACTCTCCACTTCTTCTCATTAGTGAGACCTCACCTGGAGTACTGCGTTCAGTTCTGGAGTCTTCAGCACAAGAACAACATTGATTTGTTAGAGTCAGTCCAGAGTGGGGTAACAAAGATGATCAGAGTGCTAGAGCACCTCTCCTATGAAGACAAGCTAAGAGAGTTGGGTTGTTCAGTCTGGAGAAGAAAAGACTCCGAGGACACCTTATAGGAGCCTTGCAGTACCTAATGGGGCCTACAAGAAAGCTGGAGAGAAACTTTTTACAAGGGCATGTAGTGTAGAACAATGGATAATGGTTTTAAAGTGAAAGAAGTTTAATGGTTTAATGAAGACACTGACTACTTTTGGTTAGAAAATGATCTGATGCTGTTCTTGATCTTGCTCAGAGAAGAAGACACATAGTTTAATAATTCCTGGAAGAGGTTCTTCTATTTTTGTTGTGATGAACCTAATGAAGCTGAAGAAGCTAATTTTTCCTGTTTATAAGAATGTAGGGAAGTTACTTAGCTAGAGAGAACTGTTTGTACTCAGTAAAACTGACTACTTGTAGAAACTGAGAACCTGGACCAGCAAATTACTCAGGTTTTCAAAAGAAACAACTAACTGACCCAGATCCTGGTCAAAAGTTTTACTTCTAATGGATCTTTACAGTAACAAAACTTTCTATTGAAATTCATTCAAGGAGAAAACGAATATCCTACTTGCAAACACATCAGAAAAGTTATCCAAAATTAGATGGATTTGGGCTGTTGCAACAGTGTAGCTATTGCAACAGTGCTGGTAGAGTTCCTGGGCTAAATGCAAGCTAGAAAAGGAAAAGGTGAGAAGAGATCACATGATAGGAAGTTCAGCAGCATAGATGTTAGAACCGGCGAGGACAGGAGACAAAAAAAGATAAAACCAGGAAATTCTTCTCCTCTCCCTAAATTTCTTCACGGAAGACTCATAATAACTAAGTTTTAAAATGGGAGATAAATCACTCAGAATTAAAAGGGGGATGATATGACTTGAAAGAGTTACGAAGCCATCAATTGCATCTGAAATAGACACTGGGAAATCAGATGGTTGAAATTAAATGAACTGATAGGTAAGCTATATAAAGGATCACTAAATGATTTTTTAATGAGGCCTAGGAGTTCTGCCTTGAAATAAGAACGAAGGATTTGACCTATGGATTCAGTTACAAGTAATAAAGTAGAAGGGGCTTATGCTAGAGCATCATGGTTATTTATGGCTGGAGAGATTGTGTAGATTTTTAGATCCTAAACTCGTTTGAGTCCAATGTTCAAAACAGGACTTGCAGCACTGTTGTAACTGTTGTAATCCAAACCACAATTTTAAGCGTAACATATACAGGAAGAGTCGGTGCTGGCCGAGGATATGTGAGGCACGTGCCAAAGTAACAAAAGAAAACTTGATTTGTGTGTGGAGAAGCCTACAGGGTAAACTAGACAATATGAAACCAGTAGTGTAATACGCAGGTAGTGGTTAAATTACCCGTGGCAAAATTTGTGGTACGACATGAGAAAGCTTTTTCTTGAGGCTTTTTTTTTAAAGTCTATAGATGAAATAGGTACTGTAGTTTAAATTTCTTGTATTGGAAGAAGATACTGCTTTTTCTCTGCTTCTTCTGCCACAACAGGGAGAAAAAAGCTGGGGTGGATGGGAGCCAGCAAGACATGAATTCAAGACACAAACTTGATTTAGAAAAATAGGAAGGTATATATATTGAAAAGAACTAGACAAATCCCTCCTCTCCAGGTACTTAAAAAGTAATATTTTTTGAAGTTTGAAGATCTGTGTTGACATACTATAGCCACAATATTTGTTATCTGAGCTGTCCTAGGGATTGCATGATAAGATTAGTCCTGAGTTCTGATTTTTTTCTGAAAAAAAAAATTAAAAAGTTATTCTTAGCTAGAATGAAGTCTAAGACTAAGTGAAACCTGTTGCTGAATTAGTCCAGTTCCCCAGCAAAAGATGTCTGAAAGGGAGTTGTGCTGGAAGTGGTAGTACTGAGGAACAAATGGTTAATCTAAGCTGATTTGAGCTACCTTCCCCAAGCTCTCTAATTCTCAGTTTAAGCCCCTTTCCAAAACTTCCCCCTTTCAAAGAAAAAATGTATAGAAAAAACGAAATCACACTAAATACATGTATTTTCTTACAGACAACTACATACGGCAAGGATATCATGCAAAACTTCCAAGAAAGGGAAGAAGGGAAGGGAAAATGGGAAAAAGGACAAAAAGGAATGAAAACAAAACAAGCATGCATAGTTGTAAAACCCGGTAACTAACAAAGTAAAGAACTAGCAAAATCTCATATCTTCCCTTTCAGAAAACAGAACAGCTAAATCCGACCCAGAACTCTACCCCCACATGGGGGCAGACAACAGCAGCTCAGCTCCAGACAGGACCAGCAGCAATGGAGCTCCTTCTCTCAAGCCTTCCAGAAGGAGAGAACTTACCCCCTATCTAAATCTTATTTATTTGTTGTGTTACGTTAAAGGAAGATATGGAATACTTCTGTGGATCCTGACCTCCATTGTTACGGAAGAGCTAGAAGGCCATTTTTAAGGAGGATCAGAAAAATCCAAAAGCCAATCCACTACAGGTGTCAGATAAACAAGACTTGCGGTTGATGCTTAACATTTGATGCTATTTGGTGTCTGTAATAAGGAAGTGAATTGTACAGAATAGGTCTAGCATGGAGTAGCAAGACTGACTGACCATGGTGTGGCAGGAGACAGAGTGACAGGCCTGACAAATTTTTATAGAGTCCCTGCTTCTAACCTGTCCTTCCTTCTTTCATTGAAGACAAATAGTCAATTCAGGCACAGAAAGGGAGAAATAGAGGCTGAAGAGGAAGTGAGAGCATGGTGCAAGGCTGTGTTGATAAAGACAGTGAGGACTGTTTCCTAAGTAAATCTTAATTGGAGAATGGAACTGTTAGAATTCTGCACAGGTGTATGAATTTTATTCCTCAGGATTAAAACATCCTTGCTTTGAAGACATGATTCTTAGTAATTTTTAGTGTTCTTAGACTAGGTGGTTTTAAAAAAAATTCTTAACAAATAACTTCAGATTACTTAAGAAACAGTCAAAGCATCAAAACAGTGTTTGTGTTCTTGCTTTTTATTTAATAGTTCCTTGAATTCGATATGCATAAAAAGCATTTCAGTCAGTGTAAACTGTTTTTAAGCAAAAAGCATAAAGAATCATTGATGGAGAACTTGATTCCACTATGGAAGGTAAAATTATTTTTTTGGTTTGGAATTCTCCTGGTTGAAGCATCGAAGTATTTTGTGTGACAGACAAGGTGAAGGTAAGGAGAACATATGTGAAGGCAAAGGAAAGCAGACTCTGGAAGTACTAGTGGAATGTGTACTTGCTGATATAATGACTAAGATATTGTATACTTGCAACTGGACAATACACTTGTGAAAATGATTATATGTGATAACTTTAATATTATCTTTTTTTTTTAAATTCAGTTTCAGTAATTTTGAGCGCATTATTTCTGAACTACAAGTAAGAAACAAAATTTGTTGTAGCCATGAGGACATGACTGGAACCCAGAAATCCTGAATTCCTTTGCCCCACGGAGTTACTAAGACTCTACAGAATTGTGCATCTTATTGATTTCCCCAGGATAATATCTGAAAGTATGAACTCTCGCTATGACAAATGCAGTCAGAAGGATCCAGGAAAAAGCAACCTAAAAAATTTTTGTTGTTGTCGGAACTAGTTGTTTAGATATTTTAGAAAAATGTAACTCTGAGGACTGCTCCTCTTTCTGAACTTTCTTTTGCTTGACAGTTATATACAGATATGGCTAATGAAAAAGTTACAACCTGTCTAATCTAGTATTTTGATGATACTTTTGTTCTACTGGTACTTGTACTTATGTGATAGGTTCTAAGCCCCTTGCAAGACACTCTTAATTCTTGATGTGCAAGATTCTTCCCCAGTGTATTAATCAAGCCTCTTTCTTCCCATATTTTCCCAAACTTATGGACCATTCCATAGGCATATTTAGAGTCTGTGAGTATAGTTCTGCTTACTCCCTTTAATAAATCCAGGGCTCTGTATAACACATATAATTCACAAGCCTGTGCCGACCATGATGGACTTACAGGTCCTGATCCTACAGGCTCCAGTTCCTTATTAATTATCGCATATCCTGACTTCCTTTTTCCTTCTATTACTCAGGAAGATCCATCCACAAATATTTTTTTCCCTTTTCTAGCTCAGTGTCCTTTAAGTCTGGTCTTACTTTGGTCTGGACCTCAATTACTTCTAAACAATTGTGTTGTAATTCTCCTACTGGTTGTCCAAACAAAAACTGTGCTGGACTCTGCGCAGAGGTGAATTTTAATTCTAAATTAGGAGAATCAATCAATATGGTTTCATATTTCAAAATTCTACTATCTGTTAACTATTTCTCAGCTTTTTGTTGTAAAACACTTCTAACATTATGCGGAGTATATACTTTCAAAGAAGAACTAAAAGTGATTTTTCTAGCTTTTTCTATAAATAACACAGTGGTAACTAAAGCCTGTAGGCAGGCACACCATATCCTCTACTTACTAGATTGAGTAGCTTAGAACAGTATCCCACAGGTTTCTTGATTCCTGCCCAATCTTGGGTAAGAACTCCACATGCTGTTTGATTAGATGTATTTACAAAGAATTAAAAAGGTTTTTCTAAATCAGGGAGACTCAAGATGGGCACTAGTATCAGTGGTCTTTTTATCTCTTCAAACCTCTGGTCATCTCCTACAGACCACTTAAGTTGGTTATCAGTTAATTTTTCATATAAAAATTTTACTTTCTCACTATAGCCCTCGAGCCATGGTCTACAATATCCTAATAATCCTAATACTTGCCGAATTTCTTTCTCAGTTTGTGGTGGTCTTAAGGCTAAAATCCCAGATACCCTGTCAGGGTCTAACTTCTTCCTTCCCTTACTTAGCCAGTGTCCTAAATATTCTACCTCTTGTTCAGCAAACTGTAACTTCGATTGGGACACCTTTAATCCCTTTTCTCCCCCAAAATTAACAATTTAATAGTGGCTTCTCAAGTTTCTTCTTCAGTTTCTCCTGCTACTAATAAATCGCCCACATATTGCAATAATTTTACTTCTAAAGAGGTAATGTAAAATTTTGTAAAATTTTCTCTAAGGTTTGTCCAAATAAATTTATTGATTCTGTAAATCCCTGTGGTAGCACAGCCCATCTCAATTGTTTTTTTCGACCCGTTTCAGGGTCCTCCCATTCAAAGGCAAAACAATCTGGATCACTGATCCAGAGGGCAGGCCCAGAAAACAGGTATATTTGGGAGATATGTGGCTTAGCAAAGTATAAGGGTTAGCTACCACAGGGAATTTGGTGATTGTTACAGCCCTCAGATCTTGCACCATGCGGTTTCTTTACAGGTAGTATGGATGTATTATGAGGTGACATGCATGGTTCTAAAGTCCCTTTCTCTAGCAGCCTATCAATTACTGGTTTTAATCCCTTTTGACCCTCCATTGGTATAGGGTACTACTTAACTCTAATTGGACGATGCGGATCTGTTATTTGAACACATGGGATCCACTTCCATCTTCCCAGTTTCCACCTCCTTATACCAATACTGAGGGGTTAATGGCTTTTTCATCCTCTTGTGTTAAAGTGTACAATTTAATCTGCAATTTGTCCCCTTGACTCTGAACGCTCAAGTTTAACTTCAAAATCAAATCCCTTCCTAATAAATTGTACTCTGCTTCAGGGAGCAAAAGTAGATCATTAAGACAGATTTTCTTTTACGTCTCTATTCTTACATCTTTTAAGACAGGCACTTTAAAAGGTTCCCCTTTCGCACTAATTACTGACATATACCCCCTTCTTCTTTCTATTCCTTTTGAAAGTTTTTGAATAGTAGATTTTTCAGCCCCAGTATCTACTAAAAATAAAACCCCTTCTTTATGGGGACCAATTAACAATTTTATCAAGGGCTCTGTCCCCAAAAGATATAGCCCCTGACACCTCTATTCTTCCTTAAATATTTTTTTTCTCATCTTGCTCCCACTTACGGCAATTCTTCTGAGTGTGTCCCTTTTTATTACAGTAGTAACATACGGGAGCTATAAACCTTTCTCGATGAGATTGTCTCTGAGGTGTCTTTTCTGTTTTTCTCTCATTTTTGTCCCCAGATGGAGTTCTATTGCCTTCACTTTCTGTTTTCCCTAAATTCTCATTCCAGCTTGTCTAATCATTCCTTTTACTTCAGTAGTAAATAAGATCCCTAAACTGGTCTGCATTTATCCCCAGGTATGTGTTAGGACCTAGGAATTGATCTAATTTCTCAGCTACTCCTAGGGGATCATCTAATAAAGTCCCCATTTCTATTTTTAAAATTTCTTACCCCCTCTAGTACTTAGTGGTACAGTCACAAATCCGATGCCTCCTTGACTACCTCCGAGGGGCACCTCTCGTAAAGGATATAGGGAAGCTCCCTCCTGGGTCTGAGTTTTACTTCTCATACATGCAGCTGGAGGTAGATCTGGTGCTGTTGGTGGTAGACGCACGGTTGGACTGATAATGGTGGTGAAATTGCTGAGGGAGGGGCGACTCACAGGGGATTGTTAAGATATGCTGTTAGTAAGTTATCTAGAGGCTCCCATTCATTACTTTTTTTCTTTTTTCTCTCCCTTCAGGCTTTTCGTCTGCTTTTAATGCAAATATTGAGGCTGGAAAAGGACGTGAAGTCTTGATCCATAGTTCTGCGTAACCATTTTCCTTCTGACTAAAGGGTTCTTTTGCATTAACATATAGATTTAAGGCCTGGCAGTCCCAGTCCTCAAAAGATCCAAAACCAGGCCAAAAGACACGTGGTTTTAAGGGTTGTTTTGGCCACCTCTATGATACAGTATCGAACCATTTTTAATTTATTTTTCCTTTCCTGGGGCCCGTATTATTCCAATTTTTAAATATTATTCCTATGTCTGATAATTTGCTCCATTTCTCCTGCTCCTCACCCATCTAGGAATTTTACTGCGGTAATTCCTACAGCCCTTGGTTGCCTTAATAAGAGTGTCTTGCAAGGGGCTTAGAACCTATCACACACCCATGAATCCTATAAGAATCGCTTCGGTCCGTCACCGGCCAAGTCCCTCACGGGACATTGGAACCGCGGTTCGAAGACCTCCGCACTGGCTTTGGAACTATGTTCCATTTCAATCCCACTCTTACACACAGAGGCAACCGAATCCCACCCAACCGACCGGTATACATCTTTAATAGACACACCTTAATAGACGACTCCGTCGTCTTCGCTCGGATCTTCGCGCACAGAATTACGGGCAAAATAAACTGCTGCAGCCGGCAAGGGAACTTATAAAAAAAATTGAATTCTTTGCTAGCCTCTATTCAGGTTCACGATGGTGTTAGTTCTGACCCGACCAGGAGCCACCAAGTAGTGGGGCACCCCTCCTAGATTGAGATAGAATTCGGAAACGAAGACCAACCCGGACGAACCTCCATTTGTCATAAATGATCAAGGCTCAGACCGTAACCAGTCTAGCAATTTCAATTTATTAAGCGAATAAACATAAGCAAACAGTTCTGGGTGTGCAGGAACTCTGCGCTTCACCATACAATTCTTCCATTCGGTTTATATTTACTATACTAATACATATTCCTGGCTGTTTCTGAGAAAATGTTGATTTATGAAAAATGGATTCCTAGAATAGGTGTGGTTTTGAGCTGGTTTGAGCTAGCTTTCCCAAGCTCTTCAGCTGCTCAGTCTGCCTCTCTCCCAAAACTTCCCCCCTTTCAAAGGGAAAAAACTATGGAAGAAACCAAAATCACACTAAATATATGTATATTTCTGTAATTTTCTAAATACAAACAACTACAAAGAAGCAAGGGAAGAGGGGAAGGGAAATGGGAAAAAAAAGACATATAGAGCTATAACATCCAGTATCTAACAAAGTAAAGAATTAATGAAATCTTACCATGCCACTTCCCCCGTGGAGAGCTGGATAGCCAAATCTGACCCGTTAAAAAATTTTCTCCTGGCTCGGCAGTAGACAGGTCCAACGCAGGGACTTTCTGTTCCCCAGCCTTGCCGGAAGAAGAAGAGAGTGTACTCTCTTATCTACACCCTATTTATATGTCAGGTTATGTTAAAGGAAGATATGGAATACTTCTGTGGATCAAAAGTCAATCCACCACAGTTTTCTATGACACATACTCTCTTCATCTCTTGGGGTCTTATCTACTCCCATCTGGTGGTCGTTGGGTGAAGTTAGCAGTCCTCCTCAGCTTGTCCTCCAGATAAATTAAGGTTCCACCCATGCACTCTTGATATCTTCTTAAGCTTAAGTTTCTTAAGGTTATGGTTATGTTGAAATTAAAGCCTAAACATGAGAATAAAGATAACATTTAAAAGACGTGTATTTTGTAAAAAAAAAATACATACATTGTATGCTTTAGGCTTGCTTACTGGAGAAGTAAAGAACATTTAAATTTTGTGCCAGAATACACATTCTAAGGAAAAATACTAAGTCTCAGGTGAACAGTGAGTACCTGGTGGAAATATTCCTATCATCCTATGTAGGTGCAGTATTTTCTGTCTTGCTTTGGTAAGGAAAACATGGTCATTTAGAGATGAACAGGCTAAATGATTCTCCATGGCTATAGCTTAAAGATTTTGACTTTTACTTTTGAACCATGTCTTAGTAGATAAAGATTTTTAATTTAAAGAACAGAGGAAAACACTAATTTTAAATCACTTAGAATTGCTCTGACTAAAGCAGATGCTTATTGTATTGTAGGCAATGATATTTTTAAGCCTTTCATAATCTTGGCAAGAAAATGCTGGAAACTTTTATAGGTAAAAGTTTTGTATTTTGACATACGTAATATGTTGAACATCTGTATCTATCTTCTGAATTTATAGTTGAGTTTTTACGTTTTGATACATGTATATTCTGATAAAGAAGGTCTTTTGCATAATTCAGTACTATGATATTGAGAATGAGATTGAGGAGATCAGATTATTCGTACGATTTAAGAATGTCAATATTTGTAGATGGACAACAGAAGGGATTGAAATAGTAAATTCTATTATATCACTTACAGTATTATGGGGCCATTCGTAGTACATTTGTTAGCATTACTGCTTATTTATAATAGTATGAAATAAGAATTAGACCTGTTGTCTTCATTTGAATCACAAAATAAAATAAATTGTATAATTTTAGGTTCCACTAGAAAACTTGGTGAGAAATGCAAATTAAAGAAGCTTTGACTAAAATGCAAAATTTTAAAATGCAGTGAAGAAGCAGATATTACTTTTATGAACTCCAAGTAACTTCAGTAAAAATATATTCAAAAAAGGACAAGAGGCTTTAGAAATACTTTTAATTAAATTTAAAAGCCTATATCAAGACTAAATATTGTATTAGGAATGGAATTATTGCTATATTTATGGTAGTAAATAGCTAATTAACTGTTACCTAGAATCCTTTTTCCTGGTATCTCTTATAACAGTGTTCATATAAAAATGTGCATTGCTGATGCTAGACAGAAGTCAAGAAACAATCTCAATTTTAAGGGAATGCACTGCAGTATTCTACTCAGAACTCTGTAACTTTAGCTGTCTGGTGTATCAGTTACTAAACAGTAGTAGAACGACTGGAAAAATAATATATTTATCTAACCTGTGAAGCATTTATACTGTGGGATATTTTTCACATGTAAGGTCAATTAAAGGATACGTCCATCAGTCTTAACTGAGAAAATCACAGCACCGTTCCTGCCATTTTTGGGGCAAACATACTTTTCCTGGTTCAGATCATATATAAAATAACTGCATTTCACAGATAACGGGAGGGTAACATACCACATTATTCAATGAGCACATTAAACAGGCCTTCTTCAAAGTCCTTCCTTCCTTCCTTCCTTCCTTCCTTCCTTCCTTCCTTCCTTCCTTCCTTCCTTCCTTCCTTCCTTCCTTCCTTCCTTCCTTCCTTCCTGACTTCCGTCCTCCATCCCTTCCTTCCTTCCTTCCTTCCTTCCTTCCTTCCTTCCTTCCTTCCTTCCTTCCTTCCTTCCTTCCTTCCTTCCTTCCTTCCTTCCTTCCTTCCTTCCTTCCTTCCTTCCTTCCTTCCTTCCTTCCTTCCTTCCTTCCTTCCTTCCTTCCTTCCTTCCTTCCTTCCTTCCTTCCTTCCTTCCTTCCTTCCTTCCTTCCTTCCTTCCTTCCTTCCTTCCTTCCTTCCTTCCTTCCTTCCTTCCTTCCTTCCTTCCTTCCTTCCTCCCTCCCTCCCTCCCTCCCTCCCTCCCTCCCTCCCTCCCTCCCTCCCTCCCTCCCTCCCTCCCTCCCTCCCTCCCTCCCTCCCTCCCTCCCTCCCTCCCTCCCTCCCTCCCTCCCTCCCTCCCTTCCACCCCTCCCTCCCTTCCACCCCTCCCTCCCTCCCTTCCACCCATCCTTACTCATCACAGAAGCTACATAATGAACTGAAGAACATCCTAAAGCCTCTGCTCTGCGGTGTGTGGGAAGAAGAAGAGAGCATAAATCTAGATAGATTTCAGTTGATCATGAAACCAGAAGCTTCGATAATGAGTTACCATTTATTAGTCTCCTGCTAGAGGATTGTATACTAGGATTTTTTTTTTTACTTTCCAAACAATTACATTCTTGTCTTTATTTTAGGAGGTAGATGATGAGGAATAGAAGTAATCAATTTTCTAAATATGAACTGGTACATCATGTCTGTACAAATCAGCATGTTTGCTGGGATCATATGATTTAATGGATACAGGTTAGGGGCAAGTCAAAGCAGATATTGAGTAATCATTGTCTAAACCCCAATATTATTAAGAATCTCACTGCAGGCTTCATTAGTTAGAGCATCCAAATTTGCTTATACAATAATCCTGGTCAATGAGATAAAAGGATGTCCTGATTTCGGCTGAAAACAGATTCTATGCTCTATGCCACAACCTGAACACTATCATAGATTTTGATCTTTCCTGTTACAATACTTACTACCACAAAACTCTTCCTCTACTTTGCTTTCCTTTGGAAATCCTACATGCATCCCTTGTAAAAGTAGCTGTGGCTCCTATAACATTTCTAGACTGCTGCAACAGCCATGACTCTTACTTGATACACTGAATTTCCAATTTAATAACATTTTTAGGTCCTCCCTGGTCATCAGAAGTAATACAGTGAGCTGCCTGTTCAGAATGAAAATCTTGGGAGGGGAAGTTATTCAAAGCCAACAAGTATGTCACATATTGGGTTTTTTTCATGAAATCTGTGCAAAGATGTAATACATTAAGATCTCCTTAGATCCTAGAGAGAAGACCTAAAAATTCTTACGTTGATTGAGTTACTTATACATGTTTGATAAGGTGTCACAAGGTTTTGTGTCTTGCAACTTTTGTGGAAAGTAGACTATTTTATTCTTATAGTCTTTCGTTCCTTATTGGAAAATGTAATGCCTTACATTTTATGTACCTCATACTGGGACTATGTCATGGGAGTATTAGAAACAAAGTTATTTTGAACTGTCTTCCTGTCTACACCTTTTAGAAAATACAAGATTTAATTAGGATCAGTTTCCAGGCTGAAGAGCCCATCAGTCAACAATTGTTCCCATTATTACAGCAGCCAGCTTTATATTGTAATTCAACTCCTAACAATATGCTCCTCAGTTATATTTTCCATTAAGTGGCACTAATTACACAGCAACTGTTGTTCAAATCCAAGCAAGATATATCCATGATGTCATTTAATGCACCGAGTTGCTTAAAATGTAACTACAAAGCTGCCTGTATAACTAGTAGGGCTACGAATTAATGCCTATCTAAACTACAGTGTTTCTTTCCTTTGTCTTTGAGAAGTCCCTCATTTGGCGTATTTCAATGAATAAGAGGATTCAAAGGTGGAAGAGGAAAAGTAATAACAGAAGTACAACATTGTCAAAATCTCCTAATTCTAGAAGATAATTTAAAATGTTAAGACTTTACACTGAGTCCATTTTTAGAAAGAAAATCAGTATATTATTATTTGATCACAGGACAGTGCAGCCTTACAGACTATTCCTGCTTTCAAGAAATTTCCTGGAAGGTATAACCTTAGACTATAAAAAGTAATAGATCTGGAACAGTTTTATCTAAGCACCCCTGCCACAGCATGCTCATGCTATAATCTATCTTGGACTTTTAGAGTTCAAGAACAAAACAAATTTATTTACCAAAATACATCAAAAGAGTTGGAATCATATTTTTCAAGTAATTTGGTCCTAATCCTAAGTAATCATGTATTCCCTTCTGATTCGTTGTACTTATATGTTCTCAAGGTTTGGATCTTCTGAAAAAAAATGGTTGCATTTTTCAAAGTTCTTGGGCAACTGTTTTTTTAAAAATTGTTAGAGTATTTTGGTGACTGCTTGGCTATTCATGCTTTAACTTCTGTTGTGACACACCCTACCTGTTATAGTCTGCCAATCATACCTTGGAACACATCACAGTGCAATATGACCCTGATATAACTGATATAGTACATCTTGTTTTTCTTGCAGTGATTAATTTACTGCAAACACAGGGTTTTAGAAGCAAAATAACTGTTTTGTAACTGTGTATTTCACTGAAGTTCACTGAATAATACCTCTCAGTTTTTTTGTGGTTAATGTCCTCTCTGAATTAAAACAAATGGGATTAGGACTGTTTCACTGCTATGGGTAGCAAAATTAGAGAGTGAGTAACCATGTTAAGCAGATGTGGTGCTAAAAATTTTATTTTAATATGAATAATGAATTTTACTCTTTATTTTCGAGGATGACATCATGTAGGATATTTTCATTATTTTTATTTAAAAATGTAAGGTTTGTTTTGATTCTACTGTTTGTACAGTTCCTTGGGATATTAGTGTCAGTTATATGATTTCACTGAAAAATGAATGAGAGTCTTGATTACCGTACAGATAAATCTGGTTAACTGTTATATTAATTAGAATGTGTGGGTTTGAGGCTATTCTACTATTTATGTGTGATTTAATTCATATCAGCAGCTAATTTGTATTTAATGCAAACTAATGGGCTTTATGTAAATGGAGCATGTGGCAGTGTATTTTAAAAACAAATTATCTGTAGTTTCATTTCAGTTATTTTAATTAAATCTAGAGTGTGTGGGGAAGGGATAAAAATGTGTTATATATGAAGTGTTGATGACTAAAACCAATTTAAATACATAGAAGAAGAAAGAAGTGATTCTTTTAGCAGAAACACCAGTTCATTTTCTGACATTTGCATTTTCTAAAAGAGTAGACAAATGAACTGTCAAGGGCATGTGACCGGTGGTATTTGAACTGAAGAATATAAATAATTCTATGAGTCATTTGTAATAATACTGTGCAGATTAATGACTTCACATTTATAAAATGCTTTGAAAATTATTACCAAATTACATTCTGAATGTACTTGAATATTTAAATAATAAATTGGCAACAATAGGATTTTTTTTGTTCCAGACCCACTATGCAGGTCCCAGTTGCTATCTTATAACCTATGGAGCCTACTACACAGCATGATGATTCTATTGGTTGTTTTAGGCAGGAGATTCTTTCAAGATTTTTACGACAAATATAAATATTTTTTAGCAGTTTTGAAATCTGAAGTATCATATCATTATCTCATACCCTATTTGTTTGGATTTCCTGAGCCTGGCTGAACGAACATTCCTTGCTTTTTAATATTTTGAGGAAATTTTGCTTACAGCATCGGCTCATATCATTCATGATTTTGTGTATCTCCCACTTTTGACCAGCATAACAGATTTTGCATGAGAAATGATGTAATAGATGACTTTTCCAAGTATTTCTCATCTTCACTGCTCTAAGGCTTTGGCAAGACATATATCCACAGTTAATATTGTTCAGATTAATTGTCCTTGTACACTCAATTATTATTGTTCATATCGACTCAAAACAATTCTTTGCTAATGTTAATCCTATTTCTGCTGACTGTTTAACAGTTTCTCTAACTTCAGAAGCTGCAATGGAATATTTTGTTTTTCTCCTGCTCCCAGTGAGACTCACAAGCACTGAGTTCGTAACACCATAAATCCAAAATAAGAACTCAATAATAATCACAATTGCCTGAGTTCTATCAGTCAACGTGCCAAGATGAATTAGGCCCACCAGGCCTTTCTGCATGATTCAATACCAGCAAAAACCAAACATAGAGTACAGTATGGTCCATATGGATGTAAACTCAATACATACATGATATGGTACAGGAACTGTTAACTTTCCTCTGCTCTTTGCCCCATGGCTGCTGCCAATTAAATGTCTTAGTCTAAAGGAAAATCTAAAATGTCTGTCCGGGTTATATCTCCCACAAGAAAATGACCACAGGCCTTTGCAATTAATAGACTTTAATCAAGAGGAGAAAATTATATTGTATAGGAAAAGTAACGGTTCTCAATTGCAGAATATATATGTAACCAAACACAGAATCGAACAAACAGCAACACTGTAACCCAGCAGTTCAAAACCCAGCAGTTCAAATGAGTTAAGTAAGTCCTCCATGGTTCCGCTGGGCTCTGAGGGCAAAAAAACTCACGTGGGGGCAGGGCGGTTGCAAGGTAGGTTGGAAATACACTCCTAGGAGAAGCCGGGACGGGGTGGGGGAGAAAACGGGAAAGAAGTCCAGAAAGTCCGCAGAGAAATCCAGTTGGTGTTGAGTGCATTCCTCCTCTTTCTGTAGAAAACCATGGAGCGGGACTAATGATCCCGAACGCTGCTCTCTCCCAGCTACTTGAGCTAGCTTTCCCAAGGTCTCCAACCATTCAGTCTGCCTCTCTCCCAAAACTTCCCGCCTTTCAAAGGAAAAAAACTATGGAAGAAACCAAAATCACACTAAATATATGTATTTCTATATTTTCCTAACTACAAAGAACATGGATATGCAAAGGAGCAAGGGAAGAGGGGAAGGGAAATGGGAAAGAGGACAAAAAGGATCTATATAACACCCGGCATACAATTATAACAACCAGTATCCAACAAAGTAAAGAATTAATAAAATCTTACCACGCCACCTCCCCCGTGGAGAGCCAGATGGCCAAATCCACCCCGTTAAAAAAATTTCCGCGGGATCGGTAGTAGACAGGACCAATGCAGGGACTTTCTGCTCCCCAGCCTTGCCGGAAGAAGAAGAGAGTCTACTCTCTTATCTACACCCTATTTATATGTCAGGTTACGTTAAAGGAAGATATGGAATACTTCTGTGGATCAAGAGTCAATCCACTACATTCTCCACCCATTATTCCATACAATTTCTTTAGCGCAACACCTATGCATTGAGTTTGTCTATATCCCGTGCATAGACATATATATAGTCCTTATTTTATTTCAAAGTCTGTCACAGTTTTGGTTTAGGACTTAAGAGTTCAAGCTTGGAAGATCTGCTGGTGGCTGTTTCCCTGCTAGTCATGAGAGTCTCACGAGGTGCAGCGCTGGACTGGCTCGACTGGGCTTGGTGCATCACTGGAGAGTGGTAGCCGCTCTGTTTAGGTCTTTCTCATCTGGTGTCATCTCCTGTAAAAATCAACTCAAGACATGAAATTACTTTTTCCCGAAGGGTAGATTTCCTTGAGGCACACACTGGATCTCTCCATCTTTTCTCAAGACCCACCAGGTATTTCCAGGCCCTTGAGCGAAAACAATCCCAGAAATGGGTTTGTCTTTTCTTGAGGGAGGCATAATCCAAACTGCCTTACTTAACATACCCCTCAGATGGATCACTGGAACTTTGTCTCCATCTACAGTGTGGGCGAATTCTGCTTGAGCAGGCCCAGCTCGGTTGACAGAGCCCCTGGTGTTAACTAGCCAGGTGGCCTTGACTAAGTGCTTATCCCAGCTTTTAAAAATTCCTCAACCTACTGCCGTAAGAGTTGTCTTTAAAAGTCCATTACACCTTTCGACCTTTCCAGCAGCGGGTGCATGATATGGAATGTGATATATCCATTCAATACTATGCTCCTGTGCCCTAGTGGCCACTAAATTGCTTTTGAAATGAATCCCTTTGTCTGACTCGGTAGGTTCTGGAGTGCCATGTCTCCACAGGATTTGCTTCTCAAGACCCAGAATAGTATTTTGGGCCATTGCATGTGGTACTGAATATGTCTCTAACCAGCCTGTGGTTGCTTCCACCATGGTAAGCACATAGCGTTTACCTTGGTGGGTCTGTGGCAATGGGATGTAATCAACAGGCCTCCCCATATTTATACTTATCCCAACCTCTACTGTACCACAGAGGCTTCAACCTTTTTGCCTGTTTGATAGTGGCACAGCTTTCACAGTCATGGATAACCCGAGTGTCCATGGTTAAATCCACCCCTTGGTCTCGTGCCCATCTAGGTGGTGTCTCGGCCTTGATGACCTGAAGCATCATGGGCCCATTGAGCTAGAAATAATTCTCCCTTCTGCAGCCAGTCTAGGTCTACTTGTGATACCTTGACCTGTGCAGCTTGGTCTGCCTCTCTGTTATTAGCATGTTCCTCATTAGCTCGACCCTTGGGCACATGGGCATCTATATGGTGGACTCTCACCTTCAGGTTCTTCACTCTGGCAGCGATGTCTTGCCACAGACCAGCAGCCCAGATGGGTTTCCCTCTACAACTACAATTCATCTTTTTCCACTGGTCTAGCCATCCCCATAGGGTATTGGCTATCATCCATGAATCGGTGTATAGGTAGAGCCTTGGCCATCCTTCTCTTTCTGCAATGTCTGTCTAGGGCCAATTGGACAGCTTTGAGCTCTGCGAACTGACTCAATTTGCCTTCACCTTCAGTGGCTTCCACCACTCATCTGGTGGGACTCCAAGCAGCTGTTTTCCACTTCCGACTCCTCCCTACAATATGGCAGGAACCATCAGTGAAAAGGGCATAGCGTATCTCTTCACCTGGCGGCTCATTATATGGCGGAGTTTCTTCAGCTCGACTCACTGGCTCTTCTTCTTCTTCATCTGCCAGACTAAAGTTCCCACCTTCAGGTCAATTAGTTATAATTTCCAAAATTCCAGGGCGATTCAAGTTCTCGATTTGGACACGCTGCGTAATGAAAGCAATCCACTTGCTCCACGTGGCATCGGTGGCATGATGCGTAGAGGGCACCTTCCTTTTGAACATCCAGCTCAGCACTGGTAATCGGGGTGCCAGGAAAAGCTGTGCTTCGGTACCAATTACCTCTGAAGCTGTTTGTATGCCTTCATACGCTACTAAGATTTCTTTTTTCCATAGGGGTGTAATTGGCCTCAGAACCTCTGTAGCTTCGGCCCCAGAAACCCAGTGATCGGCCTTGTGTCTCACCAGGCACCTTTTGCCAGAGGCTCCAGGAGGGACCTTTACCTCCAGCTGCAGAGTAGAGTACATTCTTTACCTCTGGACCCGTCCTGACTGGTTCAAGAGCCACGGCATGTGCAATTTCTTGTTGATCTGCCTGAAAGCTTGTTGTTGTTCAGGACCCCATTGGAAATCATTCTTTTCATGGGTCATAAAGTAAAGAGGGCTCACAATCTGTCTATACTCTGGGATGTGCATCCTCCAGAAGCCTATGGCTCCCAGAAAAGCTTGGGTCTCTTTCTTTTTTGTTGGTGGAGCCATTGCCACAATCGTATTGTTGACGTCAGTTGGAATCTGGTGCCTTCCATCTTGCCATTTCACCCCTAGGAATTGGATCTCTCTGGCAGGTCCCTTGACTTTGCTCTTCTTTATGGCAAAACCGACCTCGAGGAGAATCTGGATAATCTTCTGTCCTTTGTCGAAGACCTCTTCTGCTGTGTCCCTCCTATATAATGATGCCATCGATATACTGGATATGTTCTGGGGCCTTACCCTTCTCTAATGTAGCCTGAATCAGTCCACGACAGATGGTTGGACTGTGCTTCTACCCCTGGGGCAGTCGATTCCAGGCATATTGAATGCCCTTCCAAGTGAAAACAAACTGTGGCCTGCACTCTGCTGCTAAGGGAATGGAGAAAAACGCATTGGCAATGTCAATGGTGCCATACCACTTCGCTGTTTGTACTCCAGCTCGTACTGGAGCTCCAACATAGCTGGTACAGCAGCACTCAATGGTGGTGTGACTTCATTTAAGCCATGATAGTCCACAGTCAGTCTCCATTCTCCATCAGACTTGTGTACAGGCCAGATAGGGCTATTGAAGTGTGAATGGGTTCTGCTGACCAGCCCTTGGCTTTCCAGCTTCCAAATCATCTTATGAATGGGGATCACAGCATCTCAATTCATTCGATACTGTCGCTGGTGTGCGGTTGTCGTGGCTATTGGCACTTTTTGATTTTTAACTTGCAGCAATCCCACTGCAGGAGGGTCTTCTGAGAGGCCAGGAAGGGCAGACAACCGCTTGGACTCCAATCCTCCAATCACCATGGCTACTCCAAAAGACCACTGGTACCCTTTAGGGTCCTTGAAGTATCCTTTTCTTAGGTAATCCACACCTAGAATGCAAGGGGCTTCTGACCCCATCACAATGGAATGCTTTTCTCATTGGTCTCCTGTCAAGCTTATGTCGGTCTCTACCACTGACAACTCCTGAGAACCTCCTGTCACTCCAGAAATAGAAACAGTCTCTGTACTCTTATGCTCTGATGGCATTAAAGTACACTGGGCACCAGTATCTATCAAAGCTCGGTATCTCTGAGGATCTGATGTGTTAGGCCATCGAACCCACATAGCCCAGTAAACCCAATCGTCTTCATGGTCCCTCTCCTTCTCCTGGCAGAAAGCAGGACCCCTCTGTTGGTCTTGATCAGGGCAATCGTCATCGGACTTTGACTTTGGTTTCTTGGAGGTATTTTGTCATCAGGGAGGTGGATCTCCATCTTCTTGTCTTTCAGCAATTGCAGTTTCTTGTCTAAAAATCTATCTAAAAAATCTATCACGTAGACAACTTTCTTGTCAATGTCCTTCTGTCCCAGCTCGTTCACTCAAGCATTGAGCTTGCAAGTGCTTCCGCCACCCTACTTCTTCATGTTCTCTCCCTTGCTGCATACGTGTGCCTATAGTTGGCTACGTGACTGACGCTTAGGGTTTTCCTTCCCTCTGTATGGGGATGATGAAGATCGTGAATGAGACTGAGATTGAGGTTGAGATCATCTTGGTCTATCCCGCCAAGATCATTCCATTGGCCTTTCTCTGTAATCTCTATAATGTCTGTCATCTCTGTCTCTAGGATAGTCCTCGTATCTGGAGTATTCATAAGCTCACTCTCTTCTTTCCCTATAGTAGGTAGGTCAGTATAGAGAATCGGAGTCTTCCAGACTTTTCTCTGTGTGCCTTATCCAACAACACATGGCTTCCACGCTTGGTTCACCCGTCCTTGGATCATATACGGTTAACAAGCAGTAGGTGTATGGTTTAGGGGCACCTTTAATTACTTTTTTCCACATGCCTGCAGGGGACACCCTCTGGAGCTAGGATATCATAATAATCTGGATCAGAATAGATGATCTCCAATATGGCTAATTCCCGTAGATATTGGATGCCTTCTTCCGTAGTATTCCACCTTCTTGGAGAGCTCGGCAGATATTTGAGGATTCGGATCCAAAGACTGGACGCCATTCTCTCCTTTGCCATTTCTTGTTCTATCACAGATCTTGGGCAAGAGATCCCAATTGTTGTGCTTCATGACCTTCAATCACGTGACTAATAGTTCGATTGTCCCAGCATCACACCAGCCAAGAGAGGACTTGTTCACCAGGCAAATGACTAATCTCTTCGTAAATCCTGAAGATCTCTTGCGGTCAGTGATTGTTTAATTTCACTTTCTCACATTATTTCTTGTCTGTCTCTCCTGCATAGAATCTTTTTCAGTTCTCTTTGTACTTTTCTGCTCTTACGCGGAACCACTCCCACCTCCTCTCTGTATCTCTCACGAGGATGTGGAGACCGAGCTTGCTGTGGAGATGGACTTCCATGGCGTTCACGCCATGGAGATAGACTTCTACATCGTTCACCACACCCAGCTGGTAGAGGTAGCAAGAAGTCTTGGGTGCTGAGATGAAGGCCTCAACCAATCATCTGGTGAAAATAATTGTCTCTCAGGTTGAGGGGAATGCTTTTGCCCCTTCTTTGCATCTTCTGAAATACTAAATATGTAGTCAGGATATAAATCATCTAGTGACAGTACACCACGAGTTGTTTGTACTGTTGCCTTCTTTCCTCTTGATACCGCTCTACTTTATTTTGGATTCGCCCATAGTTCTTTTGGGCATGCTCCTTGTCTTGCAGCCATTTCCTACTCTCTTGCAGTCACTCCTTCCTCTGTCGCAGACACTTCTTCCTTGTTCACAACTGCCCCTTCGTCCGCTACTGCCTGCGTGGATGGGATAGGTCCCTCTGCTCCTTCTACTTCTTCCATGCATTCCAGTCGTGGAGATGGGTCTGTAAGTTTTATGGTCTCCGTCAGCAACATCTTCTTTTTCTTTAAGGAGCAACAATGACTTTACTGTTTTTAATTTGAGTCCCAGTTCTAGTAGATTTAGTAGAGACAGCTTCAACTTCAAGTTGTGTTAGGACCCCAGTTTCACAAGTAATAGGGACATCTCTAGTTTTGGGTGGCATGGTTTGAGTTCCTGTCTTGACTTTAACCTTCTGACAGTGATCTACCGCAGAACAATAAGCATTAGCCAAGCCCCAGTACAAATCACAGAATTTCATGTTTGAATGGTCATATGAAAGACACGTTTCCCTCAAACAATGCATCATCTAATCAGGGTCGAGCAACTGCTCTGACACAAAGTCCCAAGCAATAGAAGGTGTCACATATCCCACCAGTTTACCGAAATCCAACCATGCTCCCTGCCATCCAAAGACTGGCCTCTCCAAGCTTCTTCCCAAAGCTCCAGTGATTCCTCTCAAGGTTCAGCCCTTCTTATAACAAGGGAACCAATGCAGTACCACCATTCCAATTTTATATAGAATTTCTGCTGCCTTAACTACTGATATTTTTGCTAGACAATTTAGGTATTTGTTAAAGCTGATCTTAGGAGTCCTTTCCACCTGACTTCGAATGGCACCATTACAGCCATTATATATTAGGCCGTCAATGTCAAAATTGAGGAATGGAAGGCATTCATTCCATCCATCTGAACGGCTGAATTCCTCAACAGGATATTATGGGACAAGCACAAAATCAGTTAGAATAATGAAAAAAAGTTAGTAAAAAGGACATTGTCATTATTTTCCTTCAGGTTGTTCCCAAAAAAATTCTTATTTTATAAACAAGGCTTTTTGGCTGCTTTCCCGGTGCTCTGGCAGCGTTCCCAGACACTGTTTTCAAAACAAACCAAGGTCAACCATCGTCTGCTAGCAAAAATTGAGCTGGTTTGAGCTAGCTTTCCCAAGGTCTCCAACCGCTCAGTCTGCCTCTCTCCCAAAACTTCCCCCCTTTCAAAGGGAAAAAACTGTGGAAGAAACCAAAATCACACTAAATAATTATATAATTCTGTATTTTCCTAAATACAAAGAACTACATCACAAGGATATGCAAAGGAGCAAGGGAAGAGGGGAAGGGAAATGGGAAAGAGGACAAAAAGGATTTATATAACATCCGGCATACAACTATAACACCCAGTATCTAACAAAGTAAAGAATTAGTGAAATCTTACCATGCCACCTTCCCCGTGGAGAGTCAGATGGCCAAATCCGACCTGTTAAAAAATTTTCTGCAGGTTCAGTAGCAGACAGGACCAATGCAGGGACCTTCTGCCTTGTACTCTTTTATCTACACCCGATTTGTATGTTGGGCTACGTTAAAGGAAGATATGGAATACTTTCATGGATCAAAAGTCAATTCACTACATGCGGTGATATGAATGGTTTAAATTAAATGAGTAATTTTTTTCCTTGACTAAAATGATACTGACTTAAATCCTGATTTATAATTTCCCAGATGTCTGGTCAATGAAGAACTTCTCTTTTTGGAGAGGAAAACACCTGTGAAACATGTTTCTTTCCAGATCTCAGTAAATCATAACCCATAAAAACTCATTAGAAAAAGTGATGTTTCTTCAGTTATTGACATTTCCGCAATTGAATTTCTAAAATGATAATTTCCTAAAACCGAAATACTGATCGACAATTTTCAGTCCAAAAGGTGGACAACAGCTGCTCAGCAACATGACTGACTAGTTAGAAGCTAAACTAAGCAACAATGAAATAAGAAACAGCATGGAACCACCCCAGCCAACTCCAGCTTCCAACACAGGGTTAAACTCTATATGCAGGAAGAAGCAAACCATGCTAACACCAGTATTGTATCAACCCCTGAAGAAAAAGAGTTGTGGTAAGTCCTCTTTGTGCTTTTGCTCTTTGCCTGCTTTGCAAACACGCGAGAATAAAATGTTTCCCTCTTGTTGTCTTCTTTGATCAACTGGTATTCAAGGTGTTTGGGTGTTGTTCCAAATAGCTCACTCATGCAGCTTGGAAAAATAGTGAAGGGAAAAGGAGCATGGCAGAATGACAAACCAACTGCAGTTAAAATTTATTGTGTGGTTTAGTTACTCTGCTGACCTTCATTATAAAGCTACGAATAGGTTTGCACAGTCTAAGAGCTACATGATTGAGCTCTAGTACAAATTATGTGGTTTGCAGCAGCTTTAATACTTATGAAATTGACTGCTTCATTAAAGTTCATAAATAAGTCTGAGTATTGGACTTGTCATTTTTCTATAACTTACGAGTAACACCCCATATAGCCATGACAGTTAAGCATATTTTTATTAAACTTGCCATGCAGTTTAGGGAATGCTGTAGATACATCTCTCCCAGCTGCAATAAAATCGTAAGAGAATAGCCAAAGGGCATATTTAGACAGTTTAGTTCAGGCTTCAGAAGTAATTTTCAAGCTATCTTATCTTCCACCTGTAAACTCATGTTTAGAATGGGGCTTTTGATGAACCGTGACAAAAGATTGTTCAAAATTTTTGATGAAGTTGCAGATTCCCTGGACAAGTATCTGTCAGGATGACTTCTCACATTTAGTTTTCTTTTTTCATTTTGAGTAGATATTTTAATTTGCATATGAATGTGAGTTTTAACATTATGTATGTTACAGGTTGAATGCTAAGGTTGCAAAGTGTACTTTCCATTCATGGCTGCAAGGGAGAAGCTTCATCTGCAACCAAGAAGGATTAAAAAGCTCTATAAACAAACATATTAATTTATTGTTTCACACATCTGTTAAGTTGATGCAGAGGAGGAGACCATTATTGGAATAGTTCTTTTGTTCTAGGGAACATATGCCCAAGGGGTCATCTTTTCCACATGGGATAGAAAGCTTCTCCCAAAATAACAAAAGTAATAAAGAAAAAGGACATTTTACATTGAATTTAAACTGCAGTGTCACTGAAATCAGGACCTTTACAGTGCACTACAGGAACACACTGATAATTTTTGTGACCCCAAGATTTGTAAGAGTATCTTTAACTGAAGTTCAGTACAATCTCCACAGTGATTGTGTGTTAATTTTAGATGTGCGTGTCTTGCTGTTTTATAAGATTGTCCTCCATTTGTTATAAAATTCACATTACATTGCTAGTTTCCCATTTTCTTTTGAATTTTATGATATATTTTCATTTATATTTAATAACTAGTTATATACCTAAGAGGTTTGATGTGGTTTATGTTTTATGAGTTTCAGTGGATAGATTCATGTGGGAGTGGACGAGTTCCTACATATATACATGATTATTTATTTTACTTGAATGCTGTTTACAGAGTGATAAAACCTGGGGAGAATTCATCACAGATTAATTGATGTGGTAAACTTGGCTCTCAGTTCCTGTCTGCATTTTCTAACACAGTTTGGATGTGCAAATCTTAAAATATAATGTACTAATTTTCTGAACACAGGTCTTTATTTATCTGTTGTATCCTTAGTTACCTTTCTTCCTTTTGACTTTTTTTTCTTGTTTTAGGAATGTTTCTCTTCTCTTTGTATTGTATGGCAACTCTACAGACTGCCACACCCGAGGGTCTGCAAGAAATCTCACCAATACTTCCTGTAGCATTAGGGTCACATTTAAGTCCATGACAAATGCAGTGACACTAAATAAATGCTTGCAGCATTTTCAGGAGATGTAATTACAGGATGTGCTGTACAAGTGCTTATGTTGATAAGATTGTTAGAGTGAGACTTCTCTATGTTGTGAACAAAAATAAGAACACTTTTGTGTTCTGTAATATGATTCTTTGGCATGTAAACCTTAATGCATTTTTAAGCTTCACATAGATGACAATCTAAGGCATAGATTTAAGGCCTTCCCTGTTCTCAGGCCTCAGAAAGAAATGTGAGTAGGATTAAGTAAGCTTTGCACAAAGCTAAGCACCTCTAAGGTCCTGGGCCAAATTTTCAAGTGAACTTCCTTGCTAGCAATAGGAAGGTGTAAGCAGTATGTTTGTCCCAACTTTCTCTAGCTAGTAGGAACACCAACTAAATTAAAGAATAATCAGCAAGGTGTCACTATTCACCTGCAAGCAGAGTATGGATCCAAGGAACTTGGAGGAATTAGTTTCCTGAATACCAGTATATGCAGAAATACACTACAGTACTTGACTGTGTTAAACCAGCAGCATTGTGCTACAGTGACACATTCATTTTGCTGTATAGACATTATTTGACATGTCAAAGATGAAAGATTGATACTGCCAACAGCAGACGTATTCTTTTATTGTTCACTAGCCCTGAAGTGGAAATTTCTTGCTCCAGCCCTGTTTGTAGTCTGTTACATCAATACAGTTAGACAGGCTGGGCTGTGGCTTTACCCTTTGAAGACTGATTTCAGCAGATGGTTCGCCATGTGGTCAGTGAACCTAGATGAAAATTGTTTATAATAAAGCAAGCCTTGTAAAATTCACACATTTAGAGAAATATTCTCACAAGCCACTGCATGGCAGCTTAATATATTATTATGGCAGTTTATTATTATATTTCTACAGCCAGTAGAAATAAAAGTTAGCCAAATATATTTTGCTTAACCTAACTCGATAGAATAAAAATTACAATATCACTAATGTTAACAAAGCAGTTTAAATTATTACTTTAGTATTCCTAATCTGAACTATTTCACAGTTATAAATTATTTTCTTTCCATAGTAATTAATGTTTCCAGCTGCTACAGCCCATTTTCTTGGGCTTTTCAAGACTTTTCAAGAATTTCTGGTAAATTTATCTTGGGATGGACAATCAGATTTCTTAAATAGAGCAGGCAAATACCTTTAACATTATCTGTCATTATAAGTTTTTCATAGACTTCTTCGGGAATTCTCTTTTACTGAATAAAGGACAAAAACAAAGAATAAAGAGGTAAAGAAAAGATAAAAATCAGACTCACATAACAGCAATGACATTGACTACCATATGACTAAGAAGTTTTTATTTCTATAATGGATCATGAAATGATCTGTGATAGAAAGTTCCTCCACAATAATATATTTTACTTTTTTCTTCCAGTGTATTTGCTTTGACATTTACAATTATTCTATGCCTCAAGAGCTACAATTCAGTATTTGCCAGCAATGGAGATTATTTAAATCTTCCCTTACGATTAAATAGGAAATATTTGTGACATCTTTGTGGTTAATGAGGATGTCACACGGTGCGTCTATCACATGGAAAAAAATACAAAGTTTAATCCTTCACTGTTCTCGTTGTTTTCATTTATAACTGTGTGATACTGTTGAAATAAGGAGAAAATCTAGGCATGTCTTTCAATATAAATTTCTTTGTTTGTGGTAATGTTATTCATACATAATAAGTAACTCGGCTTGACGGACTTGTTCCAAAGTTATTGTAATTTCAGGTGCTGTCACTGTGTGTTTGCTGTACTTCTTTCAAATTCTTTTCCTGTTACAGTTCTGGTGACCATAAATGCATTACTCTTTGAACACTAATATTTCCTTTATTAACAATTCTCTCTCAGAACCAGACCAGGAGGGCTTTTTTTTTCAATTTAATTTCTTTGTAAACTAATTTCTGTGGAAATTGATATACACTTTTACTATTTAGCAGAGCATGGAGTGTTCCTCTGATTGAAAACACAAGAATATCCCTCAACCCAGATGTCAGAAGTATGGGGAATGAATAAAAACATGAGATATCTAAATGAACTGGTATAGCCTATGTAGAAAAGGTAGTGCAATATGGGATTGATGATATATCCATGCTGTCAGTTTGTGCTACAAAAAGGTTTCACAGATACATTAAACATGCCTTGAATTTAAGAGAGATCCTGTTATACCAAGTAGAAGAAGAATCTCTAGAAACAAAGGAAACTTTCAACAATGTGTTATCCCCAGACTGATTAACAATTAAAGGATTTCTATGGATATTCTACAACTCGTTGCCTGAGATATTAATTAAGTGTAGTTATTTAGGGTTCTGCCTGGCCTTGACAGCAATTAAATATACTATAGAAGGAAATATCTTGAACACGGTTGACATCTTCCCACAGAACGCCTCAGGTTTCTCTATTCTAAAATACAGGTAATTCAATTGCTAACTTCTAAGTACCATTGGATTTTTAAGGAACAAATGTAGGAAGAAAAAAAGCAATTTTTCCTTCTAACTTGATAGTTGATGTCAAAGACATTTCTGAAACATTTTCTATTTTTCTGTTTTTATCAATATTTTTTATAAATGATGAAAATTCCTCATAAAATTTTCCTTATACTTTGCTTTTGAATTCCTTTTCTGGGTTTCAAAATGTTCACCAAATGTGTTAGCACTTCTATACAAATGAAAAATGTACAATATGTAACAATATGAAATTACAATATATGTAACTTCAAAAATGAAATGTAAAAAAATAAAATTTATTCAAGTGAGTAAGCAGGTTTAACCAGGAGCATTGCCCATAAATAATGCAAAATTCTTTAAAAACCTTTATCTTCTCAGTCTCTGTGGAAGTATTCACTGATAGTCTTGATAATTACACAATCAAGGAAATTTAATAATGGTCAAATTCGGAATTTGTGGTATTAGCTTAGAATTCTATTTCACTTACACAATTTTTGAATCTGCCTTTATGTTTGAAGTATTCCAGGCCTTAATTAAAAATTTACAAAGATGAAAGTAGTAATCACTTCCACTTCCGGAGACAAGGCAGCCAAATTAGGCAAAGTAGGCGAGTCTGAGACTCAGAACAAAAAAAATATTGTTATGCTCTTATTGCCATGACGTGATATTTTGGAAACATGCGGGGTTTTTTTGTGTAAATCATAGCCTCTTAGAAAATAACGGAGATCAGTGGATAAGTTTAAACCTCTTTCTTTCAGAAAAACCCATCAAATTAAGATTTTAAACATTGAATTATTTAAGCTGTCAATATCTTTAATGCTTACATCTCATATTTCTTCATTTTTGATCTGCTTGTAATTATATTTATGTTCTCCCCCAAAATGGTGACTTTTGTGTACCATTATAAAGGATTTTTCATAACTAATAATTTAGAAATATTCATCCATAGCGTACCACAATTGCAGATAGTAATATACTTAGAGCTCAAAAGCTGAGCCTTTTAATTACATTGGTTTAGCAAAAAAACATCTTATGGAAATGTTTGCTCTTAAAGCAGGAAAGCAGACAAATTATTTTAATTTAAGGAGCAGAGATTCAGTTTTGATTTGCATGACAGCTGAACTTGCTACATTTATAGAGCAACACTTGAATTCTTTCAGTGTAATTTTATGCTACTATTATTTATGTGAAGTATTTAGAAATATTAACAGAAAGGAAGAACATCATTCTTGCATGCTTGCTGACCTGGTAAACTAATGTATGTATATGTATCTAAAGGAGTGACAAACTGGCATCATTTGAGTTTGCAGACTAGCATATGAATTTTAGTCAAGGGTTCATTACAGCAGACTAAAAAAGCTACTTAGGTTGAAGTACAGGTTGGATTGGTAGCCTCATTGTCATAATTAGTGGGCAGTTTAATGCACACAAACCTCAAGTGGCAGCTGGAACTGCTGTTAAACACTCTGAACTGCCAATTTAAATTTTACAAACAAGGAAAATATGTACTTGGTTTACAGTATAAAGATATTTCATTGCAATGGCAAAGATTATTCAAGGATATGTGGTTATCATAAAATAGTCACAGTCCTAGATTCCAACTTGCGACAACCACTCCCTTGTTCTAAATCTTTTATTGCATAGATAACGCAAACCATACTAAGTCGGATATAATTGATAAAGAAACTAAATTCTTGCTTAAATATTTTAAATGGTTTTCCTTGTATTTCTTTTTCTCTTTACCTCCTGGATCTAATTTCTATTCTGTCTGCATAATGAAGATATTTTTCACAGGAAAAAAGTTCTCTATAAACCCTTGCATTACTTAGGGGTACCACTTTTCCCTTTGCTATCATGAGTAAACTAAGCATGTGACATTATCGTGCGATGATGTTTTGGGAAATTTGGGACTCCTAGGTTACCCAGTTTCTCTCTTATTCTGTTTAATTAGACAGTTAATGTCCAACGCTGTAAATTCCACATATACTTGATTTTCTTTCTAACATTACCATGTTTTCAATGAATTTGAGAATCTCATCAGGAGATTTTATTATTTAGTGTAGACGATTGTGGTTCATTTCCATAGCAGATATGGTGTACTCAAATCTCTAAACTAAGACAGCAAATACACGAAGCTTGTTTGATGCCTGCAGTGTTCTGAATCTAGGGCTGAATTTCCTTAGGGGATTGTAAAAGATAAGAAATATGAAGGAATAAGGGGCATAATCTTTGGAGAGTTTGTTCTCAGGATCCACAGCAGAAGTCTTGGCTAAATGTAACTCCTAATTTGGAACCAAACCATTGGCTGTACTAACATTTTGGTTTTGTTTTATTTGATAATCTAAGTATCCCTCATATGCCCATATCAAGCCTAAGACACGGCACTAAAACTGAAAAAAACCTACGCATGAACCAAGAGAGCAAAATTGTCTTCACTTCAGTATTTATGTGAGTTATTACAGATTCTGAAAAACATATGTGTTTGTCCCTCAGCAATAGAACTACATTTTCTTTCTGTATTGGGAGATGGGCTAAGGTTCCAGTTTTCTGCCTGATTGTGTATGATTGAAGCAGACTTCTTGTAACTTCACAAAAAGTGATAATTTCTTTAATGAACTACATTCATTAATCAAACACAAGAAAGTGACTTGTTAATCACTTTTAGACAGTGATTCTGCATAAAATGTGCTAATTAACAATAAAATGCATACCTTCATACTTGTCAATACAGAAAATTCTCTGTCAGATCTGAGTGTGACTTTCTTACTGAAAAAATCCTAAATACAATATTCACTGACATAAATCTAGTCCGTGGTCTTCAAATCGTGACTCAGCATAACTGAGAATGGACCCCTGTAGAGTAGGGGAAGTAGGGGAGCAGGAACAGAAACTGAAATGGGAGTTATGAATGCTGAGAAGATTGAAATCAGAAACAAGAATCAGGATTTAGGACTGAAGCAAGCAAAGCCAGAACTGTGTCAAGAACTTCACATAGAAGAAAGAATCTCCATACCCTCAAATGAATCGCATTGCCTGAGTCCAGGGAGGAGAGCTGGCTGCCTGCATCCACTTTGCCAATCATTCACTTTGAGGCAGTGGGACATTCCAGTCAGCTCTAATCCTGCAATTCTGCTCCAAATGTGCATGTTCCTGTCACTTTTGCCCATCCTGCAGAGACGTCTTGGTAACTGAAAACATCTCAAACGCTAGTAGATATCTATGTTTAGGTAGACTAGATCCTGTCCCTGTGGCCTTGGTTCCTTCCATGTGAAAGAAGAAAAGGAGATAAAGAAGTACTTGTCCCTTTGTGGTAACAAGTGAAGATAGGTGTCTTTGATCACAATCAGTGGTAAACTGTGGCTGACTCCAATGGAGTCACTATAATGTTACGCTCTAATCCAGCGATAGAGCAAATCACCCAGTGGGCAAATCACTCCTGAAGAAATGCAATGCCCAATGGCTAGGCTGGTTTTTATACTTGAACTTTCTCATTTACGTCTTGCATTTCTCTGAGTTACAAAGCCTTTCATCGCTAGACAACAATGCTCAGAAAGGAAAAAAAAAAACCACAATTTTTCCTGTATTACTCGGGAAAACTAATTGACTATAAATCAGAGTATGAACGAACAAGGGCTAAGGTGCAGAGTATTTTGTATAAGTTTGATGTTATTCAAGAAATCGGCCTCCCGAGTTAGAAAATTTTGTGTTTAGTTCATAGAATATGTTTGCTTTTATGTTGTCCTTGCTGGAACCAAATTCAGTTAATTGATCTGTTGTTATGTCAGAAAAGTGCCATAGATGCTTAAAAGTTTTTTCTTATATTTTCTTTTTTTTTTTAAAAATTTTATGATTGTCACCTTTTCTTTGGGAAGTTCAAGGCTAATCTCCTGCATAGGAAAAATTAATTAGCAGCACAGACAGTAAATTTGGAATTTAGATTATGAACAATAGGTTGTGAAGCATTGTATCATGGCCTAAAACAAATAGGAAAGAATTTTAAAAAAAAAATGGAAAAAATTTATTGAAAAGTTTTAGGTAACTAGGTGAGCTGTGGAAACTGTGATAACTCCCTACAAATGCTGTAAATAAAATCATTTCACACTACACAGCTATCTGAAATAATTTCTCTCCTGATTAATGTAAAACAAATTAATAATTTTTAAAAAAGCATTGATTTTCCATGTCTAGTGCTTCAGTTTATGCACTTTTGCTATATATTAGTTGTAGTTTTTCTGAGGTATTTCTCAATATGTGGAAGCATCTCTCCAAATGAATCATAGCATCAATTATGAGCATCCCATAGGGGATACTTTAACGAAGAACAGAGAGGCTTTCTTGCTGAAAAGCTGCAGAAATGTTTAGACTACCAGAACACTGAAGCACTAAACTTTGGTTCCTACAGAATGGCATATAGAGTATTTCATCTTACAAACTCCTTATCATTGCAAATTAAAGGTGCGGCATTGCCCACATTTTTTCTTGATCTCTTTCTGAACTATCTTTTTATTTCATAGACTCTTGGCTATTTCTGTTAATGTCATTACAGAAACTGGAAGACATTTTCAGGCTGAGAAGGGGGAAGAAGTGAGGAAGCACGTTCCACTGATTTTTAACCCTGAGAAGTCCTTTCTCTTCCTTTGCTTTAGAAGTTTATTAACGGTATATTTTTTCATGAGTTACTATAAATTACACACTGTATTTCCTGTTGAAGTGTTCAGAAATGATCAATAGGTTAATTTACAAGCACATGCAAGGCCTCCTAAGACACAATGTTCACTCCACATTCTTTCTATCAGTTTCATGGGTTTCAGATGATATAATGATTTTACAGGTCAAGGTTTTGGTAGTGGGGGAGCTACAGGAGTGCCTTCTGTGAGAAGATTCCAGAAGCTTCCCCCATGTCCAACACAGCCAATGCCAGATATCTCCTCTATGATAACATATTTAAGAAGGGGTAAAAACTGTTGTGCAACAGTGGCTGGGAAAGGAGTGGGAATATGTCAGAAAAGACACTCTGCAGATACCAAGGTTGGTGAAGAAGGAGGGAGAGGATGTGGTCCAGGCACTGGAGTGGAGATTTACCAGCAGTCACTTGTGAAGACCATGGTGAAAAAGATTGTCCCCTTGCCGCTCAGGGAGTTAAGTGGTGGAACAGATATCCGATCTTCAGCCCATGGAGCACCCCATGTTGGAGCAGGTGGATGTGCGGTTAAGGAGATTTTGACCTAGTGAAAAGCCCTGGAGCAGGCTCCTGGCGGGACCTATGACTTCACAGAGAGGTGCTCCTATTGGAGCAGTCTGTTCCTAAAAGACTGTATCCCATGGAAAGGACCTATGCAGGAGCAGTTTATGAAGAATTGTGTCCAATCACAAGGTTAATAAGGAGAGATTAATAAGGGACTGGTTTCCACAGGTGGGACCTCACACTGCATTAGGGGAAGAGTATGAGGAGGAAGAAGTGGCACAGACATGTGACTACAACCTCCTGCAAATGATAGCAAACCCCATTCCTCATCCGCTTACAAAACTCAGGGGGATCAAGTAGAAGACTTTGTAGTGAAATTGAACCTGGGAAGAAGGGAGGGGTGTTTTAAGATTTTTATTTATTTATTTATTTGTTTGTTTATTTCTCATTATCCTACTCTGACTTCTGGTGGCAATAATTTAATTTTCCCAAGTTGTATTTGTTTTACCCATGATACTAATTCATGAGCGATGTCTCTGTCCTTATCTCGATCCATAAACATCTAATCATACTTTCCTTTTCTAGTCGAGGATAGTAAGTAACAGAGCAGCTTGCTGTGCACTTGATGGATACCCAAGGTAAACCTACTACATCTATTAAAGGTCACTTAGTCCAAGTCTGTCTGTGATGGTATGAAAGTGGATGCAGAGTCTGGGTTATCATATTAAACAGCTTTGGAGTTTCCCAATGCATTTCCTCCGTATGGTATAGACTTAGACTTTCACACCACATTTCAGAACAGGTGCTTGTTCACATCCTGTCCCTCTGTAGTACAACACAATTTTCGGTTGGGATCTTAAAAGTCTTCAGGCAAAAGGACAATAAGTTAGGTATTATTTCTTCTCATAAAGAAAGGTCTAAGTAACAAACCATATTTAATCAATGCAGATGAGACTTTAAAAAATGTTATAGGTATTGGTATGTAGTAGAAGAGGATTTGAAATACTAATGTCTACTATAGAGCACATGAAGAAGGAAATAAGGATGTAAGGAAGAAAGTAGACACAGACTTACGAACAAGAAAACAATACTCAAATTATATAAGCATAAAGCAAAAGTAATAATGCAGAAAATTCTTTCCCTAATTTTAGTGCTATATCCTACAGCAAGCATGAAAGAGAAAATGCTCTATAAATTGTCATTTTACCAGCTTCCTTTGATAGATTCTGCATTTGAATTAAAATTTCATGAAGGCAATTCACTTCACGTTGCATTCTGCTTTGTGGTAATAGTTCTCTCTCCCCTCCTCCTTTTTTTTTTTTTACAGGCCTAACCAGTGTTTGTTTTGCCAGCATCATATTTTCTGAACTGCTTTCAAACTTCAAGTTCCTTTTGCCTCATGGGAGAGTCTTCCTAGGAGCCTGGCACTGAATATCCAGAGATCATTAATTATATTCAGGCAAGCATTTAGTGTAAGCCTGCCATAGGATTACCATGTAGAATTTCCCATACTTAAATTGTGTTGAAATACCCAATTAGTGTATTGTTGTATGGTATGAATTTCATACAGTTAAATATTTACTGACAAGCCAGCCTTTCAGTTTAGCTTTGTACATTGAGAGAAGAAATCTGATCTCATATGGCTTTCTTTTCAGCAAATTCTCAAAATGATTTCCCATTAGATCCACTCCCACTCTAAGTAGACTTTATCTGTGAACAAGAAAAATCCTTTATATGTTCTAACCTTATTGTTTGCAAACACCATATTTGAAAAGAATGTATAATATTATTATTACCATTTAACATGAAAAACTCTTGACAGGAGACTGGAAGATGAGGTTCAAATTGAACACATACATATTTATAAAGGAAGGTTATACGATGGTGTTATGATAAATAAAGTTTCATGCGTCTAATGCAACACCACATTTTCCTTTTTTCTTCCAATCATACAGTAAATATTTTAATATCTGAATTATAAATATTTTACCATATATGCAATTTAATTCTGAGATTTTTCCTGAGCAGAGTTTGACATGTAAAGTTAAAAGAAATCTGTACTACTTCTTTTTTTTTTTTTTCTAATCCAGTATGGCCAAAACAATTATTGGTAATCAAGTATTTCTCAGCTGATATTTTCTTCCTTGTATCTCTAGGAGCATCTCTTTCAGACATGTTTATACAGTCAAGAGCCTAACTCTGTGGCTAGCGTTTTTTTAACATTGTTAATTAGAGTGGGCTTCTTTAAATTATTAAATGAAGATGGACTTCAGACTAGAATAATGCAGTACAACAGCTTCTCTGTGAAGACGTTGGGAAAAAAATCTGTTCAGTGAGTGTAAGCAGGTCAATAGAGAGATCTCTTCTGAAGTCTAGGGTCTGAGATAAAACCAAACAGCAACAGCTCAAGATAAGTCTATGCTCTCCATTTTCTGTTTTCCTTTTACTGATTTTTTTTTCATGCTCTGTTTAGCCTGGAAACTATATAAATAATGGATTTGACTTTATTTTCACAATTACTTTATGAATACAACTTATATTTTAGAGCACACTAGTAGTTTGTGCCTATTTATGTTTATATAGACTATATTCTTGACCAGAAATGTTATGCTTATGAACATGAACAGGTTTTTTTGGAGGTCTTGGTTTTCACAAAAACTAAGATAACAAAAGGATTTATTATTTAAATTTTACTTGTAAAGTAGAGCTAAATATTGTCTCTTATTTTATATGTTTCTTCTGTGATATAGGTTTACCCTAGCTATGTTCTTGGTTCCCTGGCCAATTGTAAACAAATTTCAGTTTTTGTCTTTCATCTTGATGAAAACTCTTTAGACATGGTGATGTTTATAAAGGTTTTTTTTTTAATTTTTCAGTGAATGACTGTATCGGATTTGTCTAGTCTCCAGATTGATCAAAAAAAATCCTATGTTCAGTTCATGTTCTGTTATGTGCAATCAGATTTAGACCAGGTTTGAGTTTAAATACTCAAAACTGCATAGTAATATATTCCAATTTCAGTTCCTATTAATTCCAACATATGTCAAAGACAGCAGAATATAATGGATAATGATGTTCTTGCAAGTCATTCTTCTCCCTAGAGAATTATTGTGCAAGTTTGGCTGCTGTTAGGAGTAGTCTTAGGCATAATTCTTTGCATTTAGCTGTGAGTTTACTTTATTCCTAAATTATTGTGTTAACAAACTGACCATCGGGGCAACAGCACTGACTTTGCATTAAATTACACAGAGTGTAAGTTACACAGAGTTTACGTTAAATAGCCTAGGTTGCTTTTATTTTTAAAAGCCAGTAGGAGAAAAGACAAGAATTGTGTGTTTTTAAAGACCTTTCCTGTTCTCAGACACATTATTTCTGGTCTTACTTACCTTAAGTAAACAGAAGAACAGCTGTGCTTATTGCTGCTTCATAATTCCCTCTCTGAGGATAGTGGACTTTTGTTTTGGAAGAAAAACTGTTGGTTTACAATTCCTTTAATACAGGATCACGTTCCAGTAATGTCAAAGTCCAATCCAGCTAGTGATTACAAACTAGTGTGGTTATGGATACTTGAATTTATAAGACTTTCCTCTCTGAGCACTGTGAATTTTGTAAAGCTCCAATATGTTCTCTCGTTTGCTTAAAACGAGTTAAATATGAACAGTTTTCTGTACTGCTCCCACTACCAAATTTTCTGATTTCTCCCATTTTTATAGGTATTGCATCTTAAGTAGCTGTAGGCCTACTGCTGTTAGAGACCGAGTTTTTGCTACTCAGGTGGTTTCCCTTAAAATATTTTTTTGGGGATGTTAAGACTGTGGCAGAACAGTGTCCTTCAGCACCTTATCTCACTGTCACAAGCAGCCTGGCTCTGTTTTGCAGAAGGTCATGAAGCAATCTTGCGGGTAGGGAGAGCAAAGGCAGAACGATACCTTGGATGACTCACCTCAGACCCCAGAGCCCCCCTAAACTTAGTCCCAGAACCTTCCAGAGGGAGCATTGTGCAAGTCCACTGGGAAACCCTCCCCCTTGGGACTTCAATGTATAAATAACAGTCACAAGACAGGGTGGAGTTAGCCCTGCCATCCTGGGGAAAGAAGAAGAGCAATTGGAGCCCAGGTAGTGTTCTTGCACTTTCCTCTCTCTCCCTTTTCTCTCTTTCTTTTCTCTCCCTGACCACAAATATAGCACGCCAATGTGAATCTTATTCTGAAGATTGCCTCTACAAATAAACTCCCTTTTGGATCAATCTTTTGGCACTGTTTTACCTTTATTTAGCCTGATGGGCACCAAACCCGTAAATTTTATGAAGAGATACAGGGTCTTACCCTGGCTTCCCCTGGGCTGTCCAGGTTTGGGTCATGACATCTGCTTACAGTAGAAAATAAGCCCTGTTCCTCTGTATGTTTATACTTTAAAGACGTATGATTGTTTTGATAATGCTTTTGTGTCATATTTTAGATAGTTATTCTTGTACTCTATTATTTCAGAGAAAAAAAATCAAAATACTCTACTCAGTTTCAGAGCTATTAACTCAGATTTTTTTTATTCATCCTAATATTTTAATTACTTTACCACTATTTATTGATAAAGTACATGTTACACTACCTAGAAAAATATGATACTAAACCAGGGACGGAAGTCTTGAGCTGACAGTTCAATACATTTTCAAATAACAAAACTGCTTGCTTTATTACATATTTATTCTGTGTTATCTTCTATATGGTCTAATTCCTAAAGAAAAAAATATTTTGTTTTCCCCTTATGCCATTTGTCATAGGGCAGCCCTGACAAGTGGTCCCTCTGGTGACAGAGTACTTGGATTGCTACCAGCTGCGCACACTATCCTTCGTTGCATTTTTTTTCTGTGTAGATGTTCTCTTTTTGATTTCTTATAAGAGTCTGTGCTTGCTGGAATTTGCCTTTAGTCATTTAAAGTAAATGACAACATGGGCAAAAGGTGATTGTGTCTCTGCTATTACTACCACTTGATGTAATAATGAGAGAATTGCCAGTACCTCAGCCAGGTTTTAGCCTTAGTATGACCTACACAGTATAAAAACAAGTATTAAAAAAGTATTAAAAAAAGTGTTTAAAAATGTCAGTCACTGTTCAGAAGGTATTGTAAACTATATAGCCTAGTTTCCTAAGAGCAGTGAAATAAAAAGATGATGTTTTTGTGAGGAAAATCTCCTGACTTAAAATTCTGATTAGCACAAAGGAAAAGAAACACAGAAATTACGAAAATATTTATCAGGATGTTTTCCTGCAAGACTATTGTGTAGAGATTATTCTGCTCAATGACCTTCATTTTCAGTACAGGATACTATTTCTTGCTACTGACTCTTCTGAGAAAATTTGTTCTCTATGATATGCATTTTGTAAGACACAAAATTGGTGCTGTTTCAGAACAGCAGAATATTAGTTCCTCCAGACGTAGTGAAAGCAAGGAAAGCTTATAGGAAAAGAGCCTATGCTTTTGAGGAACATCTAAAACATGAAATGTGAAATAGTTTGCATATCTTTGCCATTGTCAAATGAATTGGAACAACATGTTTGTTACACAATATAGACACTTCTTCTACATGTTACCATTAAACAAACCATGCATTTGTGTTCTTTTGAAAGACCCTTCTAGTTTTGAAGAAGGAAGGCTGGAATTATGGACCAGAGAATAAATCTAACTACATCTACTTCAATAATAATAGCTAGATAACAGATAAATATGTTTACTTTGATAAATTTATTGAATCTTTTTCACAGAGCTAGCATTGTCATCATCCTCCCTCATCTTTTATATACCGTTCCTAGAGAGTTTACACTTTTTTGAATCTGTTTATAACTAGATATTTCAAAGTTTCAAAATCATATTTGTTTCATACATAGTTTGGAATTACAAAACCAAGTGATGATGGCTAGCATTAGCTCAATATGTTCCTGGATGATATTTTTTCTATTCCCTCCATAGACATTAGATTTGAAAACATTTTTCCAATTCAAATAGTTGTATTTATGAGGTCATGCCTCAACACTTCTAAAAGTTACTGTTCTCATTTGTGTTTCTGCCAGGTTACTGACTTGCTATAATTTTGGTAAAAAATGCACACATTTGGTTTGTTTTAACTGTGGATTAAAAAAAATAACAGACTTTGGAATATTTGCTTTTCTAAGGCTCAATTGTTTCTTATTATTTATTAGGAATCAATTTAAAATTATGCACATGAAACAGATTTAATGTTATGCTTTGATTTTGTTATTAATTAACAGTCTGCTTAGCTAGGAAAATTATTTCCTGTGTTAAATAAGACATATATAAATCTTGGTAGTAATTCTTTAGCCAATGTTCAAATCAAGAGGAGAAGAGTGCAAATTTAGTTTTGAATTCAGTAAGGCTCCTACTAGTACGAAACAAAGATTGATCATCCCTATCGAGTAATGTTGTGTTGTATAGAGTATTCCTGTGTTTCATCAGTAGTGGGGCAGAAGGGGTTCTTACTTTGGACATTTGCCTCTGTGTCAAAAAAAAGGTCACTTAATTGCATCTTCCTTAATGATTTTGCAATGTCTCCCTGAAATTAAATATGGTCTTCTTTATTTTAGGGAGGGAACAGAGGACAATTGTATATCTCGCCCTGCACATATAAATATTACATGTTTGATTTAAAATATTTAAATAATTATGGGCAGAAATACCTTCTGTCAAAAAGTGGTTCTTACATATGCTGTAAGTGGTACAGCAATTACCAAACCACATAACAAAGAGTAACTATCAATGATTTTTCCTCAGCTGTGTTTTGAACGCACTCTGTTTTCCTGAATGCTCTCTGGGAATGCCCTGCTGTTGATGAAGGTGAAGATTTTGATGAAGAAATTCTTAAATAAACATAATGTAATATATTTTGTAATGACCTAGACAGTTATTCAACACTGGAATGATTGCAGCGCTTTGGGCAGAGAAGCAAACAACTTTAGGGAACCTTTGAAGGGAGGCTGATACTCCTAGAGACTGCAGGCAGCAATTCGGTGAAGGATCCATGGACAAAATTGAAGTGGATAATGTACCTAAAATGGAGAAAAAAAGGCAGGCTGAAGATCAGGGGGATGTTAAGAGAACTATTAGTCACCATGTTCGTTAATACATAATTTCACAGTCCTGCACCTTGGGTTGGGTTAATAGACATGTCTGCCCTTTACTAATCTTAACTATTTTGGAAAGAATAATTCCAGACTTATCCTGGAAAATGTTTAGTATTCCTGTAGCTTAGCCTAGAGGTATTTTTTTGTAATATTGACAAAGTATGTAAGGCTACAAAAAGATTTGTTGGAACTTCAGGAAATGGCCTCTAATTATAATTAATGCTGATAATTTGCATACCATATCTAAAAGAAGCTCGTATTACATTATTCTGTTGCAAACCAAAATCTCTCAGCAAAATGATTTATTCTTCATTTCTTCCCCTAACACCTGCTCCTACCCCCTTGTCATTTTAATATCTCATTATTAGAAGTTTCGTTTTTTTCCCTGACTCCAGACTCCTACTAGACAGATTTCAACTTCTGAAGCTTTCCATGTGCAGTGCAATGCTGGCTATGCAAATGTAGCATAAGAAAACCAGCAAGTGTTTGGAGGAGTTAAAAGTCTATCTCTCAGTCTAGTCTCCCCTTTTGTTTCCCTATCTCTGTTATGCAGGCGCTGCAATCCCTCAAGTGATAGTGTGAATGCCTCTAGTAAAAGACGAGAGGACTACTTATTCCATAAAAAAATACAGTCCCTTCCGGTTGAGTCAGAGAGCACTATGGGATCAGAGAATGAAACTGTTGAGGCTTAACAGGTTGAGGTGCATTTGAACAGTACCAGCAGAAGAACAAATTCAGAAGAGTGAGAATAGAAAGGACAAGGGAGATTTTCCAAGAAAATACCAGGCAGAATTTACATAAAATTGTGTATCAGATTCATAGTGTGAAGCCAAGTTTTTTATCAAAGCCTGAATGTAAAAATTTTAGAGTAAAGTTATATTACTGTAGAAAGTTTTTTCTGAAATTATTTTTTACAAATAGAGTACTGTAGACACCAAAGAACATAGATTGATTCGCCATAATATGACACATACCTTTATGTAGCAAGAAAACTTTTTAAAAGACTTTTTTCCTGAAAAAGTGACAACCTTGTAAATAGTGCAAAATATGAGTAAATGTAATTAATTTTACTTCATAGTCTTCAAATTATTTAAAAAGTGGCAGTTCAGTCAGATCATTTGCTGCAGTTTCAGCTTCAGGGTCTCATTTAACCAATTATAATGTCAGATGTATGATTATAATATCAATTCTGGTTGAACTATGAGGTCATGTATTGTGTTAAGATTCTGTACAAAGCGATGGTTCGGTGGTGGAATTCACAGAACCAGGTATTTATGTTGTGAATTACCCACTCTTATTGTGACTGTATATGCTCTTTTCAGACAATCCTGCAACGCTTTCTTTAAATAATACTGTCCAATAATTTTTTTTTCCTGATATAAATATATGTCTTATCAACATGGCATTAGACACACACATATCCAAATACAGCAGAGCAGACTAAAAGTCTAGATCTTGTAGCAGTGCCCGTGAGTTTTCAACAGACTTCGCTACTTTACATTTATTATACCCAACCTTCTTCTCTGAATCCTTATGCATCAAAACAATTTTGAGACTAAAATGAAATTATGTAGATATTACAGATTAAATTCTTCATGTAACTATAGGTTTGTAGGAGTGGAGCTAAGTGGAAAATTATTATTTGTTCTGATCTTACCTCTTGCTTTTTACTTCTCCATATCCCTCACTTTGAATTTAAAAAATCATTTACCTTCCTTTAATTAAACTATTGATTATTTAATCATGACTGGAGAAAGGGCTCTGATTTCTGCATTAAGTATTTATTCTGAAATTTTAAAATGCTGAAGATATCTAAAAGAAAAGAAAAAAGCTTTGGTTGCTAATACACAATATCTGAAGATCCTGATGCCATATAGCAGAAATGCTATTGTACTAAAATTAAGAGGAAATTTACAGGTGTGCTAGAACGAACAGAAGATGAAATTAAGAATATGTAAAGTAAAAAATAAAGAAGGGCTGGTGGGTGATGTTGTGGTTGGAGGCTGTCTGGGGTGTAGTGATCATGAGATAATTGTGTTTTCTGTAAACAATGTAACAAGAAAAGGCAGGAACAGGACATTGATGCAGGCCTTTCAGCGGGCAGATTTCAGATTATTTAAGGACCTAGTCAGGAAAGTACCCTGGGAAATAGTTCTTAGTGGCAAGGGGGTCCAGGAAGGCTGGATGCACTTCAAGAATGAAATCTTGAAGGCACAGGAGCGGGCTGTCCCCATGTGTTGTAAGAAGAGTCGTAGGGGCAGACGGCCGGCCTGGATGAGTAAGGAGCTTCTGAAGGAGCTAAGTGAGAAAAAGAGGATGTATCGCCATTGGAAAGAAGGGAATGTAAGCCAGGTCATGTTCAAAGATGTTGTTAAGTCGTGTAGAAAAAAAATCAGGGAAGCAAAAGCCCAACTGGAGCTTAAATTGGCCACTTCTGTTAAGGATAATAAGAAGAGCTTTTATAAATATATCAATGGTAGAAAGAAGGGCGGCAGTGACCTCCACTCCTTATTGGATGTGGAGGGAAATACAGTAACGAAAGATGCAGAGAAGGCTGAGGTACTTAATGCCTTCTTTGCCTCAGCTTTCAACAGTAAGGAAGCCTGTTCGCTAGACAGTTGGTCCTCCGAAGTGGTTGATGGGGGCAGGGTGAAATATGGCCCTCCTGCAATCCATGAGGAGGAAGTTAGAGATCTGCTGAGCCACTTGGACCCTCATAAGTCTATCGGGCCAGATGGGATCCATCCTAGGGTGATGAGAGAACTGGCGGATGAGCTTGCTAAGCCGCTTTCCATCATCTTTCAACAGTCCTGGCTCACCGGAAAGGTCCCGGAAGACTGGAAGTTGGCCAATGTGACGCCCATCCACAAGAAGAGCCGTAAGGATGATCCAGGTACTTACAGACCTGTCAGCCTGACCTCGGTCCCAGGTAAAATTATGGAGCAGATAATACTGGGTGCAATCATGCAGTACCTGCAGAACGGCCTAGAGATCAGGCCCAGCCAGCACGGGTTTAGGAGGGGTAGGTCCTGCCTGACCAACCTGATCTCCTTTTATGACCATGTGACTCACCTAGTGGATGAGAGGAAGGCTGTGGATGTGGTATACCTGGACTTCAGCAAGGCCTTTGACACTGTCTCCCACAGTAGACTCCTAGGGAAGCTGGCAGCCTGTGGCTTAGATGGGAGCACTCTGTGCTGGGTTAGGAATTGGCTGGATGGCCAAGCCCAGAGAGTGGTGGTGAATGGTGTCTCATCCAATTGGCGGCCGGTCACCAGTGGTGTCCCCCAGGGATCAGTGTTGGGTCCAGTCCTGTTTAATATCTTCACTGATGATCTTAATGAGGGGATTGAGTTCATCATCAGCAAGTTTACAGATAATACCAAGCTGGGAGGAAGGGTTGATCTGTTAGAGGGTAAGACGGCCCTATAGAGGGACCTGGACAGACTGGAGAGATGGGCCGATTCCAATGGGATGATGTTTAATAAGTACAAATGTCGGGTACTTCATTTTGGACACAACAATCCCTTGCAGAGCTATAGACTGGGGATAGAGTGGCTGGAGAATAGTCAGGCAGAGAGGGACCTGGGAGTGCTGGTTGATGGGAGGCTCAATATGAGCCAGTAGTGTGCCCAGGTGGCCAAGAAGGCCAATGGCATTCTGGCCTGCATCAGGACAAGAGAAGTTATCGTCCCACTGTACTTGGCACTGGTCAGGCCTCACCTTGAATACTGTGTACAGTTCTGGGCCCCTCAGCTTGGGAAAGATGTAAGGATGCTGGAGTGTGTCCAGAGTAGGGCAACGAAGATGGTGAAGCACAAGCCCTACGAGGAGCGACTGAGGGAGCTGGGGCTGTTTAGTCTGAAGAAGAGGAGGCTCACGGGAGACCTTATTGCTCTCTACAACTACCTGAAAGGAGGTTGCAGTCAGGCAGGGGCATGGACTGAGGGCATGGACTCAAGCTTCGTCAGGGAAAGTTTAGACTTGATGTTAGGAGAAAGTTCTTCACTGAAAGGGTGATTGGCCATTGGAAAACGCTGCACAGGGAGGTGGTGGAGTCGCTGACCCTGGAGGTGTTTAAGGGGAGACTGGATGAGGCACTGAGTGCCATGGTTTAGATGATGGGTTGGTATTAGTGTTGGGTTATAGGTTGGACCTGATGATCTCAGAGGTCCTTTCCAACCTTGTGATACTGTGAAACTGTAAAACATTACTTGGCATAGAAAAGAAACAGAGGATTTGGCATGAGATTTCATTTAGATCATCCAACAAGACCATCTTTATAGCTATTAAACTAGGCAATACTGTGAATAAAGTTGATTTTTGTGTTGAAGATTTGTTTTTGTGTAATGCAGATGAGAAAGACTGGTTTCATTACCTTTGCGGAGAAAATTGTTTCTTCTCTTCGAGAAACCTGACAATTGGACAATTCATACAAAGAAGTAACTAAAAAGAAAGCTGTTCATTTTATCATGTCTCTTTAGATCTATATTACTGCTCTCACCTCTCTTTTCATTGGAAACCTAGTATTAGGAATGCAGGCAGCCTGCTGTGTCCAGAACAGTAGTTTCATAACACAGGATAGTGGTAATGATGTCTGTGAATCCCATGGAGATAGCTTGAAACTCCAGACAGCTGTTTAATGAAATTAGAATTTTCTTTTTTTTTTGCTCGGAAATCTTTTTATTTCAGGATTTGGTCTGGTTTGTCGGTTTTTTGTTTGTTTTTGTTATGGTGATGTAATACATTGTTAAAACTTACACTTGTCATTTTTAGTTTCAGTATCTATGTTCTTGACCTGTTTATTTACCAGGAACAATTACTCTTTTAAGTAATGTTATATATTCTCACTAGCTGGAAGTAAATTAACTAAGTGTTCTATTGTATTGATGACAAGCATTATCTGATAAAAAACTGAGTATTAACTAAAACATAGAGTTTATTCTACAGGAAAGGTTGTTACATGTCACTGAGTACCACAAATGTCTCCACAATGAGCTAGTTGTTCCATTTGTCTTAACTCAAATAATTAGATGACCTGGTCACTAGGTCTGCCCACTGTCCAGTATCTTTTTTGGTCCATTGTAATCTACAGTGTAGCAAGAAATGGGTCTTCATCCCACAAATAAAGTTAGTGCATCCAGATTTGGAAAATGACAACAGTAATACTTCCTTAACAAAGCTGGAGCTTAGCCCTGTTATACATTCTAAAAAGCCTATTCATACAAATTAAGTCCATTCCGTATCCTGGACTCTGATGACAGCTCTGTTGTTTTTTTTCTTGTCTGGTTTGAATTATCTCAAGTCTGTACCCAGAAAGAATTCATCCCTTTCAAGAGACTTCCCCAAGCTTATAATAAATTCACATGGGTCGTCCCATCAATGTGGTGAATTTGCATTATTATTTCATTATGAGAAGGAAAGAAAGAGGATTAGATCTCTTGCAGCACTGGCAGCGTCTAATCCAGCCTGAACACATGATTAAAGCTGGCATTTATGACTTTAACTGTCAAAGAAAACTAATTGTAAACTGAGAGCTGTGGATAATTATAGCTTTTGGTATTAAACCATTTTTTCCGTATTTATCACAGGACTAAGTACAGACAATACTACTGTTTGCCTGTAGTTCTCAGTTACTTGAAGCCTATTTATGCAAATGAGAATTGATCTACATTTTCAAATTGGTGACTGCACATAATCTTAGCTTTAATTTTGCTGTAAAAAACATGAAAAAAGTGACACATGCTACAATATCAATGACACAGCATTTTGTATTGTCGCACTTTTAAGCACCTTTTGTTTTTAGCATCTGCCTGGTTAATTGTTTCACATGAATGCTACTGAATAACTAAGTTACTTAAACAGCCTCCTCGTGGGAGATATTTTCTTTCATATTTTATTATCATTCATATGTTTCTTGCACAGATTTTTTTATTTGTAGAGCTGTGTACATCATAGTTTAATAAACTGCTTGTACTTTTATAGAAAAAGGTGTCTTTGAGACTCACGAATAAAAGTTGTTATTATAATAGGTTTAATGTGCTTTGTTGGAAAATGACTACAAGGAGTAGTTCCTCCCCCTCCTTCTTTTTTCCCTCCCCCCTTAGAATGGATTTCAGATAGGACAGATTAGACGTATGGGGAGCAGGAAATTCTGAATGTTGCAAAAGATGAAAGCTACAATTTTTGACCTTTTCTTGAGTTAGTGTTAACTAAAAACCAGAGTACATTGACTCTGGGGCTTTTAATTTTTTTCAAAAGAGACATGAATAAAAAAGGGAATATGAATAAGAAATAAAAAATCTATGAAAAAGTATATAGGAAATAATATCATGATGTATCACAGTAAAAGAGTTATGATCAACTAACAACCATCTATGAGACTGAGATTTTTTTCACAATAATGTATAAATATTCATTGCCCCAGAATACTGTTGTGAACAAGTATAACTGGTTTACAAAAGAGTTACCTTCTTCAGTGACGACTAACATGACAGTATTAAGTGTAGTCTTTGGTCCAGGAATTCCTACACCCCTAGGTACTGGAGCTGGAAGAGGTGTTGTCATACTGTCAGCTGTTGTTTCCTGTATTCTCTCCCTAAATACTTGCGGGATACTATGAGAAATGGGAGATGTGAAAACACATTTTTTGTGTGACAGTTTAATATTCACAGATCCCAGAAGGAGTAAAACAGTGATGAGGGGCTTAGTAGGACTCATAACGTAGTAGAACAGGCAAAACAGAACAAAAGTGTAAATCTAAAAAACTCTTAGAATGTAAACTACAATAATATATTGAAATGCTATGAAATGTGACTCAGATCTTAAGTTAATATTTTATTATTCTAATGACTATTTTTTTCAGTTGTTCATTCAGTTACCTTCCAGGATCTAGTCCTTGGATGAGATTTTTCTGTCTGTGATAGAGTAATTTTTGACTGTGACTAAAGAGGAAAACCAAACCCTAAACAAGGAGCGGTAGACTTTTCAGGAATACAAATAAATGTGTTCTGTAGCTACTGACCAAAGTGTTAAATAATTCAGCCTTAGGCCTGGAAAACCTTACACTGCAGTTTTAACAACAGACAAATGTGTACCCATTCTTTCGTACACTGATTAAATCAAGAGAATTCCCATTTCAATACATTTGGAGAATGTAGCTCATAGGGTTTATTTAAAGATTTGAAGCGCTTTGTATTTAGTCCAAATTTCATTTTTTTCTGTTTTACTTAAAAATTCTGATTTGTGTGTATCTCTACTCTCTGCATCTCATTCTGTGTACAGCTAATTTAGACTGTAACACCAATAATGTGTGTTTCCTTGACGTTATCTGTTTCTTGTGAAATGGAGTGCAGTATTTCTAATCAAGGGGGGTGATGGTTGAATCCATTTAGATGCCAAACCAGTTGTAAATGTTCTTAGATCAGTTTTTATGCATTTAAATGGATATGATACCCAGATCAGATAAAAGAATCCAAATTAATATGAGTAGAAATTTACATTGACAGGATGCAAATTGTGACAGAATAACTTACTCTGAAGAAGAAATAGATTTCTTGAAGAGTATACAAACAACAAAGCTGATTGATGTCACTCTCTAGAAGCTTGTAATAGAGCAACCTGATAACTCCATGGATTTCATGGAATACACAGTTATATGATTCAAAGTGTACACTTCTGAAAACAATAAAGATGGAGTCATAAAGCAGTAACATGTTTGTAAAATCAAGTCAAAGCAGGAAGACGCATTAAGGTATTCAGGTACTATGCTGATACCTGTAACCCTACTGATTTCAGAGGTGCTTACTTGCTTAATATTTCTGTAAATATAATTTTCAATATTTAAATTATGTTTATTAATTTGTCATCTTTTTCATGACACAGTCATCAAGTACTTCATTGGATAAAAATCATAGAAGAGAATATTAAAATATTAAGACTAGTTGAGAGATTAAAGTACAGATAAGATAATAATGGTTTTATCTGCAAAGAGAGACTACCAGCTAAGCTTACCAACAAAAGCAATAGATCTGAATATAATAAATTCTTCAGACCTCATTTGTCATAAGGAGACAAAAGGTGAGGAAAGATACAAAATCAAAAAGAAACATTTTTTTTTAGAAACAGTATTAACTATGAAATAAAAACATACTGTGTAATCAATATCTCACCAGAAATAACAAAAAAAACCCCAGGAAGGTCTTGAAGAAGCAGTAAGCAGTATCGATAGTAGAATTCTTGAAAATGCAACAGAACCTTAGCAAATCAGAAAAAAATATTTAAGGCACATGAGAAATGGTAAAACAATGTTAGCATAATGCTTTTGAGAGACAATTTGGCAACGAACCAGGATACAGTAAATCTCTAAGCTTGACTGTAAAAACAGGGAAAGAGGTAAGATAAAAATGAAAAAGAAAATTTGGCTTTTACTTGGAAATGTGAGTTCCTCAGAAATGGGTAACGCTTACCAAACACACAAAGGAACTTCCTTGAGTATTTTAAAGCAAATTGAATATTCAGCCAAACAGGAAAACAATCCTGGAATTTGGAATGATTTTTGGTGATTTTCAAGATCTCTAATTGCATGACTAAAGCGGAAGAAATTTACCAGCACCATCAGAAAGAAACACGGGACTTGAAACTGGTGAAAGAGGTATTGACTGAGCTGAAAAGTAGGGTTATAGGAATCATTAGTAGGATAGCTTTGCCCACTCTGTAGATCAGTGACCTGCATGAAGGAATATGGGATCTTTTTTTCCAACCAGATCTGGTTTCTAAATAAAGCTGAATTTATGTGTTATGATTCACATGAACTGGATGAATGAATGGATGAGGAAGTTTATAAGTTCAGTCCTAATAGAATAAGAATTAAAAAATACAAACCAAAGCATTATCTAGTGATGATGTATTAAAAATGCCCATCAGCAGAGAATCTAATACAGAACTGTTTAACAGAAAACTGCAAAATATTTGACTTAAGATTTTAGATCAATCAGAGAATGTCATAGATAATTATTCTGCTAGGATATCAATAAAAGCCAATAATATATTTTAGTTTGCAGCACTGGTAATACCATAGAAAAGATAGCTTACAATAGAGAGGAAAACAATACAACAAAGGACAACCAAAGCCTCTAGAAAGTTAGCTATTCAAAGGTGATCAAAAAAACAAATGTGAGGCAAAGGGCTGAGCTGTGCTGTGACAAGGAAAAATGAATATGTAGACTTTGTTACAATGTGATGAGAGAATGCAGCGGCAGGTGTAAATAGACATGATTAATTAGGTGTAATTTCTTGTTCAAAACAAGAGTTTGCAAACTTGAAAACGATAAAAGGAAACATTGCATTGTGCTGGCGCCGTGGCTAGATTCCAGAGATTTGTTAGAGCTCAAAGTTTAATAAGGGAATTATATTTATACTGGTAAGAGGTATATTGAGGATTATTGTGCTTAATTGAGTGGGAAATTCGTATTTCAGGGCCTTATTTTTACCTATAAATTTGCTAAAATCTAGTGCGGGAAAATATTTCAATATCTGTCTATTAGGTAATTCATATACTTACTGTCATTTGCTGGGTGTTATGTCACTTCTGGTATAGTGATGTAATTCCTATGATTCAAAGCCATTCTTTATTCTGTGGAAGGGCTCCTCCTGGCTTTCCTAGAAACTAGATCTGGACCATATGGCTGATGGGAGTGGGAGAGATAGCCATATTACTTTCTGACATAATTATCTCCCCAGGATAGAGTACCCTTGAACATTTTCAAGTATCATATGGTGAGACGATTCTTTGCCATGAGAAATATATGAGGAATAAGTAGGAGTGGGGTTTTTTTGTGTTACTTTTATTTTCAATCCACTAGAACTATACCATGGAACTCTTTGTGATATTCTTTTTTTTTAAAAAAAAGAAGTGTTTTAATTTCCATTTCTAGCTAGGAAGCCTTTTCTACAACTGCTTTGCCACAAACCACAATTTTTCCAGGAAATCAAATACACTGATGGTTTCATTCTGAAGCAGCAGATAGTTGAAAAACTACATTAGCTCATTTAAAAGATTTAATTTCTCCTGGAGCATATACTTCAGTGCTTTCCAGTGCCAATCTGGTAATTGAAGCCTATTAAACAGACTTTCTTGCTCTGCATGCATGTATTAAGCATATGTCTGATGATGAAGAACTAGTAATTAGTAACACTAGTAACTAGTAATAAACCTTATTTTCCTGTTTTTTCCCTAAACCACTAAATATATGTTTTCTTAACTGCAGTAGAACCCATTAAGGGTGTGTCAGCAAAACAAAATGAGGTTCAGGTCTCAATTTGCCTGCAAGACAAATAGGTTAAAAAATTACAATCACAAGTGCATATCAACAGAAAAAAAAAGTGCTTATGCTTTAGAAGTATGTAGATTTTTAACGATAAATTACACAGGTGAATTCACATTAAAATATATCTGACACAGTTATTTAAATGAGAAATTATCAAGACTTTTCATCTGCTTGAGACATTTACTTTTCTCCTATGAAATTATCCAAATATACTGCTTCCATATTTTACTTCATAAAATACAGACAATTCAGTGAAAACAGTGAATACTATAGTAACTAAGAATTTAGTCTGACTTTAAAGTTGTGGCCTGAGTTCTGTCTTACTGACTGAGACAAGAGTAGCATGAAGTCATTTCCTAGAGGAAACGCCAGGGATGTCCAATCAGTCCTACTGACAGGAGGCTTTTTGGATCCACTTTCTGATTGCTGTGCTGTGCTTCGTAGATGTTTGTAATGCATGCCCAGTGGCTGTGTACAGCACTACTCCAGTAGTGCTTACCTTCATGGGATTTATGAGCTAGTGTAGCTTTTATATTGTCTGCAAAAGGCATTTCATTTTTCAGTTCATAAACCTTCTGTTAGGAGATCTGATAGAAACCAAAATGAAGTTTCAGGGGAGGATCAGTTGATTTCTGTTAACTATTGCTTTACTTTAAAGATTAGACTTTCCACAGAATATAAAAAACAGCCCAGAATCAGTTAAAGGAAAGACAAAAATGTAGCAGAGGGCTCGCTTTCTACTTCAAAATACAGTTGAGAGTGTAGAATTGAGGAAAGGTATCTACCATAGAACTAGACAGAATGTGAGATTACAATGACTATTTGGAAATTGCCTTTTATTATTGTTGTTCTTTATTAAGCTCTTTTCCTCCTTTCTTCTTGCTAAACATCATAACAGTGGAGGAATTTTGGAAGGCAAAATTAAAATAATTAAACCCAGAACAGTCATTTATTCACATTCCCTGAAAGGACACTACAGTGACTTGCCTCAGTCACCGCAACATATCAGAGGGTGTGTACTGCATACTACAGAGGGTGTGTACAGCATCTGAGGTACGAGTACCAGAAATTCACACTGAAGATAAATGACCAGCCTTTATGAATCATAGCGGATCTTTGGATTGCAGCTAGTAGAACTGGAAGCAGCCATGGGCAGATTGCTTTCTTGTCAGCCTGTGTTTCTGAACCAGGATCAGAAGATGGTACTGCAGAAATACATTTTAATAATTGTGTCTCGAAGTGTCACAGATTATGGTTTCTAAGTTTACATCAAAAAGAAACGGTTGTCGTTCTCTAACAGGTTTTGCAACATGGCACTCTTTCTTTGTCCTTTTCTGTCTTCTGAAAAGAACTGATATCTTAGTTTTGATTGCCTTTGCCTTTGCAGGAAAATATCCTGCAAATATCTTTGCTGGGATGTTTGAGAGGAGAGCATCATGAGTAATATACAGTGTATACTTTTTCTCTATGTAACAAAGTCTAATAATTTCTAGAGTTACATATTTCTGAGGCCATTTTTTTAGTGCTGTATGCTGATAAGATCATAGACTCTAGTTGGAGACACCTGTTTGGTGATCTAAAATCCAAATGAATAGTGACCAGAAGCCCTTCTCTGAAATTCTTTGTGCTCAGCTCTTTGAGAAACTCATTAAGAGTTTCTAGACATGAAAGTGACATTCTTCAATATTCATCAAATTCCTAAAATAAGACGTTCTTGGACTTTCCCTCAAGCCAAAAAAGTGAAATCACTGAAGCTTTTCCTCTAAGAACTGTGCAGTTTCCTCATTTGTTCTTAGGAGATTAAACCTGCCACTCCCAATGATCATTTTCTTTCTGTTTGTAGAATCCTGTGGATTTTAATTACCACAGTGTTGAAGATGACATGATGCTAAGATCCTTGAAAGCACCAAGAGTATATTAAGAATTTTCATAGGCTAAAATCTAAAATTATTTTTTCCCCTATTTGATTATTTAGAACACTTTTGCAAGATTTTAATGGTCATTTCTAGCATTCCTAAAGGTTTCTTAATAAGCCTGCTTGATTTTCCTGGTGGTACATCCCATGTTTCTTTTTCCATTTACACTATTTGCTAATTCTTCCTTTTCTTCAGCCACTCATATTGCTACAGTCAAAATAAATACATTCTGAAGTCAGTGGAATTATTTTACAATATGACGTACGGATGACTGCAGGCTTTCAAAGTTGTAGAAGGAAATTTGCAGAGAAGAGAGAAAATAAATAAATTTAAGGTGAGTTTCTGGTGGTTGAAAATTGCAGTCTCCCTGCAGGTGACAAAGCATCTAGTCCTATTGACGCATTCAAAATGAAGCTATAAATACGGTTCTTGTTGTCAAACCTGGAAGTAATATCTGAATGAGAACTTTGTGAACTTGTATATGACCAATATTATCTCCTCCTCACTCCTCTAGACATATGTCCAGGATACAAGCTAAACAGCTTCTGGGACTTGGTTGTGAGCTGTGAAGTGAAATGAATTATAGGACAGAGTAGGCACTGCAAAGTTGGCAGTGACAAATTCCGCTGGAACATGGGTCAGAAATCTTGAAACTTGTTCATTGCCTTTGTTGTGTGTTTCCTTGTTAGCGTCCAGCAGGCTCATTCGGACACTGCAAAGTCCAACTCATTTTGGCACTCAAGGAGGAGAAGTAGCTTGTTGTTTCCCAGTGGCTGAAGAATACACTAAGTTTTCCTCTTTTTCTGTTTGATTGTAGATGAATTTGGCTTATATGGAAACCCAGTGCCACAGATACATATTTAACTCATCTTGCTTTCAATTCAGAAAGAAAATTTTGCTTCCGTTTTTAAAAATATCAAATAAAAAAAAATCAGACTTTATATGCAAGTAATTAAGAAAACAGAACTTTTCCTCCAGCAGAAATCAAATGATGGGTGTTGTTTTTTTAACAACTTTAATAATTCTTTTTTTCCCCACATATTTACTATATTGTAATATAAATTATGCAAAATCAGTAAATACTTAATCTTTCAGAAGGCAGATTCTAATAGCCACAACGGTTTTGCTACGAAGTCTGTGGTAGCTGTGTCTACTTATGTAAATAAGGTACTAAAGGCCCCAGTTAACAAAGATATTTCCATGTCCAGCTGCCATTGACTTCAGTGTACATTAGAGTTGTAAGTAACAATTAGGAACTGGATACCTAGGTTGAACTGGGTGTGTTGTTTCTCTTGCCTTCTGTTAATAGCAAAAGACATGCTTAGTCACTGTTCCTCTGAAAACAGCATGAGCAAGCAGCTTAAATTTTCTGCTGTAACAAACTCCAGGAAACTCAACTAGAAGTACGGCAGAAGCTATCTGAAAATGTTCGTGCTGGTGAGTATTTTCCATGCTGTAGCTGCTTCTGTAAGAGAGAAAACCCCAATAAAATGTGAAAAGTTAAGATGAAAATGAGAATTAAATTATTAATGTAACAAAGCACTGTTACTTTCTCTGTGCACGTTTCTAAGTGCATTGGATTTTTTCCCATTGTTCTGCAAAAATTGCTTCTGATTATACAATGGACATCAGCAGGATCATAGCATTCAGCTTCTTTATTTTTCATTATTCATTCAAATGCCAGCTCAATGACATTAACTGGAAGAACATAAACAACATGTCTTCACTTTTCCATAGAAACAATTTCAAAAATCCGGATAATAAAGTGGTATTAAACCTAGTGGAAATCTGCAGCTGAATACTAAAATCTGAAAGCATAATATTTTACTTTTCCAGATAATACAATACAAACTCATATTTACTGCCTGAAAGGGTTGAAGAGTTCTGAGTTCCACAGGAAGTGGGCTGGGTTTTATTTTAGTGTGGCAAAATTGGTGACTGTAAACATTTTCTTCTTTCTTTTTAAGAAAATAAACCTTAAACAGAGGCCTCTGTGAAAGTTTTAAAATGCAAAGTAATAGTGTTTATTAAATACCCTTTCATTTTTGTTTATTCACGCTAATGCTTCTCAAACAGTTCAGTCCTTTAAATGGTGTTGAAAGATTTTCAATCCTACAAACTGTTTACCAGTTGCCAAGATGCAATGCTCAAGTAAGTCTTTAAGATGTTTTTTTGATTAATGCTACCAACAACACAAGTAAAGCAGCAAAAGGAATTTCTTTACTTAGAGGAAAATAGCTAATCTGTGTCAGCTGAGTAAAAAAAGAAGAGAAAACATTCAGTAATATTGGAAGTATTTAGTAATATTGCAAGTATTTAATAAAGCCAGGAGATCTTAAATGCTGCAACATGAGAGTATGAATCTGTCTGATCAACACTTGTGAAAATATGTTGTAGAGGTTTAGGTATGTCATCCAGCTGCCCAAGCATGACAGACCATATAAAATTAGAAAGGTTGTAGATCGCCTTACAGGTCAAAAAACTCAGGGTTTATTTCCTTATTCTTGTGACAAGTGGACATTTTTTCTTCAAGATTATTTATATATGTTGCTAGGTAAACTGAAATGGTACATCTGCAACGCTGGAAAAATACGGACATAGTATTTATTAAGGTGCCTTGAAGTAACGCCAAAAGACCTCACAGATAGAAGAGTTCTGTCTTCTTTGAGTTCCTGTGTCTTGGCTTTTCCTTGAAGGACCTGGAGAATATGATCATTTTCTTCCTGGTATTAAACTCAACCTTGTGTGTTGGACAAGTTTTGGCAACAGGTCACATGACACATAAGGAAGACTGCTTTCATAGATTCTCCAAAAGTCAGTGTCAGCACCCAGATAAAATTCCCCAAAGATTCAGCTTTGCATTTTCACAAAACTGATCTCTCAGTGTAAAAATTCTGTATGTATTCTAAATGAATAATATACCTGAGCAAGAAAAAAATGAAATTGCCAAAAACTGAGAGAAGAAAGAAAACAGCCACAAAATGAGATGGCATTCATTCAAGTGTTCTGACACAAAGTTTACCATCACCCATTAATATTTTTATCAACAAAATATATAATTTTCTCCTAATGGCAAATAAAAAATATTTATAACACTAAGAAATGAGGTATTCTATGTGCTTTTCTGGATATTGTTTCGACAAGCTGAGAAATGGCTGTATGCCAGTAGGACACACAAAATAATATTTGTTATGGTTTTAGAGTGCTATCGTGCTAATAGTAGAAAACTGAAAACTTAAAAGTAAAAATTCTTCTCCGTCACTAACAAAGGACAGAATATTAAAACAGCTAAGTTGATGAAAAATATCTCGATTGGATGATTGTCTTAACATTGCAGTCTATGACTGCCTGCAAGGAGGCTGTAGCTGAACAAGTGTTGATCTCTTCTCACAAGTTACAGGTGATAGGACAAGAGGAAATGACCACAAGTTTTGCCAGGGGAGGTTCAGACTAGATATTAGGAAGAATTTCTTTCCCAAAAGAGTGGGTGGGCACTGGAACAGGCTGCCCACGGAGGTGGTTGAGTCACTGTCCCTGGAGGTGTTTAAAAAATGGGTAAATGAATTTTTGAAGGACAGGGTTTAGTAGAAGCTTGGACTTGATGATCTCAAAGGTCTTTTCCAACTGGAACATTCTATGATTCTGTGATTACTTTCTTCATGGAAAACAGTGCCCTCAATATGGATTCAAAATTTTGTTTCTGTTATTCTTTCAAACAAAATAAATTTTAGAGTCAATTTTTATTTTGGTTCACACTTATAGTCCCTTATGAAGTCCTGAATTATGGCAAGATCTGTAATTTTGTTTTAAATTTTTTTGCCACTTTATTTTTTGCTGTACATCTGCTTTCATTGTGACAGTGCAAGAAACCTAGCTCCCATATACAAAGACAAGCTTCCAGATTCTGATGTGTGCTTCATACTAGATAGACAGTTTGGCATGTTTTGTTTCACATTTAAACTGTTCTCCTAGCAGTCATCCCCAATTGAGTTTCATTCTATTCCTGACATTGTGTTTGATATCCATTAGAAGGAGTGTTTTCATCTCTTTCTAGAGATGAAAATGTGGGTCATTATTTAGCCAGAGATACTTATGGACAGGTACTGAGTACATCGTTGCTTCCATTTTGCAGAAATCCAGAAATTAAGAACTTTTCAGGCAGCACATATAAAAAGTCATCAGGGCTTTCATCTGTCTCCATCCAGATTGATACAATAACTACATACATGCATCTGTCAATATGAATCATGAAGAAGATTATTTTTCATCATTTACCGTCTGCAGTAGGAATTAGCCCTCATTAAGTCATGATTTTCAAGTAGTGTTGCTTAAAGTTAGCCAATTAAGCTGCTAGTTAAACTTCTAAACACAAGCTTTCTATCAGCAGGTCTTTTAACACTTTACAGAACAATATGTTTTATAATATTTCAAGGGTTTATGCATAATAGCAGATGGTCTGCATAAAATATAATCTTTAGATAGATTCTTTATTCTGTTGAAAATCCTAACTGCCACCATTCATGAACAGATGCCACTAATCTGTCATAAATTACTTCAGCCGAAGATGCGATCTATAACACTGAAAAACCTGACTTGGTCAAGTTTTTCTTTCTTGTACGGTTTCCAATTTATTTTCCTTCCATCTCAGAGAACTACAGCAAAAAAGCTACCAACACTGCTAACTCTTATTGGGATGTAAAGATCTTCTCACATCGGGGCCTTTGAACACTAACATGGGCCCAAGGGCCAGAAGTCCTGTGAGTCATTGAAAAAATACATCATGGACTAGGTTAGTGTGGGTTAGTTTTAAATCTGGCACATAAAATCACAGAAAATGGATATGACAATGGCTTCCGCTTGATCATATATAGCAAGTGCGGCAGTTGCTCCAACAATTTCCACTTCTTGCTCTGCTCAGCTATTCCCTGCAGTGGACATGGCAGAAGTACTGTGAGTTGAGGTTTAAAAAGCGTGAAGCTCTGGAGAAATCCGGCACAAAATGCTGCTGTACCAGTTCAGTTAAGAGCAAAGCAATTTCTGCTTGTAGTGGTGCATTTCTACCTTGATGAGCCTACTTAGAGAAATCGGAAACTGTCTGTCTGGAAACCTGTAATAACAGTTTTCCACTGGTCTGATCTTGCCAGTTTAGCCTATTGGATTGCTCACTTGCACATCAACAAGTATATAGACGGTTAGCATGGAAGGAAATGTTATGATAGACAAGAGATTTAGATTGCTACTGCATAATGAAGAGTATCTGGTACATATGAAAGTGAGCTTGCCAAGATTTAATTAGAAATATAGTATAGCATATAGTGCTAAAATTGGTTTGTTGCTGGCTTGTAAATCAGAAGATGACCAAGGTATATTCCACTGTATGGTAACAACTAGAAACTCAGGCCTTCTCATCCATCTTTGCCCCATTTGATGCTCAATTTAGTAGGTTTTACACTATTGTAATTTTATGAACTGGATTAGCCAACAATCTCTTATTGTTACATTAGGTTAAATACTAATGTTGATTATTTAGTTAGTTTTTATCAAAATTGAGGAGTCACACTGAAAAAGGTTTTTCATCATATCCACATTTTTAAATTTTCAGCTTTGTTTTGAACAACCAAATAAAATTTTATCAGTTATCATGACAACATCTTCCATGTTGGGATTTGATATTTACTGCAGCTTTAGACCGCCCTATATCCAATGTAAAAGCAGCAATAATAACAAAGGAAAGAGGGCTTTGTCAGAAGTACTTGATCAACAAAAATATATGAACTAGCAAAGTACCATGGTGGTAATAACAAGATAATGTGTCTGCTGCTGGTTTGAGTAGGGTTAGCTCCATTATGAAGTTAGTTACATTATTTGCTGAAGTTTGCAGTACAATCTATATGACCAGCAAGTGGAGGAGTGATAGGACAAGAGCTACTTGTTCCATTGCCTCACCACCCTCACAGTAAAAAAAATCTTTCTAATATCTAATCAAAGTCTGCCCTCTTTCAGCTTAAAACAATTATCCTTCATCCTTTCACTACACTCCCTGATAAAGAGCCTCTCCCCAGCTTTCTTGTAGGCCCCCTTCAAGGACTGTAAGGCTGCTATAAGGTCTCCCTAGAGCCTTCCCTTCTCTAGGGTAAACAACTCTTTTAGCCTGTCCTATTATGGGAGGTATTCGAGATTTTCTTTGTGGCCCTTCTCTGCACAACTTCTAACAGATTCATGTCCTTCCTGTACTGAGGACTCTAGAACTGAATGTAGTATACCAAAAGAGGTCTCATGAAAACAGAGTAAAGGGGGAGAATCACTTACCTCACTTTGCTGGTCACACTTCTGTTGATGCAGCTCAGGATGCTGTTGGCTTCCTGGGCTGCAAGTACACATCCTTTTCCCTTCAGCATGTCAAACACACAACACAGCTTGGCGTCATCAGCAAACTTCTTCAGGGTGCACGCAATCCTACTGTCCATGTCTGCAACTCACCTCTGAGGAACATCATCATCACTGGTCTCCACTTGGATATTGAGCCATTGATCACAACTCTAGGAATGCAAACACTCAGCCAATTCCTTATTCACCAAGTGGTCCATCCATCAAAACCTTGTTTCCCCAAGTTAGAGACAATTATGGTGTGTGGGACAGTGTCAAATGCTTTGCATGAGTCCAGGTAGACGATGTTGATTACTGTTCTCTGATCCACCAGCACTATAGCCCCATCATAGAAGGTCACCAAATTCATCAGGCAAGATTTGCCCTTAGTCCATTAGTGAAGCCATGTCAGTTATCGCCGGTCACTACCTTATTTTCCCTGTGCCTCAAAACAGTTTCCAGGTGGACCTGCTCCATGATCTTGCTGGTTACAGAGGTGATGCTGACTGGCGTGTAGTTCCCTGAGTCTTCCTTTTTCCCTTTTATAAAAATGGGAGTTATATTTCCCCTTTTCCAGTCAGTGAGAACTTCCCAGATTGACATGCCTTCTCAAATATAATAGATAGTGGCTTAGCAGCTTCATCTGCCAATTTCCTCAGGACCCACTGGTGAATCTCATCAGGTCTCATGGCCTTATGCATTTTCAGGTTCCTTAGGTAGTCTTGCACCTGGCCCTCTCCTACAGTGTGTGTCTTCAATCTCCCTGTCCCTGAATTTGCCTTCTGCAACTTGAGCAGTGTGGTTTGTGGTGAAGACTGAGGCAAAAATTCATTAAATACACCAGCCCTCTCCATATCGTAGTTCATGAGGTCACCCATTTTCTTCTGCAGGCATCTCAGTGTCCCTAATCTTCCTCACATCACTGATGTATTTTTAGAAGCTTCTTGCCCTTGACATCCTTGGCCAGGTTTACTTCCACCTGGGCTTTACCTTTCATAACCTGATCCCTGGATGCTCGGATAATTTCTTAGTCTTCCTCACAGGTTATCTGCCCTTACTTCTACCCTCTGTAGGCTTCTTTTTGTGTTTATGTTTGTCCAGGAGTTCATTGTTCATCCATGCAGGATCCTTGGCATTTTTGCCTGACATCCTCTCTGTTGAGATCTATTAGCCCTGAGCTTGGAGGAGGCTTTATTGTGGCTGTTTTTTTTTTTTTTAGAACAGCAGGGTTCTAAATAGACCTTTTGCTTAAAGAAAACTGGACAATAAACTTCTTAAGCTAACTTTTTCATAGAATTGTCTTAAACAGAAATAATTTTAAACTATTCAAATCAACTGTGTCAAAAAAGTGACCATTAAAGTTATTTTTCACCTTCAACTTGGCCATATGTCAACATAACAACACTGCATCTGCTTTTCAAAGATTTTTGTCCTATTGTGATCCTGAATACTTGCAAGTACATATCTTGTTTTTCACACTGATCATTTGAGGAGTTCAATGAGTATGTATACTATGTGGCATTCAGACTTTTGTTGACACCATAGCAACAGTGGGGAGACACTGAAAACACAGAAACTGTTTTGAACATTGAACATGGCAGCCAAGATCCTTGTTTTTCTCAGCAAATATGGGAACAGGACAACATCTAGGAGTAGGTTTTCTACTGAACATATTGGAAAGGTGACAGCCTTCACCCTATTGAAGCACCAAAGTGCTTTAATTTCTTGAATAATATAATAAATACGTCTTAGTGTATTCTACTTATTGATAGTATTCCTATTTTTTACAAAGTTGAAAAAGCTATTCATTGTGTCTTGTGCTCTCAGTGCTTCAAACTAAGCCCCTTGGTTCTTAGTACAAAGCTGATTGCAATGAGGTTGAACACCTTGACTGCAGCAATGTTTTTTTACCAATACAGAGCGTTATCAAGCTGGTAAGCAAACGGTTGCCCTTTTTTTTCTTTTTTTTGCGTTCCAGTTTCACCAAGATTTCAATAAAAGTATAAAATAGAGCTCCTAAATATTAGCTCAAATTCCTAATAATTAGTCATATGCAAAAATATGTCCTACAATTTTGTAAATTTTTTGCCTTTACAAGAGTTATACTTAATTGTATTGTAAGTTTTTCACAAAATAGTTCACCATCTAGGCTAGCTCATCTTTAAGGAACTGAGTACTCAGAAGGCTATACAATGTAGATGAGAGATTTTCTGACCTGTATTGCTGTGCCGTGCAAGCATAATTTGTGGAAGTTTCTGGCAATTAATAAGGAATTTCACATTCATTTCAGATAGAGATTACTGAAGAGGTTTGCATTTTGCTGGTGGAAGGACACAAATGATCTCTGATACTACTTTAGCAATTCATTGGAATTATAAAGATATAAATGGATAGATTTACCCTCCCGCTTTCTTGTAATAAGACTTTAGTGTATTGATGGATAAAGACAGTCTCCTTTTTCTCTTCACTGCTTTCACTTCATTAAGACTCTCTACACCTTTCTGGACTCCTGTTGTGTGATTTCAAAGGCTACCTGTTTCTCTGTCTTCCTTGAACTTCATTAGTGTCTCTGTGACACCTGACCCTCCAGGAAACTTAATCACCGCTCAGCTATACTGCCATCCTCTGGCTTCTAATCTGTCTTCTGCTTTCCTGCACAGCCTGTCTCTTACTCCCTTATGACAACTATAATAATTTACCTCAATTTTCCATCCTTCCTACCTTGTGCTGTAATTAAGCGTTCCACTTACTTTTCAAAAGTCTGAAATAAGCAAGTTGTCCTGAAGACACCTAATTGATCAGTCCACCCACCAAAAAGGATTTTGTGTGTTTGGAATTATACAAAATATGAAAGCTGTGAAATCCCTCTGATGTTTAGGCTTGAGATTCATGTTGAGCAGTGTAAGTGTTGCAGTGCTATACAAATCTGTATTGAGGGTCTGGGATTTCATATGTTCCAAACACATACATTTTTGATCTGGTTTTATAGTCAAACACCTAATGTGTCAGCTATGTGCTTAAGAACATTTCAGTGTAGGAGGAGCTGTTAAATGGCATACATGCTGCAGCTATATTACTTCCAGATGTGAATTGGTGTATCTAGCCGTAAGCTATTATTTCGTACCCATGTGGACATCCTAACTTGCTTGTGTCAATCAGCATTAGCATGAGATTTCTGCTTTGTGTTCCACGGGGACCTGCAGAAGTGTTTCCTATTCCCTTATTTATCCAGTGCTTTCTGTATGTTAGCAGTTTACAGTTTTTAACACAGTTCTCTAATATTTAACTTTTCTGGTGAATCATGAAGGGGGTGCCAAGTATCCAAAGAATAATTGTGCAGGATTATCTTGTGTTTCAAACATTTCAATGGATGAAAAATATATTTTTTGCCTTTGGATCATGTAACATCCCACGGCTTTGCACTTTGGTCCATCTACAAAGGGAGTACAGCTTTTGTGCAATCTCAAATTTAAGTGGACTTGGTAATGTGGTAACATAATGACATAAAATGCAACATTTTTCAGTAATTTCAGGTTCATGCTAAGAATTAAATGTACTTATACAGTCTATTACCTTGATTTCCTACTAACATTCAAGTTCCTGATCTTATTCTTCAGGGTCTTACTAGAATTGAAAACAGGTTTTGTCATGGATTTTGTCTTTTGACTGTCAAGATTTATTGGGGAGGTAAACATCCCTCACTGACATAATGGGAAAGGATGGCACTAATGTTCTTATTGAAGAAGATATTCTAAGACCATGACATGAAGCTCCTCTCTGATGTTCAGGAAGAAATGTAAACGTTCCTGCTACATAGCAATCTTTCTACACTAATTGCTGCTTCTAGGAACATAGCTAAGTGATGAAAGAAGGAAAGGCAGAGTGAAAAGAAAATAAAATGCAAGCTGTAGAAGGTTTCCTATTACAAAATGTGCAAGAAAAATGAGTAAAGACGCAAACTGTATCTGGTTTTAGTCTATTTTATACTTGGTTTTCTATATTTCTTATAGGGCATGAATTAAGCTACGCACCCTTTCAAATAAATACAAGAAGGTACAGTAGGCAAGTTATAGAATGGACACAGCTATAAAATCCTAGGGCAACCCACAGACATCCACAAAAACGAACAATAGAACTCGCATCTTCAATCCAGTTAGGTTTTCAAAATAATTTCTGCTTTATAAGCAATTGTTAATTATACCTTCAGGACCGTATCAACAAATATAAATCATCTATGAAAAATGAATTTTTTATAAAGGACCAGGTATAAAATTTGTGCCTTTGGCTTTTATCTTTTATCCTTTGAACGGTATATAATACTGACTCATCTACTTATCTTGAGATGTATTTGGTACCACAATTACCTTTTAGACCATGTAGAGAAATAAATCATATCTTTTTGGATGAGCTGTTGACATTTATTGATTTAACATCCTTGTGATGCCTCCCAGTGAAACAGTTTCAAAATACAAAAACAAATTACTGGAAATTAAGACACAATGTTGTAACAAATGCAGATAAGTTATTGCAGAAAAATAGTGTAATAAGATGGAGTTTCTGAAGGTATATAACATATTTGCTGCTAAATTCCTCATATTCTTTTGGTGTGAATTAGGAGGGTTTTTGTATCTTTTTGTTTTGTTTTATTTTGTCCAAAGAAAATACTTTACCACCTTGCTTTACAATTTCCTTTTTAATGGTCACAGTCAAAATTCCAAAACACCTGTTGGAAAGCATAATCAGTCCACTGTAGGTATGTATTGATTCTTTCCACTTCACCATGCAAAGTTTGTCTAAATGAGTTGCAACAAGAGGTTAAAAATCATAAATACCTTAGTATGGGGAAGAAAGAAAAGATGAAACATGCATAAAACATTGCCTTTGGACTCAGAAATATTTTGTCTTACTTCCGGTAACACTGTGTCCTTAAGCAAATCAACTACTTGTTCTATATTAATCTTTTTACATGTGTACGCTGAGGCTTTTCCTATGACGGAAAATCATAGAATCATAGAATCCTTGAATCATAGAATCATTGAATCAGCTGGTTGGAAAAGACCTCTGAGACCATCAAGTCCAGCTGTACCTGTCCCCTTACTAAACCATGTCCCTAAGAAACTTATCTACCCGTCTTTTAAACACCTCCAGGTACGGTGACAACCAGTTCCCTGGGCAGCCTATTCCAATGCTTGACCACCCTTTCACTGAAGAAATATTTTCTGATGTCTTGTCTGAACCACCCCTGGTGCGACTTATGGCCATTTCCTCTTGTCCTGTCACCTGTCACTTGTGAGAAGAGATAAAAATAAAATAAATGTAAGTAGTGGCAGGAGACTGAAAAAAGTAAACAATAACAGATGCAAACCATTATTCTATGAAGATTTCATCTTATATTTGTATGCATGCATATATATATACTTATAAGACTTTTTTAAAAAGTCTTTTTCAATGTGTTGTACATTTTCCACAAGAGTATGAATCCTTCAGCTCTTAGATTTCTACGAATTCGAAACCTAAGTCACTCAAAGAAAGGATGCTTCGAAGCTATATCAAAAGTGATAGCTTTAAATGATCAATGCAAATGGATCTTTCTAAAGATTTTGAACCACTAAACATTATTAAAAGAGCCTTTTTTAACTACCATAATGTTTGAGAAGCATCATGACAGATTCCTACAGGTAATTTAGCTGTTTGTTGCCCTTTGTATCTTTCATATTCTTTATTTCTGTGCTATCAAGTTCCTACTGACACCTCTTGTATTCTGAAGAGGGTTTTTTTTTGTTTTGTTTTCTCTTTCCCTTTATATGAACCTTACTGGTTTTACTTTTAGGGTAAAACAGTGATCCGGGTGTGTAGCCTCTTGGCTAATCATTATTTACCGGTGGTAAGTCTATGTTTCAAAACCAATATTCTTTGGGGTTTTATTTTTCTTTGTTTTTTTTTTTTTAAATAACCTCTGAATTTTATTAAGCTGTCCGAGACAGGGAGCTACCTAGAAGCTTGTAATAAAATTTAACTTATTTTTTAAATTCTTGTTGGTCATACTGTGTGAGTAATGTTTAGGAAATGGAATGTGTATCGCTACCCTGTGCAAACTTTCTGCATAAAGTCCAGATTTTAATCACAACTAGTGTGTTTTGCCACTCACAGCAGACTCAGACTGCGTAGTATTTGAGTGTAACTAGTAACTAGAATTCTAGTGTGCATTGCATTCTTGTCGTTTCACAGGAGGCCGAAACATCAGAAAAGTAAGTTAACAATGGGGAGATAAAACAGTTCTATAAAAAGACAAAGTGAACACTTTGGTATGATTCTTTATATGCAACTTGATATCTGAGTTGAGGAAAAAGAAAATCATAGCTGGGATTAGGCTGCTCTGTCCTGGGGCTCAGCCTCTGCACGCACACAGAGGGTTGCAGCAGCCTGCGGTGACCTTGCTTTGCCCATGGGAGTTCTTAACTGTGACTCTGAATCTATTTGTGCTGACTATCCATTGTGTTGAATTTTCAGTTCGTGAGGACTTATCTGATGTTACACTCAGCCACGAGGCCTGACAAGCTCTCCTATGATCAGAAGAGCTTCCTCTGAGGCTTGCAGCACTCTAACTCTGGTGATTTTTAAATGTTGAAGGAAGCAGTGTTGTATTAGATTCCTGACTCAAGACGTAATTATCTACGGGAAAACTTTTAAAAAACAATTTTAAATGAGTATCTGGCTTTATTTTTAATTCGTGTTGTAATTAAAATGTTTTTTCTTGTTTAGCAGCTTTAGCTTCACTTTTTGTTGCTACAAAGGAGCAGGACTCTGCGAATATAGAAACCACTGACTGGCTACAGTGCTTGTCACATACCAAAAGCAGACTCTGAAATTTGACAATATGTCTGTACTTTCAAAGTGACTACTCTCTCTTTATCTGTAGTTAAATAAGAGTATCAATCCAGAGATGTTAGTCTTCCCTGATTCTGCAGATTTATCATTGCAAGGGAGGGGAGGAACTCTTTATTTCCTCTTCTACTTTCTGTCGGCATTGACCTGGACTTAAATTTAATGTGCAGTGAGTGCTGCAATAACTTCAGCCCTCTGTTTAATACACAAGTATGTCAAATAGAAGAAGAGATGCCTAATATTATTTGTTTTCACACTAGAAACAAGGGATAATGTGTCCCTAAGTGAAAAAATGAAACCAAACTGAGTACCAAAAACATTTAAAGGCATTAAAACTTTAACAGCCTTTTTCCCACCTATTACTATCTGTGAAAAATACACTCAGAAGAACAATGGACAGACTTATTTTGCTGTGAGTGTGAGAAAAGGCATTAAGAGATGCAAGCAAGCAAATCAAAGCCAGGGACAGACACCCGAAAAGGGAGAAAAATGAAGTCTGGTTAAATACACGATCATCAGTCAACAAATCTATTTCTTTGCTTTTGTTGAGAGAACTATAGTCAGGGTGGAAGGCTATTTATTATTTAAAGAACGTTTTCTGGCCTGTTGTCCTTGCTAGTAAGTACTGTTCTAGACAGAAGGAAACAAGTAAATAAGTCCCCCAAAACTGATCAGGAAGGACTAGAGCAAGCAGCCAGGGAGGGCACTTTGATAACTTGTTAAAGGTTTAGTAATTGTATCCTGTTTGCTGTGCTATGCAATTTATTTTTATTCGCATTTTTTAAATTCTCCTTTCTTCCCACGGAAGGTTGCATTTTTCTATAATAACGACAAGCAAATCTTTCTTTGGCAGCATGCGGAGTGATTAATCACATTTCCTTTACTGCAGTTGTGTGTGGGTTTTGCACAACCTCTTTTATATATACAGGCTTTAATTTTCCGTATTACAGGCACTACCAAATAATTTGCTTGTAATACCAAAGGTAACAGTTAGCTACATGTTACTAAACTGGACATCTCAGTCTGCCTGTGATCTTTTTAAGGTCTCCTTACCTCTCTTTTACAGGTTTGCATAACTACCATCAAAAGTGAAAGAAATGCCACCTAACTATGATAGAAAATTCTCTTTAGAGTGTATAAGTTATAATCAAATTCTTGCTTTGCTCTGCTAAAATTTGATACTGTAATAGCTTAAACTCTGCATGAGTCATACTGCTCATTAAAAGTGGAACTGTCAACAAAAATGGTAATACAGAGAATTCAGTCTTTCAGGGGAGTACAGACAGGGTGAAGCAAAGTACAAGGCTGTTGGAGTTTAAGGCAGATTTGGCTATGGATTCTCTGGTATTACTCTAAGCTATGCTGTCCTATTAAAACAAGAAAGAAATATTAAAGGATTCTGAAATCATAAGTACCCATTATATGTGGAACCATTGCTCTCCATATGGTAAGAAACTATAAAATTTAGTATGTGGGCATGACTGATGGGGTTTTAAGCATCTCATTTTTGCTGTGAGTACCTGTTAGAAATCCCTTGCATGAATCTTAAGGATTTAAGGAACTTTCCCCACTGTACCACAAAATGTCAGGAATTTTATTTTGTTAAGGTTTGTCAGTGCAAGGTGCATTTCCCCCGCACTTCTCACTAGGTCCCAAAAAGCTTCATGTGTATCCTAGGAAATGGAACTGTGGTGCAGGGTACTGTAAAAAGCTGAACAACCCAATGAATACAGAGGAATGGGATGCCTGTTAGACTACTCATTTTCCTTACTGATCCAGTCAGCCAGATTAAAAAAGGGTCCTAGCTGAAGCTGTATATAACATGACAGTGATCAAAAAGAAGATTGAACTACAACACTTTTTAGTAAGATTGTTCTTCCTCATGAGAATTTTTTCCAGCTGTCTTTGTGTGTTAATTGGTTTGGAATATCTAATGAGCCCTGTTGAGTCCCTACAGGTACATCTTCATTGTAATTGTTGCTAAAGATGACTGGTAGAGCCACCTGCAGCAGCTGTGGCTGACCTGGACTTCCTGTAGATATCTGAGGAGTTCTTTCTATGTTTTAATTTTCAGATTCCCTATGCTTATGTTATGCGTTTAGATGATGGGACATCCCGTAGTAATACGGTTATTACTATCTTTCCACCCACACCCCTCCCAAAATACCTTTCAACAACATTTCTATGGCATTTCTGGATTCTGTCGAGAAAACAACTTGAAAACACACAGGTGAAACTTTATACTGAAAAAGAAATGAAAAGCACAGTCCTCTCAGTGGTGAAGCCAATGGTACTGTTTCTTATGTGACAACTAAGTATGATAACTGTGTTATCTCTCTATGTCTCTGTACACGTACATGCATTATAGGAGGAATTGTCTTTGAGATTCAGCCACTACAATTTCCACCATTGAGTCGGTAGCAAACAAAAACACTTTCAAAGGTTAATATTCCTTTAAGGAGAAACAAAATTTGTAAGATTTGGCCTCATTTAAATACTGCTTAAATATAAAGAGCAATATCCTAGCTATAAGACTCAGTGCAAACCGAAGATTGAGACCAAAGACTACAGTCATGTAGTTTGCCATACTCAAGTCTACATCTTAATAAGACCATCTGGAAATTGAAGCTGTTTCAGAATAGGGATATCCACTTTTCCAGTGCAGTTTCATGGTAAATGTAGTCAGTCAGGGCGTGTGCTGCACTAGCAGCTTGTTAGCTTCTAGTTGGAGGTTGAACACTAGGGCTTTGTTTTCTGCTGCTTGTGTAGTATGTCTAGAATTAATCCAACGATACTATACCCTCAGAATGAGATTAACCTTTTGTAGTATATCTAGAATTAACCTAAAGATCTCATTCCTAAGTGATTTGTGACTTGGTTACCACAGAGAGTTGTACAAAACCTGTCTTAATTTTACCAGCATATGAGAAAGAGATAAAATGAAAGATTTAGGATGGACAGATGTTAATGCAGCTTTCATCATGAAATCAGGTAAATGTCAATTTTAGTTTAGTCCCAAACTCAGATTAACCAATTCAGTATGGGCTCACCTGGCTGTTAAGGTTTTTCCGTAGACTATGGAGATTGTCAAATGACAGTGATTTAGTAATAATCACTGGTTCTGGGTCTGCTACCTGTGAAGGTGCGACTTCCCCCTCATCCACCAGATGAACTGATTTGGTCTTATATTTCCTTTTTTGGATAGGGACAACTTCCATTGACTTGAACTGCTCTCTTGGTTCAACCATGTCCTGAGTCACCATGATGTCAGGCATTTTATTCTCTTCCTTCTCTGTGGGTGCTTCTGGGTGCATTCTTGAGGGACTCTGGTCCTAACTTTATATATGAGACAGGCCATAATGGCACAGGCCATAATGACACAAACTTGCAGGCAAACCACAAAAAGGAAAGATATCTCTGGCATCTAGGGAGATTCGCGCTTCCCAAAAGCTATTGTGGCACTATTGAAAATACTTCCCTGTGTTACACCCCAAGGACCGGTATCACTACCATTAAACCCCCAGAGGTAACAGCTCTGACTGGGGCAGGACTACAACCTTGAAAATACATTTTCCATTAGACTCACAGGCACTGAGTTCATAACACTATAAATACAAAATAAGTCTCAATAATAATCACAGCTGCCTGAGTTCTACTAATTGACGTGATAAGATGAATTAAGCCTGACTGGCCTTTTGGCATGATTCTACATGAACAAAATCTAATACATAGTACAGTATGATCCGTATGGATCCTAAACTCAATACACACATGATGGTACAAGAACTGATATCTTTCCTCTGCTCAACCACACCACATTGGGCACCAATTACGTCTTGGCTTAAAGGAAGACTAAGATGTATATCACAGCTCTCTCCCAAAAGAAAATCACCACTACCCTTTGCAATCAATAGATTTTAATCTGAGGCAAAAATTTATATAGGAAATATACAAGTTCTCAACTGTAAATATATTAACCAAACACAGAACAAAACAGACAGTAATGCTGTAATCCAACCCTTCAAATGAGTCAAGTCCTATCTTTGCTCCTTACCGTGTAGTTATACTTAAGAGCAGCAGGGGGCGCTGCCTCACCACGGAGTGGGGGGAGGGGAGAGAAGCGGGCAGCAGTGGTGAAAAGTCACTCCCCAGTGATCCACTGGGCTCTGAAAAAATGGCGTTGAGGGAGAGAGGTGATGATCCTGAGGGAAAACAAAACTCACGTGGGGGAATGGCGGTTGCAAGGGATGGGGTGGAAATCCTTCTGGGTAGTCTTGTCTTCCTATCTGAGAAGGGTGCCGAGAAGGAAGTTGGGGGGGAGCAGGGGGAAGAAAAGTCCAGAAAGCCGTAGAAATAATCCAGCTGGGTCTGACCGCACTCTTCCTCTCTCTCTCCCTCTCCCTCTGAAGAAAAACAGAACACCGCATGTGGATCGGGGCAACGATCCGAAGGGAGCTTTCTTCAGCTACCCTTGCAAGGGGAGTGGGGCTTATTTCCAGCCACCACGTGACAGGAAGTGCCCGTCCTGGAAGCAGCCGCTTTTTTTGGGGTGTCACCAGTCGCACTGCCTCCCCAGAACTTACGACGCGAGTGGTCTGACCCGTCCCCACTGGGCTGGCCGGGCCCCACCCCCACAAGCCTCCGTGTTGGCAAGGTGAGAAAAATCCTCTGAAAAACCTGAAACTACAACGTGGTCCCTTTCTGGGCACATACGTGCTGCAGACCCACATTGTTATCCTAGTTGTGTCAAAGAAAAGGGAGGAATGTCTATTCGATTTAGCCAAGGCACTATGTGCTTCCTACCCCTGGGACAGGATAGCAAATTAGATTTACGCTGAAAAAGTGAAGCAGAATTTATTATAGCTTTGTAATGAAGGCTAAGATTTCAAAAACTGAAAATATACTATAAAAAGTTATTTGGTTTCAGGTGAATATCCTCAGTACACAGATGAATGCAAAACTCAGTTTTTACGCACAAATGGACACTTTTGTGGAAATATTGATAGCATCATGCTTGTCTTTCATTCCAAGCATTAGTTCTGATAATGTAAAATACAGTATATACACAGTCCTAGGGTGGAATTTTAAAACATTACCCATTTGGCCCTTAGTGTGTTTGTGTTTAGTGCCTATTATTCATTCCCCAGGGCAGACTTCTTATAAAAAGTTTATATAACAGAAATAAATGGTATTCATGTGAAGTTTATTACTAACATTGGATATCAAACCAGCATCTGATGCTGAGCTAGATTATTTTTTACCAGTTTAAATATCTTGTTAGGGAAGTATTTCCTCTCTCTTCTGCTTTTTTTTTTAATAAAAAAAAAATAAGAGATAATAAGAGATGAGATCCACAATCTCCCTGTGTACACCTGTTGTATGTGTACGTGATACATAAAATCTTATCAGAACAGAAAAAACAGGGAATTTGCCTATGGATATTTTTCAGCTTGTGATTTTACCAAGGCAAAAATAAGAACAAGGAACAAACCACTTTATATAAAACTCTCTCTCCTTTCATCTCCCTGGGTGTCAGTTCTGTGCCTGCTTTTCTTACACCTTCAGCCACAGAGTGGAGAATACGTAAGACTTGTGATTTATTCTTCTTTATCCACTAAGTGCTAAAGTTTTGTACTGTTCTAACAGGATGGAAGCCAGTAACAGTCCTTGGCAACCAGTTCAGGAACTGTTTTCATGTTGAGGGAATATTTTGGAGAGCATTCCTTATCTGATGCTACAAGAAGGGTGTAAGTGTAAATAATACAGAATAGAAGAGATACAGGTAATCTAGGTTTAGATGCCCAACTGAAATATTAAACCCCAAACCAATACTTTCTTTTAGGAAGCTCAAAATTACATGGAACAATCTATTAACTTGATATTGATAAACTATTTTTGGTCTTCACACTTTGTTGCCCTAGTAAATAAATAAATGCTAGCCTTGAGCCTTGATTTTGATATGCATTCATTGCCAGTTATAATAATTGTTATAATAAGAGTTGTATCAAAACACCGGATCAATACAAATTTTGGGTAGGATGAATGAACAGTCTTGATTATGTTAAGAATATTTAGTGAGCTGATGATATTTTACAGACCTTATGATGCCTTCTAAGGGTCTGACAGCCTGTTTGCCTGTCTTAGAGGGATACATTTCTCCTGTTTGATTAGAAGTGCTACTGAGTTACTTCTGTACTCAGTTATCTGGACATTTTTTCCCCTTTTCTAGAAACCTGTTAATCCCCAGGGCCCCTGAGGCAGTTCTTATCTGTACCAGTAACAGAAACTATTTCTAAAGGCTCGATCTCATTGTCTTGCAAGAAAATCCTTGCTCATTGTCTTTATTATATGATTGTTTTGTTCAGTGTATGAATACATATAGAAGTGTAACACATCAGAAGACCTAAATGTTTTAAACAACTGCTTTTAAAACATACAGGTTTTAATTCAGAAAGATTGAATATTTGTTTAAAAATTCACTGTATGCATTGAAAAGTTTAGAACCTAATAGAAGTAAGAATTCTAAGAATTTCTTAGAATTTTCAGATTGTTTTTATAACTGCAGTGGTTGTAAATGTCAAAGTCTCACTCCTTAACTAGTGTGTTTGATGAATTATCGTATTGCCTCAGCATGCTCAGTGATGTACAAAACTGAAAAAATATTTCCCTACTAAAGGAAAATCAATGACATTTTTAAGCGTGGTGAGTCTTGCTTGGCATGAATTTTGGTTGTAGACTCAGCATGCCTCTTCTAAGAAAAGTTAGATGAGCGTAGTGAGGCAACAAAGAGAAGGCTTTTGCTCCTTGCCACGTGCTGCATTGCAGCCTCACTTTTTGTGCACCCCTCAGAAGCCATAGATACCTAAAGTTTGTTCTAAATTATGCTGAATTAAACTCAACTGTCTCACAGGTGAATACACTCTTCCTTTCCCTGACCCATAATGATGACTCACAGCTGTAGATCTGGGCCCCTGAACACTGAAAGGCAATTAAATGGCCATAGTCCAGTCAATAGGAAATCATAATGCAATATTACAACGATTGTTCATTTAGGCAGAAAAGCCTACACAACAGACGAGTTCATGAGGCAGTCAGGCTTAAGGTGATTGTCATATGGAAAATCTTACACATTCAGTAAAGCCCTCGGCTTTTCCCTGTTTGTCACTTGTATTACAGTTTCATCTTCGTTGCTAATAGAGTAAAGCTGAGCTTTTTATGCGACTGGTAGACAATAAGTGACTTGATCTTCCTTTGTCTCCCTGCTTTTACGTGACATCACTTACCTGTGGCAAAACAGTTGTTAATGGTCACATCACACAAGGTGAATTGTCACAAGCAGGTCACTCAAGAGTGGCAATTGAGATGTGTATTAACCTATCATTTAGAAACTTTTTTTTTAAAGCTCACACTTTTCTCAGCACCTTTCTGTCTGGAGAGCTGCTTTCTGTAGCATTGTCTTCCAGTAACCTTCACACTTCAGACTTCTCCAGGTCATGATCCAACAATGAAATACCCTCTTCTTTTTTCTGGTAGAGAAAAAATTCTCATTGATCTTATTTATCACTTTATTAAAGCAAAATTAAAATTAGAGATGTGGCCCAAAACTGAGTTAGGAATTGAAATTCAGATGCATTGGTGAGCTTTATTTAAAGCTTAGACATTGAACTAGACACGATCAATCTGAAGACAAGGCAGTAATATAGTATAGTTAAATGAATTAAGTGCTTCAAAAAGGTCGACTGGCTGCAAAGTGAATCTTGGTTACACAAAGCTGCAAATATACAGGTTCTTTGAATATATAATGTTTATTATTACAAAACTTTAAGACCTTCCCTCATGTCTCTGTTTTAGTTGGCTAGGTCTCCTAAGTTATATCAGACTGACAGCCTTTAAGGACTTAGGAAAGAACAGCACAGAACTTGTCTTGGCAAGTTGTTCTTGAATAAGCAATGATTTCCTCCAAGTTAAGAGAAGTCACAGGTTCCTGGTTCCTTCTTGCACCTTCTGAGCTGCTAGTAATTTCATTTCTCCCTTCTTGTATCTTATCCCCTCTCATTCTGAGAGTTAGGAATGATGACTGTATATTGCAGTCATGCAATGTACAAGTAGGTGGCAGGCACCACTTTGTTTTTCAGACCTATGGTGAAATATTTTCTCCATGCAAGATCTATATGGGAGTTCAAGATACTGAAGCAATGATCTGAGCAAAGACAATGAGTAGCAAAGGCTTTTAGGAAAGAACAGAGACTGAGGAGGAACTGAGAATATGGACAAAAGTGGAAAGGAGATGCTCTAAGAAAGAAACAGAAAAGTACAGTGCTGAAGAGCTATTTAGTGTTCATTCAGACTTCTCTTCCCTAGGACTGTGGTATTTCTGTAGATCCCCACTTCTGCGAGTGAAAGGATGGTTGGCTAAAAGCACATACGGTTTGGATATTAGTGACTGAAACAGAGGTTCCTAAAAGAAGATTTCCTAAGAGAAGGTTAGGGGTCATTACCCTTCAAAATGCACTTATAGAAGCAGAGAGTAGAGAAGTATTAAGTTTGCAGAAGCTGGGAAAAGCAATGTTAGCTATATTTATGTTTCTCTTCATTGACTCCGAAGGCCGGGTTTTTTTTTGTTAATAATTTCTTTTCCTTTGTCTAATAGACACAGTGTTCATGGTACTGGAAAACAAAATAAACAATTTTTGTGGTTATTAAATGACTTAGCATCCCTTAAATATTTTTAATAATCTGCAAAATCTTTTTAAAACCTGAATACTGTGGTGAACATCATCCCTTAATTTTTTTTCTTGAAGTACTGAATTGAATATGAAACACTGATATGCCTCCTTTTAACATTGTGTGTTATTGTTTTGAAATATGTTTTTGAGAGTCCCCTGATCATCAAATACGGAATATTAAATAGCTTGTGAAAATAAGGATTCTGGGAAATGTAACCCTCTTAATAAAGTTAGGTAGTGCAGACTCACTTTAGGAAATATTTGACTTTGAGAAAACTCTATACATGCACTGTCATGAGCCCCTGAGATAGTGAAAAGGGGATGACCTGAAAGGTACTCATTGGTACAAGACAGAACTGTTTTCAGTACATAGCTTGAGATGGTATTTTTACATAACCAGTTATTCAAAGGAGGACTGTGGTAATTTTTTGACAAAATGCCCAGAAATATCCTTATTTGCCTTAAGTTTTAAAAGTGAACTCACTTTTGGAAACTGAATATTTGGGAGAGTAAGTTGACTTTTATAAAACGTGCTTGAAACTATAAGGAGAAAAACAAACTTTTGGCACAGAATTTGGGTGTTATTTGGGTTCTGAAGGAATATATAAACCCACTCCTATCACAGTATCACAGTATCACAAGGTTGGAAAAGACCTTTGAGATCATCAAGTCCAACATATGACCCAATACCAACACCTACTCATCGTCTAAATCATGGCACTAAGTGCCTCATTCAATCTGCTTTTAAACACCTCCAGGGACGATGACTCCACCATCTCCCTGGGCAGTGCATTCCAATGGCCAGTCACCCTTTCAGTGAAAAAGCTTTTCCTAATATCAAGCCTAAATCTCCCCTGATGAAGCTTGAGACCATGTCGTCTTGTTCTGTCACTGGTCGCCTGAGAGAAGGGACCGACCCCTGCCTGCCTACAGCCTCCTTTTAGGTAGTTATAGAGAGTAATAAGGTCTCCCCTGAGCCTCCTCTTCTACAGGCTAAACAACCCCAGCTCCCTCAGTCGCTCTTCATAGCACTTGTGCTCTAGCCCCTTCACCATCTTTGTTGCTCTCCTCTGGACACATTCCAGCATCTCAACATCTCTCAGACTGAGGGTCCCAGAACTGCACACAGTACTCAAGGTGCAGCCTGACCAGTGCCGAGTATCAGGGGATGATAACTTCTCTAGTCCTGCTGACCACACCATTCCTGATGCAGGCCAGGATACCATTGGCCTTCTTGGCCACCTGGGCACACTGCTGGCTCATGTTGAGTTTCCTGTCCATCATCACTCCCAAGTCCCCTTCCATTTAACTAATCTTCAGCCACTCTGTCCCCAGCCTATAGCTCTGCATGGGGTTGTTGTGTCCGAAGTGTAGAATCCGGCACTTGGACTTATTAAACTTCATCCCATTGGAATCAGTCCATCTCTCCAGTCTGTCAAGGTCCCTCTGTAAGGCCCTCCTACCCTCCAGCAGATCGACACTTCCTCTCAGCTTGGTATCGTCTGCGAACTTGCTAATGATGGACTCAATCCCCTCATCCAAATCATCAACAAAGATGTTAAACAGGACCGGGACCAACACCGACCCCTGGGGGACACCACTAATGACCGTCTGCCAACTGGATGAGACACCGTTCACTATCGCTCTCTGGGCTCAGCCAACCAACAAATTCCTGTCCAAGCCATGGGCTGTCAGCTTCTCCAGGAGTCCACTATGGGAGACGGTGTCAAAGGCCTTGCTGAAGTCCAGGTATACTGCATCCACAGCCTTCCTCTCGTCCACCAGCTGAGTCACATGGTCATAAAAGGAGACCAGGTTGGTCAGGCAGGACCTGCCCCTCCTAAATCCATGCTGGCTGGGCCTGATCTCTTGGTCATTCTACAGGTGCCGCATGATTGCACCCAGGTTTATCTGCTCCATAATTTTACCTAGAACCAAGGTCAGACTGACAGGTCTGTAATTACCTGGATCGTCCCTACGGTCCTTCTTGTGGATGGGCATCACATCGGCCAACTTTCAGTCATCCGGGACCTCTCCAGTGAGCCAGGACTGTTGATAAATGATGGAAAGTGGCTTAGCAAGCTGGTTTGCCAGATCTCTCGACACCCTAGGAGGCATCCCATCTGTCCCCATAGACTAATGAGGATTCAAATGGCTCAGCAGGTCTCTAACTTCTTCCTCCTGGATTACAGAGGAGCTATATTCCATCCTGACCCCATCCAGCACTTCAGAAGGCCAGTTGTCCAGTGAACAATTTGTCTTAGTGTTGAAAACGGAGGTAAAGAAGGCATTAACAACCTCAGCCTTTTCGTCATCTTCAGTTACTATATTTCCCTCGACATCCAATAAGGAGTGCAGGTCGTTGCTGCCCTTCCTTCTGCCATTAATATACTTGTAAAAACACTTCTTGTTGTCCTTAACAAAAGTGGCCAATTTGAGCTCCAGCTGGGCTTTTGCCTCCCTAATTTTCCTCCTACACAACTTAACGATATCTTTCAAACATAACGTGATTTACCAGCCCTTCTTTCCAAAGGCAATACACCCTCTTTTTCTCTATTAGCTCCTTACTCATCCAGGCCGGCTGTCTGCTCCTATGGCTCGACTTATGGCACATCGGGACAGCCTACTCCTGCGCTTTCAAGATTTCATTCTTGTAGTACCTCCAGCCTTCCTGGACCCCCTTGTTTTTAAGGGCTATTTCCCAGGGTACTACCCTGACTAGCTCCTTTAATAATCCAAAATCTGCCCACAGAAATTCCAGTGTGGACATCCTGTTCATGTCCTTCCTTGTTTCATTGTTTATGGAGAACTCAATTATCTCATGGTCACTGTATCCCAGACAGCCTCCAATCACAACATCATCCACCAGCCCTTCTCTAGCAGGTCAAGGAGAGCCTCATCCCTGGTAGGCTTGCTCACCAGCTGTGGCAGAAAACAATCCTCAATACACTCCAAGAACCTTCTGCTCTGCCTCTTCTTGGCTGTGTTAAGTTCCCAGCAGATATCTGGGAGATTAAAGTCTCCTAAAAGAACAAGGGCAGCCGATCTTGAGGCAACTTCCAGCTGCTTAAACAACAATAGATCCACCTCTTCCTCCTGATCCGATGGTCTGTAACATACTCCAACCAGAACGTCAGTCTTGATTGCCCCTCTGACTCTTACCCATAGGCACTCAGTCTGGTCATCACTAATCTCAACTTCTACGGCGTCGAGAGTTTCCTTAGTATACAAGGGCCAGCCCTCTGCCCCTTCTCTCACACCTGTCTCTCCTGAAGAGTTTGTAGCCTTCCATGACAACACTCCAGTTATGAGAGTCGTTCCACCACAATTCCATGATAGCAATTGTATCATAGTTCTCCTGCTGGACCAGGACTTCCAGCTTCTCTTGTTTGTTACCCATACTGCGTGCATTAGTGTACATGCACTTAAGTTGGGTTCCTGACTTCAGCCTTGATAATGACTCACTCCCTGCCGTCACATCACTGGTGAGCCTGGATACATCCCTTTCCCCCTTCAGGCCTAGTTTAAAGCCCTCCTAATGAGCCCTGCCAGCTCCCGGGCTAGAATCCTTTTGCCCTTTTTTTCTTGGATGGGACCCATCTGGGTCTAGCAGGCAAGGTGCAGTAGAAGTTTCCCCATGATCATAGAAAACAAAATTTCTGTGTTGGCACCAGCCCTTAAGCCATTTGTTGACAGCATGGACTCTTGTTCCTTGCAGTATACATCTCTGACACTGGAGGAATTGAGCAGAACACCACCTGCGCTCTTGCCCCATCCATTAATCGACCTAGCTCCTTAAACTCCTTTTTAATTACTCTGGGACCCTCTTATCAATTTGATCACTGCCAGCCTGAACAATGAACAGGGGATAATAATCTGAGGGTTGAATTAGATCCAGGAGTCCTAATATCAGAGTACACAAAGTAGCCTTGAACTCAGGGTCTTCTAATAACTGCACTCTACTACATGCTCTGTGTAACAGATACAATTATGTTAACAGCTCTTCTACACAGGCACCATATATTTCCATCATGAAGCCAGCCTCATTTAATTAGCATCGTGTAGCAAATTAGCAGTTTTCAGAACTGTTGGGTAAAAGAGGTTCTCCATTTTCTCACCATCTACTTAATCCTCAGTTAATGTTAAGATTACCGCTCACTCAATTTGTATACACCAAAAATGCTGACATCCTGCTCAGATATTGTGATTCAGTCAGTTCATGGATTTGGAAAAAAGATGAGCCACTGTGAATATCTAGCAGTTAGGTTTACTAGTTATTTAGATTCCCATTGTGGTACTTTTCTGAAGGGATGCAGCGTGATCATGTGTACTGAAATTGAGGATTTTTGTATGTGTTAGAGAAGGTGGCTTGTTTTCGTTAGAAACACCAACAGCTAATACATAACATATCAAAATTAAGTTTACAGGGTAAAACATGAGATCTGAATAAAATGTGAAAAAGTAATTGTGTTTGAACAGCAGCTTTTAGATAATCTGAGTACTTAGTAAGGAGATGGTTTTGGATAAATATGCTTCTCGTATGAGCAAAACTAACTTGCATTAATTCTTATCTCCTTTATTAACTGCTAACTGTAGTTACAATGAGAAAAAAAACTCTTTTTGTTTTAGTGTATGCTATTATATTTCAGTTTTAACATAATAAAACCAAATATTTTTAAGAAAATATTTGGGAATGTTATGTCAGTGCTTTGCTTTTAAACATGTTGGTAGTTTCCACAGTACAGAGAGACGCTTAAATATTACAACACCTGACTGTGGTGGGAGGAGCTGTCCACTGGCTCTATGGTCTCTGCAGACATGATGTTGGCAATTGTTTCCATGTCCTACAGCCTAAACAGCAGCTTAAGCTAGATTTCTTCAAGGGTGTGAAGTATTTACAATATCCTCTTTGCACTTGCTGGATGATTAGTTATCTTGCTGAAGCCAAAACAAGTTTTATCATTCGCTCTAGAAGGACTTGCTTATGGATCCATGTGATTGAAAATTATTGCACTGAAGTAATGAGAACAGATTTCAGCAATGTAGTACACAGTTGATTGGCAGTTAAAAAATGAATGAATGAATAAATAAAGGACGTAATCAATTCACAGTCACTCAAAGATCAAAAATACACAGAAGAAAAAGAAAGAGGAGCAGTTTTCACCATGTTTACTCTACTAAAGAGTTCTCAATTCAGCATAATTTTCTTTGTGTAAAAAGCTGAAACAAAGAAGATGAACTGCACTTCCCAAAAATCTCCATGATAAATGTGAAAGATAGTAATGTGTGAAAGAGATACATAAAATGGCCATTATTTTAATATGAAATTGTTGTAACATGTCTGAGTTAACTGTGGTCCTGCAGTACAGGCTAATTACATCTGTAAAGGGTGATTTTCAGAAAAACAAAATATCTAATAATTAATTTAATAAATGCATAATATTACATGGCATAAATACTTATACAAATTATAATATAATTACTGCTTGTATGATATTATACAATATATAATAAATTATTTAATTCATGTAATTTCACCTGGGGATTCATGAAGATCTGACCAAGAGCTTATGGGTCAGGATCAAGAGGAAGCGTAGGAACAAGTGACATTATAGTGGTGGTCACCAAGCCACCAGACCAGGCAGAGCAAGCGGATGAAGCCCTCTATAGATAGACAGACTCAGCCTCATGTTGATAAGCCCTGGTCCTCATGGGGGACCGAACCACACTGATATCAGTTGAAAGGACGACAAAGTGGAGCCCAAGGCATCTGGGACGGTTCCTAGAATGTGCTGATGTTAATTCCTTCTCCAAGTGATAGAAGAGCTGACAAATTGAGGTACTGTGCTGGACCTTGGCTGCAGCGACCATGAAATGGTGGAGTTCAAGGTTCTTAGGGTGCCAGGGAGAATCTGCAGCAAACTTAACAGCCCTAGACTTCAGGAATGCAGGTAATGGCCTCCTTAGGGATCTGCTTGGGAGGATAAAGCCCTGGAGGGAATAGAGACAAAAGAAAAGTGGCAAACATTCAAGGATCATCTCCTCCAAGCTCAGGACCAATACATCCCAACAGAGAGGAAATCAGGCAAAAATGCCAAGGGACCTGCACAGATGAACAATGATCTCCTGGATAAACTTAAACACAAAGGAAGCCTATAGAGAGTAGAAATAAAGGCAGGTAACCTATGAGGAAGGCTAAGAAATTGTCCGAGCATCCAGGGACCAGGTTACGAAAGGAAATGACCAGGTAGAATTAAACCTGACTAAGGACGTCAAGGGCAAGAAGAAGAGTTTCTATAGGTGTGTCAGTGATAAAAGGAAGGCTAGGCAGAATGTGGGTCCCCTCTGGAAGGAAACAGAAAACTGGTATTAGGTACTCAATAAGGTTTTTTTGCCTCAGTTGTCACCCAAAGTGAAGAAGGCAAATGCAGGGACAGCAAGATTGAAAATTCACACACTGTAGGAGAGGGCCAGGTGCAAGATCATCTAAAGAACCTGAAGCTGTGTAAGTCCATGGGACCTGAAGAGATGCACCAGTGGGTCCTGAGGAAATTCGCAGATGAAGCTGCTAAGCCACTATCTATTATATTTGAGAAGGCATGTCAATCTGGGAAGTTCTCAGTGACTGGAAAAAGGGAAACATAACTCCCATTTTTATAAAAGGGAAAAAAGGAAGACCCAGGGAACCACACACCAGTCAGCATCACCTCTGTGACCAGCAAGATCATGGAGCAGGTCCTTCTGGAAACTCTTCTGAGGCACAGGGAAAGTAAGGTGGTGACTGGCAATAACTGACATGGCTTCACTAATGGACTAAGGGCAAATCTTGCCTGATGAATATGGTGACCTTCTATGATGGGGCTACAGTGCTGGTGGATCAGAGAAGAGTAACTGACATCATCTACCTGGACTCATGCAAAGCATTTGACACTGTCCCACATGACATCCTTGTCTCTAGATTTGATGTATAGACCACTTGGTGAATAAGGAATTGGCTGGATGTTTGCATTCCTAGAGTTGTCATCAATGGCTCAATATCCAAGTGGAGACCAGTTATGAGTGGTGTTCCTCAGAGGTCAGTATTCAGACTGGCATTTCTTAACATCTTTGTTGCAGACATGGGGATTGAGTGCACCCTGAGCAAGTTTGCTGATGACACACAAGCTGTGTTGTGTGTTTGAAGGGAAAGGGATGTGCACTTGCAGGCCAGAAAGCCACCGGTATCCTGAGCTGCATCAAAACAAGTGTGACCAGCAGGTTGAGGGAAGTCATTTTGTTTCTATACTCTGCTCTTTGAAACCTTACCTGGATTACTGCACTCAATTCTGGAGTTGTCAGCACAGGAAGGATAAGAATTGTCAGAGCAAGTCCAGAGGAGGGCCATGAAGATTATCAGAGGGCTGGAGTACCTCGCATATGAGAACAGGCTAAGAGAGTTGGGCTTGTTCAGCCTAGAGAAGAGAAGAGTCTGGGGAGACCTTATAGCATCGTTACAGCATGTACAGGTCCTAGAAAGGGAGCCTACAGGAAAGTTTGGGAGGAACTAGATGATCCTTCTGACCCAAATCATTTCACGATTTTATAATTCTATGATTGTTACACACATATCTACACTCAAACCAGCAGAATTACTTCAGAAACATGGAAAAGGACAGTGATTTGTTTTTGCATTAATGACTGGATTTCATCTGACTAGCAATATAGTAAGATGCCACTACTGTTTCTGAAGCAGCTATGATATTTTTAAATGCCATGTGCTAAGTGTTTCACTGTTCTACATTCAATAGAAATTTTGACTTGGATTATATTAATTATAATTTTTTAGATATCCCATATGTATTACTTGCAAAATTTCATGCAAATATATTATTCCTTAGAAGAAGTATGATTTTGAACTTTATCTAACAAAATTAGTCTTTCAATAGTATACATTACATGTCAGAACAGACGGTTTCAAGAAAGAGCAGATAAGCTGTTTGAAAGATAAAGTGGAAGAACTCTAAAATTATTTGATATGGAAGTACCATGTTTTAACATTATCTTGGCAAAATTCTCTTTGAGTTTTGTAAGGAATTGTAAAATATCTTAAACCCTGAATGTGGATTACATGTTCCCAATTTCAGGTCATAGAAGCAGAGGGGCCTTCTTTGGGCTCACCAAGCCCATTGCCAGAAAGACCAAGAGGAGGCCACTTTTCTTGCAGATCCTAGAAACCAAGAAGACAGGCTATATTATAGAATTCATACAGTTCATGTAGTTGTTTCTCAGTTGAAAAAAAATACTGGCTGAAGTGTAGCTGGACATCTCTTTATTTTTGTTGCCTTCCTGCCTTCCTTCCTCCCTTCCTTCCTTCCTTCCTGCCTGCCTGCCTGCCTGCCTGCCTGCCTTGCTTGTCTGCCTTCCTGCCTTTCTTCCTTCCTGCCTATCTTCCTTCCTGCCTTCCTTACTTCCTGCCCTCTTTCCTGCCTGCCTTCCTGCTTGCCTTCCTGCCTGCCTGCCTGCCATCCATCCCTCCCTTCTTTCCTGCCTTCCTGCCTTCCATCCCTCGCTTTTGTCTTTTCTTTCATTTCTTTCATTTCTTTCTTTCTCTTTTGCTTATAAACCTGCTTTTGTTTAAGCAGTTTGGTTTGGACAATACCACCAGAGCATGCAACATATAGAACAGCATTTTCTGAGTTTCAAAGCTGAGGTCAGGTTTAAACTTAACTTCAGTTTTACCTGTAGAAAAAAAAAAAAGTGATTATTGTACATTACATGAATGAAAACTATTATAGTCCAGGCTGATTCATATTGTACTTTTAAACCAAAAAGTAAGTAATAGCATGGCTGAGCTACCTTTAAAAGGCAGTAACTGCAAATGGACAAAAGAAAAAGATTGATCTCTTTATAAATCTATAGAAACCACAGTCTCTTAAGGCCAAATAAAAATGTAAGGTAATATTGAATGCCATAAAATAACATTTGAAAGTTAATCTTAAATACTGTATTCTCTAAGATTGAAATGTGACTATTTAGCCATAAAACTTCATTTAAACATTTCAACACAGAAAATCTGGATCCCAGATTCCTACAGAGAACTCTTTGCACTAGAAATTTACTCACATCTTTATGGAACTGATATCATAGGAATAAAAATGAACTTAAATACACTATTTTGGGAGGTTTTATTGAATCTGGGAGCATCAACACAGTAAACTTCTGTTACTGAAGTGAACAGAGAAGACATCCATGAACTATCCACCAGCAAATTTTTCAAACTACAGACACCTTAAAATTCAAGTGAGGCAGCCTTACATGTGGGGTAAAGCAAAAGGTGTATGATGATAGCTTTGCTGGATGGATGTTTGACGTAGTATCTACGGTATATGCTCAGCAGAATTAGTAAATTTTCTCCTACATATGAGTTTATTACCTTACAGGTAAGTGATATATTTTGAAAGCAAAATTTGATCTAAAATGTAACTTGTCTGATTTGATCTGATATACACCTAAAAATTGCAGAAGTAATTATTTTTCAAATATTTAGGGAAAACATCTGAAATCTTTAAAAGAAATTCTAAGTGAATCATTTGAAATTTTGACAAAAATACTTTTTGAAATGGCCAAGCAAGGTTTAAAATCTAATCCACAGTTGGCAGCATATTACATAGTTAATCAACTTTCATATATCTTGTAAATTTAACATATGGCACATTCTCTTGGATACTTACAAATGATAACTTTTTTAATCACATGTTCAAATTATGTGATTTCCTGTACAGTACTAATTTTAATTAAATTATTAGGACATGTAATAAGAATTTGTAGGTATCTATTTGAGGTTGTTCATGAAGTTCTGCTCTTTATAAAGATAATCCATTACAGATATTAATGTGAATATTTAAAGAAAGTAAGGAAATAATATTCTTGTTCATAGATGCCATGGATTTAAGTCATGACTTCAGCAAACAATTTTCTTCATTTACGAGAAACTGCTTGTATGTGTAAAGAGAAATACTTATGGCAAGTGCTTACTGGATTGGTCTTTACTGTATTTTTCCAGTAGTGCTTGATCAGCTTCCAGAATATCTAAATTTCATAATCCTAGTCATTTCATTTTGAGCTGTTGCTGGTTTATTTATCTTCCTGATTTACAGACAAACTCTTTAGCATGTCAGAAGAATCTGCAATATTCATGTGTAAGAATTTTTTTTATAAGCAAGTAGTTGTACAAAGTTTATTGTTCCTAATAACATCCTTGTTTCATATTAGTGAGATAGAGTAAAAATTCAGCTAAAGAAAAACAACAAAGCAAAACAGAATTCTGTTTATTAGAGTACTTAATAACAAGAGGTCCTATAAGTTACACTGGAACAGGCTGCCCACGGAGGTGGTTGAGTCACTGTCCCTGGAGGTGTTTAAAAAATGGGTAAATGAATTTTTGAAGGACAGGGTTTAGTAGAAGCTTGGACTTGATGATCTCAAAGGTCTTTTCCAACTGGAACATTCTATGATTCTGTGATTACTTTCTTCATGGAAAACAGTGCCCTCAATATGGATTCAAAATTTTGTTTCTGTTATTCTTTCAAACAAAATAAATTTTAGAGTCAATTTTTATTTTGGTTCACACTTATAGTCCCTTATGAAGTCCTGAATTATGGCAAGATCTGTAATTTTGTTTTAAATTTTTTTGCCACTTTATTTTTTGCTGTACATCTGCTTTCATTGTGACAGTGCAAGAAACCTAGCTCCCATATACAAAGACAAGCTTCCAGATTCTGATGTGTGCTTCATACTAGATAGACAGTTTGGCATGTTTTGTTTCACATTTAAACTGTTCTCCTAGCAGTCATCCCCAATTGAGTTTCATTCTATTCCTGACATTGTGTTTGATATCCATTAGAAGGAGTGTTTTCATCTCTTTCTAGAGATGAAAATGTGGGTCATTATTTAGCCAGAGATACTTATGGACAGGTACTGAGTACATCGTTGCTTCCATTTTGCAGAAATCCAGAAATTAAGAACTTTTCAGGCAGCACATATAAAAAGTCATCAGGGCTTTCATCTGTCTCCATCCAGATTGATACAATAACTACATACATGCATCTGTCAATATGAATCATGAAGAAGATTATTTTTCATCATTTACCGTCTGCAGTAGGAATTAGCCCTCATTAAGTCATGATTTTCAAGTAGTGTTGCTTAAAGTTAGCCAATTAAGCTGCTAGTTAAACTTCTAAACACAAGCTTTCTATCAGCAGGTCTTTTAACACTTTACAGAACAATATGTTTTATAATATTTCAAGGGTTTATGCATAATAGCAGATGGTCTGCATAAAATATAATCTTTAGATAGATTCTTTATTCTGTTGAAAATCCTAACTGCCACCATTCATGAACAGATGCCACTAATCTGTCATAAATTACTTCAGCCGAAGATGCGATCTATAACACTGAAAAACCTGACTTGGTCAAGTTTTTCTTTCTTGTACGGTTTCCAATTTATTTTCCTTCCATCTCAGAGAACTACAGCAAAAAAGCTACCAACACTGCTAACTCTTATTGGGATGTAAAGATCTTCTCACATCGGGGCCTTTGAACACTAACATGGGCCCAAGGGCCAGAAGTCCTGTGAGTCATTGAAAAAATACATCATGGACTAGGTTAGTGTGGGTTAGTTTTAAATCTGGCACATAAAATCACAGAAAATGGATATGACAATGGCTTCCGCTTGATCATATATAGCAAGTGCGGCAGTTGCTCCAACAATTTCCACTTCTTGCTCTGCTCAGCTATTCCCTGCAGTGGACATGGCAGAAGTACTGTGAGTTGAGGTTTAAAAAGCGTGAAGCTCTGGAGAAATCCGGCACAAAATGCTGCTGTACCAGTTCAGTTAAGAGCAAAGCAATTTCTGCTTGTAGTGGTGCATTTCTACCTTGATGAGCCTACTTAGAGAAATCGGAAACTGTCTGTCTGGAAACCTGTAATAACAGTTTTCCACTGGTCTGATCTTGCCAGTTTAGCCTATTGGATTGCTCACTTGCACATCAACAAGTATATAGACGGTTAGCATGGAAGGAAATGTTATGATAGACAAGAGATTTAGATTGCTACTGCATAATGAAGAGTATCTGGTACATATGAAAGTGAGCTTGCCAAGATTTAATTAGAAATATAGTATAGCATATAGTGCTAAAATTGGTTTGTTGCTGGCTTGTAAATCAGAAGATGACCAAGGTATATTCCACTGTATGGTAACAACTAGAAACTCAGGCCTTCTCATCCATCTTTGCCCCATTTGATGCTCAATTTAGTAGGTTTTACACTATTGTAATTTTATGAACTGGATTAGCCAACAATCTCTTATTGTTACATTAGGTTAAATACTAATGTTGATTATTTAGTTAGTTTTTATCAAAATTGAGGAGTCACACTGAAAAAGGTTTTTCATCATATCCACATTTTTAAATTTTCAGCTTTGTTTTGAACAACCAAATAAAATTTTATCAGTTATCATGACAACATCTTCCATGTTGGGATTTGATATTTACTGCAGCTTTAGACCGCCCTATATCCAATGTAAAAGCAGCAATAATAACAAAGGAAAGAGGGCTTTGTCAGAAGTACTTGATCAACAAAAATATATGAACTAGCAAAGTACCATGGTGGTAATAACAAGATAATGTGTCTGCTGCTGGTTTGAGTAGGGTTAGCTCCATTATGAAGTTAGTTACATTATTTGCTGAAGTTTGCAGTACAATCTATATGACCAGCAAGTGGAGGAGTGATAGGACAAGAGCTACTTGTTCCATTGCCTCACCACCCTCACAGTAAAAAAAATCTTTCTAATATCTAATCAAAGTCTGCCCTCTTTCAGCTTAAAACAATTATCCTTCATCCTTTCACTACACTCCCTGATAAAGAGCCTCTCCCCAGCTTTCTTGTAGGCCCCCTTCAAGGACTGTAAGGCTGCTATAAGGTCTCCCTAGAGCCTTCCCTTCTCTAGGGTAAACAACTCTTTTAGCCTGTCCTATTATGGGAGGTATTCGAGATTTTCTTTGTGGCCCTTCTCTGCACAACTTCTAACAGATTCATGTCCTTCCTGTACTGAGGACTCTAGAACTGAATGTAGTATACCAAAAGAGGTCTCATGAAAACAGAGTAAAGGGGGAGAATCACTTACCTCACTTTGCTGGTCACACTTCTGTTGATGCAGCTCAGGATGCTGTTGGCTTCCTGGGCTGCAAGTACACATCCTTTTCCCTTCAGCATGTCAAACACACAACACAGCTTGGCGTCATCAGCAAACTTCTTCAGGGTGCACGCAATCCTACTGTCCATGTCTGCAACTCACCTCTGAGGAACATCATCATCACTGGTCTCCACTTGGATATTGAGCCATTGATCACAACTCTAGGAATGCAAACACTCAGCCAATTCCTTATTCACCAAGTGGTCCATCCATCAAAACCTTGTTTCCCCAAGTTAGAGACAATTATGGTGTGTGGGACAGTGTCAAATGCTTTGCATGAGTCCAGGTAGACGATGTTGATTACTGTTCTCTGATCCACCAGCACTATAGCCCCATCATAGAAGGTCACCAAATTCATCAGGCAAGATTTGCCCTTAGTCCATTAGTGAAGCCATGTCAGTTATCGCCGGTCACTACCTTATTTTCCCTGTGCCTCAAAACAGTTTCCAGGTGGACCTGCTCCATGATCTTGCTGGTTACAGAGGTGATGCTGACTGGCGTGTAGTTCCCTGAGTCTTCCTTTTTCCCTTTTATAAAAATGGGAGTTATATTTCCCCTTTTCCAGTCAGTGAGAACTTCCCAGATTGACATGCCTTCTCAAATATAATAGATAGTGGCTTAGCAGCTTCATCTGCCAATTTCCTCAGGACCCACTGGTGAATCTCATCAGGTCTCATGGCCTTATGCATTTTCAGGTTCCTTAGGTAGTCTTGCACCTGGCCCTCTCCTACAGTGTGTGTCTTCAATCTCCCTGTCCCTGAATTTGCCTTCTGCAACTTGAGCAGTGTGGTTTGTGGTGAAGACTGAGGCAAAAATTCATTAAATACACCAGCCCTCTCCATATCGTAGTTCATGAGGTCACCCATTTTCTTCTGCAGGCATCTCAGTGTCCCTAATCTTCCTCACATCACTGATGTATTTTTAGAAGCTTCTTGCCCTTGACATCCTTGGCCAGGTTTACTTCCACCTGGGCTTTACCTTTCATAACCTGATCCCTGGATGCTCGGATAATTTCTTAGTCTTCCTCACAGGTTATCTGCCCTTACTTCTACCCTCTGTAGGCTTCTTTTTGTGTTTATGTTTGTCCAGGAGTTCATTGTTCATCCATGCAGGATCCTTGGCATTTTTGCCTGACATCCTCTCTGTTGAGATCTATTAGCCCTGAGCTTGGAGGAGGCTTTATTGTGGCTGTTTTTTTTTTTTTTAGAACAGCAGGGTTCTAAATAGACCTTTTGCTTAAAGAAAACTGGACAATAAACTTCTTAAGCTAACTTTTTCATAGAATTGTCTTAAACAGAAATAATTTTAAACTATTCAAATCAACTGTGTCAAAAAAGTGACCATTAAAGTTATTTTTCACCTTCAACTTGGCCATATGTCAACATAACAACACTGCATCTGCTTTTCAAAGATTTTTGTCCTATTGTGATCCTGAATACTTGCAAGTACATATCTTGTTTTTCACACTGATCATTTGAGGAGTTCAATGAGTATGTATACTATGTGGCATTCAGACTTTTGTTGACACCATAGCAACAGTGGGGAGACACTGAAAACACAGAAACTGTTTTGAACATTGAACATGGCAGCCAAGATCCTTGTTTTTCTCAGCAAATATGGGAACAGGACAACATCTAGGAGTAGGTTTTCTACTGAACATATTGGAAAGGTGACAGCCTTCACCCTATTGAAGCACCAAAGTGCTTTAATTTCTTGAATAATATAATAAATACGTCTTAGTGTATTCTACTTATTGATAGTATTCCTATTTTTTACAAAGTTGAAAAAGCTATTCATTGTGTCTTGTGCTCTCAGTGCTTCAAACTAAGCCCCTTGGTTCTTAGTACAAAGCTGATTGCAATGAGGTTGAACACCTTGACTGCAGCAATGTTTTTTTACCAATACAGAGCGTTATCAAGCTGGTAAGCAAACGGTTGCCCTTTTTTTTCTTTTTTTTGCGTTCCAGTTTCACCAAGATTTCAATAAAAGTATAAAATAGAGCTCCTAAATATTAGCTCAAATTCCTAATAATTAGTCATATGCAAAAATATGTCCTACAATTTTGTAAATTTTTTGCCTTTACAAGAGTTATACTTAATTGTATTGTAAGTTTTTCACAAAATAGTTCACCATCTAGGCTAGCTCATCTTTAAGGAACTGAGTACTCAGAAGGCTATACAATGTAGATGAGAGATTTTCTGACCTGTATTGCTGTGCCGTGCAAGCATAATTTGTGGAAGTTTCTGGCAATTAATAAGGAATTTCACATTCATTTCAGATAGAGATTACTGAAGAGGTTTGCATTTTGCTGGTGGAAGGACACAAATGATCTCTGATACTACTTTAGCAATTCATTGGAATTATAAAGATATAAATGGATAGATTTACCCTCCCGCTTTCTTGTAATAAGACTTTAGTGTATTGATGGATAAAGACAGTCTCCTTTTTCTCTTCACTGCTTTCACTTCATTAAGACTCTCTACACCTTTCTGGACTCCTGTTGTGTGATTTCAAAGGCTACCTGTTTCTCTGTCTTCCTTGAACTTCATTAGTGTCTCTGTGACACCTGACCCTCCAGGAAACTTAATCACCGCTCAGCTATACTGCCATCCTCTGGCTTCTAATCTGTCTTCTGCTTTCCTGCACAGCCTGTCTCTTACTCCCTTATGACAACTATAATAATTTACCTCAATTTTCCATCCTTCCTACCTTGTGCTGTAATTAAGCGTTCCACTTACTTTTCAAAAGTCTGAAATAAGCAAGTTGTCCTGAAGACACCTAATTGATCAGTCCACCCACCAAAAAGGATTTTGTGTGTTTGGAATTATACAAAATATGAAAGCTGTGAAATCCCTCTGATGTTTAGGCTTGAGATTCATGTTGAGCAGTGTAAGTGTTGCAGTGCTATACAAATCTGTATTGAGGGTCTGGGATTTCATATGTTCCAAACACATACATTTTTGATCTGGTTTTATAGTCAAACACCTAATGTGTCAGCTATGTGCTTAAGAACATTTCAGTGTAGGAGGAGCTGTTAAATGGCATACATGCTGCAGCTATATTACTTCCAGATGTGAATTGGTGTATCTAGCCGTAAGCTATTATTTCGTACCCATGTGGACATCCTAACTTGCTTGTGTCAATCAGCATTAGCATGAGATTTCTGCTTTGTGTTCCACGGGGACCTGCAGAAGTGTTTCCTATTCCCTTATTTATCCAGTGCTTTCTGTATGTTAGCAGTTTACAGTTTTTAACACAGTTCTCTAATATTTAACTTTTCTGGTGAATCATGAAGGGGGTGCCAAGTATCCAAAGAATAATTGTGCAGGATTATCTTGTGTTTCAAACATTTCAATGGATGAAAAATATATTTTTTGCCTTTGGATCATGTAACATCCCACGGCTTTGCACTTTGGTCCATCTACAAAGGGAGTACAGCTTTTGTGCAATCTCAAATTTAAGTGGACTTGGTAATGTGGTAACATAATGACATAAAATGCAACATTTTTCAGTAATTTCAGGTTCATGCTAAGAATTAAATGTACTTATACAGTCTATTACCTTGATTTCCTACTAACATTCAAGTTCCTGATCTTATTCTTCAGGGTCTTACTAGAATTGAAAACAGGTTTTGTCATGGATTTTGTCTTTTGACTGTCAAGATTTATTGGGGAGGTAAACATCCCTCACTGACATAATGGGAAAGGATGGCACTAATGTTCTTATTGAAGAAGATATTCTAAGACCATGACATGAAGCTCCTCTCTGATGTTCAGGAAGAAATGTAAACGTTCCTGCTACATAGCAATCTTTCTACACTAATTGCTGCTTCTAGGAACATAGCTAAGTGATGAAAGAAGGAAAGGCAGAGTGAAAAGAAAATAAAATGCAAGCTGTAGAAGGTTTCCTATTACAAAATGTGCAAGAAAAATGAGTAAAGACGCAAACTGTATCTGGTTTTAGTCTATTTTATACTTGGTTTTCTATATTTCTTATAGGGCATGAATTAAGCTACGCACCCTTTCAAATAAATACAAGAAGGTACAGTAGGCAAGTTATAGAATGGACACAGCTATAAAATCCTAGGGCAACCCACAGACATCCACAAAAACGAACAATAGAACTCGCATCTTCAATCCAGTTAGGTTTTCAAAATAATTTCTGCTTTATAAGCAATTGTTAATTATACCTTCAGGACCGTATCAACAAATATAAATCATCTATGAAAAATGAATTTTTTATAAAGGACCAGGTATAAAATTTGTGCCTTTGGCTTTTATCTTTTATCCTTTGAACGGTATATAATACTGACTCATCTACTTATCTTGAGATGTATTTGGTACCACAATTACCTTTTAGACCATGTAGAGAAATAAATCATATCTTTTTGGATGAGCTGTTGACATTTATTGATTTAACATCCTTGTGATGCCTCCCAGTGAAACAGTTTCAAAATACAAAAACAAATTACTGGAAATTAAGACACAATGTTGTAACAAATGCAGATAAGTTATTGCAGAAAAATAGTGTAATAAGATGGAGTTTCTGAAGGTATATAACATATTTGCTGCTAAATTCCTCATATTCTTTTGGTGTGAATTAGGAGGGTTTTTGTATCTTTTTGTTTTGTTTTATTTTGTCCAAAGAAAATACTTTACCACCTTGCTTTACAATTTCCTTTTTAATGGTCACAGTCAAAATTCCAAAACACCTGTTGGAAAGCATAATCAGTCCACTGTAGGTATGTATTGATTCTTTCCACTTCACCATGCAAAGTTTGTCTAAATGAGTTGCAACAAGAGGTTAAAAATCATAAATACCTTAGTATGGGGAAGAAAGAAAAGATGAAACATGCATAAAACATTGCCTTTGGACTCAGAAATATTTTGTCTTACTTCCGGTAACACTGTGTCCTTAAGCAAATCAACTACTTGTTCTATATTAATCTTTTTACATGTGTACGCTGAGGCTTTTCCTATGACGGAAAATCATAGAATCATAGAATCCTTGAATCATAGAATCATTGAATCAGCTGGTTGGAAAAGACCTCTGAGACCATCAAGTCCAGCTGTACCTGTCCCCTTACTAAACCATGTCCCTAAGAAACTTATCTACCCGTCTTTTAAACACCTCCAGGTACGGTGACAACCAGTTCCCTGGGCAGCCTATTCCAATGCTTGACCACCCTTTCACTGAAGAAATATTTTCTGATGTCTTGTCTGAACCACCCCTGGTGCGACTTATGGCCATTTCCTCTTGTCCTGTCACCTGTCACTTGTGAGAAGAGATAAAAATAAAATAAATGTAAGTAGTGGCAGGAGACTGAAAAAAGTAAACAATAACAGATGCAAACCATTATTCTATGAAGATTTCATCTTATATTTGTATGCATGCATATATATATACTTATAAGACTTTTTTAAAAAGTCTTTTTCAATGTGTTGTACATTTTCCACAAGAGTATGAATCCTTCAGCTCTTAGATTTCTACGAATTCGAAACCTAAGTCACTCAAAGAAAGGATGCTTCGAAGCTATATCAAAAGTGATAGCTTTAAATGATCAATGCAAATGGATCTTTCTAAAGATTTTGAACCACTAAACATTATTAAAAGAGCCTTTTTTAACTACCATAATGTTTGAGAAGCATCATGACAGATTCCTACAGGTAATTTAGCTGTTTGTTGCCCTTTGTATCTTTCATATTCTTTATTTCTGTGCTATCAAGTTCCTACTGACACCTCTTGTATTCTGAAGAGGGTTTTTTTTTGTTTTGTTTTCTCTTTCCCTTTATATGAACCTTACTGGTTTTACTTTTAGGGTAAAACAGTGATCCGGGTGTGTAGCCTCTTGGCTAATCATTATTTACCGGTGGTAAGTCTATGTTTCAAAACCAATATTCTTTGGGGTTTTATTTTTCTTTGTTTTTTTTTTTTTAAATAACCTCTGAATTTTATTAAGCTGTCCGAGACAGGGAGCTACCTAGAAGCTTGTAATAAAATTTAACTTATTTTTTAAATTCTTGTTGGTCATACTGTGTGAGTAATGTTTAGGAAATGGAATGTGTATCGCTACCCTGTGCAAACTTTCTGCATAAAGTCCAGATTTTAATCACAACTAGTGTGTTTTGCCACTCACAGCAGACTCAGACTGCGTAGTATTTGAGTGTAACTAGTAACTAGAATTCTAGTGTGCATTGCATTCTTGTCGTTTCACAGGAGGCCGAAACATCAGAAAAGTAAGTTAACAATGGGGAGATAAAACAGTTCTATAAAAAGACAAAGTGAACACTTTGGTATGATTCTTTATATGCAACTTGATATCTGAGTTGAGGAAAAAGAAAATCATAGCTGGGATTAGGCTGCTCTGTCCTGGGGCTCAGCCTCTGCACGCACACAGAGGGTTGCAGCAGCCTGCGGTGACCTTGCTTTGCCCATGGGAGTTCTTAACTGTGACTCTGAATCTATTTGTGCTGACTATCCATTGTGTTGAATTTTCAGTTCGTGAGGACTTATCTGATGTTACACTCAGCCACGAGGCCTGACAAGCTCTCCTATGATCAGAAGAGCTTCCTCTGAGGCTTGCAGCACTCTAACTCTGGTGATTTTTAAATGTTGAAGGAAGCAGTGTTGTATTAGATTCCTGACTCAAGACGTAATTATCTACGGGAAAACTTTTAAAAAACAATTTTAAATGAGTATCTGGCTTTATTTTTAATTCGTGTTGTAATTAAAATGTTTTTTCTTGTTTAGCAGCTTTAGCTTCACTTTTTGTTGCTACAAAGGAGCAGGACTCTGCGAATATAGAAACCACTGACTGGCTACAGTGCTTGTCACATACCAAAAGCAGACTCTGAAATTTGACAATATGTCTGTACTTTCAAAGTGACTACTCTCTCTTTATCTGTAGTTAAATAAGAGTATCAATCCAGAGATGTTAGTCTTCCCTGATTCTGCAGATTTATCATTGCAAGGGAGGGGAGGAACTCTTTATTTCCTCTTCTACTTTCTGTCGGCATTGACCTGGACTTAAATTTAATGTGCAGTGAGTGCTGCAATAACTTCAGCCCTCTGTTTAATACACAAGTATGTCAAATAGAAGAAGAGATGCCTAATATTATTTGTTTTCACACTAGAAACAAGGGATAATGTGTCCCTAAGTGAAAAAATGAAACCAAACTGAGTACCAAAAACATTTAAAGGCATTAAAACTTTAACAGCCTTTTTCCCACCTATTACTATCTGTGAAAAATACACTCAGAAGAACAATGGACAGACTTATTTTGCTGTGAGTGTGAGAAAAGGCATTAAGAGATGCAAGCAAGCAAATCAAAGCCAGGGACAGACACCCGAAAAGGGAGAAAAATGAAGTCTGGTTAAATACACGATCATCAGTCAACAAATCTATTTCTTTGCTTTTGTTGAGAGAACTATAGTCAGGGTGGAAGGCTATTTATTATTTAAAGAACGTTTTCTGGCCTGTTGTCCTTGCTAGTAAGTACTGTTCTAGACAGAAGGAAACAAGTAAATAAGTCCCCCAAAACTGATCAGGAAGGACTAGAGCAAGCAGCCAGGGAGGGCACTTTGATAACTTGTTAAAGGTTTAGTAATTGTATCCTGTTTGCTGTGCTATGCAATTTATTTTTATTCGCATTTTTTAAATTCTCCTTTCTTCCCACGGAAGGTTGCATTTTTCTATAATAACGACAAGCAAATCTTTCTTTGGCAGCATGCGGAGTGATTAATCACATTTCCTTTACTGCAGTTGTGTGTGGGTTTTGCACAACCTCTTTTATATATACAGGCTTTAATTTTCCGTATTACAGGCACTACCAAATAATTTGCTTGTAATACCAAAGGTAACAGTTAGCTACATGTTACTAAACTGGACATCTCAGTCTGCCTGTGATCTTTTTAAGGTCTCCTTACCTCTCTTTTACAGGTTTGCATAACTACCATCAAAAGTGAAAGAAATGCCACCTAACTATGATAGAAAATTCTCTTTAGAGTGTATAAGTTATAATCAAATTCTTGCTTTGCTCTGCTAAAATTTGATACTGTAATAGCTTAAACTCTGCATGAGTCATACTGCTCATTAAAAGTGGAACTGTCAACAAAAATGGTAATACAGAGAATTCAGTCTTTCAGGGGAGTACAGACAGGGTGAAGCAAAGTACAAGGCTGTTGGAGTTTAAGGCAGATTTGGCTATGGATTCTCTGGTATTACTCTAAGCTATGCTGTCCTATTAAAACAAGAAAGAAATATTAAAGGATTCTGAAATCATAAGTACCCATTATATGTGGAACCATTGCTCTCCATATGGTAAGAAACTATAAAATTTAGTATGTGGGCATGACTGATGGGGTTTTAAGCATCTCATTTTTGCTGTGAGTACCTGTTAGAAATCCCTTGCATGAATCTTAAGGATTTAAGGAACTTTCCCCACTGTACCACAAAATGTCAGGAATTTTATTTTGTTAAGGTTTGTCAGTGCAAGGTGCATTTCCCCCGCACTTCTCACTAGGTCCCAAAAAGCTTCATGTGTATCCTAGGAAATGGAACTGTGGTGCAGGGTACTGTAAAAAGCTGAACAACCCAATGAATACAGAGGAATGGGATGCCTGTTAGACTACTCATTTTCCTTACTGATCCAGTCAGCCAGATTAAAAAAGGGTCCTAGCTGAAGCTGTATATAACATGACAGTGATCAAAAAGAAGATTGAACTACAACACTTTTTAGTAAGATTGTTCTTCCTCATGAGAATTTTTTCCAGCTGTCTTTGTGTGTTAATTGGTTTGGAATATCTAATGAGCCCTGTTGAGTCCCTACAGGTACATCTTCATTGTAATTGTTGCTAAAGATGACTGGTAGAGCCACCTGCAGCAGCTGTGGCTGACCTGGACTTCCTGTAGATATCTGAGGAGTTCTTTCTATGTTTTAATTTTCAGATTCCCTATGCTTATGTTATGCGTTTAGATGATGGGACATCCCGTAGTAATACGGTTATTACTATCTTTCCACCCACACCCCTCCCAAAATACCTTTCAACAACATTTCTATGGCATTTCTGGATTCTGTCGAGAAAACAACTTGAAAACACACAGGTGAAACTTTATACTGAAAAAGAAATGAAAAGCACAGTCCTCTCAGTGGTGAAGCCAATGGTACTGTTTCTTATGTGACAACTAAGTATGATAACTGTGTTATCTCTCTATGTCTCTGTACACGTACATGCATTATAGGAGGAATTGTCTTTGAGATTCAGCCACTACAATTTCCACCATTGAGTCGGTAGCAAACAAAAACACTTTCAAAGGTTAATATTCCTTTAAGGAGAAACAAAATTTGTAAGATTTGGCCTCATTTAAATACTGCTTAAATATAAAGAGCAATATCCTAGCTATAAGACTCAGTGCAAACCGAAGATTGAGACCAAAGACTACAGTCATGTAGTTTGCCATACTCAAGTCTACATCTTAATAAGACCATCTGGAAATTGAAGCTGTTTCAGAATAGGGATATCCACTTTTCCAGTGCAGTTTCATGGTAAATGTAGTCAGTCAGGGCGTGTGCTGCACTAGCAGCTTGTTAGCTTCTAGTTGGAGGTTGAACACTAGGGCTTTGTTTTCTGCTGCTTGTGTAGTATGTCTAGAATTAATCCAACGATACTATACCCTCAGAATGAGATTAACCTTTTGTAGTATATCTAGAATTAACCTAAAGATCTCATTCCTAAGTGATTTGTGACTTGGTTACCACAGAGAGTTGTACAAAACCTGTCTTAATTTTACCAGCATATGAGAAAGAGATAAAATGAAAGATTTAGGATGGACAGATGTTAATGCAGCTTTCATCATGAAATCAGGTAAATGTCAATTTTAGTTTAGTCCCAAACTCAGATTAACCAATTCAGTATGGGCTCACCTGGCTGTTAAGGTTTTTCCGTAGACTATGGAGATTGTCAAATGACAGTGATTTAGTAATAATCACTGGTTCTGGGTCTGCTACCTGTGAAGGTGCGACTTCCCCCTCATCCACCAGATGAACTGATTTGGTCTTATATTTCCTTTTTTGGATAGGGACAACTTCCATTGACTTGAACTGCTCTCTTGGTTCAACCATGTCCTGAGTCACCATGATGTCAGGCATTTTATTCTCTTCCTTCTCTGTGGGTGCTTCTGGGTGCATTCTTGAGGGACTCTGGTCCTAACTTTATATATGAGACAGGCCATAATGGCACAGGCCATAATGACACAAACTTGCAGGCAAACCACAAAAAGGAAAGATATCTCTGGCATCTAGGGAGATTCGCGCTTCCCAAAAGCTATTGTGGCACTATTGAAAATACTTCCCTGTGTTACACCCCAAGGACCGGTATCACTACCATTAAACCCCCAGAGGTAACAGCTCTGACTGGGGCAGGACTACAACCTTGAAAATACATTTTCCATTAGACTCACAGGCACTGAGTTCATAACACTATAAATACAAAATAAGTCTCAATAATAATCACAGCTGCCTGAGTTCTACTAATTGACGTGATAAGATGAATTAAGCCTGACTGGCCTTTTGGCATGATTCTACATGAACAAAATCTAATACATAGTACAGTATGATCCGTATGGATCCTAAACTCAATACACACATGATGGTACAAGAACTGATATCTTTCCTCTGCTCAACCACACCACATTGGGCACCAATTACGTCTTGGCTTAAAGGAAGACTAAGATGTATATCACAGCTCTCTCCCAAAAGAAAATCACCACTACCCTTTGCAATCAATAGATTTTAATCTGAGGCAAAAATTTATATAGGAAATATACAAGTTCTCAACTGTAAATATATTAACCAAACACAGAACAAAACAGACAGTAATGCTGTAATCCAACCCTTCAAATGAGTCAAGTCCTATCTTTGCTCCTTACCGTGTAGTTATACTTAAGAGCAGCAGGGGGCGCTGCCTCACCACGGAGTGGGGGGAGGGGAGAGAAGCGGGCAGCAGTGGTGAAAAGTCACTCCCCAGTGATCCACTGGGCTCTGAAAAAATGGCGTTGAGGGAGAGAGGTGATGATCCTGAGGGAAAACAAAACTCACGTGGGGGAATGGCGGTTGCAAGGGATGGGGTGGAAATCCTTCTGGGTAGTCTTGTCTTCCTATCTGAGAAGGGTGCCGAGAAGGAAGTTGGGGGGGAGCAGGGGGAAGAAAAGTCCAGAAAGCCGTAGAAATAATCCAGCTGGGTCTGACCGCACTCTTCCTCTCTCTCTCCCTCTCCCTCTGAAGAAAAACAGAACACCGCATGTGGATCGGGGCAACGATCCGAAGGGAGCTTTCTTCAGCTACCCTTGCAAGGGGAGTGGGGCTTATTTCCAGCCACCACGTGACAGGAAGTGCCCGTCCTGGAAGCAGCCGCTTTTTTTGGGGTGTCACCAGTCGCACTGCCTCCCCAGAACTTACGACGCGAGTGGTCTGACCCGTCCCCACTGGGCTGGCCGGGCCCCACCCCCACAAGCCTCCGTGTTGGCAAGGTGAGAAAAATCCTCTGAAAAACCTGAAACTACAACGTGGTCCCTTTCTGGGCACATACGTGCTGCAGACCCACATTGTTATCCTAGTTGTGTCAAAGAAAAGGGAGGAATGTCTATTCGATTTAGCCAAGGCACTATGTGCTTCCTACCCCTGGGACAGGATAGCAAATTAGATTTACGCTGAAAAAGTGAAGCAGAATTTATTATAGCTTTGTAATGAAGGCTAAGATTTCAAAAACTGAAAATATACTATAAAAAGTTATTTGGTTTCAGGTGAATATCCTCAGTACACAGATGAATGCAAAACTCAGTTTTTACGCACAAATGGACACTTTTGTGGAAATATTGATAGCATCATGCTTGTCTTTCATTCCAAGCATTAGTTCTGATAATGTAAAATACAGTATATACACAGTCCTAGGGTGGAATTTTAAAACATTACCCATTTGGCCCTTAGTGTGTTTGTGTTTAGTGCCTATTATTCATTCCCCAGGGCAGACTTCTTATAAAAAGTTTATATAACAGAAATAAATGGTATTCATGTGAAGTTTATTACTAACATTGGATATCAAACCAGCATCTGATGCTGAGCTAGATTATTTTTTACCAGTTTAAATATCTTGTTAGGGAAGTATTTCCTCTCTCTTCTGCTTTTTTTTTTAATAAAAAAAAAATAAGAGATAATAAGAGATGAGATCCACAATCTCCCTGTGTACACCTGTTGTATGTGTACGTGATACATAAAATCTTATCAGAACAGAAAAAACAGGGAATTTGCCTATGGATATTTTTCAGCTTGTGATTTTACCAAGGCAAAAATAAGAACAAGGAACAAACCACTTTATATAAAACTCTCTCTCCTTTCATCTCCCTGGGTGTCAGTTCTGTGCCTGCTTTTCTTACACCTTCAGCCACAGAGTGGAGAATACGTAAGACTTGTGATTTATTCTTCTTTATCCACTAAGTGCTAAAGTTTTGTACTGTTCTAACAGGATGGAAGCCAGTAACAGTCCTTGGCAACCAGTTCAGGAACTGTTTTCATGTTGAGGGAATATTTTGGAGAGCATTCCTTATCTGATGCTACAAGAAGGGTGTAAGTGTAAATAATACAGAATAGAAGAGATACAGGTAATCTAGGTTTAGATGCCCAACTGAAATATTAAACCCCAAACCAATACTTTCTTTTAGGAAGCTCAAAATTACATGGAACAATCTATTAACTTGATATTGATAAACTATTTTTGGTCTTCACACTTTGTTGCCCTAGTAAATAAATAAATGCTAGCCTTGAGCCTTGATTTTGATATGCATTCATTGCCAGTTATAATAATTGTTATAATAAGAGTTGTATCAAAACACCGGATCAATACAAATTTTGGGTAGGATGAATGAACAGTCTTGATTATGTTAAGAATATTTAGTGAGCTGATGATATTTTACAGACCTTATGATGCCTTCTAAGGGTCTGACAGCCTGTTTGCCTGTCTTAGAGGGATACATTTCTCCTGTTTGATTAGAAGTGCTACTGAGTTACTTCTGTACTCAGTTATCTGGACATTTTTTCCCCTTTTCTAGAAACCTGTTAATCCCCAGGGCCCCTGAGGCAGTTCTTATCTGTACCAGTAACAGAAACTATTTCTAAAGGCTCGATCTCATTGTCTTGCAAGAAAATCCTTGCTCATTGTCTTTATTATATGATTGTTTTGTTCAGTGTATGAATACATATAGAAGTGTAACACATCAGAAGACCTAAATGTTTTAAACAACTGCTTTTAAAACATACAGGTTTTAATTCAGAAAGATTGAATATTTGTTTAAAAATTCACTGTATGCATTGAAAAGTTTAGAACCTAATAGAAGTAAGAATTCTAAGAATTTCTTAGAATTTTCAGATTGTTTTTATAACTGCAGTGGTTGTAAATGTCAAAGTCTCACTCCTTAACTAGTGTGTTTGATGAATTATCGTATTGCCTCAGCATGCTCAGTGATGTACAAAACTGAAAAAATATTTCCCTACTAAAGGAAAATCAATGACATTTTTAAGCGTGGTGAGTCTTGCTTGGCATGAATTTTGGTTGTAGACTCAGCATGCCTCTTCTAAGAAAAGTTAGATGAGCGTAGTGAGGCAACAAAGAGAAGGCTTTTGCTCCTTGCCACGTGCTGCATTGCAGCCTCACTTTTTGTGCACCCCTCAGAAGCCATAGATACCTAAAGTTTGTTCTAAATTATGCTGAATTAAACTCAACTGTCTCACAGGTGAATACACTCTTCCTTTCCCTGACCCATAATGATGACTCACAGCTGTAGATCTGGGCCCCTGAACACTGAAAGGCAATTAAATGGCCATAGTCCAGTCAATAGGAAATCATAATGCAATATTACAACGATTGTTCATTTAGGCAGAAAAGCCTACACAACAGACGAGTTCATGAGGCAGTCAGGCTTAAGGTGATTGTCATATGGAAAATCTTACACATTCAGTAAAGCCCTCGGCTTTTCCCTGTTTGTCACTTGTATTACAGTTTCATCTTCGTTGCTAATAGAGTAAAGCTGAGCTTTTTATGCGACTGGTAGACAATAAGTGACTTGATCTTCCTTTGTCTCCCTGCTTTTACGTGACATCACTTACCTGTGGCAAAACAGTTGTTAATGGTCACATCACACAAGGTGAATTGTCACAAGCAGGTCACTCAAGAGTGGCAATTGAGATGTGTATTAACCTATCATTTAGAAACTTTTTTTTTAAAGCTCACACTTTTCTCAGCACCTTTCTGTCTGGAGAGCTGCTTTCTGTAGCATTGTCTTCCAGTAACCTTCACACTTCAGACTTCTCCAGGTCATGATCCAACAATGAAATACCCTCTTCTTTTTTCTGGTAGAGAAAAAATTCTCATTGATCTTATTTATCACTTTATTAAAGCAAAATTAAAATTAGAGATGTGGCCCAAAACTGAGTTAGGAATTGAAATTCAGATGCATTGGTGAGCTTTATTTAAAGCTTAGACATTGAACTAGACACGATCAATCTGAAGACAAGGCAGTAATATAGTATAGTTAAATGAATTAAGTGCTTCAAAAAGGTCGACTGGCTGCAAAGTGAATCTTGGTTACACAAAGCTGCAAATATACAGGTTCTTTGAATATATAATGTTTATTATTACAAAACTTTAAGACCTTCCCTCATGTCTCTGTTTTAGTTGGCTAGGTCTCCTAAGTTATATCAGACTGACAGCCTTTAAGGACTTAGGAAAGAACAGCACAGAACTTGTCTTGGCAAGTTGTTCTTGAATAAGCAATGATTTCCTCCAAGTTAAGAGAAGTCACAGGTTCCTGGTTCCTTCTTGCACCTTCTGAGCTGCTAGTAATTTCATTTCTCCCTTCTTGTATCTTATCCCCTCTCATTCTGAGAGTTAGGAATGATGACTGTATATTGCAGTCATGCAATGTACAAGTAGGTGGCAGGCACCACTTTGTTTTTCAGACCTATGGTGAAATATTTTCTCCATGCAAGATCTATATGGGAGTTCAAGATACTGAAGCAATGATCTGAGCAAAGACAATGAGTAGCAAAGGCTTTTAGGAAAGAACAGAGACTGAGGAGGAACTGAGAATATGGACAAAAGTGGAAAGGAGATGCTCTAAGAAAGAAACAGAAAAGTACAGTGCTGAAGAGCTATTTAGTGTTCATTCAGACTTCTCTTCCCTAGGACTGTGGTATTTCTGTAGATCCCCACTTCTGCGAGTGAAAGGATGGTTGGCTAAAAGCACATACGGTTTGGATATTAGTGACTGAAACAGAGGTTCCTAAAAGAAGATTTCCTAAGAGAAGGTTAGGGGTCATTACCCTTCAAAATGCACTTATAGAAGCAGAGAGTAGAGAAGTATTAAGTTTGCAGAAGCTGGGAAAAGCAATGTTAGCTATATTTATGTTTCTCTTCATTGACTCCGAAGGCCGGGTTTTTTTTTGTTAATAATTTCTTTTCCTTTGTCTAATAGACACAGTGTTCATGGTACTGGAAAACAAAATAAACAATTTTTGTGGTTATTAAATGACTTAGCATCCCTTAAATATTTTTAATAATCTGCAAAATCTTTTTAAAACCTGAATACTGTGGTGAACATCATCCCTTAATTTTTTTTCTTGAAGTACTGAATTGAATATGAAACACTGATATGCCTCCTTTTAACATTGTGTGTTATTGTTTTGAAATATGTTTTTGAGAGTCCCCTGATCATCAAATACGGAATATTAAATAGCTTGTGAAAATAAGGATTCTGGGAAATGTAACCCTCTTAATAAAGTTAGGTAGTGCAGACTCACTTTAGGAAATATTTGACTTTGAGAAAACTCTATACATGCACTGTCATGAGCCCCTGAGATAGTGAAAAGGGGATGACCTGAAAGGTACTCATTGGTACAAGACAGAACTGTTTTCAGTACATAGCTTGAGATGGTATTTTTACATAACCAGTTATTCAAAGGAGGACTGTGGTAATTTTTTGACAAAATGCCCAGAAATATCCTTATTTGCCTTAAGTTTTAAAAGTGAACTCACTTTTGGAAACTGAATATTTGGGAGAGTAAGTTGACTTTTATAAAACGTGCTTGAAACTATAAGGAGAAAAACAAACTTTTGGCACAGAATTTGGGTGTTATTTGGGTTCTGAAGGAATATATAAACCCACTCCTATCACAGTATCACAGTATCACAAGGTTGGAAAAGACCTTTGAGATCATCAAGTCCAACATATGACCCAATACCAACACCTACTCATCGTCTAAATCATGGCACTAAGTGCCTCATTCAATCTGCTTTTAAACACCTCCAGGGACGATGACTCCACCATCTCCCTGGGCAGTGCATTCCAATGGCCAGTCACCCTTTCAGTGAAAAAGCTTTTCCTAATATCAAGCCTAAATCTCCCCTGATGAAGCTTGAGACCATGTCGTCTTGTTCTGTCACTGGTCGCCTGAGAGAAGGGACCGACCCCTGCCTGCCTACAGCCTCCTTTTAGGTAGTTATAGAGAGTAATAAGGTCTCCCCTGAGCCTCCTCTTCTACAGGCTAAACAACCCCAGCTCCCTCAGTCGCTCTTCATAGCACTTGTGCTCTAGCCCCTTCACCATCTTTGTTGCTCTCCTCTGGACACATTCCAGCATCTCAACATCTCTCAGACTGAGGGTCCCAGAACTGCACACAGTACTCAAGGTGCAGCCTGACCAGTGCCGAGTATCAGGGGATGATAACTTCTCTAGTCCTGCTGACCACACCATTCCTGATGCAGGCCAGGATACCATTGGCCTTCTTGGCCACCTGGGCACACTGCTGGCTCATGTTGAGTTTCCTGTCCATCATCACTCCCAAGTCCCCTTCCATTTAACTAATCTTCAGCCACTCTGTCCCCAGCCTATAGCTCTGCATGGGGTTGTTGTGTCCGAAGTGTAGAATCCGGCACTTGGACTTATTAAACTTCATCCCATTGGAATCAGTCCATCTCTCCAGTCTGTCAAGGTCCCTCTGTAAGGCCCTCCTACCCTCCAGCAGATCGACACTTCCTCTCAGCTTGGTATCGTCTGCGAACTTGCTAATGATGGACTCAATCCCCTCATCCAAATCATCAACAAAGATGTTAAACAGGACCGGGACCAACACCGACCCCTGGGGGACACCACTAATGACCGTCTGCCAACTGGATGAGACACCGTTCACTATCGCTCTCTGGGCTCAGCCAACCAACAAATTCCTGTCCAAGCCATGGGCTGTCAGCTTCTCCAGGAGTCCACTATGGGAGACGGTGTCAAAGGCCTTGCTGAAGTCCAGGTATACTGCATCCACAGCCTTCCTCTCGTCCACCAGCTGAGTCACATGGTCATAAAAGGAGACCAGGTTGGTCAGGCAGGACCTGCCCCTCCTAAATCCATGCTGGCTGGGCCTGATCTCTTGGTCATTCTACAGGTGCCGCATGATTGCACCCAGGTTTATCTGCTCCATAATTTTACCTAGAACCAAGGTCAGACTGACAGGTCTGTAATTACCTGGATCGTCCCTACGGTCCTTCTTGTGGATGGGCATCACATCGGCCAACTTTCAGTCATCCGGGACCTCTCCAGTGAGCCAGGACTGTTGATAAATGATGGAAAGTGGCTTAGCAAGCTGGTTTGCCAGATCTCTCGACACCCTAGGAGGCATCCCATCTGTCCCCATAGACTAATGAGGATTCAAATGGCTCAGCAGGTCTCTAACTTCTTCCTCCTGGATTACAGAGGAGCTATATTCCATCCTGACCCCATCCAGCACTTCAGAAGGCCAGTTGTCCAGTGAACAATTTGTCTTAGTGTTGAAAACGGAGGTAAAGAAGGCATTAACAACCTCAGCCTTTTCGTCATCTTCAGTTACTATATTTCCCTCGACATCCAATAAGGAGTGCAGGTCGTTGCTGCCCTTCCTTCTGCCATTAATATACTTGTAAAAACACTTCTTGTTGTCCTTAACAAAAGTGGCCAATTTGAGCTCCAGCTGGGCTTTTGCCTCCCTAATTTTCCTCCTACACAACTTAACGATATCTTTCAAACATAACGTGATTTACCAGCCCTTCTTTCCAAAGGCAATACACCCTCTTTTTCTCTATTAGCTCCTTACTCATCCAGGCCGGCTGTCTGCTCCTATGGCTCGACTTATGGCACATCGGGACAGCCTACTCCTGCGCTTTCAAGATTTCATTCTTGTAGTACCTCCAGCCTTCCTGGACCCCCTTGTTTTTAAGGGCTATTTCCCAGGGTACTACCCTGACTAGCTCCTTTAATAATCCAAAATCTGCCCACAGAAATTCCAGTGTGGACATCCTGTTCATGTCCTTCCTTGTTTCATTGTTTATGGAGAACTCAATTATCTCATGGTCACTGTATCCCAGACAGCCTCCAATCACAACATCATCCACCAGCCCTTCTCTAGCAGGTCAAGGAGAGCCTCATCCCTGGTAGGCTTGCTCACCAGCTGTGGCAGAAAACAATCCTCAATACACTCCAAGAACCTTCTGCTCTGCCTCTTCTTGGCTGTGTTAAGTTCCCAGCAGATATCTGGGAGATTAAAGTCTCCTAAAAGAACAAGGGCAGCCGATCTTGAGGCAACTTCCAGCTGCTTAAACAACAATAGATCCACCTCTTCCTCCTGATCCGATGGTCTGTAACATACTCCAACCAGAACGTCAGTCTTGATTGCCCCTCTGACTCTTACCCATAGGCACTCAGTCTGGTCATCACTAATCTCAACTTCTACGGCGTCGAGAGTTTCCTTAGTATACAAGGGCCAGCCCTCTGCCCCTTCTCTCACACCTGTCTCTCCTGAAGAGTTTGTAGCCTTCCATGACAACACTCCAGTTATGAGAGTCGTTCCACCACAATTCCATGATAGCAATTGTATCATAGTTCTCCTGCTGGACCAGGACTTCCAGCTTCTCTTGTTTGTTACCCATACTGCGTGCATTAGTGTACATGCACTTAAGTTGGGTTCCTGACTTCAGCCTTGATAATGACTCACTCCCTGCCGTCACATCACTGGTGAGCCTGGATACATCCCTTTCCCCCTTCAGGCCTAGTTTAAAGCCCTCCTAATGAGCCCTGCCAGCTCCCGGGCTAGAATCCTTTTGCCCTTTTTTTCTTGGATGGGACCCATCTGGGTCTAGCAGGCAAGGTGCAGTAGAAGTTTCCCCATGATCATAGAAAACAAAATTTCTGTGTTGGCACCAGCCCTTAAGCCATTTGTTGACAGCATGGACTCTTGTTCCTTGCAGTATACATCTCTGACACTGGAGGAATTGAGCAGAACACCACCTGCGCTCTTGCCCCATCCATTAATCGACCTAGCTCCTTAAACTCCTTTTTAATTACTCTGGGACCCTCTTATCAATTTGATCACTGCCAGCCTGAACAATGAACAGGGGATAATAATCTGAGGGTTGAATTAGATCCAGGAGTCCTAATATCAGAGTACACAAAGTAGCCTTGAACTCAGGGTCTTCTAATAACTGCACTCTACTACATGCTCTGTGTAACAGATACAATTATGTTAACAGCTCTTCTACACAGGCACCATATATTTCCATCATGAAGCCAGCCTCATTTAATTAGCATCGTGTAGCAAATTAGCAGTTTTCAGAACTGTTGGGTAAAAGAGGTTCTCCATTTTCTCACCATCTACTTAATCCTCAGTTAATGTTAAGATTACCGCTCACTCAATTTGTATACACCAAAAATGCTGACATCCTGCTCAGATATTGTGATTCAGTCAGTTCATGGATTTGGAAAAAAGATGAGCCACTGTGAATATCTAGCAGTTAGGTTTACTAGTTATTTAGATTCCCATTGTGGTACTTTTCTGAAGGGATGCAGCGTGATCATGTGTACTGAAATTGAGGATTTTTGTATGTGTTAGAGAAGGTGGCTTGTTTTCGTTAGAAACACCAACAGCTAATACATAACATATCAAAATTAAGTTTACAGGGTAAAACATGAGATCTGAATAAAATGTGAAAAAGTAATTGTGTTTGAACAGCAGCTTTTAGATAATCTGAGTACTTAGTAAGGAGATGGTTTTGGATAAATATGCTTCTCGTATGAGCAAAACTAACTTGCATTAATTCTTATCTCCTTTATTAACTGCTAACTGTAGTTACAATGAGAAAAAAAACTCTTTTTGTTTTAGTGTATGCTATTATATTTCAGTTTTAACATAATAAAACCAAATATTTTTAAGAAAATATTTGGGAATGTTATGTCAGTGCTTTGCTTTTAAACATGTTGGTAGTTTCCACAGTACAGAGAGACGCTTAAATATTACAACACCTGACTGTGGTGGGAGGAGCTGTCCACTGGCTCTATGGTCTCTGCAGACATGATGTTGGCAATTGTTTCCATGTCCTACAGCCTAAACAGCAGCTTAAGCTAGATTTCTTCAAGGGTGTGAAGTATTTACAATATCCTCTTTGCACTTGCTGGATGATTAGTTATCTTGCTGAAGCCAAAACAAGTTTTATCATTCGCTCTAGAAGGACTTGCTTATGGATCCATGTGATTGAAAATTATTGCACTGAAGTAATGAGAACAGATTTCAGCAATGTAGTACACAGTTGATTGGCAGTTAAAAAATGAATGAATGAATAAATAAAGGACGTAATCAATTCACAGTCACTCAAAGATCAAAAATACACAGAAGAAAAAGAAAGAGGAGCAGTTTTCACCATGTTTACTCTACTAAAGAGTTCTCAATTCAGCATAATTTTCTTTGTGTAAAAAGCTGAAACAAAGAAGATGAACTGCACTTCCCAAAAATCTCCATGATAAATGTGAAAGATAGTAATGTGTGAAAGAGATACATAAAATGGCCATTATTTTAATATGAAATTGTTGTAACATGTCTGAGTTAACTGTGGTCCTGCAGTACAGGCTAATTACATCTGTAAAGGGTGATTTTCAGAAAAACAAAATATCTAATAATTAATTTAATAAATGCATAATATTACATGGCATAAATACTTATACAAATTATAATATAATTACTGCTTGTATGATATTATACAATATATAATAAATTATTTAATTCATGTAATTTCACCTGGGGATTCATGAAGATCTGACCAAGAGCTTATGGGTCAGGATCAAGAGGAAGCGTAGGAACAAGTGACATTATAGTGGTGGTCACCAAGCCACCAGACCAGGCAGAGCAAGCGGATGAAGCCCTCTATAGATAGACAGACTCAGCCTCATGTTGATAAGCCCTGGTCCTCATGGGGGACCGAACCACACTGATATCAGTTGAAAGGACGACAAAGTGGAGCCCAAGGCATCTGGGACGGTTCCTAGAATGTGCTGATGTTAATTCCTTCTCCAAGTGATAGAAGAGCTGACAAATTGAGGTACTGTGCTGGACCTTGGCTGCAGCGACCATGAAATGGTGGAGTTCAAGGTTCTTAGGGTGCCAGGGAGAATCTGCAGCAAACTTAACAGCCCTAGACTTCAGGAATGCAGGTAATGGCCTCCTTAGGGATCTGCTTGGGAGGATAAAGCCCTGGAGGGAATAGAGACAAAAGAAAAGTGGCAAACATTCAAGGATCATCTCCTCCAAGCTCAGGACCAATACATCCCAACAGAGAGGAAATCAGGCAAAAATGCCAAGGGACCTGCACAGATGAACAATGATCTCCTGGATAAACTTAAACACAAAGGAAGCCTATAGAGAGTAGAAATAAAGGCAGGTAACCTATGAGGAAGGCTAAGAAATTGTCCGAGCATCCAGGGACCAGGTTACGAAAGGAAATGACCAGGTAGAATTAAACCTGACTAAGGACGTCAAGGGCAAGAAGAAGAGTTTCTATAGGTGTGTCAGTGATAAAAGGAAGGCTAGGCAGAATGTGGGTCCCCTCTGGAAGGAAACAGAAAACTGGTATTAGGTACTCAATAAGGTTTTTTTGCCTCAGTTGTCACCCAAAGTGAAGAAGGCAAATGCAGGGACAGCAAGATTGAAAATTCACACACTGTAGGAGAGGGCCAGGTGCAAGATCATCTAAAGAACCTGAAGCTGTGTAAGTCCATGGGACCTGAAGAGATGCACCAGTGGGTCCTGAGGAAATTCGCAGATGAAGCTGCTAAGCCACTATCTATTATATTTGAGAAGGCATGTCAATCTGGGAAGTTCTCAGTGACTGGAAAAAGGGAAACATAACTCCCATTTTTATAAAAGGGAAAAAAGGAAGACCCAGGGAACCACACACCAGTCAGCATCACCTCTGTGACCAGCAAGATCATGGAGCAGGTCCTTCTGGAAACTCTTCTGAGGCACAGGGAAAGTAAGGTGGTGACTGGCAATAACTGACATGGCTTCACTAATGGACTAAGGGCAAATCTTGCCTGATGAATATGGTGACCTTCTATGATGGGGCTACAGTGCTGGTGGATCAGAGAAGAGTAACTGACATCATCTACCTGGACTCATGCAAAGCATTTGACACTGTCCCACATGACATCCTTGTCTCTAGATTTGATGTATAGACCACTTGGTGAATAAGGAATTGGCTGGATGTTTGCATTCCTAGAGTTGTCATCAATGGCTCAATATCCAAGTGGAGACCAGTTATGAGTGGTGTTCCTCAGAGGTCAGTATTCAGACTGGCATTTCTTAACATCTTTGTTGCAGACATGGGGATTGAGTGCACCCTGAGCAAGTTTGCTGATGACACACAAGCTGTGTTGTGTGTTTGAAGGGAAAGGGATGTGCACTTGCAGGCCAGAAAGCCACCGGTATCCTGAGCTGCATCAAAACAAGTGTGACCAGCAGGTTGAGGGAAGTCATTTTGTTTCTATACTCTGCTCTTTGAAACCTTACCTGGATTACTGCACTCAATTCTGGAGTTGTCAGCACAGGAAGGATAAGAATTGTCAGAGCAAGTCCAGAGGAGGGCCATGAAGATTATCAGAGGGCTGGAGTACCTCGCATATGAGAACAGGCTAAGAGAGTTGGGCTTGTTCAGCCTAGAGAAGAGAAGAGTCTGGGGAGACCTTATAGCATCGTTACAGCATGTACAGGTCCTAGAAAGGGAGCCTACAGGAAAGTTTGGGAGGAACTAGATGATCCTTCTGACCCAAATCATTTCACGATTTTATAATTCTATGATTGTTACACACATATCTACACTCAAACCAGCAGAATTACTTCAGAAACATGGAAAAGGACAGTGATTTGTTTTTGCATTAATGACTGGATTTCATCTGACTAGCAATATAGTAAGATGCCACTACTGTTTCTGAAGCAGCTATGATATTTTTAAATGCCATGTGCTAAGTGTTTCACTGTTCTACATTCAATAGAAATTTTGACTTGGATTATATTAATTATAATTTTTTAGATATCCCATATGTATTACTTGCAAAATTTCATGCAAATATATTATTCCTTAGAAGAAGTATGATTTTGAACTTTATCTAACAAAATTAGTCTTTCAATAGTATACATTACATGTCAGAACAGACGGTTTCAAGAAAGAGCAGATAAGCTGTTTGAAAGATAAAGTGGAAGAACTCTAAAATTATTTGATATGGAAGTACCATGTTTTAACATTATCTTGGCAAAATTCTCTTTGAGTTTTGTAAGGAATTGTAAAATATCTTAAACCCTGAATGTGGATTACATGTTCCCAATTTCAGGTCATAGAAGCAGAGGGGCCTTCTTTGGGCTCACCAAGCCCATTGCCAGAAAGACCAAGAGGAGGCCACTTTTCTTGCAGATCCTAGAAACCAAGAAGACAGGCTATATTATAGAATTCATACAGTTCATGTAGTTGTTTCTCAGTTGAAAAAAAATACTGGCTGAAGTGTAGCTGGACATCTCTTTATTTTTGTTGCCTTCCTGCCTTCCTTCCTCCCTTCCTTCCTTCCTTCCTGCCTGCCTGCCTGCCTGCCTGCCTGCCTTGCTTGTCTGCCTTCCTGCCTTTCTTCCTTCCTGCCTATCTTCCTTCCTGCCTTCCTTACTTCCTGCCCTCTTTCCTGCCTGCCTTCCTGCTTGCCTTCCTGCCTGCCTGCCTGCCATCCATCCCTCCCTTCTTTCCTGCCTTCCTGCCTTCCATCCCTCGCTTTTGTCTTTTCTTTCATTTCTTTCATTTCTTTCTTTCTCTTTTGCTTATAAACCTGCTTTTGTTTAAGCAGTTTGGTTTGGACAATACCACCAGAGCATGCAACATATAGAACAGCATTTTCTGAGTTTCAAAGCTGAGGTCAGGTTTAAACTTAACTTCAGTTTTACCTGTAGAAAAAAAAAAAAGTGATTATTGTACATTACATGAATGAAAACTATTATAGTCCAGGCTGATTCATATTGTACTTTTAAACCAAAAAGTAAGTAATAGCATGGCTGAGCTACCTTTAAAAGGCAGTAACTGCAAATGGACAAAAGAAAAAGATTGATCTCTTTATAAATCTATAGAAACCACAGTCTCTTAAGGCCAAATAAAAATGTAAGGTAATATTGAATGCCATAAAATAACATTTGAAAGTTAATCTTAAATACTGTATTCTCTAAGATTGAAATGTGACTATTTAGCCATAAAACTTCATTTAAACATTTCAACACAGAAAATCTGGATCCCAGATTCCTACAGAGAACTCTTTGCACTAGAAATTTACTCACATCTTTATGGAACTGATATCATAGGAATAAAAATGAACTTAAATACACTATTTTGGGAGGTTTTATTGAATCTGGGAGCATCAACACAGTAAACTTCTGTTACTGAAGTGAACAGAGAAGACATCCATGAACTATCCACCAGCAAATTTTTCAAACTACAGACACCTTAAAATTCAAGTGAGGCAGCCTTACATGTGGGGTAAAGCAAAAGGTGTATGATGATAGCTTTGCTGGATGGATGTTTGACGTAGTATCTACGGTATATGCTCAGCAGAATTAGTAAATTTTCTCCTACATATGAGTTTATTACCTTACAGGTAAGTGATATATTTTGAAAGCAAAATTTGATCTAAAATGTAACTTGTCTGATTTGATCTGATATACACCTAAAAATTGCAGAAGTAATTATTTTTCAAATATTTAGGGAAAACATCTGAAATCTTTAAAAGAAATTCTAAGTGAATCATTTGAAATTTTGACAAAAATACTTTTTGAAATGGCCAAGCAAGGTTTAAAATCTAATCCACAGTTGGCAGCATATTACATAGTTAATCAACTTTCATATATCTTGTAAATTTAACATATGGCACATTCTCTTGGATACTTACAAATGATAACTTTTTTAATCACATGTTCAAATTATGTGATTTCCTGTACAGTACTAATTTTAATTAAATTATTAGGACATGTAATAAGAATTTGTAGGTATCTATTTGAGGTTGTTCATGAAGTTCTGCTCTTTATAAAGATAATCCATTACAGATATTAATGTGAATATTTAAAGAAAGTAAGGAAATAATATTCTTGTTCATAGATGCCATGGATTTAAGTCATGACTTCAGCAAACAATTTTCTTCATTTACGAGAAACTGCTTGTATGTGTAAAGAGAAATACTTATGGCAAGTGCTTACTGGATTGGTCTTTACTGTATTTTTCCAGTAGTGCTTGATCAGCTTCCAGAATATCTAAATTTCATAATCCTAGTCATTTCATTTTGAGCTGTTGCTGGTTTATTTATCTTCCTGATTTACAGACAAACTCTTTAGCATGTCAGAAGAATCTGCAATATTCATGTGTAAGAATTTTTTTTATAAGCAAGTAGTTGTACAAAGTTTATTGTTCCTAATAACATCCTTGTTTCATATTAGTGAGATAGAGTAAAAATTCAGCTAAAGAAAAACAACAAAGCAAAACAGAATTCTGTTTATTAGAGTACTTAATAACAAGAGGTCCTATAAGTTACACTGGTTCATCCCATAGAATTTATTTAGCTTCTCATATTTCCGAAAGGATACACAAACAAGGAAGGAGAAGCCACTTTAGGGAGTTACCAAGAGCTGCATTTTAGTCAGCGAAGAAGGAAATTCTACGGTAACAGATGACCCTAAGTCTATTCATTAACACTTTAAATATAAGTAAGGGAAAGCAAGCTCAGAGGAACAAAGAACTGAAAAGAATATTTGAAGAACTGCTAAGTGTAAATGCCACAAGGCTTCATTAAAGTATCTCTTATTTAGTAAATACATCATTTGTCACATGCATTGAAAGGTTTAATAAATTATCACAATGATAAAAGCAATTATACCAAAAACTCTGCAATGTTGTACAGGAACACTGAGGTGGTGAAGGGTAATGAATCTTTAGTCATAAGAAAGATACTGTTAAAGGGAAGTGTATGTCATCATGAATACTTTCTTCCTTAATCTTTAGGTAATATTCCTTTCAACAAATAAATGTAGATTATAATAGCTGGGGAAACATCAGCTGACCTGTTAAGGTTACTGTCTATTTTTAATCCCTTAACAACATTTTTTATGTAAAAAGTGACACAATCCAGGTACCAGTATTGACAACAAAGCACAGATAATGAAGCGACTGAATACCTAAAATCAAGTCAGCAAAACAGAGCAACTTTTAACCAGGCATTTTGATATGTCAATGAAAATACTCTCCTTTCTAATGTTTACTTTCTGTGGAAAAGGAAGAGAATTGTATAAAACGGATTTCACAGTTGAGTAATGATGCTTAATAAGAGTAGCTGTGTCTGAGAAGAGTGAAGGGAGCAACAAGGATTCTAGAAGCGGTCTGCTCCTTATAGTCTGATATAATAATTAGGCAATGCACAGAGAACCTCTATTAAATGCTACAGGTTTTTAGGAGCTATGGCTAAAAAGGGAAATAATCTCATTAAGGAAATGTCACATTTTCAGAGGGAAGAAAGTGCCTCAAACGGGGTGAAGAAAGTTATGTACAGTTTGTTTGGTTTTGATGTTGTGATATTCGCCTCTGATTGATTTCTTGGCGAGTCTGCTTTTCCAAGCTGAAGATTTGAGCAACACGGTCAGAGAATTCCTGACGGATGTAGCTTCAATTCCAGGAGCTGCATAGCCTTTCTTCCTTTCTGCTTCTAGTTTACATGTGTAATATTTAGATTCTGTTAAACCTGTGGTTTTCTGTACAACAAGGTTTCACTGCAATATATATAGTCAGTGTCAGCTGCTTTGCTCTGGGCACCTTGTTAATATTTTGAAGCTATGTAAGGAAAGCTTCTTCCACCTATGCTCATGAGTCTTATTTTGACTGGATGCATTAATAATTCCTGTTTTCTAGAGCTAAATGTTGCACTAAGAGGTTAACATGTGTTTTCCGTATCTTTAGATGAAATTTAGTGGTCAGTGAAGGTTAAAATGCATTGCAGTACTTTCACATTGATGTTTATTTAAAGGTTTTGCTTTTGATCGCCTATGGTAAACTTTCACGACTCCTAATTACTGTGAGTTTTAACACATAAAGAAGAAGTTTCATTTTAAAAAATCTTTCTGAAATGGACTCTAACCGTATAGACTAATAATGCTGCTATTGCTCAAGCAGGAATTCTGTATGAGTAAAAATTATTGGGTGTTGTTCAAATATTGTGTAAATGCTATATTTATCCCTGACACTTCCCCGCTTAACTATCTACATATGCATGAGATCTGTCTCATTTATATCAGCTGTAACTTTATGAGGCCATAATTTTGTTTCTGACATCAAAACTAGTTGCTGTGAAAATGATCATGTCACAAAGCTTCAGGTGGGAAGAAAATATGTACTTAATAGATAATGAAAATTATTATTTTCATATAATACGATGGAGTGTAGGGCGTATTTATAAAACTATGATGCTAGCTCAGAGGGTAAAATTAAAATTATCTTTGTAGCAAGGGGAAACCAGTAAAAGAAATTCAGTAAAGGAAAATGAGAAGTAATACACAAAGCATATTTTAGAATGTTGAAAAACTCAATGAGCACAGCAGAGCTTCAGAGAAAAGATCTGAGGGACTTTCAGCTCTTAACACTGATATTTTAAAATGACACAAGTGTGATTCTGGAGTTTGTTAACAGTAAAGCCATATTAAAGGCTGATTATTCCATTTGCATGACCTTTTGCAAGATTTTGGGTTCCTGTACTCTGGATGGCTAGAAATACCTTTTATGTTAAATTTGAGGGCACCAAGCCAAAAAAAAGAAAAAAAAATTGAAAATATGACTTACAAAGAAAGACTGAAAGAAATGGGTTTTTTTAGTCCAACAAAAGACTAAAGAAGGACACAGCTTGTTCTGATGTGCTAATGAAAATGTGCTTCAGCTTTGCTTGGAGAAAGATAAGAAGAAATTGGCTTAATTTACATAAAAAGAGATTTACATTAGGTATTATAAAAAGCTCCATAAATTCACAAAAAGAGTCATTATGATAAATCTTGAAATAGGTCCCCCTTGTAGATTAGATTATGGAATCCTCTTCTTTGTGGACTTTAAAAAGCAGAATGGGCAAACCACTGCCAGAGGTGGTGTTTGTGCACTTGATTGTTTGTTAGATTCCGTAAATGTTCAAGGTTGAAGTTCCTCCTAACTCTACATCTGTAACAGATTATGATTTTCAGTTGTGTTTTTTAATAAATACTATATTTTCTCAAGTTGTATCAAAATATTTGAGGGATGAATTTATTTTTCAGCTCTTCAGAGACTTGCCCAGGCAGATACAGGAAGTAACTACCTTTGCTACACACCTCAGAATAAAATGTGATGGGAAGACTGCAGAAAGAAAAGGAGAGAAAGAAATGAATAGTTTTGAGATGTTTACCAAGGAAAGGAATAGCAAGTTACATATTCAATAGCAAAGTAGTCTATAGGAAATCCCAGCATTCACTGGATTCTGTAAACACAGAATCTATCAGCCCTTCCGTCTGAAAAGAAAATTACTACAACATGAAAATATAAAAAGTGTACATAGCTGTAGAAAACATCTTTGATGTTCTTTTCAGTTTAAATACAAAATCTTTAATACAGTGCTCACGTGTCCTGGTTTTAGTATGTGATTACATTTACTATTGACAGAATATGAACAGCTAATTTGTTTTTGTCTTAGCCTTACATCTCAAAGTGTTTGGAAGCCAGCATGGAATCTGGAGGTATATATATCTTGTAAAATTTCTGCCAATTTTCTCATAAGCAAATTGGTTAATGATGAGATTAAGTTCATCTGTGGTTTCACAAGCTTTTCTCAATGAAAAACTTTGGTAACTTTTAGATTGCAGAAAATATTGTTAAAGAGTATTAGCCGTATCAAGTTACCGATAGTCTTGAAAACTGGAAATATTTTATATTTAATCAGAATTTAAATTTTAGTCATGATTCCTGTCAAAAGAAATTAATTTTTAGACTCTGTGCCTTAGTTTAAATGAAAAAGTAAGACGTCTGTTGGGGTTATATCTCCCACAAGAAAATCACCACAGCCGTTTGCAATTAATAGACTTTAATCAAGAGAAGATGAAATTGTATAGGAGAAGATAACAGTTCTCAACTGCAAAATATATATGTAACCAAAACCAGAACCAAACAGAGAGCAATGTTGCAACCGAACACTTCAAACCCAACAGTTTAAAACCCAGCACTTCAAATGAGTTAAGTAAGTCCTCCATGGTCCAGCTGGGCTCTGAGCGCAAAACAAAACTCTCGTGGGCGAAGGGCGGTCGCAAGGCACGTTGGAAATCTACTCCTAGGAGGTACCAGGGGTGGGGGTAAGAAGAAAATGGGAAAGAAGTCCAGAAAGTCTGTCAGAGGAATCCATCTGGTGCTGACTGCACTCCTCCTCTCTCTCTCTCTCAAGAAAACTGGCACAGCCCCTGTGGAGCAGACCTAATAATCCTGAACATCGCTCTCTCCCAGCCACTGCATGTGAGCCGTGGCTTTCTCTTCCGCACCAAAATTTGTGGCAGCAAGTCCGTACCAGAAGCCACCCCTCTTCCTGGGATGTCCCCTGTAATGCTGTGCTACCCCTCCCCTCTCCGCCCGAGATACTCACAGTCCCAGCGGACCAGCCGGTCCCCCAGTGGTCTGACCAGGCCCCTCTCCCCACCAGTCCCAATGTGGGCAAGGGAAAAAAAAAAATCTGAAAAACCTGAAATTGTAACACTCTCTGATGGAGACTTTATCATCATGTTGATGTTTCCATGTTTCTCATTATTCACCGCTTTTGCTCTGCATTTATCAAATTACACAAGACCAGGTATTACTCTTATTGCTATAACCTTATTGCATGTAAGAGACACAATAGCACTAACTATACAAATAATCCATCTGTGATTAGCTTTTATAACCACATAAATGACCCACTGCAGCTATCTTTCCCATAGAATAATTCGAGAACAGATCTATTTTGCCTTTGAAATTAACCCTGAAATGCTATACAAATCTAGGGTTGCACTAGATCTAGATATTTATTAATACAGAGTAAATGAGTCAAGGAATGAATTTTCCATCTGCAAATAAATTATGGATGAATGAAACAATAAAAGCCGTAAGGAAGAAAAGTTTTCTTCCACATGAAAGAAACTAAGGGCCAAACATACTACAATTTTATGTCAATACAAAATTGGCTCTTTTAAAACTGAACAAATTGCTTCCAACTTGTTTAAGAGGTCTAGAAAAATAAGTATAAAACTCCACAGGAAATACCTGTTCTGAGGGACATCTGTAATCATCAAAAATGTATTTACCATCAGATAATTCATGAATATAGAATTAGCACTAGTTTACAGACAAAACCAAAAATTTCTTTCTAAGTGGGTAATAAAAGTAGGTTTTATAAAAGTATATAGAATTTTCCTGTAATATGTAAAATTTTCAAATACTTACTTCCATATTTTACATATGAAGCTGAACTCTGATTGAAACTTGTTGCAGTGGTCTCTAAAGAAATGCAAAGGGACATGCTATATACTTGGAAAGGACTGTAATTTGCATGTTTGGCTAGAACATGATCTCTATGTGTCTCCTTACACATACATTGTTACTATTCATTTGAATATATTGAGAAAATATATTTGACTGGCTTAACTGTGATACTTACTACCAAAAATAAAGAGGTGAAGAGATCCCAGACAGGAAATACTTACTTTCTTCAGTCACTTGGAACTGCAGACAGATGTAAGTCTTATTGATCTGCTTATCTGGTCACCTTAAATTTTTTGGCTATTTCTGCCAAGGTAGGAAACTCTAGTTTTGAATGCCTAACCCACCCACTCTCTTCTGCTGTCCTATTTTTCTCTTCTTGACACCTCTCTAATAGTTGTGTTTTTTGCATAAGGCAAATGATTGACCAAGTAGAATCATTTGCTATGTTAATAGGTACAGGACAGTACAACCAAGATAGTATCAGTTGGTAATGAATGAACATTTACTCAAACACAGATGACATAGACACTCTCACTGCTGGAGACTACAGACTTCAGATATATTGACTCGCCAAAAAAATCCATCATGCATTTTCAGTAGCTTACTGTTCCTGGTGGTTTAACTATGAAAGACATGGTTTAAATAATCCTATCAATCAATCTTATAGTTTCTGAATTGTCCCTGCCCATCCACATAAGTTTAGTAAAAGGATTGCATGATAAAATTTTACTGGAGCACTTGTTCCTTCCAAAAGCTATCCTACCTCCTCTGGCCATGGGTGGACTTGCCATAGCCTTCCTGCTTGTTACTAGGTGACCTCCTATAATTCCCTCTAATGCAGTTCGGGGTCTACTGTCCATGCTGCAATGTAGTCACTCTCTCCCAAGGCTGTACCCTGTAACCTGAACTCATTAATCCCTTTTTACTATAATTTAGTGATGATAAACTTTCTTCTGTTCGACACTGGTATAATTGGTAAAGCTCTAATCATCAAGCTACCATTAATACCACCATAGGATCTAAGTCAGGTAGGGAAGTACGGTGTAACAAATCTGAAAGTCTTAGGTCAAGTGCAAGGACAAGTTTTTATATTGAGGAGAGGGAGAGATACTGTCTTCTGTTCAAACAATACAATGTTTGGGCAAATATAGGCTTGTACTGACATTGTTTTCGTATCAGTTTGGATGAAGACAGCAGATCATGAGGAATGACCTAATATACCAATTTATTTCAACACTATGAACAGATTAGAAATATTATATAGAAGCCAAATTTAGCTTCATGTTTTCCAGTGATTTTTATATCAGAACATACATAGAGAAAGTGTTCTTGTAATCATATTATCATGTTGTCTTGAAATTATTAAATTATTTCACGTAAACTGCAAATTTCTAATCCAACAATTCTCTTGACTGTTTAGTTCCATAATCTTTTTTTGTGGCTCCAGAGTGGTAGAAATTAAAAAAAAAAGGGCTTATTAAATAGGTCAAGTTTCAGATTTTAATACACAATTCCCCTGAGTTATAAAAAGAACAAAATGAATTCAAGCTGTCTGGCAATCACTAAGCTGATGAAAAATTGCTTTGAAAGTTAGAGGTACACAGTGATATATGAACAAGATTAGGCATAGCACAGATTCCACTGAATATCCACTTGTCACTTTCCTGCTTCATCTGTATCCATTTACCACTTTCCTCTGGCCATCAGCAACGCCACTAAGCCAATTTATTATCCAATTTAGAATGTTACTATCAATAATGGAGTAACTCACTAAACTAGCATAGACTTCTATGATCTCATGACCTACTTTTTAACCTCTTATGCCAGTAGTATTCTTCAGATTCAGCTAGCGAATGTTCTTTATTTTTTCTGTTTTGACTTTCAGTGTAATTTCCTTGTGTGAAATAAGTTGTTTACCAAACTGTGCAGTTAATAATCTTCTGAAACATTGCACCTTTTTTTCCTACTAGAGGACAAAGTCTCTTAGATATCATTTCAGACATACTGGTTTGAAATAATTTCTGATTTCACTGATTGGATCAGATCTTGAGTTGATATAGATTGCTGTAGTTCACTGAAGATTTGCCAATTCACACTTGCTGAAAAATCAGGTGCTTTTTTTCTTAAATATAGATGAGTTATTTATTTATTTCCAGTCTTCATATATCGAAAGATTTAAACGAAAAGCCAATAAAATAGGAAATATCAGAAGTATCTCAATTTTTAACATTTCCAAAAGACTAAGGAAATTAAATACAGATCTTGAATCTAGGAAGTATTTCAAGTAGAAAAAACTCATCAAGCTCTGGCTAATCATTCAGCGCGGCAAGAAGAAAAATTTTTTACGCCTGTAATATCTATCCTTAGAGAGAAAACCACAGCGATAAACAGTCTCTAACACAATAAGTGCTGAATAGCCTGAAAATAATTTTTTTTCTTTAACTTGATAAATTTCTGCTAGCATCCAAAATGAAGTCTGCATGAAAAGAGCTATGTAAGGACTTAAGAATATTTTTATAAGGCGTATTTGAACCCTCTCATAAGAAAGGTAAAATTCAGACACAATTATCTCATTCTGCAGTGACTTCAACTACAGATTGTATATTTAGCTATCTAAGTTTTCTTTCTTTCTTTAATCACTTCTTATAGTTATAGTAAAAATGTAGGTGGCAAGTGGAAAAGATGGAAGGGGAAAAAAGAAAAGAAGGAACAGTGAAAGAAGAAAGTAAAAAAGCAAACCTCACCACTGGTTAAAAAAAAAAACAGCTGCTTTTAGGATTTTACTGTATCACTATATTTAATGAAGATTGCCTGCCAATGTTTGAAAATTCCTTAAATTCCTGTTTTTTCTCAATTCCAAAGTCGTACTTCCCATAATAATGTTACTGATGAAATGTAAAGCTATATTTTGGTTCATTTTTCCTTACACCTATGAATATAAAGAAGGGCTAATACAGAAGCTACATGATTGTCAGTGTTGTCTCTGAGAGCTTTTTCTACAGATGTCTGATTTACAAGGCACAATGCAGCGCCATAAAGTCACAAGGTTTTGAATTTTATGTTGAACTACCTCATTGAATAAACATTATTTATTAAACTAGTGATAAGCATTACTATCACGTAAACCATATAAACATCACTCAAAATATCCTAAGTATAATACAATCAGTAAAAGAACTAAAATCTGTCTAGGAGAATTAAAATAATTAAAATATTATGAACCACAACTGGGAATCATAAAAGTCTGACCTCTATGTTAAAACAACACAAAGAATCAAATCTGCAAGAACATAAATTATGCCTGTATCGTAGTCATAAGGCTGTTCTAAAGTAGTATTTATGGATAATTATTGGATGTCACACACTTTTGCTGATAAAAATAATCTTTATTCAGGTTACATCTCATTAAAGATCTAAGAAGATATAAGTGGTTTCCAGTACTAAAAAAAAGTCCTTTTGTAATTAATAATAGTTAAGTGGAGATCTGGATCTCAATACCTTTAACTGTAGCCTGACCTACACTTGCATTTCGTATCAGGATCAAAGTGACAACAAAGTCTGTAAAACTTTTATTTATTGCATTCCGCCTTTTGCTATTTTACTAATTTTGCTGTACATAACTGGGAAGTATCCCTTAATGACACTTAGGTATGTGGAGCTGGATCCAGAGTATATGAGACTAAGTCCTGCCATTGACCAAAACCTATGGAAGCTGCAAAAATGTCCTTTAATGCAAAAGAAGGAACCATGTTCAAAAGGAATAGTAGTTAGAATACAGATATTGCATGAATTAGTGCAATGGCTTTCCAAAAGTATGATATAAACCTTATGTGACGAGTATTAGGGAAATGTAACAACCGTGTAATTACAATGGCTGTAATTGTGGGCAAAGAATCTACTTTTAAATATATGTATTTTTGCACAAGATGCATTAATATTCCCTAGGATAATGCATAACTGTTATTAAACTTATCTCAGTTTACAATTCAATGCAAGTGACCCTTGAAATTCTTATTTTTATCTGTGACCTGTCATTGAAAAAGATAATTTTTGTTAAATTGTTCCTAGATATTTTTAGGAAAAAAAATATTTCTTTCTCTGTTGAATTCTTTAAAATAAGATATATTTGTTAATTATAGTTAGAGTTCATCACCTGATTAAGTTCTTTTAAATTATTACAATTATTAATAAGCACTTAATTTTCTTCTTGGGTCTGAAAATATTCTGGATATTGTTATGAAAGGAACACTCACTTTCAGAAGCAATTAAATCATATGTGTGCATGTAATTTCTGTAAAATGTGAGATGAAATTTATCATAATTATGAAGGGATCCTCATCTGGGATCTATTTAAATTAGTCCTATGCTTTCCATTTTCCAGGAAATCTGTAAAGATCATATCTGATCTTTTCTAGATGTCTTCTGTAGATCTCTCAAACTTGAAGACTGTCAAATATAACGAAATTTCTCTAAGGCTATTCTATATTTTCACTGTAATATGAAGAAATATGAAGTGTATCGTGTTCCAGGAAAGGCATTGTAAGTCCTTCTCTGCTCATAACTCAATAATATTTATTGTACAGCATAGTTCAGATCGTTCCCCCACGTTCTTCAGTTCTAAGGAAGAGCAAATTATTCTTAAAATCCCCATTAATCTTCAAAATATGTTGTAAGCTTTCTAAGACAAGAAATAAGGTCAGAATAATATCACATACTGCTAAGAGAGCATAATCTCTTGTTACATCAAACCCCTGTATAGAATAAGCCGAGAGGCACATGATATAAAGTATTCGAGCTGAAACAGGGAAGACCCACCTTAGAGAGTACTAGAAGAGGCAAAGCAGATGAAGCTGTCTACGTAAGAGTGTTCTTCTAGCATACTGAAAATGGGAAGGAAAGTAAGAGACTGTTGTAGTATCAGGTTTTTGAATTTTTTGCTCCCCTTGCTGACATGTGGACTGATGGGGGCATGGCCTGGTTGGCCCGGTGGGGGACCTGTCGATCCGCTGGGACACTGGGACTGTGAGTTTCCAGGGGGCAGCACTACTGGGGACATCCTGGGAAGAGGGGTGTCTTCCAATACGGACTTGCCGCCACAGATTTTGGTGCAGAATGGAGAAAAGCTGCGGCTCACGTGCAGTGGCTGGGAGAGAACGGCATTCAGGATCATTAGCCCCACTCCACAGGGGCTGTGCCGGTTTTCTTTAGAGAGAAAGAGAGGAGTGTGGTCAGCACCAGCTGGTTTTCTCTGCAGACTTTCTAGACTTCTTTCTTGCTTCCTTATTCCTACCCACCTTAGTTTAGTTTTTCCTTTTAACTAAGCCATTTTAATTGGCGCCCAACGTGGGACAAAGAGCAGAGAAAAAATAACAGTTTTTGTACCATCATGTGTTTATTGAGTTTAGGGCCCATATGGATCATACTGTACTATATGTTTCATTTTTTCTGGTATCGAATCATGCTGAAAGGCCTGGAGGGTTCAATTCATGTAGGAAACTTTGATAGAACTCAGGCAATTGTGATTATTATTGAGTTCCTATTTTGGATTTATGGTGTTATAAACTCAGTGCCTGTGAGTCTCATTTGGAATGTGTTTTCAAGGTTGTATTCCTGTCCTAGTCTGAGTTGTTATCTCTGGTGGTTTAATGATAATGATGCCCATCCTTGGTGTGGAACACAGGGAAGTATTTTCAGTAGTGCTGTGACAGCTTTTGGGAAGCTCAAACTCTCCCTGGATGTCAGAGATATTTTTCCTTTTGTAGTTTGCCTGCAATTTTGTGCCATTATGGCCTGTGCTGTTATGGCCTATCCTGTATATGAAGTTACGACCAGGGTCCCTCAAGAATGCACCCAGAACCACCCCCAGGGAGAGAAGGAAGAGAATAAAATGCCTGACGTCATGGTGACCCAGGACATGGTTGAACCAAGAGAACAGTCCAAGTCAATGAAAGTTGCCACTATCCAAAAAAGGAAATATAAGACCAAATCAGTTCACCCAGTATATGATGACGGGGAATTGGCACCATCAGAGGTAGCAGATCCAGAACCAGTGAATCACTGTCATTTGACGATCTCCGTAGTCTGCGGAAGGACATTACTCGACAGCTGGGTGAGCCCATCCTGACTTGGTCTCTGGCCCAGGATTTGAGTATTGAGCAGGTCTTTGTGAGGAAAGCAAAACCCCTTTCACTCTGGGCGTGACTTCTAACAACTGTAAGAGAGAAGTTTGTTTACAGAGACATCCTGCAGGAACGTCATCATAAGACATCTTGGAAGACTATGGGAGAAGGGATCCTATGTCTGAGAGAAATGGTACTGTTCGAAGTACTTTTTGGAAGGGATGGGCAATCCATTAGCGACCCTGACAAGGTCAGGTGCACATCACAGATGTGGTGGAGCCTCTCACGCCAGGTGTCAGCTGTATACTCCAGTTTGCTGGCGTCCATATATTCAGGAGGAAACCAAGAGACAGCGGGCTCTCAGAAATGGGTATTTCAAGGACCCAAAGGGCTATACATGGGCTTTTGGAATAGTCTCTGTAGAGACATAAGCAAGTTTGCGCTAGCTTCCCCAAGCTCTCCAATGCTCAGTTAAAGCCCCTTCTCCAACTTCTCCATTTTTCAAAGAAAAAAACTGTAGAAAAACTGAAATCACACTAAATATATATGTATTTTTACATACACATAGCCACACACAGCAAGGATATTATGCAAAACTCCCAAGAAAGGGAAGAACGGAAGGTAAAATGGGAAAAAAGGACAAAAAAGGAACAAAATCAAAACAGCCTCAGCTCCAGACAAGACCAACGCAAGGGACCTACTTCTCCCAAGCCTCACCAGAAGAGAAGATAGCGAACTCTCTTATTTACGCCTTATTTATATGTTGTGTTATGTTAAAGGAAGATATGAAATACTTCCGTAAATTTCTGACCTCCGTTGTTAAGGAAGACCTAAAAAATCCAGAAGCCACCCACTACAAGACAGAAGGTATTGAACAGTTGAATTTATTGTCGGGTCTCTCAGAGAGTCCTTCCTCTGTTGCACTGCTGAAGGTTGAGTAACAGCAGGTGCCAATTGCCACCAAAACAGTGGATTGTCGGCAATACGAAATGAATCATGATGCTGTGATTCCCACCCATAAGATGATCTGTGAACTGAAGAGCCAAGGGCTGGTCAGTAAGACCCACTCACCCTTCAACAGCCCCATTTGGTCCACGTGTAAGTCTGATGGAGAATGGAGACTGAATGAGGACTATTGTGGCTTGAATGAGATTACTTCACCGCTGAGTGCTGCTGTGCCATATATGTTGGAACTTCAGGATGAGTTGGAATCCAAGGCAGCGAAGTGGTATGCTACTTCTGACGTTGCTAACGCATTCTTCTCCATTCCCCTAGCAGCAGAGCGTAGGCCACAGTTCACCTTCACCTGGAGGGGCATGCAGTACACTTGGAAGCAACTGCCCCAGGGGTGGAAACACAATCCCACCATCTGTCATGGACCGATCCAAGCAACGCTTGAGAGGGGTGAGGCTCCAGAAGACCTATAGTACATTAATGACATCATTGTATGGCAGGACGCAGCAAAGGAGGTTTCTGAGAAAGGAAAGAAGATAATTTTCTCCTGGGAGCCGGTTTTGCTATCAAGCAGAATAAGGTTAAAGGACCTACCTGAGAGATTCAGTTCCTGGGAATGAAGTGGCAGGATGGACATCGTCATATTCCGATAGAAGTCATTGACAAGATAACAGCAATGTCTCCACCGACCAGCAAGAAGGAAACACAAACCTTCCTGGGTGTCATAGGTTTCTGGAGGATGCATATCCTAGAATACAGCCAGATTATTTGCCCTCTCTACATGATAACCCGTAAGAGGAATGATTTCCATTGAGGCCCTGAACAGTAGCAGGCCTTTGAACAGATCAGGTGGGAGATTGCTCATGCCAGTCAGTACAGAACCAGTTGTGAAGAACTTGCTCTACTCTGCAGCCAGGAATAATGGTCTTTCCTGGAGCCTTTGGCAGAAGGTGCCTGGTGAGACTCGAGGTCGACCATTTGGGTTCTGAAGCCGAGGCTACAGAAGGTCTGAAGCCAAATACACCCTGACAGAGAGAGACATTCTGGCTGCTTATGAAGGAGTTCAAGCTGCCTCAGAGGTAGTCGGCTCAGAAGCACAGCTCTTCCTGGCACCCTGACTACCAGTGCTAAGGTGGATGTTTGGGGGACAGGTTTCTTCCACACATTATGCCACTGATGCTACTTGGAGTAAGTGGATTGCTTTGATCACACAGTGTGGCCGCATTGGAAAACTGCACCACCCTGGGATCCTGGAAATCCTCATGAACTGACCTGAAGGTGAGAACTTTGGTCTAGCAGATGAAGAGGAAAGAGGGAAGAGGGCAACAAAGATGATGAAGGGGCTGGAGCACAAGCCCTACGAGGAGCGACTGAGGGAGCTGGGGCTGTTTAGTCTGAAGAAGAGGAGGCTCAGGGAGACCTAATTGCTCTCTACAACTACCTGAAAGAAGGTTGTAGTCAGGCAGGGGTTGGTCTCTTCTCTCAGGTGACCAGTGACAGAACTAGAGGGCATGGACTCAAGCTTCGTCAGGGAAAGTTTAGATTTGATGTTAGGAAAAAGTTCTTCACTGAAAGGGTGATTGGCCATTGGAATGCGCTGCCCAGGGAGGTGGTGGAGTCGCCGACCCTGGAGGTGTTTAAGGGGAGACTGAATGAGGCACTGAGCGCCATGGTTTAGATGATGGGTTGGTGTTGTGTTGGTTTATAGGTTGGACTTGATGATCTCAGAGGTCCTCTCCAAACTTGTGATACTGTGATACTGTGAAGAAGAGGCTGGATCTGCACTACAAAATGAACTGCCAAAAGAGGAAGTACGCTATGCCCTTTTCACTGATGGTTCCTGTCACATTGTAGGGAAAAACTGAAAGTGGAAAGCAGACGTATGGAGTCCCACATGACAAGCTGCAGAAGCTACTGAAGTAGAAGTTGGATTGAGTCAATTTGCAGAGCTCAAAGTGTGCCCTGGACATTGCTGAAGGAGAAAAGTGGCCAAGGCTTTACCTCTACACCGACTCATGGATGGTAGCCAATGCACTACTGGAATGGTTAGATGGATGGAGGAAGGCCAGTTGGGAATGCAGAGGGAAACCAATCTGAGCTGCTGATGAGTGGTGGGACATTGCCACCTGAGTGGAGAAGTTGACTGTGAGTGTCCACCAAGCGGATGCACATATGCCTAAGAGTCAAGCTAACGAGGAACATCATAACAATGAGGAGGCAGACCAAGTGGCACGTGTTAAAGTCTCAGACTTAGACTGGCTTGATGGACCCATGATGCCTCAAGCCATCAGGGCAGAGATGCCACCTATATATGGGCACAGGACCAAGAGGTGGATTTAGCCATGGACATTATCTCTCAGATTATCCATGACTGTGAGACATGCTGTTATTAAGCAGGCAAAGAGAGTGAAGCCCCTGTGGTATGGTGGATGTTGGGATAAATATAGGTACAGAGAGGCCTGGCAGGCTGACTACATCTGCAGACCTGCAAAGCTAAGCACAATGTGCTCACCATGGTGAAAGCAATCACTGGATGGCTGGAGACATACCCAGTGCTTCATGCCATAGCCCAAAACACCTTCCCAGGCCTGGAAAAACAACATAGCACCCCAGAGCGAATTGAATCAGACAATGGAACTCATTTCAAGAACAGCTTGGTTACTACCTTGGCAAAAGAGTGGGTGTATCATATCAGCTGCTGGGAAGGTTGACTGGTGTAACAGACTGTAGAAAACCACTTTGAAGTTATTGAGGGTTGGTATTTTAAACACTGGTATGAGCATCTAGCAAAGGCCACATGGTTAATCAACAGTAGGGGCTCCGTCAATCGAGCTGGCCCTGCCCAGTCAGAATCCCTTCACACAGTAGATGGAGATAAAGGCCCTGTAGTACACCTGAGGGGTATGTTAGGGAAAAAGCTTAAGATTAACTCTGCCTCAAGAAAAGACAAACCCATTCATGGGATTGACTTTGCTCAAGGATCTGGTTGCACCTGCTGGGTAATGCAAGAGACTGGAGAAACAAAATGCATACCTCAAGGAGACCTTATCTTTGGGTATGCTGCCCATACTAATGTACCTGTACATATATATCTGTAACTGTGCATATAATTAGAAACATGTATATAGGTAAAAATTTAAGTTCAATGGAGGTGTTGGCATGGAAGAAAAAATTCGGGGTGGATAAGGTTTTTGAATTTTTTCTCCCCTTGCCAACACTGGGACTGGTGGGGGGGCGGGAGTGGATTTCCAATCCGCCTTGTGACCGTCCTTCCCCCACATGAATTTTGGTTTGCCCTTGGAGCCCAGCCGGACCACGGAGGACTTACTTAACTCGTTTGAAGTGTTCGGTTTTGTACTGTCAGGTTACAATATTGCTGTCTGTTCGGTTCTGTGTTTGGTTACATATATGTTTTTGCAGTTGAGAACAGTTTTGCAGTTGTTATTTTTTCCTATACAATTTCATATTCTCCTCTTGATTAAAGTCTATTAATTGCAAAGGGCTGTGGTGATTATCTTGTGGGAGATATAACCCCAACAGACATCTTAGTTTGTCCTTTAAACTAAGACAGAGACACAGAAGTTAATTAAGGTAAGAAACAGCTCTGGTTGGAATGTAGATAAGCTGATGATGTATGAAACCTGTTCTTTTTCTTGGCACTTCAGATACTAGTCGAATATGAATAATAAAAACACTACAAAAAAAAAAAAAGAACATTAGAAATGTTCATTACCAGCCAGGCTGAGGTTTTTGAGACTTCAATTGAATTTAGTGTGTTTCAAGTAAATATAATCATTTAAAATCTTTGTGGAATGACAGAAAAATACATGTGAAATGCATGGGTTTCTCTCCATAAGTCCTGTCGTAAAATTTATTATTTGTTTTGTAAGCAAGAATGGAACTATATTAGCTGTCCCATAATTTCACTACTGCTGTCACAGTCTTGAACCACATATGCATGAAGAATGTTAGGGGTATGGGTCTGGGTTTTTTTTTTTCCACTGGTACAATACAGTAAGTTTTATCTGCTTGGAAGACAGTGCATGTAACTGTTTTCCAAGTCGCTCTTTTAGGATTTGTACTAATTATATATCACAAACACTGTAAGGAAGGTATTAGAGCTCAGCAATTCCAACTTTTTTTTGCCCTCTATGTACAAATACAATTGAACCACCTCACTGTGCATAAGTAATGATACCTGATTTCACTGCAATTTAACAAGAAATATTGACTACTGGAAATCAAAGGAACCGTGATTCCAGAAAAAAATGCTACCCTAAACAGTGCATGATCATACACTAACTTTTTTTCTGTGTCTAAAGTCTCCAGTGGAATTCATGAACTAATAGATGGTAATATTACCTAGACTGACCCATCTGGAACAAAAACAGTACAAAAACATCTCCAATCTCAAACAATGCAGGGTTTTGATTCATAAGAATCACACTCAGGTATTTATGATGGCCATAGCTTGGAGAAAGAAAATATTACTGAAATGTGGAGGTTGGTTCTTCACCATTTTCTCTTGCACAAGGTAGGTACTCAGCTCTGGTGTAACCCACACAGAAAAAAATTCTAACTACTTTCTCTTTGCCAGGTTTCTGAATTATCAGAATTGTTCCTGCAAGACATGTGGAGCCAAATCATACCTAAATCCATTCTATTTCGCATAATGTTCCTTCTGCAGGAGTTAAGCAGCCACAGCTCAAGTGCAGAAGCTTGTTCACTAACAGTGTGTTTAGATTCAGGGAAACTGATAGAAATGGCGTCACTATTTGGATCTAATGAAATAAATATGGTGCTACAAAGTTACTATTCTTAAATCTGATATGTCTTCTCTGGAATGTTTTGAACATTAAGCCTATTCACTGAAATATTAAAGTATCTTGCTTAAGTCTTGCAATACTAAAAGAAGATGCACTTACTTAATAGTTTAGTTTTCCAGAAATCTACTTACCTATGTCGATGCTGTAAAGAATAGGTCACAGAAACAGGCGATTTAAATAATGACGTAGTAATAGTTAATTAGTCATGTCATTATACACAATAAGTCTTGCACTCAGGTACAAACTTTTTCTTAAAAGAATACTCAATACAAAAATCTACTTTAAGGGAACATGTTCACCATTTGACAGCTCTTTGATTCCACTTCATAAGCTTTAAAATTACAATGGAGGTGTTTTACTATCATTATTATAGAAATTCCAGTCTTTAATAGCATGGCTCTCAACTTTTCCTATTGGATGTAGAGATATTGGGGTTTTTTGAATTTGAAAGTATTTCCAAGTTGAGCTCTATGTTGGGAACATGTAAAATTTTTTTGTCTAATTTGGATGTTTTGCAGTATTTGCAAAAGTTGTTAATCGTTCTAGAACTTTAGCTGTAGGCAGCTTTTGGAAATGTTTGATCTTACAAGAGCAATGTTCATTGCTTCACAGAAAAAATAGATTTTACCCTTTTAATTCAAACTTTTCTAAATAAATCCTCTAACGGGAATTGTATTTTAATCCCAATTGGGTTTAATTTGTCCTTCACTAAAGAAGGAAAACAAAAGTAAAAAATACTTGTTCAAGAAAATGCCTCTTCCCCCCCCCCCAGATTTTTGATGCAAATTACTTAATGGTGATGTGATTTTGTATTGGGACCAATTGGAAGCTCCTGTTGAAAGAATTCTTTCAGCAAATGGCAATTTGTTGGTAGTCACTGGTTTCATACAAAACAGTTATCTCTGATGAAAAAATTGTTTTAATAAAAATTGTAAGTCCTCAATAAGTTTTTGTAACAGGATATGCCTATTTTGAAATATCTTTTAATTCAGCTTAATCATAGTAATATCAATATATAAAAAAATGAATCATTTTAATGAAGTGGCAACAAATGCATTTTTTTTTCCAAAAGAGGACAAGAAAAGGGGCTTGAAAATGAGTTTTTTTAATGCTTTGTTTGTGGTAAATTTTGAGAGCTCTTTTTATGTTAATTTTAAAACAGATGACTCTGACATCTTTAAAAACCTCTCCAAGATTGAAACCTTGGTTCCTGCACAACTCTGGGATGTATTAGTCACTTGTTTTGAGGGGGTAGATAGAGTCTAGATGTTGACAAACCAAGAGACCTGAAATGAATTTAATTATATGGTGTGTTCTTGCATGAAGAACAGACTGAAACTTCACTTGAAATCTCTGCTGTGATTCACACAATCTGTAGTTTTCCTTCATTGTTCTCCACAGCACAGTTTCTTTATAACATCATTCAAGACCCATACTTCACCTACTCTCTGTATGATTGTTATGACTTCTCTGGAATACACCTTTTGGTCAGGTGCTGAAAGGTTGTTATTAAAGGATAACAAGTTTATCTTTACTTGTAAAGCACAGCTAAAAAAGGAAGCCATTTTAATATAGTTACAATATTTTAATTTTTCTGAGTGAATGTACTGGGAGATATCTCTACCAGCTTTTCAAAAAAATAAGCATACTTATTTTAAAAGCATATAGTACTGGAAGGGAAAAAAATAAAACTTGGATGGATTCCAGTAGTCTCAGACATAAAAAAATCCAACATTGCAAACAGTAAACAAAGATTGTTAAGTTGAACACTGAATAAAGAGCAATAATAAAACCTTAGTTTGAATTACTTTTTGAAATCACAGAAAAAATGTAGTTTTATTTTAGTAAACATATTGGATTTTTTGTTTCATGGCAAACCATACACCAATGCTCTGTTACATCCATCGTGCAATGAATAGGAAATAAATAAATATCCTTGTTTCTTTAGCCTCTTTTGTTCTACTGAAACAGCAAGTATATGGGTACTTCTGTATACACATTACAACTAGTATGTGAAAATAGCCACGAGACAAAGGAGGAAGTGGAAACTGTAGTCAGAAAATATATTCATCCCTGTTAAATATTCGGTGTAAGTACAAGAAAGAAAGAGCCATGCAAATTGCATCAAACTAATTTTTTTTTATCACTGTGTTAGGCAACATGAGCCAGGCATTCAGGACAGTTATTTTCAGTTGTATAAATTGTGAAAATCCAAGACTAGAAAAGAGGAGACTATGTCCTTACCAGTTTTTAAAAATTTTAAAAATCTTTTAATACTTACAATGCTCCTTACATCGTTTTTCAAAAAATACAGTTAGAAAGTGTAGTTTTGTATGAAATTTATTTTCTTTAATAACACTTCATTTACCAGAGATTCTTTACATTTTGTGAAGAATTGTTTACCAATAAATAAGATGATAAATCAACAAAATCACACTGGACAGTAACTGGCAGTAACTGGGACTAACATTAATAGAATATTAGCATTGTCAAAAAAGAAAGGCTTGATGGGAATAAGTTTACTTCACAACATTTAAATATAAAATATAGCTGATTTCTGTAAACAAAAATGAGAACAGACTACAAAACTTAATGCATAGATTTTCTGAAAGGTAAAATATTGAAGAATTTCTGAGAAAGTTTCTAAAATTTAGCTTCAGTTTGCTGAATGTGTTGTATGGTACTGTCCCAGTATTTCCACTAGCTTATTACAACGAGCATAAATCAATTTATAAGCTCAGTTTACGGAAAGTTGATCCTGTGTTGTTATTGTCAGAGAGACTTACCTTTTGACACCACCCTTAAGGAACAAAGAATTGAGCCGTTTAGATTGTCTGCTGTGTCTTATTTATACAAATATGCATTATACACACAAGCATCATTACGTAGGATCATAATACATTGGTGTTTGGGGCAAAATCACTTACAGTTCTAATCACATGCTGCTTTCATTACCAGTTGAAAAAATTCCATCAGAACACTTTTTTTTACTGTTAGGTTTGCAAATCTTTCCTTCAGAGTCCCTTTTTTCCTTACAATACCTACAGGTTCTTTTTATGCTCGAGTTCTTCACTTTTTCCTACACATATATCTTAGAGCCCCTTTAATGTACCCTCAGCAACAGGCCCTGAGATGTATTTCTTTTTTCAAAGGTTTCTGGTGGTATGGGGAAGCATTTACAAAAATAAACAATACATTTTAATTGTTTGGGTGAAAAGTGCAAGTCTCAGTGGAACACAGGAAGCAAGAAGCCAGAGCTCACATTGAATGTGCTCCATCACTTGATTTAGACCTCTCATATCCATGCAGTGATCACCAACGCTCAGTTTCTCGCTAGGGAAAACTTAGAAAAGGACTTTTCATTTTAGGACACACAGGGTAACTATTTTAGGATGATCGAAAAGGTCTAAAATACTTGCAAAACTTTGGACCTACTTAAATCAGCTCTGAACTTGGCTTGTATCACACAAAACTGGTTTTACCCATTCTTGTAAGAATTTAACTACTATGAGAAATCTATTCAGCTGGGTTTTGTTCTGCATCTGGAGATGGTGGTATTTATCATTCCTAAAGAAAATAACACTTTATGAAAGAAAACTCATAGAGGATGCAGGTATATTCTCAGATTTCTCTTAAGCATGGTGTGATCCTGGAAATGTTTTCTGAATGGCTTTATTTCTTGGTTTTTTTCCATTGCACTTCTTTGTGTCCCAATGATCAGGAGTATTATCCTTATGTATTTGTACTCTCAAATGTACACAACCTATTTATACTAAGCCCATGACTTGCACAGTGTTCTAAACTGCTTCTACTTCTGTGGCTTTTACATTATGAATTTGGCTCATAACTGACTGACATGCAGCTATTAAACTGTAATTTTTCTCATTTTAATCTGTACCCCATAACTATTTTTTTTTCTTGTGGAGCTTTTATATGCAAGTGGTTTTTTGCACATGAACACACCAGAACTGTTTGACACTCACTGTGTCGAAAACTCACAGGATATCATCTGTTTGGAGCTGGAAATGCTTTTGTGGAAACTTCTTTGCTGAAAATGTCCAAGCCTGGGGATATAGGGATTTATTTATCTGTTGCCTAAACTTCGTTGGAAGCCAGAGACGAAGCATCATCTACTGCAAATTCATGTAACTGGCTATATAAGTGCTTTACGTCATAGATAATTACAAAGAAAGAAGGCACTTTGAAGTTCCACCTGGCCAGACACTTATTTTCTGGTTTTGTAACAGTAATTTTTTTTACAGTAGTTATAGTGGAAACATACTAAGATGAATTTAGATACAAAAAAGATTTACTCTCCTACAGGCCAGATAATTAATCTCCTGCATCTGTGTTTTTAAACATCGAAGTCCACCATGCAGCTACCTTGCATGCCTCTGCTCAAGTCTGGAGCCAGTGTGTCCAGCTTGGGAGTGAGAATCTTGAATGACAGAAAGGTATTTAGAATTTAGACTGAACAAAACAATGAATACTCAGGCTTGAGAATACTCTTAACCAGAGATTAAGGGGAAGGAACTGTCTTAGAAGTGTCAAGTGTAAGCCTGTCTTGCCTATAGGCCAGGTGCCTCCATCCTTCCATAAACTGTTGTGAAAGTACATTTTTTTCTTTTGTGTTCCCACTTTCTAATTTTTTTTCTTTTATCCTAAGAAGCAGGGCTTGGCAAAGCAGAAGGATGGTTGTCTCTAGGGTCTGTATTAATATACAGATTGAACTGAGAAAGTACATATATTTTGAAAAGGAAGTTGGAAATGTTCCAATTTCATAAATTAAATACAGGGTAAATGTCTCGCTGGTTGCAAAACCTATCATTGGTAGGATGTTCACTGTAAAGAAACGAACACTCATTTTTGCATGCCAAAAGTACATATAAAATAGACTGGGTTCAGAGAACTTTCTTAGTAATTTTTCGTTGGCTTTTCTTTTTGTTATTTTCTTCTACATGCTATATAAATTTTGTTCTCAGCAAGTACATTGAAGCGTGTTTTATTTCAATTAAAAGAAGAGTTTTAAATTTCCAGAGAAATTATATACCCCTTATTTTTATATTTTTAAAAAATACAGAGTACACATAATTTGTAAATTAACCAGACTAACATAATATATTTTACTAACAGTCTTCCTATAAATATACAATATTAACTACATCCTTGTATATAGGGTTATTTTAAAAGACAATGGGGAGTTATATATAAATACCCAGTATTTTTTAATTTGACTATGAGACAATTCTGAAAAGCACAGTGTCTTAGTGTTTGTTGTTTTATAAGATTGGCTTACATCCCTCAACAACCTCTAGATCTACAGTATCACTTTGCCTTACGTGTTTCCCCCTTCATCTCCTCTCCACCAGTATTTGGTTAGGTACTGTGGAGACTGACTCTGCTTCTATTGTTGTCTTAAACATTGTCTTACTCTACTTGTATTGTTGTCCTTAACATCTTCTTGAGAGCTGTGGCTCCTGACGTGCTGACTGTGCTACTTCAGAGGTCCATAGAGTAGTGATTATTTCCCTCTTCCCCCCCTTCCCTGACCCCCACTCTCCCACTCATGTCTCTCTCTCTCTCCCGCCCCCTTGCAATTCAGAGTGCACCCAAGTATTCGATTCCATATTTGGGCTGTGCCCAAAATATTGGTTCACTGTTTTAGCTGTGCCCCAAATTAATTCTAATTTGATATTCTGACTGTGTCCAAAATATTGATTTGCTGTTTTGGTTGTGTCCAAAACCAACACTGTTTGGATTTACCCAGAGGGATTTGTCATCTCCGGTTCACTGGACAGAAATGGAAGGACTCTTCCCTTCCTGACTGAGCAGGTCTGGAGGGGAATGACCCAGGGGCAGGAGTGGGCCCTGAGAGGTATGGAAAGATAAAAGTGTACTACCTTAATTTTCACAACAAAAAAGAAGAATTAATGAAACTTTTCAGTTTCTCACAGTTTTATTTCTAGAGGCTCTGGGCAGTTTCTAATCATTGCACTTGCAATATTAAAACAAGACCCCAGGTCAGTATGTGCTAGTTCATTTGCAAGACTCTTCTGTGCTTGATTAGACTCATATGTTTAATAAGGATGTCAGGTAGAAACGATTGCGCCATTTATTTCTGTAATGTTATTGACTTTCTATTCTCTATAAGATCATTTAGGTTTTCTGGGGGAAAAAAAAAGAAACAGGGCTGTACATCCAATAATAGTCCTAACATATATTAGGCAGTTTCACTGCTAACCGTCACCTCCTCGCATTAATAGAATATTTTCAGGTGACTTTTGTTTTATTAATGTTGTGTATCTCTAAAGTCCAACATTCAGTTTCTAATGGCAGTAAAAATAGTTTCAAAGAGTAAGCAAAACTACAGAACTGAATAATTGTAAGAAAATTATTAAATAAATCCAATTTTTCTCCTTTCATTTACAAGTTTCAAAGCCTTTTACTGACTTGGCTGTAACTGAGTCATTTTCAGTCACCAAACACACAAAAATAAGGAAGTTAGATCTGTTTGGCTTATACAAAGTCCAGCATTATACAGAACTGAAGAGGCCTACTATGTTTGCAGTTTGATAGTTAAATCAGATGTCCATGTGAAACTGAAGCTGCAGAGGTTAGAAAATACTAGCTTCTATCTTTAAGTGCCTTCTGTGGCTGAACAGTATATTCGCAGGGTTATGCGAGGGTGCAACAGCAGGCAGAGAACTTCATGGTTTATTTCCTGAGGTGGATGTACAGTTGTATAGAAAAAGTATGGTGTTTCCACAGAAGAAAAAAACAAACACAAAACCCCATCAAACCCCCAAATATTTTTTTCTTACTTGCCATTTCTATTATGACCATTTTCATCTAAAACATAATGCTGTGTCAGCACTGTGCAAATTTCTGAAAGTGCTTTAAGCAGCAGATGGCACTGGCAGTTATACCTAATGTTGATTTGGTAATAGTGTCTGTTACTGTACCATTGACCTCAGCTTAAAAGTTTGTCAAGCTTTAACCATTTTGGATAGAATTTTCATGCTGGCTGCATGTATTTGTTTAATGGGCATAACAGAACAGCCAGACTCCATGTGGTAATGTTAGTTTACAAAAAAACTGTGACATTTGTTACTATTCAGGTTACTGAGTATAGAGGAAATGTTCTTTGAGATTAGAAGAAACATTGTCCAGATTTAGCAATGTACAATTGTCTGAAATTGCAGCTCACAAAACATCAGAAAAAACTTATCAGAGGCTGACTGTTAAAGTCTTTACAATGTGTCAGTTGTTGTGAGCATACTAAATATTCACAGAGCTATCACAGGCTGGGTGGAGCAGATGTTTTCTGCTCAGGAGTCAAGCACAACGCCATATCTGTAATTTTCTGTATAGGACACCAGGAGATGCTGTGCAATGTAATACTAAGAGTGTGAAAACTTAAACTGGAATTTGATTCGGTTTGCTCTGTTAAGTGATTCCTATGCAGTGGGCTGGCTGCTTTATTGATCAGTGAAGTGTTTGCTGGGTGGACAATGGAAAAATAGAATTTGTGTTGCCAAGAGAAGGGATGCTGGAAAACTGTGAGATAAACTGGTAGAGAAAGGGGAATAGAACACAGTCAGATTGCCACAGGAGACACAGGGAAATCACAATGAGAGGACCAGTAAGCAAAGGGACAGAAATGCACATGCTATTTAGGGATGTTTCTATTCAAGGTATGGATTTAAACTAATAATTTTAGTTTCTGCTTTGTTCCTAACATAGTGAAGTCTATCAACAAAAGACATCTCATTCTACTGTATCTCAGAAAATTCAAGGACAATAAATCAGTAGTCTGTCATCCTGGTGTATGTGGTCAAGAATTAGGTGGTACTGGGACAGGGATGAAAACAGCTCTTTGATGGCTCACAGTCCACTATGGGCTGGGAGCTGGCTTGACATCTATCTGAGATAGAGGATAATTTTGTGATACTGGCCTTAAAACCCTCTACTTTGTGGTTTTCTTTTTCTTTCTTTTTTTTTTTTTAACAGTATCTGCTACTTCTTCCTAGTTGCAGCTTTGGATTTTCAAGTAGATAAGTGTACCTCATTTAATAAAGCTCTGTCATAAGAGTATGATGGCTCACGACCCTGAACCCTGTGTCACACAGAAGGAGCATAGCAATGCACTGCTGATAGCATTTATCCAGCCAACACAGTATATTCCTGTACATTTACTGGTGACTGGCCCAGACACTTAGTGGCAGTCCCTATAGTTCAACAAAATAGGGTGTTGTAGGGATTACATTTCTAAGAACCAAATAAGAGTTACAAACAAAATACATGACAAGAAAATTAAGGCACAATCGAAGTGTGCGAAAGAGAAGCAACTCTAAAATGTTGTGTAACAGACATGTATTACACCATTCATAATTTGCTTACCATTCCTTTACTTCCTTTAACTTAGAAGGTGAATGAGGCCAATGGTACTGTCTAATAGTTACTCTATCACTTGCTAAGGTTTGTATTTAGACACTAGGTTTTATATAACTTTTGAATTCACTTGGGAAATCTTAGCAGAATGAACCATGTTTTATTGAGTTACTGAAGCTCCTGGAATTGTGGTACTGTGTCCTTGTTGAACAGATAGTGAGGCACAGCACACAGAAAATCCTCCTACACACACTGCCAGGTAGGAAAAGAAAGAAAAGAGAAGAAAAGAGGAAGGAGAGGGAAAGAAAAGGAGATAAAATCGTGTGTTTATAAGAAGTAAACTAGTATATTTCCTACTTACATCAAGATAGGATAGATGTGTAGAGGGGCAGTTGAAACTACTTCTGTATCTTCACTGTGATAATGTCTTTCCTGTGAAAAAAAGGCTCTCAGTCCATCTTGTATTTTTAAACTTTACATTGAAACAAGATACAAGTAGGAGGACTGTCTACAACTGAAAAATTGTAATGTTTGCATATTCTTCCTCCCTGTAAGTATATGTTAAAGAAGTATATTAAATACCTGGATTTGTGTATGTATAAATGTATACATGCTTTAAATATTGTCTCTTGCTGTAACAGCTATATAAACCCTAACAAGTGTCCTCTTCTAACATAAGATTTCTAAAATTATAAATTTCATTCTAACATTGGGTCACAGCAATACATTAGGTTGACATGTAGGGAGAGCCTCAAAACTCTCTTTTTTAAGGTAATAAGGATTGATATATTAAACTGATCAGTTGACATGGAAGTAAAGAGAATTAAGTCACATTAAGTCATCTTATTCTTCATATGACACCAAGTGCTCATATTATTTTTCTTTACATCTCCTTAAAGTCATTTAAAACCAGTGACCAGGATTCACTAATGGGAAACGGAGTATGTCTTCAGCTTCCCTTTTTTTAATCAACGGATAACGTAGAGGGAGGTATTCAGATATTCTAATTAAAATTTCATGACTTTGATGACAGCTGGTAAAATTGTCTCCGTACTTTGGTTTCTGTAGAAATGTTCTTTTGATTTGCAGCCACTTGCCAGTTACACAAATGTGTAACACACAGAACTGATAGAAAGATCAAGAGCGTTCCTGAACCCATGTGAAAACCAGAAGCTCAGTGTGTTTAGCTATACTGTAATGTGAAGGTTAATTACATACATACGTAAATTCCAGAAAAAAGTTTGAGAACAATGTGGTTTTTTTATTCCTTGGCTGCTCTGACGTAAGCAACACAAGTTAGTGAAGATGGAAAAATACTCATAGTAATGTTCAAGAAAAAGAAGTGTCATAACTTTATCAGACTTTCCTGTGTAGCAAAAGATGTTGGGAATGACCAAGAGGCCAATAAGACAGCTCTACTTGTTTATTTGTTTGCTTGTTTGTTTGTTTTGATTGTATTCTCCCTCCCACCCACTTCCTTAACAAATTACTAAATACATTAAAAATACAGTGCTTCACATGAAAATTTAACTTCAGGTCCAGAGAGCAGCCCAGATTTTTTTCCCAGAAATTCCATACTTTAAAATACTAAGTAGTTCTCCTCTTACAAAAAAAATTAGTTCATGCTTTATTTCATATTGGAAAAAGAGGATATAAACCAAAGAGACAACCTATCTTATATTGTATTTATAAAAAGAAAAAAACAAAATAGAATGGCAGACATTAATATATAAAGTCACACAACTACTTCTGGAACAACCTTTGGTCATTTTGTCATAGGTACAGAAGGAATAGTAAAGCAGGAGATTATTGGGAGGCAGAAAAAAAGATTTTGATTATTTTCATTTCTCAGATTTCTGAAAAAAAAAGGGAATCTATTCCTTGGGGGGGGGAGGAGGTATTATTTTTTATTTGGTGTATTATTTTTTCTTTAGGGCTTTTTATTGAACACATAATTAACCTCGAATGAATTAAGTTTCTTATAGAAAAAAATCATATCATGAACAATGGACAAGAATCTCTTTGAACAGGACATTTTACATAAACAAATCCTGTAAAAATTTGTGGCATTCTAGGATGTCAATACACCTAATTTTGAAAACAGGTGTGTATTTTTAGGTGAATTGTAAACAGAAGGTTTTAAACAGTATAAATTTTTTAACAGATAATCATAATTGTTATTTTTCTGTATTGTTCTCCAGTATATTTGTGAAAAAAAGAATGAGGGATGAATTTGATATTAAAAGGTTAATTTCTTTTGGAGTTAAAGCAATACATATTAACAAATAATTTGGGAAAATAAAAAGCAGACCATTAAAAACACTAAGATATATATAATTTAAGTATTTTATTAAGAAGCTTCCATTTTGGAAACATTGAGATATTTCCTCTAGAAATCTAAACCAAAGTTTTTAGGTTTACACTAAGTTTTCATTCATTATGAGCCCCCTTCTCCCCTGTTATTTATATTTGAATAAGAAAATTTTGGCTACTTTGGGGTCCTAGTCGTGGACAAACTTGTCATGCAATGCACTGCAGAAACAAGAAATAAAAGCAATGTCATTGACCATGCAAAAGGTAAAAAGTAAACGGAACGATCAGAGTAAATAACTGAATGCATGATAAAAATCAGTGTTATTAGAACTGGAAAATTTTTTAAGTTGTAATTCACAAGGAACTATCAGCCAAAGAACTGGATGAACATTGTGCAATAACATTCTGAGGGGGTACACCAACATCTAAGCAGAAGGTGGAAAGAACTTGAGCAGTTATGTCTCTTGCTAATCAAAAATTTCAGTTACAATCACACTGAAAAATAAATGTCGTATTGTTTTGTATGGCAGGAAGGGAAATGCCAGCAAAATACAGAAAGAGTGGCACCTGGAACCTTCTCCAGAAAGTGTTTTGAGCATGTGGGAAGTTGTTGCTGGTTGGAGAAGTCCATGAAATCCCTGAAGAAAACATGAGCATGCTCTGAACAGACCAGAGCTTATTGCAAATGGCCAAGAAAATATTGCCAGCAAAACAGAATAAATAGCTGCCCTGAAACAAATGGCTGAGAACGAAGCACAAAAATAAAGCCTTGGAGTTTTCTGGCAAGTTTTCTGTTTCGCAGCAATGAAAAGCAAAAGAAAGTCGGAATTCACGTAAGACTATCTATCTGAAAAAGCAGCATACAGCAAGCACTAAACAAAAACAGCAAGCCAGTAAAAGGTAAAGAAGTAATTTTTGCTTTTACCCTTTGAGACAGTGAGAAAACAGTATTTCCTTCGTGTGATGTTCATGAAACCAGTGACAGAGAAGTGCAAAAAAAAAGGCCAGAAGGAAACAATTTCCCTGGCGTCATCGTGTTTTTAACAAGAAGTAAAGTTATAGCTTGGAGTTTATTTGGGTTCAATTTGGAAAAATATTGAGTCACTACATGAAAACATCCTCCAGTGTGTGGAATTTGCACTATGTTATTTGGCTTGTTTAATTTATGAGCATAGAGAAGAACTCCTAGATGGAAGAAAGCAGAAGAGTTGTTTTGGATTTGGGTTTGGCTGAAGTTTTCATAGAAGGAGAATCCAATCTCACTGAGTTTCTTCATAGATTTATTGAAAGCCTTTAGAGTTAAAAAAGTTGCAGAGAGAGACTCTGTCACGTTATTAAGCTGAAGCATAATGAGGTCTGCTGTTCATGGATCTACGTGCACAGATTGGGCCTGGGTACACTTTTTCTTTCATTCACTATATATTCAGATTACGGAGAATTTTGCCTTCCATTTTTTTCTGAAACAACTATATGCAAAGCTCTCATAATTGAGAAATAAAGTGTTGTGAAATGAGACATTGTGAAATTAAATGAAAGTGAACTGTATATAACTCAGTTTAAACAGGCAGAAATATGCAGACAGATTTATTCACTGAGATGTGAACTCCAGTACTCTAGGTGAGATCTCACAAGAACAGAGTAGATGGGGAGGATCATCTCCCTCGTCCTACTGGTCCTAATTCTTCTGATGCAGCTCAAGATACAGTTATTATTTTAAAAATTATATTTAAAATCTTTTGTGCAGGTTGTTTAGCTAGACAAGTTCCTACACACCACACATATGGCAAGCAATATATTTTCCCATCTCAATTCAGAAATGAAAGATATTTTCCTGTCTTTAAGTAATACCTACTTGTAATGAGGCTTGATATGAAATGGTGATGAATGTACACCCACGTGAATAGGAAAAAAAGCTGTTAAAACTGCACAGACTTTCAGACTTCTTGCTAATCTTTCATTGTTGGATTTTCTTCGGTGCTTATGAGAACCTCCAAAATGCCAATATACTGTAAATTCAATCTGATGATAACATGAGGTATTTTGTTTAACTTGCATAACAAGATATTATTGCAATAGAGTGAAATGATCAGCTTTGTTATAAAACAGCTTAGGAGGTATCTGAGAAACCCTAACAAAAAATGGAAACAACTCAATCTTTCGGTTGAAAGACTTTGAATTCGCTGTCTCCACTGAATATCTTCTGCAAAGATATGCGTTGTATGCTGAATGACACTTGTAAAAAGAGTTATACTGTTCTGAACATCTTGATAAGCAATCAGCAGAACGGCCTAACATTTGTAAACACTAAATAAAACAGCAGATCTTGTACTAAGTAGAAGATTGAAGTATTCATAATTTGATGTAAAGAATGTCTTGGACATCTGGACCAAAGGACAGATTAAATAAGGCCTTGTCATCAATACTGTCAATTTGGCAGAGAAACATAAGACACTTGCCTCCAGAAACAGCCTCCCTTCTCAATAAGCATGCATAGTAAAGAACTTGTGAGATGCAATCCCCTGCAAATTTTTTAATAAATTGAGTACAAAGATTCCTGTCAGGTGTGCTTGATTTGTGGAAAATCCAGAAAGCGCCCAGACTTGTGCAACTCTGTAATAAAATCAATGTCTCAATTTGTCATGTCAGATTGGCTGTTCACATGCCAGATAATGAATCCAACCCTCCAGACAACAATATACCTGAAGACAAAAGGACAATTTTGGGACATATGCATTTTTCCCTTTTGTCTGATTATCTGTTAAAAAATAATGTGCATATAGGTTTGGATTTGCTGAATGACTATCGTCAAAATTGCAATTGAAAGAGTAAAACACTCTAGAACACTCTAGAAAGTAGTTAGCTGAATAATGTAAATTGGGTCTCGTTTGCTGTTATTTTAAAGAACATACACTGAAACAAAGCTTTCTGAAATACACTTACCTCCTAAAGTCCACAGTGCTACTCTGATGAAGGAATAGAAAAAAAACCCTCACAATTTGTGTAACTTCCATTTTCCTTAGAAATCCCATTGTGTTTTCTTGCCTGATTGTTTACACAAACCAAACGAGAAAGATGACTGATGTAGGAGATTTTCCTTTAAAATCCCATTGCCAATCACAAAATAGCTAGAACGAACTGCAATCAGGCTGAAATTGTTGATGCTCTTCAAACAATTGACTCTCTTTTCTCTGAGAGAATCAGACTGCAGGAGAGATGAATTGCTGAGAACCTTGGAGTACTGTCTATTGATAGAACCACAAAATGGTGGCTATTTTTGAACAATTAATTTGATTTACTTACAAATTAAAGGTCTGTAAAACCGGTGTATTACCACTGGGAAGTTGAAAAACTTTATGGTATCTCTCTTCTTCGCCTTTCTTAAATATGGTTCATACTAAAGAGATGTTTTTCAAGAACTGATTGAAGTGTACACAGTTTATAAATGTAAATAAGTAAATCAAACATATGAGGAAAAAGGAGTGCAGAATTTGAGATGTTCATTTACAAATCCGTTGGCTTAGTAGTTTGAATGACTGTATCAACAGTTTCAATGAGCTATACCTAACAGTTATCCTGCAACTGACTTTAGTAATGTTGAATACCCAGAACAGTCTCAAATAAAACAGTACAGAGTGAAAGATGTAAAAACTCTCCACTGTATACAGAAGGTTCTGCTCTTCTGGATCTTGAACAAAGCACCCATATGTTCTGGTGTGATATCTAGCACAGGCAAAAAGTTGTCCTTGAGATGATGAGTTATTTTTGCCAATATTTTTTCTAACCAGTGTGGTCTCTGAAGTAATATTCTATGAGAATTCTGAAGCCAAGTGCCTGTGTCCCTCTATGCAAATTGAGATTTATTCTGGAGAAAAAATTCTTCATATATATATAGCAGACTGTAATATCTTTCCTATGGACTTTATATATATATAATGTGTATATATATATATATAGTTTTTTTCCAATGGCATTCTATTCCAAATTCATCTCTTGGAGATAATTGCCCACTGTTCCATTTTCATTGAAATCATTGGTTTGTTAAGATGATTGCATGATTATCTGAATTTGAAAGATAATAAAGCAGGAGTGAATGTACAGCCAATCATGGTTGCTCCGATTGTATATACGTAGCCAGTCAGAGGGATAACAATAAATACAGAAAATGAGGAGCTTTTTTATAATGCAAAATCACAGTAAATGGTTCCTGTTCTTTTTTTTGTAGAAGAATATTATTGGCACCAAATAAATTAGTTAGAAAGTATTATGCAAATAAAGAATTTAATAGTTTCTACATTATCTGTTTCATTAAAATCAAAAGACAAACCCAATACTATCCTCTTTAACAATATTTTGCATTGATAAATTAACCCTAGGAGATAAAGAAACTGGGAAAAAAACCACCAGCAATACAGGAATGCTCTGGAAACACAGAAATACCTCTGTTTCTACTGAAGGCTAACTTGCGTAGCAGTCCTCAAAGGATTACATGTACCCCAGATATTGTCTTTCGTTAACATTTTATTAAAATATACAGTGTCTGGTTCTGTTGATGTAAATAAATACTTTAATCACTCACAAGAATGTGGAATTTATACAAAATTGTAACTTCTTCCAGATTTTTCATTTATTTCACTGCAGTTGATAAGGTAAACACTTTGCTTCACCTTTCTTTCACATTTCCTTCATTAAAACTCAAAATTGTTCAAGGCACTGCATGATAATCCGGAAAAAGAGAGAGAAGTGAGTAAGGATAAACTAATTGCATAAACTACTAGTGTGCACAGATTAATGGTTTGAATCTGGTTAATCCTTGAACTATAGCTCTTATTCTGCATAGTCATTTTCACCTGGAAGATATCCTTTGATGTCTCTGAAGCAATGATTACAAGTAACAAATAATAACAGCTTTGCATATCAGCTAACAAAAGGAATTATGCGGGTAAATGGCACAGGGAAAACCAGAAAAGATTGTGGTACAAACTGGTAAACTGGATTAGAGGTTGACATTAGCAGAAAGTCAGGGACGACAAAGATGATATCCAAACTGTTACAAGAAGGTAATAACAATGTGAAAAACTGATATACAAGAGCATGAAGTTTTAGTTTGCTGAACTTAACAAGACAGTCTAGGAAAAAAAAAGAACTTATCTAACCCAGGGAGGGGAATGAGTAAAAAAAAAGAATGACTTGAAAACCCCTAATTAAATATGTGTGTCATTAAATAAGAAAAATAAGAAATGTGGGTTTCATTGTGCCCCGGGGTAAGCGTAAATAAGTTTTACTTAGTGTAAGTTATAAAAGAAAATGTAAGTAATTTTCAATGTGCAATTTCAGAATATACAAAAGACCTCATTATCGTATATAAAATGTCATACTCTAAATTGGGGATATTTAAAACTGGTTTTATGCAATTTATGTATTTGATATCATATGACTCACATAGTTATTTCAGAACATCAGAACTCCCCCCTCTCAAAAGTTCCAATGCTGTCTGTACTGCCAGGACGATTTAATATACAGAATAAGCACAGTTTAAATGTATGTGCATTTGAAATTTACATATTTAAAATATTATGGAGATATTAATTTATATTTAGTTAGGTTTTTTTGGTGTTTTATAATCTTCTTCTTACTGTCATATGTCAAGGAGTTACATTCTCTGAAGTTCATGAACCTAATCCAAAGCTAATAGTGTAATTCTTACTTAACCAGTGAGATCAGGTTAGCATCAAATGAGAACATAATGGAAACTTCTGACAGCAGAAAGTAGGCTTTAATTATCTGAAGAATATTAACTTTTAAGTCATGTAAACCTCCACTTCCACCACGGATGTGTTTTAGTGTGTTTAGAAGAAACGTTACCTTCTTCTAACTCAGGAGCTGCTCTCCTAATTCAGGAGTAAAAGTTTTAGCAGCCTTTCAAGTTTTTCCCTGAAGAGGAAACATTAACTCTTGGAGACTGATGCAGTTTTTGACTCCAGGCAGGAATGTGAAGAATTAATTCAGCTAAGAGTAAGTTGAATATAGTGTAAAGAACTGAAACAGCAAAACTCAGAGGGAGATCTTTGCAATCACTGACCAACTGGCCATGTCTAACCAGAGACTTTTCAGTAGAGACACCATTCATAGCCATTTGTTCATGTCCAGCCATTATCATAGTGCAGTCTTTTCTGCTGGCAGGGTTAAGCAGGAAGAAAGCAGGCCAGGAAAAAGCTTCTGGATTCTGAGAAAAGAAGGATTTGCTGTCCCATTAACAGGAGTTAATACCAGTCTTGAAGAAGCCAGTTCCTATGTGAGACTCATGTACAAGATCAGACAACTAAAAGCCACATGACTGGGGCAAGTCTCTAGTTTACACTCCCTTTAATGTCAGGAGAGAATGTGCCTACTGATTCATAGAATTTTTTCCGTTTTTTTTTGGAGGAGTAAAGCCCTGTGTCAGAGTTTACTCTAATTTTTTTCTCACATTCTTCTGGTGCAGCTGAGAGCTTGCACACCTGTTACTATTTGATAAGGATATTTCAGCTTGGAACTGCTGACAGGATGTGTAAATCTTATCCTGTAGAGTGAAGCTGAATGTGAGAGTTCTCACCAAAGGATCAGCGGGTAAATATTTTTCATTGTTTTTTTTCCTCACACAGTTTAACACAAGTCTCACAGATGATGTTGGTGGTTCCAGCATTCATAGAATCTTAGAATGGTTTGAGTTGGAAGGGACTTTAAAGGTCATCTAGTCCCAAATACCCTGCCACAGGCAGAGACAATTCCCATAAGATCAGGCTGCTAAAGGCCCCGTCCAGCTTAGCCTTGAGCACTTCCAGGGAGGGGGTATCCACAACTTCCCTGGGCAACCTGTTCCAATGTCTCACCACTTTAAAGCCATTCCCCCTCATCTTATCACTATATGCCCTTTTAAAAAGTCCCTCTCCAGCTTTCTTGTAGGCTTCCTTCAGGTACTGGAAGGCTGGTTTAAGTTTTCCCTGGAACCTTCTCTTCTGCAGACCGAACAACCTCAACACTCTCAAGCCTGTCCTCATAGTAGAGGTGCTCCATCCCTTCTCTGGACCTGTTCCATGTCTGTCTTACGTTCGGAATTCCAGAACTAGAAACAGTTCTCCAGGTGGGGTCTAATGAGAGTGGAGCTGAATTACCTCTCTTGAATTACTGGCCATGCTTCATCTAACATGAATGATACACCCTTGTTATAATGTTAGGTGGCCACTCAGTGGCTGGGTGTTGTGAAGAGTGTGGCCCCAAACTGGTAAGTGGGCCACTGCATAAATTTGTAGTCTGTGCCAGACATCTGTGAATACGTTGAAGTCCTCAGGGTAGACAAGCTGGCATTAGTCCACTTGGAATGAGTCTTTAAATAAAAGCAGCATATATGAGAAAGAGGAGATTAATCTGCTTTCATTGTAATGGATGTAGGCTCAGGGCTGTGATGCTCACAGAGCACAATGTGATTGAAAAGCTGTTTGTCTTCGATGGAAGAAAACCACAGTCCATAGTGCAGCATTATTAAATAGTTATGAAGCACATTTTAGTCTTAACCAGAGGAAAAATTTATTCAGTCTATAATAGGACTTTCTGCATGCCTCCAGTTTGCCCATTGTACTCCTTACATACACCTATATGTACCATTAGTGTATAATAATTTCTTTGCTAATGTATCACCTTACGATCATTAAAACTACTGCAAAAAACAAATTTGACAGTACTGGTCACTGAAGTTACTCTGGAAAAGATTTAAAAAATAATTAGCTGAAGAACAGGAACAAGTGTTTAAACAGTACTGAAGACAACAAAATTGGATGCAGTACTCCATCTTGAGCCTGCCAAGAATGGAGTAGACGGGAAGAATCTCTGGAGTGTGTCCAGAGAAGGACCACAAAGCTGGTGAAGGGTCTGGAGGAGAAATAATGTGAGGAAAGGCTGAAGTCACTTGGTGCGTTCAGCCTGGAGAAGAGGAGACTGAAGGGGCAGCTTGTAGCCCTTCACTGTTTTCTCACAAGGGGAAAAGGAGGAGCAAGTGCTGATCTCTCCTCTCTGGTGACCAATGAAATGACTAAATGGCATGGCAGGAAGATGTATCTCAGAAGGTTTCAGTCAGATATTAGGAAAAGGTCCTTCACCTAGAGAGTAGTGGTGAACTGGAACAGGCTCCCTAAGGAAGTCATGGTGCCAAGCCTGACAATATTCAAGAAGGATTTGAGTAATGCCCTCAGAGACATGATGTGAATGTTGGGGTTGTCCCATGCAGGAGTAGGAGTTGGAGTCAATGATCTGTGTGTCCCTCCAAACTGAGGTCATTCTATGATTCTATAATTCTGTGAGTCTATTAAAGGTCTAGACAAAGATACCTCTAAACCCTTCACAGTCAGAGGATAGCCCTCTAATATTGCTGATCTGATGTTTGTGAGTGCTGGTGGAGGATCCAGGTCATAGTCAGTATCTAAAATACTCACTGACTCATCTTACCACCATAGTTAAATATCTTACTATCACATTCACTGTTTTGATCCCCATGACAGGAAGCATTTGATTTCTGATGCCTATTTTCTTCAAAAATTAGTGAGTTGTGCTGCTTGGTTAGTTCACAGTATAAACTAATATTTTTTGGACACACAAAATCCTTCAAAGACTGTAGCCAGTTGTTTCTGCTCATATACCAAAAAACACAGAGCAGTCTTGTGTCAGCTAAAGACATAGTAAATACCTATGCAGACTGATGTGTAATCAACAATGCTATGTAAACCAGTGTGACTCATAACTAATGCTTTTGCACATGCATGGTGATCAAGTTAGTTAATTTAACCCCCATAATATTTAATTTAGCCCTACAGCTAACAAAATTGTTAAGATAATCTCAGACATAATAATTGAGAAACTAAGAACTTGTAAATAATAAGTGCTTGCAAGACTTTCTCCAATTCGGTGAGAACAAAGCATTACAAATCAGTGCAGTTTCACCTGATGCAATTTAACCCCTGTAACACAGCACTTGGCATCACCCTCAGACAGGCAGTTTCACCTCAGGAAATTGGAAGTTTTGAGCTAAGCTCTTTAAAGTCAGCATACTCAGAATTCTGTGTGATCAACCACCTTCACTCTTAAGACTTTTTGTTGTTACTGTGGGAAATCGGTTTTGCAGTTGAAAAAAAAGAAAAAAGAAAATACACAAGTAATTCTAGAAAACACTACCCTGCTGCCCCAAGTTATCCTTATTTATAGCTAAACATTTGTAGTGGATTGATCCTCCTTAAAAATGGCCTTTATAGGCCTTCCTTAACAATGCAGATCAGGATCCATGGAAGTATTCCATATCTTCCTTTAACGCGACACAACAAATAAATAAGGTGCAGTAAGAGAGTACGCGCTCTTCTGGCAAGGCTGGGGAGCAGAAGGTCCCTGCATTGGTCCTATCTGTGCTGAGCCTCCGGAAAATTTGTTAACGGGTTGGATTTGGCTGTCTGGCTCTCTACAGGGGAGGTGGTATGGTAAGATTTCATTGATTCATACATTGATTTCATTACTTTGTTAGTTACTGGGTGTTATATTTGTGCATGCCTGTTTTGTTTTAGTTCTGTTTTGTCCTTTCTCCCATTTCCCTTCCCCTCTTCCCTTTCTGCCTTGCTTATCCCTGCTGTGTAGTTGTTTTTAATTAGAAAATACATAAATACACATATTTAGTGTGATTTTGGTTTCTTCTGTAGTTTGTTTTGCTTTGAAAGAGGGGAAGCTTTGGGAGAGAGACAGACTGAGCATTGGCGAGCTAGCTCAAAGCAGCTCAACAGTAAATGAGATGCAGGAGAATCATGAGATATTAATGTACCTGTAAGTATGTAACTGAATAAATCATAAAATCTATAGGAGGAAGGCATGAACAATCACCTTATCAGAAAAATTGGAGAACAGTTCTGCCCAGGGTGAGCATAAATAAGTTTAATTATATAGTCTGCTAAGTGCGGTGCCCAGGCGTGTTTTAAGTACTAATATAAAACCCTCCTGAAGATCTTTTCTGCAGTAGCTTTTCATTCTAAAAGATGTAGACATGGCATTTCAGAGACATAATGGAGCGGGTGACATGCTGACTGAGATTACAGTTTTCTCTGAGGGTTATTCAAGTTAAAATTTCTTGTTATTATTTTGGTTTCAGATTCTCAGCACAGGATTGGCTATGTATGTTTATGAAATTTCACCGTCTCTGCAGAGAAATTCTAAACAGGATCAGCTTGACTCTATAAAGTAATTAACAAAGAGTTAATAATTTTCATGTTCACTGTTTCCCATCATTCCATTGCTTTCCACAACAGACTGTATGATACTACTTTCCTAACTCAATAGTGAAAAGTGTAAAAGCATACAGAATACCTGCACCTTGGGAATGTGAATGTGAGAAACAGAATGATGGTTGCAGTCTAGTTTGAATGTTGAAGTGCTTTTACAAATAGGGTAACCAATTAGAACTAATCAGGTAATCCAGTCGCCTGGCCAGTGTTAATAAAAATGTTGTTTCAGAGTCTAGTTAATTAAGGCAAGGTGAACTACACAGTGAGACCATATATACCTTGGCAATAACTGTATTGTTTCATGGATACAGTGCTGAGAAATTGCTTACTTTAAATCTCCAGTTTATTAATTTTTCTGTGTAAAGTATAGTTGACAGTTCAGAGTGTTAAATGGAACATAAAAACCAGCTCTGCGCATGAAGTGGTTTTCTGTAACTTCTGATAGAGCCATGATCAGCCAGAGAGCGCAGTCTCAGTGCTTCATGATGCTATCAGAATCTTAAGTTAAATGCAAATCTTTATTCACTCATTTTCTGAAACCTGCTGTATTATAGAAACAACGTACATACTTAAGGATGTCATTCAGCCTAATTAAGGCATTGTCCGTACTAAAAGCTCTTTCCTTGTACGCCTACAGTTGCATAAATCACATGGTTCTCCTATTGTGAATACAGCTTAAACCATCAGGACTTCCCTGATGCAACATTTTTTAAAATTGAAAAGTAACAACAGTGATGAAATAAAGTTTTGGTGGTTTCCTAAGCCTATGTTCCGATCTTCTAACCATGTAAATGAGGAGTCGGCCTGTAATTGATGCGTTTTTTAATATTGATTTTTAAATCATGTTCTGTCTGCTGTGATTCAATTAAGCTCTTCAAGCAATTGCATATTTTTTGTAGCTCTGTTTGTCTGCTTTTCTCATTTGTGTGCTTGGTTCTCAGCTAGAACACTCTGGCCTACTTTGAGTACCATATTTTCTTAAAGTAATGACTCTCAAAAGATTCAAATTAAAAAAAACCCGTTCACTCTAAAAGTCAAGACCACTGAATTTAGCCTGTCATCAGACTCTAATCTAATCTTCAGATTTTAATGGGTTGTTGTAGTTTCAGGATTTTTAGAGAATTATTCTCCCCTTGCCAACATTGGGACTTGTAGGGGTGGGGCCTGGCTGGCCCAGTGGGGGACTGGCCTGTCCGCTGGGACACTGGGACTGTGAGCTTCTGGGGAGGAGGTGCAGCATTACTGAGAACATCCCAGGAAGAGGGAGTAGCTTCCAGTACGGACTTGCCGCCACAATTTTTTGGTGGGGCAAAGGAGAAAGCTGCAGGTCACGTGCAGTGTCTGGGAGAGAGCAGAATTCGGGTTCATTAGTCTGTGCGGGTTTTCTTCAGAGAGAGAGAGAGAGAGAAGAGGACTGCGGTCAGCACCAGATAGATTCCTCTGCAGACTTTCTGGACTTCTTTCCTCTTTCTATCCTCCCCCCACTCCCAGCACCTCCTAGGAGTGGATTTCCAATGTGCCTTGCAGCCGCCCTTCGCACGCGAGTATTTTGTTCTGATTCTGGAGCTCAGCTGCACCACGGAGTACTTACTTATCTCGTTTGAGATGTTGGGTTCTGAAGTGTTAGGCTACAGCCTTGCAGTCTGTTGGGATCTGTGTTTGGTTACATATATACATTTTACAGTTGGGAACTGTTATTTTTTTCCTATAGAATTTCATCTTTTCTTCTTGATTAAGGTCTGTTAATTCAAAGGATTGTGTTGATCTTCTTGTTGAAGATTTAACCCCAACGGAAATCTTAGTTTTTCCTTTAAACTAAGACATGGGTACTGCATAATTTCTTTAGAATTTCTTCTCTTGTGATATTGTTTTGTTCAGCTGAAAGTAACATGTTCTTATTTGTTAGTACTTTTTGCTTTCTCCAAAGCTTTGTTTTATAACAAATTCTTATTGTCACAACGTATATTGTAAAAAGGTATTTTCCTGTATACTGGGCCAACCTTTGTGTTTCACTTCAGATAATCCCTGATTTCTACTCCCATCTGTAATCTAAAAAAGATGAGTTGTGTGCTACTGCTACACCCTTTCTGAAATGCAATAGTAGCTTACAAACTGGTCTGATTATCACAGCTATAAGTTTATAAAATGTATGAAATCACAAAAGTGAATGTAATATGCTCATGCTACTAATTCATGTAGCTTCTGCATCAGTTCTGTCTATAACCAATAACTATCAGTTCTGTCTATAACCAACAACTACATCTGAAATAACTATATTTCAGATGTATCTTTTCCATTTACAAGGAAAGGCAGATTTTAATTATTTATTTGAAAGATTGATGTTTTTACAATACCATTGCATCCTGAAGGTGCAGAAAAATTTGCTTTTACGGTGTCATCAGTAAACAGAAGTGAACCAGCAAAAAGATATCATTGGGTAGTTTTGCCACAGGGTATGAAAAATTCTCCGACTACGTGTCAAATGTTTGTGGCATGGGTTTTCCAATCATTTCAGTCCAACAATCTGGATCCATTAGTGCACCATTACATGGATGATATACTAATAGCTGGAAAAGATTTTGATGCAGCAAAACGCAATTAAAGAATTAAAAATTACATTAGAAGAGAAAAGGCTAAAAATTGCCCCAGAAAAGGTTCAGAAAAATGAACCTTGGTTGTATTTGGAATGGATCATTACAAGTGGATGTATTAGACCACAAAAACTGAGCTTAAAAACAGAAATAAAGACTCTTACAGATGTCCAAAAACTTTTAGCAGATTATGATGACAGCCCCATTAATGCCGTTATTGGGTACCACTAGTAATGCCAATGAGAAAAGACAATTAAATGAGGAACAAAACCAAACATTATTCCTTATAATTGAAAAGGCTCAACAAGGAATAGTAGCAAGAAAGATTGAAGAGAAACCTTTACAGCTAATGATTTTTAACTCTTCAAAATATCGTAAATATCCTTTAGGAATAATCGGTCAAGAGAATCATAATAAATGGTCAGCTTTAGAATGGATTTTTACAGCATATATTCCAAAGACTACGGTGGCAACCCGTATAGAACTAATATCCTATTTGATAATAAAAGGAAGACAACGAATCATTGATATTTCAGGTTTAGACCCCGAAACCATATATACCTATCAGCAGCATTTAAATTGGTTAGTAGCAAATTCAGAATTAATACAAATAGTCTTAGCTGACTACCAAGGAATCGTTACTGCACATTATCCTTCCGAAAAATGACTGTCATTAATACAATCACAGGACTTATAAGAAACACCATATAGATCTGAAACACCAGTGGATGACTTGACAATTTTTACAGATGCAGGAAGGAAATCTAGAAGAGGAGCAATTACTTGGCAAAAAGATGGTCAATGGCACCATCATATTTTAGATAGGGTCATTGAAGATTCTTTGCAAACGTTAGAATTACAAGCAGTTGTAAGGATTTTTCAATGTTGGCAATCTGTACCGATCAATGTAATTTCAGATTCATTATATGTTGTAGGTACTATTAATAGGTTAGAGAGAGGAATGCTTAAATCAGTACAAAACAAAACTTTACATATATTGTTGTTACAATTGTTACATTTATTATCTCAATGATTTTGTCCATATTTTTTTACTCACATTTGGAGTCATCAATTTAATAATGGGTTATCTATTGGTAATAATATCGCTGACCAGTTGGTAGCAGTTGTCCAAACAAATTCGGTCAATTTATTTGAGCAAGCCAGTTTGTCTCACGAATTTTTCCATCAATCGGCTAAAATGTTGGCCAGACAATTTCATTTGTCACAGAATGATGCATGTGGTATAGTGCATTCTTGTCCAGCGTACCAAAAAGAAGGGTTTGGCTTGGGCATTGGAGTTAACCCACGTGGATTACAAGCCTTTCAACTATGGCAAATGGATGTTGCTCATATCCCAGAATTTGGATGCTTGAAATATGTACATGTATCTATAGATACTTTTTCTCATGCAATATGGGCAACTGTGCAGACTGGAGAAGCAGTCAAGCACTTCATTAAGCATATGCATGCAGCGATAGCTGCTTTAGGTGTCCCACAAGAGGTAAAAACAGATAAGGGTCCAGCATATGTATCTCAAACATTTGCACAATTTTGTCAAACATGGGGCATTCGCCAGCTCACTGGCATTCCCCATTCTCCGACTGGATAAGCCATTGCTGAATGTGAAATCGGTTTTGCAAAAACAAAAAGGGGGAACTGCAGGGAAGGCTCCCACAGAATGACTTGCAAAATTGCTGCAGAGGGATCCAGTCATACTGGATCGATGGGCTAAAACCAACGGGATGAGGTTTAACAAGACCAAATGCTGAGTCCTGCCTCTGAGACACAACCACCCCATGCAGCGTTACAGGCTTGGGGAAGGGTGGCTGGAGGAGAAGGACCTGGGGGTATTGATTGACAACCGGCTGAATATGAGTCAGCAGTGTGCCCAGGAGGCTAAGAAGACCAGTGGCATCTTAGCCTGTATTAAAAACAGCGTGTCCAGCAGGACAAGGAAAGTGATGGTGCCCCTGTACTCGGCACTGGTGAGGCCACACCTCGAGTACTGTGTGCAGTTCTGGGCCCCTCAGTATAGGAAGGACATTGAGGTGTTGGAGCACGTCCAGAGACGGGTGACAGGGCTGGTGAAGGGGCTGGAGAACAAGTCCTACGAGGAGTAGCTGAGGGAACCGGAGTTGTTTATCTTGGAGAAGAGGAGGCTGCGGGGAGACCTCATCTCTGTCTATGACTGCCTGAAAGGCAGTTGTGGGAGAGCGAGTGTTGATCTCTTCTCACAAGTGACAGGTGATAGGACAAGGGGAAATGGCCATAAGTTGCACCAGGGGAGGTTCAGACTAGATATTTAGAAGAATTTCTTTACTGAAAGAGTGGCCACAAACTGGAACACGCTGCCTGGGAAGGTGGTTGAGTCACCATCCCTGGAGGTGTTTAAAAATGGGTAGATGAGTTTTTGAGGGACATGGTTTAGCAAATAATGGGTGCGGTTGGACTCGATCTCAAAGGTCTTTTCCAACCGGAAGAGTCTAGGATTCTACTATTCTGTTATTTTCTTTAACATCAACAGATTCTAATTGTATTGTCTTAAACATATTCTGACTGTGCTTGTATTTTGTCCTTAACATCTTCTTGAGCGCTGTTGTTCGTGTTGGGATGTCTGTGTTGCTGCAGTGGAGGAGGAGGAGGCGCAGCAGCAGACGCTGCCCTCCCCTTCCGACCCCACCACCTGACTGCACATGCAGACCCAGAAGTTGCAAGCAGAGGATATTCTGGCAAGGCTCTCTTGAATTGCCAGTGACCCTGAAGCCAACCCCAATTCCAGAACCTTCCCAAAGAAACCATAACACATGCACCAATTGGAGAACTTTTGCAGCAAGACCACCCCTTATGCTAATGGAGGGGGCATGGACTTGTTCTGTAAATAGAAGACAGCCAAGAAGTCAGGTGCTGTGCACCTACCACCCCATGGAAACTGCCTACAAAAATACTGCAGAAGAAACGCAGGACCACATGCTTCCGAAGACCACATTTTCCAGAGACCCATGGAATGGTGACTATTATTCTCTCCTCTTCCCCTTCACTCTTATTTCTCTCTCTCTCTCTCTCTCTCTCTCTCTCTCTCTCTCTGTCTCCTTGTTCCTTTCCTTCTGTTTTCCACAGCACTACTCTGCCTCAGATTGGATCTGAGTCATGTTGGTTTTGTCCAGCTGCCTTGAGGGATGCACTAGAACATTTCATTCCATATTTTGGCCTTGCCCAGAGTTTTGGTTTGCTGTTCTGGCCATGTCCAGAACCAGTATTGATTCCATATTTTGGCTGTGTCCAAAATACTGGTTGGTTTTGGATGAGTCCAAAACAAATACTGAATCAGTGTTCTGGCCGTGCCCAGAGTATTGATTTGCTGGTTTGGCTCTGTCCAAAATGAATACTGAGTTGATGTTCTGGACATGCCCAGAATATTGATTTGCTCTTTTGATCGTGTCCAAAGCAAATACTTATTCCATATTTTGGCTGTATCAAGAATATTGGTTGGCTGTTTTGGCCGTGTCCAAAATGAATACTAATTTGATATTTTGACCATGTCCAAAATAGATCCTGATTTGTTGCTTTGGTTGTGTTCAAAATAAATGCTGTTTGGATTTGCCTTCAGACGTTTGTCATCTCCAATGCAGTGCAGACATCAAAGCACCTGTCCCTCCCTGACTGAGTGGGTCTCTGAGGGGGAGGTAACCCGAGGTACGGAGTGGGCCCTGACAGCCACTGTTCTCTGTTTTCTCCATCTTTCTGTTTTTAAAAAAATTCAGTCTGAACTGTTAATACTTACCATTCAGCCTTACCAGGAAAAAACAACCAACCAAAGAAAAAACAACCAACCTTCCCACTCCCTCTAATAAAACAGAAATCAGAAAACAGAGTAGAAAGTAGATGAAGAATAACAAAACGGCTAAGAAACATTGCGCATGACTAAGGAATGCATGTATTTCAAAGACCTAATATTTCTGAAACCTTGTCCTGGCTTCTGCTTTCATCATAGCTCTTCTGATTTCTGAAAGATTCTAAGATTAAACATTAATATAAAGTTAAATTCAGGAGCTAATATTACACTAAGTTTTTAAATTTGAGTTTTTAAATTAGAAATGCATTAATGTTGACTTCCAAACACTATACGGAATTTCAATGTGAAGTATTTATCTCTAAGATAAGATGGAGATGTGGCGAATTTTTTTAAAAAGGAAAGCTTTCGTAGTAAACTTCTAACTCCACAATTTTAATATTTGCTCAAAACTGGATGTTCTATTCGTATGGAGACAAGAATTGTTTAGGGTAAAATGCAGAAATGGTTTTATAATCTGGAAAGAAAAGTTTCTGTGATCAAATCTGAGGGCTATGAGTTAAGCAGGTGCTGCAATGCTATATTTTTACTGCCTGTGCTCTCTGGGTAGATAAACGAAAGAATATAGCAATGTTAAGACTATAGCATCGTTAAGCAGATATAGATAAATTTCCCGGAATGTTGACCGTCACAGTTTAGCCCCAGTCCAACATGACTGGCAACTAAAACATGAACAGTTGTGTTCCAAATTCCCTTCACCCCTCCCAGGGAAAGGGGAACAGGAAAGAAGAGGAAAAAGTCACGTGGGCTGGAAAGTAAACCTAAACTAGCTTTAATGATATAATAACAACCAAGAAAATACTATTAATAAGAAAATAATATAATATACACATATGAACATATGTAATTGCACTTTTACCCTCTTAATGACTACATCACCACAACTGCCGCAAAACAAGCACTTGGAAAAAGTAAGTGGCAGGAGGGAGTTGGACTCAGAAATTACATTCAGGAACACATGGACCCAAGACCAGGGACAAAAAAAAAGATGACGTCCTTACTGAATGTCGGCCATTGAAGAAGAGAAAATGAGCCTTGTGATCCTTCAGTTTTATACCAAGTATGATTTATATGGAATAGAATATTCTGCTGGCCAATGTGAGACCAACTGTCCTGTCTGCTCCTTCTTGCAGGTGAGACCCTTTTTCATCTCTTTCATTTATGTCACTCCACCAGCTTGAGAATGGCCTTTATATAGAAATAAGTATAGGCAATGTCCTTTCTGCATACCAGTACCCTGTGTTACCACATCTGGAGCAAAACGTTCCTGAAAAACATGCGGATAACTTTGAGAAAATGAAATTACTTACACAAGACTGAGAAGAAATTAGAAAACTGTTTCTACTTTAGCTGAAATCATAACAGTAAGTAAGTATCTAGGTAATTGCACAGCATAGTCACTATTACGAAAAAAACCCTCAGTCATTTACCAAGAATTATTGACCAAGTACTTTCCCTTATATTTAATTTGTATTTCAAAAATCACTGTGTGACAGAATTTAATAAAAAATAAACATCTCAATGACAGGTTTACCATGACTATCAATGCAGTTTGGGTATTAATGTATGCATATTGCTAGGTAGGTATATACATGGTCCAATGCATGTGCCAGAAAGTGGATTCTACCTTTTGAAAATGTATTTAATTTAAATATGGTAAAATATCATTTAAGAAAGAAGGTGATGTGTTTCAGTTTTCCTTGGTGCCATATTGTACAACACAAGAAAAGCAAGTAGTAATGCAAGTGGATGAAGACCATTGCCAATGAAAATGTAATTTTGGGGGGGTGTGTTATAGGCTGAGAGACCACAAAACTAAGCTCCAAAAGACACCAGTAATTGTTCAATCTTCAGCAATATTTTGAAAAGCTCTTGAAGCCTCTAAAAAGTAGTTATTTTCTGATTAAAAGATCAGCCTCCATATCGTTTATTTCTCGATTGGTTAGTGGGAAAGGCAACCTGTTGACATTATTAAGGAGAAACATGCTGATCTGTCACATCTTGCTTAGCTGTTGTTCAGAATTGATAAAAGCTCCACACTGCAAATGAAACAGTGGTAACTAAATGAAGTAAGAGTTTTCCTCAAATACAGCCCTGTCAACTTAATAACATAGTCCTTCCTTTGATAATAAATTGAATATCTTTCATAATACTTTATAAACACCACAGGAATCAAACCGGCATAACAAATACGGTAATATCTCTCTATTTAGTTTGAAGGGTGGTCAAATGCATGAAATGAACTAAATCATAAGAAATCATGAAATGATCTTTCTACAGGCTGAAAGAATTACATGCTGTCATAGCTGTGATAATTATTATGTTCATTATTATTATTACATTCAGTGGTATTCAGTCTTTGGCTTTGCATATGGATCCGTGATGAATATCTCCTAAATATGATGTATTTTCTGAGCTGTTACTGCAGAATCTACGGTATATTTGTATTTTCTCTATTTTACTATATATTACGAAATACAGTGTTACTTCTGACACATAGCCACGGATTAGATCTCATTAATTAAAGGTCTTATTGCATGGTAGATGACTCCATGAAGAGTAAACAATAAAGCACATAGAATAAACACATACAATTTTTCTACAACCACTTGTTTATAACTAATGAAAATGTACTTAAAAATTATTCTATTCAGTTCCTACAGTGACAGAAAAAATGACCTTTAGCAGCAGTAAAGTGTAACTATGACATGGATTTTACAATTTATACTTGTTGCTTAAAACATCTATATAAACGACTTTTCATTATTCTCTGTTACACTATCTGATCGTTGAAAAGAATTATGCATGGTAATGAGTCTTGTGAGAGTGAAAATAGATATATTAAAATTATCATTTTTATAGTTCTATTAGTAGACCTCAATAATCTTTGTTACTTATTACTTCCATTGCAAAGGAATTGGATAAAATACATTTATTGCTTATAAAAATCTTCTGATAAAGTGAAATTAAAATAAAGTCTTTAAAGAATATATATATTCACAATGCAATTAACAGAGTAAGTGGAAAGGATTTCAATTCAAAGGTCCGTTGGACTTCTCCTGGAACTGCAGGTGATAACCATTTTTTAAAAGAAAGATGACAGAGATGAAGTTTAGATAAAATAAACATTGCTTCTGTTGAATTGTCCTTTACTGCAAGTTGTATTTACTTTCAGAGATTTTTCAACCACATTAGCCTTAGGTACTTTCTGAGTGTCATGAAAAAATCCATTTCTATGGCTGTAACTTCATTTACTATATGTATAATGTATAATTTCTTTTTTTCTAAGGAAGGTCAGGGCACAAATGGCCAGATTCATTACTTCAACTCAAGAACTGTCAGTTGTATCTGTTGCATGAAACCAGTGTCCTCCACCTGGAAGTCATGATCTCAATAAGAGAGGCACTTAGACTCTGTAAGCACTAATTTAAAGTACTATTTATTTGGGCTAACTTTATAAGAAGGGAACAGTAGAGATAGGCTTGTGTCCCTTTGGATGTTGGGAGTCCTCGGTGGTGGACAGGACTCTGACACTCACACAGCATGTCATGTACTCCCGCATAGCAGAGTTTTCTCCCCTTTTTATAGTTGAGCTATTACAGCATTTTCTTAAGAGGAACCAACTCTATTTGTAATTTCTACAGTTAAAACAAAAAGACAGTTCATATAGGAACTTCTTGGAGCACTTGTAAATGAACGTAAGGCCATCACTGGTATGCAGTGGAATGGGAGCTGCCTGCAGGCACTTCTGTTACAATAAGATGGCTGAGTTTATTGAGCTGTGAGGGGATTTATTCAGTGCAACACAGATCTGCAGGCTGCTACATACACTCAGAATAGTGCAGCACAGGCATGGGCTTACGCAGGGTAGCTGTTATGTGGGTCACTAACTCCTTGATGCTGGGTGGTCTTCCTGTCAGGTCCACAGTGGTATCCCAGTATGGCCATGGTTACCTTTGGATATAGAAGGTATATTCTGATTGATACAGAACACTATGAACAATTAATATTTCTGTGCTTAGAGCATGAAAATTGTAACAAATTTTCTGCTAGTAGTGTAATATAGAACATGCTTAATAGTGATTGAAAGTAATGCATGCTACATGGAAGAACAAGAATACATTAAAATCAATTTATTTCTGTATTACCTTTCCAAAGCTATCAGTGATAACTAATCTTACTCCATGTGTGTGATATTCAAAAAAGTTTTGGTTTATGTTGGTGGATATCAATGAAAGTATGCTGAATTTCAGAGGGAGAAGCCATAAACACTTGCCAAAGGCAATAATACATGGGACTGCTCTCAGACGGTATGGTGTTACCACAGTATTTTTGCAACCTAAAAAGAAAAATGACCAACCCAAAAGGCAGAAATGTTGCATTTCTCAAAGGGAAGTGAAGAGGCAGAAAAGCTTGAGGTGAGTGGAAGAAAAAGGCGGAAAAATAATAATAAAAAATGTATAAATTAACATTCTCTTTAGCAGTTTTGTGTTGTTTTATTTTTAATCCAAGTGAAATTATTTGCAACTGACTTGTCTGATAAAATAATTAACAATATACTCATACTTCTAAGTACATCTTTCTTGTGGGTGCCTGTTAAAGTGAGGTCCAGGGTTTATTTTGTATCTTTTTTTAACGAAAGACATGGAAATAAACCACATGCAATATACATGTTTGTCATGTACGTGTGCCTTCTTTTCCTGTCTCAATTAATTCAATTTGTAATTGTTTTTCCTTTATTCTTTTTAATATGAGATTCTACATTGTGAATGACAAAAGAATATTAAATAGGCACCTTCTGAATGTTCCCAGATAATATCTGGTGTCTTCAGCTTGGTTTTACACCTTAAAAAAAGGCTATTTAATAAACAAAGTCTTAAGATTGATACCTGGAAAGTGTTCTTACTTTTCAAGTTCAGTCTGCCTGTCTTATTTTAACCGGTGAAGAGAACTGGGCAAAGTGAACTTACTTTCTGATTTTTTTAATTGCAAAAATAGTTTGTTAAGGAAGATTTGGATAAATTGAAAAATTTTTGCTGTTCCTGATGGTAAAGAATATAGTTTTACTGAGTGTAATCATCTCTTTGATACATAAATTATCACTTAAGTGTGTGGTAACAAATGGGAAATCTACATTGCTTTCTTGAGATCACCATTGTCATTCTGATTTCCACTAGCATACACTACATCTACACTTTTTGTAAATATTTACCTGTGTGAAGCTCTCTCCATCTGTTGCACTTTTGGGTCTTTCACAGAATTTTTCTCCACTTGCCAACACAGGGATTGGTGGGGGAGGGGCAGTGCCCAGTTCGACGACTCAGGGCTGAGAATTTGGGGAGGGATGGGGGGCAGCACCATTGGTGACACCCCAAGAAGAGGGGTTTGCTTCCCAGGAAGGCACTTTCTGTTGCGCTGTGGCGGGAAAGAGAAAACCCCCCAGTTCAAGTGGGTAGTTGAAGAAACCTCGCTTCGGATTGCTATCTCTGTTCCACATGTTCTGTGGCAGTTTTTCTTCAGAGGGAGAGAGAGAGGGAAGAAGTGCGGTCAGTGCCGGCTGGATTTTTCTGTGGACTTTCTGGACTTCCCTGCCTCCCCCCTTGCCCAGTCCCCTGACACCTTTCTTGGGTAGGAAGACGAGGAAAGTCTCTGTGCTGCCTAGGAGAAGGGTTTCCACCCCATCCCTTGAGACCACCATTCCCCCATGTGAGTTTTATTTTCTCCCGGGATCATCATCCGTCTCTCTGAATGCCAATTTTTTTTTGAGCCTAGCCGGATCACTGGGAAGTGACTTCTCAATTGCTTTCCATTACTGGATTAGAGGAACTATTAATTGCTCAGCTTTAGAAACAAGACCTATTCTCACATTAATAGTAACAGCATGAGTTTAGTATATATTGAAATTACAGCTGTTCATTATTGGAGGGGATCCATATAGAGAATTTATCTTCGTCATGAGGAAGGAAACATGTTCAATATTGGATTCTTCTAGTGGGAGTCCTGCCATCTGGTAGAGACATTGCTTATTTCCATCCACTTTTAGGGCTGCCTTACAAAGACATCCGTGCTTGGAAAACGCGATAAAGCTTACTATGGAGTTTTTTTAATATTAGTGGCAGTGTTACCTCAGCAAAACAATGGGGTTATCTCAAGATTTGTAATATTGCCTGTATTTCCTAACATTTTCTATAGGAAACCGATAATACACAAAGACTGGTTTATAATTTAAAGAAAGAGAATGATCAAATTTAAGAAATTACTACTCTGCAATGCAGAAAATTCATCCTTCAATAAACCTTTTATGAGTGCCATCAAGGTGGACCTAATCATAGAAGTCTGGAAATAGAAACTGCAAATGTTTCACAGATACAGGATGGGGTCTTAAAGTATATGTAGTGCATACACACACAGTCTCATCCCTTATTATTCCAGAGATTTTAAGAATCTGTCAGAACAATCTCTCCTCCCATCACAACAGCTACATTATTTTTCATAAGCTTTTAAAAATTAAAAAAAATAAGATTAATGCAGGCTGTACTTTAGATTTGCATGATTATATGATCCATCTCCCTCTGAGAATGAATGTTACAGAATATTTTAAGAATGATTCCACAGTAAATGAAATGACAGAAACAGTATATTTCAGAAGTTGCACCCCCTAAAATCATAGTGCTGATTTATTGCTGTAATCTACTATTTAAACCATAGGTGCGAATTATTAAACTCTCATTCCAGAAGGTATTTTTTATTATTATTATTAACAGAGACATTCTGTCCAGGGAGTCTGACTCTGTCGTGAAATGTGAATCTATTTTCCTCATGCCTTTATATTAATTATGTGTCTGTGAGGCTTCAAAGGTGGGTCTGCTATAAGCCGAGACTTTAATTTTTGACTCACGTCACCGGCGCTATACTTAGTGTTGGCCAGATTGTCTTCAATGATTTGGTATTTTTATTGGCCATCTCCCTGAGTAAATAGAGACCAATCTGAGCACATACAATATGTTTCTCCTCCTATCTATTTTGCTTCAATAAAAAATACATTTTTCAAAAATAGTACACTTTTTTCCTGACTCATTTTTCAACAGAAGAATAATGGCATTTCAATTTTTTAAGTAAACTAAAATTCCTATTTTTCATGCTGACAGTAAAGAGCAGTGATATATGAACCTGGCAATGCATCAAAATCCTTGTTTTTCAATTCTTAGAATGTTAGGTATCAATCTCTGTGATGTAGACCCATCCTTAGAGTTTAGAATTTTTTTTGTAAAATCAGTGAGAAATTTCACAATAGGTGAAGTAATTTTAAAGTATTAACACTATCCTCTTTATTTTAGTTTAGGTAATCATTTCCATTCTCAAATAAATCTTTTGTTGCAACTTGCATTTGATGATATAATTTTATGGTGCTGATGAATTTGTTTATCAAGCCTAAATCATGAGTCATATTTGTAAGAAATAGTCTCATAGTCCAGTGGCAATCTTTATAGTATGTAGTGTTGAAAAACTTAATGGTATCTGCCTCAAAACACAAACAAAAATGATTGAAACATAGCAGGAATTAGCTCTCATAGTGCTTCTCATAAAAGCAAGAAGGATATAGAAATTAAACACTGATGAAATAAATTAAGATTTTTCTCGTCTCTCTGTATCATTGATGCCCTCCCCACAGTCTTCACAGAACAGTATGTGGTGGAACAGAGGGTCCACTTTCAATTCTGTCAAAAAGTCTATCAACTTTTATCTGCAAAGAAAGGCCTTCTTCACTTGGGATGAGAGAACGCAGTTTTACTGAAAGCTTAAATTAAACTTTTTTATGGTTTTACAACCCACTATCTCATTTCTAGAAATCATGTCAGTTTCTAGACTAGGTAAAGGATATGTCCAGTTTTTAAGGTATGCTGTGTGTCAGACACTCCTGGTCAGTGTTGTGGTTGTGTGGACTGTTATTTTTTTCAGACTCTTTAAGAGAGAATGTAAGCACCACAGTTAGTGTAATTTTTGCTCACTCAGGTAAATTCCTAGAAGGAAAATCTACCTATTACACATCTCCCATCTTTACAGAGGGTGCTAGTGGGTGGGCAGGGTGGTTCGAGATGACTGAACAACTTATTCATTCCCGCATTCCGTATGAGCATATGCATGTCTTCTTGTGGTACAAAGACATGCTTGAAAGAAATTTAGTTCCATAATCCTAAAGATAATTTTGAGAGAAGTATCTAGCAGTCATCTCTCCTTAGTAAGACCAATTATCAAGGGCAAATTAAGAGACAAAGATTTAATAAAGTTTAAATCTCCTCAATAAATTAGTGTTTTCTGAAAAGAAATATGAATGTCTTGGTTGGACTGGACATCAGCTTTGACCAAAGGTCTGAAGGCTGGAAACAAAACATGGAAGTGCACTGAAAACAAACGTAACCAACTGGCAAAAAATATATTAAAGATCTAAAAAAAATCTGGTTAAAAAATATCTTAGTGGACTAATTATTAGTTGTTAAAGTCACCTAAAATATGGGGAGTAAGGATACCATTGAGGCTTCTATTCAAGATTTAGCTAGCTCTCTAACATCTTGAAACCTGTCTTTTGCTCATGGAGTACTTTGTATGCTTACTTGATAGTGGAGCCATGGAGGAAGTTGATCCCACCAAATGTCATGTTTTGGCTTTGAACAGGCAGTTGACATTAGAGATTTAGGAAGAAATGATATAAATTATTTAGAATTTAACACTAGTCAGAGAGAGAGGGATAAGAGACAGAATGAATAATAACCTGACTCTCAAAATGTCGGAAAAAACAGAAAAATAATTCAGGGATGATTGGTAAGAATTATAGCACATGGAGAAACTAAGATCTCTGAGGCAGGTGGTCCTACACTATTCTATGTCAATGCAGCTGTCATCAGATGTTCTTTCTTTATGAAAAGTGTGTTGCCTTAAAAAGAAAAAATTCTGTCACTACAATTTCAAGGTTGTCTTGGTAAAGAAGAATTGCACTTGTCTGAACTAATACGAGGGAGTGGTACATCTACATCATAGCTTGGACTATGTACCCTGCAGGTTGTGCTAATCAGTAGGGGTGTGCTGAGACCAGTCAAAAGCCAAGAGCCCTCAGTTTTTTGCATGTGCAAAACCCCTTCACACTTACTGTGGGTTTTTTTGGTGGGTAGTAACCATGACTTTATTAATAGGTGTACAGCTAACTGAGGCAGATAACAGTTAAAGGAAGCATCATGAGTAAAAGGGTATCTCAAATACTATGTTAGGGAATTCAAAAAACTCTCATCTGAGATCAGTATAACATTGCAAGAGAACCTTTGTGCGTTTTTAAGGAGATAGTTTCAGTACATATTAGCACCTATTTAATTCTGGATATAAATAGTCTAAGTAACTTCTCTGTTTTTTCACAAACAAAATATCTGAATTATTAGGGGCTGGTAGTTTCAATCACAAGATTTGGTAGCCAAGACTTTAAACAGCAAAGGGAAGGGAACCTGGGAACGGAAGTGGTTACTCTGTAATAACGTATAAGGAGAGGCAGGAGCTGCAGACCAGCTGTTTGCCTGTTTCTACATATGACAAGCTCCCAATAAAACAGAGCTGAAAGTTAATTCAGATAAAGGTACCCTTAAAATCGTGACAGCTGTGTTGGGGATCCTTTTATTCTGTTCACTCTTATCTTTACCAAAGACCTAGAGGATCTAAGCAGTGTAGTAGAGATCAAGTGGTTTATGCTGGTCTTATCTCAGATGACCTGTACAATAAGAGCTAATAGAAATACTTACCAGATAACATGTATAGTAATAGTTTTGGTATAATTAAGCCAAATTTATGCTATCCTGTGCTTTTTTTTATACTTAGGACTCATATACAGAAACAAAAATGCCTCCAAACTTCATAAATACTCATGAAAGAAGTGTGCAGGGCATACTTCAAATAGTGCAGTAATAGCACTTCAAATAGAGTGACAAGGATTAATAGAAAAGCCTATGAATAACAGTCGTCCTTTTAAAATAGGAGTTTTATACCTAAGTAGAGACATTAACAAAGGAGTTTTCTACATTTGTATCATTTTGTACTTTTATAAAGACATATACAAGGTCTTTGGCTTTTCTGGGTACTGAATATAAAATCTTTTTTAAAGAGGCAATAAAAACTCACAAAAACCCCACAAACAAACAACTAAATCAAAGCCTCCAGCACTGCATCCATTAGATTCATAACTGTTTCCACACTGTACAATGTTGCCAAAAGAAGACATGTATCAAACAATCATTTGGAATACTATAAAACGTTTGTTTGGAATACTATAAAAGCTCTCAAATGTGAGGAATAGTTAAAAATTGAAAATCCTCTTTATTGTGCAATATACATGGTCCAACTCAAAAAAACCCCTGAGACTAACCCTATACCTCCAGAACCAAGAGTGGGAAGGGAGAGATAAAGTGATGGTTATAGAACATATTCTAATCAGACACAGTGACAAAAGGCTCAACTCAGTCACTCAACTTACTAGGAGTGAATGTGTGTTTAAATACAGACCTTTTTTACTGTCAGTTCAAAAATGTCAGTGTGCACCAACACACAATACTTTGTCTACCACTGTGCTTGTGCACCCATCCTGTGTGCCAGACCTGGCTCCCTGTGTTTACTACCTCTTCCCATTGATCAATTTGGTGCTCAAAGGAGCCCAATTTTTGCCAGTAGGAGAGCAAAAGCTTTTCAGAAAATGATCTATGAAATTGCTTTGAATATGGGCAGCATCATATGCAACTGTGTGTTAACTTAGAAGGGAACTATTTTTAAGGTGGGGGGGTTTTTTGAAGGTTGGTTTGGAGGTTGTTTATTTGGTTTGGTTTGGTTTTTTAATCTATTGCAACAGTGCGTGTGTCAATCAGGTTTTTAATAAAAGTTTTCAACATTCTTTCTTGTTTTTTGAATCACTATCCTTTTTTATAACATTCTTTCCAGCAAATTCCTCTGACTTTCCCATATTACCTGTTAAGTCTTCGGAAGCTGTTCTTGGGAGTTGTATATTTTTTTACATCGTTAAAGGTGGATGCTATGGAAAGGACATTCTGCAACTGTGACTAAGACCAGCACTAATGTTCAGCATAATATTAGCAAAATATTTTTATTTATAAATGAAACACAGTATTTTGAAGACAATTTCTGCTATAGGGTAATGTCAACCCAATTCCATGGTAGTGAGATCATGTTTGCAAATACCAAATAAAAAAAAGGCAAACCCAAGAGACCAAATAAAATAAATGGAACCACAGAGGGACAATAAAATAAATAATATAAAATGTCAAAAAAAGGAAAACAAGAAAAATTTTTCTGTACCACTCATCTTACTTGATCTTTATGAAATGGTAAGGCTTTATGCTTTAATGCATAAAAAGGTATCAAGGCTTTTTTCAAAAAAGTCACAAGGAGCACACTTTAAGATTAAGTGGAAGAGAGTAATGAGCAGCAAGATTTCAGTAAGAAGTGTGTTCTACATATGTAATTGTGTAACTTTATCATGGGGTCTAGGAACTGCTGGAAACTCATAAGCCCTTTTAATAACAAATTGGAAAGGCAATTCACGGAACAGTGTATTACAAATGCATCAAAATCTCAAACAGACAGACAGTCCATGAAGGATCTGCAGCCTATGAAGAGCCCAGGCTATGTCTATTTTGCCGTGATGGCAGTTGGTGAGTAATCTTCCTGTTTTTATTTCAGCCTATGAGCTTTTCCATCCTATCAACTCCTGCCCCATTCTGTTGAGGAGGAGAAGGGAGATATAACCATTTAAACTGAATCTAAGTTTTGCAATAAGTTCATGTCAGCATGTATTTTACCTGTCTTGGACTGCTTTGAAGAATAACGGGGACCTTTATTCTAAGCTGTTTAAATGAAAAGACAGTTCAAAAATTTAGAACTGATGTTTTTATCTCTGTACTGTAGAAGGAAAAAAAGGTCCAAATTTAATGTTTATTCTTATATATTAGTCAAATTTCTCCAGGAACATTATTCAAAAACATATAAACGTATTTCAGATTAGTTATTTATTTTTGTCTCCTGATTTAGCCTACTGAATGGAGCAAAATATTTCACTCTATACTTACACATTATTATGTCTAAGTTTCTTCATTTATACTCTTCCTTCTTGTATATTAATGTAAAACAAAAAATAACTTTATGAGTATGCGCTTTCGACAGCAGTCAGACAACATCCAAGTGGGAGGGGAAAAACTACTGAAATTGAGAGTCTTGAACATGAACTGCAAACCTTCATGAGAAAAAGACCAGATCTAATCTCTGGATAGAGTAATAACACTCAGTGCTTTCGGCAGTTCCCACCTATTATCCCCACTCCGCTCTAAGTGACTGGATATCCTTCCCCAACTAGTGTAGTTAAATCTAGAAAGCAATTTTAGTTTGAATTAGTTTCTGTGACAGATAAAACACACTTTACGACAGGCAAATTGAATTTCTCTGGTTCAGTAACCACTATGGTACTGCTCCTCTCAAGATTATTGAGGGTTGGTAGGTTCCTTGTAAATAGCCACAGGCAGCACACACTGCAACTTAAAAAAATCGTTGTTTACTGCTATTAAAAAAGCCTATAACATTTTGTTTATATCTACAGAGTCACTTACATATGAGAATACATACCCTACTCCCCAAGGAAAGAAAAATGCAAACATTTGCATAAAATGTTGGTTTTCTTCTGCTGAGATTATTCTATATAGCCTGAAAAACGTTTTTTTTTGAGAAACTTAGGAACAGTATCTGTTATTACTGTTATAACAGTATCTGTTAAAGTATTATAAATACTTTAAAAATAAAATGAGAAAAATGTTTCTGGATGTAAAGAAAGTACTAGAGCATTATACTCAAACACTTCAGCTCTTATCTTTCAGAACTCAACAGTCATGTGAATCATTTGGAACATAAAACTATACACAAGCACATGCACATGCATTTTAAAAATTTTTTAACTAGAGGAAAAAGATAAAGATTTCATTTCAGAGAGAAGGGTTAATTTGAAAACTGCTATTTTAAGTGATCAAAAAAACGTTTTAATATCCTATTTCAGTTGCTTTTCATAAAAATAGGTGTTCGATTACTGTGGTTAAAAAAAAAGTGACTTGTTTTTCATTTACTCACACCTTTTTTTTCTTATTGTTACTGAAAAAGTTGCCACAATTTTTTATTTGTCAAAGATTTTTTTCTTTCTGAGGTCCTTTGTGGCCTTGGTAATTTATTCTTATCCGCAAGCTTTCAATTTGTTTGTGGCCACTCTTCAGGGACAGCTCTTCACACTCTACCCATTTCCTTATACAGAGGGCAACCCCTCCCCCCCTCCTTCCTGGACCATTTCTTCTGAACAACATGTAGCCATTGATAGTCACGCTCCGGTTGTGGGATTCATCCCATGAAGTCTCAGTCACTGCAACCAGATCGTAGCTTTCTAGCAGCACAGTAGCTTCCAAGTTCTCCTTTTTGTTGTCCAAGCTGCATGTGTTTGTGTAGAGGCACTTGAGCTGGGCAGCTGTCCATATCACCTTCTTAGTGAAACACCCCTCATTTCCCTTAAGGTTTTCCACAGAGATTTCTTTGTTGGTTCCTACTACCTCAGGAGCCCTCAGCTAATCGCTACAAGACTCCAACTGTGCAGCAGCATCCCGAGCACACCCCAGGGCAACAGGCAGAGGGTCCATGATTCTAACTGTAATATGTCCACTGCAGGAAAGCCTGATATTATCCACATCCTCCCTCACTTCTAGTTTAAAGCCCTGTGAGCAGGTTTGAGCTAGCTTTCCCAAGATCTCTAACGATCAGTTTAAGCTCTTATCAGTTTGGCCCTACTGCTTCTGGTTTCCTGACCTCACGTTTTTGAATAAATATTGTACCACCTCTATCATGTCCAAGCTCATAAAGCCTTATTCCCCATGTTCGTCCTGTTAACCATCCAGGGTCTTCTGGCTGTAGTACTGTTAGATTGACGAATTTACAAGTAACACCATAAAAGGCCGGGTTTCCCATCGAGTCAAGCTTTGGGGGCTTACATCCATGGGGCCCCCATCTGACACCTAAAAACTTATCAGTTATTGCAGGTTTCCATGCAGCAGCAATGGTTTCGCAATCCAAATATGCACAATAATAATGGTTTGGCAGGTTACAGTATGGCTTTCCCAGGTTAGAGCTAGAACAGAGATAGTATGGCATCAGGTTCAAACACGGATCTGTTAATACTAAGGTCACAAAGGTGGGCTTGGAAACTCGGAGCTCCGGCCCTAACACTATGTCGCAACTCGACTGGGCCTTACCATCGCCCTAAATCCAGTTGAAGGGCTGATGTGGGTAGTTGCTTTGCACTAAGTCCACTTCCACTAATATCCATGTCACTAATAGGGTGCCAACCTTCATTTCCCCAATGTCTAATACCTCTCTGCCTCTCCTCATCTACTCTTGCGCACAGAGCAACAGGATGTTAATATCTTCTCGGCAGCAGTAGGTAATCTTCTGAGGATTTGGTTGGTTCCCCTTTGGACAGTTTATTACCTTGGGCCCAGGTTATGGCCATGCTTTTCCAAGACAAATTTGGCAGCACACTTTCTTGAGACTTTTTGCCAATCTGTCTCATATATTTCCCAAGATTCAGGTATAAAAAAAATTCCCATCCACAAAATATCCTACAAATTTCAGACGTATCTCGTTCCCAGCTCCAATTATTACCAAGATTTCTTTGACACTTTATACAATAGGGTTATCTCTTAAATGAAATGCAAGACCATTCCCTTTTACACTCAAGGCATTTACAAACAACTTGACAACAATGTCCAGAAGAGGGGTGTTTTAGACACGGTATCCAATTACATCTGGTATTCCAGTCTATTTCATAGCAAAAAGGGAAAATCCGCCAATTATTTTATGTAACCCCGCTTCCCCAGTCTGGTTAGGTATTCTTTCTACAATCCATATAGTCTGCAAAGTGTCCTCAGGTGGCACTTGAAACCACTGGTACAGGCTTTGTCTCACTCTTCCCCAATGACTACTCATTCAGATCATTTCTCCTCATCTTTAGTCGGAGTTCTCCTGGTCTGGAAGTCACGGTCCAGCATCCCTGGGGAAGGGGTCCTTTAACTTGACTGGCGTGAGTCCACCCTCTTTCGGCAGTTCTTATGGCCATATCTGTTATAAGCAAAACGACAAAAGGTCCTTCCCAACGAGGTGTTAGAGAAGTTTCCTTCCATGTTTTGATCAACACCCGATCCCTAAGCTGAATCCGAGGTATAGAGATAGCTAGAGGAGGGCTTTGCACTGTCAGACCTTTCTTTCTCAGTTCCTGTCTTCTTTTCATGAGTTCTAAAATATACTCAGTCAGAATTTTATCCTCGACCTTTGGGTGTTCTATTAATATTCCGAAATCATATGGCATTCCGTATAACATTTCAAAGGGGGATATACCAGTATCTGCTCTTAGTTGAGTCCTAATGTACAATAAGGCTAGTGGCAAACACTTGACGCAGCTTGGTTTTGTTTCCAACATGACTTTGGTCAAGTGTTTCTTTATTTCTCCATTCATTCTTTCCACTTTTCCCGAACTTTGTGGATGCCAGGGAGTATGATACTCCCATCTTATACCAAATAACTCGGTTGTTTCCTTAATTATCTTAGAGGTAAAATGCAGGCCTCGATCTGAGTCATTGCTATGGTGACTCCATATCTCGGAATAAGTTCTTCAATCAAGATTTTCACACTGTTCTTGCAGTAGCTCGCACTACTGGAAATGCTTCCACAAAATACGTTAAATGATCCACCAAGACTAGTAAATACTGGTATCTCCCAACCTTTGGCAATTCAGTAAAATCTACTTGTATCCTTTCAAAGGACCTTTTTGCTAGTTCACGTCCTCCTTGAACTCTTTCTCTAAGATGTCGTTTATTGATTTTATGGCAAGTTAAACAGCCTTCTAAAACACTTTTTGCTAATCCATATAATCCGACACAAGTATAGTTAATTTCAAACTGGTCCACTAAGGCTTGGACACCTCAATGAGTCCTACCATGCAATTTATTTAACATTCCCCTAGCCATCCCTTTTGGAAGGATTTCCCGTCCGTCCATGAGTAGCCATTTATCACCCTCTCTTTTTGCTCCTATACATTTTATTTTATCTAACTCCTGACAGGTGAAGGCTTTATCCAATTTTAGCCCTTCCGGCTCTTCTTCGATTGTCTGAATTTTTAATAACGCAGCCCGTTTTGCTTCTGCATCAGCTAGATTATTTCCTCTTATTATAGGAGTTAGTCCCTTCTGGTGTCCTTTTATATGGACAACAGCTATTTTCAGCGGATCTCTCAAGGCCCTTAAGACTTCCAAAATTAATTTCTCATGGACTAATCCTTTCCCTTGAGTGTTAATTAAGCCTCTTTCCTCCCAGATTTTTCCAAAAGTATGTACCACTCCAAAGGGATATTTTGAATCGGTGTAAATAGTCCCGCTTTTATTCTCTAAAGGTTTTAATGCTCTCCACGTGGCATACAGCTCGCAGGCTTGTGCGGACCAGTTTCGGTTCAATGGTCCTGCTTCTTTTGTCTGCAATGTGTGTCTGTCTATGATGGCATACCCTGACTTTTGCTGCCCCTCAAGTACCCGTGAAGAGCCATCTATAAATAATTTTTCTCCTTCATCCAATTCATCTTCTTCCAGATCTTCCCTTATTTTCATTTGTAAATTAATCACCTGGAGACAATCATGGCTTAATTCATCCCTGGGTTCCCTGTATAAAAATTGTGCAGGATTTTGGATAGAAGTAGTTTCCATATCTAATTTAGGGGAGTTAATCAAGATTCCTTCGTATTTTAAAAGTCTGTAAACCACTTATCGGCTCGCTGTTGCAATACCCCACGGATATTATGGGGGGTATATACTTTTAGCTCTCCCCTGAAAGTGACTTTTCCGACTTCCTCCACCAAAAGAGCAGTTGCCACGATTGCCTGCAAGCAAGTGGGCCATCCGTGGCTTACAGGATCCAAGATTTTTGAGTAATATCCCACAGGTTTCTTCTGGCCTGCCCATTCCTGAGTCAATACCCCATATGCAATTCCATTGTCCACATTAAGAAAAAGTTGAAAGGGTTTACAAATACGGGGTAAACTAAGAACAGGTGCCTCTATTAAAACCCTTTTTATTTCCTCTCAACAATCCTCATCCTGAGAAATCCACTTTACCAGCCCATCTTTTGTCAATTTCTCATACAAAAACTTCACCTTGCTGCTCTAATTTTCAATCCACTGTCTACAATATCCTAATAATCCTAACATCTGCCTTATCTGTCTTTTTATACTAGGCACATCTAAAGATAAGATGCTGTCTACTCTGTCGGGGTCCAGATTCTTATGTCCCATCATGAGCCAATGTCCCAGGCATTTCACCTACTCCTCGATGAACTGTAATTTAGATTTAGAGACTTTCAGCCCCTTTAAGCCCAAGAAGTTCAATAGCTTGATGCTCTCATTCCTTACTTCTTTCTGAGTCCTTCCAGCCACTACTAAGTTGCCTACATATTGTATTAAAACTAATCCCTGACCTAACTCATAAGATTCTAATAGTTGCTCTAGGGCTTGGCCGAACAAGTTTGGGGATTCCATAAATCCTTGAGGCAAAACTGTCCACCGTAATTGTTGCTTCCTATGTGTCCTTGGATATTCCCACTCAAAGGCAAAATAATCTCAACATTTTTCTTCTAAAGGACAAGCCCAAAAGGCATCTTTCAGATCTAAGACACTATACCGTTTATAATCTGGGCTTAATCGGTTAAGTGTAGTGTGTGGATTGGCTACTGCAGGGAATCTGGTAACGGTTCGCTCATTCACGGCTCTCAAATCTTGTACTAAACGATAAGAACCATCCGGCTTTTTCACTGGTAGTATGGGGGTATTGTGGGGTGACGTGCAGGATTCTAAAAGCCCTTGAGCCAAAAGTCTTTCAATAATTGGCTGCAAACCTTCTCTTCCTTCCTTGGAAATGGGATATTGTTTTACTCGAATTGGATGTTCAGGATCTTTTATGGAGATTGTAATGGGTTTAATATTCAATCTCCCGACCAATCCCGGGTGGTACCAGGTGTCTGGATTGATTTTGCTTCATCTTCCGTGATTAATAGACATAATTTAACTTTTAACTTTTCTTGATCCACTTCCAGGCTGATTCCTAATTCTACTATTAGATCTCTTCCCAAGAGATTATATTCAGCTTCTGGCACCAACAAAAATGTCCCTATCCCATATTTATCTGAAGTTTCTATCTCTACACTTTTAATTAAGGGTATGTTCAAAGGCTTTCCTTTGGCCCCTATTACTTGAAATTTCTCTTTTGACTCAACGCATCTGATGGGCAATATTTGAACAGTTGATCTTTCGGCATCTGAGTCCACAAGGAACTCAAACACCTCATGCTGAGGACCCAATTTTAATTTTATTAAGGGCTCTGCAACTTTAGGGATCCCCAGCAAATAGAGCCCCTGGCTCCCCTAATCTTCTTTGAAAATCCCTTCATCCTGCTTTTTCTTCGGCAATTCCTCTGTAGATGACCGTTCTTGTGACAGTATCACCGTATCACAGTATCACAGTATCCTAAGGTTGGAAAGGACCTCTGAGATCATCAAGTCCAACCTATAACCCAACACTAACACCAACCGTCATCTAAACCATGGCACTCAGTGCATCATTCAGTCTCCCCTTAAACACCTCCAGGGTCGGCGACTCCACCACCTCCCTGGGCAGCACATTCCAATGGCCAATCACCTTTTCAGTGAAGAACTTTTTCCTAACATCAAGCCTAAACTTTCCCTGACGAAGCTTGAGTCCATGCCCTCTAGTTCTGTCGCCGGTCACCCGAGAGAAGAGACCAACCCCTGCCCGACTACAACCTCCTTTTAGGTAGTTGTAGAGAGCAATGAGGTCTCCCCTGAGCCACCTCTTCTTTAGACTAAACAGCCCCAACTCCCTCAGCCGCTCCTCGTACGGCTTATTATGCTCCAGCCGCTTCACCATCTTCGTTGCCCTCCTCTGAACAAGTTCCAGTATCCTAACATCTTTCCCAAACTGGGGGGCCCAGAACTGCACACAATATTCCAGATGAGGCCTAACTAGTGCCGAGTACAGGGGTCAATAACTTCTCTGGTCCTGCTTGCTACACTATTCCTGATGCAGGCCAGAATGCCATTGGCCTTCTTGGCCACCTGGACACATTGCTGGCTCATGCTGAGCTTCCTGTCAACCAGCACTCCCAGGTCCTTTTCTGCCTGACTACTCTCCAGCCACTCTGTCCCCAGTCTGTAGCTCTGCATGGGATTGTTGTGTCCAAAATGAAGTACCCGACATTTGGACTTATTAAACATCATCCCATTAGAATCAGCCCATCTCTCCAACCTGTCCAGGTCCCTCTGCAGGGCCATCCTACCCTCTAACAGTTCAACCCTTCTTCCCAGCTTGGTATCATCTGCAAACTTGCTGATGATGGACTCAATCCCCTCATCCAGATCATCAATAAAGATATTAAACAGGACCGGACCCAACACCGATCCCTGGGGGATACCACTGGTGACCGGCCGCCAACTGGATGAGACACCATTCACCACCACCCTCTGGGCTCGGCCATCCAGCCAATTCCTAACCCAGCACAGAGTGCTCCCATCTAAGCCACGGGCTGCCAGCTTCCCTAGGAGTCTACTGTGGGAGACAGTGTCAAGGGCCTTGGTATATCACATCCACAGCCTTCCTCTCATCCACCAGGCGAGTCACACGGTCATAAAAGGAGATCAGGTTGGTCAGGCAGGACCTACCCCTTTTAAACCCATGCTGGCTGGACCTGATCTCTTGGCCGTTCTGCAGGTGTCGCATGATTTCACCCAGGATTATCTGCTCCATGATTTTACCTGAGACCGAGGTCAGGCTGACAGGTCTGTAATTACCTGGATCATTCTTACAGCCCTTCTTGTGGATGGGCGTCACATTGGCCAACTTCCAGTCTTCCGGGACCTCTCCAGTGAGCCAAGACTGCTGAAAGATGATGGAGAGCGGCTTAGCAAGCTCATTCGCCAGCTCTCTCAACACCCTAGGATGGATCCCATCAGGCCCCATAGAGGGTCCAAGTGGCTCAGCAGGTCTCTAACTTCCTCCTCATGGATTGCAGGAGGGCCATATTTCACCCTGCCCACATCAACCACTTCGGAGGAGCAGCTGTCAAGCGAGCTGACATCCTTGCTGTTGAAAACTGAGGCAAAGAAGGCATTAAGTACCTCAGCCTTCTCTGCATCTTTGGTTACTATATTTCCCTCCACATCCAACAAGGACTGTAGGTCGCTGCCACCCTTCTTTCTACCATTGATATATTTATAAAAACTCTTCTTATTATCCTTAACAGAAGTGGCCAATTTGAGCTCCAGCTGGGCTTTTGCTTCCCTGATTTTTTGTCCTACACGACTTAACAACATCTTTGAACGTGACATGGCTTACGTCCCCTTCTTTCCAACGACGATACATCCTCTTCTTCTTACTTAGTTCCTTCAGAAGCTCCCTACTCTTCCAGGCCGGCCGTCTGCCCCTACGACTCTTCTTACAACACATGGGGACAGCCCGCTCCTGCGCCTTCAAGATTTCATTCTTGAAGTGTATCCAGCCTTCCTGGACCCCCTTGCTACTAAGTGCTATTTCCCAGGGTACTTTCCTGACCAGTTCCTTAAATAATCCAAAATCTGCCCGCCGAAAGTCCAGTATCGATGTTCTGTTCCTGGCTTTTCTTTTTACATTGTTTAGAGAGAACTCAATTATTTCATGATCACTACACCCCAGACAGCCTCCGACAACAACATCACCCACCAGCCCTTCTTTGTTTGTAAACAGCAGGTCAAGGAGAGCCTCACCCCTGGTGGACTCACTCACCAGCTGTGACAGAAAGCAATCCTCAATACACTCTAAGAACCTCCTGGACTGCCTCCTCTCGGCAGTGTTAAGTTCCCAGCAGATATCCGGAAGGTTAAAGTCTCCTAAAAGAACAAGGGCAGTAGTAACACTCCACCTCTCGCGAACACATTGGTCCTCTCAAAGTCCATCGGGGTTCTCCGAGGATGTACCCTTCTCCTATCTTGGTAAGCTATACTGCCTTGCCTAGATTTCCAAACCTGGCCACACGGCCCACCTTAGTTCTGTCGCTCTCTTACGGCCGCCATCAATATTTTTGCTTGTTTCTTTTGACTTTCTTCTTTTCTCCTTATATACACTTTCTGAGCTTTCCTTAATAATTCATCTAAACCTTTGTCCTGCCAGTCTTCGATCTTCTCCAACTTTTTCCATATGTCTATCAAAGATTTAGCCACAAACTGTGTCTTTAACAATGCTTGCCCTACCTGACTCTGAGGGTCTAATCTGGGATACACTTGCAAGCTTCTCCCTAATCTCTCTAACCATTCTGTGGGGGTTTCCTCTTTCTTTTGTTGTTCATTAAAGGCTTTACTAATATTTTGTCCTTTTGAGACGGAACCCTTTATTCCATGAATTATTATATGCCGGAGGTCAACCATATTATTCCTATGTGCTGGGTTCTGATTATCCCAATTAGGCCATTGTAAGGGCCATTTGACCTCTCCGGCAGATCCATGTTGATGTCTCTGATCCCAATTTCTCACGCCTGCCATTCTTATAATTCCACATTCCTCATTAGTAAACAAAATCTTTAGGATAGACTCCATATCATTCCAAGTATAGATGTTAGGTCCGAGGAACTGGTCAAAGCATTCAGCTACCCCTAATGGATCTTCTAATAGCCGCCCCATTTCTTTTTTGAATTCTCTTACATCTCCAGATTTAAGGGGTAAAGATACGAACCCTACTCCAGGTTGTGGTCCCCCCATGGTGGTTTCTCTTAACGGATACAATAAACTCTCCTCCGCCCTTTTTCTAGTCTGGCTTCTGGTAACTCTTGGGCTGGGAGAAGTATCCTCCTCTTGAGACACAGGGTCGGAGTGATCTGGGTCCAATTCTTGTGGGGGTGGAACATAGGGTGGAGGAGACGAGGTAGTTCATCTTCCTCCCCCCTTCTTTTTTTTTTTTTCTTTTCTCTTAATGGGTATAAATTTGCGGTCTGTGTTGTTCCCAGAATCCATAGGAAGGCATACTCACTTTCCTCCTTATTAAAGGGGAGCTTGTTGTAAACATATATACTTAATTGCTGACAAATCCAATTTTCAAATGGTCCATAGATCGGCGAATATAAATCTTTCCTTATTAATTTTCCTCCCCATATTTCCATACAAGAATGGATCATCATTTCCTTGGACTTCCCTTTTTGGGACGGGGAACTTTCCCAAAACTAAATCATTAATCCTAGAGCGCTATCTGGGGGTATACCAGGGAGCCCACCCCCACCTCGCTTTTCCTGCATGGATCCAGAAGTCTTACTCTTCTTCTGGCCCATCTTCCAAGAGTGCCTTCTCTCACACACAAACCAGACACTTTCCTCCTTTCGTGGCCCATGTTCTCGCAGACAATGGGAACCACACTACCGGGAGGTCCACACTCACTTCACCCGGTGGACTACTAAGTCCAGTGAACGTCTCAATCACTCGCACCCTGGGTACCCAGATCCCGACCAGACGGAAACGCAATATACTTACCCACTTTAGGGTCTCCGGTTCTTCATGCACAAAGATTATGGGAAAACTGCAGTATATTTTCCTTTGCTTTCCTGTCTCCATTCGGAAAATCCAGGTGAACTAAATCGGAGTCTCCTCTGGGACCACCTGAAGATGGGGCACCCTCCCTGAGTCGAAGTCCGAGTCAGCTTTCTGGATCCGAGTCACGGCACCAAAATTAATACAAGCGAATGAAGGCAACAGAGTCCCAATCAAGTCTACTAAATATTTATTCAGATAGGACAGCAAAAGCAGTTCTGGGCGGCCTGAGAGTCACAGCTCCACCAAGGCTCACACCCCTAAACGGCTCAATCAGTCCCTTTTATTCTCTTGAGGGTCCTGTCAGCTTCTCAATAGCAGTTTGTTTAGGCATCTCCTTCTTCCTTGGTCTTATCTCCCCCACCCCCCCATGGTCTTGTTTACTTTAAACATTCTTAGAGCCTGGTTTTAGGACTGCCTAAAACAATTTCTTTTTTGCATGCAAGGCTAAAAGGAAACATATATCACAAAGGTAACACAACATGACAATTTCTGTTCACTTAAGATAACATACTCAGATAACATCTGGTCAAGCAGGATGTTCCCACATCTGGCGCCTGCCTTCCCTGTTTGACCGGTTTGATCAGCAAATTACTTCTGGGTTGCTTATTACACTAACATACGCTATTTTGGGTAAAGCATCATTATCACCAGGAAGGATGAAAACAGCAACAGAGAAATGAAAAAATATTTCTCCAAAATTTCTTTTCTAGAAAAGTATACAGGTGCATATTATGTGAATAGAAACACAGAACTGAAACATCAAAATATACTTAACTGTCTAATGAACATTGTTCAGAAAGGCAGAGTTGTTTGCCTGTGTTTGTAGAAAAATTTTTGCATTTTGCAGTAGAAGTAAGCTATAGCCACAAGGAGGGGGAAAATAATTATGTATATGTATTTAAATATGAAGCCCTGTAAATAAGCATGTTGTACTTTCATCAGTCGCCACAATCCTCTCCTGATACTCATCCAGATGAAAACACACAATCGCATTGCTCTTTTTGCTGTGCCAATAGGCATTATAATCATCTTGCAATAAAGTCAGTTTTAGCCTTATCATGAAAACATGAGTATGTAAGTGCATGTATTTCTTTTTTTTTGGATAGAGTGATGTTGGTGCAAAGGTAGGTCTTCAGACCCCAATTTATCTCTGTTTACACTACTTGGATTTACCCACCAAAAGTTAAAGTCTGAGAACACCTCTTGTACACTCTTCTTTCAGTATGTACCCTGCCTGTCTGTAAGTGGATGGCATGGCTCTGCTGAAAGGTTATATTTGTTGTAATAGCTTTCCTTTGAATTCTCCATTCATAAACATAATTGTTTGGAGCACTATGTTGTGTTGTTTGGAGACAGTAGTAAGATGTGCAGCACGTCAGAGGACTGCACTATAAATGCTAGCTGCTCATTGCTGGGAACTCTGGCTAATTAAAACAAAAGTGTTGAACCTTGGGGGTCTAGGATGAGTCTAGATCAGCCAGTGATCAAATGCATAAATAAGAAGGATCAGTGTGGGTCTTTCATTAAGAAGCTGTCTGAAATGCTGTCTGCTGCTGTAGCTACCTGGTAACATGCTGACAGCTAAAGCTTAGGAACAGAAGGAAAAACACTCGCTTAGGAAGAGTCCCTGATGTTCAAGCAGACATCAGAATTTGAAGTTCCTAAAATACTGCAACAAATATTTTAAGCAAAGTTCTTAGACTAAAAATAGAAAAGCTGAGTAACTAGGAATATGTGATTCTGCCTTTTAAATAATTGCTGAACAAGATCTCTTAATAATTGAACAAGTTCTGATACAGTGCATAGTCTATACAAAGAAAATTAAGACTACGAAAGGATAATAAGGGAAACAATTCACATCTAAGTTGGTCAGAAAGAAAGCCAGAAGGTTGCCTTAACAGAGAGCTTGATGATAAGTCTGATCCCTACAGAATGTGAGAAAAGGCAAATCTGGCCATCATTTCAAGTCCTAAGAAGCAGTTTTCTGAATGTTTTGTAACAAGACTTTGCAAACTTCTGGGTGCAAGGATGTGCCATACTTAATTAAACTTTTAGTTGTTTGAAGTTTTCTAGGCCCCAGGCAATGGGAAGTCTTTCTTTAACAAATCATGCAGCGTGGAACTGAGATCATACATGAGAGGCAGTGGCTTGCACAAGGGAATGACTTAGTAGCCATCCATTACAATGATACTTCCTGCCTACTTAAGCACACTTATTGTGTGTAGCTAGAATGGAAAATGAAGATAGCAATAGAGACCTTTCAGAACTGGATGTGCAGTCAATCTACAAATACGCAGTTTGCTTATACATACTAAACAGCCTTTTACAGCGCTGAGCTTCCAGGCATCCCTGAGTACATTGCTTTTTATATTTAAATAACTTAGTTTGCTTAAAAGTAGGGGGCTCCTTCTATCCAAAGTTCTGGTATTTCCGGTACCTTAAGGCAAATATCACAAAAAAAAAAATTCAGTGTATGCAAAGCCTGCATGGACAAGATTTCTTCTCAGATGCCAGTAGTTATCACTATGAGTCAGATTATGGAAGATATGCATTAAAAAACCAACAGTTTTGACTGAATCTTAGAAGTTTATTTTCCTCTCTGTAAAAACTTAACTTGAAAACCTGTTGAGCAGACATGATTGCTACAGATGAGAAAAGTGGGGGTGAAAAGGAAAATAATATGTGGAAGAGAAAAATGGCTACCTGAATGGCAGATGTTCACCAATTTTTGACCATTGCTTTTGAATGCTGGTAGCTAGAATTTCTGACGTTCCCAGCAAGTGACAGGAAGGAATGACACAGGATGCAAGGAGAAAAAAAAATGATGACTTCAGGCAAAACAAGTATCCGTAGCAAATTTTATAGTGCATTTTCAGGAGAAACAGTCTACTTCTCTTTAAAAGGTATTTAAATTTTATCAGTAAATCAGCCCTTTAATGAAGGTCACTGAGTTCAAACTGAACTATGGCTGTAAATAGGTATTTGTTTAAAGCACTCACAGGGCCTTTGCTTCTGAAAAATATGCAGCCGATTTTCATCACTGTTGAGATACTTGGGTTCTTCTGTAGTCTTACTAGGAACTTAAATGGCTAAGTAGTATCATTTTTAAAAATATATTCTTTCTGCCACGTCTCAGATGGAAGAAACATTTCCTCTGTCTGATATTTAGCAATGCTTCATATCTACATATATTTCAAAGATGGGGTTAAAGCCTGTATTATGGTAGGCTGGAGGTAGGAGCTTTTGCTGTAGCAACACTGTGTGTCCTGAGATGATTATTTTAATGCTTGATCTGCCATACATAGAAAATTTGTCTAAAGTTGATTGCAGGCTTAGTAGGCCCAAATATGGAGGAGAGCTGGGCTTCCTCAGAGCTCTGGCTGCCCAACGTTTGTGCTATTTCCTCTGTACAGCATCAGTCTGCTCCAGGTCACTTTGGAACCCTGTAAAGACACAATTCCCCACATCTCCCCTTCTCACTCTATGGTCAGCTGCAGTTTACAGAAGTTAAATGGGCTAGTGAAATATATGATCTGATTCTGCTTGTGATACCAGTTAGAATCCAGGTAACTTTATTGGAAGTCGAATCGTAGTTGCAATAAAGATAAAAGAGATGGAAAGTGGTGTTTTAGAAACCTTAATCCTTTTATTAGCTTATGTAGAATTATGTCTGATGCCAAAAGCATAAAACTATACTGATCAAAAATATAAGCTTACTTATATTTGCAGCTAAGTCTGCAGGAGCAATCTGAGTGTGAATAAAACAATATGGAGTTTGATGTCTTTATTGAAGTTTGGCTATAGGAATTCAGTAATCTTATTGATCACATCATGCCAAGATGAGATATGAAATCAAATGTCTCATCTAGTTTAGTTTGCAGTTGTAATGATTTACCCAGAGGGTCTTACTTTGCATGTGGCAATTGTATACCACCCTTTCACAGTGGAAACAATCTGTTTGGAAATGAATACTTGAGATCTCCAGGACGTTTACTGAGAGAGCAAATGTAAAATTGTACAGTCAGTACCTCCTTTAAAAGTAAAGGTTGTGCTGAATAATATTATATACAGACAATTAGTTATTCACTGCCCAAGAAACCTGACGAGAAGAACACATCTGTTGTAAATTTAATGAACAAATCCAAATGCCTTGTATCGTGAAAATAACCTGGAAGATTTAGAAAAGTCTTTGAGCACATGGAATTGATGTATAACATTTCAAGGTGAAAATAAAGGGAATAGACCCACATTTGTGACCTTTTGCAGGTTAGCAACCATTTCGAAGAGAGGGGATCCACTTGACTACATGAGGAAAAATACCTTTGCCAGTAGCTTGGCATGGCTCTAATAGGAAGAGCGTTAAACTAGGATTCGTCAACAAGCTGTGGGAGGGGCAGGCAAGCAAAAGGCCTGAGGTGATGAGAACAGAAGAGAAATACTAATCAATGAGACAGAGCCGAAGTGTAATCTTTTTGAACATAGGCATGTGAAGAAGTAAGTGCTTACAGAAGAGCCTTATGATGAAAGCTCTCAAGCCTATACAGAGGAATTCACACACTTGGAAGACTCTCTGCGGTGGCTTGATCCTGGCTGAACACCAAATGCTGACCAAGCACCTTTATAACTCTGCCTCTTGATCTGGTTTAACTAAAGCATTCCATTATTCTAACTTTTCAGCTAAGCCTCATCTAAGTAGCTTCATTTTTCTGAAAGTTAACAAACATTTTTCAGATACTATCTGTCTCTAGAATTGATAACAATATTTACAAGTGCCACCACTCTTATGAAGAAAGACCATACTTATAGAAACAAAGGCCATCTTCGAGTTGGTAGAATGCTACAAGTCCAAAGGGTTAGAAAGGGTCCCACCTGCAGGAAGGAGTGGACAGTACTGGTCATCCAAGACCAAGAAAGTATTCCATGCCGAACATCATACTCTGTATAAAGCTGAGGGATTGCAAAAGACAAAATCTGTTCTTTGGTGACTGGCATTTGGTAAGGCCATCCTTCTCCCCTCTGATTCTAAATCCTTGCATTCCTGAATCCAGCTGCCACTGAGTCTGGCCTAGAAACTTTCCCTGAGGCGTCAATGGAGACGTGCATCTGTCAACAGGGTGTTCATTTTGTATATTTATATATTTTTATTATTTTCTTGTTACTATTATTTTCCCTTGTATTATTGGTAAATATGCTTTAGGTTTTTTATTTCCAGCCCACAAATCTCTCTCCCTCATTTCCATTTCCCCTTCCCTTGTGTGTTTGTGGAGAAATATGTACACTGCCTGTGTTTAGCTACCGACCAGGTCAGGAGGGATGCTAAACTGTAGCATTTTATCAGCTGGACAGAGGAAGAAAAAAATGGTGACTGTCTCATGGATTGAGTGGCTCAGCTTTGGCCAATGGCAGCTCTGTCTTTGAGCTGACTGGCATTGACTCTCAGACATAGGGGAAGATTCTGGCTTCTTCTCACGGAATTCACCTTTGTAAACCCCCATTGACAATAAAACCTTGCCTCACAAAGTCAGTGTACTCTCTGCAATGCTTCCAATGTAGAACAAAGGAGTTAAAAGTCTGTACGCAGTCACAGGGCTATGATCTCTTTGGGTTCAAGAAGTGTGATATGACTGAATAAGTTACTGGAGTGCTGTGCTGGATGGATACAGGCTCCTTAAGGAGGGACAGAGAAGGAACAAAAGAAGGAGTGGCCCTTTATGTAAGAGCGTGGGTGCAATACATGGAGCTCTGCCTGAAAATGGGTCTGGAGGTATCTAAGAGCTTGTGGCTGAAGATTATCAGACAGAACAACAGGGTTTCTATTGCAGCAGGTGTCAATTATAATCCCTCTGACCACAAAGATGTAGTAGATGAGGCCTTCTTTAGATGAATGGAAGGAACTTCACAATCCCAGGCCCTTATTGTGAACTTAACCACCCTCATATGTGCTGGAGGGACACAACACAAGGAATCCTGAAGATTTTTCTAGAGTGCGTACAACTTCTTGACGTGGGTGATTGTGCAGCCAACAAGGTAGGATGCTTTGCTGCACCTGTTACAAGCAAGGAAGGACTGGTCACATATGTGACAGTCAGGGTCAGCCTTGGCTAAAATGAGCATAAGATGGTGGCATTCTTGATACTAGGAGGAGGGAGCACAGCAAAAAACAGACCATAGCCCTAGGTTTCAATAGAACAGACAGCGTCTTCACAGATCTTCTTGCCCAGTAACATATTTTATGGTATTAAAGCATTTCCAGCTTTCTAGCCATGCAAATACTATATTTTTCAAAAAAATATGTGTGTCTATGGGTAACTCACAATCTTAGAGTGGGAGACTATTTTTTTAATTTTTTAAAGAGAGAAAAAGTGTAAGAAAGAAATTTTGTCTTCATCTATACTTTAATATCAGAGACTTTGCTGATATCAGTATATTACAATGGAAACAACTGTAATCTCCAGCCTAGCACTCCTCTTCTAGACAGGGGACTTTGAATGTTTTTACGATTTGTTTTCAAACGCTTCCTCAAAATGCTTTTTCGAAGCAGTGCCTACAAATACCTGCTATGGCTAAAGCACTCGCATGTAATCTCTGCTACTTATCAGAATGATCAGTTCAGGCATATTGTTTTCTCAGATTCTTCTGTGCCTTATCTTTTACTTCTTCCTTATGCTTGCATTGTAAGCTCTTCCAAGGAGGAAAAATGTGTTTAGTACTGATCAGTTTGTATTTCTATTCTATGCATGTATGGGACATTCTTGCCTTCTGATAATCCTGTCTAAAATAATCTTGTGGCAGAATAGCTACTCTTGCTAATACTTTTGCTATTATTCCTGTTTTTACCAGCTGAGGATGTTACCAGTTTATATATTATTTGGCCTTGAACTATCTCTCCATAAAAATACGTGGTCTGTCAGGAATTTAACTTTTCTACTCGGCATCCCACACTCTCCTTCACTGTTCAGTAGAATTCAAAACCAAAGCTCTGCCTCTTTGAATTCATTTTGTCACAACTGGGAAGGATTTCTGTGTAACTCACTACTTCATAGCTCCATTTTTCTCTCAGTGTAAGATCTGATGGGAAGAAAATCTCTAACTACTTAAAGTTTTCTACATTTTTAATTTATTCAGACATATTCAATTTGTTGTGACAGTTTAGGAAAAATAAGTGCCATCCTTAGAAATAAAATCCCTGCCACTAAGTTAGGTATTTCACTGCCAGAGAATGACAAATGACTTCAAGTTACAGAAAAGTTTGCACCTTGCTCTGGTATAGGACCAGCCTCATTCAGAATCTATCTGCAGAAGTAAATGACTTTATACAGAAGAGCTTTCACAAGCACAATGGCACTGCAGTGGCATAGCTTAATTTCTCCCACCATCCAGCCCTAATACTCATCCTACATGAGATCAAAATAGCACAAATGTATAGTTATATTTCTGATAAGCAAGTGTGAGTCAACTTGCTATAATTGTTAAACTCTCATAATTTTAATATATATATATGAATGACATGTTCTGACTATATTTCTCAGTTCTGATTAGACAAGAAAGGGCTTAGAGGATTTATTCAGTGTTCAGTTTTCAATGTTTTTTATTATAATTAGCAAAATATTTAACATTTTGAATTGGGAATGTTTTGTGCTGTGTACCAATGTCTATTCAAGCTTCAACTACACCCTGAAAAGACAGGTCTGCAATGTCAACACTATGATCTGAGCTGAACTACAATTCCTATTGAAGTAACACCAACTACATACACTCTTATTTATTGAGACAGTAATTTGTCAAGCTTCAAATTAGGTAGCTATGAAAAGTAAGGGGTGGTATGCTATCCGTGACAACAAATTTCTCTTGCATAATTTAACTGTCCTTGTTCAGCTGTCATATAGGAAGAAAAAGATGTCACAAAATCTTGGTTTAGAGTGGCATTAGCGCAGCTTTTTTATGTGATGTGGTACACATTGGCCTTGGTTCTTTGAAAAGAAATCCTTAAGCAAATAAGACATGTTCTTTTCCAGAGAAGTCAATCGGTCTCTATTCCTGTTTCTATTTTGAAATAATCCTGCAAGTAAAGATGAGCATTGCTTATGTAAGCCCAAAAGACAACAAATGCCTCTGCTCATGTTGAGACATTAAGCTAGCTCACGCACTGCTGCTGTTTGAGATGGGATATAAAGATTGCACATAATTTTAAAGTGTAAGGAAGTCTTGTAGTCCTAACCATACGCCCATCTGCCGAAGCCTGGATTGCTTTCACTGAGAAAGGGAAGCCCCAAGTGAGACCATACTATGAAATCAGATTTGGAAAAAATGAAATGTCTGCACGAAAAAAAATACCAAACACTTCTGACATAACTAAACACTAACTTTCAGTATCTTGCAAATCGTCCTTGACTTTGTATGCATATGGATGAGATATGAAAGACAAACAACAAATGAATGAGTTTAAGATATATATTTGCTTTAGACTTGACCTTTTCTGCAAAGTAACATCTGTACAAATTTTGACTAAATTCTAATACTCTATTTCTTTCAAAAATCCAGTAGAAAGTCCTTTTCAGGGAGATATTAAAGAAAATTATACAGGAGTGCAAAGTGGCAGGCTTTAGTCCTAACATGAATATTCCCTTTTTAAAGACGAATTAGGCAGTTAGATTGTATAATACAATAACTTCATCAGAGAGAGAGTCAGTATCAAAGACTTTACTGAAAACCATAAAGATCACATCAACTGGCTTCCCTTGGCCATCTAGGTGGGCAACCTTGTCATAGAAAGAAATTTTTTGTCAGTCAGGACCTTCCTCTTATGAGTTCATGTTGGCTGGGACCAATGGCTGTATTATCTCTTAGGTGTTTTTCAATAATTTTCTCTTTAATCTCACCAGGCACTGAAATGGGACTGAAAAACAGACCTGGAGTTACTGGGGTCATCCCTGCTTGCTCTTTTTTGAAAACTGTGACATTTGCCAGCTTCCAGTAAACTTGTACCTCTCCAGATTCCTGAAAACATCGAAAACTCACTGAGAGAGGCTCCGCTATGATACCAGCAAACTCTTCAAATACCCTCAACTGAATCCCATCAGGCCTCATTGACTTATAGGGATCTGACTGGAACAGCAAGTCCCATACAAGTTTGGGGTTGACTGAGGGTTTATCATTTGCAAAGTCATGGTCCTCTAGCCCAGGGATTATAGTGTAGTAATTATTCTTGCTTTTTATTATTATTTTAAAATTTTCCATATGAAATATGAGACAGGACATTTAGTATTGAAAAATTTCTAATAAATTTCTGCTACACTTTTACTTCTTATCAGAAGGAGACTGACTCAATTGCTTCAGAGATTTGTACTAAGCTTTAGGTCAGTATATTTTTTTTCCTCTCAGGAAAAGTAATCACTTAGTCACTCTACAGTGTCACTTAGGCACCTGAATGCCCTCTGCCTGTCACTACTGTGATGACACCACTTCTCTCTTACCAGGGAAAGTGAGTGTCTAAAACCAGAAAAAATGGGCAAATTGACACTCTGCAAAATGAACATGAAATCACCTAAAAAAAACCCTCTGAGTACTCTGGTTGTACATTACATAGATAAGATATGTCACATACATCCTGATCTATGACATCTCTCAGAAGGTCTAGTGAAAATCAAAAACCTTTAGGGAGTCCTTAGTTAAGCTTCCAGCTAACATATAGGAAATCAAATTTCCAGAGAATCTAGTGGGTCTTGTGAAAAGACTTCATTTTTTTGATCAGTTTATATAGGGAAAAAATAGAAATAAATATTGAACTGAAAATTAATTGCCTTGTTTACAACACATTTTCTGAAGAATGAAAACACAGATGAAAATGCAGAAGTTCATTTCATTTAGCAAAGCCTAGATTGGGGCGGAGAGGGGACGATAGGGGAGAATAGAAGGGAAGTTGCGGTCCTTTGAAAAAGTTCCTATCTTCCCAACTGAAAACACAAGAGAACATAATAAAATAAGTCAAACGCACTAATAGAACTAAGAAATCATTTTTTCCCCTATTTGTCTTTCTTAGATGTCCAAGGAGTCAATGAGGGAAACAATTTTCCTGTTGCACTGACTGTGAAAGGTACTTTGACAGCTTCTTCATTGAAATCGTGGTAGAAAATTACTACCAAAATAAAGACTCATTTCATGAGCTTTCTGATGCACGAGGCTGAGTGAAAGCTGTCTAAAACATACCACTTTGTACACCAAAGTGAAGGTATATATAAAGAGGAGTGATGATAGTATTATTTTTAAATATCTTGTAATAGCCTACAACCTGCTAGAAAATAATTTCTCTAAAAAAATTAGAACAAAAATAACAAAGAATCAGATTAGTAACAGTCAATAATCAAGCAGTCTTTGTTCAGCAGTCAAGGGTAACGGAAATGCCTTTATTTTTACTGACTGGAAATGCACTTCTATATTCAGTCTTTGGGATTACTTTCGTGATTATTTGGACTAAATTATTTGGATAAAATCGGATGATAATGACAAGAAAATTATATAAAAGGGTCACCTGGTTCTATGCTAACATATAATTCTGCTTCAGTGAAAAAAAAGACCATAATATTTCAACATTATTGATTTCCTCTAGATTCAAAATAATCTAATAAAATATACTCCATGTTTTATACAGTTAGAACCTTTGTAGCATTCTGAAATGAAGTCTTTAATAGCTTAGAATCATTAATACTAAAGGTAAATAAGTGAGATTAAATATTTCTATAACTCATTTTATGAATAAAACAGAGGCATCATTAAAGAGCAATCAGACTGTTAAGCCGCAATTTTTCAGTATCAGCAATTTACTAACACTGCAATAAGCACAGGCTGACAGTACAGGAGAGGTAAAATAGTCTGGTCACTGTATAAGATGCAGACTGTCAGCTCAGCTTTTTGGGAATAAAGGATAAAATGTCAGTGGGATCATAACTTCATAGCAAATTGAACACTTTTAAAAATAAATATATAAAGCATCTCTAATTTGTGCCTTTCAAGGACATCCTGAAGGACTGTATGCTACTACTGTTCACTGTATCATTTTGCTTTTATCCTCAGAAGGATGAGTGCCTGCCTGAAAAGAATTTGAACATCTGAGGACAAAGAAGTGCATACTTAAATATCAAAGGAATAATGATATCTTATCGAGAACAAAGTGAAGAGTAAAGTGCCCTCAGTAAGAATGTTTAACATATGTAAGTACTGAAAAATGATAGCCTGATGTCTGCATTTCAGGTGTGCTACAGCAGATCTGGAGGCAGAAAATGACCACAGAGCAAGTGTTAGAAAAATGTCAAACAAAATAGTGTTGTGATTCTTCTGAAGTTTATCATGTCAAAACTTTTCTTAGGTCTTTTCCCAATAGTTGTCATATAGGTGCTGTGGGGGGAAAAAAGTAGACATATATATGAGGTACTAAATAGATGGGGAAAAGATCAGTTGATTAATTCGATTTCAGTCTCAGGGAGTTCTCTGTTCTCCACTTCTGAATGATACTAATGTCAAAAAAACAGTTGATGCTGGCTAAAGTAATAGAGAGTATAATGGTTTAAAAAACAGGTATGAAAAGGTTTGCTTTTAAAGACTGGGATTCCTTCAGGAAGTAAATAGTTTCATTCTAGTCTCTTGTTTCTTGAATTACAGTTGATGAAGGAAAAGAGAGATCTTTATTTTGACCTTAGTATATCAAGAAAATAATACAAGATATTCTATTATTCTCTTCAGAGTTACAGTAGGAGCAGTACCTTCTTTTACATCCCATTTTGTTGGCCTTGCCATGAACTTATTTGTCCTAGTGTCAGTAGATTTTCAATCTAGGAGCCCAAATCCATCTTTCACATAACTGGTATAATTCCCTGAAGTTCAAAAAACTGTAAAGAGTTACTAAAATTTACAAGCAAATCTGATATAAACATATCATCAGTGTAACTCTTTTCCAAATCTGTTTTGTCCGTCAGCTGAGGTATTCAGTGGAAGAGTAGGTTGTTTCTTGATATGATAATCTCGCACTGTCAATTCTCATTGAGGGAGCATGAAAGGAAGATGATCTCTCTCCTAACCAGCAAGATATTTTTTGACTTTTTTTTTAACTCGTCAATATATTATAGTCACATATATGGCTTCAAAGTCCATGAACTTTTAAAAAAACATATACTTGCATGGTATGCTAGAATGGTATACTAGAATGGTATGCTAAACCACTTTCAGAATTAAAAAGTCAGGAGCAATCTTTTATTTGGAAACTTTCATTTACATATACATGAGCAAATTTTGATTAGTGTTTACATTATTTATTTTACAGAGTGTTTAAATATAATGAGCACTTACACTTCTGCATCAGGAATAAACCTGAAAGACTGTTGGTAAAGTTTAAAAAATTAGCAAGGCCAAAAATATTCATTAAAAAATACAATAGATCCCTAGTGATAGATACCTAGTGATAGGTAGAGATGAATGAAAACTTCAGCTTAAAAAATTAGTCATTAGTAAGTCAATTACTTCAAAGTTATCATAGAATAATAGAATCATGGAATCGTAGAATTTTTTGTGATGAGAGACACCTTCAAAGATCATTTGGACCAAAACCACCTGCTGAGTGCAGGGACATCTTTCACTAGATCAGATTGCTCAAAGCCTTATCCACCCTGACTTGGCCACTGCCAATGAAGAGACATCTGCAGCTTATCTGGACAACCTGTTCTAGTGTCTCACTACCCTCATAATTAAAAAAAAATAAATAAAATCCTTGTATCCAATCTAAATCAACCCTCTTTTAGTTTAAAAACATTGCTCCTTGTCCTGTAACTACAAGACTTCGCAAAAAGACTTTGTCTGTCTTTCTTTATAAGCCCCCTTCATACATGTTTTCATCTGATAAGTGATGTCCCTGGAGCCTTCTTGTCTCCAGACTGAGCAACCCTAACTCTCTCACAGCATTTCTTTGTAGAAGAGGTCTTCCATCTCTCTAATCATTTTTATTGCCTTCCTCTGGATACACTTAAATGGATTCATGTCTTTCTTGTACTAGGGACCCCAGAACTGCATGCGGTACTCAAGTGGAGTCTAATGGGAGTGGAATAAGAGGGGGCAAAATTACCTCTCTCAACCCACTGTGGCACCAATAACTGAATATGCTATTCGAGATGGGGGCCTCACCAGTGACAGGACAATCATGTCCCTCGACCGGCTACCAATGCTGTGCTTGATGCACCCCAGAACACAGTTGACCCTCTTTGCTGCCAAGGCACACTATTGGCTCATATCCAACTTGCTGTTGACCAGAACCCCCAGGTCCTTTTCCACAGGGCTACTCTCCAACATCTCACTCCCCAATCTGTACGTGTATCCCGGGTTGTCATGTTCCAGGTGCAGAACCCGGCACTTGCCCTTGTTAAACTTCATGCTGTTGCTGATGGCCCAGCTCTCCAACCTGTCCAGATGCCTCTGTAGGGCCTCTTTTTCCCTCAAGAGTGTCAACAACTCCCCCCAGCGTCATCGGCAAATTTGGTTAGTAAATGCTCAGATTCTGCATCCAGGTCGTTGGTACTGGCCCTAAGAGAAGTCTTTGCAGAACCCTGCTAGTGACTAGTTTCCAGCCTGACATATTCCCATTCACTGTGAGCTTTTGAGCCTGATCCATAAGCCAATTATTTTTCCACCACATTACATATTTATACAGTTGTATGCTATACGTTTTTTTTAGGACAATACCATGAGACACAGTGTGAAAGGCCTTACTGAAATCCAGAAAAATTACATCAACCAGTTTTTCCTGATCAACTTGGTGGGTGGCCTTGTCATAGAAAGATATTGTTTGTCAGGACCGTCCCTTTATAAGCCCTTGCTGGGTGGGACCAATGACTGTGTTGTCTTTCAGATGCTTTTCGGTAACTCCCAGAATATTCTTCTCCATAATCTTACCAGGAACTGAAGTGAGACGGACAGGCCTGTAGTTACTGAAGTCATCCTTGCTACTCTTCTAGAAGATTTCTAGCTTCCAGTCACTTGCTACCTCTCCAGATTCCCAAGAGCATTGAAAAATCATGTAGAGAGGTCTCACTATGACATCTGCCAGCTCTTTAAGTACCGTTGTGTCCCATTGACTTGTAGGAGTCCAGCTGGAACAGCAGGTTATGCACAAGTTCAGGATTGATTGTGAAATTATCATTTGTGTAGTCCTGGTCCCCTGGCCATGGTGAAGTGGGCCGAACCCATCATCAGTATTGAAGATGGGAAAAAAAAGCATTAAATGTCTCTGCCTTTCCTACATGTTTGCTTATGAGGTGCCCATGCTCATCAAGGAATGGATCAATGTTATTTCTGGCCTGCATTTTGTTAATAACATATTTGAAAAAGCCCTTTTTATTATCCTTCACAGTGCTGGCCAGCTTCAACACTAATTGAGCCTTGCCTGCACAAATTTCTGCTCTGCAGCAGTGAACAACATTCCCGTAGTCCTCCCATATCACCTGTCCGTCTTTCCACTGGCTGTACACCATCCTTTTATGCCTCAATTTGATTAGAAGATCCATACTCAACCAGGCTAGCTTTCTGCCTTGCCCGTGTGACTACTGGCATTTTGAAATTGCGTGGTGCTTTGCTCTTAGAAGGTGATACTTAAAAAGTGACCAGCACTGATTGAGCCCAGCACCTTCAAAAGCTTTTTCCTGGGGACCTTACTAAGCAGTTCATGAATAACCTGAGGTGTATTTTCCTCATATCCAGAGTTCAGCTCATGTTGGTAGTTTTCCTCCTGTTGCCATAGATGTTAAACTTGACTGCTTCACAATCATTGTGACCAAGGCAGCCTTCAGTTGCCACATCACCCACAAGACCTTCTCTGTTCAATAGCAACAAGTCAAGGAGGGAACCTTTCCTGGTCGGTTCCCTCAGCATCTCTGCCCTGAAGTTATCAACCTGAGAGTTTAGGAATTGTCTGGACCTATTTGTCCCAAATGTTGATAACTGGCAAATTGAAGTCCCCCATGAGGACAAGGACAGATGACTAAGAGGCATCCCTCAGTTCCTTAATATATGACTCATCAGCAGCAGCATCCTGGTTGGGTGAATATGACAGCTGGTAATAAATAATTTCTGTGTTAAAAATTCAATTTTTTACACTATCAGTATTTGTTGGATATATTAAAAAGAAATATTATTTACTACCTGTCACACAATAATTCTGTGCCAGACAGATACATGTTTAATTATTAGTAGGGAGTATTATGCTTCCCATTAACACTAGACAGAAGCATTGTAATTTCTGAGATTAAAACAATACATTAAAATCTTAATGTTCATTATTCACTGTGGAAATAATGTATGGCATTACTATTGTGGGCTGTCAGAACTTTTGTGAGGTTTCTGGGATTAGAGCATTGCTCATCTGGGATGGTATTCTGTGATGTCGGCTAGGTTGCTATTTTTGTATGTTTTCTTCAACATATCGACTTAACACCTTCTCAGCTCTCTACTTTTCTTTATCTCCAAAATGTGGTTTCATTTCTGAACTCAGTGACTGCATCACTATAATTAATTCACTATTAAGGATCAAATAATTCATAACACTTGGATCTTTCTGGAATGCCTGGAACTGTCTCTTTTTGCAGGTACAGTAATTTTTATTTTGGCCAATCAGCAATAATGATAGACTATTGAATAAAGGAAGTCACGACTCAAGAGGTGTCACTCTTTTCTCAAAATGCTTTGGAAAATAGGTTACTGAAGATACTTGTCCTGGAGAAATGAAATACATATATTTTTATTAGTGTAAGAGAAAGTGGCACATTTAATAAAGCAGATGACCACATTCAGATTTTGTTATTGACAAGGTGTTTGACCAATACAATTATTATAATTGAGTATAACACTCTTGTTCAATCCTGATACTGGGCAACATCATAGTAAGTCCTCTCTAAATGATTTTTCAGTGCTTATGGGATTATGGAGAGGCAGCAGCTGACTGGAAACTAGCAGACATTGTCCCAGTTTTCGAGAAGGACAGCAGGGATGACCCCACTAACTAGAGGCCTGTCAGTGTAACACAAGTGCCTGGAAAGATTATGGAGATTTTCTGGAAGTTATCGAAAAATATCTGAAAGACAGTGTAGTCACTGGTCCCAGCCAGCAAGGGTTTACAAAGAGGTCATGTTGTGCAAACTTAATATCCTTCTATGACAAGACTTTTTTGACCAGTTGATGTCATATTTCAGGATGTCAGCAAAGATTTTGATACTATCTCTCACAGTATTCTCATAAATAAAATGTCCAGCATACAGCTGGATAAACACAAAATAAAATGGATGCAAAATTAACTGGTGGGTTGGGCTCAGAGAGTCATAGTGAATGGAGTTACATTAGGCTGCTGTCCAGTCAGTAGTGGAGTCCCACTACTAGGGCTGGTGCTGTTCAATAGCTCCCTAAATAACCTTGAAGGGCGTGAAGGTTTATTGAGAAAGTTTGCTGATGACACAAAACTGGGGGAAGCTGTTGACACAATTGGGCCATCACCAACAGCATGAAGTTTAACAAGGGCAAGTACCAGGTTCTGCACCTGGGACACGATAACCCCATACAGACTGGGGAGTGAGAAGTTGGAGAGTAGCCCTGTGGAAAAGGACCTGGGGGTTCTGGTCAACAGCAAGTTGGATATGAGCCAATAGTGTGCCTTGGCAGCAAAGAGGGCCAACTGTGTTCTGGGGTGCATCAAGCATAGCATTGCTAGCCGGTCGAAGGACATGATTGTCCTGTTCCACGCTGCACTGGTGAGGCTCTCACCTCGAATATTGTATTCATTTATGGGTGCCACAGTATAAAAAGGACATCAAACTACTGGAGGGTGTCCAGAGGAGTGCCATGAGGCTGATGAAGGGTCTAGAGGAGAAATCATCTGAGGAAAGGCTGAAGTCATTTTGTCTGTTCAGCCTGGAGGAGGCTGAGGAGGAGGGGACCTTGTAGTCCTCTACTGGTTCCTCGCAAGGGAAGGAAAAGGTTAATGTTATTATATATTATTATTTTGGTTAATAATGATGTACCTTTGTGAAGGGCCAGTTCTTTTTTTTGGATTTATTACAAAAATTTTATCTTTTTCCCTGCGGTGTTTTATGGTTCAATCTACGTGTTATTGCTCCTGAAACCCTTTTTCAGATTCCTGTTGTTCCCTCCCATGTTTTCCTGGAAGGCAGAAGCATAAAATGATTTTTTTTTTTCAGTATCACATCAGTGCTCATTTCTGAGACTGGTATGTGGTTTTTTTCTCCATGACTTCTCGTTATAAGTAAACAAAATGGCTAAAACGTAGTGGCTGCTTCATACACAGGAGAACTTTCAGGATACTGCAATCAGTTACTTAATAGATAAGTGCTGTTTGTTGTTATTGAATGTTTTCTAATTATGTGCCACTAGTCTTTTTATAACCAATATAAACATGGGATTATGAGATAATTTGGAAGAATGGTAGAAAGAAAACCACTCTTCAACAATAATATTCGTTCATTTAATGTGACAGCTTACCAAACTCCATACAATAGCATTTTTAAAAATAAGAAAAGTGGGGTGGAGAAGGCATCAGAACTTTTGCTATTTCTTTGATAGTTTACCTTTATTAAAAAAAATTGTCTGAATTTCTGGTTTGTAAACTCTAAACTTTCAGCCTGAATTCCAGCTTTCCTGCATTTGAACTTCCACTACTCTTTTTTCCTTTTTATTCACTCAGGGCTGACTGGAATATATTAACTTTCAATCCCTGTGACCTTATTTTTTCTCACACACTGAATAAGAGATTCCAAATGTAAATGATAATCAGCTACAAAAAGACCCCGAATCTAGCCAAGGCTGTGGTCTATGTTATGAATAAGCAGAAATCTGATTGCAGCTCTGTGGTCTATTTACACCAACAAGAATGATGTGATAGCACTTCATAGTATCACAGTATCACAGTATCCTAAGGTTGGAAAGGACCTCTGAGATCATCAAGTTCAACCTATAACCCAACACTAACACCAACACTAACACCAACCATCATCTAAACCATGGCACTCAGTGCCTCATCCAGTCTCCCCTTAAACACCTCCAGGGTCGGCGACTCCACCACCTCCCTGGGCAGCGCATTCCAATGGCCAATCACCCTTTCAGTGAAGAACTTTTTCCTAACATCAAGCCTAAACTTTCCCTGACGAAGCTTGAGTCCATGCCCTCTAGTTCTGTCGCCGGTCACCCGAGAGAAGAGACCAACCCCTGCCCGACTACAACCTCCTTTTAGGTAGTTGTAGAGAGCAATGAGGTCTCCCCTGAACCTCCTCTTCTTCAGACTAAACAGCCCCAACTCCCTCAGTCGCTTCTCATAGAGCTTGTGCTCCAGACTCTTCACCATCTTCGTTGCCCTCCTCTGGACACATTCCAGTATCCTAACACCTTTCCCAAACTGGGGGGCCCAGAACTGTACACAATATTCAAGGTGAGGCCTGACTAGTGCCGAGTACAGGGGGACGATAACTTCTCTGGTCCTGCTCGCTACACTACTCCTGATGCAGGCCAGAATGCCATTGGCCTCCTTGGCCACCTGGACACATTGCTGGCTCATGTTGTCAACCAGCACTCCCAGGTCCTTTTCTGCCTGACTACTCTCCAGCCACTCTGTCCCCCGTCTGTAGCTCTGCATGGGATTGTTGTGTCCAAAATGAGGTACTCGACATTTGGACTTATTAAACATCATCCCATTAGAATCAGCCCCTAGAATCACTTCTTTCTTCTACATCATAAATGGGGAAATGAGAAATGGGGATTATTGTAGTGTGTGATGTACTCACAGGAAATAACTTTGTTTTCTGTCATTGGAATCCATTACTTGGAAAGAAGAAAAACTTTACATAAAGGAGCGTGTTTCCTCTTGACATGGGAATAACTGATCCCAGACATCTCCAGAGCTGTTAAGACTTTGACCCTAGCTGGAGTACTTTTGAGTACTGCTGATGCTTTAGTATGACTAAGATTCATGATTCATTGCTTCAGGAACGCTTTCTCCTTACCTCCTTCCTTCAGAGTTTCCAGGACTATTTTTCTTTTTATAAAACATTTACTCAGAAGTCAAATGAAAGTAGCTGTAGTTAGCAGATGAAGTAAAAATGACTTTTTAGAAGTAAAAACCAAGGAACTTGGTAATCAATACTTTTACTAATGCATCGCATCAGCCCCGCAAATTAATTTTTACTGTAAGAATCACTAATACATTTGGGTTTTTCCCTTAGAAATGGAAGCTGACCCAGTATTATTGCTTATTTCATCTTTCAGAATTTTATATGACTTCAACCATAGTTTACTTCCCCTCTACTTAGTGTAGCAGTTCCAGACATTATTTTATTAAATATCTTGAATTAAATGTTTTCTGTCAATTACAGGTGATAGAGATCCACTGAGTGATACTAGAGTGCCAGCTTTAAGTGCTACGTTATAATATTCAGACCTGAAAAAAACAGAGACCTCTAATATATAAAATGTTTTTCAACTATGCAGGGGTGAAATTCATTACAAGTTGTTATCCACCCCATCCCCTGTCGTTTACACACTTTTTTTTCCTCCCTTTTTGAAGGGAGAGAAGTCCTAAAAACCTTGAAAGTGTACCAGTATTTTGGGGTTCTTGCAGTAGGCTAAAATATTGTTTAAACACAATGTTGCTGTGAAAACTGTGCAGAACAATGGAAAAAGCAGGAAAGATGACCAGAAGGGTTGTTCAAAGCACAATAAAAAGGTGACATTTCTGCAAATCTATCACTGCCATATTATTCTTTAAGGCGAAACAATCAGTTCAGAGTGATTTTATTGGCATGTATCTGTGAGTGACCGAAGGACAGGCAGCATTTGAACAACTCTTTTTTTTTCCTCTTTTTTTTTGTTAGCAAATCAGAAACTTCTTGGACAAGAAAATATTTATTTGAATAGACTTCTTTTGCCCAAAAGTTAAAACTTTTATAACAATTTGAAGTTGTTGACTGATTCAATTATTCTAGCAGTTAACTCACTTTTTTGTTCTTGTAGCAAGGATTTTTTTTTTTGCTATAAGCCGCTCAGTCCCTTCAGAAAACCTTAAACTATGTAGAGTGATCATACGCTAAGTCTCAGTTTATGCTGACGTCATGTTTACCACATGTGAGAAGGGGATCATGAAAGGGGAGTTATTCAAACCTATTCATTTTTAGTTTCACTGAAAAAGCCACTATAGCTGATCTAAATTACACTGACTGCAGCAATCAGGTAGGACATCTCAACTATATCTTTAATTGATCCTACCCACGCATGCTTCTCTGGCTCTATACCACCATGAGAACTCATTCAGAATGGAAGAATCTTCAATCATTCCTTCAAGATAATTTTCTGGCTACTTTCTGACTACTATTTGGGGAAAAGTAAGAGCATATACTGCAACTTCAACCCAGAATCAGAGTGCTAAAAATTATTCCATGGAATCACGTTGTAGAATAAAAAGAATGGTAGCTATCATCTAAAGAAAGACACAAGATTACATATCCCTAGTGACGGACATATTCTTTACTCCTCTACCTCCTTGACATCTGAAACATGTATGACACTAGACAGAAGTGTAACACTCTACAGCTTCTATGGCTTCTTGAGTAACTAGTGCTGCAATGCAGTGGGCCACGTCTGTACAGTGAGCAGGGGGAGTCTGGAGTTATGCCATTCAAGGGATTAATTGAGCTTCACTGATTGGTTTGTGGGATATTTTTACTGGTTTGTTTAATTAAAAATCATTTTACTGAGAAAAAAATAGTCTTTTGAGATTGCTCATATACATCACATGAAAACGTGAAGCACACAATTCAAAGGATCAAGTGAAGTAACATTTAAATGTCAGTAAGTGAATAATCCTTGTAATTGGACTAACACAAACAGGAAAATAATACTAAGTAATGAAACTTTTGTCACTCGTGTTCACAATATCTTCCCCTTTAGTGAGAGGGAAGTTCACTGAACGATTAGAGAGAGGGAAGTTACTAAATGGTCTGTTAAGGTGATGTTTTAGATTAGTCTCGTACTCGGCATCACAGGTGGGGTCTTCCTTATTGCAGTCTCTTTAAATTTATGCTTTCTGTAATAGGTAAACAATGACAAATTCATAAAATTTCAGGATCTGGCCAGACTACAATGCAGAAACTGACAGATGTTTTGTCATTTAAATTTACAATTCTGTGGGTTTCTTCTTCTTAAAGTGTCAGATGATTTAATACTATTTATGCTTCTGTTGAAAAAGTAAAGCAAACGAACCTGGTTTGGATTAGGATTGGGATTAAACCTAATTCTTCCCAGACTTTTCAGATTATTCTCTTCTTTAAGTCTCCTCTGTAAAAACAACAAAAAGAGTCTTTCTCTTTAAGGTTTTGCTTTCTCATTGACTTCTTTGGTACCTTGGAGTTGTTGACTGATTCAGTTATTCCATCAGTTAACTCAGTTTTTTGTTCTTGTAGCAAGGATGTTTCTAATCTGAATCACATCGAAAGAAGGAAATTACAATATTTTTTCAATCATAGTTTGGCTAGTCTCTCTGACAAATTTACTGGTTTGTGTGTAAGTCTGATGAGAGCATTGAAAGAAATTGATAGAATTAGACACCTTTGTGAGTCTCTACAGCAGAATTATACGTTTAGATGACAAAACTAACAAAGAATGGACTTTGCTGAGCCCTACTTTATGGCAATTTAAATGCTACCAAAAGTCAGTCCTGAAGGATGACAGAATAAAGAAAACACAAGAAATGGAAGACCAATAGGGTTCATTTCTAGATTAGATTTATAATTAACTGAGAGGTCCATTCACTGGTATTATCAAGATAGGTAGCTCTACGATTCCTTTATTTGTATTTAAATGAGTAGGAAGCACTTTGGCCAGTTCATGCAGTTGTCCCAGCTGTGTCCCCTCCTAGACTACTCAGAGGTGGGGAACTCTGGGAAACAGAGAAGGACTTGATTTGTTACCAATACTCCTCTGGTCAACAGTCTAAAACAGTATATCATACTGACTGCTATGAAGAAAATCAGCTCCCTCCCAGCAACACCCAGTACAATCATATAAAATATTAAAATTAAAAATAAGTTTTCAAAGACTAGTAAATATCTAACTCAGTCCTATTATATAGCCTTAAGTGCTTTCTTTTAGACTTACACTATGGATATAAGATATAAACTATTTATTTATTATATGTGGGTAACATTAGATGCAATCATAGAATTACAAAATGGCTTGGATTGGAAGGGTTTAAAAGGTCATCTAGTTACAGCTCCAGGCAGGGACACCTTCCACTAGATCAAGTTGCTAAGGTCCTCATCCAACCTGGCCTTGAACACCTCCAGGGACGGGGCATTTATGACTTCTCTGGACAACCTGTTCAGGTGCCTCAGCACCCTGATAGTAAAAAAAAAAAAAAAAAAATTCTTCCCTATACCTAATCTAAATCTCATTCATCTTAAAAATCCATACTCTTCATCGTATCACTAAAATCCCTGATAAAGGATCACTCTCCATCTTTCCTTTAAGTCCCCTTTGAGTACTAGAAGGCTGCTATAAGTTCTCCCTCGAGCTTTGTCTTCTCCAGGCTGAAAAACCCCAACTTTCTCAGCCTATCCTTGTAAATTATGAATAATTTTATTCCACAGGAGTCCTGCTACTTCAGTATAATCGTTGTGTAATCATTGTATCTTAAGGTTCAATTCACAATATAGAATTTTTGTTCTTTTTATGTATTTACAATTTAATTTTTAAATTTTCTGTTCTAGAAAGCTTCATATTAAAGGAGTGATTTGTTTTTCAAGTGCTTACTGACATTCTTCTGTTCTAGACATTACATATTCCTCTTATATGCGGTGGCTTCATTAAGCTGGGTTCTATAAAAGCAGAATAAAATTACAACATCTGTCCAGAGCACTTCACAGTATAAAAGATAAGATGGCTAAGGCAAATGAAAAAATCAGACTTACAAGGAAGACCCAGGCAACAATAGGATACTTAACATAGCTGGCAGTACATATAATTCATAATAACATTTACTTGCACAAGTAGGCTTTCCTTAGGCAGTGCCAACAAACTTATTTACATGAGTATGAACTCTATACGAATATGGTTGATGTTATTGGACTCATACTGTACTCAAATTATGCAAAAATATTTTGTCATGTATAGGATCCATAAAATTACCTTTCATCACTGGAAACTTTTACTGAGAACTGGATATCACTTCATGTGATAACGTTATGTGTTATTTAGACTTGCTTTATCTTTACTTGTCATTTATCCGTACCAGAAAATCATGACATAATACATAAATTTGCAAAACATTTTCTGTGTGTTGTCTTGGCAAACTTTTGTGGAAGATCTGTGAGCACTGAAGTTCCCTGGATTTGAAAGTGCATATGTTTATATTGCCTAAATTGCCTTCTAAGAAAGACTGTTCAGACAGTGAAAGTCAGAAGGGCGATTGAAGTGTACCCTTCTCTCTTTCACTGACGTAAATTGAAAAAGTATTGGTTTTGTATCATCTCTTTCTCTCTTGCTGGAAATTTTATTTCAAAAAAAGCAATCAAGGTCATCCTCCTACTGGTGTACCAATTAACAGGATATGTCCATTAAATTTTTTTTATCCCTTTGCAAAGTGTCAGGCTTGAACTTAAGAACTAGCAAAAACAGTGTGACCTCAATTTACAGAAAATTGTGGAGTGAAAACATTTTTTACTTTTTCCAGTAACTTCTCATTTTACTATACAATGTACTGAAGTGTTACTGAATATATAATACCCAGATTTTCCCATTTCCAGTACACCTTGATGGCCTCATTTTGCATTTTCAGTGGCTCTCAGAGTGGATTAATGCTCTAGTAAGTACTAGAGGGCTTTGTAGTTATAGGACGTGATTGAAACAAAACCCCAAAAGAAATCTGATTTATCAGGCTTTTTTCTTTTTTTTCTCTTACTCTAAATGATAGAAATCACAGCACTGAATGATGCCCTTCTTTCTCATCTCTGTTTTATAAAGAAATAGCACTTCCTTGATTACTTTGATACACAATGTATGATACACATTTCAAGGCTATGATTTGAAAGAAAAAAAGAATCACTGGTGATCTTGATGTTAACCGAGGTAATATGAATGTCTAAGTTGAAGAATGAATTTCACTGGAGTGAAAATACAAGTATGTTCCTGTCTGTCATGCATTCTTCCAATCCTCATTGTTGCTAAAAAAGCTCTCACTTTTAAGTTGAAAAGTATAGCACGAGAAATAAATTCTGCATAGCCAGTGGGAATAGTTTGCCTTGGAGTCAAGAGGTGTGTTAATTACGTCGTAATGACGTAATGAACAGACTTTAGCTAAAATGCACATATACAATACCTTCTGCTCAAGCAGGTGGTTTACCATTTTTCTGCCATCTTCTCTTCAGAGTCTGACCATGAAGAGTGTTGGTCTCACCTGAAAGCAACACCCTGTCCTTCATTCCCACAAGGGATACATTTTGACCACAACTGGTCATTTCCATAGCAACTGCATGCTTTTGTTGTGAGCAGTATTGCACCTGTGCCTCACGTGGCTGAAATTGTTCTGTAATATCCCAATATACTAACTGTAAAACAGAAGTATTTTATAGAAACTTGGGATTCTCATTTCCCCCATGTAACATTATTCTTCCAATGCTGCTGATGAAGGAAGGATATATAAATGTAAAGTGGTATTACCATACTTTTTATTTCATATTCCTTTCATCCATGTCATTGTAACTACAGAAAAAAATAGTGTAATTTTATACATGAAAGCCTTGTTAAGAGTATATGTATTCTGAGGGTGTTATGATACACCTTCAAGCCCTACTGTTTCTTTTGCTGTCCTGTATTTAAGCAGCAAGGAATCAGGTAGTAGTTTCACCTTATGGCATAACATATATCAGCACAGACATTTTGTTGAACTTGCCTTATCTAACACAGCCTCACAAGCCATAATTAAGCTACGGAAGATTACAGTAAGCCATTACGCTGCATACATATAAATAGGAAGATATAGCTGCACTATTCCCTGATGAAATCACGAGGTATATAGAGCAAATACAAGGTGTTTCCTGTGAGAATACTAGTCTAATCAACTTCAGTTGCCACTGTATAATACTGTACAGCAGCTACGCAAATAGTAGTTGTGTTATTCATGTTCATCTTTCCAACTATATAGCGCATTTTGGTTTTATTAATTATGAAGTAAAGAGCAATTTATTTTGATGTTAGTAATCAGTTCACACTTGGCTATCTCAGCTGCATTTTTTACATTAATTTCATACACTTCGTGTCAATCTGTGGGGCTGAAAGAGCCACATTGAGCTAACAGGTTGTGTCACATGTGATGGTTTAAATTCAGGCAGTTCAGAGTTCTTATTTATTTCAGTATCTCTCATAGTATGCCTTTGCTTGCTGTATAAAACACAGGCAGCAAACACAAGCCCGTGGGCTAAATTTGGTCCTCTGCTTTGTTTTATCTGGCCTGGTACCTTGTTTCTACCTCACAGCAGCACTGAGCTCCTTGCCCCTATGCTGCTGCCAGTGCTGGTCACACGTGTCGTGTGTGTGTGTGACGCATATTATGCTGTAGGAGCGGGCTGATGTGTCCCACAGTGAAAATGAGTTTGACACCCCTGGTATGAAACCTTCAGATAATGAATGACTGTGCATGTTGAATTTGCATTCAAAATCAACTGCTTCTGGATGGCAACAGTCAGTCAAGGAGAAAAGCTGTTCCAGGCAGAGGGAATTTTTTCTGGTCTGTATAAAGCAAACATCAAAGTTGCAAAGTCCTCCACTGACAGTTATATCTTCTGTCTCTGTACCATAAGACTTTGAGGAGAGTTTCTCATTAGACTCATTTAAGTATAAGAGCTTATTCAACTCATGTCCGCATGCATAAGACATACATGAGACAAACTCAGAATCAATAAAAATCTCAAAAAGCATTGTCTGGAGTAACATGCAGATCAGGCAACAGGGCTGCAATCTACTCCCTTCTCTGGGCTTGAAACCTATTTTGTATGCAAAGTGGGATGAAAACCTGTAGAGAGAAGAGCTGCACTCTTCATAGTCATACTTAATGAAAAATATCCAGATGTCAGAATAACCTTTTGATTGATTTATTTTGGTATGGAGACTCTGAGGTCATAAGGTGTCTTTTCTCTTTTTTATTTTTTTCAATTTTTTTTGCATAACGCTATTATATGGATATAATCATTAAATACGATTTTTCAGATTGCAGCTATTTATTTTAAATGTCTTCTCTATAAAACAATGTTGTGCTTGGTTAAGGTATTGAAATTTGCTGTGTTACTTGATAGTCACACTAAACCTTTTCTGAGGGGGATACTTATTTTCTCTTGTGTTATAGGTGAGTGCAAAAATGCAGGACTGGAGGAGACTTCCGAGGTCATCAGTTTAAGTCCTTTGATATCACAGGTAATTACAATCTGTATTATTATATTTTAACAGACGTATATTCTTTATTTTCCTCACCACTTTTACTGAAAAATCACTTAAGAATATAATTCTCATGAGGGTTACAAAGGTCCCAGTTCCAATTTATTCATAGTTTACTTATCCCTCTCACTGTACTTACACAGATCTGCTCTGTCTTACCTTAGCTTTTGCTTTTCTAGTCTAAATAAGCTGTGTTCTTTTGCTTTCCCTTCATCAACTGAGAATGAACTCATCTTTCTTGAATATAGTCTTTAAAATTATGTTTCCTTAGTACTTCCTAGAATGTCTTTAATATTTCCAATTCTTTGCTAGAAAAACGTTATCTGAGACAGTCTAAGCTGTCTCAGATTTTGCCATTTTCTTATAAGTGCTTCAATCACTCTGCATTTGATTAATATAGCTGCTCTTTCATCTCTGAAATTTTTAAATTATGATATTCTAGAAATTTTTATTAGTGACAAAGAATGAATTTTTGCATTTTTACTGCTTCATTTAATACTTTTTCCACTTCTGCTCTCCATAATTTTCGTCAGATCTTTCCATACCCTCTCAGTCTTCCACAGAATTCAAACTGTTTCCTTCTTTATATTTTAAAAACTAAATAGGACACTCCCACTTAATATGGGAAATAGAAAATTAAATTAGTCCCATGAGCAGTTTCTTCATTAACACAAATAACGCTAGCCCAAACTTTCTTCTTACCATATTTTTGCCTACTCTACTGTTCAACAATTAGTCTTTACTTTCATTGTATTTATTAACAAATCTCCTAAGTGATCTCATAGTAATTACTTTCCTAATCAACAGGCTACATTACATTACACACTCTAGTTATGAAAAATACAGAATAAGTATTACCTTATTTTCATTTATATTTAATTAGAAATTCCTTACACTGTTGTGTTGAGCTCAGGCTAATAAGACCGTAGTTACTGCTTTTCCTAAAAATGTGTTTCTTGGTTGACAAGTTTCAGGAAACAAAGTTAAAACTGTAGGTACTATTGAAACACAGATAGAATCCAAATATTTGTTTCCACAAGAAATTTAAAGAAATTTCATCATAGTTTCCTTTTCTAATAACACACATACTATTCTAGAAGTTATAATAGTTTTACAATTCAAAAGAATTTTTTTTTCCCTAAGTCGAAGACTAGAGTAATGTATTGGAGGTTCTTTTCTGATAGACTATTTCATCATTAGATGTCATGGAGATACCATACTTATGTCTGAATTCTGAAGAATTTTAGGTATTCGGAGGTAAGTTAAATGTCATCCCATTGTTAATAATTATGCCAAAACGGATGCAGTCTACTTGGTCATCTTAAAAAAGATCAAACATGGTTTAAAATTACTTAGTAAATAATAGTTTAAAGTATCATATGTGAGTAACATATGCGATACTCAGCCTATTGTAGTATGGGAATGTAATGTTTTGGGAGGGTTTTTTGGTCTTTTTTTTGTTTTGACAGGAAGTGTAAGAAATTACTTACGGGGGGATTTTAATTTTCATTCCTCCATTCTGGAGGAAATACATTGTTGCAGAATAAATATCACTCAATCAAGTGATGAACTGTACTGGGAATCAAAATAAGGAAGATGTCACTTGGAACTGTGCAAGACAATTGTCATTTTGCAGAGAGGACAGAGAGTTGTCTTTTAGAACCACATCAGATCTACTCCCAATTCTACATGCCAAGCAGCTTTTCTTCCCATTTTAGATGTAATATAATGCAAACCTGTTCTTAATCTTTTTAATTTTTATTCAGGACATATGATGAATTAATCTTCAAGAAAAATGAGAAATATAGGTAGCCTTAAAAATTAAAATCTCTAACTGTACTTAATTATATTGCATTCATAATCCTATGCAAAGTTTAGTTGCTCAGTAATGTGTGGATTTGGCAGAAGATGAAATTAATCCCTGTTTACACATATCACCTAATTCTATCTCCTTTCCCTGGAGGAGAGAATAGAAAATTACTGAAGCATGAGCAGGCATGCTATTTTTACAGCAATGAGGCAGATTTAGTTAACATATGCTCTGTATAATAATAATACCGAGAGAAAGGGTTTCAAGTAACGACTCAGATCACCTCTTTCTCTCAGCCAGACGTGCAGTTCAGCTGATTGTCTTCACTTCAGACACTCTACATGGATTTAAATTAAGATACATAGCCATTTATTTCACTCCGTATGCACACAAGAAAAAAAAAACCCTAAGCTTCCTTTTCACAATATTGTTTCCACTAATGCCAGGGAACTCTCTGCTACCCTACTTTTCAAGCTTCTGTTGTGGCTAACTGATGACAACATCTAGGAGCACAATGCCCAAACACTCATGTATGACCTTAGTCTTGCCCTGCCAAATATCTACTAGGCCTCCTCTGGATGCAATGAGCACTTGAGGAGGAGCAGATTAGCTGAGTACACAGACCTGACACTGGAAAACACTCATGGATCCACAGTTCAAATGTGGGCCAGTGAACTACTGCTAGCCTGTGCACTGCAGCAGCTGATCCATATTAGCTGCCATGATGAAAACATGGGCTTAATATGAAAAGCTTACAAGTCATACACATTTTTTTTTACTTAGCACATATTTTGCTAAACAAGAATGTTAGTTTAGGCTTTTCTTACTTGATTCAAATATCTGTATGTTGGATACTTTGCAATGCCTGTTGTTTCCTGTGATTTGACCTCATTATTTGAGGGTTTTTTTCTGTACTAACTACCTAGGCCAACTTTTAATGTTTATAGAGACCATGCAGAACGTATCTATCTCTAGATGCAAAAGATGTGATTTTTTTTTTTTTAGCTTTCTGAAAAAAAAATCTAAGATTAAACTAACCCATTTAACATTTAGTCCTCAAAGATAAACCTGCTTTCCTCTCTTCACTGGTTTCTCTGTACCTAAGTGGAAGATGCTGACATGGCAAATCAAAGCAATAGTTGATCTCTGGAAAGCTATTTCCCACCAGAAAAGAAAATAAAAAAAGAGAGGTTGAGAATTCATCTCACTGTTTTCTCCATGAAGACACACCTGTGTGAAAATATTGTTTAAGGTAAATTTTCAATCATGACCAGGTTTTCAAAACTGAAAATAAAACCAAAACCCCACTGACGTCAAGTAAAATTTTCCATTCTCTATGTGTTAGATAATGATGTTAGAATACTAATATTTCCATTCTGAATTTAGCTAAACTAGCATAATACATTGTACCAGATAATGGCTACCACTAGGTGCCTTTGACTTGAATATGAAAATCCTGCACAAGGCTAATTTGCTAGAACAATCCCCTTTTTTAAGATCACTTCAATTCTAAAGCATTGCTAAGGCTAAAAGAAGGGTAACAGACTCCCTTCTGAGAGGGACTGAGGGCCCAGTATGCCGTCCAGACCTAGCCCACAGGGAGGTCTGTTGCCTCCCCAGGACCAGAGTTAGGGACATCACCAGAAAACTCGAACCCTGTGAAGCCCTCATGTTACTACCCACCGATTGTATTTCAAGTAGGCAGTGAAGACGTTGCAAGGAGAAATCCTATACCTATCAAAAGGGATTTCCAGGTCTAGGGAGAGTTGGTTAAAAGCTCAGGAGCACAGGTAGCCTTTTCCTTAATCCTTTCAGTAACTGGGAAAAACATAGAATTAAGCAGGAGGATTGACCAGGTCAATTGATAGGGCTTTAAACTAGATTCTGCGGGGGGTGGGGGACTGGGATGTAGCAGCAGGCTAGTCTGGGATGAGTGATGGGAAGGCACAAAAAAATCGGACGAGCTGCATCCTTGTGAGGTTCAGATTGCTTCACAGAGAGATGGGCAAAAACCCACACCTGAAGTGTTTCTATACTAATGCACACAGCATGAGGAATAAGCAGGAGGATCTAGAAACCTTGGCCCTGTTCCAAAAATATGGCATTATTTGTCACAGTGATACTTTGTGGGATGAGTATTGGGACTGGTGTGCCATGATTGATGGTTACAGGCTGTTCAGGAGGGATAGACAGGGCAGGCAAGGTGGTGGGATGGCATTGTATGTAGCAGAAGGGTTAGAATGCATGGAGCTGGCAGTTGGAAATGGCGTAGTTGAGAGACTCTGGGCAAGGATTAAGGGGCTGACAATTAAAACAGGACCAGGCAATCCTGAAATGCTGGAAGTCAAGCAGATAAGGAGGAAGGCCAGCCTGGCTGAGTAGGGATCTTCTATTCAAACTGAGGCATAAGAAGATGGTGTATGGCCAGTGGAAACAAAGACAGGTGACATGGGAGAACTAAAGGGATGTTGTTTGCCACTGTAGGGTGAAAATTCATGTGGCCAAAACTTAATTGGATTTGAAGCTGGTCAGCACTGTGAAGGATAATAAAAAGGGCATTTTCAAATATGTCAATAGTAAACTGAAGGCCAGAAACAACATTGGACCTTAATTTGACGAGCATGGGCACCTCATAAGCAGAGATATAGAAAAGGCAGAGATATTTAATGCTTTTTTTGCTTTTGTCTTCAACACCCATGAAAGGCTCGGCCCCCTCCAGAGCCCATGGCCAGGGGAACAGGACTGCACAAATGATAATCTCACAATCAACCCAGAATCTGCTGTTCCAGTTGAACTCCTACAAGTTGATGGGACATGATGGTACTTAAAGAGCTGACTGTCAGTTGTCATAGTGAGTCCTCTCTCAATGATTCTTCAATGCTCTTCAGAATCTGGAGAGGTAGCAGCTGACTGGAAGCTAGCAAACATTGTCCCAGTCTTCAAGAAGAATAACAGAGATGACCAGTAACTACAGACCTATCTGTCTCACTTCAGTGCCTGGTAAGATTATGAAGATTTTTTTTTCCTGGCAGCTATTGAAAAACATCTGAAAGACAACACAGTCATTGGTTCCAGCCAGCAAGGGTTTATAAAGGGAAGGTCCTGCCTGACAAACAATATCTTTCTATGACAAGGCCACCCACCAAGTTGATCAGGGAAACTGGTTGATGTAATTTTTCTGAATTTCAGTAAGGCCTTTCATACTCTATCTCACAGTATCCTTAAAACAGAATGTCCAGAATACAGTTGGATAAACACATAATACAATGGGTGTGGAAGTGGCTGAATTTGTCGGGCTCAAAGAGTCATAGTGAATGGAGTTACATCAGGCTGGCATCTGGTCACTAGTGGGGTCCTACAGGGATCCATCCTGGGGTCAGTGCTCTTCAATATCTGCATAAATGACCTGGATGAAGGACTTGAAGGTTTGTTGACAAAGTTTGCTGATGACACAAAAAATGGGGGAGACTGTCGACACTCTTGAGGGCAAATAGGCCCTGCAGCGGGATCTTGACAGATTGGAGAGCTGAACAATCACCAACAGCACAAAATTTAACAAAAGCAAGTGCTGGGTTCTGCACCTAGGACACGCATACTCTAAATACACGCAATATTTCCGTCTGAGAGGCTGGAGAGAAGCACTGCAGAGTGGGACGAGGTTGATGGCAAGTTGAACATGATGCAACAGTGTGCTCCTGGCAGCAAAGAGGGCCACCCATGTCCTGGGCTGCATCAAGCATGGCATTACCAGCTGGTCGAGGGACATGATTGTCCCACTCTACTCTGCATTGGTGCAGCCCCACCTTGAGCTTTCTCTGCAGTTTTGGGCACCACAGTATAAAAAGGACATAAAACTACTGGAGAGAGTCCAGAGGAGGGCCACAAGGCTGATGCAGGGTCTAGAGGGGCTGTTGTGTGAAGTCACTTGGTCTGTTCAGCCTGGAGAGGAGGAGACTGGGAAGCGATCTCGTAGCTGTTTGCTACCTTCTCATGAGGGAGGGGGGTGAAACAGGTGCTGATCTTTCTTATGACTTATGATAGGACTACAGGGTAATGGCAAGAAGATATGCCAGGAGAGGTTTAGCTTGGATATTAGGAAGATGTTCTTCATCCAGTGGGTGGTGGAGCACTGGAACAGCTCCCCGGGGAAACAGTCACTGCACTGAGTCTGTCAACATTCAAAAAGCATTTGGACAATTGCCTCAGTCGCATCATGTGGATTTTGGGAGTGTCCTATGTAGGGATAGGAGTTGGAATTCATCTTTTTTGGATCCCTTCTAACTCAGGTAATTTTATGATTCTATGATTCTAATTGAAAAAATTACTGGAAAAGAGTATGCTTTCTTTTAAAAATTGCTTCCTTTCAGTTATATTAATTATTATCAAGGTTCTTTGCCTTGGTAAGGACCTTAAAGACCATCTAGTTCCTGCTCCCCCACTACTGGCAGGAACATCTTCCACTAGATCACATTGCTCAAAGCCTCAGTCCAAGCTGTCATTGAATGTCTCCAGGGATTGGGCATTCACAATTTCTCTGGGCAACCTGTTCCAGTGCCTCACCACCCTTACTGTAAAAAAAATTCTTCTTGATTTCAAGTCTAAATCTAGCCTCTTTCAGCTTAAAACTGTTACCCTCCCTTTGTCCTATCACTTCACTCCTTGATGAAGAGTCCCTCCCCAGCTTTCCTGTAGGCCCCCTTTAAGTACTGTCCTGCCGTGCATCGAATGGTTTGCATAAATCCAGGTAGATGATATCAGTTACTCTTCCCTTACCCACCGATGCTGTAGTCCTGTCATAGAAGGACACCAAATTCATCAGGCACAATTTTCCCTTGGTGAAGCCATGTTAGTTGCCCTCAATCACTTCCTTATTTTCCGCATGCCTCGTCAGAGTTTCCAGCAGGATCTGCTCCTTGATCTTGCACAACACAGAGGTGAGACTGACCCCTATGTTTTCCCCCAGGTCTTCCTTTTTCCTTTTCTTTTTTTTATTCCCCCTTTCCAGCCAGTGGGAACCTGAACGGAGTGCAATGACTTCTTCTTAACAACTTAATTCCCCAATTCCCTCCACACCTACAGATGCATCTCATCAGGTCTCATGGACTTGTGCACCTTCACGTTCCTGAGATAGTCTCGCAGCTAATCTTCTACAGTGAGCAGTTCTTCGATCTGCCAGTCCCTGTTTTTGCCCTCTGTGATCTAGGCAGTGTGTTTAGGGCCCTCACAGAAGACTGAGGCAATGAAGTTGTCGAGTACCTCAGCCTTCTCCATATCGCTAGCAACTAGGTTTATCCTTTCCTTCTGGAGAGAGGGCCCACAATTCTTCCTCGTCTTCCTTCTATCACTGATGCACCTATTGAAGCTTTTCTTGCTGTCCTTGATATCCTTGCCCAGATTTAATTCTGTCAGGGCTTTAGGTTTCCTAATATGATCCCTGGCTACTCAGACATTTCTCTGCATTCTTGCCAGAATACCTGCCCTTGCTTACACTCTTTGTAAGCTTCTGTTTTTTTGAGTTTAAGTTTGTTCAGGAATTCATAGAAATACTACAAAATGAATAGCTGATGACAAATATGAACTATAATAAGAACAAAAAATTCTTCTGAAAGTTTTGAATCTTTAGTACTAAGGAAGTACTTTTCAAATTACCCATTAAGTATATGCGGGCTTTTGAAAAAGAAATAGCATACACTGACAAGCTAGAGTGAATTAAGTATATTGATTTCCTTCCAATTTTTGTTTTCATTACAGAAAAAAAGCCTGTGATTTAGTAGAAGTAAATAGCAATAAGCAAGATTTATTCATGACATTGAGTTATATATTCTCTGGACATAAACAGATTCTGTAATCTATTTTATTTTAAAATAAAATCCTAATGAGTCAGTAAAAAATGTAAGGGAAGAAATACACAGCAGCACTAGGAAGAAATAACACGAACAGAATTCATACTACCAAAACATTTTGCATTCAATTAAACAAATATTGCATGATATATCATGACAGAAGTCTAATCATTGAGTAAATAACTGCTTACTTCATAATAAGTATAGTCCAGCTATACTCAGGAAGACTACTATCTAATTTGATTCATTTTAGGCCCAGTCTTTGAGGATTATACTCCTTCTTACATCTTGAGTCTGCCTTGAAAATAAACAGCCTTCCTTAGAAACATGTTAGTCATTTTACACAAAGAAAATATATCAGATTTCTGACAGGATATGAAAGCTTTCTAAATATTCTATAGACCACTCTATAGTGTTTATGAATTACATTTTAGTCACATATCTCATAACTGTGTCTTCCTTTACATTCTTACAAATTTACATTTGTATGTATGATAACATGAATCACTCCTTTGATTTTCCCCCAGGAAGATCAAAGTTCTGCCACCTTGTCAGTGCATTAAATGAGAGCCTCTCTGCCTTCTTAAAACACTCTGGGGTGGTCTTAGGTTCAAGTGGCTGGGTGAAATTTGCCAGTGAAAATAGTTTCTTGATTGTCTAACAAATGCCTCCTTTATTGAGTTAAGCTTATTTCTGGTATTATGACACATAAGCTAACAGCACTAGAACATATTCTTACAGTATTTGCAACTGAGTTGCAGTTTCCATGACTCCAGAAAGAAAAATAACCAATGCTATCCAGGTGGTATTTTTCTTGTGACGTGAAGTAGAAAAGAATATCACCATGGCTATACACGTAAATAATTCTTGAAAAGGCAGGCCCAGTAGGTTTCCCAACCTTATTTTGAAAGGGAGGAGGAAATAGATAAGATCCTGAGACCTGTTCCAACATCATTCCTACAACTTTACGAGGAGTAGCTAAGGGAAACTGGGATTGTTTAGATTGGAGAAGAAAAGACTGAGGGGAGACCTTATTGCTCTCTACAATTACCTGAAAGGAAGTTGTAGTGAGTTGGGTGCTGGTATGTTCTCCCAAGTAAAAAGTGACAGGATGAGAGGAAATAGCCTCAAGTTCCACAAGGGGAGTTTTAGACTCGATATTAATAACAATTTCCATATGGTCAATCATTGGAACAAGCTGCTCAGGGAAGTGACAAATTTTCCACCACTCTCCACATGTAGGTGTGGCATTTCAGGTCATGGTTTAATAAGAGTGGTGGTGTTGGATTGAGAGTTGGACTCAACGCATTACTTAGCATGAAGAAAGAGCCTCATATTTGATATTCTGCATAAATTTTAACTGTGTTGTGCTAACATATTGTTGTGATGGGTAATTCAGAATTACACAGCAGTTAATGATACAGAAAGCTTTAAGAGCAGATTAAGTAACCATTTCACATGTAATGGCATGGAATTTTATGATTGTCATTGCTGGTTTCGATATGGATGTATTCAAACTATGTTTCGTGGTTTAATCTTTACATTGTTTTATTTTTGTGGGCATCTTAAAGTTGTCATAGCTGGCTTTTTAGAAGAGTAAAGTATAAGCTTGTTAGCAATTTTCTGTCCAACTGTCATAAAAACTATTCATTCTCTGAATGTACAGTAAAGAACATTATTTAAAAGGAGGTAAAGAGCTCCATGTTTATTATTCTAAGAGCTGCAATACTTCTGAAGAAGTTATAGACCAAAATGTTTAATCCCACATTTGCCAAACCCTAGGATAATGCCCTTTGATAGATGAGGACATCCTCCAATGAAGTTAAAAGCCCACAGCAACAAAGATTTTTAGTAGGTTTTTATTTTAAGCTATATATATATAAAAATCATTATTTTCTTCCATATTCTCTTTGATACTACAAAAAAAATCATAACTTTGTGGCACATATGAAAATGTAAATACATGACAGACTGCAAGTGGAAATGATCAGACTTATGAGTATACTATTCTGAACTTATATTAATATATTTACCCATGTAAGCTGTCACTTACTATCTATATTTTTTTGTTCATTTAAATGTAAAAGTATGTACTAATACTTGAATTCAGTGTTTTTCATCTGTAAATATCAAATTCTATTGGAAGTGATCTTTTAAAAGTCATCTAGTCCCCCGCAGTAAGTGAGGAAATCTTCAAGTAGATCTGGTTACTCAGAGCCCCTTCCGATCTGATCTTGAATGTTTCCAGAGATGGGTCCTCTACCACCTCTCTGGGCAACCTGTTGCACTGTTTTACCAGCCTCATTGGAAAAAAATTTCTTCCTTAGATCTACCCGGAATCCACCTTTGTTTAGTCTAAAAGCACTTTGTCTCAATTAATTTCTGTTTAGAAAACACAGGAAAATCTCATGCTGTTTTACTGGACTTTTCAAAAGTCTCTTGGAGAGATCCATGAATATCTTCTCTGTTACACAAGACAGCAATCTCACCTTTATAAATGACAGCTAAAAATGACAGAGAACCCCTAGAAGTTTACAGATGTGATTACAAATTAAGCAAGGCCATAACAGTCTAACTGCTAAATATGGCACAAATATTTTTCTAAACAGAAAAATCAACTCCATGCAAAGATACAGAAATTGAATATGGTGCAACTAATACCGTTGCTGTAAATTGTAAACACCCTTAGGTAACTGCACCTAGCATCCACTGAAACCAGAAAAGTATAAACACTCTGATGTGGTTATTGTGAAATGCACTCTGCTAAAACAAGCAGATTAATGTGCCTTAAAAATTGTACAGAAAAAAGCTAACAGCAAAATTAAAATAAAATACTAACCTGACCAAAAAAAAAAGTTCTCTGAAGTCTCCGTAATACACGTTTAGTACTTCGGAAGATATCCACTGGACAATTAGTGGAAAGGAAATTAGTTTTAATAACACAACATGCTAAGACATAAGTCCATGTGATTCCCCAGCTGCATAGTCCGATCTGTCATGCGCCAGCACTAGTGCATATGAACTGAAGTTATGAAACATACACAGTTTAATAACTGTCAGGTTGTTTCTCAGAAAATTGACTCTGTTCATCATCTAGCCTTATGAACACAAAAGCCAGCACAAGAGAGAGAGAGGCAAGAAACATATTTAATAGGAATGTTAGATGGATATCAGTGAGAATCTGTTCTCTAGGATTTGATCCAGTGAAAATAAAACCAGCTTCAGATTTTGAAAAATCTGTAGCAGAAGGCTGAAAAATTCCTGAAGCTGTGAAACTTACGCATGCAGGTTTGCAAATATTACAAAATCAACAAGTTCAGAATTCTCTGTATTTTTTTCTTTGCCATTAGATTACCCTCTTTTCATCTTCAGCTTGTTTCCACCAATAGTCCTATCGTGAAACGTGGAGTATATCCAGGCTTTTCAAATCACTGAGGATGACAATAAATGTTGACTTGTTTTGAAATTAAATTATGACTTGCAATTTAATATCATTTAGCAAAGATTAAAATCATCAGTATTTCGCAAAAAAACCTCAGGCACTGCCATATATGAATAAGATTTACTTTCTTCAGTCCATCCAAATGTTTTTCCTCACAGTATTATTTTTCTCCTCATGGTATTAATTTCTGCTACAGAAGTAAATCAGGAAATATACCTGCACCATACCTACAAAAACATAAACTAATACTAGATATGTTAAACTAGAAAAACAAATCCTGTCAACATGAGCTTAACAAAAATCTCACAGAGCTGTGATCTATTCATGAATTCTAACTGTCAAGCAACATTCATATTTGATCATAACAGAATCCAAAAACCAGAGTAATGCACCAAAATATAGAAATACAGATGTGGTGTATTATGTCAGGATTTTGCCTTCTGTGAAGAATTACCTCTTATTTATTTATCAATATAAGCATATACTAAATGTACTAAAATTTTAATGAATTTATCTCTAAATCAAAAAATTAGAGTTGTTTAACACTCTGGTTGGAAGTTCCTGGTCTGAATTTACAACCACACCAGTAGTGCCTAAAATAAAAAGTCCCCTGTGTGCAGAAGCTACTGTAAAACAGCCTGGCATGAACCCTGGATCTCACATCAGCTAAAGATCGTTATGTTTTAATCTAAACCATTCTTTAAAATGCCTTAAAACTACAGGGCAATTTCTTAACTTCCACATGTAGGTATGAAATTTTTAGTTTTACTTGATCAAATCCAAGAAGCTGAAGTGTTCAACCATGTATGCTCTTCAGGTCTATTTATTCTAGGGAAACACAGCCACCAAAAAACAATGGCAGTGATCCAAACCATGATGAACTGAAGCAATTTCAGTTTTGTTGACCATTGCTCCAGGTCTTTGTAATTTAATGAGTAGTAATCCTATTTAATATCTTACGGGCAGCAAGTTGGCTGCAGGGAAAAAGCTGCTACGCATGAACAGATCAATATGCACTGTGTGCATTCGACCATTTAATAATCAATTCACTCTTGTTATGAGAAAATAAATGCTAAAGTCTTAAAAGTTAATTTCGATGGAAAGCTTTTACAAGGCTAGCAAGTTATTAAAAGTTTTTATGGGTTCTCTGTTTTGTTGCTGTTTTTTTAAATCTTTGTGCAGTACAAGTTATATATCACAGCAACATTGACTGTCAGTTTGATCCTAGGCTTGAAAAAGGAAGTTGTGAACCAAAGAGTTGAGTAATAAAACTGGATCTAAGGACAAATTCGCTATCTTCATTCACAGTTTCCTTGTTGCAGTGCTCTCCTGGCCAAATCTTTCTGTCAGTCTTCACAGGAGTAAAAGTAAAAAGTTCAATGACATACAATACAGCTTTCTGACAATGTTTTGCAATGACCTTCGTTTATGCAACAAATATGGACTGGGTTCTTCTTCTAGCAATGCAGGTAGAGCTGCTACAAGATATTGAAGTCCGTGTAGATGCAAACTTTAGATGAAGTTCACACTAAACACCTAAAGTTCAAAGTTATTCACACCTAAATCCTGGTCTTAGGGAAAAAAACCCAAGGATTTCAGGTCACTGACAAAGACCAACATTTCCACTGTAGTATTACTCTGTCTGAAGATTAGCCCAGTTTAGCCTTTCACATACTAATTGTTTAGCTTTTGATACCTGGAATAGTATATGATGCTTTTGTCGATAAACATTTCCAAACCCCTTTCCTTAGGCATTAAAGCATGCAACCATAAGCAACATTGCTTATGGTTGCAAACGGTGGGGTGCAAAAACTTCACACACAGAGCGTATAATTTTTGAAATTCAATGACATTATTGACAGTAGTAAGACAAAAAAACTATATTTATGAATAAAAGTTGCATATATAGTTACACTAAGCCAACTAGAATAAAATTAAAGCCAATCACTCTACATGTTCAGTATATAAATCACTGCTGTATTCCCGTCATGACAGCTTCACTCTATAAACAGATACAAATATAAGTTCATAAATACACAAGGGAGGAAGGAAGAGAAAGAATAGATCTACAGTGGAGATTAAAAAACATAATACGTTTTTTCTGCCAGAAACAATACTCAAATGACAAAGCAATTTTCACAACTTCTTAATGAGATCCCAAGGCAATTTTATTGAGCTGAAAATCAAAAATGTCGAATAAAAGTTGCACAGCTCACCAGGAACCTTCTGGTTTTGTTTTGTTTTGTTTTTTAATAGAAAGTGCTAAACAGAATGTGTGATAGCACTCCAGTGATACCAGGCACCCAGAGGAACATGAAAATTATCGCTCTGATTACCAACATCACAATACCTCATGAGCATATGGTAATGCATCACTTAGAACTCTTTTTCTTTCAGAATATTTTGGCGTGTTAAACAAACGTAAGTTTTTTTTTCCCTTGGATAGCAAATATTAATAACAGAGATGTTTGGTCCCTCCAGCTTTTTTGACTACAATCTTACATAGACACTTTTTCACAGAAAATAAATGAAATATTTGGTGTTTATAAAGGTCAACCTACCTGAGAAATTTGTTCCTGAAAATCGTGCTTTCCATTTATGACTAGCAACCCTTCTACTATTCCAGTTCAGTCAAAGCCTGGCCTACACTATAGACTTTTCTTTGGAATTCTACTTTGGGCAAATGATCACCAAGATCATTCTACTCTGCAAGTATCTTAGAGATTAGACATGTCAGTTTACTAAAAGATCAGTTTATTGCAAGTTTGTACTGCAAGCAGATAAATTGTGATTACTTCAACAGGATGACACAATGAAACCCCTGATCTCTGTGTCAAGGGATGTCGAAGTCTAGAAGAGTAACCTGATATCCTATCTTTTACATTATGGTTAAAGAATAGAAGCACTTATATACATTTCTACACACGATTCACAACTGTCTGCAAATACAGGAGAAGTGTGACGGTCAGAGCCATAAGCAGAGGAGATTTCTGGTTTTGAGGAGGTGCTTTGATGACCTGCCTGAAATGCAGTTTTGTGATTCCTCTGTAGCCTGGTTTGTTAAACGTCTAAAAATCCTCATTTGTTTCCAACACATTCTGTTTGACTATACAGCTCTTTGGTTTGGTTTTGTCTCTTTTTTTTCATTTTCTTATTTTGTCTCTGGGTCTTTCTAGCATTTTTTTTTTTAATTTGTAGTTATGAATGCCTTCCCACCACCCATATATTCACTAGATTTTCAGGTTATATCAAGTTAGGACAACTTTAAAAGCATACCGTTGTACTCTAAGCACACCAAGAGGTAACTATTCTGTAAAATGAACAGCCATTTAGATGGACAAGTTATTAACACTAATGGAATTCATGCAGCTGAATTCCTTCACACCATGCTGAAAATATGCAGTTCTTCCTCTCAATAAAAATTTCATAAGGATGTTTTTCCCAGGAAGTCAGTGGCCACACATACTTACTTAAGAAAGCCAACAGGGCAAGAAGGGCAGCAGGGATGACCCCACTAAATACAGGCCTGTCAGTCTAATCAGTGCCTGGTAAGATTATGCAGAAGATCATTCTGGGAGATACAGAAAAACATCTGAAAGACAATGCAGTCATTGGTCCCAGCCAGCAAAGTTTATAAAGAGAAGGTCCTGTCTTCCAAACTTAATATCCTTCTATGACAAGGTCACCCATCTAGTTGACCAGGAAAAAAACAGTCCATATCATACTTCTGGATTTCAGCAAAATCTTAGATACTGTCTCTCTACAGTACGGAAGCAATGCATTCACGTCAAAATAGTGTAGCATAAAAAACCGTATCTTTCCTGTAATTATCTAGGGATGACTAACTCCCTGTGAAAACCCCATCACCGAACAGTCTATTTATGTCCTCAGTAGGGACAGAAACAGAATTTATGTTCTGCAATACTAGAAGTAAAGTATCGGGGCATATTTCACATTTGCTAGTATGAAAGGATCAGTCTGCTTTTAAAGCATTATAATTTAAGCTAACTGTGGCTCATTGTTCTAGGACAAAAGGGAATGAAGAGAACATCAGCATTAAAATTGAGTTACTATGACATGCATGAAGCAGAAGTGATCAACAAATACATCTGTATGCAATAATTATTCCAGAAATGGATCATCATCCTATATTACTCAATACTGCATGTCATGAAAATACTAGAGATGTGCAATACTGCATGTAAGGAAAGAGTTCACTTTCTCACTTCAGTTACGCTGCCAGTGTGATACATGAAGAGCCTGTCTCGATCCGTTACTGATCTGAGAGGGTTTGAAATGATCCCAAGGGCGAAATTAAGACACAAACAAGGTCAAATGTCACAATCAAACATTATAGTTTATTATAACCTATGCGAAAGAGTCGAAAAGAACAGGAAAGGAGAGAAGGAGAGAAAAAGAGAAACAGAAAAAGAAAGAAAGAGGGAGAGAAAATATAGCTACCACCACGGATCCAGTGGCGTCCCGCAGGTCCTGCTTCGATGTTCGGTGGGGGAGCGCTTCCAACTCGATGTTGATCGTTTCTCCTGTTTTATAGCATCTTAACCGTCCCTTCCACCTGGTGATGACACACATGCATCGTGGGGGAGGTCTTTGGGGGTGCTTAACAGGAGGGATTAGGTTATCTCTTGCATAAACAGAAGATGGCCTCTCCAGTCTCTTCGGGAGCTCCGTACAAGATGCCAGCAAGACCATAAAACTCCAGCCTGGTTTATGGTCTCAAGTGTCAGCAAGGTTGAGACAGTCACCTAGGAGTCTTTTACAGTCTCTTACACCCCCCCGTGTCTCAACATTGCTGCCCCAGGAACGTTTTTTGTGGTGGCATGAAAGAGGGAGGGAGGGAGGGAGGGAGGGAGGGAGGGAGGGAGGGAGGGAGGGAGGAAGGAAGGAAGGAAGGAAGGAAGGAAGGAAGGAAGGAAGGAAGGAAGGAAGGAAATAGAGTGTAGAAGACCTAAATCTTACAAGCTAATACTCAACATTTTCCAGAACAATTATTCAATTTTTTTCTCACACACAATCCAATTTTTTAAGCAACATTAACAACTATAACATTTTTAACATCATTTTAAACTGATGACATTGCGATTTCATGGGAATCAGAAGTAGGGAGAGGGGGAGAAGATGAAGACAAAATTTTACGTAGACATTTACAAAGCCAACATCTTAACTCAGAACAACAAATAAGTTTGCCAAGGATAATTACTGCAATGATCAGTATAATCGCAACAGCATAATAAAATGGTACAAGTATATACAAGTCTGCATCCATTGTTTTAGATATAAAGCTGAGCAAAGTTGGTCTGGTGTCCCGTGCAGTTTGCTGACCTGGTCCGCCAAAGTCGGGGGTCTCAGCATACGCAGCCAGAAAATCGATTTCCACGCCCCTCTTAACCTAAAGCGCATGCGTCATCTGAGTCTAGAAACTTCTGTCCCAGATTGAAGCGAGGGAAAATAGGCAATAATACTATCTTGAAAGGGAATGGAAAGAAAAAGAAACAACAACAACAAACAACAACAACAACCAAAAAAACCCAAAGCTTTTTATATAATACTTATGCCTACTGATTTTCGTCAGCAAACAGCACACATATGCTTGATGCCATTGGGTGAAACACTAGACATGAATTGCATATTAGATACCACATGTTGGATTAATCAAATGAAACAAGGAATGACACATGGTAAAAACAACAATAAAGCGCTAGGCTACATAAAAAATAAAACACTATTCGCTTTATCCATGGCCCACCCATGATCCAAGAAAACAAATCCACCTCCCAACAGGGTTCTCAAGTTTGGTCAAGGACATGGGCTAATTTTCTAATTCCCGAGGTTATTTGTTTGACCACGTCTCCATTATCATCAATCATTAAACAACAACTAGAATCAGTTAATTTTCCACAAACGCTCCCTTCTTCTACTAGCAAGTAATCGAGAACCGTTCGGTGTTGTAAAATTGCAGTTCTCATTTGGGTGGCCTGGTCTGCCAATAAATCCAAGGCACGAGCAGTTTTGTTAGTAATAATTTCCAAAACAGCTTGTAGTCGGATAATACGATTTAAATTATAAATTGGTTCTCAAGCACCACTAATCAGCTCATTGGGGTTCCAAGTAGCTGGCCCATAATGTTTAATAATTCGTTCAGGTGGCCAGTCATTCTTTCCCCATTTCTGATCACTTCCTCCCGTAAGATGGGTAGAAAGGGATCGTTTGCTTCGCCTTAAATCATCATATACTCTAATTCCCAAGCTGTCTCCACTTTGAAGAAGTAGGGATGTATATAACCTACATAACACCTTCCTCTCCAATTCTTTGGTAGTTTCCGATAAGCAAGATGGCCACAAATCCAATAATGACCTTTTAGGGCCGAAGTTCCATTCACAAATGGTCCATCCCCTTTATGTCTTAAATCGGAATTACAAGGAGTTTTTTAAGCCCAAGGGGTGCTTGATTCGATTGTTTGACTTTCTCCCTTTAATCCAAAGATCACATTTCCATGCTCCTACGGAACTACTGTAGTTATACTGAATGGTCACTATCTGGTTGGTTACACCACTCAAGGCACAAGCTAATGGGTTAGATTCCTTTAATATCACAGCTCCTGTGAGATTGGTACTAGACCAAAAACTATAGAATCGTTTTTTATGTCCAGTTTCATTGCCCCATGCCCAGCTCTGCCTGCGAGGGATGAGTTTTTTGTCAGTAGTGTTGCTCAGTAGACACCATAACATGTCACCTTCGACAGAGAGAGAGCGGTGATTATAGGCTGAACAGTTGATAGATTGGCACCCTGGGACAATACAATGATTTCCATACACAAATGTCCAATTACACACACTATGACCCACAAAAACTCCATTACTGTTTTTCCAATTAAGACAATATTCCCTCTTTCCTGGAACTTGGATGTTCCATGGTCTTGTTTCCTCATTCCAATATAACAAGCTATTACCAATGTTTATATCACTTAGATTACTCACGAGCCACTTTGGGGATATCGGTTTTGATGTCCATGGCCAATCTTCAAATCCTAAATGGCTCCCACATACCCAACAATTAGTCAGATTAAAAGCATTAGCCACCTGATGGCCTAGAGCCATAAATACATTTTGCCACCCCGAAAGAGGGAGGCACAGGATTTTCCCCAAATATTAAAGGCGATGACAATGATTGACCAAAACAATGCCTGCGATGGTGTACTAAACATCCTATAAAAATCAACAAAACAATCACTGACAAAACCGTGCAGATAATTAAAATCTTCATGTATTTCTCCAGGCAGGTTGCGGGAATTTCATTTGAAAAAGAAAAGAAAAACGGACTCAATTCTCTGGGGGAACCAGAAGCAGGTTGTTATTAGCAGGATGGAATAATCCACCTGGTGTTAATCTTATATTCTTTTCCGTTAGCATCTTTCGCTTTCCAAGCATATTTGTTTAATGGAGTATCTAATATCAATGGTACCTCTCCCATGGTGGGGAGTTTGACTAGTACTGGTTGGCCTGGAAAATGTAATGGGTTGCTGGGATGATCAGGGTCATGTGAGGCCGGCATCCCATAAATCTTTTCCCTCTCTTAAATGTAAGGGATCCTCTTCTAGAGGATGCCTGTCCATCTGAGTCTGGCATTGTTCACAGGCAGAAATACAAGTTTTGCATTGTTCCCTGCTAACAGGTCAGCCTCTAGCATGGGCCTCACTATAGAGGTCTTTGACTCCAGTGTGTTTGTGTTTAATGTGCAGCCATTCTAGCAATCATTCCCAGTCCTCTGTCAGTGGGACGGTCTGTAAGGGGGCAGCCCTGGCTAGTTCATCGACGCGATTGTTCCAGTGGCTAGCGGGAGACCCGTCATCCTGATGGGAGGCTACCCAAGCCACTAAGAATGTCCCCTGTCTTGCAATGGCTAAAATTTCCTGCAATTTCTCCTTTTGCCATACGCGTATTCGATTTATTTCCCACCCGTTCTGTTCCCAGAAGGGGAGCCACTCTGTACACCCTTTAAAGACTGCATAAGAATCAGTATAGATATACATGGGACAGGTAGACTGGGCCTCTCATTGAAAAACACTCCACACAGCCACCAGTTCCCCTACCTGAGCACTACCTTCTCCTTTGGTGATTACCTGTTCTTCAGCATCTACTCGGAGGGCTACTGCCCGGTATTTCCACACTTTTCCTTCTCTTCTTGAGAAATCATCTGTGAACCACACATTCTGCAGCTGGCTATGGAAAGTAGGAGCTTTCCGTATCACCTGGGAGAACCCTGCACCCTCTTCCTTGGCAGTCAAATCCTGAATAGCCAGCAACTTTGGAGTACTCTCTGACACTTGGAAAATCTCACCGTAATGTTCAATTTGTGCATAGCACTTCTGTATGGATACCCTTTGTGCCACCCTGTCGGTGGGAAGGGGGGGGGGGGGGGCGTTCAAGCTTTGAGGACTTTGAAAGGTCCCCTAAGCACAATTGGCTGCTGTCAGATAGTCCGCTCAGCTTCCCGTAGGGATAAGCTAACTATAAAGAGGCCTTTCTCCCAGACTGTGTATCTCTTCTCAGCATCCTTAAAACTGCGGGATTAAAATCCAACAGGTCTCATGGGTCCCTCGGGCCCCTTCTGCCACATGTGGATAGACAATCCTGACTGGGAGAATCCCAACTCAATATGGATGGGATCCAAGGGGTGAAGAGGGCCAAGGGCCTGATAAGCCGTCGCCTCAAAAACAAGTAGTCGTAAGGCCTCCTGGTGCACATCTGCCCAATGCCATTGCGTTCCCATCCTAAGTCATATAAGCGGTGAGCGATGATAGAAAAGTCTGGAATATGTTTTCTCCAAAAAACCAACAGTCCTAAAACATGTTGAAGCTCCTTTTTCAACTCGGGCATCTCGATCTGTTCTAGAGAGGAGAGAGTATCTAACGGGATGCATGCCATTCCGCCTTTCCACCAGATTCCTAGGAATTTAACTTCCTGGGAAGGTCCCTGCATTTTTTCAGGAGGAATCTGTAGGCCCATTCCCTCTAAATGTGAGGTTATACGATCTTGGGTGATTTGTACCTTCTCAGCCTGTTCCCCTCCTACCAGAATATCATCAGTATACTGGTGGACCTCTGTCCCTATTTCTTTGGGTATCATCTCCAATTCCATGGCCAAGGCATGGTGGGCAAGTGTGGGCGAGTGTTTGTACCCTTGTGGTAGCCTCGTGAAAGTGTATTGCTGACCTTCAAAGGTGAAGGCAAAACAGTCCCTATCCTCTACCTGGAGAGGGACCATAAAGAACATGTCCTTAATGTCAATCGTGGCCATAATCTTAAATGCCCTCTCCTGGATTGAAGCAATAAGCTCAGCAATATTGGGTACAGCAGCTGTCAGAGGGCCAGTGTTTGCATTTAATCTACAATAATCTACGGTCAGTCTCCATTTCCCGTTAGGTTTCCTCACTGGCCACACCGGGGAGTTGTAAGGGGAATGACTAGGGATCACAATTCCCCGTTGTTTCGGATCCTCCACCACCAGGGTAATGCCTGACCTGGCACCCAAGGGAAGGGGACAAGGCTTGACATTCGTCAGTTTGGAAGGGGGAAGGGGTGGCGCTGTCTGGAGTAACCTGATATGCAGTGCAGACACACCAAATGACCATTGTCAGACGTGGTTGTCAGTCCAGACACACCCCTTAAGAGCATCCATCCCCAATAGATTGAATGGAAACTCCCCCACTGCCATTAGGATTCTTATACAGCTTTCATCCCCGGGCAACAGGATACTGACCATGGCTGTGGGGACTGGTCGTGCCTGCCCGAGGGCATTCATCACCTGCAAAGGGTGTTTAGAGATTGAAATCCCACAGCTGGCAGCATCACCACAACTAAGCGCTGAGATTTGGGCTCCAGTGTCCACCAGAAAAGAGACTGGTCTCTGAAAGGGACCAACAATAGCAGTTACCAAGAGGTCCCCCCTCCCATTGTCGGTGAGTTGCCTAATAAACATCCAGCCTCCACCCCCCCACTCACCCTGGGAGGGCGGGACATCTAGTTTCCTGACTGTTTACATGGTGACGCCTGCAGTCTGTCTGAGTTTATCAAGGGGGGAGCAGTCGGAAGGGTTGCAGGAGAACGCCGCAAAAACTCCCTATTGGTTACAGGGGAACGCTGCATACCCCCCCCCCCTCCAATCCACAGATCTGACAGGCATATCCAGCCACTTTGCAATCAGCTTTTCTAGTATACGGGTCGGGAGTCCATCCATCAAGTTCTTAGTTATCCCCTTCTGCCAACCCAGAGCCCACAGACCACGACGAACTCGTGACTGGCCTGTATTATTCAGGGCTTTCCCACGAGTGGATTCAGACTGCCTTGGCGGGGAAATGGGTTTTACATCTAGTTGTCGGGACTCCCTTGTTGGGGGTGCAGTTAACATTAATAGGACCTTATTTTCGGCCACAATTTATAAGTTCCTGGGCTATCTCCCCTCACGTCCAGACTCTCTGACGTCGACCATCTGGTGGTGATGAACTTAGAGCAGCCTCTAACTTATCTAATGGCCCCATAGCCCGTATTTGACTCTGTAACTGTATGCCTATCGGCTTCAAGGATTCGGGGAGTCCCCGAATCAGGGGGGTCATTCTTTCTGGATCCACCGGCATCATCATTGGGGACTCATGTTTTGGAGTCAATTTGCAGTCATACATCATCTGTGGACAAGCCGCCTTTTGTACTTTTTCAACCAACTGATCTACTGTTCCCACGATTGTGAGGGGGTCACCTCTCTCAAGGGGTTTCAAAACACCTGCCCAATAGGCTGCTCGCTGTGTGAGCAACCAAGGGGCTCTCCGGTCCCCCATGGTGAGAAACATGGCAGGACCCCAGTAACCATTGGCCTCATGTTCAGTAAGTAATAGCTGATCTCCTCCACTAAGAGACACTCGCCACACATATTCTGTTTCGGACTCCTTAGGGGAGCGACCAAACTCCTTCTTTAATTTGGCCAATTCAGTAGCAGCGTAGGGCACCTCTTTGGTTGTGATAGACGGGCCTTTGATCTTCACCATCCTCATAAATATACTCCGTCTTTATCAGGGGACGTAGGCAGGGACTCTCCGTAATGTGTGCCTTTGCTTCCCTAAGCTCCTCCAGCAGATAAATAGGGGCAAGCCGGCGGATCCCCCGTTCAACCAAATGTTCCTCTAACTTGGCCCCTGAATCACATTTCCCAGACAACTCATCCCTTAAAACATCCTCCAATAGAGATGACTGATTTTTTTCTTCCTCCAGTTCTTCCCTTAACTCCTCATTTTCCCTTCTGAGATCAACAATTTGGCTTTTCAGTGTTTGCACTAAGCTCTGCAAAGATTCAATGACACAGTTCTCTTGACTGTATCGGCCAATGCAATCTGCAACAGCCGCTGCCAAACTAGCACCTAGTACAGCACAGACTCCCCTTTCCAGTTTTTACCCTTGCATCTTTCTGCAGTACAACTACACGGTCCGTAACACTCTGCAAATTATGCCAGTTCTCCTTGGCCCAATCCAGGCCCGGTACTGTAGGTCTTGCACGAAACAACTCCAAAAACGTAAACAACACTTCAGGGTCAGAGGTGGAACAAGAGAGATCCCTCTCACAACTTACGAATTCCATTGCAGATCTGCCACAAGAACGAGGTTCTAAGGCCTCCCGAGGCTCTAGCACCCCCTCATAATTTTTCATTGCGGACCTGCCGCAAGAACGAGGCTCTAACTCCCCCTGAGGCTCTAACACCCCCTCATAATTTTTTTCTTCCATTGTGGCTTTGCTGCAAGAACGAGGCTCTAACGTCCTAGAGGGGGGGTATAAACTTAATTCTGTTACAGTCGCCTCTTAGTTTACACCCTCTCGGAGGCAAACAACTTAATGACCCCAATCACATATAATGTATGAGGGACACTTTCGCCAGAGGGATCCTGTCTGTGACGCCAATTAAAATGTCTCGATCCGTTACCGATCTGAGAGGGTTTGAAATGATCCCAAGGGCGAAATTAAGACACAAACGAGGTCAAATGTCACAATCAAACATTATAGTTTATTATAACCTATGCGAAAGAGTCGAAAAGAACAGGAAAGGAGAGAAGGAGAGAAAAAGAGAAACAGAAAAAGAGAGAAAGAGGGAGAGAAAGTATAGCTACCACCACGGATCCAGCGGCATCCCGCAGGTTCTGCTTTGATGTTCGGTGGGGGAGCGCTTCCAACTCGATGTTGATCGTTTCTCCTGTTTTATAGCATCTTAACCGTCCCTTCCACCTGGTGATGATACACATGCATTGTGGGGGAGGTCTTCGGGGGTCTCCAGGCCCCCCTGTCCAGTCTCCAGGCCTCTCTGTCCAGCTCCCTGGCGCCTTGGTGCTTAACAGGAGGGATTAGGTTATCTCTTGCATAAACAGAAGATGGCCTCTCCAGTCTCTTCGGGAGCTCCGTACCAGATGCCAGCACAACCATAAAACTCCAGCCTAGTTTATGGTCTCAAGTGTCAGCAAGGTTGAGACAGTCACCTAAGAGAGTCTTTTACAGTCTCTTCCAGAGCCTCATAAACCATTGTGTGCGTGCATGTCAGCAACATCAGCCCTAGGTCCACTATAGAAATATACTATTAGTCCTCTTTTCACTTCAGTTGTTCCATCTCTTCATGCAATCTTTGATCTTTTAACCAAGAAAGACACCAACTACGGACAGCTTCAAAATCAGTTTTCACATAAAACCCATTTACAATTACAATATATACATCTTTTAGATCTTTAAGTGAAGTTTCAGCTGGCTACTAACGTTTATCCAGTTTCACACATGGGTTATTTCTGGAAACAACATCTTGAAAAATAGATAGTGACCTCAAGGAAGATAGTTTCTTAATCATTTTTAAATACTTTCTGCCACTATATCATGTATCTGTTCAAATTATTTCTCCAAATATTCATTGATGTCTTCCATGAAAAGCACTGGAAAACCAAATCTCAATTAAAAGATTGGAGAATTATGAATTCTTAGACCAATTATTATAAATTCTTAAATTTACTACTCTAAAATCAGGTTTAACGAAACTGAAGCCTGTGATATCCACACATGAGTGTCAGGATATTGTTAATATTAGTTTGCAATGAAGTGGTTATAAGTGTACTAGAGGTCAATTGTATGCGATTTAACAAGGCCAAGTGCTGGGTCCAACACTTTGGTCATAACTCAATGCAACATTACGGGGCTGGAGAAGAGGGGCTGGAAAGATGCCCAGTGGAAAAGGATCTGCTGGTGTTGGTTGAAAACCAACAGAACATGAGCCAGCAGCGTGCCCAGGTAGCCAAAAATTCCAAAAGTATAGTGGCTTGAGTAAAAAATTATGTGGCCGACAGAACTAGGGAAGTGATCATGGCTCTGTTCACGACATTGTATTCAGTTTTGGGCCCTTCGGTCTGGAGAAGAGGAGACTAACTGTAGAGACCTAATTGCTCTCCACAATTACATGAAAGGAGGTTGTAGTGAGACGGGTGCTGGTCTCTTCCAAGTAACAAGTGATAGCATGAGAGGAAATGGCCTCAAATTATGCCAGGATAGGTTTAGAGTAGATGTTAGAAAAAATTTCTTCACTGAAAGAGTGGTCAAGTGTTGGAACAGGCTGTTTATGAAAGTGTTGGAGTTTCCAAACCTGGAGGTGTTAAAAAAGCGTTTAGGTGTTGCATTTCATTACATAGTTTAGTAGGCGTGGTGGGCTAACAGTTGGACTTGAAGCAAGGACACTCTAGTAATGCCAAAACCATGAAACTTTAGAATGTCACCATATGACAGGCAGCAGTTGAAAAGGTTTTAAGAATAGCATACCTGTGGAGATTTAACATCACCAGCAAAAATGGGTTTGGTAGAGGAAAAGACTCAGAAAGTGATTAAGAGGCCCAGCTGCCAGTCTTTTTCCCCTGTCTTCAAATTAGTTCATTAACAACTTCCTTAGCAATAATGTAACAGAGAAAAACTACTAAGAGTCAGAGATTCATGCTTTGTAAAAAGTATCATGTCATGTATTTCTCCACAAGTATTTTTTTATCTGTCCTCGAGTCAATTCTTTTAAAATTAATATTATATTTTAAGCTATTATTGAAACAATTCTAAAGGAATATTTGGAATTTAAAGGGCATCACCAACCTTCAGAAACATAGTGGCTATTTCAATACCAAAAGACTTGATAAAGAGACTCAACCTGCTACTAACAAAATTTCTTACACACTCTCAAATGTAATGAACTCTAGTAGGTAGATTGTTCCTATTTTAGAATTTAAAAAAAAAAATCTAATTTATTGTCACTTTAGTATAATTTCTTTGCCTTCTAGAGCGGGTAGTTATAATTCTGTGCCTGGGATCACTTGCTGACTAGTATCACTTGTCCACAATGGCTCCATGGATTTTTTTTCCTTGAGAGTCATTAAAGACTTACCCAAATTAATTCAAACATTTCCCACAATTGTTTACTGTTATGAAGTCAAACTAGCATAGCAAAATGTATTATTTTCACTCTTAATTTCCTTTCTGCATTTGTCTCAGAACTCTCTAAGTACTCCAGATGATTACCCAAAGATTTTTTTTGATCTCCCTTCATTCCTTTAAGGTATGAAAGAAATTATTTTTTTCACCTTTCCAACCTTCTATACCAGTATGCAAGTATTTATAATTAACTGATGCTTTGTTTAGGTTACAGTTCCCAAGTGTGTAAGAAGAATCTCGGAGTGCAAGGAAGAAAATGTGGTCTATGTCTAGTTTCAGACACAAGGAAAGGAGAGTGGAAGGTGTTCATGTTGAAAAGTCTAAGCAACGAGATCATAACACCTTAACATAAACAAAGTAGAGTGGGAAGATTCTTACTTTCTTGCTCTTGCTTTGTATAAATTAAGTTCTGACAAACCCAGTAGTAAGTAGAAAGTATAATATCAAAAAACCCAGCAATTCTTTTGCCTCTTAGAGTTAATACTGAAGCATTGCTTCAGCAGCGAGTTAGAGCTCTTAGCATTTCTAAGATGACTTCAAAGCAGTTCTTAAAAGTAAGACTTGTCCCATTTTCTTAAACAGTAAGAAATTTTGCAGGTGCTCTACACATGTGATTCTGAAAAATATGTAGTGGGTTAGCAAAAACATGGATGCTGGTTTGTCTCTTTTAGTTTATTTTTATCCCTTGACTGCTTTAGTTTTGTGTCCCTTAAATAGCTGAAGTAGATTTCAGATGAGAAGAACAAGTAAGCAGTTAGGCTACAACACACTTAACAATTTTAGCTGCGATATTTCACTAATTCCAAATATTATTATTATTATTATTATTGTGGTGTATGTCTCAAAGTTTAGTGGAAATGTAAGTGATGCAGCATAAATCCTCTTTTATGACTTCCTTCAGCAGGCGGATCTCTGTTGAGGTCCCTTGAGCTCTGAAGTTCAGTTAAAAAAAAGTATGAACTGCAGTAAATAGCCCTAGTCAAATTTCTTATTTCTTGATATGAAACATATTTTGATATCTTTATCAGAAGATTTATCTCAGAGGCCTTTGGAAAAGTTAAAAACAAATATTCAGACATGTTTTTAAAGTCACTGCTTACTTTTCTTTCTCAAAATCCATATCAGAATTACAGAAATATTCTTCAGTCATTAGTGTTTCTCATGGATGCATACTGTATAAAACTAGCATGCATGTGAACAAGATAAAGCATGTCAGTTTACACATCTCATACATTTTCATCATTCTTTTCTTGCACAACATACACAGTTAAGGGAAAGAAAGACAATAATCTAGAGGCAAAAATACCCAGACCTACTAACACCCTCGGCACTTCGTATCACCACTCAGTCCCTGTCATCACTCCATGCCCTTTTTGCAAGGCACAGTGAACATCCGTTTCTCTACATTTGCACAGTAACAGCTATGTGTCTGTATCACCACTGTAGATAATATAACACAGTAAACAAGCTTTGTGTGTTGAGCGCTACAAAAGTCACTGTCTTGTGAAGAGTTAATCTTTACTACTTCTATATCAAGTGTCTTCTCCACTCAGTACTTACTGATATGAAATTCAGCGACAATTCAAAATGGTGAAAAATCAGGGCTCTTTCTGCAGATAACCTGCCTTGGATCCATTCATAGCTGGTATTTCATCTGTTGTTATCGAAACCAGTTTCATTATTATGACTTCCTGCTGGCTCACTGTCTCTCATCTAGCTAGCTGTTGTAAATAAAATCATCACCGTGATGTCAAAACGCTTGACAAAGGAAAAAACAAAAAAAACAAACAACCCCACCCCCCCCAAAATCCTGGATCGAATCCGTCAAGTCTCATTTTTCCTTTCCTGTGTGTGAAGATTTCTTGTCCACTTTTGCCACCCATCCATTGATTTCAATGCTCTTTTTAGTTATTGAAGCACAACTGTAGCAGACAGATGGGGCTAATATTTATTCTGGAAGGCAGTAAGGTTTTTGGCCGTTTTAAGCACTTAAAGACAGATGTCACTGACAAATCTATTAAATTGAGTAATAGTCCTCTAGACAAAGGGGTAGAACCCTCATTGTTTGGGACTTGTGAAACAGGTTCAACAACAGACAGGAAAATGTGCTGGAAGGAACAAGCTACGCTAGCAGAATGATAGGTTAGATGAGCTAAGCATTGTTAGCTATTTCTAACTTTTGTGGGTATTGGTAAACTCCACAGAATCATAGAATGATTTGGGTCAGAAGGGACCTTAAAGATCAACTTGTTCCAACCCCCCCCACACACAGCCACAGACAAGGACACCTTTCATTAGGTCAGGTTGTTCAAAGCCTCAGCCAACCTGGCCTTTGATACCTCCAGGTACAGGGCATCCAAGACTTCTCTGGGCAACTTGTTTCAGTGCCTCAGCACCCTCCAGTAACAATTCTTTTTCTTTTTCTGCTCCAGTTTTACCACATTTCAGAGCTTTTACTTTTAACATTTTTTTTTTTTAAGTTCTGGGTAAATGTAGCAAAAACATTTTTGAAAACTTGACTAAATCACTGCAATTACATCAAAATTTTACCGAAAAGCCTGACAGTAAAGATTATGCACAATATGGAATTAAAATGGCTGAAATTCAACAGTACTAAAGGGGAATTTTCTTTGCTTTGAGAGTTTTATTTGATGTCCAGAAAATATGGGTAATAATTTCATTAGTGCATACACGTCATCACATTATAGAGTCTAAAAATTAGTGTGTTTGTGAGCTATCAAGCAACTAAGCCAAATACCAACAATAAGATGCTTGTTACTGAAATTCACTCAGAAGACATCTTTTTCTTTCCCATTTTCATCTTTCTCCTTAGAGTTGCACTTTTTTTATTGTGTATTTATTTTCCTCTTGAGATGTTACTTTTTGTAGTATGCACATCTAGGAGTCCTCAAAAATGTGTTTATGACAATGAGTGATTGTAATAGCTTTGAAAAAGTAGCTGTTTATCATATCCTTGCAAACTTGGCTTTATTAAAGACAGTCTGAATTTTTGCCTCTTCTTCAGTGAAGCCAGGATTTCAGCACGCTGAAACCCATAATTGCATGTATTGTTTTATGCAACAGTTTCAGTACTTTCAAATGATAAATCAATTACAAAACAAAGAAATTAGCTGGACTCTTCCTTTTTTGTACATTGGTTTTGAATAGTTTAGTATGAATAAGAATACCAGCATAATTTAGACATCATACCATGGCAGAAGCCATCTACAAACTTCCAGACCCACTAGAACACAAGGAATCATTTCTGGTTGATAATCGTTGAACCTAGCAAATAAGATCAGCTTATATCGTATCATATATGTCTGCAGTTAAAAACAAATTACAAAAATGGAAGCCGACTAGTATGTTATCATTAAAATATTTCAGCCTAAAATAAAGTCCAATAAACACTCTTTACAACTTTTTCTTTGATTGCAAAATGAAAAGATCTATTTGCAGAAAGGGATTCATCAAAAAGGAACCATGCAGGGTAGAATCAAGAGAGTTAAGACTGAGATGCACACCAAGCACCCATGTCTTCTCTGTCTGAATTTGAAATAATATTACCTAATTTATCACAATCTTGAAATTTATCAAAATGACATGGGAGGTTATACAAAGGGCTATATAAATATTTATTTGACCTATAAATAATGTCAGCCCCACAGTATTGAAACTTTGCATTTCATGAGAGTGAATGATATCAGTACATAATAATGAAGGTAAGAAGCCAAGAACTGAAACCTGGACTCCACTAGGTCAAAAAATGTTATTTGAACACAGATTTCTGATTTCATTTATAAGTGTTAAGATCATGTTAAGATCAAGCCTACGAATATTTTTTTCCTTGGATTTCTTCCCACCTTCCTTATACTCACTACTAAATAAAAGACCTGAAATTCCATAATATGTAAGTACTCGCTATTGACTTCTCAGTCACTTGGAAGACAAATTAAAGGTCCATGCACTTAATTTCAAAGTTCTGAAGCAATTATGTCTTAAGGAACTTCTAATTTACATTCTTTCCTTTTGCACTATGGGCATTGAAAAAAACAAATACTAGCCTCCAGACTGAAATATGTTTCCCCAAGTGATGCTTTCTGGTTTTGGCAACAGAGCATTCTCAACAGGAACACCTAGGTTTAGGAAGTCACTTGTACAACTGAGTAGGTGGAACATAACACTAACCCACTGTGCTCACATTTGTAGAAATATCGTATTCTGAAACTGAAAGAAAAAATAACTTGATATGCATTCATCATGAAATTATGGGATAGCAAGATCTCGGAGAAATTGGTGCACAATTTAAAAGCCCTAGAAATGTGCAAAACATCTGAGAAGTAACCAGACACCATGAGGCACCTAAGGAAATGGCAGTTCTCCAGGGACCTGGGGAATACAGGTAGCCACGGTATCTATCTACTGAACTCTTTAAAGTATTTTTTATACCAGTAAACTACTTCAGACCACAGCTGGCTTAGCATTCATACACAGGCAACCAAAACTGCCAAAACTTGATGAAAAATTAAGATGACAGAAAAGGCAGATTATTTAGTTCTACAAATACTTCGTTATACTTTACTCAGCTGAAAAGGATTCATAGTATAGTATTAAAATTTCTTGTTTCAGAAAAAACTCTCTTTGACTGCTGATCTCATCTATGTCTGCCGTTCCTCAGGTGTGCATGAGAAAGTAAAAACCCAAAATATTTAAAATGGCCTTAATCATTTTAAGATTTCAGTATAAAAGATCAGAGAAAGATTACAGGATTATATGAGTATAGACTACATTTCCATTTTTAAACTACCTAGAGTTCCTAACAACCATTTCATAATTTGAATGGCTATACACAAATTTTCTGCAAAAAATAAATGTGAAATTTATTGAGTTACAGGATTGTTATCCTCGTCACTTTCTGTTACACAGAAATAGTATTATTTTAACAAATATTTATAAATTTCAATTTATTAATTGTTTTTTTGCCAGTTACAAAAGAATAACTTCTACCTTTTATTAGGGTCCGATGCTACAGAGGCAAAATAATCATGTTTGTAAATGTCTTCAAGTTAGTAAATATCTTCAAAATACTTTATTATGTCTTTATATTAAATGCATAAAGTAAAACAGATCTAAAATAATTTTTGCCACATAACTACAATGGGTAGTTCACTGCTTTTGAAGAGTGACAGCAGTACTGCCATTAAAATGGAGGCCATATAATGTCTTTATTAGTTCTTTACTACTGTTTAAAGTTTTCATTAGTCACAGTTACAGAATGTATTCAATAGAATAATTTATCATCAATATTAGACCACACGTTTTCTCAGAAAAGACTTTCTTATATTACCTCATTGCAGTAATGGCAGGGATTGACTGCAAATTTCATTTTCTAAAATCAATCACAAAGGAGCTCTCAATCAACATGTTAATTATTCAACTTAAAAATCATCTGGATATAAATTTTTTTGCCTGGCATAAGTTATCGACTACTGCTTCGGATGACAAATTCTGTGTCAGTCTCACATTATAACAACACACATCAGCAATGGGTCAATAGTGATGAAATGTTAAACGGAAGAATTTGAATAAGCTTGTATTTAGGCCCTATTTATCCAAGTTCTTTCTTATATCTGCTCTGTTCAGCAACATTAAGCAAGATAGTAAGGCTAAGTATTTCTCTACCAAGGCAAAATGTAACCTTGAAGTAAAGAAAGAAGAACCAAAACAATTAAGCAGGTACTCCTTACTAGCTAGGGCTCAACTTCTTGCTCATTTTATACTCTTCCAAATATTTATTTGATCTTACTGCATCCAATTCAGAACACAAAGACATAAATGGATTTGCTTTTCTTCCAGTTTGCAGATTAGGACTCTTCTAGGGGAAACAACTATCGCCAGGCCTACACATCAGAGAATCCTTTCTAAGGAAGCACCCAGGACCAACCTTAGAATGAAAAAATGCACTTTTCTTACCACTGCACAAGGAGCCGTAGGACAGCTGGTATGCACTTTTTTTCACATCCATACTGTTAGACATAGAACTACATTTTCAGGGAATTAAGAAGAAGCAAGAACAGATAAGAACAGTTATAAAAGATTTGAGCTAATTACGCTAACAAAATGATGTGCTGACACCAGTCTTGGAGATGCCAACTAAGTTTTTTTCTTCAAGTCTATCTATTGGAACTATACAATGCAATTTCTGCTTTATTTTTATTTGGTTTTAAACTGGATTATCTTCAATTTCTCAAGATTTCAGAAAAAAGATAGTAAATATAAATGTGAATCACGAAAAAAGAAGACTTTTTTTAATGTTTATGATTTTTAAATCAATCCATTGTTTTGGGCACAAAACCCAACTCATGATTTTTGGTAATATTTGCAATGAGTATTAGTGTATCACTTCTTTGATAGCATCTGTAGGTTTTGAACTGGTGTAAAGCACTGTCATCCAACCAGAAGGAAAAAGAGAAGTTTTAAAAAAACCTATGCAATAATCATAAACAGTGAGAAGGGAAAATTGTTTCAGAATATTTGTTTTGCATTTAATTCCTTGGTACTTAAAAAACTCACTGCTCTGAAAATTACATGTGGCTCACAGAGCAATGTATGAAAGGAAAAGTTTTTTGTATTTTAATTTTATGAATCATGTTCCAGCTTCATGCTCTCTCTGACTCATTGTTTAACTTCTGCAACTGGAGAACTATGAGAATAGTTATTGTATCTAAATTCCCCTAACTTTTTTATGCCAGCTCCATTCAGCTAGCTTTTTTTAATTAATCTCTTCAGGAATGGGTTTAAGACTGTTCTTTTTGAACCAAGATAATAGAGATATATCAAGAAAACCCCCATGTTTTCATCCTCTGATGTCCCATGTTTCAAGAATAATAAAATACAGTAATTCTTTTCTGAATTTTTATCACCTATAGATTCACATTATAATCTTCCTTAAGTTTTGCTGCAAAGGATTGCATTTTATACAAGAAAACTATAATTATGGTTTTTTTACAGATTATTCAGATTATTTTCTAAAGATTATTGCACCAAGATACTTTCAAATTTTTTTTTTTACTTCTATCAAGTAATAGGCTGTCCACCAGATTCTGACCTAGTGACAAATAAACTTAACATTAATCTCCTTTTACTTTTATAGGAGTGAATGCAAAGTAATACAACTTCTAAAAAAAACCCCTCATATCTTTTTCACATGCAAAATATTAAATATTTGCAATTAAGTTTGTTTTCACCATTGGAACTTGAGAAGAGTAGTGTTGGGGAAGGAAGCATTCTACTTGAATTTTTCATGGGCAAAATTCCGTTTTTAATTGGTGAATTCACTAGTCACCAGAATTCATTTCTCAGTCTGCGTCAGTTCAATAGCATTATATAGCTGGACTCTCAAAGCAAATTCTTTTCAGATCAGCAACAGGGCTGAAAATCAGTGACCTGGCTTCCCAGCAATTTCTGGATCTCTAACTTTTCTTATACTAGACATAGTCCTTTTTTTTTCCCCCCCAACATAAATATTCTGTCATCTCCAGCCACATTGTGGCAAAGCATTCACATACTACAGGATTACCTATCAAAGAAACGTGTTCTTGTTCAAATATAATTCCTATCCTATATTTTGAATAGGTCCCACTTAGTAAGTTTCCTAGAGTATATGATATTGAAGTTAAAAAGGACCTTATGAACTTTGTCTTCTAAAACTTCTTAATACAATTGTTTTCTGGTCAAACAGTGTAAAGAACAGATAAGATAAAAAAATCTCAAAATTTGCGTGACTAATTTTTTTTAATTTTCATTGAAATTACCACTCAAAATGTGCAGTTCTCGTTTCCCTTATACATTTAACCACTGTAACTTAAAAAGATAGCAAATTATAATTTGCCTGTGGCTTTTTGTCACTAGGGCACTGCTTAGTCATTTTAGTCCTCATTTTCATGATGAATCACAATTGGTCAAGCCAATAATATAAAAGCTTTGTCCTCCTTTTCTATGATTAATTTTACTAGCGGTACAAATTTGCATGAATGAATGTCAGTGTGCTTTCTGCCCTGAACATTTCCTGCTGGCTACAATTCAGCCCTGATAAATAATAGCTAAATATTCTTGGTTTAATGGCTGTGGTAGCCTCACGCCTTGAAAGTGATGCCTGTAATAAAAGCAGACAAGACAAGCTTATAAAAAAAACCCCACCTAATCAGTTTGTGTTTGCACACATAATGGAGACACCTCATAGACATACTAGCAAAATGAAATGACAGTTTTTAAAAAGGCAGCTGCTCAAAGTCAAGGGTTCAATAATGTATCACCAGCATTATCTTTTGTCCTTCTCTATTCCTTTACTGTCTCTTTAAAGCACCTGTGACAACAGTAACATCATAGACAAAAGGATAAAATTTTCAGGTTTGATCATCTTTAGACAAATAACAATGAATACCATAAATCACAGTACAGTCATACCTGTTGTCATTGCTAATTCTTCTACAACAAAACAATGAAGATCTAGACGGACTTGTCACCACAGAACTAGACCCACATCGCTAGAACTTAATTAGCTTACATTAGTTTGAATCCTGCTAAAAAGGTGTAATCCTCCCCACAATGTCTTTCAAAAAGAAATATATCCTAATCTTTATACAAGGAAAAAAGACTCCAAAGGATGGAATTTCAAATTCCAAGGATAGAATTCAAACAACTGCATATTTCAATGAGGGAAACTGTTGCTAACACAGGTAAAGGAAGTTACATTTGTTACTTTAAACACAAAAGATGAAACAACAGGTGTAACAAAAAAAATCTCAGTCCATCTTCATCTGCAGAAGGCATTGCATTGCATGTCCCCAGTCCATTTGATTCTTTCTTGGAACCTTGAATTCTTCCTGAAAGGCAACAAAAGAGAAAAATATCGGTCCAAACAGGATCACTTTTAAAAAGAAAAGCCAGTGATTTTGAGGCATCCACATCCCAGGTGCCATTGCCACTAGTCACTTAAAAGGTGCCCAATGAGTTTTTCAGTCTAGAAGCATTCTTAATCTCACCCACAGGAGCTGAAGGAAGGGCTGCTCCCTTTGTCACAGGGGCTGCAGACCTTCCCCTCCTTCTGAGGAAGACCTTTATCTGGTGGCTTCCACTTTTCTACTAGCAATTGCTGATCAGATAGGAGTAGGCCATCCATTAAATATCGAGGACTGTCTCTTCTCATATCTTCTTTCCATAGCTGACTCCATGTAACTTTGTGAAGCCATAAGGAGTCAGGCAAACCTCCGGCCAAGGAGACCACTTTCTCCAGGTTTGCTAAAATTAGCAATGGGGTACATATCACTTGCAAGCAATCTACTTTTTGCATGCTTCCAGTGAGGTGACTGATCCCAGGGGCAGGGATAGCAATCACATCATCCATCCCTAAGAATGAATTCCTCCACCCCATTAAGTTGTCCTTCAATTAAGAGACCGCAGCAGTCTCTCCCGCTCCCGCTATTCAGCCAGCTCTGCAAACACACACGGAATTGCTTTGGTTACAGAGGGTTCAGATTCCTCCCCTTCATAAATAATTATTAGCAGTTGGAGTTCAAAATCAGGATCAGAATCAGGATTAGGATCAGATTTCACCACCCCTGGAGCTCAGAAGCAGGATCAGCAGTAAGATCAGACTTGCAGCCCCCTCATCACAATAAAAATTGGCCACTACAACAGGAGCCTCACTGGAAAAAGCAGATTTGCTACCTGCCCCACAGCCATCCAACAATTGTAGCCTTAGTTTCTCTTCAACTGCATAAGCACCCTCTGAACTGCTTCCCAAATTTTTCTTTATCAACTTTGGTTCATCTAAAAGAAACCTACTGCAGAGCTGAGTGCTCTTCCTCTAGTACTATCAACAGCACCTCAGCCATTTCTTCCAAGGTCTCATTTTCTCTCTCAATTTTGCATCTAACAAACGTGGCTGCCAGGGATCCAAAAACCACTAACCACCCTAAAAACAATAGTAGGCGGAAATAGAAATCAGACGTGTCCTGGGTAATCATCACAGCTATGCCAGAAAGAACAATTTCTTTTTAGCTCTCAAACCATTACCCCTTCTCAACAAAATTACCCCTCACCACTGCTCACAGGCAATGCTGCTGACTATGCCAATAAATGTCATGCCTGCTCACACCCCCGGGTTGCCCCTCTCCCAGGTTGCCCCATACCTTCTACATCAGGGCATGACAGTCATTTGATATCTGCATGGGGAATTGCAGACAACAAATCTTCCAGGGTAAATCCAAACAGAGTTTATTTCGAAAACAGCCAAAACCCAAATGATTATCTGTTTTGGGCTCAGTCAAAATGGCAAACAAATATTTTGGACATGGCCAAAATATGGAATCAAATACTTGTGTGCGCTCACGAGTTACAACTTCGCAAAAGTTCCTAAAAACCAGATCCCAATTTGTTCAGATCAGTCACTACACTTGTCCTTTCAGAATAGTTTGTAGTCATCAATAGTCACATACATCCCACTAAGTCTCAGTTACGGCAGCTAGATTGTGGCTTTGTAGAAGCATGCTGGCTTCCAGCTCCTCATGTTTGTTGTCAATGTTGCATGCACTGGGCTGTCAGCTGTGTCACTTTCTTAGAGGAATACCATTCAGCTCCTCTGAGGAATAATATTTCACTGGTGTTTCCCTGTAAGATCCTATTACCTCAGGAGCCCCCATCTTATCTCCATAAGACTTCAGGTGTGCTGTACTGTAGCTGGCACGTCTCAGTGCAACAGGCCTAGGGCATCACTAGCATCCTGTGCCTCTAACCCTGACATGTCATCTGCCAGCCTGTCACAGGAAAGCCTGATATTATCCCCGCTCCCTCTTGAAGTCCAGTTTAAAGCGCTGTCAAAGAGGCCCACAAGCTTCTGAGCAAAGACTCTCTTCTCCTTTTGAGAAAGGTGAGTCTCATCTGACACCGTGTAGGCCATCCCATTATCAAAAAAAAAAAAAACAAACCCCAAAACTTTGGCTGTGACACCAAGCATGGAGCTTGACTGAGTCTGTCTGTTTCTTCTAATGTCACTACCCACAACTGTAAGGAGAGACAAAAAAATAGCCTGTGCTCCAGATTCCTTTAAGAATCATCCCAAGGCCCTGAAGGTCTTTTTTTCATCATCCTTGGACATTGCAGCTTCTTTACCACCCACATGGAAAAGTGGTAATGGGTGATAGTCCAAGGGCTGTACCAGTGTGTTTTGCTCACATTGAGTCTGCTTCACCTATTACAGTATTTAGTGAATGATCTCTGCCTGTCCTTATACTGCATCATTCCTTACTGTGAATCAATTAGAATATTTTAAACCTGTTCTCAGTCTAGGATACTTCAATAGCCTAATTTTTTTTCCAAAAGTGGTGTCTTAAGCAAGACTGACATGAATCACATAGTTTCCCAGCAATCCCATTCTTACAGGCTCCATAAATTATTACTTTCTTTTCTCTGGAAGAATTTAAAAGTATCCAACCATCTTCTCTATAACATTCGCATGCATTTGCAGGAAACAAAAAAATTACAAAAAAGACCACAGAATCCTGAGCCAACAATCTTTCTTGCTCCTTCTCCTAGAGCCATATGTTAGGGGGGAACAGGAGCAGACAAACAGGGTCGCAGTATACAGGGTCACAGTATAGGCAGTTCGCACAGGCTGGGCAAGCAGGCATTCTCTGGCAGGTGGTTGGCTTCCCACTCCCCTACAGCAATGGTGACCAGGTGTGGTAAAACCTCTGCCACCAGGAGTGTAGGCATCCAAACTGAGCCACTGTTACGGGACACAGCTGCCCAGACTTGGGACTGCAGGGAGTGTCTCAGCTTGTTTGTGGTTCCTGAGGACCATACAAAAAATGCCTGTCTGAGCTGTGAACAGGTTCAAGATCAGCTCCTTATGGTTGCAGATCTTAAGGACCAGGTACAGAGGTTGAGGAGTATTCATGAAAGTGAAAGGGAGATTGACTGGTGGAGTAGAACCCTCTCTCCTCCCAGTAATCCTCCCCAGGAGGCTGAGGAATGCCATATTCCTCATCAACAGGATAAGGGGAGTGACCTGGTTGGTGAGGAGGACTGGGAGCAGGTCTGCTCTCGTGGGGGTTATAGACCTCCCTTTCAAATGCCACCTTTCCAGCTGCCCCTACAAAACAGGTTTGGGGTACTGGAATTTGATGCTCAGGTGGAGGATAGCATTACAGAGAACTTACCCAAGGAGGCTGTTAACCTCACATTGCCCGTCAGACAGGTCAGGACCTCAAGTAAGAAAAAGAAAAGGAGGGTCATTGTAGTGGGAGACTCCCTTCTGAAAGGGACAGAGGGCCCTATTTGTAGGATGGATTCTACTCATAGGGAAGTCTGCTGCCTTCCCCAAGCCCGGGTAGGCGACATCACCAACAGACTCCCGGACCTAATTAAACCCTCAGATTATTACCTGCTTCTGGTCATCCAGGCTGGTGGTGATGAGCTAGCGAAAAGAGGGTCAAGGGTAGTTAAAAAGGAATTCCAGGAGCTGGGACGGTCAATAGATAAGGCAGGAGCACAGGTGGTGTTCTGCTTGGTTCCTCCGGTGGCAGGGATGTATACAGATAGGAACAAGAGAATATATGCACTTAATAAATGGTTTAGGGGTTGGTGCTGGCAGAGGAATTTTGGGTTCTATGATCATGGGGAAACCTTTACAGCACCTGGCCTGCTTGATCCAGATGGGTCTCGTCTAACTCCAAAGGGTAAGAGGATTCTAGCCCAGGAGCTGGCAGGGCTTGTAGAGAGGGCTATAAACTAGGTAAGATGGGGAAGGAGGGAGTAACTAGGCTCACAAAAGATGTTGCTGTGGAGGATGAGCCATCTCAAAGGGTGTCATCAGTAACCCAACTGAAGGGCATGTACACAAACGCATGCAGTATGGGGAACAAACAGGAGGAGCTGGAAGTCCTGGTCCAGCAGGGGAGCTATGATATAGTTGCTATCACGGAAACGTGGTGGAACGACTGTCATAACTGGAGTGCTGCCATGGAAGGCTACAGGCTCTTCAGGAGAGACAGGCACGAGAGGAGGGGTGGAGGGGTGACCCTCTATACTAAGGAAACCCTGGATGCTGTTGAAGTCGAGATCGGTGACGACCAGGTTGAGTGCCTATGGGTAAGGGTCAGAGGGGCAGTCAAGTCTGACCTCCTGGTTGGAGTATGTTACAGACCGCCTGACCAGGAGGAGGAGATGGATCTTCTATTGTTTAAACAGCTGGAGGCTGCCTCTAGATTGGCTGCCCTTGTTCTTTTAGGAGACTTTAATCTTCCGGATATCTGCTGGGAACTTAACACTGCTGAGAGGAGGCAGTCCAGGAGGTTCTTAGAGTGTATTGAGGATTGCTTTCTATCACAGCTGGTGAGTGAGCCCACCAGGGGTGAGGCTCTTCTTGACCTGCTGTTTACAAACAAAGAAGGGCTGGTCGGTGATGTCGTTGTTGGAGGCTGTCTGGGGTGTAGTGATCATGAGATAATTGAGTTCTCTCTAAACAATGTAACAAGAAAAGACAGGAACAGGACATCGATGCTGGACTTTCGGCGGGCAGATTTTGGATTATTTAAGGAACTGGTCAGGAAAGTACCCTGGGAAATAGTTCTTAGTGGCAAGGGGGTCCAGGAAGGCTGGATGCACTTCAAGAATGAAATCTTGAAGGCGCAGGAGCGGGCTGTCCCCATGTGTTGTAAGAAGAGTCGTAGGGGCAGACGGCTGGCCTGGATGAGTAGGGAGCTTCTGAAGGAACTAAGTAAAAAAACCAGGATGTATAGCTGTTGGAAAGTAGGGGACGTAAGCCATGTCATGTTCAAAGATGTTGTTAAGTCGTGTAGGAGGAAAATCAGGGAAGCAAAAGCCCAGCTGGAGCTCAAATTGGCCACTTCTGTAAAGGATAATAAGAAGAGTTTTTATAAATATATCAATGGTAGAAAGAAGGGCGGCAGCGACCTCCACTCCTTGTTGGATGTGGAGGGAAATGTAGTAACCAAAGATGCAGAGAAGGCTGAGGTACTTAATGCCTTCTTTGCCTCAGTTTTCAACAGTAAGGATGTCAGCTCGCTTGACAGTTGGCCCTCTGAAGTGGTTGATGGGGGCAGGGTGAAATATGGCCCTCCTGCAATCCATGAGGAGGAAGTTAGAGACCTGCTGAGCCACTTGGATCCTCATAAGTCTATGGGGTCGGATGGGATCCATCCTAGGGTGATGAGAGAGCTGGCGGATGAGCTTGCTAAGCCGCTCTCCATCATCTTTCAGCAGTCCTGCCTCACCGGAGAGGTCCCGGAAGACTGGAAGTTGGCCAATGTGACGCCCATCCACAAGAAGGGCCGTAAGGATGATCCAGGTAACTACAGACTTGTCAGCCTGACTTCAGTCCCAGGTAAAACCATGGAGCAGATAATCCTGGGTGAAATAATGCGGCACCTGCAGAACGGCCAAGAGATCAGGCCCAGCCAGCATGGATTTAGGAAGGGTAGGTCCTGCCTGACCAACCTGATCTCCTTTTATGACCATGTGACTCATCTGGTGGATGAGAGGAAGGCTGTGGATATAGTATACCTGGACTTTAGCAAGGTCTTTGACACTGTCTCCCACGGTAGACTCCTAAAGAAGCTGGCAGCCCATGGCTTAGATGGGAGCACTCTGTGCTGGGTTGGGAATTGGCTGGATGGTCGAGCCCAGAGAGTGGTGGTGAATGGTGTCTCATCCAGTTGGCAGCTGGTCACCAGTGGTGTCCCTCAGGGATCAGTGTTGGGTCCGGTCCTGTTTAATATCTTTATTGATGATCTGGATGAGGGGATTGAGTCCATCATCAGCAAGTCTGCAGATGATACCAAGCTGGGAGGAAGGGTTGATCTGCTAGAGGGTAGGATGGCCCTACAGAGGGACCTGGACAGATTGGAGAGATGGGCTGATTCTAATGGGATGACGTTTAATAAGTCCAAATGTTGGGTACTTCATTTTGGACACAACAATCCCATGCAGAGCTACAGACTGGGGACAGAGTGGCTGGAGAGTAGTCAGGCAGAAAAGGACCTGGGAGTGTTGGTTGACAGGAAGCTCAACATGAGCCAGCAGTGTGCCCAGGCCAATGGCATTCTGGCCTGCATCGGGAATAGTGTAGCGAGCAGGACCAGAGAAGTTATCGTCCCCCTGTACTCAACACTGGTCAGGCCTCACCTTGAATATTGTGTACAGTTCTGGGCCCCCCAGTTTGGGAAAGGTGTTAGGATACTGGAATGTGTTCAGAGGAGGGCAACGAAGATGGTGAAGGGTCTGGAGCACAAGCCCTCTGAGGAGTGGCTGAGGGAGTTGGTGCTGTTTAGTCTAAAGAATAGGAGGCTCAGGGGAGACCTCATTGCTCTCGACAATTACCTAAAAGGAGGTTGTAGTTGGGCAGGGGTTGGTCTCTTCTGTCACATGACCAGTGACAGAACTAGAGGGCATGGACTCAAGCTTCATCAGGGAAAGTTTAGGCTTGATGTTAGGAAAAAGTTCTACACTGAAAGGGTGACTGGCCATTGGAATGCGCTGCCCAGGGAGGTGGTGGAGTCGCCGACCCTGGAGGTGTTTAAGGGGAGACTGGATGAGGCACTGAGTGCCATGATTTAGATGATGGTTGGTGTTAGTGTTGGTGTTAGTGTTGGGTTATAGGTTGGACTTGATGATCTCAGAGGTCCTTTCCAACCTTATGATACTGTGATACTGTGATATCTTCTCAACCTTCTTAAGAAATTTGTCTCTCCCAGTAGTCACAGAATTTTTTTTTTTACAGGAAGAACTGAAGTCAGGTTGCTGTCCTACCATGGTATGGATATGAATAGCAAAACATTTACCACCATTCATCGGTAACCAACAGTACCAACAAGAAAGTGTAACATAACAAATACACAAAATAACTAAGGGTTATGTTCAAATGCCCTTTTTTTTTCTGTTTTACAATGAGAAGATTTAAGAAGACAGAGACTTCATCTAATTCTATAACCATAAATAAAACGAATCGGTGCAAATTTTAATTATTTGTTGAAAAAAATGAATGTAGCCAGCACGTCTATATAATCATATATGTACAACACCTAGCTAGTATTACTTAATAGTTATTTCTCGTATTGTAAATGTGAAAACATCGTTGTGTATCTTGTTTTTTATCTTCATTAACCAGCTTGCAAATTCATGTTCTTCACTCATTTACAACCTGACCCAGGAAAGAGTTGTACAGCAATAATACTGGTTGTAAAAACTCCTAGAAGCAAGGCTTGTTTTATCTATATTTATCTCCTCTCTGTGGTGACTGTTTTGTTGATTCTGACAGGCATCAAATAAGGAATGTCCACATGGAGTTGTAATTACTTGAAATTCTTTTCATATTAATTACAGACAGGAAAGCAGTTTTTTGTGTTAGCATTTCAAAATGCCAATTTAATTGTTATGGATGATATGTATTGTGTTATACTATTGTATACCAAAAATATGCTTGGAATTAAGAATTGCCATAATTCATGAGAAAACCTTCTTAACTGCTTAAAAGCTGCTTCATACAAAAATGCTTCTGCTGACCTCATTGGCCTTAGACACAAGACAAGCTGTTCACATGACTAACACAAAGTTTAATAATAATTGCATAAAGCATTTTATCCTTGCTGTTCTTCAGAAGAAAAATAACACTGCAAAGAAGCAGGTCAGTAAGGAAGCCTTAGAACCCGTCACACTTGGACTGAAGAGCAGGTCTGGCTTTGAGGAATATAAGTGACAAACAACATCTACAAATGCTGCAGTAGTGATTAAGCTCTCCACCTTCAGATCAAGATGGTACTAGCAGTGTTCCAGCATCTCTGTAAATGGTTTCACATCATTATCGCTTCATCAGCAAAGACAGACCTGTGCCTCACTGGGCATGCATTATTTTGTCATTACATAATTAGTTTACATAGCATACGAAAGGTGGAGGCAGAAGTTGTGAACAGTTATATACCAATTCTCACTTTATTTTTTATGGCTTGCACACAGTGACCTCTAAAAAGAAGCTTTGGAATATATATTCTCTTGACATGAGGCGCATCCGACCTTTCTCTCAGCATGTACAAAGACAGGATTCTAGTGTGTTAATGAGACCAACATTCTGAAGGATCTGAGGGATGCTATTGATACATTTGCTTAGGACAACACAAAATGGCTGCCAGGGGAAAAAAGAAATGGCTCCTTGAACTGTTGTTTTACTTTATTGCTTAAGCAACATGCATGTTCCAGATTCTAAGTCCAAATCAAAGGATAGAAAAATTATCTTCTGGCTACCAGCCCAGTGAACTATCCTGAACCCCATTCTTTTTTTCTTTGACTTTCACCAGCAAAAGCAGACTACATTGGGTTTATTTTTCATGATAAACAATCAAAGCTGCAGGATTTGGGATCACTAATGAGATTATTCATGTTCCTAAGAGTCATTGGGATTAAGGTTTAATTACACAGCTTTTAAGGTTATATGAAGTCCTTAACTAATTTCATTTGCACTTTAATTAAGTACTTTTAAAAATGTTCTCTTTTGTTTTAATTTTGCACAGAACTTTTCTGCAATAACAGTGTAGCTGAAAGAAATGCTTCAATAGAAGCCTCCAGAAAATAGCAGAAAAGTGAAATCAAAGCCAAATAAACAACAGTCACCAAATTCTTTAGTCAAATCAGTAGGAAAAAAAATCAACAAACAAAAACCACAAACACTTTCTTTAAACAAAAACATTGACATAGCTATTTATAATAAACACAAGTGTATATAAGGTACATTTTCTATTTATTCTGGACTGGATATTAAATGTCTACATTCTTCTTCATAACATTGCCAAAGGCAAATCAGTTACTAACAAAACATTGTGACATGTTCTCAAGTAGCTTGCCAACACATCTATTGTTACACTTAGTATAATATTATGCCTGCATGTTCACTAAGCCCATATTTTACAATTCAGCACATACGTTTTTTCTCTCCAAATGCCTGCAAGCCAGGTGGGAGAAGTCAATAGCTCCATCGAGTATTTCTACCACAACACAGAATTCCAGCTTTTTGTTTTGCATCTTTGGCCTATTATGCAGAAAAATGAATTGCAAATACCTCCTTTTGCTTAAAGATGCAAAACCAGCTCTGTCACCCCGGCTGTACATATAGCAGACATGTAGAGTTGTCTTCTTCAGAATTTTATTTTGAGAAAGTCTTTAAATCAAAGCACTGATGTGTATGACTTCATTGCTTTTCAAAGTCTGTAAACTCCAAAGCAACTACTAAAACGTGTTTGCAAATTGATTTATATGCCACTCGTCAACAAAGTTGCAAAACCCTTTTTTTTTCAAGGAAAGGGTTTTACCGCTACTTCCATGAATGGTACCTGAATCTAGAACAATGCCGCTTAGTATTAAAGTATAGCTTAAATATATTCTTGAAGAGAACACGCTGAAAATCTTAGTGACTCTATGTTAAATTAAATTAACATTATAGATTTATACAGAAACACAGAGGTTACCAAAAAGTTCAAAGTGAATAGTGACATATCTCTAAAATTGTAAATAACAGCTGAACTTTTGAGATTAGTGACTGTGAATTAATCAATGATAGATTAAAATACTAAATGTTTTATTCTAAGTGGCAGAAAATAGTTTTACTGCCACTTGAATGCATTCTAACTTTTCCTTTTGTAAGCATTCATTAGATTTGAAATGCTTGTATTACTCAAAAAGAGCCATTTCAGTCACTTTTAAAAGTGCCTAAAATGCATATACAGTTGATAGACCATAATGAGTTTTTTCTCAAACCATTACTGTTTACAGAGTAAATATGTATTTTCATAAAAGGACTTAAATACTAATCTACCCAGTTGATCATAAATTCTACAAATGAATGTCATATCAGATCATATTCCCCTAAAAGATTTGCGTTGCTTTTTCAAGTTGATCATTAATACAATGCTTTTCAAATGAAAGAAAGCTCAGAAATAAGAAACCAAAGTTACAGTAGGCAATGCAGGAATAAAGCAGCCAGTTACTTATAGCGTTTAGTTTGGTTTGGTTCAGTTCTTAGGCAGAACTGCAATATAAGAACGCATTTCTATGTCATGTGTTTACTGGTTTTACTTTTTTTTTAGCTCCTATACATTCAGAATTACACAAGTCTTCCTTCAGCCATGAATGCGGATGTAGAAAGGCATAGCTTAAATCTTTGCAACTCAGAATAGTAGAAATATGCAAAATGTTAAAAAAACCTACAGAATCGTTATGCAATAAAAGAACTGGAGAGGAGTAGCTCTTCTAGGCCTTCATATCTACTCAGAGCTGTCATTCTCATGCTTCTAGAGAATAGCTTTTAAGTGAGAACTCAAGGCTGGTAATGCACAAACTAAAACCACAGTACAAGTCTGCTGGCTTAAAAAATGGTAATTTGTTCTCAGACAAGCAAATGGCCCAGCTTTTCTGTTTTGTGCACTTCTTAACCATTCAGTTAAACAGAGAACAGCTTCTGGGTCTACAAATAAGTAATATACAGAAAAGATAGCAAATTCTAAACCAGAATTCATATCCTAAGCTGTTCATCAGTCAGTAAACTTTGGATCTGGGGATTGTGGATCACATAATTGGAAGTGCAGCAAAGAAGTCAAAACGTTCATTTCTATACAGTGTGCAGAGGTAAAAGCTTTCTTACACATACACAGAGCGTCAATAGGCTTCAGGGAACAAAACACCCAGACTTCAGAGAATTCTGCCTGGAGGTGGACAGGCTTTTTCCTTCTATTCAAACAGATCAGAGTTGATAGAAGATGCATGTAGCAAGGCTTTTAGCAACCCATAGCATAATGCTGCTGAATTCTACTACAACTTTTTGACTTACATGCTGTAACTCTTCTACCCATTATTTATACAGAAATGATTCCTCAAAGTGGCAAGAGAGGAACAGCAAAGAGGATGAAGAAAAGTGCATGTACATTACCTTCATCACTCTAAAAGAGGGAGAAAAAAATGGCAGAATTATTTTCTTGACCATCAAATAAGCCCCATACTTGGAAGTAAGATTGATCTACTTGCAGTTTATGTAAGTATGATGTGGAAACAGATGCAAAGATGCACGATCTACTCAATTCAGGTCTTCCATTGTCTACATCTTACCCTAGAATCTATGAGGAAAAGGAAAGTCATGCCTGCACACGGCTTTTAAAGACAAATTCGTACCAGTGATAAAAGCTGCCCTTGCTGGTAGCTGTATTTCTTTCAACAGCAGAATAAAAGGGCTATTGTTTATATTCTACAAAACAGACAGTTCTTTGAAAGCTATTGATTGTACTTTCTTTTACATCTATTCTAGTTATTTTTGATATTTGAATGTGTCCTGAAAATTCTGATAAGAAATTTTGTTTAAAAACCAATTCCAGAAAACTCATTCAACTAATTACATTGATTTTTTCTTACATGTCTTTCTAGAACAGAACATAAGTTTGCTGAAGGATGAAAAATTCTGTTACATGTGATGCACATAAAATACCTGTGAAATTCAGTTTACATTTTTATCATACAATATATGTAAAAAATAACAACTGTAGGATAAAATTTGTATATATTACTATTTTTTATAAAGTTCAGCTTTGTCATCAGTATCAGTTGCTTCCAAAAATTTAATCATTCTGCAGGTTATCAGAGTGGACTACAAATTTCTGACAAAGTTAAGAAAGTTGTTTTATTTTATTTGAATACCTTACCATGCTGTATCTGTAGCTGCTTGTAATATTATTCTTGGTTGTTTATTCTATGATAGAGAGACAGAAGAAAGGAATTCAATATTTTAGTTGCCTGACAACCTTAATTTAGGCTTGCATGGCCCTAGGAAAAAAAGCTATTACAATTTCAGAACTTGTTTCTTTGTACGTCCTTGAGATATTGTTACAATCATCTTCCTGATACTTTTGGAACATATTTACACACACTGTGTTCCTCAAGTTTTTGTACTAATTTGATTACCATGTGTTATTTTTCCACATTTCTAGAACAATTTCACTTTAGTAAAGTGCACATCAAACTCCAAATTGCAGCTTCTTGAGAATAATACTCCCATGCTATGTTTTATATAGCAATCTAAGCAGTCTAGAATTTTATTTGCTTTTTACTGGTATTTGATGAAGTTCTATCATTCTCAGAGCCTCCTCTCATTTTGCACCACAATGATAGAGTTCATATTTTCTTTTTTTCCTTGCCCTTATACATAGGTCTGTCTAACTGTTTTTCCCTCAAATTGTGTTAAGTTTCTTATCTACACCCATTAGGACAGGGACCTATAGTGGACTACATCTTGGATTATACTGAGCTATTGCAAGTAGCTTGCGTTATCTATTATCATGCTTTGTTCCTATTCATTTACAGATACAAACAGTATGTGAAGAAAGGCAAAAATTTTAAAATGTGTTATGATCAGTCGAAAAATAACCTCAGAGAAAAACCTTCCAGTTTTAAGTTTGAGATACAAACTGATAATTCTCCTCCTAACATAGCAACTTTGGGGCAAAAAGCTTAGTAACTTTTTACCCTGGTAACAGCAGTCTTCCACTACAGTATTCGCTCCTTTTTTTAAACACAAACCTAACTAGGAAGGTCCCAGAATCATTCACAATAACATAATAAAAAACACAGGGCATTGCAAAAACATACAAGGATCTACAATGTGATCCTGTCCACAAGTTTCAAGAACTACAGGTAACAGTTCAAGACAGTCTCAAGATCAAGACAAATTCACATCTGATCTTCATATAATCATAGAATCTTCTGGTTGGAAAAGACCTTGGAGATGACCCATGAGGTTCCTTCCAAACCGGCATTATGTGATTCCCTAACATGTACTGCACCAGTTGCTCTAGTCTCCAGGTAATACTCATGAGAAATTTATTAATTTCAACTCTGTGAATAGTGACGAGCACTGAAACTGTAAAACCACCAGTTTTTCCCAATTCTTTTTACTGATGTTTGTTGTACACAGTAAAACCAGTAAAGAGCATTATTTCTACCAAAGCCACTAAAGAGGCAAGAATTAGAAACTATAAAGCACAATACAAATATGAAAACAGTAACAGGACTATGGAACTTGCCACCTACATATAAATGAGTTTTACTCCTGACATCCACTATCTAAAAAAGACACTGGCTCAAATTTACCATACAGGTAAATTCACCCTATATTTTGCTCCTTTTGTTATGCAAATTTATGACAAACAATATCTTACTGCATTGATTATACAGTTTACATCACTCTCCAAGATGATATAGAACCTTTACTATCACTACATGGCATTTACATTCTAAAAATTTTTAAGTGAGAAATAGCACACTTGAAATCCTTACTTTTAGACAAATATCCTGTAAGACATATTTTTATATTACTATTAACTTAGGATGTTCTGAATCATAAACTCAGTCATTCAGTCGGCTATGAAAAAAATCAGAAAAATCATTGGTTAGAAAACTGGCAAAAGAATATACTACCCTGTCTAGCAGAAGCACTTACGCACACATTTATTTTTAAATATGTGACATTTCTAAATTACTCCTAAAATTTATGCTTACTTCCTCTAATTTTCGTTGTTTATCTAGAATGAAGTGTGCTATATTATCTGCGTACATTCAATTCAGTCTGATACTGCCTCCCACTTAACTAAAATCCATCTTCAAGTAAACTCTGCTTTTTCTGACTTCAAAGAGACAAACAGTTGTTTCACAATCCCAGGTCTCCAGTTGAGAAAAGATTTCTTAACAGCTTCTATACAGCATCCCTTAAACTGGTTTGCTTCTCCTTTTGCAACTTACTTTCAAATGTACAAAAGACCACCTGATATGGAATGCTGAAACCTCACTTGTATTTTTACTGAAAAAAGGAAAGCAAAACTAATGAGAAGAAAAAGCATCCAGTTTATCAGTCAAACACTAGGACAAATTACCTGGTAGCATGTCTGAGATATAAGTAAATAAGTGTCTGCTTTCATAATTGAAATCTAACCTCTGTGTAATGAGCTGTAGGAAACACTGGAGATGAATCAGCCACACAAAATTTATACCATATGTACAGCTTGAGAAGTAGTGGTGAAAAATTTCCTGTGTCCAAACTCTGTTCTAAACAGAATGAGATCTTGTTAATTTGAGACTCGGGATTTTGATGAAAGTGTATCAATATGACAAAAATAAAAATAATAACATCATGGAATACAGGTGATTAGAACGTCTAGATGTAGAACAGTTACTGAACAATTCACAGCTAATACTCACATAAATTTACAGGAATTATGGGGATCAATCTACAAAAGTCCAGTCCATAACAATAACTTAATATACAAAGACTAACAAAAGAGAGTATTGAAGCTTAGAATATCAATAGCTTACTTTAAATATGCATGTATTATGTAATGCAACTCACATTTAAATGAAAAAGAAAAAACAAATACCTTCATTTTGGTAAAGCCACTAGACATCTCAGAATTCTGAAATAAAAAGACCTAAAATACCAAATGAATTGACTACACTACTCAAAGATACTCATCTTGAAATAAATGGCAAAGAAACCTGTTTGAAAACTTTCATCTTTCACAGCAAAACAGAAGATTCACATGCCTTTTTTTCCATGTAAGAAAAGCCATAGATAGGATGCTGCAGCATCTGCAGCCAAGCAGAATGGCAAACCTGTTAACACCTATCACTTTGTCTCCTCATGTCAAGCTTTCCCTCTACTTTAGTCCTACATGGGTGATTTTTTCAGGAATTCTTTAACCAGCCTAATGGTTAGTATAAGAAAATATTGATTTAATAATATTGAGGCTGTAGCAGGGATAGTCTGAATATGACCTTACTCAATTTGTCTCCTTATACACTCATCTGAAACAGACTATTTGATAACCTTTATTATCACATAATGAAACATAACTACTTAGACATTTATCAGACACTACTAACTCCTTATGAATGACCTTTGTCCCAAGACTGTTTCAAAATTAGAAATTCCCCATGGCAGAAGTTTCAAGGAAGTACTAGAAAAATGTGCTTTAAATATCTGTGCCTGTACTTCAGGCAAATTTTGTACTGCTGATGACTTAAGCAAACATAGAGAAAGAAAAGCAACAGACGAATGTAACTAGTTAAAATAATTTATTTCAAAAGACAAATAGCAAACACTGCATTTCTTATTCTATTTCAGAGAAGATTTGTCTGGAAAATCATCTTTTTTCCCTACTAAGGTTGCTGCTGCAGCCGGAAACTCAAATGAAAAATTAGCTAACAAACAGTCCCCAAGACACGTTTGTTCGAAACCTGCTTCATGTTCAATGGACACCTGAGGAGAAACTAGTTAAAACCTTGACAGATTCAATACACAGCAAAGCATCTATTATTGGTAGTGCTTTAAATTGCTATGAGAGAAGCTGTATCTGTGAATAAGAGGTCAGCAGATGGGTGAAAAAAAACCAAACACTATTAGTTCCATCTTAGAAAATACTGTCAGATAGAGAATCTCAAAATTTCGGGAAAAACACCAAATTTTCCAAACTAATTTTAAAAACCTTAAGTGAAATTTAGGTATGTGTGGAAACACATGTATTATAAGAGTGATTTTATATGTAGTAGTAGTTACATATCAGATAAAAGGACAGATTCTCCAATTCATTACTCTCTGACCCTTAGAAGAGTTAAACTTGGAACAGCATTTCAGAATAGTTACCCTATAGATGGTGGAAAATAAATAAACCTATTTTTAAAATGCAGTTTGACAAGGTGATGAACAGGATTATATGATATGCTCAGATGTGATAGCAGAGGTCTGTACATGATTGAAAGAGTTCTTTTCAGTCATATTTCCTCCATTCCACTGACATACATCAACGCAAGGGAACATCCAGGACTAGACAAATACAAGTGGATTGGATTTATTGAAGTATAGATGGTATGCTTGCAAGGTACTTGGAACTATAACAGAAAACCAATAAACAAAACAAAACAAAACAAACCCCAAACAAATTAAATAGTATTCCCTGAATTACTCTATTGTAATAGTAATAGCCTCTCCAATATCTGGTTGTTTCTTCTTGATCTTACTTCAGGTCTTACTTAGGTAAGGCTATTCTTAAACTGAATATCAACTCAGGTGTTCCTCCTACCAAAATCTTCATTGTATTTAAAATCATCAGCCACATTCTAGTTTTACTGTAAATCAGAGGCTACCAGCTTTGGGATGGCCTTCTATTAATAACCACAGAATTGTTCTGGACTGAAGATGTGCTTACGTACTTGACTGATACGTACTAATAAAAAACAATAAAACAGCATAGGTAGGGATCACGAAAGGCCCTGTTGGTATGAGGCATTTAATTTCCTTTTCACTTCCCAGTCTTTCTTCCATAACTCTCTTCAGAAATGGAGTAGACAGACATTATAGCCATAAAATTCTCAGTATAATAAATGAAAAAAAATCTTGTACTGATATTCTGAATCCTTTCTTTCCTCCCGTGTGATACTACCACATCATTCACCCTGCAAGGCAGAATGAGCCTGCATATAGAAGAAAAATTCCTTCTCCTAGATATGAAGAAGGCCTCTACAACCAGAAACATGCGCAGAAAAAGAATTATAATCTAAAGAAAAAACCAAATGTCTTATTCTCTTTACAGGTGGATTAACAATCATAAGCCTCCCACAAAGCCATCAGAACTGAGAAGAAGCAGGTGTATTTGGACCACCTAAATTCTTTTATTCTGATTGGAAATTCAGGTTGTTCCATGCGCAGAACCCACCTCTATGTTCTGATTTTAAAATATTCTTTTCAAGGTTAAAGATGCTCAGTGAGAAAACTGTCAGTTTCTTTTCCTTATGTGTATGAAGCCATGGAAAAATCAGTATCAGTAGCTAAAAAGGAATGCAAATTATTCATTTTCACTAATCTGACCATGAATTAGCTGGAGAAGAGGGACTGAGTTTTAGTTTTCATTACAATCTAAATAAGATTACAATCTGAATAAAAGAGTTTCACTACTGCAATGAGTCAAGAAACTTGCTTGCTTCTTTTTCTACTAACAAATTATACCTATTTAGTCTGACAACAATCCAGTACATTTTTTTCCCAAAGACTAAAAAAAATACTCCAAGGTACATTTTCCAGCTCTTTTGAAGAGACAGTTTGACATATCCTCTTTTCATGTTCTGTTCTACTTCCTGCTTGCCAGGGATTTCCAACTTATCTGAACAAGAATCCCAAGCTGTACAAGAATCCAAGCATTTGAGCAGGTAAAAAAGTTCTACAGCCACAGGACAGATATGCATCTATGCGCAGCTAAACAACTGGGTATGCCTTCAGATTAGACAGATCAAACTGATGGACAGCAACCATATTTTTAGTCTGACGTCTTGGAAATATACCCTCAGTCAAGCTTCTTTCAGCTTTGATTTCTCTCAAAGACATACAGGCCTGATTGTAGTGCAATGACCTGGCACCTTTCACTTCAGAAATGATCTAAAGCCGGAGAGATATTTTTGAGCTGTGCTGGAAATGCGTTACAGCCAGTCTTTGTGACAGAGAATTCAGTAGTGAGGTGTAGAGTGAGCCTCACAGTCACAGATGTATTTCTTCTGGAAACAGAAAAGATGAATGGTTATGAGCACTTTTTCTTTCTGGAGGCAAGTCTGAACAATAAAACCTGTTCTCATACATCTAACTTCAACCTCACACTAGGGAGAAGAGACCTTGACTGATATTTTCAGCAAGGCTATGAAGACCCTACACTCAAAAAAAGCACGTGCCCTCTAAAAAAGCATGACAGAATAGGCATAAAGAAAGATTTGCTCTATTTTCCACTAGTTAACACAACTCATTTAAGTAATTTATAATAGTATTACATTAAATAGTCCTGTAAAAAGTTTGCCATGGATATTTTAATGCAAAAGCAGGTTTAGTGAAAGGAGATTTGAGTCAAAAGTATTCATCTGCCTTTCCTCATTTATCATAATTCAATTTAGATGCTTGGAACATAAGCATGCTTAATAAAAACAGTATTAGCCATCATGGCAATTATTTGACTTCAACAATTTTTTTAATTTTTTCAAACAAAATAAATAACTGGTGTGTTCAACAAAAAGGGCACTTTTTTCTTATTTAAAATTTTAAACTGTGTCACCATGCTAAGGACCTACAATACTCCATCGTGATGCCAATCATCACAATCTTAAGTTATTAATTATATTAAGGGAAATATATTTTTAATTCTTCTACCATAATCACAGTTCTATGGAATTGCTACATAATGCTTCACCATAATATTTTATTCACTTACTACGACCAAAATTTCACAAAAGTATAAAGTAATTATTTCAGGCCTACAGCACCTTACCTAAGGATCTCAAAAAGTCAAAAACTGTCAGCTACTTAATTCTAACAGTATTCCCATAATTTGGCAAAAATTATATAAGCATTATTTTGACCACGAGCAAAACAACTTATCCTCTGATGTGAAATGCAATAGCTGACTGAAAGGTCTCAGTAGAACACTATTTTGGGTCTTTTTCTACCACATTCTCAGCAGTCTCTGTTATCCGGTTGTAGATTGTTCAGGAAATACAAAGTCAGACATTAAAAGTCTTCAGAGAACACATATATTCCTGTAAAGAAGGTGTCAAGAAACACGTGTGGGTCTCTACAGAAGGTACAGACTTAAAAGAAGTAAAAATTTGGAATTAATATAGATTATACATATTCAGCCAGATGTCCTTTTCACCTTAGCAAAATGACTTGGCCACAGTGTTTGCTACCTTTACAGTCCACAACCCACTAGTGCAATTACTGCAATAGTAATTTAACTGTTACACCATCAATTTGCTAATGCTAGCACATAACAATATCTGTAGGTTTATCAAGGACATGATAAGTCACATGCTTTTGGCAAGCACTTAAAAAAATAGGTTCACTAAGTATACATATGGCACAGCTAATTATAGAATCAAGTGCACAAAACACAGGAGCACAACAGATGACATTCTTGAACCATTCTGATTTGCATTCTGTAAAAACCCCGATACATCTCACTAAATATGGTCAAGAAGCTATCCTGTTACTGTAAATCAAAATAAAAATCTACGTGAAAACACCAGGGAAAGAACTCTCTGCAAAAGTATTTCCAATGTATCAAAAATATGAGATTTCTTATAAATATTAGAAGCACGGGTTATAATTCTCAGTGATCCTGCACATGCTGTGCAGTACCACTGTTGCTACAAAGTAGTCACTAATCCTTTTAAATGACAGGCTGTCCTACAGGCCTTAGACCTTGATGACCACTACCTTCAATTTTATTCCCTGCCTAAATCTGGCATGAAACTTCTGAAACATTTACTAGTCTCTTACAAAGAGAAAAAAAAGCACAAGTCCTTCATTTGGAACAGTCTGAATCCTTTGTGTGAACCATGTGCTATGCTTTCTGAAGGTCACTGTTTACTTTCTCAGAGGCAAAGCACACAGGAAAAGTTTATGATGGCTTTGCTTCTGCTGCATTTTAAATTGCTCTAATATAAAATAGCCTCTCGATGGACTACACAACATTGCAAACTCACATAGACCCTCCTTTCATTCTGTCTTCAGTCTCTTCTTTTTCTTGGCTCTCTGATTTGGAATATTGTATGGAGAAACTGCATAGAATAAATTATAAATATTCATATATCCTGCTACATTTAATTTAGATACTGTAGTTACTATGGTTTTTCAGATTTTGAGAATTGCATGCTGTTTAGACCTCATACTATTTAGGAATGCCAGACCATGGCTCCCTAGAAAGACAGTCAAGAGGTCACTAAAGCTTAAACAGTTCCATAATCACAGCACAGTTCACTCCTGGAAAGAATCTCCCCTGTATTGTTTCTGCTGGAACAGCCACACACCACAAAGATCAGAAGAACGACCTCTCTAGCTCACTGGTCTGACTCAGCTCCTGGGCCAGTTTTCTAAAGTGTTACCTGTGTGCAAGCCACTCACTGAGATCCTAAAAGGTGCACAGGATGATCCTGAATAATCATAGCAGCACTATGCAAAAGAAAAACAGTGTGAAGCAGGTGTGAGCAGAAGATGGAAGAAGAAAAAAAAAGTACAAATATATAGGTGAAAGGGTATTACTGCATTTGCTTCCCCCTCTTTTGCCTAAAAGGGTTTTTTTGTGCATCTATTTTCTATTTTCCTGCTACTTTATGCCTCCTAAAACCCATTAATGTAAATCTCGAGATCAAAAAAAATACCGAAAATCTGCAAAAGGACCTCTGCCTGTTATCAGAATGGACCAAGACATAATTTTTCCCTCCACCCTTGAAACAGGGAGGAAAGCATAGCAGCGAAGAATTTTTTTGAAACCGCTTCAATAATTTTTCATACATGCTGAAAATATGCCTCTTGTTTTCATTTTCCGTGTCTTTACTTCTTCCCAATGTTTGTTTTGTTCTCATGATAAAGTGGTGCATATCATTAACAGTCTTTAATTGACTTACTATATTTTTTCTTTTCCAGTGTTGTAGTTTGTACCTGCATCCATTTTCAAAGTATTTCAAACAACCTAAAACTAGAGGCATGAATGGTTTAAGATTATTGGTAAGGGCACACAGAACCTTTGAACTCTATAAGACAAATTAAAATGCTTCATAAGATAATAGTGATGAAAGCCATAAACTTTTACTACATGTGGCAATGGTTGACAGGAGTTGGTAGTCTCTGAAGAATGGCTGCAGAACTAGTGCTTTATGAAATGAATCATTCTTTTAGCCCTGGAAATGTTCTTTTAGCTCAGAAATTGCACACTGAATAAAGCCGTGTTAGGAATCATATGGTTAGAAGTGACCTAAAAGATCATCTAGTTGCAATCCCCTGCCACGGGCAAGGACAACTCTCACTAGACCAGGCTGCTTGAGACTCCATTCAACCCGGCCTTGAACACATCCAGGGAGGTATGGCAGAGTGATAAGGATGTGGACCAACTCCATGACCGCTTATGTCTTCTTTGGTGCTCAGAGACCTCTGTGAAGTTTAACAGTACGAATATTCATCATACCAAATGATCTGTAATTTAACTACACAAAAGATGGAGTGGGAGGAAAAGGAAAAACCTTTATCCTCACTTAAAGGATAAAACTATAGTGTAGTCAGAGTATTCTCACTTTTTTCTAATTGTGATTCCTTCTTTTTATGAAAGGTATTACCAGAAAGCAGTTCTGCTGGCTGGCTCGAGGCAAACTTAAATGCCAAGACACATGGAGAAAGGGGACTGAGGCAGTAAAGGGAAGATGCAAATGCAGCTTGCATACGCTCAACCCATCTGGCCCCAGGTGCCTCACAACTATCCTTCCTGACAATGTTGTAGAACGGAATGCAGAGATTATTTCAATCCCTGGCTGGTTATTGCTACCAGTTCTCATACTATTGTTCTGATATATGAGATCCTTTACAGCTGATGTCCCCAAAATGAAGATACTGGCCTCTGGAGAATACTATAAAAAAATAAGCACTCCCATGTAGCCATATATTTCACATATCCTCCTCCTAGTCAGCTGATTCTGGACATACCTCTTGCTTCCATCAGAGACTCTTTAATTAACTGAAAGACAGAAAATTATGTATTAAGCAAACCTAGAGTGTCTCACATTAATCAGTGTAAAGACACAAAAAAATCTGTTAGTATTTTAGACAGCTTCATTCCTAATTTCTTATTTCATGTGTTCCTCAACATCATTCAGAGGACACAATCACCTAACATGTACTTGGACACCAAGCAGGGATAAGGATCAAACCCAACAGATTTGAATAACCACATTCAATAATCAAGTTACACACTAATTTTAAAAAGGTAGAATATGTTATGGTCTGTAATCCTATGCATCACCTGCTATTGTACTGTTTATTCTACCAAATGTTCCCTGCAGGTATGCAACACCTGCACTCCAATATATATCAAAAGTGAGATTCTTATGGAATCTTTATAGGTAAACTCTAATCATTCAGTGATTTGTCATATTTCATGCAAAGCTCCTACAAAGTTTGGAGCACAAAAGAGAATAATACCAAAAACTGTAACAGTAAACTCAATTCTTCTTTGCTTCCACTACTTTTAAACATTTTAAAGCATATATTAGGTTTTCAAGAATAAAGAATGACAACCTGGTTTTCAAAGGACTTGGGTAAAGAAAGCTACAATTAAATCAGTCTTGAGTACAGTCAGCTGCAGACAAATGCTGTGGGAAACTCTGAGTGTTCCTTGTAATATTAAACACATAAGGTTTCTTACACATGTTTTTCTGTGCTCCTGCAGAGCACTCAAGTAGGAAAGCATTTGCCCGCTCTTTTTAATATTCCTGCGCATGGTGCACCCTCTAGTGGCAAAAGCCATATTTTTAATTACTCGGATTTACTGTTAATGCAACCAAGAACTTATACCAAATGTATTTTTAACTATTTTCGCAGGTATTTCAGCTCACTCTTACTTCATGTCACACAACAGCTGAAAATATTTATGTGAATTTTTAATTAAGGTATTAACATCTTAAATAGATTGACACAATGCTATTACTGTGCAGGTAGCATGTGGTTTCCTGAAAATACATCCGTAATCATGGTAGTCATGCCATCTCTACAATGACAAGATACTTATTTACCCATAATCCACAAATGCCTCTCTTAGGCACTTGAAATGTCAAAGCCCAGCCCATCTGTTGCAGACACACTTCAATGTCCCTTCTTAACATAATTTTAATGTAGTTTGCACACTATCGAATATTATTTTCTCTAGATTTTCTGATTATCTAGAACATAAAGTAACAACTATGACATCCAAAAGTTAGAGAAAGAAAGCAAATAAGAATCTAAACTCACAAGCAATGAGCTAATCCTAACCATCCAAAGAAAAGAAAAATCACGAGTATACCTGAAAAAGTAGTTAAGTTGTCACAATGAAATTCACGATTCTGGATGAGACAGAAGCAACGAAAGCACCATTCAAACTACTGCTCCCAATTAGATTAAGGTATACTGTACAAATACATCCTCACCCTAAGCCAAACACTGACAGATTGCTAAAACCACTCTTATTAATCAAAATTTATTAAACAATTCAAACACCAACTTAGCCACCTCTTCAGAAACTCGTGAAACCAAACTACCTTGAGTATGACATGGAAAGCCATGCTGCCACATCCATAAATAGTCAGATAAAAACAAGTACTTAACGAACAGAATCAAAGTAGAATAGGGAGAAAACTGAAAATACAATAATTTGGAGAAAACTAAAAAATCTCCAACCGCTAGTCACTAAGCAAACATAATAATCCTATCCTTACCCTATCCCTCATCCCCACTCTTGAGACACTACTTGTTTTCTCTGTAGCCTCACCACAGTGTATCAGGTTCTGTGGAGTTCAGCAGATTGCTATACTGTAAACATCCTTGCTGCCTCTTTGGGTTAAACTTTTGGTTAGATCTTTGAATAGTCACATTTTTATTATCTTCATGTTTCTCCAAGGAATTAAGATGAAGCAAGGTGAAGAAGAGAAATATGGAATAATGGTCAGATGTTCAATCTCATGGATGAGGCAGCTGGGATGTTTCAGAGCAGTGACCCCATCTGAAAAGCCACTTCCTGAAAAGCTAACACCTCCCCAGCTGACAGTCCTGATGATCATGCCTTCCTGTCCACATTGCGCATACTATCCCTGAAAATTTAACTCATGCACATGTATCACTTCACACATTCATCCCCACCTCCCTTCGTTACAATAGCTGTTTGAGAAAAATTTTTTCACTAACCATCATATTATGAACCATCCACTTTTCAGGGAAATACTCTGAGCAGATCAGTACTGCTGTGTTCCTTTTGTCTTGTCATACACAGCATATATTGCAGGAAATACCATAGCTAAAAGAAACTTCCTATTAAGACAGTTTAACTGACTGAAAGCATTTTGAGTTGAATGAACTCCTACTCTCACAATTTTGTAGACTGCTAGCTGACACACAAGGTTAGTATTAAAAACACCTAATAGTATTTTGGGGAGGTTTAACTGAAATCAATTAAAAGCTTGCAAGTGGATTTTTTTTTTAATAATAATTACCACCATACAGCTTGGCTACAGCTCTTTCCTACAAGAAAGTGAAAAGTCCCACTGAACTTGCTCCATCTTTTCATCACCAGGAGATGTACATATAGTTGTATCAACAGACTCAATATCAGGCCCTTCAGTGTTTTTCCAAATGATACTCAGGAAGGACTGCCTGGAAACGGATCAGCACGATGCTTGGGGGAAAAAAATAGTTAAATTGTGCCAAAGTCCTGGTTGAAAACACCAAAGGAGACTATTCTGGAATGCTGCAGTGCCAATTCAAGAAACCTTGTCAAATAACACTGATTTCTCCTTGCCTCATAACATCCTTGAATCCCTAAGATAAGCTACGTGTGTGTAAAAACTTTATTTTAATTCCTTTCACATATCCACTACCTTACTTTGTTTCACTGCCAATGAACAACTTAAAATCAGACCTGCCTTTTAAACCTGACCTAGCACAGTGACTCCAGGAAAAACAGAGCCTTCATAAATCATGTTGACCTTAAGAGGTAAGAATGAAGCACTGACCCAAATAAAGAACTGGCACACCTTACATGATACTGCCACTTTTTTTACCAAGTCTGAAAAAAATGAAAATAAACTATTCTTGTGTGTAATCTAGCCCCAACACTAAAACAGGATCAATCCAGATTCTCACTCTAAAGAATCTAAGTAATATGAACATAAAAATAATGAGGTCTTACACTATTTTTCATAAATCCAGTAACCTAAGTAACTAAGCCAGCCATCTTTCCTAGCTCAGAAAGAACTGATATAATAGTTACCGGAGTCTTTTCCAGACACCTCCCTCAGCACAATTTATTAATTCAAATATGAGAGAGGAACTTAAAACGTAACTCAGACCAAAGTGATATTGCCTGATAATATAGACTTGAAAAACCGATATCTCCCTTCTACATCCTTTCCTTTATTCTAAAAATTCTTTTCTAAAATTTAAAAAAAAATCCTCCCTAGAATTGTATTATTGAGAGACAATTTGCTTAAAATATCCTAAACCCTGACCTTGAGAAGCAGCTGCTGCAAACTGGAGGCTTCAGATGGCCTGGACTCCATTGCCATGGTGACGAAGGTGCAGTCAGAGAGGAAAGGGGCTAAGAAGCAACTGCTAAATGTTGAGCAACCTAAACTTGGAAAGAAGAGGTCACCATAAACTCCACATGCACACCAAGAGCGGTCACCCAGCAGTTAGATAACTGCAGGAGGGTTGGCAGACCATCGAAGACCCCCACAGACACCAGATTCATTTCCAGAACCTTCCAAAAGGAGAATTGTGCAAGCGCACCAGAACTACTCCCCTCTATGCCTAACGTGGAGATACATGCAAATGGGACAAGGATCTCCATCTATAAAGAACACGCTGAAGACACCTCAGCACGTGCCCACAACTTTAGGGCCACGACTGCACATAAATGACTACAAGAGAGGCCATTCTAGTCCTAAGGGTGGTGATATACCTTTTCTTTCTTCCCCCTTTTCCGATCTTTTTCTCTCTCTTTCTTCTCACTTGTCTCTGACTGCACTCTTGGCACACAAAAGTAATATAATTTATGTTATAAGGTTTTGCTAAGCTATTGCCATTTATGGATATCACTTTTGCCAAGTTATCAGTTTGTAATTCCACTGAGTTCTAAGTAAAGTTGTGATTCTGAACATTACAAGCTCACCTACCCCTGCCCAACGAATGGGATGGGATACCCCTTTGTTTACAGATGTTAGCTGCCCAGGCAGAGCTGAGCTCTGAATAACGCCTGGTATGTGGTCAGCCAGCCCAAGACTCATTAGGCTTAAAAAGGTAGACCAATCTATGGAAGTCACACCACAGGAGTATAGCTATGTTCTCTTCACTCTTATGTACTGTTGGTTTCCACATAGCTTGTGGCTTTACAGACGCGATCTTTACCATGCCATCTGCATACAGGGAAGTGATAAGTCTCTCAGACTGATGGGTCCTCATGATCTTATTTAATAAAGGATGTTTAAAGACACTGCAAGTCTCAGAGTTATCCCTCCCCTGGTGCATAATACTGAGAGCGTCAGTGTCAGGCACTTTAATTCTCAGGGTTTAACAGCCAGGCATTAAAATATATACATCTCATACCAAGATCTGACTACATTGACCCACCCCAGAAAAATCGTTATTGCTAAAATGTTTGGATTGACAATTATGAATGAATGCCACACTCCATGAATTCCAAATTCAGTAGTCCATATTGCAATTTATTTTTGCAGTCATTTTCTAAATACTAATTTAGAAGAGATACATAGGTTTTGAGAGTCTGAAACTGTAAGGTCCCAGAGATACATACTGCTTCTATGAATGTTCAGTGAAGGACAGCCACAAGTCATATATTCAACCATTATTTTTCCTTACATACATCACATCCACTTCAGAGAGAAGTAGTCCAGAGTATTCTCTTCAAGTTACAGCCACATGCTCAGGCAGAATCTAAACTTACAATAGATTCTGGCTCAGAGAGCTCAGCTGCAACTTCTCCGAAGTAACACTAGCCTATTTTCACAATAACTCTACAGTGCTAAGCTTTTGCAGGTAAGGTTATGAAACATCTGGGGATCAACACTTATCTTCAGACTGCTTCTCTCCCACTTGTACTATCATTTTGCCATCTTTTAGGCTAAAAGTGTTAGGAGCTGCATTGTCTCACTTCCTGTAGGCAGTCCAACTCTATTTTGCCTGCACACTGCAGTGCTCCCAAATGGCACTCCAGTACATTCTTTACAGTACTTGTCATTTTTTCGCCACTACAGCAGAAAATGAAAAAGGCATCAGGGCATTCAGATATTACTCCCTGTTTACTGTTTACGGTAATCAGCAAGCATTTTGAAGCGACTGTCATTAGTCACTATCATTTCAGAATTACCAGAGCCTCTTTCAGGATCAGAATAAATTAGAAGCACAGCATCCACTTCCAATCTCAGACAGACAACCTCACTCAAACTCCAGAAGCCTTACAAATACACCTGTGCAACAATGCTCCCCACTACAAAAGAGCTAGCAGACTCAGTCAAGTCAAAGCTGATACTGGCCGGAAGTTATTTATTTATTACAAAATCCAAGAATCACGGCACAGTCAAGTCTGGCACCACTTTAAAACTTCTCAGTGAGCTTTACTTAGATGTTGAATACCCCAAAGCAAAAAAGTCAGCTTTTAAAGCAAGTTACTATTGCATATTTTAATTCTAAGGTATCGTTAAATTCCTCTTAGAAAATTCAGCTCGGTGTAAAGTTCTATATATTCACAAGAATTTGTAAATTTTAGCCAGTGCAATACTATAATACTATAATAATGCTATAATGACAATAAACCTGTTAGCAGAAGTAAAACATTTTCAAACTCAAGAGTCGGGGTGTTATAATAATTTTAAATTTCCATTCAGTTTTTTATTATATTCATTGATATTTAAAACAAGAGGTATTATTATTTTTGCAATGATGCACTGGGAGATGGTGCAAATTGCACTTACAGTTGTGCAAACTCGGCACGGCTGACATGGTGTCACGACATGGAGAATGTGCTCTCCCATCAGCAAGAAAATAACTCTTTAAATATTTCTGATCATACATTCTCAGCCTTCCGCAATACTCTTATGATTTGAAAATTACATTGCCCTTCAGTAACAGGTTAGTATATGCAAGCAGCACAGGAACAGCATTGTATAATCCCTGTTACTGAAAAAGGGGCTCTTCTACCCACAGGTCTAACAAATATTAAAACCAAAACATATATCTCCAGCTAAACCTTTTTCTAAAATAAAAATTTGATGAGTGGGCACATTAAAACTTCTGAGATCCACAGTTAAAAAATTAATGAGTAGTCATTTTATTTAGTATTTGAAAACATAGTGAACAATTTAAATAAAACATTGAAACAGAGATTCTTATGCATTAATTATTCCTGTTTAATTAAAATGCAAATGACAAACCTGATAAAGGAATACAGATGGAAGAAATGTATCTTCCTGTAGCAGCATCACTACTATATTTTGTATTTTGCCAAACTACACAACTTTTAGTAAAACTTTGAACTCATTATATAAATTACATTTTCAGAAGAATGAAAACTTTGCTCTATTTCAAGATTTTCCTTCCAAAATGCAACATAAAAAAGCGTAAAAAAAAACCCCAAAAATTTAATCACCTTTTACTGCACTTTGGGAACAGATACAGAACTCTGGGAAAATTGGCAGAACTAAGAACAAGAACTCTTATGTGCAAACAGCTTATCACACAAGAAAAAACTCATATGTCATGTTTTGCAAATTGAGAAAGCTTTCAATAATACTAAAGTGGATACAATCCCTTTACATTTGGAAAAGAGAGAGGGAAAAAAAAGAAAATTTGAAGAAAGTTCTGAAGGACAATCCCTTCAAACTGACTCTTCTTTCACAGAGGGCAGAAATAGAAATTTCCGTAGGATCCAACATATACATGACTCATATGGTCAAAATTACTTGAAGGTAAATTACAGAAGAAAGAAAAAAGGAAAATTCTGACAAGAATATTCTAATAGCAAAAACAAGATTTTACATGCCTTACGGATACAACACAAAATCTACAAACATTTTGTTCAGGAGTTTAAAGGAAATCTTCCACCTGGCTGTCACTGAACTCAGTGTCAGACTAAAAGAGGTAGCTTGACACGAATATACACGCAGAAAAAATCTAAGGCAGAAAAAAAATATTAGAAGAAAAAACCTTAATCAAGTAAATAAATGCTGGAGTACGAAACAATTTTGTTATACACTCATCTGAAACTCCATTTCATATTGTATAGGCCATAGATGATAAAGGTACAGCCAGAAGCATGACGAAAAGATACTAAAAGCCTTCCCAAACGATATCTGATCTTTTAGTCTATACCATCTGGATCATCATGTTGTAAGAGATTGTAAAAGACTCTCTTAGGTGACTGTCTCAACCTTGCTGACACTTGAGACCATAAACCAGGCTGGAGTTTTATGGTTGTGCTGGCATCTGGTACGGGGCTCCCAAAGAGACTGCAGAGGCCATCTTCTGTTTATGCAAGAGATAACCTAATCTCTCCCGTTGAGCACGGGGCGCCAGGGAGCTGGACGGAGGGGTCTGGAGACTGGACAGAGGGGCCTGGAGACCCCCCGAAGACCTCCCCCACGGTGCATGTGTATCATCACCAAGTGACAGGGACGGTTAAGATGCTATAAAACAGGAGAAACGATCAACATAGAGTTGGAAGCGTTCCCCCACCGAACATCGAAGCAGGACCTGCGGGACGCCGCTGGATCCGTGGTGGTAGCTATACTTTCTCTCCCCCTTTCTCTCTTTTTCTCTCTCTCTTTTTTTCCTCTTTTCCTCTCCTTCTCTCCTGTCCTGTTCTTTTCGACTCTTTCGCATGGATTATAATAAACTATAATGTTTGATTGTGACATTTGACCTCGTTTGTGTCTTAATTTCGCCCTTGGGATCATTTCAAACCCTCTCAGATCAGTAACGGATCGAGACACATGTAGCAGGTTAAAACAACTTGTAAAGAATATAGTAAAAAAAAAATGAGCCTTTGGCTATTAAAACAAAAAGCCCTTTTCTTCTTCAGCCATTTATCATCACAGGAAGAAAAAAATACTTTGGACATTGGCTATGGAAAGACAGGTGGCACAATTGCTTACAGGTATAAGACCACATCCAGCTGAGCAGATGAAATAAAAATCACATCCGTTATCTTTCTCATTTGCTCCTATCTGGAAGAATACTTTTATCACTTCTTCCATGTACATTCACTGGTTTGCATCTGCATTGTTTCCTAGGGAAGCTTTGTGTCACGTGGTTGACCCTCTGCTGAAGAAGCTTTAATAAGAGTACAGAACCTACTAGCAGCAACCACGGATTTTAAAGCTTGCTTATCAAGGAGTTATGAAGACCACTGTATGAGCCAAACACAGGCAGAGCACAGAAACAACCTCAAATCCACAGATTCCAAAGAAAAAATTTTATTTCTATTATCTTACAATCCAGGGCAACTCCAAAATAACACTTGGGTAGAAGAAGCACAAGCAGAAACTCAGGGACTATGAAGATCAGTCCCTTCCAGAAAGTGCATGTGTGAAAGTTGTATTTATCACGGAAAAACAGAGTAGTTCGCCGCTGTGGTTTGATCTTCCTCACAGCAAGGAATCTCAAGCACATTTTCAAAGATGGCTCCAAGTTTATCATAGTCCTGTGTCACCTAAACGCAAGATTCTGTTGGTTAAGCTCACAAGACTAAGCAATAATTAATATGATTCATGTGTTTTTCTACATCCCAGCTGCAAGGTCACTTGAGCATATTTTACAGTTCCTCCTCCTCAATCCTCCATTATATTCCCACAACCACACAACACAAATAAATTCAAGAAACCACTTACTATAATGTAGGAAAGTAACTTTTGATGGTGACAATCTTAAAAAAAAATTAGTACCATACATGCTGCAAAAATAACTTACATAAACTTTATAACATAAAAATAATTTACCTAAAAAGTAAGTTATGACATATTATTATAAGTGCTAAAAATTAAGGCTAGATTTGGGGTTTCTATCCATGAGTACAAGAGATATAGCAATTAGATGTGCCATTACTGAGACTCACAGGACTCAGTCACAATTTCTCTCCCCTGTTCCACTCAATACTAGAAATATATTCCCAATCCATGTATTAACATAGTGCCATATATTATGTTTTCTTAAAACACCAGGACCAAAGGTGCGCAATTCTTTTGGTTTTAAAAATATGTGGTTTTAAAGAAATCTGACATTGTGAATCCTCCTAACTCAAACATTCCAAAGGCAAGTGAAAAGAAACACCAATATTTTTGTGTTTTCAAGCAACAGGATTCTAAAAGAACAGTGTTGTTATTCTCAGAAACTTCCAAGCTGACATCAGGACTTCAATGTACCTGATGCTGGACTAAGGTTTGTTAACAATTATTGTAAACGAAGTACGAAGCTTGCTAAGTACTCACCAGAGGAAAACGCACTGTAACAACAGTCCCAAATTCACAGAATTATAGAATCATTAAGGTTGGGAAAGACCTCTAAGGTCATCAACTCTAACCATCAGCCGAACACCACCATGCCTACTAAACTATGTCACAAAGCACGACATTACGTTTCTTGAGCACATCCAGGGACAGTGACTCCACCACTTCTGTGTGCAGCCTGTTCCAATGCTTGACCATTATTTTGGTAAAGGAATTTTTCCTCATATCTAGTCTAAACGTCCCCTGGCACAACTTGGTGTCATCTTCTCTCATCCTATCACTAGTTACTTGGGAGAAGAGATCAGCACCCACCTCACCACAATCTCACTTCAGGTACTTGTAGAGAGCAATAACGTCTCTCAACCTCCTCTTCTCTGGACCAAGCAATGCCAGTTCCCTCAGCTGCTCCTCACACTTGTGCTCCAGACCCTTCATAAGTTTCATTGCCCTTCTCTGGACACACTTCATCACCTCAATTTTGTTTTGCAGTGAGAGGCACAAAACTGAAGACAGTACTTGAGATGCAGCCTCACCAGCACGGAGGCACAACCACTTCCCTAGTCCTGCCAGCCACATCATTCCTGATACAACCCAGGACACTGTTGGCCTTCTTGACTACTTGGGCACACTGCTGGCTCACAGCCAAGCAGCTGTTGACCAGCAGTCTCAGGTTTTTTCCACCTGGCAGATTTCCATCTCCTCTTCCCTAGGCCTCTAATGTTGCAGGACCCAGCACCTAGTCTTGTTGAATCTCATACAATTTACCTAGGCTCGTTGATCCAGCCTGCCCAGGTCCTCTGCAGATCCCTCCTACCTTTGAACAGTCCCACCCAATTTGTTATCAGTTGCAAACTTACTGAGAGAGTACTAAATCCCTTCACCCAGGTCACTGATAAAGATATTGAACAGAACTGGCCCCAGCACTGAGCCCTGGAGAACACCATTTGTGACTGGTTGACAACTAGATTCACCACAACCCTCTGGGCTCAGTCATCCAGCCATTTTTTTTACCCAGCAAAGAGTACACCTGTCTAAGCTATAGGCAAACAACTTCCCTAGGAGATTGCTCTTGGAAACTCTGTCAAAGGCTTTACTGATGTAGAGGTGGGTATCATATACAGCTTTTTCCTCATCCACTAGGCGAGTTACCTAGTTATAAAAGATCAGGTTGTTTAAGCAGGACCTGCCTTTCACGAACCTATGCTGACTGGGCCTGATTCCCTGGTTATCCTGAACATGCCTGGTGAGTGAATTCAAAAGGAACTGCTCCACAATCTTCCTGGTACTGAGGTCAGGTAGACAGACTTGTAGTTCCCTGTATCCTCCTTCCAGCCTTCTTGCAGATGGGCATCACATTAGCAAGCCTCCAGTCATCTGGGACCTACCTGTTAACCAGGACTGCTGATAAATGATGGAGAGTAGCTCAGCAAGATCCTCTACCAGCTCCCTCAGTACTCTCAGGTGGATCCCATCTGGCCCCATAGACTTGCGAGTGTCCAGATGGCATAGCAGGTTGCTAACTACTTCCTCCTGGATTATGAGGTGTTTATTCTTCTCTCCATGCCTGTCTTCCAGCTCAGGGGGCTGAATACCCTGGGAAGATGGAGGTGAAGAAGGCATCCAGCACTTCGGCTTTTTCCTCAGCCTTGGTGGCAATGTTCCCCCCTGCCTCCAATAAAGAATGGAGATTCTCCTTGGCTCTCTATTTACTCTTAACTTGTAAAAACATTCTCTGTTACCTTTTATGACCGTGGACAGATTGAGTTCAAGCTGGATTTGGATTTTCCTTTCATGACCTAATGGGATCCCTGTCCTTTTTTCCAAAGATGATAAACTCCCCCTTTTTTCCTGAGTCCCAGCAAAAGCTCCCTGTTGAGCTAGGCCAGCCACCAACCAGCAGGACTCTCTCAACTAGCGATCTCACCAAGCCAAAGTCTGGCCTCCAGACGGCCATGGCAGTGATTTTGCTACCTTTTCTCCAGCATTGGTACAGCTTTTAATTCCCTAAGCTTTTCTTAGCACACACTTCCATACCATCTGCTTTGTTTAATCATCCCAAACTCTTCACTACCTATTCCCCTCTTCCATGACATCTCATGTACTCCACTTTTCTCACAACATTGTATTACTAACTGGTTTTGCCTTCCCCTTAGCACAGTGCAGCAAAGCTAAATAACAGTGTGGTTTCTCTTCGTAACCATAACGTTTCCTGAAGCAAAATAAAAAATGTTTGCTCTTTAAGCTGCCCAGGAATTTCGCCCAGCCGGCAGCGGCACTCGGGAAGCGACTGGCAGCTTCTCACCTTGCCGCTCCACCCTTGCCGCTGGCCCCTCGCCTCCCGAGAAGGAAGCGACTGTGCCGGCCGGCGGTCAGTGCCACGGCAGGTCGCTGCAGCACCACGCACAGCCTAGCACCGGGGCGGCCCCGCCTGCCGGCCTCCCCTCACCCCTAGGGCATCCCTCGGTTCCCACTCTCCTGAATCCCACCGCAGTGACCGCAAGGCAGGGCAGGGCGGCCCCGGCGGTAGGCCGTCTGCGCCTACCGGGAACAGCACCAGCAACCAAGCGCGCGGTCTGGGCCCTGCCGTAAGGAGCCCTCCTTAAACACTGCACCCACACCGGCTCGTGCGCCCGGCAGAGGCGGTACGACCTCCCGTCACCCTGAGGGGCGCGGGAGGGGCGCGGACAGGCGAGCAGGTGGTTTGCACCTGCGCAGCAGCTGCGCCGGCGCAGAGCGACTGGGGACGAGGTCAGGCAGGGGGGAGGCTTGGACGCTCTTAAGAGGTTCGTGGTTTGAGTCTGATGGCGAGAGCGGCGTGTGTTCGCGTGGGTCCGCGTGTGTCTCAGAGGAGTGGCCGCGGAACGGGCAGCACGTCAAAACAGAATATGAGCTCCCATTGTTTTGCTTGGGTGCTGGGTGCCGGCAGCTGCCGCGCGGTTCCGCGCCGGGACGGAGGGGGTGATGGCCGCCGGAGGCGCACAGTGAGTTAGTGAAGTGAGCTGCCGGTGCTCAGAGGAGTCCCTCAGCTTGCAAAGGGGCTTACCCTCTTACGATTATTTGTCGCTGTTTCCAAGACATCCGAGACAATTTTTGTGGAGAGGAGTTTGATGCCATTCCTTCTTGGTTTTGTGTGTGTGTGTGTTTGATCTGGAAACCAGAAGGTATTTTTCATACTGAAACAAGTTTCATTTTCTTCGCAAAATCTCTTATCTTCTTAAGCCTCTTTAAAACTAGTCTTGGTTATTGGATAAAATTTAACTGTATTTGGAGATGTGAGGCACTAGGATTTGGTTGGGAATAGCAATGTCCTACTTCTCTTTGACTGTTTTGTCCATACTTTTAAGGATAGTGTTGATTGTCTGATATTAAACGTAACTCTGTCACTGATAGAATTTTACTAATGGTGGCTATGTTTTCAGTCATTTTTGGTTTTTTTTTAACTTAGGTGACACAATGACGAACTTTGAAAAGAATCTCCATCAGGACATGATTTCTCAGCTGCATTATTATGCTGCCATTGGAGATGCAACCAAACTGAAAGCATTGCTCAGTCATTCTCCATCACTTATCAATGCAACTGCAGAGAATGGCTGGACAGCCCTGATGTATGGTGCCAGAAATGGACACCTTGACGTTGTCCAACTTCTTCTTGAAAAAGGGTAAGCTGTTTAGTAGATCCTACTGAAGAGCTCTAACCTGCATCCTCTCTGCCTATCTCAACTTGATCTCAGAAAAGTAAATTTACCTAGCAGATAGTAGAAGAGTTTTCAGGGTTAAAACTCGGGAGAGTATATTCTGTGTCTGTTTATAACTGAATTCTGCTATTGCATCATGCTTTCATTGCTAAGGAAGTTCTTCAAAGTTGTGAACATCTCTAAAATTATCCCTTTTATCTTCAAGGGCCTATTGTCACTTCTCCCAGAGACCAACAGAATAGAACAAAGTTGTATCCCATTCCAGCCACTGTACTGAGTATAAATGTGGTATTAATTTATTGTTCTTCTTAAACTTTTTCTTTAAACTTTATTTGTAATCCATTTGGATCTACATTACAGTGCAGGATGTTTGCTGACATAGTGGCTATTAAGTAGGACACGACAGGCACACCTTTACAAAAGTTACTGATTGGTGAATTTCTTTTGTCTCATTTTTTTACAATTCTTTTTTTTCTTTCTCCTTGATCTGTCATGTTATTTTCTTCAGTCAGTATGACACCAAGCATGTTCATTGCTTGTCAAAAACTTACTATCATATATATTGTCTATCTTAAAGTCAACTATTGTACTTAATAGTTTTTCAAGATGCTCAGAGAAGCAGAGTACTTCAGAGTTCTCCTTGAGACCTCAAAGGAGATTCTTATGAAGCCTGAATAAAATTGGGATCTGAAAATTTCAAATGGAAAAGTTTTCAAAATGAAGGGTGAAAGTAGTCAGGTGTTGCAGTTCAACTTAGCTCTGCATTAATCAAGCCCCTTTGTATACCCCAAATTATAGAACCAAGAAAGTTTGGTTCATTCTGTGGTTATAAGTAATATTGAGCACAGCATTCCACTGCCTGCAGTGGTAGTCCCACTGCCTGCAGTGATAGTCCCACCCCCTTTTTTTCAGGCCTACCCAGATGCTGTCTCACTGCAGTGGCTCAGCACAGAGCATCAGATGAACTACTGCTTTTTACTACAGTAAAAATACTGTAACCACTGCTTTCCAGCAAGTAGAGGAGTATCTCAGTACCAGACTTTTTTGGATTGAAATAATCTGTGTATTGAGGAATGTTTTGATGTTTTGGGGAATTTACCAGTTTGATAACTTTGATAACAGTTTTTTAAGTAAGAAAACAGTGAATATCCACTTATAAATGTCCTTTTCAGGGCTATTCTCTTAGGCAGCTGAATACAGTTCCTAAGGTGATACTTTGGCCTCATTGGTCTCGTTTTAGATATGCTTAATCATAATAATCATTTGGACAAATACAATTGACGGATATACAAACTTGAATATTTATGAAGGTAATAAACCTGATCCTGGAAAAAAAAAAGTCAGATTTTTTTTTATATCCATGTTTTAGAAGAGCTGTAGGAAGTGTTTGTAGACTGGAAAAAAAAGATCTTGGTGATCTAAAATGTTAAGCCATTGTTGTGGACACTGCACAGCCCCCTGGCCAGAGTCTGCACATACCTGACCTGAAAGAAGATGGAAGACAAAATCGGAACAAAATTCAGTGGCTGAGAGATAGGAAATTAGGCAAGATTTTTGCCTAAAGGTGACTAAATCTTTTAACTATAAATGGTCAGCGCTAGTTTCTTTAGCACCAAACACTTGTAAATTGAATTTTGAATGCTTTTATACAATATACTCCAATTCCTTAAAAAACTATTGAGGTTAATATAAAATCTCAAGTTGAAACAGTCTTGCTTTGATACAGTTACCTATATATCAGCAACATGAATATAGTGATATCTTCTGGTTTTAAAAACTGATTAGTCTGGCCCCGCATGTACTGTATAATATGTAGTTTACAGTGAAATTTATGTTTTACTTAGCCAGTGAAGTTAGAATTGACAAAAAAAAAGCGCATTATATTTGACCTCCCAGTCAACCCCAGTCCATTTCAGAGGTTTTACTTCTTTCTGCTGATATTTAAATACATTTCATGAGGCAGTGTTTCCTCATCTGTGTCAAATGTTTGTGAACATTTTTGTAACAAAGAGATCCCTACAGGGAGCAGCACAGCAGTTGTAAGAATGCTACTTCTCTCATTAAGCAGAGGCTGCATTCTTGGTTTTTATTTAATGATAAATACTTTCTTGTAAATGTTTTGATACTGCTTTCAGTAGCTTTTAGAAAGTAATGCTAGTTGAACTCCTTTTTTTTTATTACTAGTTATTCAGAAGAGACCTGTAGCCTGGCTTTCAAAGTTCTATCTATATTTACAGTTCTATCTGTAAATGATCTTAAGCCTTTTATTTCTTATGCATGATGCATTGTGTGGGATTTTAATTCATTGCTATTGCAGTACTTAGCAAATAGTATCTGGAGTGGCTCAACAAAAATGTGGGACCTGTCTGAAGTTTAGTTTTCGTCATTGTAGATCTAAAGAGATTTGGTCTAAAGAGCACCCCAGTATAAAGAGAATGTCTGAAAGTTCTTGCATTTTAATAGTATCAGATGCCTATGCTGTAAGTAAGACTAATATAGCATCAAAACTCCTCCTAAACATGTTTATCCTGGTAACTATTGTTCTTTTCTATTTCTCTAGGTGTGACAGATATGCTGTTAATAAATCAAGGCAGACAGCTCTGGATATTGCTACATTTTGGGGGTACAAGCACAGAGCTAATTTGCTGGCTAATGTGAAGAGTGGACAGAGGCCTAATTATCTGTCAAATGAAGTGAAAGAATATGGAAATTATTTTGGATTGACACTTCTGGACAGAAGGAGTGATAAAAGAACAGATGCCAAGTGGCTAAGCAAAAAACAAAGTCATCCAACTACAGTATACATCCTCTTCTCAGATCTAAGTCCTTTGGTTATTTTGCATGGGGAAATTAAGAGCTCCCAGCAGCCAGAAGTAAAGCTTTGCAGGCTGTATCACAAAGACATAGAGCAGGCACCTTGATTTTTCTCGGAGTTGAACTGCCGTTCCACATGAACGTGCTGACTGCTTGCAATGAAAGAGTTCTACAAGAAGGTGAAGAGGATGGGTTAGTTGCTTGGTTTGCTCTTAGCGTAGATTCTGCTTCTGCTGAGAAATTTAAACAGAGACATGAGGACTGTTACTTCCTCCACCCACCAATGCCAGCACTACTGCAGCTCCCTGAAAAAGAAGCTGGTAAGATGCATAAAATCCAGTAGTTATCAAATGTTCAGTCAGAAAGATAGGCTCTAGGATTTGTTCAAGTATAATGCAAGGACAGATTGCTGCAAAGAAGTGCCTTTAGAAATATTCTCATTTTAAAAGCTGGTCAGTGGTTTTGTGAAGAATTTTGTGTATAGGAACCGGTGCAGTTGTAAAGTGCCAGCATTTCCAATGGCAAGTATTGGACTGTAAAATCTGTTGATCATCATGGCTTTATAGATGGTGCTATTTAAATATTAATGCATGTGCATTAGTTTTCTAACATGGAAAAGAAAAATCTGTCAATGAATTTTCATTACAAGAAATGAAACTAAGTCTTGAATAAGAGTGGGTTGGATACTCATCTAAGAAGGAAACTGTGTTTAAGTGTTGGAAAGTCAGGATCTCAGAGTGAATTAATGTCTTTCTGGAAATGTTAACTGCTGTTACAACAGTTTTGCTTTTACAGAAGGATAAAGGGCAAACTTGACTTGCACCTGAAGTTTAAATAGAGCAGTGCATTAATATGGCAATACCTGAAATATCTCTAAGATGGTCATGTGGAAAAGGTGATATATAGTTCTGGCACTTTGCCTAGACAAAGTAACTTTTCTGAGAAACAGGGTTTATTGATTCTGATGAATTTGGTTTTGGACATAAATTGGTCTGTAGCTGCAGAGTAATGTATTTTATTGCATGTGCTGTGCTACAGAGAAAAAGATCTGAATATCTCCTATTGCTCAGCTTCTCTTGTAGTACTTTGTAATTCAAGCCATAGTCTTACTTTGATTTTTGGTTTAGTATTTTCAATGTGTTCTTTTAAAGGAGTAGTAGCCCAGGCTAGATCTCTTCTAGCATGGCACAGTCGCTACCGATTCTGCCCATCGTGTGGGAGCACGACCAAGACTGAAGAAGGGGGTTACAAGAAAATTTGCTTAAAAGAAGGTATCCCAAGTCTCCAAGGTGTTCACAACACATCATATCCAAGAGTTGGTGAGACTATTGTAGAATAAACTTGGTCAAAAGTGACTTGTTTGTACTATTATATAAATGTGAATTGGTTTCTTTTTAGTTATTTCAGCTGCTTGCTTCTGTCCCAGGTCTTACATAAGTGTCTCTCCCTGGAGTATGTGTCTTAGCTGTATTTAGGATTAAGTAGTTCAGGCTTCTTTTCTTAAATAGTCTGTGCCAAAGACTTACTGTGTCAATACTAATATTTATTGCATTGGAGTAATATCAGTTAGAACTTCCAACAAAGTAAATGAGATATTAACAAGACGAAGTGTCACATTTTACTTTTTTAAATTTTTTTTTTCTCCTGCGTATAGTTTTCTCACCTTTTTCAGGCTCTCTGAGCTTGAAATAGATATGTATAAAATTTCTGATGCAATGCTCATTTTTCTGTCGTGCCACTTTGACTGCATTAGCATCTTCACTGCCTTTCATTATTCATTGTCAGTTGCAAACCTCTGGGCCTGTTACTACTTAGTATATAAGCTTGTATAGACAGCCTTCTATGGTTTCTTTTGTTTGTGTGTTGCAATTGAAATGTACTATGTTATTGATGGGAAAACAAAGATAAAAACTTAACCATTTTCTGGATAATTTGATAGCTGTTTGATCACCTTCCCTCCCCCTACCCTGTCCTCTCTTTGCATTTGTAGTTCTGGATGTGGTGTGTGTGTTGCATTTCTGAATTTCCTGTTCTTTTCCATACTGTAGATATATATTTGTAATAATCATAGCAGTTCTGCCGTATTCTTCTCTTATGGACTATAGTGAAGCTTGCTGAAATATTAGTGGCTCTTTCTTTACAGTCTATCACAGCAGACCTAAGAGGAGGAATGGGGTTGTGTACAAAAAAACTGATAAACCAGTGTTTTCTACTATTGCCTTTTTCTGAAGAAAGTTTACAGATAGCAACACTAGATATTCTGCACTGTGCCACATGGTAGATACCTTTGAGCAGGGCAGCAATCTTTGAAATTGTTATAGGTGTTGCTGAATCAAGTCTTTTCAAACAGAGAACAAAAGAAATCCCATGAAAAACAAGAGCAAGAGACAAAATATATAAAGGCAGGGGTATATACAAAAAATAAAACCAAAATATTGAGATACTCGAGCTACGTAGCAATAAAGAGGCAAAAAAGATCATAAACAAACAGTGTGCAGGAAAGAGCTGTGTAACAATAAAGAGGCAAAAAGTCATAAACTGTGTGCAGAAAAGTGTGACAGAAAGAATAATGCTACTAGAAAAAAATACTGAACAAGAAACGAGAAGATACATAAAAAATACATAAAATAAACAGAAGTGAGAAAGTGTATAAAGTGCAACGTCATATGAGAGACTGAGAGCAAACAATCAACAAAGTGAAAAGTGAAAAGTTTAGTCAGTACTTACATTGTAACTATATTTCAGTACAAAGGATCTTCTTCACACCTGTGTGTTTGGAGGAGGTGATAGTAAATTGTTTTATGCTGCAGAAGTTTTTGCTATGTGCAGGGTGCATAGCTAGGTTAGTGTTGCTGGCACTCTTATTGGATTGTATGCTTTGGTTGCAGGTATTTTATGTACTGCATTTCAAGCCTTGGCTAGTAAACTTCTAGTAAGTATGTATGTTACAAAAGAAAATAAACAACTTGCAGGGAAAAAAATCCAAAGTGAAATAAAATAACAGCTTGCTCTGGGCATCTACACAATTCTGATTTCAGTCACTTAAAGGTATACAGTTTATATATACGTGTATTAGTATTGAATAGGCTGAAATTTATTACTGCTTTTAAGTCCCCTCAAATGTTGAAATATATTCCTTTATTGTCACTTGTAGATCCTGTTGTAATAATGCAAGTCATCCATCCACATGGGAACCACTGTCTTTTAGGTAGGCAGAAGAGGTCTCCCCCAGGAATGTTTACGTGTCTTGCTGGTTTTGTAGAAGCTGGTAAGTAATGTAATTTTCCTTTACCAAGTAGTTTTTCTCACCTATCAATAGTTTACATCATTTAGGAATGTGTTTGATGTTATGTCAAATAAGTGAATTTGCTTCCTGTTAGATAAGTTATAATTAGTGTGCCTGCTCTTTACTTTCCAGCAGCTGATTTATAAAAAAACAACTTGAGTAAATATGATCTAAAAGTAGTTTTCTCATCATACCCTCTTAAATCACACATTTAAGTGAAAAAAGTGTTTTAAAACATGTAGAAGTATCACCAGTTTGTTTGGCAATACTTAGCAAGGGATTTTAGCACAGGAAAAATAAGAGTTAAAGCATAACTTAAAGTTGACATGAAGTTATGCATATACGTACATGTTTAAGGCCTCATTGATTATATGGAAGATAAGCAGAAATTATGTAATTTTGAAAGAAAAATAAAGAAATACTTTGGTAGATTTGTGCACCAATAATAGTTGGAATTCGTTACAATTAGTAGTAGCTGCTGAACAATTTGTAAAACATTCTATATTCAGATAATACATCGTAATTACCAGTGAATTTATAGTGTATAACTATGTTCAGTAACTGTGTGCAGGGAAAATAAGGTGACAGCAAAGCCAAGATGTTTATTTCTTTACTCCTTTCTTTGTTCTGCCAGCCTTATTACTTTCTGATACTGAATTCGGGTATATAAACTGAAATTTAGGCGTATCTGATCTTATCAGCTTCTAATCAGCTCAGTGTAGCTGAACTAAAACTTCTGTCTCTGGTGCATGGCCTGTCTGCTTTAATGAACCTGTGATCAGTGGTTACAACATAGTATGTCTAGGCATATATAAGTCAATACTCCACATAAACATCTATTAGTTTTCCATTGCAGTTTAAATTTGGAGAATTGTCTGTATGTATTAAGAAGAATGAGAAGGCAAAGTGAATAATATGATGCAGAAACTTGTGCAGGTCTGTTTAAGTCACTCTTACTACTTTCTGTTAAATATTGATTTCCAGGTATTATTACATGCTTTTACAGTCACCATGAAAATCTGTAAGTTAACACAATGCTTTTTATAAATGAACAGATCAGCGTTGCCATTTAAAATTTAATTAAAGGAACAATGTATCTCCTACCCAATTGTTGATATTTTTGATGTAATAATAATAGTTTGCCTGTACGATAAGTTATCAGTTCAGGAAATAAACATTATGATGGAGAAGTTATCATACTTTATTTTCAAAGTTCCATTTTGCTTGTCTTATCTGTGAACTAGATCTCTATAGGTAATTGTCAGAGGCAGTTTCAAATCTTATGAGTCTGTTCAAAGCACAGGATCTAATTGTTTCTTGGAGTATTTTCAGCAGCTGCTTGTTCTTTGCCCTTCTTGATTAGGAGAAACAATAGAAGATGCTGTTCGAAGAGAAATAGAAGAGGAGGCTGGAGTCAGAGTTGGCCGTGTTCAGTATGTCTCTTGTCAGCCATGGCCAATGCCCTCCTCTCTAATGATTGGCTGCTTAGCTGTTGCAGTGTCTGCAGAAATTAAAGTTGACAAGAATGAAATAGAGGATGCGCGCTGGTTCACTAGAGAACAGGTAAAGTTCAATTTGATTTCCTTCCTGTATGTCTATGACTGTATTTGTTCTGGCGTTCAGTAGATACTTGCTTTTTTCAGGAAGTTAAAGTTTGTATACTCTCTACTTTATCATTCTACAATTGCTACATTATAGCAAAATAATAAAATATATATTATCTAATACTATATTATAATTGTAGATTATACACAATCAGACAGATATTCATTGTAATTTCTTAGCCACTTGCAAGCCCATTTTGTGACATTTCTGCCAGTCAACTCTTCACTTTTTCCGTTCGGGAGATACCCAAGTTATTGTTAATTTAACCCACTTTCATAGCAAGCCTGTGCTCTTCATTTTGGCAGAAGTAGTATTAATAGTATTCATCATCTTGAGTTTCTCCATACAAGCATACTATCAGGTTTGCTGTGGGGAGTAGGTATGGAAACTCATTAACATCATTTCCCATGCAGCACTATTTTACTACTCTGGTGTTGAATGCAGTTTATAATGCACTAATAGGAAATTTTACACTCAGCTTTACTGAATATTTAAAATATGATCAAATAAAAGAGAGGAAAAAAAAGACTTTCACAGAAAGAGACGTTTAAGTTCATGGATGGAAAAAGGAAAGACTGCTTACACAGCATATGCCTGTTTATCCACAGGCTACTTATGAGCTAAGCTTCTAATAACACTGTACTTCTGCCTAGCAGTTGCCAGTCAATTCTGTAAGTCACTTTGAAGGCAAAATTAGTCACCTACAATGTCAGCATATTCCTGACAACACTGAGAACATTATTTTTAAGTGAATATCAGTTCTGATTACAGCTACTCAAATGCAAATTGGACTAGATCTGGAAATAAATGTACTTCAGAAATGTACTAAACTGAAAGCCTACTCCCGTATTGCTTGCAACTGCTTCAGTAAACCAACAGAACACATCTCCTTCTGAACGTGAGGAAAAAGAAGTAATCTATGGAACAGTGTGGAGCACCATCTGATGATCCTTACTGTAAGGAGCCTTCACAAAAACCTTAAATATTGTATTAACAGTCGGTCTCCATAGTTTTATTCTAAAGAAAGTTTTGTTTAGGGCACGTTTGAACTCCAAAATGTCGGAATTCGCACAGAATCCTGTGTGGTTTTTTTCTTTGCATCTGTTTTGGAGAACCTTATAGTTGGTCTTTAATAGTTATGGTAATGATAGACTGATGGACCATCATAGTAAGATAATTCCTGCATTAATACAACATTAGATTCTGTGTAGTTGATAATATTATCTTCTAAAGAAAAAAAAATCTCTATTGCAGGTCGTGGAAGTTCTTTTTAAAGGAAATCGGGATTCTTTCTGTGTACCACCAAGTCAAACTATTGCACACCAGTTGATAAAACATTGGATTGGAATGAATGCTAATCTCTAATAATTTATTTTTTTGAGTTAAATTACTTCTTCTAGTCAATGATGTATTATGTATAAATTAAAAAGAATTGTTTATATAGTAAATGTTCAACTACATGAATTTTCCTGACTTTCTGTTGGTTCTTGAGCTAAACTATGGAAACCTTTGTAGGTTTTTTCATATCTGTTCAGATATGAACTGAACAACAATCCAAGCAAGCAAGCAACAAATAGGTGAAATTGGTACCTTATTGTGTACAGGCTGCCTTTTCATTTCAGAATCAAATTATTGTGCCTTTTGCTATGATGCTTTCAATGTTTGATTTGCTCTTTCCTGTCCCCCACTGGAGTCACACCGTTATAAAGAGGCCTGACCTTACCTGTTTTTTGAACTCTTTATTTACATCCTCCTACTTTGTCTTAATTGTTTCTTTCTCATTTTTTCCTGTCTGCATTCTTTAAATTCTGCCTGGCACAAAAATCAACATTCAGTACTTAAAGTCTTACAAACAATGGTTATTTTTAAGCTAATAGAATACTTAAATAGTGAATATAGAGTACTTTGTATCTTTTAATTAATAGCTCTCTAAGCAAAGTATTTACTCCTCCAGTCTGATTTGCCCTGCACTTACTAATTGTATGTCAGCCTAAATTTAAAGGTATAACACGGTATTGAAGAACCATCCCAAAAAGACTAAATCATAGCCATTTTTATAAAATAATAACGTACTTATTGACCCTAAGCATAAGTTATTTTATTATCTATGAATTAGAAATGGAACTGTAAAGTGGTAGAGAAGAAAAGAAGATTAATTAAACAAGACATAATATCTCAAAATATGTACAAAGTTCTTTTATGGAAATGGAGACACTAAGATTTTTACTGCTAATAAAAATTTTACAGTTGAAGGAACTACATTACAACTCTAAGACTAGGAAATCAATATATGAATTGAAATACTTATGTATATTTAATGCTACAGTTCAGATTTGTGCCTTAATTTATTGTGTTATTGAGAAGAATGTTAATAGTCTTTCAAAATAGAAGGTGATAAAAGTATATTGTTTTTATTATTAAAGTTGTCATGTAATGGTTCAATGATCTGTGATTACCCAGTCATTGCAGTGATATAAAGAGAAATGCAAATGACCAGAAGGAAATAAAATTATAATCATAAATATTAACTTACTATCATATCACGATTTGTTTATTCAAAGTAATTTGAATATTTTTAAATCAATGAATGATATCAGATTTGTTTCAAAATTCTTTGCAAACCAGTATCAGTAAAAAGATTTTAAAAATCGTAAGAGTTCTTTTTCTTCCATCTAGTGTCATACTATGCTCAGCAACTTCTTTTTTAAGGCATTGCATATCAAACTTTAGAACAAGAAGTATTTCTGACAGTCTTGAAACAGTTGTCAGATCATTACATTGCTTCATTGTCTGTCTTGTTTTAGCTGTACCTACAAATGAGGAAAACAGGTTATCGGTTGAGCCATCTGGAAGTGATAAGGAAGCAATACACAGCTTCCCTTCAAAAGTGCTTTTGCGGATAAGGGAAAATATGAAAAACTGTCATGGACTACAATTACCAGCAAGACTACATGGTGTCAGTGGACTTGATCTTTAAAAAAAAAGTAGGACAGAAGGAAGCGTAGTTGCAGGTTGTTCATACAAGTCAAACAGGAACACTGGACACTGTGCAAATAGTGGTGGAAACTAAGAAATGCAGGGAGGTTTTATTTAGTTGTATGGTGACTACACATGAGGAAAGACGAACAGGGAAGGAATGAGGAATAGATGGAAAAGAGAGGGTAAAGCAAAGAGCAAATATGGGTAACTTAAGGGGAATTAATTATCACATTGAGATACTTAAAAATATATGTATAAGACCCATCCTAATATTAGTTTTTTTACAGTGGGTTGCTATAGAAATGGCTTTGTAACTGTGAAACTTAGAAGGAAGTATCCATAACCAATACTGGAGCATCTCTCTTACAAGGAAAGGCTGAGAGACCTGGGTCTATTTAGCCTGCAGAAGAGAAGGCTGAGAGGGGAGTCTTACAAATGCTTATAAAAACATAAAGGGTGGTTGTCAAGAGTATGGGTCCAGACTTCTCAGTGGTTCCCAGCAACAGGACAAGGATCAGTCGGCACAAACTGGAACACAGGAAGTTCCACCAGAATTTGAGAAAAAACTTCTTTAATGTGAGGTTTACAGAGCACTGGAACAGGCTGCCTGCAGAGGCTGTGGAATCTCCTTCTCTGGAGATATTCAAAACTCACCTGGATGTATTCCTGTGCAATGTGCTGTAGGTGAACCTGATTTAGTGGGGACATTGGACTAGGTGATCTCCAGGGGTCCCTTTCAATCTCTGCCATTCTGTGATATTAAGAATGAGACTATTTTTTTAGTTGAAAATCTGTATAAACAAAACATATTTGCAATTATAAAGCTAATCAATAATTAGAAACATTTTATTGTATAGAAAAAGCAGAAAAGGATTATTTAAAAAAGAAAACAAAACTTCAGTAGTACCAGAGTCTGAAAATAATATTTTAATCATCTTTCAGTTCTAGTATCTTCAGATGTTGCAACAATTTTTAACATTAACATTTAACATTTACATTTTCAAAAGCTAAACCAGCAGTCCTTTTTAAGCTTTTTCTTTTTCTCCTCCCCGACAGCGGAATCATTCACAGAGAAGATGACAAACATCCCTTGTTTAAGAAAACTAATTTGATGATAATTTTATTCTCTTATTTAAAGCAAAACTTCTCCTCGCATTTTATTGCCTAATTTGACATATTTGTAGATTGTAGGATTGAATTTTAGGTAGAAAATGCCTATGCATACAAGTTTTCTGAAGCATAGTTATTGTTTGCAGATTAAATATGAAATATCTAATTGAAGATCCAAATGTTGAGCTATTTAGTAATTAGAGTAATTTAGAAAAGTGCTAAATTAGATTCAGCAACAATTAAACAGAGTTTGTAGTGATTATGATTGGCGTACAGTCAGGGCAACACTTTCACAAGATTTAAGTTTTAATGCCTTATCCAAAAAGGCTAGAGCTTCTCAAGCAGGCTACTTCTTACCACTAAGTTAATAGTATTCTTTAAATCACTAAAAATAGAGGGGTTTTGTTCATGCCATTTAGTAATGATTTCTCAGCCTCTTCTCCCTTGCGTCTACAATGGTACCAGAAGAAAAAGAGTACTCATTACATGTAAATGTACCAAGTAGAAAATTCTAGAGAAGCCTTTCTTCCCAATTTGCCTGTACACTAATGAGAATCAATTTCTATTCAGTAAATAGTTTAAGTAGTCTGTATTTTATCTGTTTTTTTGAAATAATAATAATTCACAAATAATAGAAATAATTCAATAAAGTAGGAAAAAATTATGCATTTAAATGAAAAACCAAATTGATGCTACTAACCAAGCTGTAAGCTAATGAAATGTAGTGACATTCCCCTTAAGTACAAAATTAATTGTGAGACTTTACAGATTTTGTATTGATCCCTGTAAGTGTATGTCTTCTATCTCATTTTTCATATTGGATATGTGTAAGCACGTGAAAAATAAAATCATACCAGTGTTGATACTATAGTATGAACATTATGTTTTGTGTGGGAGTATTGCCAAGTTGGTAAATGATTATCTTGAATTTTACAACAAGAAGGAAAAGGAGCTGGATGTCAACAGGCTTATTAACAGGCATGATGCTTCATGGAATTAAATATACTAATCAGATTCCAAGCTTAGAAGACAGAAATAGAAAAAGAAGTGGAGCAAGACTGTGAACAACATTGCTTCCTTTTTTATCTTTAATTTTAATTAGGTAACATGATCAAGACTTTTCAGACAAGCATTTTGTAAAGCCCCAGTTATTTGAGTTATTTTTCTTATCTGCTTTAGCTGTTAAATAACTAGTAGTCCTTTATTGCTTCAGTGATCGGATGGATATGTATATGAAGCATATCATTGCTGACTGTGGTTGACAGTACAGAAGTGGGTAAGTCCAAAGAATAAAATTGAACTTGTTATCCTATTAAGCCTTAGCAAGACAGCCAGCCCATCCTTCATGAGCTTAGAAAAGCAAACTATTCACAGACTCCATAATAGCAAGCATCTGAGGAAAATCAATATTGGCTCATAGTAACTGTAAGTATAAAATTCCTTTTATTTTTTAAATGATACTCAAGTAGTATTCTGTAGGTACTAATTGTTTTGACTCGTCATAACTTTAATAAAATAAGGGACTTCTGCACCTTTTTTTTTACAGAGTAGATACATTTTAATGAATTTCAATTATAGTTCAGTATAGCGTTTATTTTTCTAAATAAATAAGAATGGTAGTTTCCTAAGCAGAAGTGATTTTTTTTGCATGGATTTTGATTGTGAGTAAATAATAATATTTTCCTGCATGATAGGGATTTAAGATGGATTTTTGATTCCTAAGACTATCTGTAATCTTATTTTAGCATGTAAGGTCTTAAATGTTAGTAATATATAATTTTAGAAGTGAAAGCCTACCTAAATGAACTTCAGTTTGTCATTTGTGTTGTCCTTCTGCAACTAATATTTCAGATGTGGAATGTGAGGAATGCTATGATCAGACTACTTGATTATTAATCAAGAAGGAACATTGCATATTGCTGAGCAGAGAAGCTTACAAATTTGGTTAGCAGCAATTAAATAAACCTGGATAGTTTTGCTTCGTACCATTTCATCATCCTGCATACTGAACTACCTTTGGTAAAGTACTTATTTCTCTTTACAGAGAGAAGCAGCCTAAAATGAAGAAATGTAGACCTTTTCTCAACACATCAGTATGAAACCTATGAAATATAAACATCCCATTTTTTATTATTCTAAACCAAATTACTCCAAATTCATGCAGTATAAATTAATTTTCTGGAGAAAGTGATCCTACAAACTGCATAGTCACAAAATATGCTTTTCAGGTTTCCCCGTTTTAGATGCCAGAAGTCATCCTAGATGCAGGATTGGGTTTTTTGCCTTTATTGCATTCTGTGAGAAATGAAGGATTTTTATCACTTAATTTTAAGTTATGTTTTGTAGTAAGACATTCTCAAATAAACATCTACCTGATTCTCAAATAAAATTTTATAGGGTAGAGCTGTTGTGCAAGTTTCTTTCAGTGAATATTTTGGATTTACATTATTTCTGTTATGATAGAGGAACAATTCTGAAGCAGAAATGTTGAATAATACAGCTTGACAAAAAACTCCATTGACAGTAACATCTTTGACTATAGAAATTATATTTCATTATTGGAAATTGTCATATGTGGTATAATGAGATTTCTACTAATTTCATGACCAGCTGCCACATCGTGTCTGAAGGGTATTTCACTTACCTGCTGTCATGTTTGATGGTGGCAAAGCAGGAATTACATGCCTAAACAGAAATGAAAGTGACTAAAATGCAAGATGATTTGCCAAATATCAGAATTAAAAAAGGGGTTAATCCAGTTAGCATTCAAATTAGCACTTTTTTCTTTGGTCTCTAAAACAGGAATAGCAGAGGTTGAAAAATAGAAACAGAAGTGGTGATTCATGGGAACTTTTTTAATATATTTTCAGACCTTTTACTGAAGATGAAGTTATTTTATCCAGTATAACATAGATACAGTGCACAATCAAGTATGTTCACTATGCCAGTTTTGAAAAATATTTTTATCTAGATGATAGTAAATATACATCAATATCCACTGCATTAAACTGATACTGCCAAAAAATACCCGATCAGTAAGTTGAAATATTCATGATACTTGTGTTAAAATCTTAACATGATATTTGTATGGACCATTTACAGCACAGAGGCTACCTAGTCATTCCACATTTTGTTGCAGTGGAAAAAGGTACATACTTTAGATGAGGGTAGAAATGAACAATGTTGATGCAGAAGCAAAACATCTCCAAAATATCAGATAAAAGTTTATCTTTAATAATAAATTATTTCTTGCTGTGGCAAAAGCTTAAAATATTTAAACAGAAAGCAATATTAGCTTAGTAAATAGGCAGAAGTTTTATAAAAAAAATAGTTTTATATACGGTTTTGCATAATTTAAGAAGTGAAAGCTGGACCTATGACTTGCCTTCTTGCTAAAAATGTAGAAATGCTTGTGCATTAAGAGCCTGTGATAGCTGAATTATTTTTACTATGAGTTTGCTGGTACCTACATTCTTATTCTTTGCAACAGTACTGCCAAAATGGGTGTTCAGGAATTATTCAAGGTATTGGAGCATCTTTGTAGGGAAAAAAGGCAAACCTAGAAGGCACTAGGATAAGACAAATAGGTAAATGAGAGGTAAATCAATGTTGACCCCTTTTTGCCTACTCACTGTATGAAACTACTAGGCTGTCATACACATATCATTCTAATAGCATTGTTTCTATTAAAACTAATTTTTTTGCAGGGCGTCTGCCTCGATGCATAAAGGCCAGTACAGACGGTGTGCCACAAAACAATCAGCAAGGAGAGTAAAAGGAATAATTCACAAGGAAAAATGAAGGAGACAGGGAGAGGAACTAAGTAGTATGAGACTGAGCCAAATACACTTTGTAACTTGAGGAGCAAAGTCAAAGGAAAAATTAGCATATTGAGACATACCAGAGGAGACACAATGGAAGTCAATGAGAACAAAATTGAGTGTAGTTAGGGTTATTGAGAGCAGTGGAGACAAAAAGTAGGATTCTGTATCAAGAGGCAGGTACTTAATCAGAAAAGATTGGTGCAGTTGAAATAGAGAACAAGTTTTTGTTTCAGAAAAGCTTGTTTTGGTATTCTGTGACATTTTTTTTCAGCCTGTGAACAGTGTAGAAATGGGAAAGTACTTAGTGAGCCGCCACTAAATGTATTCATAGACATGCCTTTTACAACATAAGATACTGAAATTATGAGAGAGTTGTTACCTAGAAGGGCAATTAGTATTGTCCTGAAAGAACATGAAATAATTTGCAAGCTTATGTCACCACATCATTCCAATTCAACGTTATCAAATATTTTGTCCATATTTTTGGGCTTTTAAAGTTTTTCTGCCAGTGTCTCATCATTACTGTATAGGTTAACAGAACATGCTTTTTTAGAAAACTTAAGAGCACATGTATTTTCACATAAAATCTCCATTATATAAATACATAAAAATGAAGTAAAATAATGCTGTATTTTCAGTTATGCTTCCAATCAGCATTTTTAAGGCAACTTTTCCTGCCTAACAAGATAATCTCAGACGCATATGTTAGAAAAATATTTTGTTGCCTCGATTATCACAGACCTTTTCATCACCTGCATTATCTTGAAGGAAATGCTGCTACAGGTGTTGTTCACAGTGAAAATGAACACATTCTAGACAGAGCCTTAGTTAAAGCGAAATGCTGTGCTGGAGACTGATCTTTCACTCAAAATTAAGAAGATGTTGTTCTGAGCTAACTGCTGTGTGTAGTAAGAGTAACCTATCACATAGAAGCCAACATCCACTGACATAGTGCTCTATCCAGTGAACCATTGAGTACCTCTGTTCTCTTCTAACCAAGTTGGAATAGCGTTCATCCAGTGTCCAACAGTGTACAGAATAGTCCTTATACAACTAATCCTTACTCAAGTTGATGGATCCACTCATGTGACTAGTGTTGAAAGTGATGATATTCCTAATTCTGTTAGCACATCTCAGCTGTAGGACCAACAAAGCAAGAACACAAAAACACAATTGCAAAGGAAAAGCATATAAAAAAGATGAGTGAAAAGCAAGGAACAGATGCATCTTCTGATGTAGTAAACCTTAGCAGAGAAAGCTTAAATTAACATACAGAAGTGCAGCAGAGACAAGAGACTATTTACAAAAAAAATTCCTTCAAATTTTTACTTGAAAATTAAGATATTAACAATTTAACACACTGCGTATGTGATTAAAATCAATAATATATAAATATGAAAATTAAAACCTGAGAGATAGTAGTCTTAATCACAGGAGTACAGTGCAAACATTCTAAATTATAACTTTGATCTGCTTATTAACAATTACAGAAATAAGTAAAAAATTCTGAAACAAACCAGCTCAATCTTCCTGTTCACCTACATCCTCCATCTCATCTTTGAACACATAAGAAAAACTGTAATCCTAGCAACTATAACCAACTTTGACCTGTGGCTATTCTTCTGATGATTTCACTACTGCATGCTCAGATAATTGAATTTTAGAAAGTACTAAGTCATTACCAATAATCCTGGCACGCAGAGAACCAATGCTATCTACCTTCAGTACTTTCAGATTGTCCTATGCCACTGAATGCTAATTGAATAATAGAACTCATGACCTTCTCAGACCCAGAATTTATTCTGCAAAGTTGTATTAGGTTTTGCCATGACAAAACCTGGCAAAAACATACTATTAAGAGGACATATGAATATAATTTTCATTTGAAATTATCCTCGATACTTTCTACTTATTATTCCAGCACCTATCTTGCAGTGTTTCCTCTTTTCTTTTTGTTATTGTTCAGTGTTCTTTTTATTTTTCTACTCCTCCATCCATTTTGAACTGCTCTAGCCTTTTCCCCAAAGCCATCGTAACTCAAATCCACTGCTGATTTCAGTCATGCTTATTACTTTTCCCTAATCAAAAGGCCTTAAACACTTTATGTAGTAAATATATTCCTGGTCTGTAGGGTTCATTCAGCATTCTGTAAAATTCAGACTTTCTTTAAAGTAGAAAGTAATCTGTATTGCATACAGCTGTACAATTAGCCACCATTTGCAAAGAGAGACTAGAGTAAAACAGCTGTTCTTGATCTGCAAATCATTTTAAACAGCATTTTAGCAATGAAACTTCCTGATCACACTTCGTATATTGAGATGAACCATTTCATTCCTTACCATAGGATAGGGGGAAAAGAACTTTGAAAGTGGAATTCCTGTTGAAAGGCAAAAAAAAGTAAACTAAAAGGTATTTTGGAAAGACAACCATGTAAATCAAGAAGGGGAAGGACAACAGTGCACATAGCATCTTCCCTTAGGCTGTATTTAGAGAATTCTAGAAGTATAAATATTTTCTCAGTTACAATTTAACTGAAAACATCAAGTATCACAATCAGATTATGGTGCTCTGTCAGACTCTTTTTCTTATTATCATATATGTATGTACCAGTCTGCAGATCTTTCAGAACGTAATACACCTCTAAGTATAAGTTTGATATTCTTAGCATACTTGCATATGCAACTCTTAAAAGAGGATATTAATTCTTATCTGGAATTGAAGGGCACTGCCTCATATCTCTTGCCTCTGTGTCCTCTGAAGTTCTGTATTTGGCTTTAAAGTCATTCTTCCCTCTCAGCTGGCAGGATGCTCTGTCTGTCGTGCGTTAATTAAAGGCACCTGGAAAAAAAGAGAGAGGCATAGTTTCATCCTGAAAACAGAAAATATAAGCTTATGAAAATGTCTGCTGTGAAAAGAAACCCAAATATTTATCTGTCTCCCTAGATCATCTTCCAAAAAGAGAAGAGAGAATGCCTGCATTTTTGCAGCCAGCTAATGGATATGTTAATGTATATCCAGTCACTTAAGTCTCACACGATATTAAAAAGTTTACAGAAGTAGAAGCCAATGACTGTGCCCTCAAGGAATTTCTTCCCAGTTGTTTGCCTAGCTGTGTGTCACTGACATGTAACAGCATCATATAGCATGTATCAGTGACATGTAACATGGGTCGTAAAACGTCAATGCAATTATTTAAAAAGTAGTCCTCATTTTTATAACAAAATTCACACATCCTATTATACCAGGTAAGTTTGCATCTTCAATAATTTGCTCATGTTCTTTCCACAGTGACTTATTTGTTGTACTGATGAATGATCATCTGAAGATGATTATTACTAATAACAGTTGCAGTCAGTTAATTTTTCCTGATATGTCTACTCTACAAAGATCCAAATGGCTGCTGGAGTTTTGCCCTGAGCTGGCAGCTAAAGAACCACAGTGGCTGCTCACTCACTCCAGTGGGATGAACAGGGAAATCAGAAAAAAGACAAGGTACAATTCATGAGCTGGGATAAAAACAGTTTAACAGAGCAGCAAAGGAAGAGAAAATACAATAATAATGACAGTAAAGAAATACACAATATGGGCAATACACAATGCAAAGTGACTCACCAGCTGGAGACAAATAGATGACCTTCATGGTCCCTTCCAATCCAAACCATCCTATGAGTCTATGACTTCTGGATTGTAGCTGTTCTGCTCAGTTCAATATAAATTTAAGGTGACACTTCAGTGGTCAGCTGCAGAACAGTGGCTGACTAACTAAACATGGATGCAGCTCCAAGTGGAGGATTTAGGGTTTATTTGTCTCAAATTATTAAAGGACGCAATTAGTAGCATCCATAAGGTTTCACTTGGTTTGACCAGGCCTTTGATACTATGTTTCATAAGGAGTATTAAATTCAGACAACAAAATTTCCCAGGTCCATGGAGAAACACAAGTAAACTTTTTAATTTTTATTTTCTTTATTGTGTGACAAGAATAATAATTTAAAATTAATTATTAGAGGATTTCCTCTTTAATGTCTTCTAAACCACCGTTAAATGTTAAGCTCACATTTAATCAGTTCACATATGAGATTAAAAAATCTAAGACAATTTTCTTCTTCACAAATGCAAAGGACTTTTTAAACTGTGAGATATACATTGGTCTTGATTTTCTCTGCATACAGCAAATATCAATCTCTCAAAATCAGAATCAGTTAAAATTGTAGGCTGGAAAGGATCAGCCACAGCCCAGATCTCCCACAGACTTCAAAGAGCATTCAGTTCCATACCTGAGACCATCAGGCCCTGATTTTAAGCTATTATTTAGAAACCTTTGAAAATCTAGTCCAAAATAACTAAGAGAAAAAAATATCTGTATTACTATCTGCTCTAGCACTTTTCTGCTTTTCATTATAGCCAGTCACTTCTTATACAGGAAAACAAACAAGTTAGAGAGCCTGAGAGAGTGAGAGAGCAAAATTATTCAAAACCCCCTTTCTTATTATCCAATGTTTTCCCTCCCGCACAGAACAGTGGAACCCACATGGCCTCAGTTCTTAGAAATGAGTAGGAAAAGAAGAAAAAGCTGCAAGGGCAGAAAGACCTCTGATTCCAGAGAATGTAAGTTTACAGAAATGTTTAATATGAAGTAAAAACATGACAGAACTGTATCTTCGTGCCTGAAGCTTTGTCAAACTGGAAGTATTTACATTCAAGCATGGGTATATACAGGTATTGTCTTGGTGAGGCTACTTGTTTTGTTTTATTTCAGCTGAGCTGCCATCCCATCTATTTCTGGCAAAGTCTTTGCAAATAGGCTGATGTTTAATTGCCTCAAATTTTCAACATTCTTGCTGTAAGTTTCTCAATATTGTCTAATATTGTCTAAATTTAACAGCTTGTTTTAATCCAGCTTTGGTAGATGTCACTGTAAACTGTTACTTTCTAATGTACATGACCTATTCTTAAAAAAAGCCCAAACAAGGCAGAATTTTATGTATATGTATGGATGCTGTGAAGTCTTGCCTAGTACAGCTCCCTCTAGGAAACAATGTTTTCTTCTTCAAACAGGGAGCCCTGACTCACAGCTCCTGGCAGAGTGCTACTGATCTGCTGTGTGATTGAGACAATATTTGTTAATCCCTTTGTTTGTTCAACTTGAAAGGATTACAAAAGTCAAGTTCCACGTAATTTACCCCAGACTACAAACATACATTAGGATATTGATTATCCCAGTGTGTTCACACAAATGAAGTAAATATTCAGAGGAGTAATGGAAGTAAAAATGTAGATCTTCCCAAATGCAAATCACAGTATCACAGTATCACAAGGTTGGAAAGGACCTCTGAGATCATCAAGTCCAACCTATAACCCAACACTAACACCAACCATCATCTAGACCATGGCACTCAGTGCCACATCCAATCTCCCCTTAAACACCTCCAGGCTCGGCGACTCCACCACCTCCCTGGGCAATGCATTCCAATGGCCAATCACCCTTTCAGTAAAGAACTTCTTCCTCACATCAAGCCTAAACTTTCCCTGACAAAGCTTGAGTCCATGCCCTCTAGTTCTGTCACTGGTCACCTGAGAGAAGAGACCAACCCCTGCCCGACTACAACCTCCTTTTAGGTAGTTGTAGAGAGCAATGAGGTCTCCCCTGAGCCTCCACTTCTTTAGACTAAACAGCCCCAACTCACTCAGTCGCTCCTCATAGGGCTTATGCTCCAGCCCCTTTACCATCTTCGTTGCCCTCCTCTGAACACATTCCAGTATCCTGACATCTTTCCCAAACTGGGGGGCCCAGAACTGTACACAGTATTCCAGATGAGGCCTGACCAGTGTTGAGTACAGGGGGACGATAACTTCTCTGGTTCTGCTGACTACACTATTCCTGATGCAGGCCAGAATGCCACTGGCCTTCTTGGCCACCTGGGCACACTGCTGGCTCATGTTGAGCTTCCTGTCGACCAGCACTCCGAGGTCCTTTTCTGCCTGACTACTCTCCAGCCACTCTGTCCCCAATCTGTAGCTCTGCATGGGATTGTTGTGTCCAAAATGAAGTACCCGACATTTGGACTTATTAAACATCATCCCATTGGAATCAGCCCATCTCTCCAATCTGTCCAGGTCCCTCTGCAGGGCCATCCTACCTTCTAACAGATCAACCCTTCTTCCCAGTTTGGTATCATCTGCAAACTTGCTGATGATGGACTCAATCCCCTCATCCAGATCATCAATAAAGATATTAAACAGGACCGGACCCAACACCGATCCCTGGGGGACACCACTGGTGACCGGCCGCCAACTGGATGAGACACCATTCACCACCACTCTCTGGGCTCGACCATCCAGCCAATTCCTAACCCAGCACAGAGTGCTCCCATCTAAGCCACGGGCTGACAGCTTCTTTAGGAGTCTATTGTGGGGGACAGTGTCAAGGGCCTTGCTGAAGTCCAGGTATACCACATCCACAGCCTTCCTCTCATCCACCAGGCGAGTCACATGGTCATAAAAGGAGATCAGGTTGGTCAGGCAGGACCTACCCCTCTTAAACCCATGCTGGCTGGGCCTGATCTCTTGACCGTTCTGCAGGTGCCGCATGATTTCACCCAGGATTACCTGCTCCTTGATTTTACCTGGGACCGAGGTCAGGCTGACAGGTCTGTAATTACCTGGATCATCCTTACGGCCCTTCTTGTGGATGGGCGTCACATTGGCCAACTTCCAGTCTTCCGGGACCTCTCCGGTGAGCCAGGACTGCTGAAAGATGATGGAGAGCGGCTTAGCAAGCTCATTCGCCAGCTCTCTCAACACCCTAGGATGGATCCCATCAGGCCCCATAGACTTATGAGGGTCCAAGTGGCTCAGTGGGTCTCTAACTTCCTCCTCATGGATTGCAGGAGGGCCATATTTCACCCTGCCCTCATCAACCACTTCAGAGGGCCAACTGTCAAGCACGCTGACATCCTTACTGTTGAAAACTGAGGCAAAGAAGGCATTAAGTACCTCAGCTTTCTCTGCATCTTTGGTTACTATATTTCCCTCCACATCCAACAAGGAGTGGAGGTCGCTGCCGCCCTTCTTTCTACCATTGATATATTTATAAAAACTCTTCTTATTATCCTTTACAGAAGTGGCCAATTTGAGCTCCAACTGGGCTTTTGCTTCCCTGATTTTCCTCCTACACGACTTAACAACGTCTTTGAACATGACGTGGCTTACGCCCCCTTCTTTCCAACGACGATACATCCTCTTTTTGTTACTTAGTTCCTTCAGAAGCTCCCTACTCATCCAGGCTGGCCGTCTGCCCCTACGACTCTTCTTACAACACAAATAGAATACCTTATCACTTAACTGTAATACTTTCTGAGGAAAAAAAAAAGTTAATTTATTCATTTCCTCCAATCAATCAGAGTGGGTTAACATGGCCTACCCTGTTTATCTGACTTTACATTACTTATAAGATAATTAAGACAAAGAAGTTAATATTGAAATGAAAAAATAATAGTGTAGAAAATAGGCATTTTCTATTAAAGGGACATCAAAGCTAATCATACATTTCTGATACTGCTTATCAAATTATGGGAAAAATGTTATTTCTTTTCTTTATGTTAAATTAGATGAACAGTTGTCAGCCATTTGTAAATGCCAGCAAAATGCAGGAGGCCTTGAAAATAAAGCTGATGAGGCTCTCGCTCACTTCACTAAGCCACTGGATGTAAAGGGTACTGAAGAAAATGGAAAAGATCATAAAAACAAGAATCAGGGTACCTCAGATGCATCTGAAGATAGAGACTTTGATAATGCATCAGACAGCGAAAAAGAGGGAAAGAAAGAAAATAACTACCCTCCTCCAATGTTTTCTCCTCAGCAAGATGAAATATTAGCTACAGTAACTTTTGGTGAATTGGAGGGCTCATCCACAGGAAAAATTACACTGTGGGGCAAGCCAGACTTTGCAGAGTCCATTAGCTTAGCTACTGGAAAAATTACTGCAGAAGTAAAATGTGGTTCTTTTAATGTGAAAGTAGAAATTAAAAATGTTGCTTTGTTTGATTCTGGAAGAAACCTTGTAGAAGAAAAAAGGAAAAGTTCAAAGAACAATAAATGTTGTTATGAAAGACAATACCAGAAAAGCCAGTGTTCAAAACATTCAAAGGCCCAGTGTCCTTCAACTGACCATTCAGCAGAACACAATGGAAAATATAAGGCATCCCCTAAACATAAAACTAAAACTGCCATCAATAAAAATGCCTCCCTGAAAATGAACATTGAAGCAAAGGAAATTAAAGTGGAATATACTAGCAGGAAGAAAAATCTAAAGATTAACATCAGACCTGGTGAACAGGCACAGAGCAAAACCTGCAACAGGGAACAAGAAGATATGTATGGGAATGAAACGGATTATTCTGCAACAGAGGCACCTGGCAATACAGATCATGACCCATCTTTTCCATTTCATGAAAAAGTAGACTATGCATTCCCAGATGAATGTTCACTTCTCCCTCCACCTAAAGAATTTGCTGACTATGAAAAAACGCATTTGGATACAATTGTAGAGGGACTATCTTTGCATCCTGTTAATGACAGTAAGGAATCTGATAGTCTCTCTACGGCCATGAGAATCTGGGAGGAAGAAAATTATTTCTGTAAACATAAAAAAAAGAACTATGAAGACCACACCAATGAAAAGGAAGATTTTTCAAAAGATAAATTACTTCTTCCAAAAATAAATAAAACAAATTGTATTGTAGCTAGAAATACTTCGAAAAACCCAAACATTGGAGAAGAGAGTATCAGTAAGAGCAATGTATTTGGTCAAGAAAGGAATAACTGTAGCAAATGCAGAGTCACAGGACAAAAAACAGCAAGAAGAAAGTCTTTCCCAGATATTGCCCTTGAAGTACCATCACCGGTTCACCCTAGAAGGGATTCTGGTTTTTACTCATTGCCATCCTTAAAAGTATTGCCTAAGGAGACCGAAGGAGGAGGTGTCTATAACAGGAACCCACACATTCATACCAGCTATACGGAACTTTGTAAGTGTCCTGACTTGACCTCCTCATTGAGAAGTCTGAGAGGCCTTACGTCTTCATATCAGTATGCTTTCATGTCATTTGATCATAGTATTACCATTTACCCATCTGAGCCTGAAGAAAGTCTAGGTGACACTTGTTTATTGAATGACTATGCAGCCTATGTGAGACAAGGTGAAGAAACAGAAGAAACATTAATGGAGAGTCTTCATTCCAGTGGTACTACAAATGAGAAAAAAGAAAATGGGCATGCAGAGCCTCTGAGAAACATAGCCATATGGGAAGAAGACTCTGAATCTACCAAAGATGCTTTAGACGAAGGGACACCAGAGTACAACTGTCTAGCAAAGCACGATGAACTGGAGAACAAAACTCAGCTGATACACGTCTCTCCACATTCTAGAAGCCCTTCAAGTGAACTTGTTAATGACAAGGAAAGTACTAATTATGCATCTACAGGAAGTGCCCCAAACCAACTTTCAGCTTTACAGCAAAACGTTCACTCAGCCCCTGCAGAGCCTGAAGTAACAAAGAAAAGAAAAGGTTCGGTAATGACTGTGATAACTGGAGAACTAGAACGAAGGCTCATCCAAGGTGACACTAAATTGATACCTGATACTTTCAGCTCTGCAGTAAGAAAAGAGCCTAAACATCCTTGTAGTATACAAGAAAAATCCTTACTGTCACCCTTACTATTAGATCCTGAGGAGTGTGACATAAATAATGAATCAGAAAGCTTTTCTGAGATACAAGACATATCAGGAAATACCCTTATTGACTCTGATCGCCATTACGATTCAGTACAAGCTGCCATATTATCTGCCTCTTCAGCACATACAGAAGAGAATTTCACAGAACATTCAAATGTCAACGAAATACCAGAGAACTTTTGCAGTCAACAGTCAAGTCACAATAGTTTAAGGAAAGAGTCTGACGCTTATCAGCTACCTCAGTTAGCCAAATCCAACTCCGATGAAGATGAGAATAAGATTGAAATGAAAGATTTTCATCAGAATGCAGATATCTCCCCAGCATCAGTAAAACAGATTAGTCAGAAAGGTAGGTGTTATAAGACTTCTGCAGTTCATATCGCTTACACACCTTCTGCATATGTGGTTTAGTGCTTTCTGTTTTGGGAAAATGGAAGTATAACTTTACAGAGAGATTATATTTGTATGCTCAACCATTTGGTTATAAAATGCAGTTATTGTGCTGAGGATCCTAGGAGCAATCTTGTACAGCCAAGAAACAAATTAAAAAAAAAATTAATGCATCTTTGCCCAAGAAGTGGGCCGACCCCTCCTTACATCTAATGAGAAGCAAACACCAAAACAGAAAGGTGGTTTCTGCAGTTACAATGCAACATGAACTCAGAGCTCTAGTCAGTGACTAAGATCACATAGATCTGTTTCTGGGATCCACGCGATCTAAGTAAATACTGAATTCTAAGTACAGCTTAGTCCTAATACTGGCTGAGGCTTCATGTGTTACGAAATGACCACAGTGCGTAATGTAACCTACTTTTCTATTTATGTAGTTAAGAAAACTGCATATGAAAACTATTACTAATCTTTGTCTTCCCTTCTGTAATCCATCTGCCCATATCCATAACTGATCATTTAAAAGGAGTGTTTCGAATCGTAAAAATGTAAAGTCATACTGATAAATGCACAGTACAATGTAAGCTTTTTTAATTGTGAGTATGTACACACATATGTAGATATCTCCTGTACATATGTGCAGGATGCTTGGGAATCATTCAAAACTGCACAAGAGGAGGTTTAAACTGGAAATTAGGAAGCATTTCTTTACCATCAGAGTAGTCAAATACTAGAACAGCCTGCCTACCAGAGGTGGTAAACGTCTCAAACACATCGGTTTTTAAGAGGCATTTGACCAATGTCCTTTGTAGTGTGCTTTAACTTTTGTCCCTGAAGTAGTCAGCCAATTGGACTAGAGGATCACTGTAGATCCTTTCCAGCTGAAACAGTCTATTCTATGTCCTCCAGGTTATCTTGTTTGGCACTGGTAATGGAAATTTCAAAAATACCTGAACTCTATACAGACTATATAGATATATTATATAGGTAGATATTGCTATATAGATCAATATCTGAATTAAATAGAGAATTAAGTAAATGTAAATCTTTCATAACAAGATATAGGAAGAAGGCACAGCAGGAAGCTTACATGCCCCAAAAACCTTGACTTCTTATGCATTAGTATTAAACACACTGCACGGGAATGCGGTGTAGATATTTCTTGCATTTTATTCTTTCTTCTTCCCTTTGGCCCCTTTATAAGAATTGTCAATATGTGTTCTTCCTTTTACCTCTTACCTTACCTAATCTGTAACTCCAGCTGTCCTTTGGTCTATGGTTGTATTTTGATTTTCCATCTGTATTATTCATAGAAATGTTGTGGAACTCCTACCTTAAATGAATAAAAATGTACATCCAGAACGAAGTATAAGAATTTAAAATTTTAAGACTCATTCTTATAAATCAAAGTCAATTTGTAGTGTGGGAATACCAACCTATTTAGTCAAGACACTGTGAACAAAGGACAGTGTGGTACTTCCTATGCTCAGTAATCCAGTGATGTTGGAAAGGAAACATGACATTTTTCGACAAATAGTGAGAGCATGTAGAACAGCGGAGAAAACCAGATGCAAATGTTGTAAACAGGATGGGGGAGAGAAGTACAGGTAATCTTAGAAGTCTGCTGGTGTTCTGGGACTTTAATAATTACCAGTGAGGGAAAGACTCATGCAAAGAGCGCTACAAAAGCGCTACAAGAAATTAAGTTCCTGATTCTCAGCAATAGTCAGCCCCCTGGAATAGGGGCTCAGTAACACAGGTTTGTGATGGAGATCTAACTGAAACCCAAAAGAGGCTATTGAGCCAAGAGAACACGTAAACAATCATCTAGGCAGCCTATTGAGGCTGGGCTCATTTACTCTCTATCTACCTTTGCCAGTGGGTACAGGTGCATTTCCAGTAGTTGTTTTAGCTGAAATAGTAATACAACAAATACATTTATACTGCAGTAACTGAAAAGAAATCTGAAGTAGAAAGGTATATACTCCTTTTATCAGCATTGTATCTTGCGAGAGTTTTCATGTTTAAATAGCATTTTATATATCTATAAACTGAGCACTTAAAAATATGTGTACTTGTAAATAAAGTCCACGAGCAACTTACATTTCTGCATAAAAATGGTGCCATACAAAGGCTGTGTAGGTAATTAACTGCAGTTACAACTCCCACAAGGTAATCACATATACTTTTCTCTGCATGAAGACCTCAATTACTCTAAAATATATACTTTATTAATATTTTCAGTATTATTTGATATTTCTTTTCTTTGTTTGGTTGGTTTATACTTGTATATAGAAATCTTAAACAGTATAATTGATTAAGCCATCTTACACAGTCCTGAAAAACAATGTCTGGTTATAATTTAGACTTGAAATCAGAAATTAATAAAACCAGAAAGCTACCTTTGATGAAAGACTCCAGAGCGAGCGATAGTTCCCAGGAAGAAGCAATAGACCAGTGGGCCAGGAGACGGAAACAGTTCAAAGACAGCAAAAAATACAGTTCAACTGGAGGAAGCTCCATAAACAGCACAATCACTGAGGGATCAAGTGAGTACATTAGTCCTACAACTACATTATTTTTTTCTTTGTGTGTTTGACACTCTGACAAGGTTTTTAGCTAAGGACATTGAACTTTGGTTCACTCAGTTGAGTGTCTATCTTAGTCTTTGTCATGAGAAGATATATTTTATTCAATTGAACTGTTCCTCAACATGAGTTAGTATTCTCTCTTCTTCATATAAACAAGAGAACAATTTGACAGAAAAAAACTTGGTTTTACCATCCTTGTTCATGTGCAATCAATGTTAAGACAAGCTCTAGTCATGGACAAATAGGTAATCGCTTATGGCAGCAGCTTTGAGAGTGTAACAAAGAAGGATAATACATTCTAGGAGAGAATACTTCTTACTTCACACCACCTTTGTCTACTGTTTTGCTATTTTATCAATGTAAGAAGGATTTTGTACAAATGAAGATATGTGCATTTCTCTGTGGAAATATTTTGTGATATAATGTTTGCTTTTGGTGAGGGAAGTTTCAGTTGTCAATTTATAACCTCGTTTTTGGAGATGATTAAATGGAAGACTATAGAAGACAGCTGCTAGATTTCAGTGCAGGTGCAGTACAAGATACACTGTAAGTATGTTTTATCTCTGTACTGAAGAGGTAAGTCCTACATCAGCAGAGTATGAATTACTACCTAAACATAGATGTCAGTTGCCACGTGAGACATCAACAAGCTTCTGAAATATGTGACCTACAGGGGATCGATGCCCTTTTATAGCAGTAACTAGACAACAAGTAAGACACTGTAATGCATCTCATATGGTACTAGCCACCTGTGTTCGGATAACTGAGTCTATACCTAAATTATTAATAACTGTTAACAAAGCAGCAGGAATGACGGACTTATTTCACATGGAAAAAGCTGGTTATTGGTAGCAGTTTCCATTCCTTTCTCCTAAGACTGATTCAAGTCCACAGAAAGGCCTTAGATACAAAGTTACCATCTCAAACAGTCAGAGCTCAAAAAAACTGTCCAGCGATACGGTACACTACAATAAACTGTTCATTGATTTCAACAGTAATGTCTCTTGAATAAAGCTGGACCATACATTTTACAAGATCAGGCAAACACTGGCTTCATAGAGAATATACATTACAAACAAACAAAGCAAGAGCAAGTTGCAAGAAGTATAATTGCTTTCCTTGAGACAAGGCTTTTGGTAGTACATGGCATGAACCTGAAGTAGCCTCCAGTGAAGACAATTCTTTCACAAATCCTAGCATCTAATGATTTTGGATAGTATGCTACAGATCTGAGACTTATGTTTCTTTTGCTTTGGTAGTAAGGCTGTTCCCTGGTAGTTGTGGACTTGGGACAACTCTAATCAATAGTTGGAAGCAGCACCTCATTATATGTTTATTTCCAGCAGCTAAGAAGAACTTAAGTGCAGTTTGTTCTGACACCCATAAGCTGTTCAGTTTTGTATCTGTGCCAAAAGATCAAGGAGGGGAGAAGTGAAAAAACATTCAAGATGCATCTTGGCATAACTGTAATGCCCATGTTGCAGCATTTGTTTCTGTGTGTTTGCCTGCTTGTCACATTTTGAGCTCTACTACAGTTTTTCCAGTACAGTATTAAATGTAAAAATATCACGCTATCCTGAATTACTTGATGGTAGTTCAGATTTTCTTAATTTATAAATATATGGTAGCAAGCTAAGATGTGCATTAAATATATCAGCTTAGTAGTAGTTGTTTGGGTTTTTTTAATTGCTTACTAGTAGCTTTTTGTACAGATAATCATGCCATCTTTTCATATAGTTAATAATGCCATCTAATAATTTCTGCATAATAAGGGAAAAGAAAATTAAATAAAGGTTAATCACTATATTACCTGGTTTGAAATTGAAAATTATTCTGCATAATTCCCACATCAAACAGCATAAAAAGAACCCCTGCATTAAATCTAGCTGTGTTATACCAGGCATTTTGTACTGAAAAAAGTTCTGAGAAAATTTACAGTGAAGTATTTTTTCAGTTTGTATGTTACACAGTCTGTGATGGTTTATACTTTACCTTTCACCACCCAGTTTTAGCTTCCAGCTCCTGGTCTCCTTGGGAAGTTGTCATACTATTTTTCTTCACACTCAAACTTCTGTTTATAACCCACCAGCTGCCAGTTTATAATACCAGCTGTCTGTTTTTATATCTCCTTGTGAGACAGAACATTACTGCTTTTTTTTTTACAGAGATTAGAGCTCTCTTCCATCTCCATGTTAATCTGGATGACATCATTGACTCAGTGGACTTACTGCAAGGCATTGTGAATTTGAAACTCTTCATGATAAAAAAATTATCATCATGCAAGCCAGTTGTTCTGCAATAAAAAAAAAATATATATGCGCATGTATGAAAAGGTTAAGATTAAGCAAACAGCAAGTATGGTCATTGTTACTAAAGCTACACCAGTTACTTTTCAGTGTCTCATATGTCTTCCCATTTGCACTGAACTCATTGGTTTCCTAGTCAAATGAGCCACATAAGAAAGCTTAGCAACTGGCTAAAGCCAGACTTCTTTTAAAACGGACCAGCTCCTGTTTGACCATTTTTATTAAGAATTCGCTTGATGTTCGAGTACAGTATGTAATAGCATCTAATATCGTGATCTTGTATTTAGACATCTTTGCACTCTTTAACACCAGCAACATTGCAGAACTAATCGCAGACATTGCAAACAGTACTTTAAGAAGGTTGTGGCACTTCTTCCATGCTGACTGGGTGAGGATTGTTATTCTTTATGCATTTTTCCTACTGACATTACTTTTACTTGTTTTGTCCTCATGACAGTAAATTCAGAGGATGCTCGGTCAGTAGATATGGGACTACATTCTGAAAATGAAGACAGAGGTTTTTATACAGAAAACTTTCATTCTGCTTCCTGGGTTTTCAGAGGAGATGATGTCTCTCCAGATAATAGTCCTAGATGTCTCAGCAAAAGGCCTAGACCAGTGGCAAGTAAGTTGGCTAAAGCAAAAGGTAATAAATGTCATAAAATTGTATTTGTTTTGAGAGCTCTGAGAATTTTGGACAAGTTACTGGACACTCATGCTGAAGACACAAAAAGAGCAACCCAAGAAACTAAAGGGTTGTAAAAAAATGTAAATAAGTAGTTCTTGACAAAACTGATACTTGACAAAACTGATACTAGTAAAAGTTCATAATTAAACGTTGTCTCTTGGTACGTGGTAAGGGTAGAAGCAATGTAATTTCATAGCTCCTTCAAGCATGGCAAAATCCTAGAGAACTATTTGTGGACATAAAGTATTATAACAGTCATAAAATCTGTTCTCCGTCAAACTTTGAAACGTAGTAGATCCAGAAAGAAAAAAAAATCAAGTTTTCTGTGGGTAAGAAAGTTTGTTCTATTTGTAGTTTAAACCCTGTTATGCACGCAGCTATAGTGAATAACTTTTGCAAGGGCATGGGAGGTTTTTCTTCACTTTTCAAATGTTAACTTACCAAAAAGGAACACAGATCAAAGAACTAAAGACAAACTGAAATATCCCTGTAGCTTTCCAGGACATAATTCTTTGCTGGGGTTCATAAATCATTCACAATATGAGAGAACACAACTGTCCTCTATAAATCTCCAGGTATGAAAGATCTCCCTTCAAACATATGAGAATATTCTGGAGAATCATTTTGATTGCCTTTTCTCCCAGAAGAGCGCCCATAAGTTCAGCAAGATAGTTAATACAGGTATTGAAATATTTATGCTCTTCTAGAAAGGTAACAGCAATTTGCCTTGCTAGTAAAAAAACATTTAGAGCAGTTTCTATCAGCCAAATAGTACACAATTTGAAAACAAAGCAGTTGTCACAAATTATTATTAAATCAAAGACAACCAGTAAAACCGTCAAATGATCAAAAGCAGACACTGTGAGAATTCAATTTTACACTGAAGACCTGCATGACTATATGGAACACTGAGGGTGATCTCTTTAGCTGTTAAATTCTGCTGACTTGAAAGACATTTCACATGAGTACAGCTCCTGGTGGCAGGAGATGACAGTGTGGTGAGGTGATTGATTAGACAACTGTGAGGCAGTGGGAGGGGGAGTGGACAGGGAAGGCTATACAAAAGGAAGAGGAACAATTGATATCCAAAAGGTAGAAACCTTCTAAAATATAAAAAACAATGAAACTACAAGAAACAGATTTCAACTCGTATTTTGCACCTTAAGAGGTCTGACAGTGTGCAGGAGCCCTTTTCTCTCCCAAGAACCCCATCAGTAGAGGGGAATATCTAAATGCTTCTCTGCCTCTTCATTACAAAGTCCAGGCACTTAAACCGCTGATGAAAATACACGCGATTGATGCTATCTGTCCTTACCATAAAATGAATGACATTCAATAGGACGTAGCCTAAAGCAGGTGCATACTGGCAGAGGAGCAGCACCAAACAGCTAGGAGTGATACTGAAACATCCCAGCAATTTGCAGAAACAGTAACAGTAGTACCTGTAGATACAAAGTTCTAAAACAGGCTGCTGCGTGTTAAATTGAACTTGACTTGTACAGAAAAAGGAATGTCTATTTTTTTTTTTTCAGTTCGTGAAAGAACGGTGAAGATCACTAAAGGAACTGGAAATTACCCTTGGGGTTTCAGGATCCAGTTCTCAAAGCCTATCCTTGTGACTGAAGTTGACACAAGTAAGTTGTGCTTATACTTCTCCTATGAAAACATATGAAAATAAATATATAATGTTTATTAATATACTATAATTAATATAATAACATAACATATAATAACATATATTAATTGTCTTAGTTTAAATAATAATTGTCTTAGTTTAAAGGAGAAAACTGAGATGTCTGTTGGGGTTATATCTCCCACAAGAAAATCACCACAGCCCTTTGCGATTAATAGACTTTAATCAAGGGAAGAATATGGAATTGTATAGGAAAAGATAAGTTCTTAGCTGCAAAATCTATATGTAACCAAACACAAAACTGAACAGACAACAACGCTGCAACCCAACAGTTCAAAACCTAACACCTCAAATGAATTAAGTAAGTCCTTCGCGGCCTAGCTGGACTCCGAGGGCAAAACAAAACTCACTGGGGAAGGGCGGTCACAAGGCGGGTTGGAAATCCACTCCTTGGAGGCGCTGGGGGAAGGGAAGGAAGGAAATGGGAAAGAAGTCCAGAAAGTCCGCAGAGAGATCCATCTGGTGCTGACCACACTCCTCCTCTCTCTCTCTCTGAAGAAAACCGGCACAGCCCCTGTGGAACGGGACTGATGACCTCGAACGCCACTCTCTCCCAGCCACTGCACGTGAGCCGCGGCTTTTCTCCTTTCCCCACCAAGAATTGTGGCGACAATTCCGTACTGGAAGCCACCCCTCTGCCCTGGATGTCCCCAGTAATGCTGCCCCCCTGAAAACTCATGGTCCCAGTGGACCAACCAGTCCGCATCGGGCCAGCCAGGCCCCGCCACCACCAGTCCCAATGTTGGCAAAGGGAGAAAAATTCTGAAAAAACTGAAACTACAACAATAATATAATACATTACAAACATATAATAGCATACAACATAACATAATATAACATGATAATGTATAGTCAGAGTATAGTGTAATATACATATTACAGTAACACCTGCTTTATAATAATTCCCAATATGTATGTACATAAACAATTACCATAATTAGTAGTGTAAAGTGTTTAATAACATTTTGAGAGTCACCACTGAAAGGTCTCTTAAATCATCGGCTCTGTGTGCAATGGCAGCTTAGAAGTCTGGCTGATGGCTGGCTCCGTCAGTGTCAGCAGTGAGAATGAGACATAAGGAGTCAGTCACTTTGCTGTTACCTAAAATCTAATGTCCTCCGTGGTGTACTGCTCTTGGTATCTCAGAATGGACACAGTAGAATTAGAGAAGGAGCAGAAAGTACAATAGACAGATTTCTACTACCAAAACCAGATAAAATGCAAAATGTCATCCCAGACCAAGAATGCTAGTGAGTGCCCTCTAGCAAGGTGTCTTAAGAATAGGTCAGAAATGCCTTCTTCCTGTATCACCACCACCTCCAATGCAGAAGAAAAGATGGGTGATAGTTACAGACAACTCATTTCTGAGGGGAAAAGAGGGGCCTATATAGTGGACAGACCCTCTTCATAGAAGTTTGCTGGGTAAAGGGCATCACTAGGAAGCTTCCTAGCTTGGTGAGGCCCCTGGTCTACTACCCACTACTGCTTTAGCAGCTGCAACACTTAATCTTGAGGACAATCAAAAGAGTCTTCAGGGCCTTGGGATGGTTGGTGAAGAAATCAGGAGTACACGTTATTTTCTCTCTATTCTTCCAGTTGTGGGCAGTGACATTGGTAGAAACGAGTGTCCACTGTCTATTACTATGTGGCTCTGTGTCTGTCTGTGTCTGGTGTTACTGCCACTTTTTTTTTTTTTTTTTTGACAATGGGAACGCCCTCACAGCACCAGACTTGCTAGCTTCAGATAGAATTCACCTGTCTCAAAAGGGGAAGAGAGTTCTTTGCACAGGGACTTCTGGGACTTGTAAATAGAGCTTTAAACTACATTGGAAGGGGGAGGGGATAATATGAGGCTTGCCCACAACAAGATGGGGGAGTACAAACCAGGTTAGAATGACAGAGTGCTAGTAAGGACCTTCAGCCTGCTGCTCAGAATTGTACTGAACACACTGTGGAACACTCAAAGAGAGGGGATGCTGAGGTAGCAGTAATCAACAGGGAAACTACAGGGAAATACCTCAGAGGAACAAAGAAGTGCTTCTCTAAGGCAGCTAAACAGCTTCACAGTCCAGCTGAAGTGCCTCTATACCAACACACGCAGCCTGGGCAACAAAAGAGGAGCTGAAAGTCACCGTGCTGCTGGAAAACTATGACCTGGTTGCCATTACTGAAACTTGGTGGGATGAATTCCGTGACTGGAGTACAACTATTGATGGCTTCAGGCTGTTAACAAGAGACAGATGAGGAAGGAGGGGCAGAGAAGCTGCCCTCTACATCAGCAATGGATAGAATGTAAAGAGCTGTCTCTGAAGAATAGCCATGAGCAGGTTGAAAGCCTATGGCTAAAAGTCAGAGACTGAGGCAAAAACCAGAACCTAGTTGTTGGAATCTGCTACAGGCCTCCTGAATCAGAGGAGGCAATTGATGAAGCCTTCTTACTGGCTTGCTGGGGGACTTCAACCACCCAGACATCTGCTTGAAAAGTAGCATAACAAGATGCAGACAATCCAGAAGGCTCATTGAATGCTTTAAAGACAACTTTTTAAGCCAGGTTATTGACACCCTGACCAGGGGAAATGCAATACTTGATGTGGTGATCACCAATGTGAGTGAGCTAATCTGCGACATCAAGGTTGGAAGCTGTCTGGAATGTAGCAATCACACACTGGTGGAATTTGTGGTCCTGGGAGATACGGGTTAAGCAAAGAGTAAAGCAAGGACCCTGAATTTCAGGAAAGAAAACTTCCTGCTCTTCAACGAGTTAATCAATAGATCCCCCTGGAAACTGCCCTCAGGGACAAGGGAGCAGAGCAGAGCTGGCAGATCTTTAAGGATGTCTTCCACAGTGTGCAAGAGCTCACCAACTCCAGGTGCAAGAAGTCTGGCATGACACACAAAAGACCAGCATGGCTAAGTCGTGACCTGTGGCTCAAACTAAAGAGAAAGAAGGAAATGCACAGGCAGTGGAAACAGAGTAAGGTATCTTGGGAAGAGTACAGGAAAAATGCCCACTTGTGTAGGGGATGGGGTCAGGAAGGCCAAGGCACAGCTGGAGCTGGACTTGGCAAGGGATGCAAAGAATAACAAGAAGGACTTCTACAGTTATGTAAATCAGAAAAGAAAGGTCAAAGAGAGCATATCTGCTCTGAAGAGTGAGACTGCCAAGCTGGCAACAGCAGACGAGGAGAAGGCTAAAGTACGCAACAACGTTTTTTTTTCATTCTTCACTAGCAACCTCTCTTCCCTCACCTCAAGGGGATGGGCTGCAAAACATGAACTAGGAGAGCAAAGTCCCACTGCTGTAAGCCAGGATCAGGTTTGTGACTACCTGAGGAACACGGATATACAGAAGTCCATGGGACTGGATGAGATGCAGCCAAGAGTTCTGAGTGAATTAGCTGATGTAGTAACCAAGCCACACTCTATGATATTTGAAAAGTCATGGTAGTCAGGTGAAGTCCCCGGTGACTGGAAAAAGGGTAACATTACACCCATTTTTAAAAAGGGTAGAAAGGAGGACCCTGTCAACCTCACCTCTTGTGCCTGGAAGATTATGGAGCAGATGCCCCTGGAAGCTATGCTCAGACACATGGAGGACAAGGAGATGATTCAAGACAGCCAGCATGGCTTTACCAAGGGCAAGTCCTGCCTCATCAGCATAGTGCGTACTGTAAGGGAGTGACTACATCAATGGAAGAGGGAAGCCCCACAGATGTCATCTCTCTGGACTTCTCTAAGGCCTTTGACATGGTCTCCCACAACCTCTCTCTCTCTAAATGAAGACATATAGATTTGATAGATGGACTATTCAGTGGATAAAAAAATTGGTTGGATGGTTGGATCTTGACAAGCTGGAGAAGTGGGCTTGTGAAACAAGGCATGGTGCTAGGTCCTGCACATGGGTCAGGGCAGCCGTCAGTATCTATACAGGCTGGTGGATGAAGGGATTAAGAGCAGGCTGGCAGAGAAGGACCTGAGAGTTCTGGTGGATAAGAAGCTGTATGTGAGCTGGCAATGTGTGCTTGCAACCCAGAAGGTCAACCATATCACAGTATCACAGTATCTCAAGGTTGGAAAAGACCTCTGAGATCATCTGGTCTGACCTATGACCCAACACTAGCACCCACTCGTCATTTAAACCATGGCACTAAGCGCCTCATCCAATCTGTTTTTAAACACCTCCAGGGACGATGACTCCACCACCTCCCTGGGCGTTCCATTGGCAAATCACCCTTTCAGTGAAAATTTTTTTCCTAATATCAAGCCTAAACCTCCCCTGACAAAGCTTGAAACCATGTCTTCTAGTTCTGTCACTGATCACCTGAGAGAAGAGACCAACCCCTGCCTGCCTACGACCACCTTTTAGGTAGTTGTAGAGAGCAATAAGGTCTCCCCTGAGCCTCCTCTTCTCCAGGCTAAACAACCCCAGCTCCCTCAGTCGCTTTTCATAGGGCTTGTGCTCCAGCCCCTTCACCATCTTCGTTGCTCTCCTCTGGACACACTCCAGCATCTCACCATCTCTCTTAAACTGAAAGGCCCAGAACTGGACACAGTACTTAAGGTGTGGCCTGACCAGTGCCCAAGTATAAGGGGATGATAACTTCTCTAGTCCTGCTGACCACACCATTCCTGATGCAGGCCAGAATACCATCTTAGAAACCCACACGTCCCAAGATCTGAACCTAGTTAGATCCTCAGTCATGCTTTCTTCATCGTGCTGCTGCTCTGTTCTAAAACTTGTTCTAAAAGTTGTTGTCACAGAGCGAATGTTCTACTTATTAAATACTGAAAATAAAGCATTCAGTCCAGGACCAAAACCCAGACAAAGGACAAACCTGTACAAGAGAAATACAGGAAAATACTGGAAGAGGTTACTTAACTTTTTGTATGGCTATGCCTATTTTTTATCAAGGGATCCCCTTTTACTGTAAGCTGCGTGAAAATAAACATGATTTTGACACTAGATCCTAGAGGTCATTCTGCATTTACGAATGTCTGAATACAATAAGGAACTGCCATTATCAATTGAAGATTTGCCAGTAACATAAATCTAAAAAAACTACCAACAGAATACTACAGAAAGGACTTACTAAGATTAAATTGTTACTGAAGTGGCCATGTAATGTTCTTTACCCTGCAACAGCCACCTAATTTTAACACAGAATATACTTCTTTTATAATCCTTGAGACTAGATAATCTTCACAGTATAATATTTGAGAATTGATTTACTGTGAATCTGAGACAGTAATTTCAAATTAAAATCTCCTTCTGCTCACCTTATTAGAATATTACTTTTGACTATAAGAATAGGGATCAGTATTGTACATTGCAGATTATTTTACAAAAGCCAGAATATTGGAGCTAGGCATAATTTGTCTAAATAACGTGGACAAATAGCTGTTAGTGTCAGATTACTGGGAATTTCATTGCCTATTTATACAAAGTTATCTCTTGTAAAGAAATTTTTCTTCTCTCCAGCACTAAAAGTTTTAAATGGTTTCCCAATTGTAAACATACAGATTCCCTTAGTGTTCTTAAATCAGAGTATAACCTCAGAAGAGGTCTCCCAAATGTGGGAAATGTGGGAAAGTTTTTTATCTAACTATAAATAAATCATAGTTCATGCATAAAACCTACAAAATTAACCCTGTAAATTACTAATTAAAATTAAGTGTAGCAAAACAACAACTCACTTTTCATATCACTCCTCTTAATTTTTTTTGCATGCTTTGTTTTCAAATGCAGTTGCTTTAAAACAGCAACAACAAAAAAAGTATTGTTTTTTACAGGAACACTTCTAGTAAAATTCTGTTTTCTCAAAGCATGGCTCATTTTATTATAATAGATGTAAAAAATTGCACATATATCCCTTTTTGGTTACATACCAAATCATTAGTAGTATTTTAAAGACCATATGATAATAAATTTTTTATGAGATCCTCAAGGCCAGCACAAATCAAAATCTACTGGTCTTTGTAAATTTGCAAATTTGTAAAACATGTGAGTGAGCCATGACTTTTTCTGCCTGTTTATTAAGCTTTTACTAATTTCCTCTGTACAACTTCTAAGCATCTTCAGAAACACACCAAATGGTCACATTTACTGCACAATTGAGTATAACATCTTTTAAAATATACATTAAATAGTACAGACGTGGAACAATATTTTCCAAAACCATTTTTTCACAGTGCATTAGAAATGTTTAATTATAAATGAGAAGGAAAAATCTGTCCAAGAAATTTGTAACTGAGATTTAAGTAAATATGGTATCGGTGCCTGTGAATGGAGCATATTTATCACTTCCTTACTTTGCCTCCGTTCCTGACTGGCATGTGCCTGAGCCCTATTTTATTAGGAGTGCATGTGCTTGCAACAGTTAAATTACAAAAGGTTGGTGTATTAACAAATCTGGTTCAGTCTCAGCTTCAATGACGCTTTAACTTACTATGTTATTTCCTCCTAAAGACAAAACTTATAAAATACTATAGCCAAATTCTATTAACCAGCAAGAGAAACATCAGCACAGAAAGCAATCTTTTGTTCTTAAATCCAAAACTCACCATAATAATAGATGATTTTTCTACTGATTTTACTGAACATTACACCAAATCTTTCTTTGCAATTTAGGCCAAAGCCCTCAAATACTGAAATGCCTATTTATATGTTAAAGCGTGTAAGTCTTAATGACATTTTTAGTGGAATTTCTCAACTGCCATTGATTATCTAGTGTTAAACCACTACCTGAATACTGAATTTTCATTTGCAGACAACTTACATGTTGCTCAGAAAAACTTTCCTCACCTCCTAGTTCATGCCACCAAGGACCCAAAGCATAATCTTGACTAGCTGGACAGATACCTGTTATACTAGAAAATCTTGATTATATAGATAACCTTGATAATCTAACTCTAAATAGAATGTCTTTTTTTTATTCTAGATAGTGCAGCTGAAGAAGCAGGGCTTCAGGTCGGGGATATTCTAATAGCAGTCAACGGAACTGATGTCACCAGCATGCCACATTCAGAAGCTGCCAATCTAGCAAGGAAAGGTAAGTTTGAGACCACAATAAATTAAATGAGTGGGTCATGATTGCTGTACAATGTTCCAAATATGTCCAGGCAAGCTGTGTGATGGATGCAACAGAAGTCATAATTAACAGTTTAATGCACTAGTATTTAATATAGTATTGCCTGTCACTTTTTTTTTACCTAGACCTTGGCTAGTAACATGGAAGAAAGTGGACATATGAAATATTTCCCAAAGAGCACATCTGGCAGCAACATTTTTGGCATTCCTCCCTTGAAGACAGTGACAATGAAAGTCCTGGAATGACTGCCAGTACCTTATTTATGCCTCATGCTTCCTCAGGGAGAGTCTTCACAGCTTTGTTCAGTGCACCCAGTCATTAGTTCTGTGTCACCAAGACCTGCAGTCTAGTCAGGAGTGTAGAAACATTATTTCATAAGGCATCTTTTTGCAGCACCACAGAAACAAGGAGTCAGTGATACTTATCATGTATATTCTTCCTAGAATTGTAATAAGTAAAACCCAAAGACACCCATGTTTACATCCTGAAACTTAATTTACTTCAGTTCATTTATTATCTCAGTAATTATTTTGACAAGGACTCACGGGAAATTCAACAAATTAAAACACTTTTACAAGACAATTGCAAATTTAACTTGACACATACAAAGTTCTTTAATTATAGAGGTGCCACTCACGCTGGTATGTTTAAGAGCACATTGAGTCTTTTAGCAGATAAATCTCTGATTACTGGGTATTTTCAACTCCTCAGAGAACATCCTACTTGCCTAAATCTTGGCACACAGACAGCATTCTCAAAGTTAAATGTCCCCAAAAGAGAAATAGAGCAAATGTTTTGCATATGAAAATATTTCATAGTCACATTTCTCAATCCTCTTTAAGGTGTTGCCACCCGCTCTGAAGTAGCATCCGGTATAATCAGAATTTCAGGTATAATCAGAATTTCAGGTATAATCAGAATTTCAGAAACACAGATGTATTGATAGCATCAGTGAATATTACAAAATTGTACGTTATTGAGGATAACAATAACACATTTTCAGACAATCTTGCAAAACCTCACATCTCCTTTGCGCAGTTACATTTTGCAAGTGGTAAGTAGACAGTGTTAGCACAGGTTAGTCTCCAACAGCAAACCCCCTCAAGTGAGGGACACAGCAGAAAATGTTAGTAGGTTCCAAGACGTGGAAGGGAAAGAATTCTCAAGGACATATGTAAGACAACAGAGACTGAAGGTGCCCCTGAGAGCATTCTCAGCAATTTTTTATAATCCTCAACTTATATACATCGATTTGAGCAGTGAAATCCAGCCACATCTCTAAAATGATAAAATACGCAAGTACCTAAGCTGCTGCTTGCAAAAGTAGGTCACAAAAAATGTTTTAAGAGGTGTCTTCAGATAGCTAGCTCCATTACTAGTCCTCAACCCAATATTAGTTTCCTTCCTGAATTTCTGTTAAAAGAAGGCTTGATTTTATTCACTATTTCCTAGACTACTTTGCTTCTTGCTGCTTCTAGAAGTTATATTGGAAGGTGAAGGTCAGGGGTTAGTCTCAGGAGGATTATAGGAATGAAGAGAGAAAATCAGAGGAGCTAAAGCCCAACTAGAACTTCAGTTGGCCAATTCTGTGAAAGACAAAAAAAATTTTCCACAAATAGTATTAACAACAAAAGGAGGACCAAGGAGAATCTCCATCCTTTACTGGATGCATGGGGAACAATACTGACAAAGGATAAGGTACTGAGGTACTTAACGCCTTCTTTGCCTCAGTCTTTAATAGTAAGGCAGTATTTTCGCTGGGTACTCAGTCTCCTGAGCCAGAAGACAAGGAGAGGGAGCAGAACAAAGCCCCAGTGATCCATGAGGAAATGGTTAGAGACCATGAGGCGGGATGGGATCCACCGAAAGGTATTGAGGGAGCTGGCAGAGTGCTCACCAAACCCCTTTCCATTATCTACTAGCAGTCCTGGCTGACTGGGGAAGTTCCATGTGACTGAAGGTTGGTAGATATTACATCCAATTACAAGAAGAGTTGGAGGGAGGATCCAGGGAAATACAGGCCTGCCCAGGGAGGTAGTTCAGTCACCATCCCTAGAGGTACTTAAAGAACAGTAGATCAGGTGCTCAGGGATATGGTTTAGTAGTGGATAGGTATAGTTGGACTTCATGATCTTTTCCAACTAAGCTATTCTTTGATTCTATGAATACCGCCCTCCTTCTCCATACCCTATAGGCAAAGTGGATTAAAGTTTTGACCTATGTTTTCAAATTATTCATGTAATATTTTAGGTCCTGATATCCTGACTATGGTGGTGGGATCAGATATCAGCCGTTACCCTAACTCCCCGAGACCTACCTGCCGAGGATATTTGCACAAACGAACACAGTCAGCGATATTGAAGGGATGGAGAAAGAGGTGGTTTGTGCTGAAACATGATGGCTACCTACACTATTACAAACACAAGAAGGTAAGGAGAGAGGCTGGTGAGGAAGTAAGCTGTGTCCTGAACTACGAACTACATCGCTACTGTGCTCAAATTTACAGATTATTGTCTTGACTTCTAGTATTTACAAAATAATGTTAGCACTAATTTTTTTTTATGTGTGGTACATAGTGGAGGCTTGTTGCATAGTTCTTTCTTCCTATGTACTAGTCACAGGCATGGACAGTGTCAGACTTTTGCGGATTCATATTCAATCTCTTATTTCTGATTATCAAGAAGTCTATTAATTAGATAGACTCTGGGCAGGCTTTGGATGAGATGAAGTAGTTTTAGATGTGTAGGAGCTCTGTATTCGATCTACTATTGTATGTATTTTCTTAAATAGGCATGACAATGAGATTTCTTTGTGTGTGTGAATAAGCTATAGACCTACACAGAGACCTATTGGGAAGGTTCAGTTTCTTCAGAGTAGCATTGCCCATTCTCTGTCATGTGAGCAAGGAATACTTAGAACTCCTAAGACTTTAACTTTGTCTAAAACTAGCATCAAAAAAAGAAGTAAAACAGGTGCTTCATATAGAGAAATATTTTACTTGGCTTATCCTGAGTCTCCATTTCAATATGGCATAATTTACAGCGCTCTAGTTCTGTAATGAGTCTTAATGGCCCTAAATCAGTTGTTTCACAATTATCTCAGCTACAAACATTTGAGCATTCTATACAGTCATTTGCCACTAAATAAATAAAGACATCACATTTTAAAAGAAAGAAAAGGGAGCCGGGGGAGAGAGGAATTTTGCCTTAAAAAGATTAACTCCAGGGCTGGGGAACACAGGCAATGGACAGCAGGCAGGGCTCACAGACCCAGCCATGGCAGAGTCAGCAAACTCAACTGACCTGCAGTAGCATTTTACTGTAGTCTTTGAGGCAGTTCAGTGGGTGCTGCATGTAATTATAAGTTACCAACAATCCCTTCTCCTGTATTGCTTCACGATGAAGTTATTTACAGGGGAAGCTATGTCTATAAAATAAAACAGATTCATTTCAAAGCCTGTGATCTGCTCAGAGCTTTTTCTGATAAAATATTATACAACTTGTAAAGAGGATTCAAGGTCACACACTTGGCATTCATTACAAACTGATTTCAAGAAGACAGTGGAGCTAAGAAAGTTTGCCTTAGTGAAAGATTTGTCACTAGACAAATCCTGTTTATTTTTCAGAGAATCTCCTAGCTAACCTAGAAAGGGCATCAGCAGAAATACCAGATAGTTATGAACAGGTGGAAACAGGTTTGTCTCCAACGCACAGTTTGAAGGCATATCAGTGAAATACACTCGTGTCCACCCTTAGTGCATGCTCTGATTCTCACATAGATGTTCATTAAGTCCTTGACCTGTAAATAGTTTTTATCTTTGCTAACATGGTTACACACCTTTTGGTCAATTCAACACATGAAGGATGTAGACATACATGTACACACATACATATGTAGACATAGCAGCAAAATTTTGCATTAAAAATAATCCAGACAAGAAGATGGTGTTGAGAAAGTTCAGTCAAAAGAAGATAATAAGGAAGCTAATACTATAGGCTTCACTCCTGATCATGAATCTACCTTTATATTGTTTTTTTTCTACTATGTCATCTCTATATTTCTTACTTCAATCTCCCATCTATGTATTTCATTTCTTGCTCAAATAGATTAACCTGTTTGTTCAAGTCTACATGATTGGTAGAGCCACTACAGTAAAATACTCACTTGAAATTCTTCCTCTTTAGTAAAAACTAGAATTCAAACTATTTTTACCTGAAAGATGCTGATGCGGTGTTTTCCAAGGACTTTACTTTGAGGACTGCATGTGTGAATCTTTCTTTATAGTTCAAGATCTCTGATACCTACCTCTCATCCCTCCTGGTGATCTAAATGTAGTTTTTCATGTATAATACTATTAAGACAAAAAGAATTCATGATACAGTGCAGTTTCAGGCCCAAACTGAAATTAATCAAGCTTTCAGCATTTAAGCTTCTGGATCAAAAACAGTCACTTCTGTGGGAAAAAGATATTTTGTGAAAAGTAATTAAAAATTATGGAAAAATCTTACTCTTTTACAATTCTCTATTGACCTGACATTTCCAGCAGAAAATCTGGATTTACTGGTTATACGACAAAGCAGCGTAGCTTTCTGTCCTTGTTATTTCAACACTACATATTCTGGTCTCAAAACAAAGATAAATAAACAAATCACACACTCAAGAGGACAAAAAGGTGCAGGAACATAAAGGAACATTTATTTGGAGAGAAGTTTTTCTTTTATCTTAGTCAACTCCTGCAACAAACTCCTGAAATTAAAGAAAAAATCTAGTTATACATTTTAAATACTCTCTATTTTCTAATCAATTAAGTACCTCTGAAGACTGTGTTACTGAAATTGGACTGAGGATTAAAAGGTGCTCCATAATTTTATATTCGTTAATATTTGATTACATTTGCTTTATGTCTTTCAACTTGCAGGTTTGTTTTTAAGCCTATCTTTTCTTCCCCAGCTAGTTTTGTATTATTTCCTGCACTGAAAAAAACTGTTTCAATCAACCGTATTTTATATTTTGACAGTAAGCTCTTTAGCCACTGAAAGCACGCGTTTGCTTTTACTTAAAAAGAGTAAATAAATTTAAAGCACTGCATGAATATCCTATAGTAATAACTACTGTTTGTTTTATTACATTAGCCAAGAATAGTGCCATTCAACCACTTTTAAAATTATTTAATATATTTTTTGCCTGTTGCTCTCTGTCTGTTTATGGACTCCAAAGAATACACTGAAATACTACAGTACTATTTTAGCAACTGATAGTTCAGGGATATTCTTTACTGACTCACAAGCTTAGAGCTTTCTCTGAAGAGTCATTTATATACAAAGATACTTAAACACAAATACACTTCTTCAGTACTGTGAGGTCTAATGTCCAAATTAAGTAAGAGGGAACTGAATTAGGCTCATTTGCACGTCTATATTTTGGTATGATTTCTATAAGGGCATAAGAAGGACAATGCATACAGATGCTGCTCATCCCAATTTCTTTTCTAACAGAATTACAAATAATATTCTTAATTTAATACAGCATTCATGTAATGTCAGTTGCATGATTAAGTTGGAAATATCATGTTCCATGCCTTGCCCCACCCAGGAGGAAAAATTGTTCCACTTAGTGAATATGAGATGTTCTTTGAAACAGTTCACTGAAGACAAGAATAATTCAGGGAAACAAAAGTAGGTCACAATAACCTGCATGTCAGTATCCAACAAACTACCCAGAGTCATCAATTTTTAGGTCTCAATTCTGATATTAACAAAAGCAGCTTACACTTATGTAATTCCAGTGACTTCAGCATGGTCATGCCTTATTTCCAGCTGTCTAAGAGGACAACCAGGCCTTTTATTTGTGCCTAAACTGGTGTATATAAATGTTTTCTCATAGAGAAAGGAAAGGGTGTTTCACCTTCTGCTTTAGTCCATATCAACAAACACAGAAAGCTACATTTCCCCATCATTCCTGTTTAGAGGCAGAAATTATCCATCCTGAGATTGTCATTTTCCACTTATATTAAAAAAGATATCAATTTCTCTAGAGCATTTTAGATACTGACTTACCCATGCAATTGATGCTCATCTCTAGTCAGTCACATTGATGAAGTGATAGCTCTTGCAACAGACCCAGTCACTTTGCATACAAGGTCATTTTGTTTTCCCTCAAACAGATGCTGTCACTGATCTTGACTCTACAATCTGTATAAAGTAAATAAAACACATTTTTTACTCGATGGACGTAACTATGTTTGTCACCTCATAGCAGAAATATTGGCACATCAGGTTAGAAGTTTATTTTATGTAAATTACTGAGATCAGTGGAGTTATACTGATTTGTAATATTTTTGCCTACATTTAGCAGAAATTTAGTGCCTTTATACACTCTACAGTTCTGATCCCCCATTTTTCAGATCACTGGATCTTCTCAAACTTGTTATTTCCTTCTTTGCCAAGGTGCCCAACTTCTCTCCCAGAGGAAAGATATCTGGACATTATAAGGTGATGATAGATGATGATGTACACTTAAGTCTTACCCTGAGGCAAGTATAAGCAATCATCAAGTTTCTGGTGCTTGAACTTACACATTTTTTAAGGGAAAGCATCAGCATAAGCAAGCATTGATCCTTTCTTTACAAATAGCAGATTCTCCTCCTCTAAAACTGGCATTTGCTACCCAGCCCAGTAAAGTACCAGTGAAGTCAACACAAAATATTATAGAATCATAGAATGACAAATTGAAAGGGACCTCAAGGATCATCTGGTCCAACCATTTTAGGTGATACGTAGTTTAATTGAGATGGCCTAGCCTTCTGTCAAGCTGAGCCTCAAAAATGTCCACTGTAGAGGAATCTACAAGTTCCCTGGGAAGAATACTCCAATGTTGAACTGTTTTCACGGTGAAAAGTTTTCTTCTGGAATCCAATCAAAATGTCCCCAGGAGCAACTCATACCCTTATTAACCCTTATCTTTTCTACGTGACTCCTTATAAAAAGGGCGTCTCCATCCTCTTGGTAGACACCCTTTATGTACTGGTACATGGTAATAAGTTCTCCCCTAAGCCTACTCCTCTCAAGGCTGAACAAACCTAGTTCTCTCAGCCTTATTTTTTATGGTAGGTTTCCCAGTCTTCTGATCATCTTAGTGACCCTCCTCTGAATCCTCTCCAGCCTATCCACATTTTTTTTAGTGTAGCGGGGACCAAAAAACCTGAATGCGGTACTTCAGGTGCTGCCTGACAGGTGCTGAGTAGAAAGGAATAATGAATTCTTTATCTCTGCTGGTGATAACCTTTTTGATGCACCCCAGTATCCTGTTGGCCTTCTTTCCTTTTGCAGCACACTATTCTCTCACATTGAGCCTGTTGTCCAAGAAGATCCCCAGATCCTTCTCCATAGATCTCCTTTCCATCCAGGTGGAACCTAGTCTGAGCTGCCTCCAGGGTTATGCATTCCCAGGTGCAAGACGTTATACTTTTCTCCATTGAACTTCATAAGGTTCCTGTTGATCCACTCATCAAGTCTGTCCAGGTCTTCCTGGAAGGTAGCTCTTCCCTCTAGAGTGTCAAACTCCCCGCTCAACCTGGTGTCATCTGCAAACTTCATCAGGGTGCTCTTCATCCCAACATCCAGGTCACTTATAAAGATATTAAAAAGTGTCAGGCCCAATATCGATCCCTGGGGGACCCTGCTTGCCAGTTTGAGAACTGTTTACTACCACGCTCTGGGTACGTCCTATCAGCCAGTTCCTCGCCCACCATACAGACCACTTGTCTAGGCTGTGGCACATCAGTTTCTTTAGGAAGTGGCTTTGAGGAACCATGTCAAAAGCCTTGGAGAAGTCCAGGTAGATACTGTCCACCACTCACCCCACATCAACTGATTGGTTCATTTTGTCATAGAAGACATCAAGCTTGTTAAGCATGATCTACCTCTAGTGAATCCATGTTGGGGTTCCCCAATCACATGCTTCGGTTAACTTGTGACAGTCACCAAGAGTATCCACTCCATAATTTTCCCTGGGACCGAAGCGAGGTTGATGGGTCTTTTATTTTTCTGAGTTCTCCTTGGAGCCTTTCTTGTGGATGGGGGTGACATTAGCAGTCTTCAGACATCCATGGATCTCCATGACTTCTCAAAGATTATGGAGAGTGGCCTCGCAACGATATCAGCCAGCTCTCTCAACACCCGCAGGTGGATGGCATTCCAGGTCCGTTGATTTGTATGGGTCAAGTTCCTGAAATAGTTCTCACATGGACTCTTCATTCACTGATGGTGGGTCGGTGTCTGCATGAACCTGGATGTTTATTCCCGTGACCTGGGGCCCAAGAGCACTGGTAAAAACGGAGATTAAGAAGGTATTGAGGATGTCTGCCTTTTTGGACTACTGGTGACTAGTTCACCTCTCCTGTTTAACAGTGGGCCAATATTCTCCTTCTGTTTCTTCTTGTTAACAAAATCACAGAAGAACCGTTTCTTGAAGTTTTTTACATCTCTGGCCAATTACAGTTCAAGCTAAGTCTTTCCTTCCTAATTGCATCTCTGCATACCCTGCTAATGCCCTTGCAGTTTTCAAGGGGTGAAGTTCCATTTTTCCATCTCTGGTACATTTTCCTTTTGGTTCTGAGCAGACAGAGAAGCTTGCAGTTAAGTCAATGGGGTCTATTGCTTGGCCTACTTTCCTTGCCTTTAGAGAGAATAAACTGGTTTTGTGTATCTAGGAGAGTATTTTTGAAAAACTCCCAGCACTCGCTAGCTCTTTTATCCTCCATTGAACCTTCCCACTGGATCTCTTCCAACTTAGCCCTAAGCAAGCTGAAGTCTGCTCTTCTAAAATCTAAAACCTTGGTCTTGGAACTGACCTTTAGCACACTTAGCAGTATTTAAAACTCCAAAATACTGTGATCAGTGCAGCCAAAGTTATCAACTAACTGAGATACTACAAAGCAGGTTTTCTTGGTTTATGACCAGCAAGTCCAGTAGTGCCCCATTCCTGGTTGGCATATCTACCATTTGTATGAGGAAGGAGTTCTCTACGCATTCCAGGAAGTTAAGGGATGGCATGTGAACTGCAGTATTTTCTTCCAGAAAATGTCTGGGTAGTTAGTCACCCATAAGAACCTGGTTTTGTTGACCCAAAGCTTGTTTAAATGACTCAAGTATGGCTTTGTTGGCCTTGTCCTCTTGGTTTAGGAGTCAGTAGCAGATGCCTAGTGTAAAGTCTCCCTTGAAGATGACCCCTCTGATTTTGATCGAGAGGCATTTGATAGGGCTTCCACAATTACCACAGTTAACCTCCATATATTCAAGGTTCTCCTTAACATAGAGAACATCTCCTCCACCTTTTCTTCCTTTCCTACCTTTATGAAACAACCTATAGCCATCCATCACGATCCTCCAGTCATATGAGTTGTTCCACCATGTTTCAGTAATTCCTATGATATCATAGATTTCTAATAGGGCATCGAGTTCCAGTTCCTCCTGCTTGTTTCCCAGACTCCGTGCATTAATATGCACAAATTTCAGGCAGCTGATCTTTTGATTCTCATTTAGGGAGACAGGTAAGGTATATTCTACACTGGTCTTGCTGGTCTGTTCTTTTCCCCAGTTGGTTGTGGTAGCAGTGGTAGCATGGACATTGCCATGGGTCTCTCTCCCCAAGTCCTTCAGTTTAAAACCCACTTTACCAAGTTGGCCAGCCTACTGCCAAAGATTGCCCTGACTCTTCTACATAGATGGATTCTATCCCATCCTAGCAGGCTGTAATCCTTGCAGAAGGTTCCATAGTCATAAAAGCCAAAACCCTTGCAGCGACACCAGCCACATTGCCAGAAGTTGATCTGCATTATGTGTCTATTTGTGTCCTTGAACTGGTAATATGGAAGAAAAGATGACTCGAGCACCAAAGTCCTTCCCTTTCTCCCCCAGGGCCTTATAGTCTTTTTTTTTTGGCTAGGCTAAGGGGTCATTCATGTCCACATAAAAGAGTAACAGTGGATAGTAGTCTGTGCTCTTGACGGGTTGTGGGACCCTCTCAGCAACGTGCTGGATCTTAGCTCCAGGAAGGCAGCATACCCCATGTGACTCCCTGTTGGGTCGGCAGACAGATGCCTCAATGCCCTTTAACAGAGAGTCCATCAACAATGAGCATGTTGTTTCTTTTTGTGATATTCAGCATTTGCTGTTGGTTCAGTTGCCAATTGTTGGTCTTGCTCATGGGTGTCTAGTGTTGTTAAAGCTTCCAAGTCTGTTCTTAGTGATGCTGCAGGATGGGGACCGCGGCAGAGATCTGCATCTGTGGGACACCAGGGTCCAGGGAGCTTCATCCTCAATATTGTCTCCTATTGGAATATTGTTGTGAAGCAACCTGTCAATTTCTACTTCAGCTTCTCTGATGTTGCATAGCTTATTTACTGTTTCCTGTAAATCAGCCACTTGATGCAATAGGTTGTCCACCCGTGCACACCTTGTGCAGGTACTTACCTTCTCCCTAGGAGAAGAGCCTGGGCACTCATTACAGCCCACTTTCTGCTATGATATCAGTGAGGGGTTCAGAAACTCTCTGCGGCCTGAGACTTGAACCACTGCGTTTTCACGTCAGGCCTCTGTCTGGGTTGCCATGTCCATTGTGGCAAGTACAGAGGGCAAAGCTTTCCTTTATACTAAAACTGGGCTGCTTCTGCGACAGGGATGCCTACCAATTGGACTCACCTTTCAAGCTGGCAGGATCCCTATGCCCTACACGCACACCCTCCCCGCAACTCTCTGGTGCAATTCTCTGCACTGTGAAGCCACACACTGTGGAGCTGTGTGCTTCCCGGCCACAAAGGCTAGCTGCCACATTCTTCAGACTGAGTGAAGACTGCAGTGTAGGACAGGAAAACCTTAATCAGCTTACAGTAAGACAAAAACAGCAATGTAGCCACAGCAGTAGAGCACCAGCTCAACAGATTAAAGGAGTTCACATGGATCTCCAAGTAACCATCACCAAATGGCTTTTAGATCCTGTCAGCTAACTGGAACTACAACATGCTGCACCCTTCAGGATGAAAAAATACTGGTCTTGCATGGAAACCTATTAAAAAGAAGGATTTGAGGGATCCACAAACAAATGGGCCAATAATAGTTTTAAAGTCTGTGGATGATGACTTCTTCTATCAAGAGGACATACCTGCTAGACAGGTATCAGTAAATCATAAGGATAAAGATGAAATTATAGGCAAAAATATGCTTCCCAAAATTTCTCACTACATATCCCCCTAATATAAGGAGCTCTGCTGATTAAATACTGGAATTTATAAATCCATTCAAAATGCCAGGCAAAGCTAGAATTTCCTAGTTTCAGTTTATTTTTTCTTTCTTGCTTTGTAAGACTGGTTAAAATAAAAAGTATAGTAAGTGGGTTTTGTAGCTCGAAGAAGTGAAGGAAAAAAAAGGTAGAATTGATAAAAGAATTAACAAAAGATCATGTTTGGAACACCCTAACTCCTTTCTGTTTTGTGTCTAAGTATTAATTCCTGTCCCTTTGCCATAAATAGATGCTGGGAAAGAGAATAATGAAACAAATAACCAATCCAGTACCTGAAAAGGAAAATATGAAGTAAATTGAGGCAATGGTCTAGGAGACTGATTCCAAACCTCTCCCTTGCAAATGTCCTTTCCAGAAATCAGAAATCATGTAGTCTAGTCAAACCAGCTTTGTCTAGCAGGTACTAATGTTTGTTATGTCATTTATTACATTTGTTTCTCCAATTGCTTCAGCTAAAAATGTTGTAGAATAGTAGTTATTAGGAATAAATGCCTAAAGAGTATGAATTTGCTACCAGCATTTCATATGGTCTCAAAATAGGAAATAGAAAAGTTATAGGGAAGAAGTAGGAGCAGTTAAGTTGGAAGTAGTTAAATTGGAAATTTCTGTCCTGGCAGTAGAAAAGAGGACACTTTAGAGATTCAAATGTAGCAAGAGACTGAACTGTGAACAAAGAGCAAATTCACTTTCATGTGTAGACCAGCCTCAGAGAGGTGGCCTTCATGATAATACATGGTTGTAATGCTCTGAAACACTGTGTAGGAAAACTGCAACACATGTTCTTGAGAAGTACTTTCACTGAACACAGTGGCAGCAGTGAAGGGAAGAGATGTGCTTTTTCTCTCTACAGTTGTCTTCTCTGTATGTGGGAACAGGACGTTTTTACAGAAAGTGTATTTACAAAACTGCTGTAACTTAGACACTACAATACATGCCTTTGTTTTCTTGTGTGCACCTTTAAGACTGTTCCCAGTAGAACAGGACAGAGATGAAAAAAAGTGCTTTTAAATTATCTTACTTTCTGTGGTATATATAGAGTCCATTTGTTATAAGAAGAAAGAACTGTCCTGCATGCCGTTTGAGGGTCCTTCATCTAAATCTATGACAAACATTCAATCCTCTGTTCTCTTGTGAATGCCTGTGTGTTCATTGCTAAGCCTAAGCACTTTACAGAAAATGCTTAGCTATAAATAGGTTTAGGTCTGAGCCATTGCTCACAAAGACACCACCTCTACTTACTCTTCGTTCTTGCTTAGAGTTCTATCATCGTAAGTCTAGGAGCTGTCAGATTATTTAGAGCTGATACACAATCTGATTTCTTCTTTATGTTTTCCATGACTTCTATGGCTCCAGGATGTATTTTTCAATTTACATTTAATGAGGTGTTGAATCTATTGTTTCTGATCCAATGTTGTATTATATCTATTTAAAAATGATACCTAACGCTGGCTCATAATTTACACAAGTTAATTTTGAACCACTAACACATTGCATACCCTAATCCAAGGAAAGTGTCATGATCAGATGTATTATTTTACCTAATTCAAGTTATTCAAAATTTTAATCCGATCAATAGCTACTCCTGTGAGGTTTGGTCCTGCAAGCTGTTCATTACCTTTTGTGCAATCAATTTCAGTGGATGACCCAACCTCAACAAAAGAACCAGCTGAAATGTGAAGATCAATCATATCACAAGACCACCTGATTGTACTTTGTCTGACAGCCATTATAGTTAATGGTAGGATAGGTCCTTGATATTAGAGAAGTTTTACATCTTTTCCTCTGTATTCTTGCTCTTCAGTATGTTCCCACCCTCTCTACTTTATGTGTAAACTGTTTAAAGCAGAATAAAATGAAAAACTAAATACATTTAGCTCTACTGGCAAAAGGTGCCATATAAACAGTTACAGAGTCTAGCTGACGCATGAAGTCCTTCCCTCAAAGGGAAAGGAAAAATATGTAGGTGGAAATGATGTAAAAGCCTTAGCCTCTCCTCTGCACCAATGTGCCCAGCTCAAAGAAGAAACACAGACAGGGTTTAGCCATAATTTCCTAAATATCCGAAAAATGAGCCTACCACATAACACAGTGATTAAAAGAGAAAAAAAAAAAGAAAACATAGAAATAAAGAAGGGAAGATTTTAGAGACACTACTAAGCTAGCAGCATGAGACCTCAGGAAGAAACTGATCAGACCGATCTGAACCAGTGACCTAGGGGGAACTGCCTTACACCTTCTACTGCTGGTGTCCTGAGCTAACCAGGCTCTCATTCCTGCTTTCTAGCACTGTTCAGTTTTCACACTGTTTCAGATTTTTTCTGTATTTTTCTTCTACGATGTGATCTTGTTTGCTGTAAAATTACGTTAATTTTGTCTTCCTCGTACTTGCAGTATCTTACTTAGCTTAATTTTAATTCCTCTTCATAACTATTCCTGTTAATGGTTTTGATTTATTTCACTGCAAATAGCACAAAATGTTCATATATAGTTTCAGCTACTCCTTTCTAATAGACCATGAAGCTTAACTAGAATAGCAAACACAATTCTGCTCAAACGAAATTCTTTGAACACAAATGAATCATTCAGGAAATGCTATAAATGTTGTTTATTTTCTGGAGGTATTTATACCAAATTAAGTACGACTGATTTGTGAATGTCTCAGGCTACATACAACACCTTAATGACTACTTCATACAGTAAAGGAAGGCGATATCTACTTTTCTATTCTTACTTTCTCTCTTTTTCAGTTTCTCAGTTATATATTGATTAGTATTTTCTCTTTTTTTTTCTTGCAGAAACATTTACGCTAAAACTCAAGCCGTCTTAAAAAATAGTCACAAAGGAAAGGTTACTTCAGATGTTTCTATTTTTCTTAGAATAGAATTTACCAAAGCAGAATGCACTTTCTGTCCTCTACACAAGGGACATCCATCCATGAAATAGCTGATAGCAAAGTTAAGAGAACAAAAAAATCTTTTTTAATTGAGTGCAAAATGGAACAGTAGTAGTTAAAAATCTCAACTAGTTTATTTAAAATCTGTATGATACATATCACTAACTCAAGCAGCATCATGTAGTTACATTACATTCCATAGTGATAGTGTTGTCAGTGCGTTACTCTACAGCCACAGGCATAAGAAATTGCTTTTATATTTTTCAGCAATATATCCTTGGCACTTCTTGTAACAAAGGAATATTTGCCAAAAAATGCCCTCAAAATATTATTTATGATAGCCATATGAGTGAAAAGAAATGCCCCTTGGCATTTGGCTTATCAGAGTTATGGAACGTGGCTGAGTATTAGTCAATGAAGGATATTTGGTCTCACTCGGGATGCTTCAGATTCATCTTATTTCTTTCCTAGGTGTATTTATTTGAAATGGAGTGAACATAAATCATTCTTGATATCATAGAGTTTTTTCTGTATTCATTCTAGACATCAAGGAAAGGAGTATACAGAGATATGCAATAGCAGCTGTCACACAGACATTAGAGTATTTGCAGTCAGTATTGCCTTCAGGCTAGGCCGGTCAGAACCCAGACTGTGGACAGGATAAACCTAGGATACTTCATCAACCTAGTACTTATTATTCTTTACACTGGGAATGAGATTTGGAGCCTGAATACATGTTTTGGTTATTCTGTCTCTGCAATGTAATTTTGTGTCTAAAGTCGGTCACACAACACTGACAACCTTCACAATTGCCTTCATCTGCTCTACTGATTTTAGTTTTGCATTTTAAAGAATCTATGAAGTGCATTAATGAAAGTTTATTTTCACTGTTTTTCACTATGAGGGGTTATTTTATTCCCATGAAAGTTAACGTATAACAAAGTAATAATTATACGTGCCAGAGAGCACACAAGCAAGAATTTAACTTTCTAATACCCACTGGTCCAGACTTTGTTCATGGAAGGATAGGTATATTTATTTTTCAGCTAATGAAAAAAACACATGGGACATTTACAATTTAGCTGCTACTGATCACAGAATCATGGAATCATAGAATTACAGAATCATAGAATCATAGAATGGTTTGGGTTGGAAGGGACCTTAAAGAGAATCTAGTTCCAACCCCCTTGCCATGGACAAGGACATCTTCCACTACATCAGGTTATTCAAAAGCCTCAACCAACCTGACTTTGAACACCTTCTGGGACGGGGCTTCCACAACTTCTCTGGGCAACCTGTTCCAGTGCCTCATCACCCTCACAGTAAAAAAATTTTTCCTAATAGCTAATCTAAATCTTCCCTCTTTCAGCCTAAAACTATTGCCCCTTGTCCAATTGCAACAGTCCCTCATAGAGAGCCCTTCCACTGCTTTCTTGTAGGCCCCCTATGAGTGCTGAAAGACTGCTAAAAGGTTTCCCCAGGCCTTCTCTTCTCTAGGCTGAACAAGTCCAACACTCTCAGCCTATCTTCATATGGAAGGCTCTTCAGCCTTCTGATCATTTTTGTGACCCTGCTCTGTACTGATGTGTAATTAACTCCCAATGATCAATTGATTGTATTCTGAGACTACTCCATCTGTGTATTTTGTAAAAGGCACTAACAGTCTTCATCTGCCCCCACCTTAACACACATTTTCCATTTCATTGCTGCTAGATTTGGTGCAATTGTTAGATCTCCAGTCACAGGTTTTCAAAGCAAGGGGGGGAAGAATATAAATTAAAAAACAGCTGGAGTTGACTGTCCACATGTGCACCTTTGTTTTAAGTTGACGATTACTTCAGAAGATCTGGGGTGGGAAAGTCAGGGGAGAAAATGCTTCACCTACCTACTTACGTTAGGCAGTTCAAGGGCTTATGATTAACCAGACAGAAAGACACTGGCAATGCCCTTCTGTCTCAGAGAGTTTTAACTCAATCATGAACAATACAGTACAGAAAGTTTTGAAACACTTTCCATTGAAAGCTGTCTGAAATGAATAGGATGGGTTATGAACATACTGATTTTTAGGGCAAATTTGCAAAGGAACTGAAATCCAACCTTTTAAACTATGCTTTCTGTTTTCTTAATGTAAGCCTTTGAACCCTCCATCTGCACATATAAACTGAAGTTTTCAGCATAAACTCATTCTGCAAGCAGTGTTGCTTAGTAAAGAGACTCAAACTCCTAAATCCTCTGGCGTACTTCGAAAATCCCACTTTGCCTTAGTTCTATTCTCAAAAGCTGGAATATTTACAAATACCTAGCAAGGTTTCTGCATGCAGATAAGACTTCTAATGAACCAAAACCAATTAAGAGAGCAAAACCAGAGATTTAAAATTCAGAGGTTGCTTTACTAATTTGTCTTCCGTGACTGCACGTCAAGTATTTTCTGGGGCTGCTGATCATTAAAATATAGGGTGACTGAAATAGTTTGAAAAGCAAAGATCTTATAACTAATCTCTACACCTTTGAATATTCCCTGAGTTTATCACCATCTCACAGGGATCAGTTTCATATTATTTCTGAACTTTGGCACTCTTTCTCTCTAATTGCAGGATGAAGGGAAGTGCAGACCACTGGAAGTAACAAAGCTGGAAGGAGCGGAAATTGGTGTTGATACCAGCCTTGGTAAACCATTTGTTTTTAAATGCATACCTCAAAGTGGAAACAGGATTTTCTATTTCTGTGCAACTTCCAACCAAGAAATGAAGAGGTAAGAGATCTTTCATTTTACCGGATCAGTTTAATTACAGTTTGGGGACAAGTAGCTGAATATTCGGAGATAATTCTTTCAAAATACCTGTCTTGATCAGTAGGGAAAAAAAAACAAACCAAGCAATCTTGCAGCTACTGTGGGAAGATGGTGTTTCTGATTTTCATTTGCAGAAGTTTAAAAAATTATTTTTCAGCTGCATAGGGTTTTAAAATCAGAATTTCTTTTCATAAAGTTTTAATATTCATGCTTTGCTCAAGATCCCCCTGAATTCTTGATTTTTCTCCAGAAAAAATCTTCACCCATACTCCCATGCCTTCTCCCCCACTGCTGTATTCAAATGGAAGTGTAAATCTTGCTAATCAGTCTATCCACGTGAATGATCTCTCCTCTACCCAAGAAAGGCAGTGCTAGTAATAAATACAATCTCATCCTCAACCTCATTTTTTTATCATTCTGTCATGTTATCATTTTAGTATTTTAAAGGGCAAGCATGCCAGAAAGCACATTGTTTCTGATACGAGGCAATGAGTTTGGGGTTGACTCACAGTTAAGACTTAAAATGTACTATTTTTACATTTCCCAAAGACTATAGCTGAAAAAAAAATACAGAGATTAAAATCACGTGAAACATAAGTAACGAAATTTTCGCCTTTAATTTCAAAAATGCGTTAGAATCTAATCTTGTTTTCCTTTTTGGTTTATTGTGAATTACCCCAAAAAATAAGGCTATGAAGTGGGATAACATTGGGTATTCATCCACCCATATTTTTATAACGTCATACTACTTAACATAGCACTACAGTAATATCAATGCATTTTTTACTTCCAAATTCTGCACTATACATAATGCAAAAAGAATAACTTTGCGAACAAATAGTGTGCTTTGTTCTATAGACCCCCGTTTCAGGATTCTTTAAATTTCCTACTTGTCTACATTATAACAAAGATAGAAGAAGAGTGATCATAAAGTGATCATTTAGCCTGATATGTTGAAATATAGTAAAAATATTCCCTTGTCTACAATATTGCCTTAGTCTATTATAATGCCTTACGGAATCATTTATTGTAACACAAATGTCTCTTTTATAACAGTGTTTTTGCAAAGTCATTGTCCAGTCCACAATTTCACATCTATGATTGGGCTAAAGCACTTGTGTACCGCCTTAAACTGTTTTTTTAATTGTTTTCTAAATTCTGTTTTTCCCAAACCCTAACCCTTCTTTATCACCTCTTGATAAATGCTCAGGACTTTCCACTACTTTCAAGGTTAGCCAATTCTCAGCTCATTATCAAACCTGTCAAGGCCTCTGTGCTATTTCCCAGGCTTAACCCTACACATGACAAGTTTTGAGATATTTTGCTGCAAGTTAGCAATGTTTATTTAGTCAGATTTAATCACTACTTTTCTCTCTTGAAACCTCGAATGTATTCTGAAAATTGCACACCCCTTTAGCTGCTATGTACGCAACAGTGAAAAGATGCAGTAAGGCACATTTTTTTCTTTTCTACCAAACTAAGGTATTCACTTTTTTTTTCATATTATAGGTGGCTGGAAGCTATGGATAAAGCAGTTCATCCTGTCCATCAGGTAATGCTTTATTTATATAGCAGATTGTGCAGAAGACTGAGAGACAGTAGATATATTTGTACATGGTCAGGTGCAGAGAGCGACATGGAAGCTGCATACTTTTTTTCTGGGCTGCTGGGATGTGAATCAACTCCAGTTTAAAAGCCACATACAGGTACTATTGTGGTTCAGCAAACATGCTTTACTTCCATATGGTGGAATGAATCAAAACGCTTCCTCTCCAGATATTAGCAGCTTTTAGCTAGTTCAGAAATATAACCTAAAATGAGGGTATTGGGAAAGAAGGAACAGGAATAACCATGTGTTCCGCCCTGCTGTAGGCTAAAAAAAAAAAAAAAGAAAAAGAATAAAAAGAAAAAACTTTCCTTCTTCTCTCAACCCAGTAAACAAGAATAACTCCTTCAGTGCTGTACTTCAGTGATGGGTTTGCAAACAGTGAAAGGTTTATTGTTATTCTAATTCCTTTTCATAGAATCATAGAACAGCTTGGGTTGGAAGGGACCTTAAAAATCATTTAGCGACAACCCCCCCTTTTCCACTGAAATAAAATTGATAAATATTTCGTTTGACTTCAGCTTTCAGATGAGATTCTAAGTGCAAAACTAAATTTGTTTGCAAGTATATTCTACCTGGCAGTATTTCATAAAAGAATACAAAAGAATTCACATATCTGAAAACAATTTTTGTGCCTTTCCTAGCCAAAATAAACAAAAAAATAGCCTGAGCCAAAAAGGAGGACAAAGACACTAATACATTTAAGAAAACACATCAAAAGAGTTTTTATTTAGCAAAATAACTTGTTGGCTAAAATGGTCTAAAGTTAGCAGAGAGACGAACACATAACCACTCGGGGGATGTTATACATGGTGCTTTATTTTGAGGCCCCAGGAACCAGGGGTACGCACCCAAATCTGGTTCGAAGACCGTTACAGTGCGACCACATTTTATTCTCTACATGTTACATAATCTAATGTATATTCAACAGGTTACAACATTTTCTAATACATATGTATGTACAAATTACTTCATCGGCTAATTATAATATCAGTCTTTTTGGTGCCAGCTTCCTTCTGTTTTGCTTAGTTAAGTCTGGTATGCAAGGTCAACTGCAGGCTCAGCCTTTATCTCAACTGCAGGTGCAGGCTTAGCTTGGATAAGTTTTGGCTACTTCTAACCAATACAGTTCTTATAAGGAAAGAAAAGCTTTTTGCCTAAATAACCACTACTTTTAACGATCACTAACACACTTAACCCAAAGTAATCAAATTTAACCATTATATTTCTGTTTCTACCTAATTTAATATCAGACTAATATGAGACTGATAAAATCTTACACTTTTCCAACACTAACATTATATGTACAGAAAGATCTCATGCCTTCACCCCTTAACAACACAGTAAATTGGCTCCTTTCTGTGCTTCTGCATCTTATTGTTGTCTGATTTATCTTTTAGTTTTGTCTTTGAGCAAACAATATCCTTTTCTAAGAGAAATATTTGATTTAATATGTTGACTTAATAGGACCTGACAAACCAATATACTGACACTGTGTCATCTTAATGAATCTACAATGATAACTATTATATGAATACACGTAGAATTACTGAGGTCCTCTTCTGCACTTTGCTGCAGTAAGTATCAGCAGGTTTTTCCATTTCTAGTAAAGAATACAGCTAGGCGTATTGTGTCAGGTCTTTTTTTCTGTCATTGCTTTGTAAAGGATACTGAAGAATTATCAGAAATAAATGTAAAAGGAAACCTTTCTGGAAATGATCAGGAGGCTATTGATATCACACATATTATTCTCATGGATTTCAAATAACAATGACACTGATTGTTGTAGAATTCAAAATATGTATTGCAGATAAGCAAAACACATCAGGAGAGGCTGAGTTCCTAACACCTCTTAGATTTAAAGGAAAATATAATCTCACATTAGACAAGTTGTTCTCATTAAACAAGTTTTTTTTTCCTGATTTTCTTTCTGAATGCTTTTATCATACAAATAGCCTATACAATGGCAGTGTGTCATAAGTTGAGCTTTTCCTTAACCCATAAATGACAATACAATAATTTTAGAATTGAAGAAGGCTCTGCTTTCCAGAAAGGGATGAGAAGACATCCATAAACTTTTTGTGTGTGGTAGTTCTTCTATTCAAGTCTGATTGCTGTATTCTGGCCTTAGCTACCACCACATTTTCTTGGAATTCAAAAGGAACATGATGAAACTCATTTTTCCAGATTACACACAGTAAAGACTGCAGAAGTCAGTCAATCAGCAAAACAATTTACTAAAAAAAGCTTCTTCATACAGCCTTTAAATAATCCTCTTTCTACAAGCAAACCTTACACAAGACAGATGCAGACAACATGTTACTCCTATAAGAAGAAAGTAGAATTTGGTCACTATCCACCATCAATTACAGGTTTTTCTAATTGCATTAAAAATTATTTTCAAAAGAGAAGGTAATTTCCTTGAAGAGAACTAAAGCTTTTGTCTTTTCATACTAACAGGTCCTCCTTAATTTCTTACTGGAAGTTGTCATTATATGCTTCCTTTACAGAACCATGTGTGGGTTGATGTCACACTGCATAACACTACACTTCCACCACTGGCTATCAAAAACCCAGAGTGCCTGGGGCTCCTCCACCAGCTGGACAGAAGCAAAGACATTTGGATTCAGCACTACTGCATTCTGAAGGATGGCTGTCTGTACTTCTATGCCACTCTCCGTTCTACACCTGCCCAAGGTAGGGACAGCTGCTGGATTTTAATTGATTACTAAAGCAGAAGTGTTTCACAGAAGTTTCCAAACAGAAATTTTACTAATAATGAGAGTTTCTTATCAGCAAACTCACTGTAGTCTGTTAAAAAGAGCAAAGAAAGACCAGACTCAGTCTTATTTCATAAAACAGCCACCTTGTTCAATCTGTCTTCCTTTCTTTTCCTCCCTTGGCCTGAATTTTTCTTTTTGGAATGGATCTATTCAGGATCAGTGCACATTACCTCAGGAGCAAGCCCCTCTTCCAGCCACTCTTCCAAATGCCTTAAACCAATCCTACTGATGGCAGCCTGCTGAAAGCTGTCAAGTTCTGCATGTTAGGTAGCATTTTTGGAAGGAGGGGCATCATAAAACTCAGACTGGTTTCTCTGACACTACCAGGATGTCACATTGCCTTGGCAACATAGTCCACCCACCAACAGGTAGAACTTTCCTGCTCCAGCAGAGAGGTTCATACTCCGGGGTGTGGCCACAGTCATTTGCATCCCGCACCATGCTGAAGGAGGACGGTGTCTGGGCAGTCTCTAAATGCAGGAATGAGGTGACCGGGGCTAATTGCAAGAGAAGCTGAATTTCAGGCACTTAAGAGGGCCTGCAAGTACAACTCTATGAAAGACAATATTTTAAAACAAAAAAAAAAAAAAGAGAGATGCCCAAAGGAGAGAGAATGGGTCAGGACCTTCAAATATCCACTCCCTAATCTAAGGAAGCTAGCAGGCAGAAGAAGCAGAAAGAAAATGCTGTTGGACGTTTGCTTACTAGCTAGCTTTCAAATCAAAAAGGAAAAGTGTTGTCTTATAGATTATGCTATTTGCATAATCAGGCAAGAGACATTTCACTTTATAGTCTATACCATTTACACAGCACTTTTCATCTGCCAAAGGCTATACATATGCAATGATCAGTGATTTTCTCTCTACACAGATCTGAAATTAAGCCTTGCCTGGAGCTGACCAATGAATTAGTGGAAATGCAAAAATTAAGTATTATATGTTTATAACACCCAAGCCTATGGTGCTACTGCTAAATATGCCACTTAGGTGTTTAAATATTCTACTACATACAAATTCTTTTATGTGGTAGTGTTTTTTTCTTGTTACTGCGGTTATTTTTTGCCAGTTTTAGTACAGATTCTCACTCCCCTGTATTCTTAATGCTACAGCATTAGTTTGATGCTCTTGTCACTTAATGTGAGCCAAAAAAAAAAGAAAATAACCCTGAAGACAATAACAGAAACATTCAGCTGCATTATAATATGCTTCACAGATCTTTTAGATATTCACCATGAATACATAATGTGAACATATTTTGTTGCAGTGAAGTGGTTGTGGTGGGAGCAGCTAAAAGCAAAATGTCAAGAAGACCAGACTCTCTCTAATGCCTTTCTGTCACAGCCAGCTAGTGTGGCCTGCAATGATATTTCAGTTACTATATTTTTTTACCATAAAAAATTGTATGCCGTTAGCTTTTAAAGGAAAGAAAAAGACCATCAAATCTTGAAAAACATATTTTGCCACTTCTTATTTAATGAAAAGCGAAATAAAATTATACTGGTAGTTATTTGCTGGACAGGAAACGTCTTTTACATTGTTCTCAAAGCAATTTTCCAAAAAAACCCTTGAACTTTCACATTTAAAACACTTTGTATGTACATTCTGTACAACTCTCTTGAAACACAAGGCATCTGAAAATTCAACTTGAAAGAGTTGTTGATAGGCTTGTAACTGGCAGTAACTTCCTAAGTGGTATCTGCAATATAGATGATGCTTTCTATTTTATTCTGTCCAGGTGGCCTTTACCTACAGGGGTATACTGTAAGTGAACAGTCTCTGGGCTCCAAAAGATCTGTAATTGAACTCAAACCTCCATCTGAAGAATTTAAAACTTTCTATTTATGTGCAGAGAATGTAAATGAAAACAAAAGGTAAACCAAACTCTTTTTTTTATCTAGTTTTACTTGCCAGACTTGAGGAAAGCAGGGACACTATAGCTTGGGAAAATCTAGCAGCAACTTGTCATTCTGTTTTCACACTTGTTCTCTAAGATTTCCTTCTAATTTTAGCTTTAGTCAAACTGCAGTACCACATTCTGGCGCATGTGAGTTGACAGCTGTTGTCAATGCTGGAACTACAGCAAATTGGCTTGCAGAGGTTCAGAAAGAAACCTGGATAAGATGATTTTCACAATGATGTGTGGGTGATTACACTGAACAGAATAGCTATAATACCTCTTATTAGAGAGAATGAAAAGTATATTCACATTCCCCATCATTTTTTACTTCGAACAATGACTGTTACAGTTAAAAATCTGTAAGCATACATAGCCACACATCTGTACAAACACAATTTTTAAGAGATGTTTTTCAAATAATATAAAAAAGCATGCAAAATACTTGATTGGAGGCAGTTGTTGGTCTTTCATTTCTTCTAGGTGGATTACAGCTTTGAAAGCTTCAATTAGTAAATGGTTACCCTTACATCAGGCAATCCAAGATTTTATGAACAGACCACTGGAGGAGACAAGGATGTAAGAAGAAAATTCACTTTGTCCCTGATTTCTGTTTTCCATTAAAAATTCCATGCTATGTCTTATGGTTCATCTGAAAAGCTGTAGGTAAAGTTTAGCCTTGGTACACATTCACAGCTCTTGTAAGCATTAGTAAATAAACATAAAGCAATGTTGCCTGCTTTGTCGCTGTCTTTAATTTTTGTTTCTACTTCCACTCAGACCATGCATAAAATCTGTTTTATAGCAGTGAACTGACATCAACATTTATTTGTTGTAGACAAAAGAGAAAACACTGCTTTTCAACTTATATAACTTATATTTTGTGCTCTCTGATATTTTATATGTGCACCTTTTTTTTTTTTAAGTTTCTACGTGGACTAGAGCTTAAGTCTGGGATAGGCTGGCATGGCTGAAAGGCTAGCAGCTACATAGAGTACAGCACACCTGGGGGAATGGAATAAATTTGTATGATTTGGATGAACACTTTTTTTCTTGTACATCCTATATTAACATAATTTTAATTTTATAGTGGTTTTGATTTGGCCACTTGCGATCACAACACAGCACATTTGTGGAGCGATATCAATTTAAGAATCAAAAACACTGTTTTGTTAGCAGTGTTAGTTAGCAGTAAAAGAAAGTACCATAAATCTTCATCAGGGATATAAGGGTTAGCCATCTGTTCTTATTACAGCTGGTCATATACGTAGTGTTTGACATTATTCTCTAACATTAAATTAATTACACCCATGAATAAAACTGGGTATTCAATTTCCAAGCTTCCCAAAATACAAGTGAAATAATGAAGGTTAGTTCCATTTATTAATTGAAGCCAGATGCTAACTAAATATCTTATCCTAATAAATTCACAGTTTAATGCTGCAGCAAAGTACGGCAACCAAGGATACACACCCAGTACAGAAAAAAAATATTGCCTTTTTTTTAGGTTTTACTACAAAGCCTGCAATATTTTATCCTTAGACCTTGAGATCATTTGAACACACCAGAACCTCAACTATTCTCTTACCTTTATTATTAGCCTTGAAAATACTTGTTGCAGTGCCATAAAAAGCTAAAAAGCAAGTGGTGCTCCTCCAACAATGACAAATGCATTTTTTTTAAGAGACTGATTCATTAGGTTTAGATGTTGAAGCAATAGTACTTCAAAGAAAGCTGTTAAACAGTCCAAATGGCTTGCTACAGTTATTTGAGTGATTTAATTAAAAAATAAGAATGATTAGTTAAAAGATGTAACCAATTTTCTGAAAACAGACACCCAACCCCAAATATGTTAACACACTTGCTTTGTGTAAATCTGTGCTCTGAGCTAAAATGTAATAACCGTATTTGAAAGCAAGCAGTCATCACGGTCACATTCTAAATTTACTGCTAGTATTTTGATATTTTCATGTTCAGAAACGATTTCCGCTTACAACTCTAAGAAAAGTAATGAAGAAGGTATAAACTACTTCTTTTTATTATTTTCCACATTGAAGAAAACAACACATGAGTCAAGTACAAACACTGTTGACATGAGACTATTAACGTTTCCTAAGCAACAGTTATCCAATTCAGAGTGACAGTTCAGAGCTAGGAAGCAGAAAAACAAGCTATATGTAAAACAAATGCAAATAAAATTAAACAGAACAAATGTGCTTCCTCCTTTTTAGAAAAAAAATAGAACAATTAAGAAACCCAACTAAATATTTAAATGAGCAGATCCTCTCATGTGTTAGTCACCCATGCAGGCTCTGAACTGACATTCCTCTGAGACCCAGTTGCTCCTCCAATTATTATTATTTTTCTCTTTAAAAAATGCACTGTGCAACCAACCTCAGACAAAATCACATGATCACCAAATTGCTTCTTTTTATAGACATTTGAAGACACATATGATAATATATACGGCACAAGGAACTGACAGCCATGAAAGATTCAGTAACATCAAGATATAAAAAGAATTTAATGGTTTAATGTGTTTAAAGTTTAAATGATAGGCATTTTCTTTTATTGTCTCATTGGATTTTCATCATTATAAAGTGCTTTATAAATTAGGGTGATTTTCCCCCATAATTGCAATAATTTTAAAAGTCTATGAGTGTTACTGTAGCAATATATGCTTTGTTCGGTGTTGTAAGCAACAGATATGAAAACTTAAAAATGTATGTATGTACTTCCTCGCATTTGGTGAAAGTCAAAAATGTGTCAAAAATGCCTCAAGTATACACCTGTACAATATAGAATCCAATCCTATTTCTGTTGTAAAACTATGTATTTACACAGCAGACCTCAATGATTCAAATGGAAACTGAAGTAAGTAGGGTGGAAGTATTCCTGAAGAATCATGAAAAGAAAGCCCCCAGAAATTAGACACAGCCTAAATAATATATTTTAAAAAAAAGAAGTACATGTTTTGCTATGAAATGGAACGGAATTTTGAGTTTACACCAAATAGTACTGAGCCAAATTCAGATTTATCCGAAGGCTGAAGAGTTCAGATTTCAAACTTCAACTAAACTTCCCTTTTGGAATCTAAGTTTACATCCCATTTTGGATTTTTGTTGCAATTCCTTCAAAAGAATATGTAGAAGTTGAAACTAGGCTATTCTTCTTTATTGCTTTTCCAGGTCAGCAAGGGATCAGCACAGCTGTGCATTCACTGTGTTGCAATTATTTCACCATGGCTTATTTGTTTTGATTGAAGGCTTTATATTTCTTTCTAGATACACCTGCATTCAAGGTTTTCCTTTCACTACTAGGGAAAAAGAGAACTATATTTGAAACCAGAATGCTTCCATTTGCAGAGTATGATATTCCACTGAGAAGAAATTGAGTCATGTACTTGAAGCATGATTTATTCAGATGGTTTGCTACACTCCTCTTTTTCTACCCTGTTCAGCAGAAAATATGTACAAGGTTCTGCAGAGGCAAAGTCACACAAGGTCACCAAAGCTTTTTCCACAAATGATTGAGTTATTTAGCATAAAACACTCTGAGGCAACAAAACCAATGTCTTGAAGTGCCCAATTCCTTTTTGTAGCATGTTTCTGAAGGACAAAGGTGTTAAAGTTAGCTTTTCCCCTTCATTCTCCCAGACTGTTATTTACAAGAAGCTGAAGGTCCTTTTAGTGGAAAATAATTTTGAATTTTCCGGAGTTTCGTTTCAACTATAGCCATAATGATACATACTTCAGCAAAAGCTGAAACATTGCAGCACTCTAGTACAGAAGACTGAATGACTTATGCCAAGACTTTGCAAATATGTGAATGCTTATGCCCTTTCACTCCGTAAGTATTGTTCCCATTCACAAGATGACATGCTAATTTTATCTGAGCAAAGGGGAAGGATTGCAGCAGTATGTTGAATCTGACATCTCTTATTCAAAATGATCTTCCCAAGGGAAATTAATACCAGCCAAGCCAGATACTTCATAATATAAAAATCTGACAAAGCATACTTTCATTTTTCTGTGGAAAAAACCCTGCTATTAGCTAAAGGTTTCACTATTTAGGAGATCTCCTGTTAATGAAAATATGCAGGAAAAAAGATCCAAAGTAATTTCTTAAAACAGCTAGAGGTTTTGAAAATTACATTTGCATATGATTAGATTAGATTAGGTTATAAAATGTCTGTTGTAGCAATGTACGATATCATACATTCTTAATTTCACATTTCTGGGAACAGCTGTTATCTAGTAACAGACAAAATAACTTGTTTTCATTACAACAAACAGCAGCCACTGTGGTCTATAAAAAATATTTGAAAATCTATTTTAGAAGATATATTTCAATCACAAATCATAGTCCTTTTTAAACTTAAAAAAAGTATTTCAAGCATATATTAATTTCTACATTTCTCAAAGAAAATAATCTGAAACAAACATTCAGAAGAGGGTATTCTGCAAGAGAATTTGAATGTACTCACCCTTGTCTAATCTTGGAACAAACTCCAAAATTTGGAAAGTGATTACCGAGAAGTAAATGTGTGAATTTTTAGTAAATACTAAGGGATATACAATCAATTATTTTGGAGTTCTTAAATCTTCTCTGAAATTTAGGCTGGCATATTTTTCTAAATAGTGTCATTGCTCCAAATTCAATATGCAACATTTTTAGAAACACTATGAAGTCTTTAGCTAAATATTCTTTCTTTAAAAGCTAAACAGAAAACCTGATAAACAGCTGTAACTCCATAGGTACAGAATAGCTGCTGAATTTGTAGCTGCACTCAGGACATTAACAAGTATGTTGTATAGATTCAACAAGTTCAATTTACTACTTTGATTTTCATTTTCAGGAATAAAAGGTAAGTTTTATTAACACAGGATAAGATCAACTGTTCACTGCTCTCCCGTTGCCACAGCAAAGGGTGTTCTAGGATAATATGATGAAAGATAATTGGACTCAGATCCATTATGAACCAGCTATTTTACTTCTTGTCAGCTTCTATGGGACTGTTCTTACAATTAAGATGGTTTTGTCCACACAGGGAAAAATAAAAAAACTAGATGTTGGTAAGAAGGGCAGTTACAAAGAGCAGCCGTTAAAGACTCGACTTCCCCCAGGTTGCACCTTCTTCTCAATGAAGTGTGATTCCCCTTTCTGCATACATGAAGTCCCTTTGCAGAAAGATCAATTGATGCACTGCTCTGGCGCTCTCTTCCTCAGACTCCTTACTAGACCACAAGCTGAGAACAGTGAATACACTGTAGAGGGAAAACAGTGTGCTCAGCCTGTTCTGGACTCTCCACTGACAAGAAACGAATTAATTCTTTTCAATGGGAGCAAGTTATAACTACTGAGGCTCTGTGTATTTTGGTCTAGGACCCATACCAAGCCAGAGGACAGGTCGTTGATTCTTCTATAGAACTACACTTTATATCGAAAGTGTTACTCTTTGCCAGTGATCAGCAAGCACAGTTAATGACTTTGCTATAAAGAAACTTGGCATCATGCATGTACCAGTCAAACTACACAGAGCCAAAAGACAAGTTGCTGGTGGCCTACTCAACTGGGCACTGAAAAAAATACTCAGAAAAGAGATTAACTTTAATTAAGTAAAAGTCCTGTAATTGCTTCTCCAAATAAGCAGTTGCTATTACTGCTGCGCAGGTGGTTTTGAAACAAATGGAACCAGCAGCTGGAGGTGAGGTAGTATGTTCATGAAGGGAAAAGCATAGATCTGGAAGAGTATGTCTTTACATGCATGTCAACAGCACACAATGGAGTAGGCATCAGAACTAGTAATAAGTTACTGCTGGAAGTGGCATTGCAACCAGTGAAAGGCTGTATGACTGCTAGGAGCAAGGTCCAGTGTGCCTCCATATATTACCATGTGAAAGAGCCAGCACACAAACTTGTACTTTGTTGTGGTTCACAAAAACAGCCTAGATTTTGCCAATGAAACAAAGCTCACTTCAGGGAAATAGCAAAGCAATCTGATGAGGAAAACAGTGGAAGAAGAGACACCAGAGAGACACCAGAAAACAAATTTCCAAGCTCAGTTTGCAAGAACCCAATAAGCAGCCCTACCCAGAAGTACATTCATTATAATCAACTGTCAAGGAGACAGCATGAAATCTGAAATGAAAAGTATCCTAGCTAATGCTAATCCTAGTGCAGTGGTACATGGAAAAACAAGTTAAATCAGATAGTCACCATGTGCTAAATAAAGAGCACCAGTGGCTACACAAAGATCCAATGAGGGGAAAGAAGGATTCTTACAGTGTAATTATAGCAGGAGTAGGAAAATCTGTTCTAGTTTGACTTTAGGTATTACCAGACACAAGATAAACTGGCATTTATCTGCACAGCTTGGAAATCAAAACAAATACCCATAATCACCACAAAACTGAATTCCAGCCAGCTGCGTCTTTATGGTTGTAAAGATCTGTGCTAGCAAAACAGAAGTTTACATATTTATGCAACAGTCAGTCTTCCCATGCATTTAGAGTACATTCACTCCTGCAAAGGATGCTTATTCACTGCTACTTTATTTACTGTTAGTTCATTGCCAGTTTTATCTGGATTATAAGCCAAGTATAGCATAATCCCAATAGTATCAATAAGCAGTCGAAACAGCGGAGAAATATGGTCAGATGCTTTTAAAACTTATTCTAGAGACCACCTGTGTTAACAAATGTAGGCTGTAAATATGGCAGGAAAGTGACAGGCAACATGGTCACTTTGAACTGATGGCAATGGGTGGATGTGTTGGAGTTCCACCAACAACAGGTTAGTGCAGGCAAGGCAATCCCAAAGAATGTGTTCAGTATGAAAGAAATGCAAGAACACCCATCTCTATCAAGCAGAAAAATAAATCAGATCAAATATCTACATTAAAATCAAGGTTCTTCACCAAGTGAACAAAGTGGAGTCACCAAGAGGCTCTTTTCTCCTCCTCACATTAGCAGAAACAAATATGTGGAAGCAGCAGAAGAATCACTGCACGAAAAAAACTTACAGAGAGCTTACAAAAATGGAGTGAGTCTCTGACTGGGGTGGATGAGCAGGCTGGTTATAGTCAGAACCTGACAAAGTACAGCTGTGTACTGACACAGCATCCTAGAGCAGAGGAACCTTTATCCACTGCAAATAACTGAATATACAACTATTTTAGCAAAGGGAAAGTGGCTTATTGTTTCTGCTGCTAAGAAAAGTTCAGTTCTATTGAGCTAGATAAACTGGTGCTGATAAAGTTGTTGGGAACAACCCATGGTGCTGGATCCTCAGCTCAGCCCCTGAAGGCTGTCAGATGCAATCCTCCATTGGTAAAAATGTTACATAGCAAGCAACAAACATCAGACCATAAAGTCAAACCTTGACAACTGCTCTGCAGACTTTATGCAAAGCTGAGAAGAGCTGGTCCTGTAAGATCCGAAAGGCTGTTGAGTAAACAGTCAAACCCTAGGTTATAAAAGGAGCTCAACAATTTACAGGGAATAGCCAAGTATCTTTCCAGACTCTGCATTCCTACAGAAAGCCTTGATGGAGTTCATCTTCCAAAGATACAGAGAGGGCTTCAGCAAGCACTTAAAAATTGAAAATGGTTGTTGCTGTCCCAAAGTATCAACTTGAACAGTATTTAGACCTCCTGTTGAAAGCACAATTCTGTTAAATCCAAGAAGCAGGACATGGGCAGCTGGTGCATAACATTTGGCACCAAAAGGGTCCCACTAAGAGGAAGCTACTGGCTAATTTATTTGGGCTGAATGATGTCATTACCTCATCTTTGAAAAAGCCATTAAAGAAGCCATTAAAAGAAGCTACAGAATATTATGTATCAGCATGTACAGCACTAGGGAGAAAAAACACTGAGAGCAGCAAGTGCTTGGATCTCATTTACTCTCCATTGTACAAAATGAAATTGAGCTTCACAATTTGTAGATTAGAAAACTTTTCCATTCCCATGCAAGCCTCCAGGCAAACTAACAAATTACCCAAAAACACAGGGTGCCAAGGCAGCAAATAATCCACAGTTGGTCACATGACAAGATGAAGATCTTTAGAAAAGGCAATATTTTCTGTGAAGGGGAACAAGACATACTTCTGTTACTCTAACAGCAGACATGTCAAGATGTGTATGCTTCCCACCATGATACTGAATCCTGCTCACAACAAGCAAGACAGTTTATCTACTGACCAAATCTGAAAGACCAGCTGAGAGTACACATCTGTAGGGCACATGGAATGTATGGAGATGGATATTAGAAAGACTGCAGTAACTGAGGGCAGAGCATTTTATTCAATCCAAACTGAATTTCAGGGATAGTCAATAGTAAAGGTAGTCTCACTTTTCCATCTTTCAAGCAGAGATAATACTTTTTTTTTTTTCTAATTCATTTGTATTTTGTGCTTTTTGGAGCACAGAACCTACTTATCGTTCCCATGCAGAGAATCTAGTATGAAAGACACATTTGTATTGTGCTAACACCATAAAACAACCAGAAAAGAATAGAAAATGAAAATTAGTATGTGTTTATTTCGAAGATAATCTCTTCTCACATTGCGTAGCAAAAAAGTTCATGTAATTAAAGCTAAAACTAGCTACAAGCTAACTAAAATACTTTCCTATAAATGCTGTCCAAGTCTCAAAAAAACCTTACTGCCAATGACCTGAAAGATGATCGGTGGTAAATGTTAGTTGCTCCTGAAGATAATTATGGGGAAAATAACTATTTCACACATTTTACAATCTAAGTGTCCTGCCCTTCAAGAAAAAAATGGGAAAATCTCCAAGTGCTGATTAGCTGAAGTGATGATTGGTTGCTAGAAAGAATGAGAAGAAAGGTCTACCCTTGAAGACGTCTAAAAACTTGACATTCAATAACAGTACTTTGCCATTGAGTAGCAGCTGTAGATCCTTTCTTACAGGATGCTATGCAAATTTTATAGAAAACTTTGACGTCCAGTCAAGGAAGGACTGGTAAGGGTTTACTCTGACATATCTCTAACAAAATTTATTTACTTGTGCAAATAAAAGTAAGCTGCTATAAAAAAATCCTGTATTTCACATTGTCTTGGAAGTTGTTTTGCTTGAGGTTTGACCAAGGTTATCTTAAAGTATTCATAGTCACTATTATGCATGCACATGTGCACAACACTCTGCAAGGATTGTAGTGCTGTCCTTACATTTAGTTTTGAACCTTATTCAGGTCACCCTGTGGCACTCTGCTGTTGTTTACTGTCTAGTAGCCCAGACATGGTTTTCTTTGGAGATAGCTGCCCAGAAAGAGCCTTTCAACAGAATGGAAACAGCTTCCCCTTAACATCTTGTAAGTGGCACTGCAATGAAAAATACAGTAGGAGGTAAAATTGCAAAGTAAAATAAGAAGGGTATTCAGCTTGGTCCCTGAAGGATGACAAGTGATGTAGGGTAATTAGTGAAGAGAGAAAAACAAATTTTAAAGCATTCCACATCAGGAAGCAACTGCTGGAGATGTTGCAACTTTTTATACATGCTAGCGCTCACCTCACCAAATCATAAAAGATGTCCTAAAACACTAAAGGGGCTCTGAAACTACACTGACTGGATGAGTAATTTCTTTCCTAAACTGATTTGTTGTTGCTATTCTTGAGCAAAAATATACATTTTCAAAATCTTTAATGCTAAACAAATTTAGAGTTGGGAGCACCCACTGTGATTTTACTTATCAACTGTGAAACAGCCTTACGAAAAGCTCATGCTTCTAGAAGCATTTTTCTTAGGGTTACTGTTCACAATAGGGGTCATATAGTGTGTGATACCACGATATTCACCAAAATCATACTTTTAATCTGCACTAGCACCTGTGATATTTTTTTGTTTTAATTTTGCAGGGAGACCTACCACTTTTGCTGTTTCTTTCTCTCCCACATGACATTTCTTCCTCTTGCTAGACTTTATCCTGCAAGCGAAAGTTAGAAAGCACTAAATCACGCCTTAAAATCATTTATTCCTACACAAATAAAAGCACTTAACGAGCATCTCCACAGGATTTTTTCACAGAAAAAATCACCAGTAGCCATTTAACATTTTCCTCTTAGGCATGCAAAAACAGGATTCACCTCAGATGAAAAAGTCAAGTCAAATGTGGGGCATGTATAATGAATACCAGAAAGCAAACAGTTCATGAAAATGCTATGTGTTACTAACAGAAATGCATTCAGACTGTAGGACACAAACAAATGACTTCATACAACAAAAGCAGCCAACTTAGCTACTTGCTAAAAACAATAAGTATTACGGTTTCCAGAAACTGAACAATTCTAGATTGCCAATCTCAAAGGGATTATCTACGGTCTGAACGCATATTTAGAACCTCATACACAGGTTTGAGGGTGAATTCTAAATGTAGGCTTTATCACCGCTAAGGCAAACACCAGAATGTCAGCTTTGAAGAGTACAAATGATTTGCTAGGCAGTATGCAAAGAAGCAAGGGCATCTTACAAATGTAGTAAGTCCTTCAACAAGTCACCTTCAGCTTTTCAGCATTCTGGCCCCAGAAGCACCTCCACCACCTCGGCCCTTGGCATTCCGTTAGGAGAATAACAAACTGCTCTGGACCCATATGCTGAAAAAGCAAGTAAAAGAGTGTGAGGAGGAAGAAATTGTTAGTGGACTTCATGTAACAATTTCCATAAATCCAGGCTGAGACCAATACTCTCCTCCCTGATCTCTTTTTGATCAAATAGCCACTGGTAACAACAAAAGAAATTTTTAAAATATATGTGTGGAAGCTGCTGTGTTGGCCAACTGATTGAGGTGTCAGAATTAAAAGTACAAAATACTGACTGAAGCTGTAGTAGCTTTGATCCTTGGTGGATCAAGGGCAGAAAAGGCACTGTGACACTGCCACAGCCTTCAGTAACATACGTATGATTCACAAGCCCAGATGAATATGTTTTCTGTGCCACACGTTGCCTCAGAGTACAACAAAGATCAAATAGAAAGGGGAGAGAACAAGACACTCAAACAAATCAAGGAATGAGAATACATACAGATGAAGCACAGGGGACAGAAGAGCTCCTTGGAGGAAATTAATTTTAAGAGTTTCAGTGATGACTGGGATACATGTCAGACACAGGGACCTATCCAGGGCAGAGGGACTGCAGAAGAGAAAGTATCACAGTGACTATACGGAGACAAAGATGGGCAGAAGGAGCACTGGGAGCAGAAAAGACTAAGGAAGAGAAGCAAAACAAAAGTAAATGAAGAATTGTGGAGTACAGTGAAACATGGTATAAGCAAAGTACAGTGCCAGTGAAGACATCCAACAAGCTGGTGGGGTAGGCCACCCTGGAAAATGTAAGTTCTTTAGCAAAGCTTCTACTTTATATGGATTTGAGGGAGTAAGGCTGACGGGAACGTAAAGTGAGCAAATGACATAATTATTGTATGCACAGCAAAGACATCTTTAAGTGTTTCAGGCAGCGATAGGGTGGGGGTGGCAGTCTGTTTTAATACATTATCCTTGCTTAAGACACACTGTCATCTTTGTGTAATGGTGGATACCCCTAAAACTTGTAGAAACCAGTAATATAGAAAGTCTCTTCAAGTCCTCTGTACAGCAAATCTGGAAAGAGAGCCACTAAAACAGTAACCTACTTAACTCAAATAGGTTATCTCACTTAAATAGTGTCTCACAGAATAATTGCTTAAATTCTTATTTTTAGCTTCTAGATCATCTTAGAGTATCAGTGTGAATATATGAAGATGACAGCAGGCTACATGCTGCAGAATGAACAATTTGTTGCAGTAAGCTGTTGTCTAGTAAAAGCATATGACCTGTTCTACAGCACAGCACAATTCCCAGTCATTCATATCTTTAAATCATTTTTGCGTGCACTCAGAATTCTTTTTTTTTTTTGCCTTCATTGCCAGTAGCAATCATCAGGAAATGCTTCACTGTGATACCTCAGAACTACACACTATCTCTGGTGCTACCTCATTCTCTCGAGCTGTCTTTCAAAACAGAGAGGTTGTGTATTTGTGTCTCTCTCCTTGAGGGTGAAACACAAGATTAATCCCTTTTAAACAGGTAAACAGAATGGAGTGTGAAAAATTACAGGTTTCTATACTAGAGAGCTTTTCTTGCCCCTGTAGAATTTTATACTAAATCCATTTCAGCAAAAAGCTGATGCAGCTCCTATACCTGTTCCTGTACCTATATTCCTATATAGATATATACCTTCACTGATACCTGTTCTAAAATGCAGCAGAAAACAGTACATCTGAGCTTCACCTTGGAGTCAAAATCAAGCTAGTAAAATTCAACAAAGAAGTAACGCTGTTTGCTCCGTGATAGTCAATATTCCGTTTTCCATCTTGCAGGAAGAAAAATTGGACTGCCATCAGGGAACACCCCTTAAGTCTTCTAGACTTTTTTCTTCAAGAAAATTTAGCCCTAAAATCCCAAATGGTGCCCCGTAGAACTGCACAAGAGGCAGGAGAAGGTGAAAGTAAAACTAGGCCAAAATCACCTGTCATTCATGTACAATTCAAAATGTAGACAGCATTCCATAGCTACCGAAAAAGTTTCTTGGGCTTTGTGATCTATGCAGCTGCCCGTGTACTGTAGGACTACACTATCCCTGGACGCTTTCCAGTGGAAAGGTTTAGTGTAGATTTTGCTTAGTAGTCTGGCAGCTACAGAAGAGAAAGACAGGAAAACACTGAAATTGTAAGCACAGCCCAAAAATGCAATGCAATGAGCCTCTTCTACAGTGTGTTGAAACCACCCCAGATTTCCATGCCCTTTTCAAAGTTACCTTCCTTCCTTGCAAATTTAATGAGCTATAACTAGCTTAGCTGAAGTGTCTCACCTTAGATTTGGATTTATAGCCATAAGTAGAAATATGACAGAGTAGAGATTTTTCCCCTGTCAATATTCTTCTAATATGAAATCCAACATTTCTTTTTCACTGAAGCAAGGGATACCACAATCCAGTTCAAGGCAGTATACACTGTGTACATAACTCCGAATGTGGAACGTGATGTTAAATTCAGTGGAAAATAGTCCTTCCATTTTTAGTCAACAGAGAAAAGACTTCTGTTATGAAGACCATAATTCTGCACCTAGTAGCAACTGATGCATACCTATCAGTCACGCATTTTGAGAACAGAGTTATGGATTGTAGGGAACATAAAGCCTCCATTCTTCTCTCCAGAACTTCTGTTTTATACTTCTTTTTCTGTTTATTGTTATGATTAAAGAAGGAAAATTCCCAATATGTGTCAGAGCATATGTTTGTGTGAAATTTATCTAATTGCTTGAATAGCTGCAGGCAGAGTTGATGAGCCCTAAAAGAATAGATAGGGATTAAACTGGGGGGAAGGGATTGTGTCCTGAGAAAATCAATGTTTCATATAGATATCTTTAGTCTTTGCAGCTGTTATTTGTGGAATGTATGTAAAATAGATAATTCATAATATATTCACATTTTATTCTCAATACTTCATGAAAATATTCAGCTCTGGAGACTGGACAGGTTGAACGTGTCCTTTTCATGCAGGCTACTCTCGTGTACTAGAATCAGATAAATAGTGACTTTTGCCAAAGCTTTTACTATTGTTAGCTCTTCTGAGATCAAAGCAAAGTGAAATTAGCTTGTTGTAAATGCTGTTCTTGCCCTACATTGCTGCTGGTGGTGGTCCTCATGGAGTGATGTGTGAAAAGTGAGACTGAAGAATCCTGATCCCAAAGAAATAGCCTCTCCAGAGTAAAGGGTTTCAAAATGCAGCATCAACTTTCTTGAAGACAGGTAGAGAAGAAGGAGATTATTATAGCATTCTTAAATACGATTTCTTGTCATCATACATTTGGAGGCTCTAGGACACATCTTCAAAGCTATGGAAAGAGAACTTATCCAAATGGAAAGAATGAGTTACTTAATTTCTTCAAAAGCATCAATGAGAAAAATTTTGTTTTGATATCACTGTTTATAATCTTGATAGACAATTAAACATCTCCTGATCATGTACTTACTTTTTAAAAGATGAAATTTTAGCTGTAAGTCTCTAAAACATATAAACCATATGGATTCTTCAGAGAATATCTCTGAACTTTGTGCCACAGAAATTTCAAGTTATATGCCATATCCATGTTGGAAAGCTTCGGTGAGAAGCCAAAAACTTCTGTGCTTGGTTTATTTCTGCTGTCTTTAGGAAAATGAATACTGTAATTTGTCCATCCAACATCAAACCCCAACAGTTTAATACACACTAATTCAATAAGTGACAAAACTTCAGAAACAGTTGTGTGTTGGGAATCAGTATTTTCAGCATTGTCAGTGTAGGGCCAGCAGCTGTTCAGTAGTTGTATCAATTACCTGAAACTTAAACTTAGAAACTCTTAGAAACTTTGGTCTTTCACTGTTTCTGCATTATATCTCTTTGTCCTCACCTTGTGCTTGAAAAGTTTGGCATAAAATTGTGCTTATTCAATGGCGTCCTTAAACATCCCATAGTAAATATCACTCAAAAATGGTGACCACGCTGCTCATTCTAGGTATCTCTCCAGACACCATAGAAATAAATCCTGGAACAATAATTAACTGGAAGCAAAAATCCAAGGTGTATAGATAATATAAAGATTGGCAGACATATATGTACATAATGTACATAAACAATAGAACATCAGTAGAGCCAAATCTAAAACAAGCCAGAATGGTGACAATACCAGCATCACAGTGGTCAAGGAATTGAATATATTCTCTCAGGTGTAAAACTGAGACTGAAAAAAAAAAGTAGGTAAGGTGAATGCAGGATTCTCCCGGGTTGATATGAGCAAGGGACCTGAGCACAGTGGGCCCACTGAAACCTCAGGTTCATTGCACATCTCCAGGAGGCCTTTGCTTTTTCTTTTTCCTTTTCCTTCCCTCTTCTAGATTCCTTATAAATCCTCGAGATGCTTTCTTCTGATTTTGGAAATCTCCTGCAATTCCCAAATGATGAGCTTCCTTCCAGGTTTCAAATTTGGGGCTCAATGTACTCTGTTGACTCACTTTCAAAAGTCATTGTCCTCCAACTGCAACTTGACTGAAAAAAAAAAACAACTTTCAGGCTCAAACCTGAGGTGTTTATTATCCAGGAAAGATGCAATTATTAACAACTTAACAGGAAAGTCAAGTTATAATTATACACAGAACTTTAGTAATCACATCTTTGGAGACATAAATGGCCTAAAAATAATATTGATATTCTAGCTGGAAGAAATGCTAAATTGAAGCAGTCTGATTAACTGTGGTCTAACATGATTAGTTGTGAAAGAAGTAAATTTGAGTATGCCATTTTATGCAATGTAACTGTAAAAGCAGTATAACACTGTGAGTGAATAACTTCACAGCAGTATTAAGAAATAATTGATATGGGATATAATGTCAAAAGTTAGTGTGCTGAGGAAGAAAGAGTGACATATATTACAAGATGAAATCATCCCTTTTGACTGAGTTTATTATAACTCAATTTTTACCATACTGAGGATTTTAATTCTGTTCATGCATCTGCCCTCAAAAAAGAAATGCTACAACCAAGATGAGAAAACATTATTAGGAAGTTATTGCAAACACAAATTTTCATTTTATATCCAGGCCAAAATACTTTAGGCCCTTCTGGGGACTTTTCTGCACTTTTAATCAATCAAAATGAGCTTGGTCTCACTTGTATACTTCCTTAATGCTCCTACTTTCTAGATTGAACAAGGGGAAGAGAAAGCTGAGCATCAACTTTGTGGCTACAGCATCCTGGTTCCTGTCCCTCCATAGGTTTGAGAATGGAAAAACATTTGGATCAGGAATTCTCCAGCCGTCACTAAACATGCCATATTCAACACTCAATTGCCAGGAAAAGCTTTTCGACTAGTGACGGTCTTAACAACCCCTCCACATTTCCTTTTTCCCAAGTGCTGACTGGTTCCCTTTTTCTGTGCCAGGGAGATTTTGTCCTGTCCTTACAGGTAGGTCCACCATCAAAAACGGGAATCCTATAGTACTGACACAGAAAGAGCGTCAAATATTTTCATGCAGGTAACAGAGCAGGGCATTTATTACTTAGTCTAAAGCCAAGATTTTAACACCTTATTCTGAAAAACAAATACATAATCTCAGCTTAGGCACAGCTTGGAAAAGTTGATTAACTAGTTACATCAACTAAGAAAAAACTGCAGACAAAAAGAAGTACAAATGAAATTAAGTTAACTAGATTGATACTTTTTTTTTTTAAACTGCTAATATTATCATTAAAAGTCACAATACCCAGAAGCCTGGAACAGAAGAGGTGCTCTACAACACACCAAAAGAGATAAGCCATTTAACCAAAACAGAATTTATAGATTAAATTAAAAAGAAGAAAAAGTAAAGGAGAAATAAGGCCCTGGAGTACGCTTGCAGATGACAAGCAAAGTGAATTGGCTCTGCCCACCTTTGTATGGACTGAATCTGCATTGAATAATTAACTACATGTGATCTCACTCCAGCCCAGAAAAATGGCTTTGCTGTGATAACCAGGTACCTTAGCAGGACTTATTATTTTAAGAACAGGCCTGGAATAGTATGATTAAGTTGCCCTCCATTGGATGTACATATCATAGCAACCTCTCAATCATACTTCTGTTTCACACATCTCCTGAGAAGAAGTGCTATGATTTCTGCAAGACTATGCAGAAGACAGCGTCATACTTCCCAGGACCTGGGATTGTTTAGCTTGGAGAAGAGGAGGCTACGGGGAGAAAATTGAATACAAAACTAGAGGTGTGGCCTCACCAGTGCTGAGTACAGGGGCACAATCACCTCCCTGGTCCTGCTGGCCACACTGTTTCTGATACAGGCCAAGATGCCATTGGCCTTCTTTGCCACCTGGGCACACTGCTGGATCATATTCAGCCGATTATCAACCAACAACCCCAGGTCCTTCTCTGCCAGGCAGCTTTCCAGCCATTCTTCCCCAAGCCTGTAACGCTGCATGGGGTTGTTGCATCCCAAATGCAGGACTCAGCACTTGGTCTTGTTGAACCTCATCCCGTTGGTCTCAGCCCATTGATCCAGCCTTTCCAGATCCCTCTGCCAGAGCCTCCCTTCCTTCAAGAAGATCAACGCTGCCACTCAGCTTAGTGTCATCACCTCTAACAGGGAGACAAGTTTCATATCATCAAAGCAGGGAAATTATCCAAAAACATTACAATTAACAGAAATCATACCTGATTTCATCTACATTTTTTTTTATCTATCCCTAGGTATTACCTGCTCTTAATAGCAAATAGTTTAAAATTCAGATTCTGATCCTCCAAGATGATCTGTGCATGCGAATCCTGTCACTCACAAGGGAGTTGTTAGTTGGTGAAACTGTAGGACTTCTTTTATTTTTGTAAGATATAATTTTCAGCAATGTTTCATTCAAAACTATTTGCTAAATTCAGACTGAGCTCACAAATACTTCAAAGAATGGCTAAAGGCAGTTACCACTTTGGTTCAGATCTTTCAAATAATATTTTCTTGTCTTTTGCTTCACTACCACGTCCTTCATTTTATAAATATCAACTTCCATGCCTGAAAGCAAGAGAAAGAATACCTCCAGTGAGAGGTTTGGGGTCATCTCTCTGGTTTCAAAGTATAAGGAGGATAATGATTCCATTTTTTTCAGCTCAATTACAGTCTTCAGACACGAATGCCTAAAATCCCCCAATTTGCACCATGCTTTGTGTTTGAACCTTCTGGCTTCAGTAGGAGCAGCAAGTATTCATACCTGTAATAAAAGATCATGCACATTCATGAGCAATGGCTAAATTCACAAACTCACTTTTGAAATACTGGCGCTTAGTTTCATAGAGCTTTGTTTTTCATAGTATGTGGAGAAAATTACTGAAAGTAATTAATTCACTACTTATTTAAAGAAACTGTTACGACATTTAATTTTCATGTAAACAGAACAAATTGCAATGTACTCTGAAACCAAGTAACTTGCTCGCTAAGCATGCACTGAAAATAGTAGCTTTTTAAGTTCCCTCCAAATTTGTTTTCACCAAATGACAAAAAAAATGCTGGTTTGGCAATAAAATTATATCAAACAGCACATTTCTACCAGTTTCACAGTAAAAAATACTGTTGGGTTTTGCAAAAAAATTGTCCTCAGTGAGTATAATTTTCATGAAAATTATCAGAAACAGACGTAGAACTTTTAAACAGAAGATTTTACAAATGTGCTTTAAAATAAATAGTAAACAGATGTCAAATAGACAGTAGTCACCAAACACCTGTTGCGAGGTGGAAATGAAGTGCCCTTATCATCCTTTTGTTCAGCAAGAAAAAAAAAAAAGAAAGGAAGAAGGAAAGAAAAAACCCTCTCACTTGACAAACAAAAATTCTTATACTCAGCATTCATAAATAAAGCTAGTTACCCTAGCAACTGCCACATTACATCGGACTCAGTCTGCCTCCATGCTCCACAGTATATTACAGAAACATTGCTTTTTGATTTTTGATTACATTCACACAACACGGACACACATACACATCAGAAGACGATACCCAAGCAACAAGCTTCATGTACTTTCTAATTCTATTACTTGGCTCTGAAACTCTATTTGAAACTGACTGCATAATTCATTAACTCTGAATGTGAGATTAAGTTAGCACTGTGTCGATACAGAGAAAAGTAGCACTATTTGAAAATATTAGGGCAATGGGAAAGCAAGAATTCCAAATGAACTACAGGAATAACATGTATTTCGGAACATAAGTATTTGCGTTCCTCTCAGTCCAGAAGAATTTATCCATAAATTCATTTTTCCCCAGATAGTTCAATTCCTGCAAGTAGTGAAGATTTTATGGTATAAAATCAATAAAATTTTTCCACTAACTTCTAAAACCCACTCCCTTTTATTTACAACTTTGTTGTTATTAAACATCCTGAACAAGATTCTTCACTTATATTGTAACAGCTAAGACTATACAGACATAAATTCAACTCTATCTCCTCCAACTCCTGCCCAATAAAGGAAAACTTTTTTAGATACTTTACCACATTAAGCAAGACAATATTAAAAAATCTGCTTTTATTAATCTCCATTCATCTATTTCTACATTTGTCTTAGGTTTCATTTGATAACAGATGTATTGAAAATACTTGGAAATCATAAACCTATATTAGCTCATGTACCATAGATCCATTCAGTAACTTTTTATAGCATAAGAGAGTATGAAGTATCAGTATCTCCTCTTACCTAGATAAAACTTAATTGCAAAAGCTAATGAAAACAAAAACAGAGCAACTGAAGAACCCATAAAATTAATTTAGAGTTGGCAGTAAACTTGAAACATTCATAAAAATCTCCATCAGTTTAATGTAGTACATTGCATGTCCAGAATCTACACTAAAATTAAAACAAATATTGACAAGTTCACTTGAAATTCTGTATAATAGACTCAAAAAAACAATGAATACGTGATCTAAATATAGATTTAAATAACTACAAAATATATCTCAGCTTCATTTGACTTTTTATTCAGTGCAATTGCATGCTTCAGTATTAGTGATTACTTTTTCCTATGTTAAGGAGAACATAATGAATTTATTTCATGATATGGGAGAAAATAGAGTAGATTACATCTCCTTTCAGTCCAACATGAACCAAAATCCAGTAGCATCTTTGCTAGAAGCATAACAAGCTCTTCTGACCTTGTCTCATAAACTGTTTCCAGATTCTTTGTTCGGTGATTAAATATCAAAGCAAAGATAGCACTAAATCAGAAGAAAGAACACATGGTAAAAAAGTTACGGTATTCTATCATGATCTCTCTCTCTAAAAGTATGTGCCTATGCACACACACCTGCCTCCAAAGAAAGTTCTCTTGGCACAATTGTTTCTTTTCACATAATAAATAAACAGTTAATTCCCATATTAGAACATTTGAGCAAAACATCTCAATGTGTAAATCAAGTAGCAGAATCACAGCAGCGCTTGCCAGGGTTTGAGCCAGAAAAGGACGCCCTTGCTCCTAGCTGTTGTAGGAGCCTGCAGTGCCCTGGCTGACGCTCCAAGATGCATTTAGAAGACATGATGAGACACGCATGGCGTAAGCTGTATAGCATTACATGGCAAAATAAAACCATTTTTGACACTAGACCAGCTGGATTTCATCCCTCTTTCTCTCTGATAGTCTGATAGAGCAAGACTTAAGTAATAAAAACATGATGTCCTAAATACAATTTTTTAAGAGCACAGGGACTGCAGCTTGGCAACGTAGCAGCCAGGTGTAATGTCTGACCTTGTTTTTCAGAATTCAGGGTTCCTGACCATAGCTACTGTTGCAATAACATGCGCTTTGGGCCAACCTGACACCTTGCTGCTGCTTCTCCTTTCCAGCTCCCAGCAATCTTCCATCTTTTTGCACTAACTCTAGATCCAGTTGGACTCTACTTTTAGCCAGTTTAAGTCACTGAAATATAATAGTAGAAAATGTGCTGGTTTTATTCCTAGATTTATTTTGTGTTATCCTAGCAAGACAAAATGGCTAATAGGCAAATGAAGAATGTGACAGCTAACACAAAGTGAGTAGTGGGAACATGGAAGGACCAGTGAGTTGACAATTTAATTCATGAGACATTTTAACCCAAAATAAATAAATAATCTCTCAATTTTCATGATTTTGGCATCTTAGAATACCACTGCTTTTGCAATTTAACTATTTTTTTTAAAGCAGTTGTGTGTTAAAAAAATCCTTGAAATTTACAGTCAGCAAATCAGGTGCTGGCTTTCATAAGTATTCAGTCCAAATTTAAATTAACACAGAATACACTATGAAATGGTATTTCACACAAGAAATATTTTTAAAAATAAAGCTGCCTCCCCTCAGTAAGAAGAAAGTGAGGCTGTAAGTGATTATTACATGAGAATTAGCCAGAACAGACTATCTTGTATCACAAATTTCACCCTTAATTCTATGCTGTAGTAGTTGTTTTCATTTAATGGGAACAGGGAGTTTTTGAACACGCATGAGGTGTGCTTCTAGGCATTTAGTATCCAGACTGCATTGCCATTTGGCAACCTTTTGGCTGCTTCCTGCTCTACTTAAACACCAGCACAACAACGCAGAGAAAACTATTTCGGTAAATGTAGAGTCCTCTCTTTAGTCTATGATTGCTGCTTAGGGCTTGAAAAAGATTAGAAATCTTTTATGCAGCAATGTCTTGCTGAGACAAATTTAAAACCTGACACTCCGTACTGCTGTTGAAGGAAAGCCTAGCAACTGTGAGTTTTAAAACTTTTATTATGAAAAGCAAATTAATCTTTTAATCAATAAAAAGATATTTCAGTGGGAAAAAAACCCTTAAAAATCTGTGCTTTAATACGCCTATTGACAGTGAAGTGAAATAAGAAGCCACAAGGGCACAATGGCTAAAGATTAGTTCAGCTGGACATACAGCTCAAAAGTTATGGATCTGATACAGATATTACTGGATGGCATATTAAGATCAGACTGAACACTGCAATGGTCTCCCACAGTCTAAAATGTTTCAGCCTGAGAACTGAAAATGGCAAAACCTTTTAGACTTTCTCAGAGCAACGTCAGTGTATCACAAGACCTTAGTTATTTCTCGCTTCTTTGTAAGTGATCTTCTTTTTAGGATCATCCAACTGATTTCTAGTTTGCTTATTCTCAACATATTCAGACAATCCAAAAAAGCCCACAGTATTAACTTTCCAAAACCTAACCATAGGCTTTGCTTTCAATCAGGTATGTAAAAACATCTATGTCTACACTTAGGAGCCAAGTCACATACACCCTTCATGGAAAGCTACCAAAAAATTACTGGTTTTTAGTAAGTGTAGCTGAGAGTGGACAAATCTAGCTCAAAGTTTTCAATCATAATTATTTTGGACTGGTAACAGAACAAGATGAATTGCAATACAAGAGAGAAACAATGTAACTGGGAAAGGAAGAAAGGAAAGAATACAGAAATTCAATTGTACCAAAAAAGTTTCACCAGCCCAAGGTTCAATCTGATAGAGAATACATTTAAACTTACAGACATATCTTTAAAGACAGGGCTGTTTGAATTAAAATGCTTCATTCAATGTATGTAATAAAAATTATTAATCACTTAAGAATATTTCCTGCAGCTTCACCCATTACCACAGAAGTAAGTGCAAATACAACATCAGGATGTTGTAAGTGATTCAAGCTATTAAGTTTGACATGAGATAAAAGGTAAAGAGCAAATTTTAGGCTTTATTTTTCATCATAATCTCCAAAGGAGTTTGCACCTGACATTAATAATTACCTCTTTGTCATAAATCGTTACCATATTATTGCAAACATACACAAGGGTGACAACCTGATTTCTCAGTATGTAAGAACTGTCAAAATATAGCTCCTCTGAGCCACCGATTACTTAAAGGTATCTTATACTCAAGTTTACTTTCAGTTTTAAAAACCACCTATGAACACATGGGGCTTCTTTCCATATTAAACCACAGATTTCTGTTCTGCATTTTGTCCTAAGGGCAGCCACTAAAACTCAACCAATTTCCAAAACCTTTCTCACTTTCCAAGCGCCATTTCTGCCTCATGTGCATCTCCTCCAACACTGTGGCAGCCCATGTGCTTTAATAACCTCAGGTACAAACTCCACATTTACCTGTATCCTTTCTGACCTGCTCAGGGAACACCCATGGTTTATCAGATGAGATCTGATAAACCTTCAGAGAAGCCACACTATTCCAATATGCTTACATGCGAGCTGATTGTCCTTTAGGTGAATTCCACCCAGGCTGGGCAGCTTACTTGTATTGCATTTCCTTGTGGTTCACATTAAGCTAGCTCCTCTTTCTGCTGTATTACCAAGAAGATACTGGAGATGACTTAGTCAAGTAACAGTCAGAAGTGAGCACGTAATATACGTTTACCCTTTAACTATGCTGGCTGCAGACAGATATTTCTGCACCATCCAGTTGTGCTTTAACAGCTGCTGCTTGATGTGCACACTCCTTACATACGTTTCTAATCAGAGGGAGGTCAAAGGGACACTGCTAAACATCATAGCCTGGCACCACCTCAACTATGACATGCAGCCACCCATGTACCTCTGTTCTGAGCACAATAACTTGTGTGGCTGGAATTTTTTTTTCATAAGGGATTCTACCTCCATCTGAAAATGGGACAACTCCCTCAGCAATCTGGTTTTGAAACCAATTGATTCAGTGATTTGTTGGAGGGATGGGGGGAGGAAAAGGTTTTCAATCAAATTTCCTTGGGCCGAGCTTTCATGCATTTTCTTCACCCACTTATAAATAGAAAAACCTTTTAATGACCCTCCATTTTCAATTATTTATAAGCAAATCATTCTTCATTGTTTTGATAGCCTGCTTTTTGACCCCTCTGATACAAAGAATTAGTTGTGTGCACTAGACTTTCCCCAACATCTTCAGCAGTAAAGTCTGACACAAGGAATTCACTGAGTTTCTCTGTAATAGTTTCATCTCCTGAGTGCCCCTCTGACAATTTCTCTTCATGTGGTCTCACTGGTTCCCTAAATGACTTCCTGCTTTCAATGCATTTAGAGAACTTTTCACTATGCCCTTTAGTTTCTTTAGCAAAACGATTTTTCAAAATATCTTATGCTCCTGTTGGTAATTGACTGGTCTATCATATACTGGCTGCATTTAAAGCAAGCTTTTAATTTTTTTGCATCAATCTTTCCCCTGTGACAGCTACATGAATTATTCTAATGTGTCAGACACGGTTTTATTGGATCAATTTATTTGTAGCATTCTTGCTTTTTAAACTGTCTCATTTTTACATTATTAGAACATAAGCTGGACTTATGTGGATAAATCCCACTCAAGTGATCTACCTGACCTCCACTGTCCTATTACAATTATAAACCTAATTAAATTATGTTAGTTACTACAGAGGTTTCCCAGTAATATGTCTTGAGGTAAGCCTTCAGTGTTTCCTGGGACCAAGTGCATAGGAGCATCTTCCCATAAGTTATCCAAGAATAGTTCTTCCAGAAAGCAGGTATCTACTAACCCTCCAAAATATATTTTGCACACATTCTAATACAGACTTTTTTCTTCAGGTATTATAGCATTTAATTAGTGCTCATGTTAATTAATGGTGACCATAGAACTGAAAAAGGCAACCTTTTGGTTTTCCAACTCCAGGATTAAGTTTCCATTTGATCATAGGCATTTAATCTTTCCAACAGTTTATAGCATCCTGATGATGTCATCCTATCTGGATGACAGATAAAACATTCAGTCTCATACAGTGCTTTAATAAGAACAATTACTTGCTGTGTTGAAATTGCCTCAGGAAACAGCATTGCTGACCTTCCATCTGCAGAAAATTTATGCTTCTGACAATTGATCAGTCAGGATTACTACTACTGCACCCTAGATCAGGATTAAATATGAACTTCCCAAATCGCAGATACAACAAAAAATTCTCATTTTTGGAAGTAAAATACTGCAGATGATACCCTTTTTTTCCCCCTAAGTTGTCTTCAGAAGATATCTTGTGTATATCATGTAGTTCCATTTACTGTCTGAAGTCATTGCCACCTCTCCTATGGTTAATTACATGTGCTTTTTTTTTTATGGCAAGTTTTCTATAAATTAGTATTAAGCATTAAATGCTGTCAAACTATGGTTTCTACATTTCCTCCCATAACTTACTGTCAAATAAAAATAAAAAGCCACCAGCTCCACCCGACAATTGCCCTGAGATAGGAAAGTCCCAACTAAGAACATTTTTCAAATGTATAAGCCAAGTAAGATCTTTTTCCTCTTGAAAACTGTTACTCAAGACAACCTATTGATTCAAAAAATGTCTTGTCTTATGGCTGAAGCTCTCTTAAATTACTCAATGAAGACTCCGCAGAACTGGAGGTGAGGAAGCAGGCACCTAATGATTTGATGTCAAAATAGAGGGTTACACCTTTGTTTTTCTGAAGTCCAGATCCTCTATCATTAAAATCAACAGCCATTTTCCCATTGACTTGAAGGCTAAATCATACAAATAGGAAATATACCACCATTTATGTGCACTTAAAAAAAGCCCAGACAGAAAAATGGTAATTCAGTGAAATTCATAAAATCAGTTTAAGATAAAAATAAATTCAGGCCTTTGGCTTTAGTTTTTTCATTCTGTTACAAGTTTGAATATTCATTCTGCAAAGTTGACTTCCAAGGTAAGGCATCTTAAAATTCATACTTCTGAGCAGTTGTTACAGATCCATCTTCTATAGACGCAAAGCTACAGCTCAATCTTTAATAAAGAGAAAAAGAATATTTCACCAGCAAATTCACTGGGGAAAAAAACCCCATAATCTGACTGAAGGTTTTCAAGGACTCAAAGGCGGAATTAACCTCTGGCTAAAAAATGTGGTGTAATACAGTCAAAACACTAATAATCCAAACTTTTAAAGTGTGTCCTTCTGAGGATTCATCTATCGGACACATGTTTTTGCCACACTTTCAATGTTCAGTATTAACTACTCATCATGGAAATTGATGTCCCAATTACCAAATCAAATCACTGGAAACCACTCATGCAAACAGTCGCAAGCAAAAGAACCACCAATAAAACTGTATTTGCCAATTATGCAAAAGACATGTACACTTACTTGTTGGCTGCCAAGCTTTACATTGTCTTTAAAGTTATGTGCATTGTAATAAATCCATATTTTTCCATTTTAGATCAACATTTTTCCTGGAACAGCTTAACGACTTAGGTAATTTCTGTAATGTACCTCCACTTTAAGAGTAGTCTTCTAGTAAAGATTTTTTTCTATTTTTCTGCTTATATTCTCATTGAATATAAATTTCCATCTTAGAAAATTTGCTAAAGAAGAAGTTTAACATTAATAACTGACTTCATTCAGACCACCCTCTCAAATACCCAGAATGTCAAAATTTGATTATGTTGGATAATGTGGGAGACTGAACTATGGTATTGTTTATTGAGATTTATCATTGTCTAATGTAATCACTTGGTGTAGAACAAAAGTTAAGCTTTATGTAAACGTTAAAACACAAACTGCTTCTGCAAACTCAGGAACTGATAAAGACAAACTCAGGAACTGATAAAGACACGACAAACAACCCCAGATAAGGGCATAAGGATGAATGGTCAATCACAGGACAGGGGAGGAAGACGTCTTACTTCAGCCCCGACGACTATCAGGAGACAGAAAAAAAGACCCCTAGATAACAACCGAAGCATGCGCAGAGTGCTTCCACTATACCACGATTGCGAAGGAAAAAAAAACGTATAAAAGGAACTGTATGAAGTGCCTATTTACGGCAGTTGGCGGAGCGCAGACTCCCCTGCCGTCCAGCGCTGCTTTTGCTCATATTCTACTTGCTATAATTAATAAATTTTAATTGGATTTTGATCCATTGTGGTCTCAATTTATAACAGATAATTTCTGTTTCAAATTCTTTGGTGCCATTGAAAGAGTTAACAACAATAATTTAGTTATCATTTAAATTCATTGCTTAGTCTATATTATAGACAATATCTCCCTTTCTACTACTACAAACATGCATTTGATCCATAAAATTTGACATTATCTTAGTATTTTCTTTCTTTAATTGAATCTCATGTTCTACCAAAAAAAAATACTTCGAAACCCACTTAGATTTTTTCAGACCACAACTTTGTGTTCTGGATAGCTTTTTCCATTTCTTCAAAAGCGAATTATATAGCCTGCAACTACCTAGCTTTACTGATATTTATCAGCTGATATTTCTGCAGATATTGTAGTTTTTGCAAGTTTTTTAATGCAACTTATAACCTTTCTGATCTTCTCTGCCTAAAAATTAACACTTGTTCTCTTATTTGCCCACAAATTAAAGAATTCATTTTTGCTTCAAGCCCTGAACTACTGAGAATCTTCTTCCATGTCCAGACAACACCATCTGCACTTTCTGTAGCTTAAAAATAACCTTTCTCCATTCCCCTCTTCTCCTCTGCAGAAAAAAAAAACCAACATCCAGGAGAGCACTTTTAGAAATTTTAGAAATTTTGCAATCTTGTTTTGCAATCTTCTCTAGTAAACCTAGATTCACAATTTAAAATATGCATAGCAAGTGAGATTATCACCAAAGAGAACTGAGTAGAAGTCAGAATACAATGGATGGACAAAGAAAGTAAACAAAACTGTAAGGTCAGTTAGGTACTGTGTACAGCTGTAAATACAAACCATAACACAGGAGGATGGGTGTAATTTCAAGTCTGCACCTGAAATGAAGACAGAAAACACTGAAATAACAAATGGATTTCATACTAGTCCTTTTTTTGTATATTAAAAAGAAAATGCTAGCAGTGTGCCTGCATTTAAGATCTGCCTTAATATCCCATTTTATACACTTGTACTTGATTACAGATCTGCTTTGGTGTTAACGGTCTGTTAAATGTAAGATTTGTGTTACTACACTGTATTATTTCTACCTTCACTCTTTTAATCCTCTGGAAGATACCTAAAGCTGAAAAGCAAACATTTTGTGAGGCTTTTTAAAAACTTTATTTTATTACAAGAACAGTGAGAACTCATGTTGAAAGTTCATTATGGTTCATATTCAATTTCATTCTAGTAGTCTAAGGAACTGTCTCATCTTTGATATTAATAGATTAGTTTAATGGAAGACAAAGGCAGAAAAATAAGATGATCAAAAGTTTTCATTTTGCCAATATTTGCTTAATTTTGAGGTAAAACCAGGAACCCCTCCTAAATGTAAGAGTTATGATAAAGAACACTACAAACCAAACCTGCAAAACACTTGGTGCTTGAATGAAGATATGCAAGTGAGAGTTAAGCAAACAGTATTATGACATGTAAGCACCTTCACGAGCAAATCACCAAACAGATAAAATACTAATACATTTTTTATGTTTGAACTTAGATAGCCATCAACCTCTCTATTAGTGTAGCAATACAATTACAGCACAGGATGATTCTAGACACATGTGCAAAATATTAAGAATTGTATGGCAAATTTCCTGAAACAAAGTAGCAAACCTAAACACCTACTTCACAGAAGTCCAAGAAAAAGTTGTTTTTAAATTATCCTCGGTCCAAAGTTCTATTTTTAAAACGTGCTCTTTCTCCTACACAGCAAAAGACTCTACAACAATAGGTGCTTAACCACCCTTTTTATTTTTTCAGCCAGAAATACAGTTTCACAGAGTACTTCAATTAACAGTGACATTCCTTAAACTAAAACCCCTATCTCTTTGGTATCTGACCATATTCTGTTTTTCAAACTAAAGACTACATAGGAAGATTTTACTTTCAAGATCATTTTTAACTCATTAAATTTACACAGGTGTAGTTAACTCTTAAAAAATACATACCAGTTTCTTGAAAAGTACCTAATAAACCTAAAAAAAAGATAACACAACCAGCAAAATGCAGACTTCTGGGCTGCTTTCATTTATAACGGTAAGTGACAGAATGAGAACTCTTCATTTTCTGCAGCGCATGCACTAACTAGTGCTTTTTATTAATTCTGAATGATAAACAAAACCAAAATCTTAACACTATCAGAAACAACTGATCAAATAATTTCTGTTTCAAAACAATGTGATCTTATTTTTAACTTCTTCTGCAGAGGTCATCAGCAAAAAACAAAGCAGCAGACTGCTTAAGTAAAAGATGGCACCTAAAATTTATGAAAACTGTTTTTCACTTTTAAACGTTACTAAAATGTTTTAAATGCATCTAGGAATACAGCTGTCAAAACTGCATTTGATGTTATGTTTGGATAAAAATTTCTTAAATAACAAAACGTGCCAGTATAGTCAGTCTACTCTGTTGAATAATCCATGATCACGTATTCAATGCTGATACAGAAATATTTCACTTGCACTCCATTAAACCAGCCTTCCAGATCTCAAGTGTTCAGTGCTTGAAACCAAATGAATTTCCCAAGCAATGGTAAAATTATTTGACAGCTTCTGTTACTATGTAATATACAGAAATCATGAATTAAAATTAAAAAAAACATTATTGACATACCAATGCAGACATTCCAGTGTATTTATTGCAATCTGAAGTGAATCCTTGTGTGCTGAGACTATGGAAAAAACCAATCTCACTAACAAAAAAAAAGTCTTTACTACCCAAAAAATTTGGTTTTAATAACACAAATGCTATCCCTTCAGCAAGTTTTACAGAACAGAGAAGGCAAAGCAATTAATTCCATGCAGAAACTAAAAACCAATTTAACAGGATTCAAGTAGCAAAGGTTTGTTTTATGAGTGTATCTCACTCATAACCAGTGCAAGCACAGTTTGAAAATCTTTGAACTGGATTGTTTAAATAGCAAGTGATCCAATTTAGCCTAGATCACTTTCCTCTCTATGATATAAAAAATATATACATTTTACTGTAGAATATAGGAAAAAAATTAAAATAAAAAAACCTCTTAAACTCAAGTACTTATCCAAGAGCAGTTTCTAATATCAAGACAAAATTACCAACAACCAAGCAAACATGACCAAATTTTCAGTGTTAAATTACTGTAAATACTAGATCTAACTGTACAAAAAAAAATCTCAAACCCAAAAATCAAAGTTTTTTCTTTTTTTTTTTTCTTGTAGGAAGGCATCCAAAGAAATATCTACCAGTTGCAGACAAATTTGCATCAGAAACTGCTTGCTCAGGAAAGATTTATCCCTCTGAGTATTTGTAACACATTGCATTCTATTCAAATAAATTACTTTCTGACAACATTTAGCCGATACAACCACCTACAACGTAGACAGTCATGTACACAGTACAGCAGTGGATTTTTGCAGCAACATAGAAATACCCAGAAATTGGTTCTAAATTCGAGATGATGGTTCATGTGTTATTTCTTGCAAACACACGGTCCCCTCTAAGGGTAAGGTGTTGGAGCTGGTATTGTAGCACTTCTGTGTCAACTGGTTCCTTAATGCTCATTTTGTCTAAATTGAGGTAGTCCAGGGATTTCGAGTGAGCTCTTTTACCTTTTAAGAGGCAAAGAGGCAGGGGACCATGAAGTGCTTTGTAAGGTTCATAAGGTAAAGCCTTAGTGCATTTATCCCCTGAGCTGGGCATCCGTCTCCTCCTCCTTCCATTTACTGCTGGGATTTCATATGGCTGATAGTACCTACTTCTAGTTTTGTATAAACGCGAGGAACGTGTAAATCCTGAATCAAGCTGTTTGGAGTGCAAGTTCTGCCCAGATTCCCCTTTACTCTCTTCATTCCCTGAACGCTTTTGGGCTAATTTTAGCAGCTCCTCTCCAGTTGTGAAGCCAACCAGGTAGTTAGAATCCATGTGAAGGATTTGATAACCTGCAACTGTCCGTCGCATTGGTGAGCAGGGGGTACTGGAACACCGGGGCTTTTCTGCTTCCATCCTACCTGCAGGAGTCACCTCTGCAAGAGCCACAGGGAGGGCGGAGAGAATAGTTTCAGATTCTCCATTTATGTCAATTTCCATTTTAAACACAATGCTATCCTCCTAAAAAAAAACAGAACTTGATCAGAAATAGAGTCTTTTATACAACATGAGAAGATGGGAGAGGATCTCAGAAATGAGGTTTTGTATCACCTGGAAGTCATGACCAGTACCCTCCTCTCTACAGCCTTGTCTTATGCTCTGCAGCATGCTGGATGCACCAATATTTATCTTTTAAAGCTACCTTTTTTTTTTAATGAAAATGTACTATAAATACATTCTTTTTAAATGTTAAAAACATTCTCGAGTAGTACTGTACACAAAAGAAGCATCTTTCCCATTCATTTTTTCATCCTTTTGATTCCTTTTCAATCCATTTGATTCCTTAAAGCCTGTAGCCTATGAGGTCATCTATTAGGTCAGTGCAAAACCAATTGCTGTTCTTGCCCTTGTAAATGGTGATGCTTATTTTCAATTACATTTTTATTTAACTGTTCATGTAACAGACTTATTAATGCTAACAATTTTGTTTTCATTGTTTTCTTTTATATTACAGTGTCAAGTTAAATAATAAACCAAAGCAAAGTCATGCTATTTTGCTGTACAAATTGAAAAGAGGATGTAAAGCAAAAGAAACTGCTGGCAATATCAACCAAGCATTTGGCCAGGGGACTGTCAACAAACGTACAGCTCAACATTGGTCCCAAATATTTCATAACAGAAGTAAGAGCCTTGAAGATGAGGGGGGCTGCAAATATTTCATAACAGAAGTAAAAGCCTTGAAGATGAGGGGGACTGCAGACATCCTTCTGCAATAGATGACAACTAACTGAAGGCCATTATAGAAACACACACGCAAAACAACTCAAGAGGTTCCAGAAGAACTGTTGACCATTCAACAGTTTTTCAATATTTGCATCAAACTGGAAGACCAAAAAATTCAACATGTGGGTGCTGCATGAGCTTAACAAAAATTAAAAAAAATCACGGTTACAAATATGCTCAACACTTCTTTTGCACAATAAAACCAATTCATTTCTTGGTCACATTGTGACATGTGATGAAACATGGATTCTGTATGACAACTGATGGCACTTCACACAGTGGCTGGATGAATGTGAAGCATGAAAACGCTTCCCCAGACTGAAGCTGCATCAAAAGGTTATGATCACTGTTTGGTGGTCAGCAACTGGAATTGGCCACTACAGTTTCTTGAATCATGGTGAAACCATCACAGCAGAAAAGTAGTGCCAGAAAACAGACAAACTGCACCAAGAACTGCAATGTTTATGACTAATATTGGCCAATTGAAAAGGACCAATTATTCCACAACACCTGACTGCGTCTCGCAAATGACTCTGTAGAAGGTGCAAAAACGGCTACAAAACTCTTACCTTGCCCAAGCTTATTCACCAGGTCTCTCTCTCACTAATTACCATTTTAAAACATCTCAATAACTTCCTGCAAGAGAAGGTTTCCCACAACCAAGCAGCAGTTCAAAATACCTTCAGAAAATTCATCCAACCTCTAGAATTCTAGGCTACTAGAATAGATAGATTTGTTTCTTACTGGTAAAAATGTGCAGATTCTAATGTTTCTTATTTCGTTTACTAAGTTTTGTTCTAAGCTGAGATATACGGCTTTGAAGTTGATGGTCAAAAAAGATAATTATTTTCGCACCAACCTAATACATCCATTAGCACATCCACAGCAAGTTCTCCCATATTCAGTTGTGTATTTTTTTAATCTTAGTAAACAAAGCTTCTAAAAAACATGTTTAACAGCTATAACCTCAGTCAGGCACAACTGCAGACCAGACCCAATCTTCTGAGGTATTGCAATACCTCCCTCTTCCAGATGTGAAGATGGTTTCCTTTAGATTCAAAGAATGACATCCTGTGTGTTCAACAGCTGTCTTTGTAGATCATCAACAATCCTCCCACCAGAACACACCCTACGATCTTATTCACAATCAACGGAACTCACACTATTTTATTTCTACTGCTGTATTTTCTAAAAAAAGAAACAGTATACTATCATTTAATGAATATAGCATAAGATTATTGCAAGCATCTTAAGAATACCCAATATTCTGGATTTTATGGTATTTATTTTTCTTTCAGAAACACACTACTTTACCCTGACCTTTCTTCCCTCAAAACTATTCCAAATATATAGTTTGATGCCTTTACAGATACAACTGTCTCCAACAAGCCACCACCATCTCTAACACAGAAAGACAATGTCAATATCACAGCAAGTATGTACCAGAACACAGAGAAGGCTTGATTCTTTTCTTTGTTTTTAGCATAATCTACACCATCTCGGTGACATAGCTACTTCTCAAAACAGGTCACATTTGTCTCCAAATCCACACCTCCTTCTTTGTCAGCCTCACCTGCGTCCTGAACAGTAGCTTGTGATTCTCCAGCCAATACAATTCACAAAAAACAATCAGCATAGTTTTGAAATCTTTAAAGGCAATGGAGACTCCAAGCAATGAAAGTTGGTATGCAAGTGTCAAGCAGAAACTGAAACGTGAACATTCAAAAGCTTAACAGCGTTTCACAAATGATACTGACTTAAAATTTGCTATTATCAGTTTGCAAACTTTTAAAGCTGCTACTTGTTGCCATTCTAAGGCTTAGGAGCTCACAGACTCAGAAGCAAAGATGCAACAAGGAAGGGAATATTTCATTCAAACTTCTGCAATTATACACCCCAGAAATCCTATCAGGATCATTTTCACTTGTCTGAAAATAAGAGGGGAAGTTGTCTGAAAATCTCACTTGCAAAGGAAAATCATCTAATCTCATACAAAATTTAAGCCTTCCTTGTTCAGGAACTGTTCAGAACCTGTTCAGAAACTGGGAAGGAGCAATTTAAGTAATGTTCCTACCTCTGTTTCCCTGCTTAGTCTGAAATCCTCATGCTGCTCCCATCCTGTGCTAATAAACTTGAAGTAAACAAAATCCCCATAGTTTTGCTGAAGAGGATTTTATTTTTGATTTGACAATCTTCTGTTACAGAGAGGCCATTACTAGTGTTCCTTTAGTCTTGAATGTTCTCATAATTGTGGTATACTTAGGATTCTTCATAACTGGTTTGTGTAGCATCACTTTTACAGATACATAGATACATTTCATCCAGTTGGCTTTTAAGCATTATGAATTTAACAATACAGGTATAGAGAAAGCAAAATTTTTCACTGGAAAACACACCCAAGTAAAACTCAAAAATGTTGCTCACTGCATTGACCAGAATTTGAAACGTATTTATGGAGTCAATTAAAACTTTCAGAACAGAAGAAACAGTTCTTTCTTACTTAAGCACCATAACTAGCAGTGAAACAATAAACATGGTGAGGTATTAACCGCTGAGTTAGAAGATACTCATGACAATTCCTTAAGTAGAAACTATAGTTTCTCTGCCATCAGAAACATGGTTACTGGAAGTAACATCTAACAATTTCATATCATTGTTAGATGGGAAACATACTACAGAAAGACTCTGCATTAAAAATTCTGGCTATGCTGTGCTTTTAGACAAGAAACCTAAATATTTAACTGTTCCTGTTCTTTTAACTCCTGATTTTTTCCCTGCAGTTCTGAAGTCTTTCCAACAATCTTACAGAAATACTCTGTTAAAAAGCTGAAATGCCAGAAAAACTACAAATAAATGCTAGAAAGAGTATAAATAAAATATTCACACAGAAAGGTTAGAAATGAATCATATTATCTAGTCACATATAAATAGCAACAACAACAAAAAAAACCCAAACCAACAATCACTTGCCACAGAAATATACACCCTAAGGACAGGGAGGGAAGAACAGATGTCTTCATGCATTTTTTGAGTTAAAAAAGTATTGAGATCTGGAAAGCAACACAAAGGCTCCTCTCAGGACACAGCATTTAAAATTAATCTACTTCTGTTTGAACACGGGTTTGTGCCCTGGCAACAAAAAGTATTCAACTTTGAAGAATAACTGGAATTTGCTGCCAAATTACTCCTCACTGGCCAAAAACAGTACAAAGGAAAATCAGAGCAGAGAAGCCTTCAAGTCAGCAAGCTCTAGCCTGAAACCACTGACACTCCTTTTCTGTGCTTTGGTGCAAAGAACATCCCTCAAAATAAGAAATCCAACAGACCCTCAAAAGCAACAGTGGCATGAGAAGCTGGTGCCATAAACACCAGAACCTCAAGTAAACAGCACGGCTAACTGCTGAAAGGAATGACTGGGCAGCTCTGCAGGCAGAGGTCCAAAACTCTGCAACCATGTATTCCACTGTTCTTTCCAAAACCTTTAATGGAAGTTATTACTCAAGCAGCCATATGGTTTCAACATGCTTTGTCTCCTTATCTAGTAAAAAAAAAATACATAGAGAAACATTTTTTAAAAGATTCACAGTATCTGTGACGGTAGACCCCATCACCTACAAATATGTACTTAAAACTTCTGACCTGCATTTTTAGGTAATTTCCATGGCTGTAAGGTATTAGATAACAACTAAGTCAGAGTATCCATATCCACAAAGATGCCACATTTCTTTCTAGAGCTGAGGCAGTCAGGCCATAGACTTTGAGATGTACACAGCTTGTAGGTTCTTCTTCTAGTGCAAGCTGGTGATACTACTGCACACACTGGTTGTTTTTAGCCATGCTTATTAGCTTGTTATCTTGAGCTGAAAGGACTTAGACTGATCTTGCCTCACCACTCTCTTGACGGTCCCCTACAATAATTGTGTTCTATTTTACAGACTGATACCATGTTTGTAGAGACAGGCAAGGGGAGTAAAAAATACCCAAAACAGAGTCCAAGCTCATGAAAGCTGTCAATAAACTATGCATATTCTTCACCAGCTCCTGCTGCTCCTTAAGAGAAATTCCAAATTAAACTAAAGAAAAAGTGAATATATGTAATATTACAATGTTGCACCACATGACACAACATTCAGATGGAGTAAGAACAAAGTATAGATTTTTTTTCTCAAAATTACATGCAAGAAAATTAAATTATGTGTAAAGCATGTGTTACGACCCTGCAGGCCTTAACAAAACAGATGAACAGGTATTACTGAATTAACAAAGCCAATGCAATAACTTTAGGATGCAGTGCAAAACAGTCCACTATCAGAGAGCCCCTCGAGTCACAGACGTATCCTCACAGAGGTAGAGTCAGTGCTCACTTTATTGTGCTTCCACACTTTACTTTATACTCACAATCTGTGTTCACACGCTACAAGTGTACATATAATTGGCTACTACATGTCCATTTGGTATATTCTCTATCTTAATTGGTTATAAGTTTCTGTCCGTGCACTGTTACCTGATACCCTGCAGCTCCCCTTCTTTTGCAGCTAAAACCTCCTGTTTCATATTCTCTTTCTTATCTATCAGCTAACATTTCATTTTCTCATAACATGCCAAGGTCATTGTATCCCTGTCATTTGGCAGGGTTGTGCATACAGGCCTCAAGAATCACAAAATGCCCTGATTCTTCTGAAATATCTTCCACTGTCCACAAAACAACCAGTGAAAATTATACCTATAGAATAGTTAGGGGCTATGGGGAAGGCTCCAGGCAACCGATGAACTACTAAGCCTTTCAGCAATCCAGTATACTGGACCATAAATACCACATGGTTAACACATAAAAAGGAACTATTAAATGTTTTGCAAAAGAAGAGTGTATCATTTTCTAATAATAGTTTACTACTGCAATAAGCAAGAACTATCTAATTACATTGTTAATTCTTGTAATTAATGCAGCCTTAAACAGAAAACTACCTTTTAAAAATGAAGATGATCGCAAATGAATTACTGAGGAACTACCACTGGCAACTCCAGTGACTAGCTCATCCTGCAGATGGGACAAGTGGCAGATGGAGCACACAATTTACATAGAAAAGAGACAAATGGAGTTTCAAAAGTTGGTCCAGGCTAAGGGATTCTGTATAAACAGACTTTGCAAGCATAGAAAGCAAAAGGAAATGGTAGGAAAGAAGGCCATTTAACTTCTATTATGTAAGCACTACACAACATTAGATGGCAGTGATTAATAGAGGGTAACTTTTATTTAGAGTCTTTTAAATAAACATTACTTCCTTGCTGGATGAAATCACAGATGAACACTTCCTCCCCCATGAGTAAGCTGATGGTCCTGGCCAGCATAAAGATAGTTGTTTATTACTGTAAACATACCACAACCTGACTTGTCAACAAAAATTATATTGCCTTTTAAAAATAATATACATAAATGGGGGGGAAAGGGAATATTTAAAAAAAGTAATATGGATTTCACTGAATAAATACTGATTTTTGCCTTTAAAAAACAAAATGCTAATGGGAATAAGCATCTCCATTGCTTTTAATCAATGCAATTTTGAGGGTGCTTTTTTTAAAAAAAAAACTGAAGTACTTTAAATGACTAGTTATTTGTCTTAACTTGATGCAATCCGCAGCAATTATCTGTTGGAAGTGTCCCATTCACTTAAACCATTCACATTGCTAAAGGTCACTTCCTCAAGCTTACTCCAATTCTATATATAATGCCTTTAAAGTTTTGTTCTGTGCGTCCTTCCCATACTTAAACACTACCTAAAAGCAAAAGTTTAAATGTAATGCAAATATGGAATAAAAATTCATAAAAGCCCAACAGCACATGTAGGTACAGTAAATTAGCTAGCGTGAACAGAAAACTTTGACCCTGAATACCCAGTTCATCTGACTTGACCATAACATACTGCATTTGCATCTGATTATACAAGCCTAATGGCCAACCAGCACATCACGTAAGACAGACTATAGCTCAAAAATCACCAGTTTGCAGTAAGAGAGACAACTCAACTGGTAAAAGTAGGAAGGAGAATCAATGCTGCATTCTTCTACTCCTCATGGCAAAGCAAAGCTCGGCTCTCACTACACTCCTATCGGAAATGCTCCAACGACTGCTACTGAATTGAGGACAAACTGCGTCAGAAGTCAGTCAACTACTGGTACAAGCAGTTCTTCTTCCCATCACATACCCCCTCCATCACTCCCACCGAGATCTATGATGTATCTCAGTACAGTGATGTACTGCACCACTCTAGAGAGTACACTAGCAAGCAAAGATATATTCACAGAGAGCATGTACTAACACACACCATTTGCTATTTTCTTTATAATAGGTACATACACATTCACACTTACACCAGCTAACAGCCCTATGTAAAACAGCATATAAATAACTTAGTTATAAAGAAATTAAAATCTGAGACTATCTCCCTACTTATCTGTAGGCCACTCAAAACAGGACACCAACTGTTTAGAGACACTTCCCCAATATCTTAGTATGCAAAGGCAGAACTGGGAAAACATGACTGCCAATAAACCAAAGTAGCTTAGCAAGCTTCACACTCTGGAAAGCACTACTTTAATGTACGTCAGAGTACACAAATGTTTAGATTGTTCCTATCAGCTGGCACTGAGAGCGCACTTGCGCAACCTCACTGCAGGGTTCAGGCCCTACACAATTCCTCAGGCTTCCTTCCGCACGCGAGTAAAGGGACCAACACCCTCGTGTCGTCGCAGACCTTTCCCGAGGCCTTCACGAAGGCTCTGCGGCGCTCCTTACTACCTGTCCACTTCCACCGCATTCACGGGATGCTGCGGGGGAACGCGAGGCAAGCGTGGGTCGGGAGCTCGGGCAGCGCGCCTGCGGGTAGCTCCTGAGGCGTGAAGCGCGGGAGCCGCCGCTGGCCTCACCACAGGGGCCCGGAACGGCCAAGCCGCGGCGCCAGGAGCCGCTGAGACTGTGGAGAGGCGCCGCGGGAGGGCCGGGCCGCGTAGGAGCGGCTCCCGCCCGGGCCCGAAGGGGTGGCCGGCATCACCGCGGCTCTGTGGCAGGTCCGACCCCCACCTGCCTCACCGGCCGGCCTGTGCCGTCCCCCGGCTCCAACGCATATCATCACTTCCGCCGGGGCGCCGCGGTCAGCCAGCTCCCGCCGACATACCGTCCGCCCTGGGCCCGCCCGCCCGCCGGCCTCGCACCGGTTCGCGCCCCGAGGCCGCGGGGTCTGGATGGCCGCCTCCCACCTGCGCTCCAGGGCGGCGGGCGCCGATTCGGAGCAACCAGGGAGGCGCCGAGTGCGGCAACCACCCCTCCTTTCAACCCGCGCCGCGTTCGGGGCCGGGAGGCGGGCGCGGCGGCGGGCTGGGGGGCGGTCCCAGCGGCGGCTCTTCGGAGGGCGGGGCCGCAGCGTGTCGGGGGACTTGGCCGCTTCGCCGCATTCCGTCGCGTGCATCTCACCCTTTCTTTCCCTAAATCCGCCGCTCGCATCCTGAGGGCTGTGAGGAGGAAGCTGAGGGCCCGGTAACAGCTGAGGCGGGAGGTAAGCAGCACGGGGTGGAGTTTAGCCAGTTTTTCTTCCTAAAACTTGGTCTTCCTTAAAGATACATTCTTAAATACATAGCGAAAATTTTTTAGCCTCCCTGGGAACGCATAGATGTCCTCTTTAAGAAGGCCATATTCTGGCCTTCCTCTGGTCCCAGTGGTTAGGAACGCTGCAGGTCACCTGGTCGTGCATTACAGAGAAGGGTATTGGCAATAGGTGCGCACCCAGACTAGCCAAACATTGTGAATACGGATGCACCTGAAATTTGAATTTCTTGGAAATTCTCAGCTAGAACAAACAACAGAGAAACAAGGAACAAAGGTTTTGTATTTTAACTGCCGTGTCTTTAGCTCTGCAAGCCCTTAAAAGTCATAGGTTTCACAAGTTCAAAAGAGTGTTCTAAGAGCTTAATTAGTAGATCTAGTACAGAACATGGTTAAGTAGCAGTGTAAAAAAAAAAGGAATTTGGAGTGTAATTCAGAGTCATTATGATGCTCTATGTTGCTTACAATACACAGACTACTTTGGTTGATGTTGACATCTGCAATACTCCTGAGGCAGTATAAATGAGGCTATAAAATCCTGTGAGTCAATATATCACAACTTTCCCAAAACAAAGTTCCCCCTTTGAAGACAGACCCAGACCTCCAGCCAGCTGTTTTGCGAAGCACTTCAGAGCTGGAATACTGAGTCTTCGCTATTCTTTATGGAAATGTATTCAATTAGATCACAAGATGGTTGCTTTTAAAAAAGAATAGTTAGAAAGCTGATGGAGATAATAAGTATGTAGTATAGAATATGCTGGGGTTTATTTCTGTATTTATAGATAAGATTTTTTTTTTTTATTCTGCACCTGTTTTCTACAGTAATATAATCTGAACTGCTTTGTTATTGCACCAGCTTTAATATTAGAAGTATAAGATGGTCGTTTTTAAGGGCTAAGTGGGCAAGACAAGAAATTAGTATTTGAAAAAAACTTGATAAAGTCTTGCCTTTTCACAAAACCAAGAAAAATTAAAACCATTTCTAAAAAGATGACTGAGAAACATAAACAACTACTAAAAAGTACCCTTCTTTTCTTCCACCAGTTTCTCCAGAACTGACTTTTTGTAAAAGTTTCTACAGGGTTTTTTTTTAGCCATTTACTTATGGATCTATCAATTATATAATTGCTGTAAACTGATGAAGAAGATATACAGGACAAAATAAAAGGAACATTATTCTGTCTGTTAGATGACAGAAAGCAGTGTTAAATCCCTACATTCTGCCACTTGCCTAGTCTGTAGCATTGAAGTGGCTATTAAAAGTCTGTGCTACATCTCTTCTGCCATCTTCCTTTGAACTCTGCTGGTTTTGATGCTATTGATCAATGTATGATCATTATTTTTTGTATTTGTTACCTCTCTAGTCTTGTTTATATGGATTTCTATACAACTGAACTATGAAAGCATGTCTGGTTTCTCTCAACAAGTTTTGCTTTCTATTCTAATTGTATAGAAAACTCAAATTTATGTCTTTATTGTAACAAACAAACTGGGTAAAACAAGCTTTAAAAACTTTTTTTTTTCTCTGTTTGCTTCATTTTAGAAGGAAAGGCTATTTTTTTACTCAAACTACATTTAAAGTTGTTAGTATTTGTCAATGGACAACAAGATGGGCACCAGGAGAGTATAGCCCCTCCCACTGTAGGGGAAGATGAGGTTCATGACCACCTGAGGAACCTGAACACATATAAGTCTATGGGACCTGATGAGATGCATCCCAGAGTCCTTAGGGAACTGGCTGATCTGGCTGCCAAGCCACTCTTCATAATATCTGAAAAGTCGTGGCAGTCAGAAGACCCTGGTGACTGGATGGGCAACATTGTTCCCATTTTTAAAAAGGGGAGAAAAGAGGATCATTGAAACTACTCACCTGTCAGCCTCACCTCTGTGCCTGGGAAGATGATGGAACAGATCCTCCTAGAAGCTATGCTAAAGCACATAGAGGACAGCGAGGTGATTCGAGACAGCCAACATGGCATCACCAAGGGCAAGTCCTGTCTGCCCAACCTAGTGGCCTTCTATGATGGGGTGACTACATCAGTAGACACAGGAAAAGTAATGAGGTAATCTGTCTGGACTTCTATAAAGCCTTTGACACAGTCCCCCACAACATCCTTCTCTCTAAATACGAGATATATGGATTTCATGGCTGGACTGTTCAGCGGATAAAGAATTGGTTTGATGGTTGCATTCAGAGAGTAGTGGTCAAGAGCGGGATGTCCAGATGGAGATCCGTAACCAGTGGTGTCCCTCAGGGGTCCATACTGGGACCAGTGCTATTTAATATTTCCTATTGATGATATATACAGTGAGATCAAGTGCAGCCTCAGCAAGTTTTCAGATGACACCAAGTTGAGTGGGGCAGTTGTCACACCAGAAGGACGGGATGCCATCCAGAGGGACCTGGACAAACTGGAGAAGTGGGCCTGTGTGAACCTCAGGAGGTTCAACAAGACCAAGTGCAAGGTCCTACACCTGGGTTGGGGCAATCCACAGTTTCAATACAGGATGAGGGACGATGTGATTGAGAGCAGCCCTTTAAAGAAGGACTTGGGGGTGCTGGTTGTTGAGAAGCTGAACGTGAGCCAGCAATGTGCACTCACAACCCAGAAAGCCAAACATGCACAAAAGAAACGTGGCTAGAATGTTGAGGGTGGTGATTCTCCCCTTCTACTCCACTCTCATGAGACCCCACCTGGAGTATTCAGTTCTGGAAACCCCAGCATAAGAATGATATGGAACTACTAGAATGGGTGCAGAGGAGGGCCACAAAGATGATCAGAGGACTGGAGCACCTCTGCTATGAGGACAGACTGAGAGAGTTGGGCTTGTTCAGCCTAGAGAAGAGAAGGCTCCAGGGGGACCTTATAGCGGCCTTCTAGTAACTGAAGCAGAGGCCTACAAAGAAAGTTGAGGAGGGACTTTTTACAAGGGCAAGTAGTGACAGGATGAGGGGGAATGGCTTTAAATTGGAATAGGAAAGATTTAGGTTAGACGTTAGGAAGAAATTCGTCACAATGAGGGAAGTGAGACACTGGAACACATTGCCTAGGGACGCTGTGGATGGCCCCTCCCTGGAAGTGTTCAAGGCCTGGTTGGATGGCCTTAGTCTAGTGGGAGTTGTCCCTGCCCATAGCAAGGAGGTTGGAACTTTAAGGTCCCTTCCAAACCAAACCATTCTATGATTCTTTTTCAGGAGTTACAGTCATCCAACCATGGATTTTCTGTGAACTTATTCTTTGACCATGGCAAATCAATTTGGAATGGGATGTATAGTTCATATTGTAGTTTCGGGTCTTCCAGAGAATTTTTCTCCCCTTGCCAACACAGGGACTGGTAGGGGTGGAGGCCAGTGGGGACCTGCTGGACCGACTGGGACCACAAATTCTGGGGGGGCAGCGCCATTGGTGACAATCTGGGAAGAAGGGGTTGCTTCCGGAGCCAGGCACTTCCTATCACATGGCGGCAGGAAAGAGAAACCCCCACCCTCACCACCTCCCACCACCCCCTGTTTGCATGGGCAGCTGAAAGCTTTCAGGGAATGCTGTCAGTGCCAGCTGGATTTTTCTTCTGGACCTTCCCCCTTTCCCCCTCCATGCTTTTCTCGGATAGGAAGATGAGGAAAGTCTTTGCGCTGCCCAGGAGAAGGATTTCCACCCTGTCTCTTGTGAATGCCATTACCCCACGTGAGTCTTGTTTTCCCTCAGGATCATCATCTCTCTCCGTGAACACCATTTTTTCAGAGCCCAACCGGATCACTGGAGAGTGACTTTTCGCCACTGTCGCCCTGCCCCCCGAGGTGCGGCAGCGCCTCCTGCTGTCCTTAAATATAAGTGCACCGTAAGGAGCAAAGATAGGACGTAACTCGTTTAAGGGTTTGATTACAGCGTTGCTGTCTGTTCGGTTCTGTTTGGTTATATATTTGCAGTTGAGAACTGTTATATTTTCCTATACCATTTCCGCCCCTTCCACCCCCCCAATTAAGACCTATTAATTTCAAAAGGTTATGGTGATTTTCTTGTGGGAGACAGCCCCGATAGACATCTTGGCCTTCTTTTAAACCAAGACAATTCAAAATGTTTAATGTCAGAAGAAGTCCAATTGCATAAAGAAACTGGACTAAAATTAGATTCATATTAGCTCAGTGCAGTCCACATTCTATCTTATTGCCAGAATAGTAATAGTAAATTGAACAGCATTCACAGTGGTTCTGTATGTAGTGTTACCATTATGGAACATGAGGAAGTACTACAGAATGTGTGACTACCATTTAACTTTTTGAGGAGGGATCAGTATAAAATGATAAACCTTCATTTCTTATAAGAAGTCATGTCTTTCACTGCCAAAATAAATTCTGGCTTATTTGTAGATCAATGGCTTATTTGTAAGTTTTTTTTTTCCACCAAGACTACTAAGTTAACTAGTCATTTCACACATACTTTTAAAAGGAAATAAAATGGAGAGAAGTTGCCTTGTTTTTATTTAGAAGCACATAAAAGTTATGCCACAGCTTTGGTTCACTGGAATGATATGAATACTTAAATTTTAACAGTATTTTTTAAAAAAACAGCAAACAAGTGTACATTCATTTGTGTTCAAGACCAACACTGTCAACGACAAAATTACACTACAGAAATTGAAAAGTTTTAAGTATGTAGCTCTGAAACCCTTCATATTTTGGTATTTAACCAGCATTTTCAGAATTCGTTTGCTGAAGCCATTTTGTGTGTTGTAAACACTGAAAACAGACCCCATGGCAAAATAAATGTAATTCTAGTTGTACCAGCTGTGAAGATGAGTAAGAGCCCTACCTAAAAATATTATTTAGAAGCTATGTCTCTGCAACTTAAATATGAAAGGAATTATCTAACTTGTAGTTTATGAAGTCAGTTACTAATAATGAGCCACCTGAACATACAAAAGCGGACAATATTTTCATACATTTGGGATAATTACAGTAATTCAGTAATTTTTCATGCCACAGATAAAATCACAAAAACTGTGAAGACTGGAAGATTACATAACTCAGTATTCAAAGTTCCATTGACTCAGTTCTCACAGCTTTTATAAAATCTTTTTTCTCTTTTTTTTTTTTTTATGAGATCTGTTGTCAACCACCTAGACTGGAAAGAGAGAGGTATGAAAATTCCCAGGCCATGATGAATCCTGAGTGTTTTGCAACAGTAAGCACTGAGTTCTGGTAGAGCACAGTGTGGCTCTATTCTGAAAGCATAGGTGGACTATTTACAGTTTTTAAGATAAACGTACTAGAAGACCAGCTGTAACCATTTCTCTTTTTATAAGACCTGCTTTTTAATATAATCTTTTTTTTAGAAATATATGGCAAGGCAAATAAAACCGTCTTTTAAGTCAACAAAAGAATGTTTTGATAAAACCATATAAAAGGCAGTTGGATAATATACAGATACTTGTATACATGCTTGTATACTAAACAACAAAAGAGAAGGTGTATTCAAATGTTTCAGGTCTGATATAAACACAGGATAAAAATAAGGAGAGTTAAAAGTGAAAACACATTAACTCACACCATCATGCCTAATTATTGCAGCATATACAATACAAAAGAATTCAAATGCAGAAAATATCTGCGTATCTTCAAAACCAGGCAAAAGATCTCTTTGGAAATATAAATAAATTAAAAAAGCTTCAAGCCAAGATGTGTTACATTTCAGCCCAAAAGAGAAATTCACAGGGAGATTATAAACTCTTGAAATTAGAAGTTTATAATGACAAGAGACAATGCCTTCATTACAGTGACATCAACAGAGCCACTGTAACACGTACCACTACACTGGTATTTTCTTCTTGTACAAGTTTACAGTAAATATTTGAATACACTGGAAAGGTTCATGAGCAGCTTTTCCAGTAAAGGTGTGCAGTTCATAAAACTGATAAATGTTTCCTGAAGTGTTTTAGAAAATGAGAAAAGACATTTCACCTAAGTATGTAGTTTGCAAGCTAATTAATCATGTATAAACTAAAGACACTATGAACTGCAGGCATGAATGGTTTTTAAAAGCTCAGTGCACACTAAGAATTGTTTAAGAAATTGCTTCCAGTTTTGTCTGATCATTTCTTCTCAGAAAGAATTTCACCACTAAGTTCTGCATCTAGTGAGGCCTCATGAACAGAGAGCTTAACATTAGATACACAACTAGAAGATCCAAGGGTAGCTATACAGATAGAGAAAAAAAAGTATTAGGTTTTACACTTAAGAATATCCATGCTAAAAAGCATCAAAAGCAACAAAACCACAATTTATCTAACACAGAAACATATACTAAGCTACATTGTACCTAATGAAATCAGAAATGGATTTTGTTCCAGAGGCCCTCAAAAGAGCAGAACTATCTAAAAGCAGTGTAGCTGGGTGACAGTTCAGACTGAACGTACTAATGATTGAATGCCCTCATGTTATTGGCAGGTTTAATCAGAACATGGTCATAGAGCTCTATAGTACATGCTTAGAAAACATCTCAGAAGTTCTGCCATTTAAATAAGTAAGTATATCTCCTTTGCTTGTCTTACTTGAAGATATCTGGAAATACTGTCATACTTAAAAAGAAAACAAAACTCCATGAGTTTTCAGGCCATAGAAATTCTTTCAAACACTTCAGAGAATAAGAGAAAGTAACTATTAGCAGAGTTCTACTGCTAAAACTCTTTGTAAAATGCTATTGAGTTCTTCCTGGCCTGTGAAATGATGCCACTTACAGGGAATGTTAAGCAACAGCTGCCCTAATATAAGAAAGAACCCTAGTGCTGAAAATAATGTAATGAAGTTAGTTGTTCTGCCTGTGACAGAAGTTACTTACATAAGGTTGGTTTCTCTGTTGATATCCTTTCAGGCAAAGTTTCAAGTGGTGTTGGCTGAATTTTTGCAGGGGTATATGTATTTAAAGATATTTTTCGTCCTGACAGTGGAATCACATAAGTTGGAGAAGCTGAGATATGGCAGGGAAGACAAGATACACATTATTAATAAATAAAAACATTTTCACCTGAGCAAAACATTGAAAATAGCAGCCACAGAACTGTATACTGGTCCAGCAGTACACATGCCACAGTTATACAACCTGCAGCTCAGCTACTGATTGTTGACTCTAGTGTCAAAACTTCGAAGCATGAAAGACAAATCAAAATATCTTTTTGCCTCAGGAAGTAATGTGTTAACTTCAGGCTGCTCAGGCAGCTACGCCACGTCTGTTAACGTCAGCAACAGCTGCCTTGCCAGAAGACTGGCAAAAGCATTAACGTGTCTTCTCATAAGTTATGAAGATTGCACTGGAATCCAAAGTACATAAAATAGATTATTCTGTAGACAATTTCTGTATGTTTTAAAGGAAAGCAGGAGGAGAACAAAGCACCTGTGGCCTCAATTATATCAGGTCTAATTTCCAAAAATTCTTTTGCAGAAAGATGACAACCAGACCACCACAGCAGTATGACAGTTTTTTAAAAGCCTTTTTTCACCTTGTGTACTCTAAATTCTGAACTGATTTTGAAGAGGCACAGACCTCCTAACCAGTGTAACAAAGCATTTCAAATAGCTAAGAACTATAAAATACCTGTAAGCCTCCCTGAGTTCTTTTTCAGTAACATCAGTTTTCTTCTCTTCCTTCTCAGATATAGGAGGCCCACCATATGAAATTAGCTGCTGATTAAAATCTAAACTACATAAAACTAAAATAGCACACAAAAAAATTGGAAAAATCCTATAACAGAAAAAAAGAGAAATATCCTAACACCTAGGCAACCTTTGTATCAGTACTAGGAAGTACAAATTTTCTGATCAAAGCACGAGTCTTCAGACATTTCTTCAAAAAGAATGATTTCCAGTCACCTGACACATGAATTATAAGCATCCTAATAGATGATAAACCTGACCTTACTGAAACTGTTTCTAAATACACAGCAGTAGGATTACGATATCTTTTCCCAGACACATGCAAATAGATGAAACTCAGTGTGCATATAATTTCAAGATCCCTCAATCATTAAACATGCAGTAAAAAATACTTTAAAAATACTAATTGCAAAGTACTCCACAGGTGAAAGCCTGAGTAATATTGAACGAAACAGGAAATAACACAGTTTTTAGATGTAAAAGGCAACACTACTCTGCTGAGGTTAATACTCATACAACACTACAGTATAAAGCTAGAAATATTCCATGCTTACATTCCTTGCAATTCAGTTAACATTGTCCACAGTACAGAGAATTTCTTAATGTGAGGAAATAAACCAATTATGATTTTATTAAATCCTTGATTTACTGCCCCAGTCAACAGAGACTTTACTTCAATGAATTGTGACAGCATCCATACTGCAAAAGGATACTGCAAAAATTAAAATTATGGTTTAGGTACATATTTTGTTTTTTTAAAGCAGTAGTCTTAGTTTACTCATTAGCTGTAAAACACTGGAAAAACTAGCCTATATCTAACAATTTAAAACGAACATAATTACAAACTAAAATCAATACATGTCTCCTGTAGATTTTCCCTCGATGGAGCAGCAACAGAGGCAAGAAATTCATCCACCTGTTTCAGAGACAACGAGTTGTGTAGAGTTTCCAAGGGGCAAATAGAAGGCACCATGGAATATAATTCAAAACCTGAAGGAAAAACAAAAAACCAGAGATTTCTAAACTTAAAATAAGACATAAGCAGTTGTATGGGCAAGTGTGTATTCAGTGTGTAATGCATGATAAAAAGTACTTATTTTAGATGAGCACATGCAGACATAGTACTCTTGAAATCATGGACACTAAATACTATAAGAATTGGAATAAGATGTGCCAGTTTCCGAAGTGTACTAAACTAAAGGTACCACATTACATACCATGGATTCAAACCCATGTATGCGTAAAGTGGTCTTCAAACATTAAAACCGTGCTCTACTCCCAAATCAGTTCATGAAAGACAACTTTTCTTTAAGACAAACTTAGTAAATCACTAAAAAAAAATAGTCAGGAAATGGTAGTATTTTTCCTACTCATTCCCGTATCTGGCACAACGCTAAATAGATAACTCATTCATGCAAGTAAAATAGGATAGCTATGTTGTCAACTGTTAGTGGATAAGAGGGAAAAATGCTACATCTTCCAAGAAATACATTTGGAGTATTCACATTCTATCTTCAGTATTCTGTAAAAACAAACTGTTGCTTTAAATATCAAAGGAAAAAACAGCACTTTTGTACCTTGAGGTCACATGTTTGAATTTTGTAAGACAGATCTAGACCTACCTTAATGCATTAAAAAACAGAACTAAAAAGGTAGAATTTTCATATATTAGAACAGGTAAGTATAGTAACCTAAAATCTGAAAGTTTATTGAACTTTGCTTTTCTAAATTAGAATTGATCATACACCAACTGTGCAAATCTGTATTTCTAACATACTAAAAAGCATTTAAACATCTTGGCAAAAAAATGCAGTTCTCTAAAGTGATGCAAGTTTGATAACTCAATGAACAGATCTTCATCCGATTGCATTTCAGAAGAGGAAGGTATATCCATTCATGTGTTCAACATACAGCTGTAACATTACAACTTTGCAAATCAATATTGTAAATTTACAGATGCTACATTTCTTTTAAGATATTTAAATGAAGAAACAATAGTGTGTGAAGTAATGTTTAGAATTTCAGTTCAAGGTACATTTATTAGAGATAGCATTATGACTGTGAACTGTTCCCTCCCCTAAAATAATAAGCACCAATATTCCTGTGATATCCAGTATTCTCCATTCAGTCCTCATTTAGTGCTTTGCATGGACAACTCAAAATTTCAGCCCTCAAATGTCTGTATTTATTTGGACCCATCATCTTGGCCATACCCAAATCTAAGGGACAGTTGCTTCAAATATACAGTCAACTTAAGTGTATTTATGTTGGCTTCACTTACATAACAAATAAAATATTGCATTTAACAAAAGTTTGGTTTTCATATACAAAAGAAACACCACCACATACTTAATTTCTATTTTCCTATAAAGGCAGTAGCTAAGTTTTAGTGTAAGCACTAAGATGTTTGGCACACATATTAATATCCTAAATAACTATGCACACATGCAGAGCGCAAACCCTTTCTTTGCATTACAGTAAAATATAAGATTTATCTCTTTACCCTGACAGAAGTCACTATCACTTGAATGAGAATTTATTTTCTTAATTTTGCAAAGAACATAATGGGACAATGTCAGGTTTTTAAGAACTATTACTGTTACAGTGCAGTGTCATGGAAAACCAGAAAGGAATTTCAAAATACACCCATGCCCTTAAAAAAAGAAAAGAAAAAAGTTTTCTTCTTTCAGGAATTGCCCTCCGTAAGTTTTTGTTCAGTTATGACACCTCTGCTGTCAGAGAGCCATATCCGAGAATGTTGTTGTTGTATCTTTGCATCTAAGGAATATGACCTTGAAAATCTATCTGCAGTGTTTTATTTGAATTTTTGGAGGATAAATATTTTATGATGTTATGAGAAATACACTTGAATTTTAATTATGAAGAAGCCTGACAGTATCCCTTTAAAAAAAGCAATTCCCTGTAAACTAACAGCCTTTGAATTTTGGCTATATTTATTCTTAAAGCACTGCCCCATTCAAAAGGCAAGACAATGAAAGGGTTAACGCAGCATCTCAAAAAGCCGCCCTGCTGCCTTACATTTAAAAGCTATAGAAACATACCACTGGAGCCTAGAAATTCCACAGAGGAAATGGACCAGCACCTAAAGAGGTGTGGGTGTTCTGCACAGAAGCCCAGAAAATAAGGTAAAGCACTGTCAGAAGGTACTTGTTTCACCATGTTCCTTGAACTAAAGATGGGGGGGTTGGCTGAAATGAGTTAAGAGGGTGTGATAACAGAAAAATAAGAAAAAACGCAGTGAAAGGGACAAGGAGAATCAAAATGATAGACTAGAAGACAGAAAAAACAACATCAACATGTACTTATGTTATGTACTTGGAAACCTGTAATATACTTTGGTTTCATAGGAGCTCACACAACATGCATTAATGTTGTAAAAGATGTGTGGTAACACTACTGTATTAAATGAATCGGAATAATCAATGCATTTATTAAAAGCAATTTAAATCCTTTTCAGTCACAAAAAGATGGCGCTAAATGGAACACGAAGTAATCATATTATTAGATACTGTTACTCAAATGCAATTCTTACTTTCTGACCTCGTATGTTTTAGAAATATTTGGTTTGAGCCTAAAGATAAAAAATGGACTCCTAACTTTCCTATTTGGAATAGGATACTAGATCAAACGCAATATTAATGGTATTGATTCAGCCTTACTATAGCAGTTTTCCTTCAAGAAGCACTACAGTGCAGAAAGTCACCATGGATTCCAGATGAATATAATAAAGGACTACTTTGCTTCTTAGCAAAGTCAAACAAAAACTCAGTTTTTTTTCTAAACCTTGTTTCTAAGCAAATATATTTTGTATCTAACACAAAAATGCTGATGATTTCCACTGCAGTTTCAATAATATCACCATCACTGTACTCAGCCAGCAGTCACATGCATGTTTTATAACTGCAGTTAGGAAATCTGGAAAAGCTATATTAGGATCTGGTGGATGCTGAAGACTGAGTCTGGTTTTCATGAACAGGATACATTTTGGACCTATTTAATCACGTAGAAGGCTGGCACAAAATATTTTGCTGAGGAAGAGAAAAACATACCTCTGTCCTGTGTGTTAAACCAGAAATATTTTGTAACTACGGTAGACTGAAGACAAGTTAACTCTCACTCTTGAAGTGCAAGAGGTCAATGTAAGCAACAGGCAGTTCTCTTGCTGTGACTTTTAGTGCAATATTTAACTAATTTGCACATCTGATGAACAAAGAAGTGTGATAAAGTAAAATCAATTTTTGTCCGATGTTAAACATAGCAACTTAGCAGGAATAGAACTAAAGTGTCCTCATTATTTTTTTTTAATTTAGCATCACTTCAAGAAGATATTAATAAACTTCAACTGTCAATTCAGTGAATTATTTTAGAATCAGGAGGCTCACGAAAACAGCTCAGCAGAAGAAAGACAATGAAGAAGCAGCAGCTATCAAGAACTGTATGTCCAATAAAGATCAGACTTAACCTTGTTTTCATCTTGCACCATACAGTCTGACCACATAAGAAACTGGGGAGACTAATTTATTACAGAGATCACGATTAACAGTAGGACTTCAATTTTTTAAAGGATTTTTCTAAGGAACAAATTTTGGTGTTTTATTTATACTAATGAATGGTAAAGAAGGAATTTAGGATATCTAATGATTAAGAATATGTTTGGAGTTGGACTTGAAGTTAGGAACAACAGCCGGTTGGATGATACTGTACACCCCATATTTGAAATAAAAATAAAGGGATGAGGCAAGGAACCTTTTGTTTTCTTTTTTTGTTTTTAAAATAAAAGCAAAACGTACCATTGGTTGGGTGTCGAGCAAATGAGATAGAAAACCTTTTAACAGCAGAACCGCGTGTGGTGTCTGAGAAAGAGAAAAACAGGTACCTGAAATTTGTAACAGCTACCAAAAGAGGGACATTTTAAAAAAAGGAAAGGAAGAAGAAAGAAAAAAATAAAAGATGAGAAGGTATTAGAATCAAGTGGCATGCAGAAGGGAACAAGGAAAAAGGCTGCAATCTAAATAGAAGTTAAAAAGAAGAAAACTTGGGTTGTTTTAACTACAAGATGTGTAATGAAGTGTATGAAAACAAGCAGAATGAGCTGGTGATTCTGGCACACAAGGTCATATCAGGTTTAGAGTTGAACACTGAGTAGTGAATTGGGGGGAAAACAGCATGAATACTGTTTCACCTCAGAGTTATAAAGATGTGCTTTGGCATCGTTCTATTCTGAAATCCAGTGGGAGAGTTTCTTCTTTACCCCAGGTTATCAAATGTGAAAATCTCCTGCTCCTTTGCAATCCAAACCCCACCAAAAAAAAATAGGAATCCTAAAATTTTCACTGTCAATATTTAAGTTATTATCAATTCTGTCATTCCTTGTATATGCTCTAAGTAATTAATTTCATTTCAAGATTAATAAGTAATGGTAAACCCTGATGTTTAAAATGAGAAAAGAATTTAAACCCCAAAATTTTGGTTTACCTAAACAATGGACTTGCTGAAATCTCCTGGCATTTATTACAAGTCTGTGAGCTAGTGTTCAATTCAAGACAGAAACAAGAATTAAATATGCTATTAAGTTAAACACAAACAAGCTACGGACAATAAAGAAGCAACAGAAACTCGTATGATTAGAATACTAAGGCAAAAGATTCTAGGATTCCATTAAAATCAGTAACCTAGAATTTATCTTTAGAAGTTTAATGTGGCACATGGGTTTGTGCGTGCATGTGCGAGGGTGTGCACATACCATCTATGAAGCCAGAAGAAGTCAGCTTTTTACGATGAGTACGAGCATAATCCTGTAGGTTAGGTGCACTTGAAGAAGCCCCGAGCACTGAGGTGCTAAACAGGCCCGCACAGTGAGACCCTGATGGGAGTTAGAGAAAATACATACAACAAACCAGGTGTTCGTCCATTCACATTGGGGATGCATGCAGCATGCAAGCACATGGCTCTTACCACACAAAAGGCAACTTTTGGCAGTGCCTTGGACAGGTTCACAATATGCTTGTAATGTCAGAGTGGTACTTGTAGGCTGAAACTATCATAATTTATTATGCTTCTACTCATGACATAGCACCCACTGTTAAATGTGCAAAGAGAGGACTGGCTTTAACAAAGTGAGTTCTTGTCCTGTTTTCACTTTTGGTAAAGAAAAGTTACCAGTTAGCATCAAGGTAAACATAACCAAATCAACAAAACAAAACCAAGATGAAGATGATGTGAAAGCTGTGTGTTTTAAAATCTGCAGTTCCGAAACAAATACAAACTAGAAAAATAATGCTCATTGCTTTCATGCAAATCAACCTTTGAGAAGACAGGCTGCAATGAAGTGCCCATGCGTTTTCACAGACCCAGTATGGAAATATTTCCCTTCTAATCCAAATAAAATGTTAACCAAATTGGAAACAGTCTATTTGTATTTCAGCTATAATTATTGACAATACTACAACACTGAAAATACCTAAAAGTTTCATTTACTTTAGCTTGACTTCCTTTCCTAAGAACACTTTTGTACATCTCCATGTAAGAGAGTACTTTTATTATGACTCATACATTCCTGCCACAAAGATGGGAGTTTTAACAAATCACTGAAAGCCACAGACAGAAATATAAAAATAAATTTTATAATCATCAACCATAAATGAAAATTATATACAACAATGAACAAAGCGGAAGAAAATGTTGCACTTTTTCCTTTAGTTTTTACTACTAGTTGAAAGGAGAAGTGGTTTTTCAATCAGAACTTATCATTTACATTTTAGATAAGTAGCAGCAGATTTATTTTGAAAAACAAATACCTATCCAGTGAAATTTCCTTTTATTACTGTTAATTACCAAGCGAGAAGAAACATTACTAGCACATGTGATCAATCACAGCCAAAATAAATTGGTGCCTGGTCTGTGGCAAAAACCTTTCACACCAAGTGTAATACCTTAATCTATGCAAAGAAATATACTTCCACAAGCCATATGGTGTCACACACTGGCAAAAAAAAATGTTGTTTAACTTTAGCAAGCACATAATAAAAAACATGACTTCAATAAACAAGAGCACCTAATGTATGCAGTTTACAAAGGGAAAAATATAATAGGGAGAAAAGTACTACAGAAAGATCAGAAACACAAAAAATACAGATCTTTACAAAGAAAAGAAAACCTACTTCTATGTTTATGCATATATCTTATGCATTTTCTACGCTTCATTTTTCCCCATGAAAAGACACACAGAAAAAAAAATTGCAATATTGATTTACAGTAGTGTAAAATTTCATATGTTTGCATATCAGTTATATATAGGTCTGTTTCAAAGAAGCAACTGAAAAGCACCAATTGAATTAGAAGAATTTGAAACAACTCATTGAATTACAGCATAATTCACTCTAATGCTGAAAGGAATACATTGATTTTAGGAGAGGGAAACCACTGATCTTTTCAAGAAACCTGAGGTTTGTTCCCCATCACCATCCTCCTCCCCTCAGTAAAGCACCTACAATTCCATCAATTGCATACAGTAGGAAACATTACTTTTCAAAAAAAGACTTTTTAACAGTTTCCAGTACAGGCTATTTCAATCCAAACGATTCTTGCAAAACCCAAAAACTCAAATAATGAACTGTATTATCTTAAAAATCTCCCTCAATCCTGTGTACCTGTGCAAGCAGAGTCATTAGTGTGAACAGTCTCAAATAATCTGCTTTTTTCATTTTTATTTAAAAACTTCTGCTGCATAAAAATTATCCAGTTCATAAGCAAACACTCTGCACACTGAGTACAAATACCATTGGGTCCTGTTAACCTAAGAACTATTAAAAGAATATAGAACTGTGCAGAACAATGGACAGATGGAAGCTGCCAACATCAAACAAAATTTCAGTTGTAGGCACATACCTAGACCACTCTGCTTTTGCTCCAGAATAGTTCTTGGTGTTCGTAAGTTACTATTGCTTTCTGATAGAACCTGGATATAAAAAACAGAAAAATAAGGGAAAGTAGAACAGCAGCATAACGTCCATTTAACTTGATACAGCAGCCTGTTTCAGACAGACAAGTGTTAATAAGCTGTATGATAATTAGTGTTAGTAAAAATATGTGAAGGAAACATGAAAGATCATGCAATATCCCCTTCTGAAGGGAGTCCATATCACATATGAGTTCCTTGCAATGAAGTGGTGCAAAGCAAGCATTCAGAACGAGAAAGGACACAGACCAAGACAGATATGAGAACAGACATTTGATACATTTTATTTCATTTTACCTGTCCTAAAACTGCACCTGTATTGAAAAAAGGAGGGGAGGGAAGGAAAGACAGACAAGCTATAGAGGACACCTTACAATCACTGATCCATGCATGGCCTCAATCAGTGTAATCTTCAGATGCTCACAGCCTTTACTGATATAAACTTTTCCTATATAAATAGTTTTAGAATTTTCCACAATAAAAAGAAATAAAGAAAATCTTCAAAGAAAAAGGATATGTTAACAGAACACCATCCATTGTAATACAAGTAAACAATATCTTGACATGCTAAAGAATCTTTAGATCTTCACTAGTATTTAAAAAAAAATAGTTTCTTTTTTTTCTGCCTTCCCCCTCCCAATATTTAGAAAAATCCTCAAAAAATTGTACAAGTCAATGGATGATGTACTGTGTTGGGAGTTTCAGATACCTCCGGATACAGATGGCAAGAATTATTAGTGCTAGAGTTTGTTCCCTGCAATAGTTAATACCAGGCCACTGAAAATACGATATATGCAAAACAATTTTTGAATAGCAATATGAAGTACCAAATAAATTATTTTTAATGGTATTGGTTGCAATTATATAAAAAAATTTTTTCAATTTACCTACCACCAAATTAAGCAATGCTGTTTTTAAAGTCTTAAAGGACAACTAAACCAAAGCAGAAATCTGTTTCATTACGCAGTAGACTAAATATTTTTTTACTGTGTAACATTTGAAATTCCTATAAAGAAACCAAATTTTTAGGAAAACATGTAACACATTCAGTGGAAAAACATGCACTTGCTCTTTTTCCCCCAAACATTCTCGGGAAGTAATTTTAAGAAGTGGAAGAATTTGCTTCAAACATAATCCATAACAAGGGATTAGATGTCCTTAAAGACAGTTGGTTGTTGCTTGGAATGCATAATAATGTTTAATGAAGTAAAGTTTAAAAACCTGTTGCCATGAGCCAAAAATACTGGATGTGAAAGCCAATGATTTAGGGGAGACAGGGGAAGAAGTGATTTGTTCCCCTGATCTGCGTCTTCGACGCCCAGTACCCACACCACTGGTGTAATGCAGCCAGGTACCAATACACTCTGGGCTAGACACACTCAGGGGGCTCTCTTCCTGGAAGTGAGAAAGGGGGCAAAAAACAGCAAAGCATGCAAAGTTAGATTCAACAGAGCCAAATGAACAGAAAAGAAAAAAAAACCAATCTGCTTGCATCCTTTCATATACTGCATTGAAAACTATTAAACAGTGAATAGGGAAGAGTAATATTACATTATTACAAAGTTATCAGTTACACTTACATCTTTTTATTGAATTGTATGTTTTAATACAACACTTTGATCAAATTTCTACTAGACTAATTACTAGCTATGAGCCAAAAGTAATTGCTTATCAATAACTGATTCATAATTTTAAAAATTTCTGACATGTTGGAAACAGAACATCTGAGACCCCTGGACATACTGTTTAATAGTTTTCCCCCTCGAAGTACATTAAACTTTCCTATTTATTACTTAATTGTTTTCACTTATCTAAAAGATTCTCATTTTTAAAATTGCCTTTGAGAATTCACAGCTGACTTGCCAATCTTAAAAAAGACCTAACAATTACCTAATGCTGGACACCTATTAAGCACTCCAAGGAAGGATGTCAGACTGAGTCCTTCTTGTCCTACATCATTAGCAATCAACATTGCTAGCAATACAGAATTTGATTTCCACTGTTGATGAGCCCTACTTTCTCATTTTACTGTTGGAACTCTACTTTTTATTTTCATGACTCAGTCACAGTTGCAATCCTTTAATAACTATCGCTGACTATACCCCAGACTAAAACTTTCATATAATCTCACAGCTGTCAATAACCTTTCAAATGAACGGACATAGGTGAAGAGAGAATTGCCTTGTGGGGAAAAAAAAAAACGGTTCAAGGCAGTTACAGTTTAAGTTGCAATGACTTTCTTGAACATTTGTAAATACCATTTGGTTTAAGTATTCCAAGTACAGTTTTTGCAGATTTCAGTAGGCCAGATGAAACTTCCGATTTTACTTTTCTTAAAAAGCTTCATAGTACATGCTTTCTTTAGATCGACTATTTCCTTCCAGCAAATAAAGTCACTGAATGCTGAAACATATTCCATCTGAATATATTTTACCTCCACAGACAAATTTAGTAATTTATATTATTGATATCTTTTGAAAGTAACTTCTACATAATTTATGAAAATGGTTCAAAGTTTGACGTAACAGACTATTAAACTGTGTGTATGTGAACTCATAACTAGGAGGGGAGTTTGCATGATCATAGTGAAAAAAGCTTTTAAAAACCCAAATTATTGATTATACAAGCATTTGCTTATGACAACACTCGGAAATCGAAAATTTCAGACATTCACATTTATTATCTTGGTTAATTTATGGAAGTCATATGAAGTTATACAGTTATCCTCACAGAAAGGAACCATGCATCTTTTTTTCTCCACACTACCCATAATCCAGTTATTTGCAGATCTGTAATGCTTTTATTGCATATATGAACAGCCCATTCCCATCACAAACAGGAAAGCAAAAGCTTTTGGTATGAATCTTCATTTCTGATGGTTTAGAGCAACTGAAAACGAGGCAACAGGAAGCTGTTAGTCTGCTTCTAGCATTAATATCACAGAAGTGTCACTATGCATCATCTGAAGCTTTGCCACTTAACCATACAAATGATATCCATGATTCTGCCATGCATTCCTCCACTTCTGTGACATTAAAGCCATATCTGTGAAGCACACCTAGATGCCACGGATTTCAAGACAGGAGACTAGACTGTTCAAGATGTTATTGAATTCAGGAAACATAAATACCACCCATTTGAAAAAAAGCTTCCAGTTTATTCTCTCACCTTCAGATGCTTGACAAGTGGAGTCACTTTCACCCCACATGAAAGCAAAGACAGCAGAAGACATGTCTCTCAACTGCTGTACCTCCCCTACCGCCCCTAGTCCCCCATTTCCCTCTCTATGCATGATCACCGTCAAGGTTTGCTTAAGTCCCAATGCAGCCATCTTGTAAGGATGAATACAAAAGCAACGTATGTTAGTTTGAAGGTGTAGGTTTAGACTGAAAAGGTCTTCATTTTCCATATCAGCTTTTCTAAAACAGCTTAATAAGAAAAAAAGAAATAAGTCTAATGGTAAAATGGTAATTCTTTTTTTTTTTAAAATATTCCTCCAGACAAATTACTGCCATGAAGGAACTCCCACAGAATAAGAGCAGCCTTTTCGTGATGCATTACATCATCCTGGTGCTGTGTGATCAAAAGCAGAATTTCATTTATTTCTGTTTTGTTAAAAGAAACCAAAAATTTCTGTGAAAGACATTATCTGGAACATTAACACTTACTTCAACAGAACCAATCTTTCTGGATCTTGGAAGGGGTGACTTTCTGTGTATGTGAATTGGGTCTGATACCATTGGCTTGAACATCACTACCGACCGATCTGTTTCATCTCTTCTAGAAGCATGTGCCTCCTCATCACTGTCATTTCTATGAGACGTTTTCTTCGAGCCTTCATTCTACAAATAATACATAATTTTCATTGTAGCTGCACACCTCACAACATGTACACTGAAGTGACTGTTAAAATAAGTTTTCTGTGTAAAAACAGAGCAAGCCAAGTTTAAAAATACAAGCTGTAAATCACATATTATTGAAAAAATTGCTCTGGACTTCAATAATCTACGTGTATTTACTCTAACCAGCCACTGTTTAGGACAGTGTGGTCCTAATCAACCACACTGTTCAGCCAACATATCCTACTCTATTTTCTGTTAACATAGTAGTAAACTTCTGGCCTTCTAGTCATTAGAATAATTCCAGCCAAGCTTTGCTTTCATTAATTTCTCAAAAAGTAGGTTAACTCCACAGACCTGCCCATACATCTTTGAAAATATCAATCCTTCCTCAACAATCTGTATTCATAAACATGCCAAATTACTTTATTACTTTTCAATTGTCAGAATATCACTGATGTGACACCAATATTGATATCATTTTTCTTAAAATTACTATTTCATATTTCTAGCAAAAATTCTGGCAAAGTCATGGAAGGTCCAAACTACCTGTGCCCATTACCTCAGTGTCCATTCAAAATGAAATAACACATCAATACTGCTAGCAAAATAAAAATCACATTTGTATTTTTTACCTAGAAATTTCCCAGTGTTTATTTTAGGTATACCCACATCCAGAAGAACTAACTTTTGCTTTAAAGAAAAGCATAATTATTACCTCTCTAGAGGCAGGTCTATACCCGTATCCAGCTGGTAAATTTTTATCTTCCTCACATCCTTTGGCTCCTGGACTAAAGTGCAGCTCTACATGAAAACGTTCTTCTGAAGAAAGTTCCTGGAAAATGTTATTAAATAGGTTTACACTTTAATACACAGCTTAGTACTACTCATTTCTGAAGATATTTATCCATTTTAAATACCTTGTTTGGATCTTCATAAAGCATGATAACAATCTGTGTCATGTAATTGAGTTCATTGACAACATTTAAATAATCCATAGCTCGTTTCCATTGTTCATCTTTTGATTCCTTATGAAGGGAAAAAAAATCAACAAATAAAACCCAACTATTTTCCATAAAAAGGATGATGATCTCCCTTTTCCCCCATTTACATGGATTTTACATTCACAGCAGAATTATGAAGCTTTTCACAGCTAAGGAAAAAACAGACATATAACCAGAAAAAAAAGTGACTTAAAGTTACTCATCAAATTACTGAAAAGCAGAGATCAGAATTTTTCATATTTTATTTCAGTGTATCTTTCACCAATGATGATATATGTCTTGTAGACAGAGGCACCGTTTTAAACTCTTTTGAAGGTAATTGCTACCTTTGCAATAAACTCATTTCAACTAGTATATTGTGGGAAATACTTCTAGATATTGCTGTACCAATTAAACAGACAGTAACTGAAGGCTTCCAGCATATAGAGTAAAAATCACATCCTGAACTATTTGTGTATCTACCTTATTTTCATACTCTAGAAAAAATATATTTAGTAATCCATCTGATAAGAAACTTAAAAATTTACAGGAGTGTATCACGTCACAGAGATCTAAGATTAAAACTGTTTTTGCTGCCAGTGAGTTTAGTCTCTTGCTTTAACAGAAGCAAGTATGTCAATGCAGCCATTTCAGAAGTTATTATGCTAATCAAGCTGTCTCAGAAGCAGCCATGTAGGCTTTGTGGTGCTGCACTTACATTCTCCAATAATTCATGTAAATTCTGAACCTAGAGACTTTACCTTTTTCAGTCCTCGGTTTCAAAGCCAATCAGACGGAGAATAATATACCACCTTCAGGGCACGCTACAATGGTATAGGAAACTAAGACAATCCACTGAACAGAAGACACTTTGCACTACATGAGCATTCTTGAAGTCAGGTAGGGAGGTTCTGACAATATGCCAATGGCCAAAAATAGTAAACTAGTCCAAAAGTGAATTCAAGAGAACCGTGAATGATAACTTGAAGGAAAATAAGATTTGGAAGAATTACAGGTGACAACATAAGAAAAAAAAATAGATTATCTTTCCTTTTTGAATCTCTTTGAGAGCATTAACATATAGCTGAATACACCAATGCAAGCATTATTTTAAAGAGCACACTGATTTCCACCAATGTGCACATAAGCAATTTTAAATATATCTCTGCATATATAAAATTAAATCAAATGTTTGAAAAAGAGATATAAATTTCAGTCACGTAAGAAAATTAAGTTTTTATTTGACACAATTTTAGTAAGATCGAGTTCTTTTGGCTCCTCTCAAAATACCAGAGCTTTAACAGAAAAAAAATGTTCAACTTACATCACATAAAGCACCATAACGAAGGGTGGATAACAAGGAGTGGACATGACTCTCACTGGTGAAATACAGCCGTGTACGAACATGGCGTTCAGGTGACATAACACCCCTGGAGTAACTTGAAAGAAAAAAAAATCTCATTAGACCATAATGAGATGTGTCTCTATTTTAGAAACAGTTGTCAACGAATAAATACATCACACTGTTTAAATTACTATGAGCCAGTAAGACATTTCAAATATAAAAGCTATGAAATATCCCCATTAAATCTTACGGACAATAATTTAACCATGTAAAAAAGGCAAAAGACTTACAGCGGGTGAAGCTTATTTACTGTATCATCATCTTGAGTTCTCTGAAGGTCAGAACGTATTTTTCTTACTAGAGGTGTGCAGTAACCTTTGGCAATCTCTAGTTTCTCAGCCTTAGAAATACCATATTCCTGTGCAAGAGGAAACTGACTTTTAAAATTCAGTTAAAAATTAAAATGTCTTCTAATTCAAAGCTTGTATATTAAGGCCAATTAATCATTTACTAGTTTCATTTGGCTGCAAACTATTTTGGTTAATATTCTGATTACATTTGATCCTGATGTCCCTTCAAGTACCAAGCGGTTGGCCTTTTTGCTGCTTCATTTGACACGGAGAAACAGCTTTTCATTCACTAGTTAAACCACAAAAGTGTATTTACCTTCTGATATGACAAAGCTTTCCCCTCTTCTCCCCACCAGATTTAGACACCTATGATGCACTTCATGTCACCTGATTTCAAGTAACTCTTGTCTTTTTTAAACAGTCAATACAGAGACATAGGCATATTACGTATTTAATATGTCTACTTTAGTGTGGGGTAAACCACCTCACAAAAGATCCCCTATTCACCTCAAATAATACTGAAAATGGTAGTTAAATACAACTGGAAAAATACTGTATCTGTTAAAGTATCTACAATATTTAAAAATCTTCTCTTCCAGAAGCTTCATGCGTCTCAATCTCAAAAGTGCTCCCATCATTATGATGGACCCTTTGGTTAGGCTGGAAAGCAATATAAAGTGCTTTTCCTTTGCATTATGTAGACTTATCAAGTTCTCTTTGATTTTCTTCCTTCAGTATGTGTCCTCATTTTTAACTACTCTTCTCTAACACTCTATTCAAAATTTAAGCTCAATAGGCCCACATACTTAGTACCATTGCTCTTTTTGCCTTCTTTTCTGTCAGGGATTTTTCATAGATTGGGAAAGGAAGAAATTCCCTCACTTGCTGCATACAATATGAGTAATACCTCTCCTACAAGAGGACTCTGTAAATGCAGGGACAATTGAGGAAAGCTTTAGTCTCCTCTATCCCATTATCATAAAACAATTTAATGTCCTGCAGCTCACAACATTTTAAATCTAATCTGATTTTAACAGCCTGCAGTATATGGAAGTTTATCCTGACTGCTTCTGGCCTGAAATTCTATGAAACTTAATGCATACTTTTTTTCAGGAAGTGTTAGCATTCAGAAGCAGTAGAAAGGTCTTTTTATATTTAAATTGCTTACAACAAGTGAAATTAGATAAATAAGGATTAACTGTGTCATTTGCAAAGAGCCTGAAAATGAAATTCCTAAACCAGGAAGAATGAAATTAAAGTACGTTTGAGAATACACAGTTGTTCAAAGAGACTCCACTTGAATCTATAAAAAATGGCTGAAATGAACCACTTTATTTTAATAAACTGCAGTAAATGAAGCAGATACGTTCACAGCTTAAATTGCTAGAAAAATATACTTTGAACACAACTTAAGGAATGATTAATCAAATTCTTCTTATGAAAAATAATCAGCTTACTACCAGAAAATAAGAGGCAACATTAAAGGCTTCTTGTGCAAAATATAGGAACCTTCAATAAAAAAGACAAGAGTAGATGTTTTCACAAAATTTGAAGAAATATTTATTCTACAGTTTACACCAGTAACTGAAAATGCTCACCTGAGGGATCACAATATCAGCTAAAGCCTTTGAAAGCCTATATAATTCCATTGTGTTTTCTAATTTTAAGGAGCCATTGTGCTGCACATCATATTTTATACAGTCATAAATATCAGGAATTTTGCTAATATCATATCTTCCATTTTTTGTTTTAAAGTCTTTTTCCAGCTTGGCCCATCTGCGCAGCATCAGTTCTAGTGTTTCACTGTGGTACAGCTGAATATCTGGATAGACACATATATCACATAAGTAATCAAGACCATCCATTTAATAAAAGGGTAATTTTAATTGCATGGTAGTAACAGTTGAATACAGAGGGATAAAATTAATTAAATAAGTTAATTGCATTATGCTAAGAAGAGGGGACAGGTGTGCACATGTTTAATTTTACTTCTGAAAGCATCACAGCAACATAGCTAAATTAAGATAGTAGAAAGCTTTGCTGCAGAAATGCACCACTTGCCCTCTAAGGAAAGCAACACACCATTAATGAATCTGTCCTTACAGCCCAGAAGTACAAAACACACAACAAAAATAAGCCATAAAAAATTTCTAGGAGAGAGGAAGAGGAACAGGACAACATGTCTGTTTTAGAACAGGCTCCCTATCCCATTTCCCTCTCTCTCTCTCTCTCTTGCACTTGTCAACAGCAAGAGCCAAAAGACTAGTAGAAAGGATGGCTTATCCACACTCCAGGACAGGAGATTGGACCAAACAGACAAAACCCACTGATGCTTTGTACAGTGCATACTATACACTGCTGAGAATGCTGATAGCAAATATTCCAGTATTTAGCTAATACCAAAAAAGCACTGTGCCCACTTCAGGCTCTAGTTTTCCCGTCTCATTGCTTCACTACTGTTAATATTGACCATCATTATACCACTACACATCACAAAGCAAGCAACAGCTGTTCAGCAAAGATAGTCAAACATAAAAATGCACCTCTGTAACTTAGCTTTGGTATCATCTATTTTTTATATTACTTTTGTGGACTGCTGAGTTTCAAATAATTAAGACCAGAATTTCTGCAGACATTTGAGGACTAGCCTAGACATGTGACATCTGAACACCACAAAGAACCCTTGCGTGCAATGTGACCACATCTTCCTCCTGCTTTTACTCTAAAATAATGCATACAGAATAGACTTGTGAAAATTCCTAACCCATTCTTGACTAAAATTCTGCTAAAAGCAAATTTAATGAAGAGAAGTTATTTCACAATTTCTCTGAGATACACACGAGAGAAACTAAATACAACTACAAAAATATTTAAGTACCTGCAGACTTTGGATCTTCCATTCTTTGCCTGATCTGAGAAGTCAAGCTCTGGATCAAGGAATAGACCTTGTCACACGTCTTCACGGGATTTTTAATAACTTGCATTGATTTTATCAATGAGATGCTTCCAGATGGAGTAAGCTGCAGTTGGAGATAAATACAAAATTATCTAAACAAACTGACTAGATTTGAAAGAACTGGGGAGATAAGATGGATGGTATGAAAGATTCCAAGTATTGAAGAAAAAACATTCAGACAGGTGGCTATTAATTTTTGAAACCATTTCTCAATTATCTACTCCCATTGAGGCGTTAGGAAAAGAAAATGTATCAAAAGCTAGTAAGATTTATTAGAGATTCAAAGGTGACAAGAAATTCACAGGGCAACTAATTCTATACAGTAAAAATAAACAGTTTCAGGAATTTCTAAAACTCTTTTTTTGTTCCAAGACAGGAAAACTGGAAAGACATTTAAAATTTTGTACATACTTAGCAGCTTTCCATAACTTCCTTTCAAATAATATTGTATTCTAAACCTTACAAAAAAATCTGTAGGAAATGTTATTATTAGGCTACATGCCTCACAAAATACTTTCTGTTCCATGAAGTATCCTCTTTAGCATAACTGGAAGGAAGAAACAGATTTGCAAGATCAGTTGATACCTGGAAAAAAGTTTGTCTCTTCCTGTTTTAGGTTTTTGTTTCTACAAGACTGTAGCACGCAAACACAAATGAAAAGAAACCCTTTAAATGCACATACATCAAAAGCATACAAAATACCATTTAGAGCTGACTTAATTCTAGAAATAGTAGAAGCTACAAATTATCAGCATCAAGTTGAGCACTACTAACATCATTATTTCAGAAGTCTGCATAGTCCAAAGTAAGCCAACAATGATATTAAACAATAATTTATATACTTAACACACATACATATTTGCACTTTCTCCAGTTTCCTCAAATGCACAGGATTATTTGGATATGGAAAACTTCTGCCCTTTACCTATGAGTAAGAAGTTCCTACCTCCCAATTATGACCAAGTAAATAAAAAGGAAAGGTGCTCTAGCACAGAAAAGAACCACACATACTGTTTTCCCAAAGCAAAAAAATTACCACTTTACAACCCTAAAGGTTAGCTGCTTTCACCTAACTGTCTTAGACAAGCGTGCTCTATTAGTTTTAGCCACCTTTCAAATCTGATTACATCTGTTTAGCAAAAAGAAGGGGAGATCTTGTACCCTCGCACTTTTTCCAAGTACTGCTGAATCCACTGCTCACAACGGTTTGGATGATAATTTCAATCTATATGTTTAAACAAATCTACATACGGTATACATGCAGGGGCGGTAAAGTTATTTTTCAGCAATTTGCACTCAATATTTTTTGAAAATAGCAGCTTAAGCTTAAGCCTCAGACTTGTATTTAGTTGTTATACCAGAAAGAGTAAGGTCAATTGAAAGAGAAAGAAGTTTCTTAACAATAACAAACATTACTTACAGTTAAAATCAGCATGGATTATATTAATAGGCACTAATTTAGCATGTTAGTGAGATATTTTATTTCACAATTAGGAAGTATTCTACTGGTTTTCAGCATCTTAGTATTCTTAAAGTCAAAAAAGGGTCTTTTAGTAGATTAAATACTGAAAAAACTGCAGTAGGCAGGCAATATGTTTTGTAGCACTTGATTCTGTCTAAGTCAAGATTACAGGAAAAGAAAACAGCAGTTTCTTGAATAATTGAAGTATTTCTAAGGGAACAGTGAAAAAGATTAAAGAATGAGGTCCCTGTCCACTCCTATTTCAAAGTTTGTGGCTATTCTGATTACTCAATAAGCAAGACAGCTTAAAATATCTAATTTCACAATTTCTACCGCTTCCTCTGCAGTTCAAACTGCTTGCAAGTACACATGTAACTTTTCATAACAGACATATAAACCTTACTTTTATACAAGCATTTGAGTGGCTATTTATTTAATTTCATAAGAAAGTAATCATATGCTAACCTTATCGTAGTCATCAGCAGTAAATTCTCTGTCTCTCTGGAGAATTTCATGAAGCCTTGCTTTAACACGATGCTGACAGCTGCTTAAAGAATCACTGTCACTGTCCAACAGACCATTCATATTAGCACTTTTTACCATCTGGACAAGAATAGGTGTCAGCTCACCTTCTAAGGCCAGCAGTCCCTGAAGCAAATAATACAATTAATCAGGCAAACATATAAATGTAAGAGTATAGGAATATCTTAAAATAACACCTGAAATACTAGTTTAAACTCAAGATTCACTTGCCTATGGGTTAGACAAACAGGGAACTTGGCAGACAATGCAGAAATGGCCCTCAAAACTCTGCCTTGGTGTGCAGGACTGCTAGTTGGTGCAATAGTGATGGTGACATGTTGTAGAGCATGCTCCCCAGCACCAGCTGAAGTAACCCTAGCATGTCAGTGGTGCCTACATTGCTCCTGGGAGGCCACAGCTGTTCAGTTCTTGGGCTGCAGGGAGTGCATGGTGCCCTCTTCCTGAAGCTAGGAGAAACAGCACTCTGACTTGTGGGGTATATGCTCTTCTCAAGACATCGAGTCACCATAGAGTAGTTATGGGAAGACTTAGCAAACCAAACAGCATCTAGGAGGACAAACAGGAGATAGGTAGGGTCTTTGCAGAGACCCTACAGAGGCAAAAGCCTAAGCCCTGTGGGGCACAGAAGGAAAATCAAAGGCTGCAGTTGAACAAGAGGTGAATGAAGATTTTCAAGATGAAGAAGGCTGGAAACTTTTGTGACTTTTCTGGCCGCAGAAGGGCTCTGGGATAAGGAATGGAATGGGGTGGTGTCTCCTCAAGCCTGCAGCATGGAAATACACATAAGAAATAAGAAGTCTGAATACTTACAGAACTTTAAGTTCTTTAAGATAACAGCGCTGTGATGGAATAGATCACATGAATGGAGTTTTGCTACAGCTAGACTGGAAAGGACTAAGGTATCTTGCTAGGTCAGTACAATTAAAACCTGTCTGCACCTGCTCACAGAATTCCAAAAGCTTGGCACATTAATTGGATACTTTTTCACATTGAACTACCCTGTGGACTCCAATAAACCATAAACCTCCCCCAGTCTTCAAAACAAAAAACAAACTTTAGAACATCAGAATTTTTAAAACTGAAAATACAATTTCACATTGTACCTTTGCAAAAGCTGCTGCAGTCATCTGAACTCGTCCCTCATCAGAGGCATATATTTTGAGATCATGTCGGTAAGTGCTATGTAATCTAAGTAAACCGCATCCAGGAAATCCAGCATAATCTCCTACCAAATAAACATTTTGCTTGAACTCTCATTTTGCACTTGATTATCTTCAAAAGGGTTTTACGTCATTTAACCCTCTTTTTTTTTTTACCTTGTCCACCTGGATACATACACCTGAAAGCTCTTCCAAGCTCCTCTGCTTGAACCCTGCCTGCAGGGGTCAATTCTCCTCCCCATTTTAGAACTAGAAGCAAGGATGGCTCATTTCTTCTATTATCTAATTGTACACAGAGAGAGGAGATTAGTAGTGAAGTATATTATAAATATTTTATTTTTTTAATAAAAACAAAAATATTTGGACTATGCAGTGCTTCAGTAAATATTCGGAAAACATAGAACTGGAAAAATAAATGGTCATATAAACAGAGAAATGTGAAGTAGCTGAATTACAGAGAAAACATAAATGAAAAACATTTAGCATGAAATCTGAAACAAAAAGTAAATTGAGACAGAAATATTGAAACACGTTGGATGCCAAATACCCTACAGTTATTTCAGCCAGTAACCATGGGTCTAGAAACATAAAAAAGCTTATATTTTTAAAGATAGGGGAAATTATTTTTCCCATTCCAGCCCCAAAATAATGTTTTTGGTGAATCACTTAAGCTTCTTTTCACTCTACTTTTCGGTTATAAAAAAACCATTGTTAGAATACAAATTTACTACACAGTTTTAGGTGTACAATTCAGTAGATTAAGAGATTCTGAATGTCTGTCAATAATACAAACAATCATTCAAAACAGCATATTCCTTTTTTTCAACATGAAGACACGCTATACACAAATACGTGACTATTTAAACACACATGATACTAAGTGATTAGGTGCAAAAGTAATACAATACCTTCCTCTTCACTCGAAGTCTTTGGGCAACCATGAGGAAGATACGTTAATTGAACTTTGCGGTTTATGCCTGAAAAATGCCCATACCTGAAGTAGGAACCAAGGAAAGTGAGAATGGAAGAGGGACAGAAACATTTTAAATACTTTCCTTCAAACCTGCTACATTCCTATAGCAAGACATAATAAATCTATGCTGGACATTGAATTGTGCTTTTGACCACCATTTATTGAAGCAGTGCTTAGAACAAACCTAATTTAACAAGCACAAAATGACTATAGAAACATCAACCATTATATAATGAAGCATTTAAACATACTACCTCCTACCTTTTTTCATAACACTGAACATAAAACTGGAAAAAAAAAAACATTTGCAGATGGCATGACTAATTTATCTATTCAGATCCACTACAGTAGCTATCAGTATTCAGAATCTGATCTGCCAGCATAGATGGCCACTATTTTGTTAGCCAATTAAATTCTCAAGCAGAGAATGTAGCAATCATTATAATTTTCAATAATAACTGTCTTTGCCCTGATTTTTTTTAAGTTGAAGTTACCTACTACTATTCGGAGTTCTGAGACTCTAGATCTTTAACAAACCTTGAAGCCTGAGGTTTTTGGTTTGTTTGTGTTTTTTTGAAATTATTAAATATTTCAGGTTTAACAAACAAAGACTTAATTATTTGGAATCCTCCAAGTTTGCTGTAAGTAGTACACATGGTGAAAATACTTACTGGCTCCATCAGGCTTCACTATGTCAAATACTGCAAGAAGCAGACCCTGCACTCAGGTATTTTTAAGTTTAAAAAGGAGATAGAACTCAAGATCAAAGAAAATAACTTTTTAATGAAGGAAGAATACTAAGACACTAGAAAAAGCAGCAAGAGTAATTCAAAAGATGATAAAAGTAGAGAGATGGCCCAACTCTCCTTCATAATCTGAAATGTGATATTTTTTCTCTTGATAACCCTTATGCATGAATTAATATTCATCACATATTTGATAACCATTACCATCCAAGCAGCAACTGGTCAAATAGGTCAAAATAGCAGACACAACTTTGCTGCTACGAAGCCTGAAAATTAGACACTTACATTTCTAACACAGTCTTTAGCTGTTCCAGTTTTGCTTTACTTTCTTCAATTTCAGAATCATTGTTTTGCCCAAGTTCTACAAGGAGTTGTCTTGCTATATCGAGCACTTCCTAAAGAAAGGAAACATAGCATTTACTTAAATAAATAATTCTTTACTTAAAAATACCACAGGAAAAAAAAAAAACCAAACTTGCCTGCAACTGTTTTGGTTTTTTCAGTTTTAGTTTTCCAGATTTATATCCATCACATTTTTCAAAGAGATCAAAAAACCTTTATGAGAAAGAATATTGATTTAAAATTCCAGTTAATAAGTTAAAACACTACTTGAACAAGTGACTCTTAAAGTGTTCTGAAACTAACACCTTTACACTATTTGAAAAGCATGTTAAGATCTACACTACAGAGGTCAAACAAACCTTTCTTTAAATCCCATTTCCCAAGAAAGTCTTCAACACATTACAGAAACAAGAGCACTAAAAATGTTCCCTTACTGACTGGCTAAGAGTTTTTAAAAAAACCCAGATATTCTATCTATCAAATGACATAAAAATGAAATATACAGCTACGTCAATTCTTAATTTTCAAGAATGACCCTCAACAGAAGTAGCAAACAAAAATACCAAAGGAGTGGTCCTGCGAATTTATAGCATATATCTCTGAATGCAAGAATCCAGTACCAAGACAAATAATCACTTTTTACTAAAATTGCACTTAATTCCAAGTCAATTATGTAAGGCTCTTTATGAATGCTAACATAAAGATGGTATCTACCAGAAATTCAGAGTCCTCAAACTTTGTCAAAAGACAAAAAAGAGGTGCAGCAAGATGACAGCTTACACAAGGACAGTTCTGATACAAAGAGAAAAGCAGAAGTCAGAGTCAAATGCTGAACCAGAAATATTCTCTGCTGCATTATTTTGAATAAAGATATCCACAAGCATATTTTCATTAAGATCAAGGAGGACTGTCCACAAGGCACAGCATGTGATGAAGAAACTCTGCACAAGTAATTTGACAGTCTTGTTAGAAAGAGATGCACACTTGTTAATTAGCTGCAACATCAGTTAGATTTAAAACACAATAAAACAAAAAAACCCTTTTATGATGAACTCCTGTTCAATTCATTGCTTGCATATTCAAAAGAGGCAAGCTCTGCTCTAGAGCATCCAGACTAATTTTTAACAAAATTGTACTTACTTTTGATGTTTTACTTCCATTTTCATTTTTTGTTTTGGTGTTCGGTCCCCATGGCGTATTACAGCTATAACACATCTAAGCTCCATCCTGAAATGCCAAGAGAGTTATAGTTCACAATTCTATATATAGGATCTTTTATTTAATGTTAAACCACCACAAATCAAGACAATCGATGAAATCGTAGTTATCTGACATAACTACAGAAGTGATGGATGGATACGCAAGAATGTAAAGTTAACTGAAAATGATGTTAAGGTAAAAAACATAAATATTGATTTTAAGACTCAAGTAACTACAGAAAATCTATTTTAAGTAGATTTTAAAACAACAATTTTGAGGTTCATTAAATGACAGAGCATGTTTATTAGAAGCGCATATTAAGTTGGTGCTGGAACAATGATTATCAGTTAAGGAAGCTAGGCATAAAAGACTACACTTGAAAATCTGCTGTTCTATACTCAGCTTGACTAAGGGTCAGAAACTTTGACTGTTGGCATAGCAAGTGTGATTCCTTCCTTGTTTCATCACACAAAACAAGCGTTCACAGGCCAAAGTGGGCACACCTTGTGAAAAGAAAAAAAGAATTCACACAAAAGTTATATTAGGAGGTTGCACAATTCAGGAGTAGCTATTACTTCCTTACATTGTTCCAGAGGTGGTTGGTACAATAGGGATGTCTTCAGCTTCCAAAGGAATCGACCATGGTATCTGAAACTGGGGAGCAAGTTCTCTCATTATGATATTTCTAAAAAAAGGGGGTTAAAAAGAAAAAAAAACATTAAGTTTGAAGTGTGGCTTATACAACACATACAAACTCCAAAGCAAATAGAGAAAGCATACATACATTTTTATCAAAGTGGTTTTAGAGTACGAGCAGTCATGAGCCTCTAGGTGCATCTTTTTCTTTTAATTGTAAAATAAAAATCTAAACAATTTATAGCTACTACAACTGCTACAGAGACATCAGCCTAACGTCCCTGGACTTGTAAGAAACCTCAGTTTTTCAACTCCAGTTCCTAAAAGAGTTCCTCAAATATGATTTATTCTTGTTTATTTGAACACTCAGATACCTGACTCCACTGCCTAACTGAAAGTTCCCGATAATCAGCAAGCCATTCACATCAAACAGTAACTAGTACCTTCAGTAGTAATTTCTCAAAAGCTTCTGTGATAGAACTGGAAAAATAGGCAGTTTTCAGTCATAACTACAAACTTATGCTTCCTACTACAGAAGGTTGTTAAATCTTGCTGACATTCTGTTTTCCAAGTATTTCATCAAAATATCCTGAAGTTCAGATTAATATCTACATAAGCAGGAATACCACTGAGGAAAAAACTGTGTATCCTAAAGTAGCATAACCCCAAATTTAATTTCTAAAAAGCTTAAAAAAAAATCTGCTGTTACTTAACACTGCAATGAATTACCTTAAAAATAAAGCATAAGGAACAAATGATGAGGTAACTTTTTCTAGAGAATTCAACAGCTACAACAATTTGAATACAGAGAAAAAAATGGATCTGAGAATGGTAACTTTACCTCAAAAAGTGGCCTAAAACAACAGGAGTACGGTTGTTATCTAGGATTTCAGCTTAGCTCTTCCTCCATTTAATAAGAATCACAGAATCAGAGAATGACCTAAGTTGGAAGGGATCCAACAAGTATCATCAAGTCCTATCCCTGCATAGGACAATCCCAACACTCACAACATCTGCCTGAGTGCATTGTCCAAATGCTTCTTGAATATTGCTACACTTGGTGCTGTGACTGCTTCCCTGAGGAGCTGCTCCAGTGCTCCATCGCCCTCTGATTGAAGAACCTTTTCCTTATACCCAACCTAAACCTTCCCTGGCACATCTTTCTGCCATTCCCTCGAGTCCTATCATTGCTCACCAGAGAGAAGAGATGCCTGCCCTCCTCCTCCTCCTGTGAAGAAGTAGTAAACTGTTATGGGGTCCCCACTCAGTTTCCTCCAGGCTAAACAGATGAAGTGACTTCAGATGTTCCTCATATGACTTCCTCGCTAGATCCTTCACCAGCCTCGTGGCCCTCCTCTGGGCACTCTCAAGTAGCCTGATGTCCTTTTTATACTGTGGCACCCAAAACAGCACACAATACTTGAAGAGGGTCGCAACAATGCAGAGTAGAGCAGGACAATCACCTCCCTTGACTGGCTGGCAATGCCATGCATGATGCACCCCAGGACACGGTTGGCTCTCTTGGCTGCCAGGGCACACCGCTGGCTCATGTTCAACTTGCTGTTGACCAGAACCAGCAGATCCCTTCCCACAGGACTGCTTTCTAGCCTCTCACTCCCCAGTCTGTATGTATATCCAGGGCTGCCGTGTCCCAGGTGCAAAACCTGGCATTTGCTCTTGTTAAACTTCATCTGGTTAGCAATTGCCCAGCTCTCCAGTTTGTCAAGATCCTTCTGCAGGGCCCCTTTGCCTCAAGACGGTCAACAGCTCCCCCCAGTTTTGTGTCATTAGCAAACTTAATTACTAAACCTTTGAATCCTGCATCCAGGTCATTTATGAAGATATTAAAGAGTACCGGCCTTAAGATGGATCCCTGCAGAACTCTGCTAGTGACTGGTTGCCAGCCAGACGGTAACGTTGTTCACTATGACCCTTGAGTCCTGCCCATCAGCCAACTGCTCACCTACTGTATTATGTGTTTATCCAGCTGTGTGCTGGACATTTTGTTTAGGAGGATACTATGAGAGACAGTACCAAAGGCCTCGCTGAAATCCAGAAAAATTACATTGACTGGTTTTCCTTGGTCAACTAGGTGGGTAACCTTGTCCTAGAAGGAAATTAAATTTGTCAGACAGGGTCTTCCCTTTATAAACCCATGCTGGTTGGGATCAAGTGACTCTGTTGTCTTTCACGTGTTTTTCAGTAGCTCTCAGAATACTCTTCTCCATAATCTTACCAGACACTGAAGTGACTATCAGGTCTGTATTTACTGGGATCATCCCTGCTGCCCTTCTTGAAGACTGACACAACACTTGCCAGTTTCCAGTTAACTGGTACCTCTCCAGCTTCATTGAGGGAGATCTCACTATGACATCATCTAGCTCTTTAAGTACAGGGATTCAGCTGGAGCAGCAAATCCCGCAAAAGTTCGGAGTTGATTCGGAGTTTATCATTTGCACAGTCCTGGTCCTGTAGCCCAGGGCTCTGGGGGAAGGGTAATCCCAGACCATTTGATGACGCAGAAATTTATGCTGTATCTCATCAGTGCAATCCTACTGTAAAACCAGTTTAATTGACCAAAACGGATCAAACTACTTGGAGGGCAACATTTCATCGGCATAAAGTTACTACCCAATTCTGTATGACCCCTAATTACAATTTTTTTGTTCCCACTAGCAAAGAGAAGACAGTATAACAGAAGACACCCTGATACATCAGTTTGGATTTACCAGTATGAAATCCAGAAATATACAAGTATTTTTCACAATGTATATTAATTTGGACACACACTAAACAACAGTGAGCATAATCATCCAGCTGTGCTTCTCTGCTTGAAAAAAATCTCAACTACCTTTAAGAACTTAATCTGGCTTTCAAAATACTTATTCAGTTAGTTTTAAGTGTTGACGAAACACTCAGACTCAGAGGTTTCAGATTATTTTAGGAATAAGGAACTTATTTAGGATTTATTTATTTATTCAGGATTCTTTTCAATATTATATTTATTTTGTTAATTAATGACTTATTCTTTGTGATATTTAATTTTAAATAATTAATTTAGACAAAGGAGTACGTAGTACATAAACTGTAGTCAGATATAACAGAGTGAATAAACAAAACTCCTGAAATAAATCAGTAAACTCTTACCCCAGTATCTTAGCACAATCATCATAGTATTTCATGGAGTTTTTCACAAAACTGAAGCCATTGACATCACAGACGTAGGACTGTCCATTAGCGCGCAGCAAATCAAAGCCACAAACTGTTTGCTGGTTTTAAGAATAGAAGTTGAAGTCATTGATCACCTTCTTTAGGACAGTTTAAATAAACTTTATATTTTAACATGGTATTCATCTCAAATATGATAGACTTCATACTTAATACCTTTTGCCAGTTCCATGCTGGGTTTGCTCACATCATGCAAACGTCTTCCTATTTTAAACTTTATATCCCTAGTTTGATTCTACTCTTCCTAAATATCTTGAAGGTCAACAGCATAAGCAATGATGTGTCTACAAATTCCCTATTCTGACAGTGTTCTCCCTCTATACGTAGTTTTTAAGGGTGGCAGGCAAGAAATGACAAAATATCAATAAAAACACTTTTGTCCAAATTTAAATTTGACAGGCTAGTTTTCACATCAACATAATATTGACTTTATTAGTACAGAATACTAGATGCTATTCCAACAGATTACTTTTTTAGATCTCAAAAAACCACTTCTTTAGGTGTTAAGAGATTCAACCCCACAGGTGCCAGAATGCCACCATAGTTACACACTGTAATGTGATGTCTTGAACAATGGAATCTTAAAACTATACGAAAATGGAAACTATCAAAAACTTTAAATAAGGACCTAGTCACATCAGTGACAAATTAAGAGTTAATTGGGCCCAAAGTAAACATCAGCTAACAAAAGTTATAAAAACTTGACTACTGAAAAGGTGTTTCCCTAAATCCCTAACAAAATGTGTGACTGTATTACGTACAGAACAGACACACCATGGATGAGTAAAGCACAACAGCAACATGCAAATTGAGGAAACTCACGCAATATAATCAGCCCATCCAGAATTTTTCTTAATTCATTAAAGGAAGAATTCTTCTAGATTAAAAACCAATGTGGATATGGGAGTTCAAATTCTCCCCTTCCTAGGAGTTCTGCAGCAATTACCACTGCTGGCTCTGTGCAGTAAAACACTGTGGAAGTTTCATATAATAAACAATTAACTAACCCTAAATGTTTGATCAGATAGGAAAGTAATCAGCTTACTTTAAAGGCAAGGCATACTTTCCACGCAATTAACTTCTCTCTTGCATTCAGGATGACTGGATACCTCACTTCTTTTCCTTCGCTATCTCGTTCTACCTTGCCATCCAGGGCTGGAGACTTACGAGCTTCAGCGTGAGCATAGTCTGGACCTACTGTGTATACCTTTATCGAAAAACAGGAACTCTTGATAAAGTGCAATTAATTTATATTATATGTAGGCATACATTTTGCTAAATTTATCTCAAATGTGATAATGACTTTAAAAGATACTAGCTGCTTTCATCGTTGAAAAGGCCACTTGGAAGTACCTTCCTCAATGACATTCTCTGCCTTCAGAGAACATCCATCATTTACTCACAACCTAGGATAAACCAAGAGGAGAAAACAGCTGGAGCACAGGTAAATAAAAAAAAAAAATTCTGAAACTTGATGAATAAAAATTAATTTCTTTGTTATGGTGTTACAGAGGTTAAAGAATAATGTTTCCCTCTAAAAAACATCTGCAGAACCTGGAGAGCACATTAACTTCAGAATTATTTCTGTTTACTTGATTACGGAAGTCTGGCTGAAGGACTGTATGATTATCTTCATTAAGAAATATCTTCATATTTAGGCAGAACTAAACATAGATCTGCCCAGTTTTAGTATGACAAGGCAGGGGCTTGAGACAATGACTGTGTCATCCACTCTGCTGCTCGATGCTCACTGAAATGACTGGGGCATACACTAGAGGAAATGTCAACAGCTCTCAAAAATGGGTTACTGTCACTTTAACTAAAACCAAAACTCTAGGTTTCAATTAAAAAGTATTTGACTAAACCAGATGACTGCAAATATTGGCAATTTTGTCAATTCAGGTAAGAGGGCCAGTAGGGTGAAGCTGGCTAATATAAAGCTGAAGTCTCATTACTTTACAAATATCCATTATTTATTTTGGATGTTAGAAGTCCTCAGCTGCTGTTTGAGGACCACAGTATAACAAGTAGTTAGAATAGTTGCCACCCCTCAATTAATTTGCTTCTCTTCATGTTGCAATACATTTTTCTTTTTAGAAACACTTTGTACAGGTCTTATACAGACATCTGTAAACTCAGTATAACCTATTGCAAAGTGTTGCACAGTATAATTATCTGAAGAGTATAACATAAAAACACAGAAACCTAAAGAATGGGGAATTCGCCTGAGAACAGAAAATGAGCATTTCCCTCATGTATCACCAACTGTAAGAAGTTGACTGCATTTGATAAAAGGGGTCTTTGGCCTAAGATTGGATTAGATTGCACACTCTCCAAATCTCTGCATTTTGTCTAAATACAGTGCATATTATAAAACATTTGTTTTACATGTTTTGTTGGTTGGCTTAAAACAGCCAGAAGGAAAATAAAGGGAAAGAAAGCCATCTCCCTGCATTATTGGCTTAACATCTATTCTGTTATTGCTCTACTTCAGCAAGTCTTTTATGATACCTAACCGTTACACCTTTTAAGTAAATAAATGAAGAGTGAGAACAATTAGAGATAAGGTCAAGGTAATATTTTCTGCAACTTTATATAATTCTAGTAACTATCTTTTGTTTATTAATTAGAATACTAAGATACTTCTTAAACTATTTCAGTTACAGATTTCTTCATAACCTTTGGACAAAATATCTAGGTGGCATGTATCTGTTTATGCAGGAAGGTATATGCTGTTCTGGCACTAACACAACACAAAAAAGACAGACAATATCATGGGCAATAAGCCTCAAGCAGCTGATTCCAACAACAAAAGCAAAGCTGCTCTACATTGCAAGTACTGTGTTTACTTATAGAGTAAGAATTACATTCTTTACTTATGAGCTCTATCAAAACTTCATTAAAATTAATTCTTGACAGAAAGATATAATTTCATCTTTAAAACTGACACTTGATTGTTCTAAATATAAATAAGAGCTACAGTTGTCATACCTTCACATCAGTGCCATCGGTAGGCATGAATTCCTCGTAAATATAGGAGCCTGTTTTTCTCACACTGCTTTCAGGGGAATAAACACTGCTTCTGCTGCCAATCTGAAATGAATACTTTTCTATTAATAAACTCTCAGGCTACTGCCTGAGAAACTTTAAAACCCCTTAAAATAACACACCTGTACTGGAAAAACACTCCAAGTACCAAATAAAGAAGGCTTTGATTATTCCCTGAAGATTTTCATAAGATTCTAAAAGTGCAAATAGTGTACTCTTCTTTTACCTATAAGAATCTGCAGGGGCTGACAATCTACTGCAAGGAACAAAGGTCTTCATTCAATCTAAACATTCTACAGAAACTCATTTTTCTTATCTGCCACTGCTCCTGCACAAGCAGGACATGACAAAACAGGTCTCAGCTACCATATGGATAGGACAGAATTAATACGCAATTCTATTAGACATCTACAGCTTTTCAATAGCTTTAGTACAATACCCTCACCTTTCGAAAGAGCCTCTGGCTTCCACCTCCAGCAGATGTTGGATAATAAATGTAAACATTGTGGTCCTCAGCACTAACTGGTTTTTCTACAAAAGGCTTTTGGAAAACTTCTCCATTCACTTCCACATGATCTTCTCCTTCAATCAAGTTGCATTCTGAAGAAATAGTGCAAACAACAGAGATGTTATAATACATTCACAGAATGAGCTTATCAGAGATTTTGGGTAATTTTGCAAGTTGAAATAAAAAGATTATATTAGATTTTTCGTTCTCTGATTTGTTACTGACTGCACAAAGACTTGATGATCACATGCTAAACATGTCTGCTGTACCATGTCTGTATTACGCCACTTTAATACTATGTTCCAGGACTTCTGTTGATCCCTCAGTGTCAGAGAGGAAATTGTCTTCTACAGGTACATAAGCTTGCATAGGTGAAATTGTTTTGGAAATGTTTTGAAGGAAGGGGTGGGGCTGTTTGTCTCTTTCTTCAGGGTCTTTCTCTGAAATATCAGAGAGATATCAGATGGACAGCGAACATGGTGTCGTGCCAGATGCAACAGTACTTTCAATGGGCTGAGAACGGTCTCATACTGAGTGATTGATTCACCTTGCAAAGAGGATTACATCTTCTGGAATCAGAAATCTCTTCACTACTGATCAGCTGCATGCATCAGCTTTTATTTGATTTTTGTAGCATAAATGAAACCTTCTCCCCTAAATTATGCAGGTACTTTAACCTAAAATTCCCTACCTCTTAAGATATACACCACATAATACTTCAATTTTCCTTATTTTTTCTTATCTCCTATTCTTGTATCTCGACCTGTTTTTTCAATCTCCTATGGTTGCTGTAAGTCTTCCTTTAGTAGAAAAAACCATTATTTTTTGGGGGGTTATAGAAAAATTAATTCCAATTTATATTCAGAGCATATCATCTGCTGATTTCTCTGGACTGGATTTCCCTTACCTGATAGCTTGCATTTAGAAGGCAAAAACATTCAATAGTCTGACCTGGTCTGTCAATATTACTTCCCTAAGAAAAATTACCAATTATTACAGGTAATGTAACATCACGCATGCTGATGTCTCTTTGGTGAGATATTAGAATCTCAGTTTGATTTTGGAGACTCGTATTCTATTCTATGATGCCCGTAAGAGGATTGTGACCCCAGTTTTCAGAATCATGCTTTTCACATGCGTATTTGTACTGCCTTTGGCTGGGATGGAGTTAATTTTCTTCACAGCTGCTCGTATGGTGCTACATTTTGGATTTCTGAACAAAATAGTCTAGATGTTTTAATTACTACTCAACTGTGCTTACACAGTGTCACATACTGCCCCCAAAGCTAGTAGGGGTTAATCCACAGTAATGCTTTAAATACTGGAGGAGAACTCATCCTTGAGTGAATTAATTGTCTAGCAAATAAAATTCAGCTTCCGCTATGTATGTACTGTTCCGCAAAGAAAACAAAGAGAGGACAATGCTACTAATTCATAAATTTTTTACCTTGTGGATTGTTTGGATCACGGTTTAGAACTGCATAGCGAGGAAGTAAAATCCCTTCAGCTTTAAGAATACCATATACTTCTCTCCTAGAAGAAAAGAAGAAAAGCTGCACAGTAAGACAGCAAATCCCACCAATATTTGTATTTTATAGTCCAAGAGTAAGGGAGGAGAAAAATACACTTTGTTCTCTATAAATTCCACAGAATAAGATTACATAGAACACTACTTATTAATACAATGCTTTAAAAATCACTGACACAGGTGTATCTTTGCAGTTATCAATAACAATAAAATGTCATTTGCTATATCAGTCTGATAATGCAACAGCAATTTACATAGAACAGTTCTCTTGTTAAAAAGTAGATTATCAACACAAAGACTTGAAAAACTTTATAGTGGACAGCATCTGAAGGCATCCAAAATACCCGGTCTTGCTCGCTGTTCAGAAGGGCCCAATGTTCATGCATTTTGCTCGCTATTGTCTCATTAATATTTGCTATGCATGATTGCAGCCCCGAAAGAAAACGAACTTTGAATAATCACACGATCTTTGAATATAAAAAATTTCTGTTCCACTTAACAAAAACTTCTTCCACTTAACAGATTTTTAGTAAGTCACATGAATTTTACAATTATAGGAGGTTGTACAGTTACTATATATACCTATGTTAAACATATTTTCAGAGTTTAAACTTTCTTATTTGCTAAGCTTTAGACAATTGTATCACTGAATTTCTACTTTGGTAAATCTTCACATGTATCAATATAAAAACAGTAAAAGAAAAACACACTTAAAGACATACCCCAGAAACCCATGCATACATTAATAAAACAAATTTTACTTAGACTATTGTACAATACACTGGAACTGCTGCTGTACAATACCAACAGATTCTCACAGTCTCCAACTTAAAAGTAGCTTGCTGTTTACAGGTAGTTAGTATTACTTACCTGTCTTGTATGTGATACTGCATATTCAAGTCATTGATTATGAATGGATTCCTGAGCTTTGCATAAGCAACTGCTTTGTCCAGTGGAAACCCTAAAATATTTATTAAGGCAAATAAAGCAAAACCACAAGATATACCAACACAAGTAAAGAGTTTGGAATTTTCATATTCCAGCTTTAGAGCATAACCAGAAATATAACTAAAGTGGGAGGATGCTCCCTCAACTACATATCCATGTTACATCAGCTTAAAACAATCAAGAAACTACAGACTGATCTCAATATAGGCTGCCAAAAATTGTTGTCCTGTCTGCAGTTCCCTCCTCTTCATTCCACATGCCCTTCACTTCACTTCCATAGGGTCAGAAAAAAGGTTTTTATTGCCTCTGCCTGAAAATACGATTTTTAACTTCAGTCTGCTCATCCTTGGATCACTGCCTAGCCCCACAAAAAAACCCTAGCTATTTACAGAAATACATGAACAAGGGGTGAGATACGCAACACTACAACTAAGAAAGTAGTATGCCTCCACAGCTCTTGGATCAACTAAGTATTAGATTACCACTCCAATAACTCCACAAATATTTACCAATGGAAGAACTGTTTTAAATACTATGTCAGACATGACTCTGTGAAACAAAGAAAACAGTATCTTTTTAAATGCTTGTATTTTAAAAATCACTTCTGTTACATTAAACAAGACAAATGAATCACTTCCTAGGAAAATCCAATAAAACTATAAGACCAAAAAAAAAGAAAAAAGACCTTCAAACTGGTTAAAGTATTTAGTTGTCAAAAAAATTTAAGGAATTATTACATTTACCTTTAGAATGGAAAGAAATGAGACAGTCACATAAGGGCCAGTTTTCTACTGGCTCATTCAAGATAACATCCTCTTCAAATACTACCACAGTTATGTACTTAAACATGGAAAGGCGTTCAAGAATTTCTTTCATTGGTTTGGACTTAGATTTCTTAGCCATTGAACAAATCCCAACTGCAATTTGTCTTTCTGGTGGCTGAAGAGTTGGAGGAAAAACAATTATTAAGTTTTCTCATAAAAAAAAAATAAAGGGTTTAGCAGCATAATACTACAGCAGATATTCTCTGTTAAATTCACATAGTTTGTTTTTTAATCAGTTAAATTGCTAGTAAGTAACAAAATGCAGCATGACAGCACACCACACTTTTCATCCTTATGAAAAATGAAACAACTCTACACTACTTTTTGTAAGCATTGTTTCAGGAACAAATAAATAGGATCAGAATCTAAGTCAGAAATGTCAAATCTGAATATCATACTTATGACTTAAACTAGCAATTTCTTTTTAAACTATTTACGTTTTCTACGTCTATTTAGTAGTCACAAGACCTCTCATCTTATTACCTAGTATTAAAAGTGAATTACAAAAAGGAAAACTAGTAAACCAGAAAATACTATTCGAGATTTATGAGCTATTTTGTGCATAGACATTTAATTTTTTCTTCCATGTGCTCTGTATTTTCTTTCATGTTGGAAGTCTTTAAAAATTTCTTTCTCCCAAAGGCATTCTTAAGTGCAACAGTCAACTTACTTCTCTGTCTAAAAGGAAACAAAAACCCCTCAAACCCAGAACAACCCTTTAGTTCAACTTACTGCTCTTTTAAACCAGCCAATTACCTACTCTTGCTAAAATACACTGACTGAATTGAGCTCTCTTGAGGAGCTAATTTTGCACTACTCTGCTTTTCCAAGTTACCTTTAATCCTGGTGAAGTGTTTTATTAACACTTCCTTACATTTCCATGTTTTTAGACTTGCCTGCAACCAGTGGAAATTCAATCTGCCTATTCCCTATTCCTTTAATGTCAAACATAAGTGACAGATCATTACTTGAATATGAATAACTTCCCAATTCAGAACACCATTCAAGTAATAGATTTTTGTAAACCAGTGTTACTTCAAAGTAAAATAATAATAGAGAACATACAAAAGAGTACAAACATGCCCCTACAGTACATACAGAATCATACTCTTCGTCTTCTTCTTCCCCATGGTCATAGAAGTGTTCATAATCTGTAGATCTGGCTGAATCCAGTAATTCTTCTCCATCTTCTCCACCCACGAAGAATCTAGGAGGATCGTTCTCTGTTGCACTAACAGACATGGTTACAAGATTTCTGTAGATCTACGTAGAAACTGCAGCCACTTTGGCAGCTGAGATACTGGGCATATTTCCCGCTGACTCAGGAACATAGAAGTCCCTTGCTCTTTGATATTTGCTTGTGTGGTGTTGCCACTGCAATGACGTTGTCTGTCAGACACTGTTTAACTGGTATCACCTGCTCATTATTGGTTTGAGTTGCTGGTCCAAGAATCCCACAATACACCACTGCTTCCCCTGAGATGATACAACACCTTTTCAACCTAAAAGAAATATCCAAACAAACAACAACAAAAACACCCCACACTTGATAAAAGCACATAAAAATAAACCCTTCTCATTCAGAAAACGCATTTGGACATTTACATACCTCTGAGGAAAGCATCAGAAATAAAACCATGCACAATACATGCAGTCTACGCTTTTACTTGGATGTTTAGAGTAGGGGGAATAATTTTAAGCAATTTTCAAACTACTGGTGCAGACATTTTACAAACAGACAATATAACTCATGAAAGTAGGAACTGTCAAATACATTTTTTGTAACTTAAGAACGGTAAAGTGTAGCATATATCTTCTATATAAAAAGTAAACCAACAAAAATTACTTCCAATGTTTACAATATTTAACTCACCATCCCTTCATCTACTGTATTTTCTCCAAAAGCTTCCTGATCAAATGGCAAAAGAAAACAAACAAAAAATGCTAATGAAAACTATAAAGCCTTCATTAGGACTATTCTTAAACAGAAACCTATTCTTTCAAGAACTAAGTGAATCTGTCGTGTGAAAGCAGAATGTATGTGCCAGCTTGATCTTTCCTTATTTATTTCCAATAAAGTATTGCTTTATTTTCACACTGAAAAATTAATATTTACAGAGATGTACACAAGCATTGCCTTTTGTCAAAAGTACTTCTAAGCATTAATACACTAATGAACACGTATTTTACCCTTTTAACCAGTTGTGCAAAAAAAAAAAAATCTTGGCCAAATAACTTGTATACAAAACCAAAGACTCATAGCTCAGTCTTTGACTTTAACTAGGTAACCCATCTTGCTGTAAGTTGTGCATGGCTTTATACATTTAATTATAATCTATTTATTATTAATTTGAAAATTAATAAGCAGTTACTTGTTTAGACCAAACACTTTAAGTTATTAGTCAGACCATTATGTAAGTGACATTCAACAATGATGTCCCAGCAGAACTGAATGTGTCTTTAAATATCTGTCAAAACTACTTTGGCTCTTCTACTGAAAAAAGTGAAGCAATAGTGAATGCCCAATGGTGATCAACCATGCAGCTTCTTGTGAAAGAGGGTGGTAAACAGAGCAAAAGTTACCCAGAAAGAATTTGTCCTAAGTCAGAGAGCAACAGAGTTTCAAACAACAGATACATAAGGATCCTGGAGTAACAGCAGGGGATTAAAAAGATTCATTTCTTCAACATATTTGCTATATATCTGCTCTCCTTTAATTCTGCTAATGAAAATTTACTTTTCCTTATAATGTGAAACTGCAGCAATTTGTCCATCAAGCAACAAGAAAAGAAAATGAAATTTCAAAGATCTAATTCATCTTGCTCCTATAAGAGCTAGAAATTAAGTACTAAGAAAAAACAAACCAGCTTATGAAAGGGTGAAGAAAGTGAGCTCTCCAAATCCTATTTCTAGTAAGTGTCAGAAAGGACAGAGGTTATTACCAACACATACTGGCAACTAATACAGAATTTAGAAATCGTATTAAAAAAAAAAAAAGACTCAAAAACCCTGGTAAAGCCTGAAATGAAGTTTAACAGTTCCTCTTGCATCAGCTTCCCCTCAAAATGTCTAAACTCTATAAATGGGAAACAAGTGTCTTAACAGCTTTTTAAAACCTAATGCTTTCTTACAAAGAAGGAAAAGCAACCACCTAAAAGCAAGTCATCTAAAGACTTTTTTTAAGCTTTCCTTCCCCTACCTACTCCTGTAGTGCAGTTTGTGAGAGGAGTTTGTATGCCATCAATGACTAGTTATTTCAGGAGGATATCTGGCCCTACCGAAGGGTCTCAAGTGGTTACTTCTGAGAGCAAGTAGAAGCTTAAAGACTGAAGGAAAAGCACAACATACTTGTCTACAAATTACACAAAAAATCTGACAAGTTTAACTCCCTAACAAACCCATCTGAAACTCAGTGTTTTTCTACCTCTCTGGAGAGTGTTTGTGTTATTGGTGGCAAGTAGATGTGTCAACTGGAGTTTCCCTTGTGGAAAACAAGACTTCAAACAGTCACATAGTCTGATAGGAGTTAAAATTATTTTCTGCAAGTTTTATTATGTTGTTCGCCTGTCTGAAGGTGGATGAATTACTAGATTGCCACTCCATGCTATTGTCACTAGGCCCCAGAGTGTTCAAATAGTTTGTAAAAGTAAGACCAAAGACACAGGATCAAGAAAAAAGATACTGACACTTTTCACGCTTTTGAACTACTGCCTGGACTTAGTGAATTGCATATAAATTCTGACTGGTCATGTGTTGTAGTTTCAAGTTTTTCAGAATTTTTTTTCCCTTGCCAACATTGGGACTGGTGGGGGCGGGGGCCTGGCCAGCCCGGTGGGGACCTGCCAGTTCGCTGGGAGAGAGAGGAGGAGTGCAGTCAGCACCAGCTGGATTTCTCTGCGGACTTTCTGGACTTCTTTCCCGTTTCCTTCCTCTTACACCCCAACCTTCCCCCCCCCAGCACCTCCTAGGAGTGTTTCGTTTTGCAGTTGAGAACTGTTATCTTTTCCTATACAATTTCATCTTCTCCTCTTGATTAAAGTCTACTAATTGCAAAGGGCTGTGGTGATTTTCTTGTGGGAGATATAACCCCAACAGACATCTTAGTTTTTGCTTTAAACTAAGCCATTACAGTTACCAGCTTATCTCCCAGATAGCAGATGCTATAAACTACTGTCATTAGCCTAAATTTAAGCCAGGGTATAATGAATAAATTACTTATTTTTTAGAGACGAGAAGTAAAATTCTTTCCCTCCAAATGCTTTGGCTACTATAAAAATTGAGGTATCCCTTTATTTCTTGAATTAAAAAGAGTCCAAGAAAAGAGTCATGGGAAGAAAAAATCAGAATAAGTGACTGAAACTACAGGGAACAACTTACACAAGTGTCCTATAAACTTCTACAGTTATCTGACGTAAAAAAAGCAGGAGGACCATGCTTGCATAAACACACGGGTCTCAAGTTGTATACCAAGGAGAAACAAGAAACGGCAGCGCAAGAAGATAGACTGTCCTCCCGCACCAGAAATAGTGTCAATGCTGATGGGAGAAACCTCTAACACATAGATGCCCTCTGCAGAATTCCATCTTGCCGCCCCTGGAGACAGGAAAATCTTCCCAGTACCATTCCTCTGTATTAAGAGGAGAGCAGCAGCATTAACATAGGGTCAGAGACGCTCTATGTTAGAGCCTCTCACACTTGGTGCATGAGCATAAGCCTTCTCAGACACTGAAGATTAGCAGATTACATGCATGCCTCAACCACGGAAGACTGCCCAGGCCACAGTCTGGTAATACTTTGCAATGGCTTTTCCAGGGACTATTTTTCCTTCAAACCTCAGCTGTTACACAAGGCTTCCATTCTACAGCTTACAGATAAAAAAAAAAAACTTAAAAGGCCTTCCAGCCAAATATATGGCCTGTTCATTCCATCTGTCGTAAAACTTCCTATTCATGACTTGGCCAAAAAAAAAAAACAAAACCCCAGAAAAAAAAGAAAGAAAATGTTTAAAGAAAACAGTACATTTAGTCATTTACAGTCTCATCTTAATACAGATGTATCTCAGTTTTCCTCTAAAAAGTTAGACAGCATTAAAATTGTGCACTGCAAAGGAGAAATTGAAATCTTTAAGTTAACTGATATTACTGTCACTTACTAGTGGAAGGTATACAAAATAACATTCTAAATATAGAAAGTGACACATAGACAAACTTAACAGTAACATACAAATAGGGTTGTATCTGAATTACAGATTTTGGTAGCCTGCTAAGCACTCCAAGTCCAGTGTTCACTCCAGCAGTGCATTACAAACTTTTTTCCCAACAGAACATTTCTCCACTTTCCACAAGTATATTCTAAAACAATTCCAAGTATATTATGAAGCAAAAAGCAAATAACGTAGTCATTACTAAGTTTTAACTGGTATTTCCACAGTTTTCCTCTTTCCATTCCACATGCTTTAGTGGCTCAGGAAACCAGACCCAGTGTTTCCCGTATTTGCTTACACCATAGAGTCCGGAGGTTGCCTGGGGCACAGTGATCATAAGATGATAGAATTCTCGGTTCTTGAAGGAGTAAGGAGGGGGGTCAGCAAAACTGCCACCTCAGACTTGCAGAGGGCAGACTTTGAACTGTTTAGAAGGCTATTTGATAAAATTCATTGGGAGGCAGTTCTAAACGACAAAGGAGCCCAAGAGGGCTGTATGCTCAAGAAGGAAATCCTGGCAGCACAAGAGCAGGGCATCCCCGTGTGCCGTAAAATGAGTCAGCAGGGAAGAAAACCTGCTTGGCTGAGTAGAGAGCTTTGTATTGATCTCAAGAAGAGGAAAGTTTATGAGCTTTGGAAGAGGGGGCAAGCATCCAGGCGGGCTACAAGAGTGAGGTGAGATCATGCAGAGAGAAAATCAGAAGAGCTAAAGGCCAGCTGGAACTTCAACTGGCCAGTTTGGTGAAAGACAATAAAAAATGTTTCTTCAAGTATATTAAGAACAACATAAGGACCAAGGAGACTCTCCCCCCTTTACTGGATGCAGGCGGGACAGTAGTGATGAGGGATGAGGACAAGGCAAAGGTACTTAATCCCTTCTTTGCCTCGATCTCTAATAGTAAGGTGAGATGTTCAGGAGCCTTCTGAGCCAGAAGACAGTGAGAATGAAGACCCAACGGTCCAGGAGGATTTGGTTAGAGACCTGCTTGGTCAACTAGACATACGCAAGTCTATGGGGCTGGATGGGATCCACCCAAGGGTATTAAGGGAGCTGGCAGAGGTCCCCGCCAAATCCCTTTCCCTCATCTACCAGCAGTCCTGGCTGACTGGGGAAGTGCCACTTGACTGGAAACTGGCAAATGTTCTGCCCATTTACAAGAAGGGTCAGAGGGAGGATCCGGGAAACTAAAGGCCTGTCAATCTGACCTCAGTGCTGGGGAAGGTCATGGAGCAGATCATTGTGAGTGCTATCATACAGCATGCGCAAGACAATTCGGTGATCAGACCCAGTCAACATGGGTTTATGAAAGTTAGGTCCTGCCAGACCGATCTATCTCCTTCGATGTTAAGGTTACCCATTTGGTGGATGAGGGAAAGACTGTGGATGTGGTGTACTCGGATTTGGCTAAAGCCTTTGACACCGTTTCTCACAGTATTCTGCTTGAGAAACTGGTTGCCATTGGCCTGGACAGGCACATCATCTGCTGGGTGAAAAACTGTCTGGATGGCTGGGTCCAAAGAGTTGTGATAAATGGAGTTAAATTCTTAAGTTGGAAACCAGTCACGAGTGGTGTTCCCCAGGGTTGAGTGATGGGTCCAGTCCTGTTCAATATATTTATCAATGATCCGGATGAAGGGATCGAGTGCACCCTTAGCAAGTTTGCAGATGACACTAAGCTGGGGGGAAGTGTTGATCTGCTTGAAGGAAGGGAGGCTCTGCAGAGCAATCTGGACAGGCTGGATCAATGGGCTGAGACCAATATGGTAAGGTTCAACAAGATCAAGTGCTGAATCCTGCACTTAGGACACAACAACCCCATGCAGCGTTACAGGCTTGGGGAAGAATGGCTGGAGAGCTGCCTCTCAGAGAAGGACCTGAGGGTGTTGATTGACAGCCAGCTGAATAGGAGCCACCAGTGTGCCCATGTGGCCAAGAGGGCCAATGGCATCTTGGCCTGTATCAGAAACAGCGTGGTCAGCAGGACAAGGGAAGTGATTGTGCCCCTGTACTCAGCACTGGTGAGGCCACACCTCGAATACTGTGGGCAGTTTTGGGCCCCTGAGTAAAACAAAGACATTGAGGTGTTGGAGCACGTCCAGAGAAGAATAACAAGGCTGGTGAAGGGGCTGGAGAGCAAGTCCTATGAGAAGCAGCTGAGGGAACTGGGACTGTTTAGCTTAGAGAAGACGAGGCTGAGAGGAGACCTCATCACTGGCTCCAACTACCTGAAAGGAGGTTGTGGCAAGGTGGGTGCTGGTCCCTTTTCTCAAGTGACAGGAAATAGGACAAGAGGAAATGGCCCCAAGTTGCGCCAGGGGAGGTTCAGATTAGACATCAGGAAAAATTTCTTCACTGAAAGGGTGGTCAGGCACTGGAACAGCTGCCCAGGGAGGTGGTTGAGTCACGATCCTTGGAGGTGTTTAAAAGACCAGTAGATGAGTTTCTTAAGGACATGGTTTAGTAAGCGGACAGATACAATTGGACTTGATGATCTCAGAGGCCTTTTCCAACCAGATGATTCTATGAACAGCATTCCAGTAACTGTCAGCAACAGATCGGTTCAACATAGCAGCAGTAGTCTGAACAGCCATGTAAAAGGGGCCCAAGTTTTAACCATCATGTTCCGAATGCACTTCACTAGGTTTTCTTCTGTGTTGCTACCGCTATCAGAAGAACAAATACACACTGCGTCTACTACACTCTTGTGGAAACCAATGAAACAAAACTGGAGTAAAAATGCTTCTCATTTGTTATCTCAAGAAAAAAACTCAAGACATCATACGTTAAATAGCTAAATTATGAATCACTCAGGAAAACAACTTTGAGAAATGCCATTATAACTAAATACCCCACAAACACTTTGTGACATTCACATTGTGGAATTTAACAAACAAATAACTGTACAAGAACTGCAAGTGGTGCTCATCTGTAACTTGATCCTGCACAAATATATACACAACAATAACAAAACAGTCCATTCTCCTGCACCTTCTTCTCCCTGTCTTGCTCCTTTTAAACTTCTAGTTTTTCCTGCTGCAGGCATATTCAAACTGTGTCCATTACCAGTTTTGTCTAATTAAAATTAATTAGTTAAAACACAAAATATTTTATTATTTATATTATATAATAATGATTATTTTTATATATTTATTATATAATTTGATTATTTATTTTTCGGGTAGTTTTTAGTGAGATGACAAAAAAGCTTTCAATATATTCCTGCTAGAGCCGCTATACCCAACATTTTCATTAACATGTCATTTAAAAGCAAAAATCTTTGCCTAACTCATGCTGAGGCATTTTACTTCTTTTAAAATTCCAATTCTGCAACATGATTTAGGGTACAACAAACCACCAATGACAGCCAGTTTGTTGGGTTACTGGTGCAGCAGAAAGTATGGGGAGGGAGCAAGGGGTGAGCTGATGGGACACAGGAAGAAGAAAGAATTCGTAAGTCTGAACTCTGAGAGAGCTAACAGCAGCAACTACAATCCCAAGTGTTCCGCATGGATGCATAACCTTTCTACAGGTGTTCAAATGAATTTAGCACTTCAGTTTTAAATGTGAGACTCTAAAACTACTAATGAGGCCCATACTTAAGAACAGTATTTCTTCAGGTCTTACAGATGACTAGGAAAAGAAAGGAGACAGGACAAGCAGAAGACAGAAAAAGAGGGAAAGTATGTTAAAACACAAAAGTTGCTGAGAACAACATTCTGAGCAAACCATATGTGACTTGTTTATTGCTGTACCTTATACAGCACAAGATACATATCCTCTCCAATTTACCTAGGTATTTAATGTCTAGTAGCTTGCATAGTCAGTAACACAAAACACTAATATTAACATACAAATGTTCTTTCCTATCACACATCCTGTGAGGCACTCAATAGCACCTGTCAGCTCTTTAGTGAGATGGACTAAACCTAAAAATAAAAGATGCAGTGCAGCTCTATCCCAGCATCCCTCAACCACATAGAATATCACAGTTTTAGCCTGATAATACTTTGTGCACAACAACAACAAAAATCCAACCCAAACCAAATGAAACAATAACCACACAAAGTAGAAAGGGATATAATGGTTTCCAATAGCTACTGGAATTTACAATGTTGAGTGGTATAACAGGTTGATTATGAAACATGAAACTGAGAAAACCCTTCAGCTCTCTTCTTCAAATACAAACTGCAAAACAGCCTTAAGAAGTTTATCACCATCTTCTTCTGTAACTCAGCTCTTCTCAATAGCGCAAGTCAAGGACTTGTGCTGATGCACAACAGAATACACAAGAAATAGGCTAAAAAAGGTAGCAAAAGAAAAGATTCAATTATAAAGGCTACAGTAGACAGCATCACAGGAACACCTGCTACTATCTTCCCTGCATTTAACTAACATCAAGATCCAGATTTCACAATATGCTAACATCTTTCCCCCTCATAAGTGATCTACAGATTAATACAAGTTTTCAGAAGTTTCTTTTTCATTATGTAAATATTTTCACAGGAAATCAGATGCAAGATTTATTGTGTTCTCCTTCCCAAAAAACCAAGACAGGTAACCTGCAGAGCATCAGAAGCAGGGCAGACCACTGCACATTCCCCTCTCTACTGGCAGGTAGTATGGCATGGGCAAAAAGTCGTAGGCACCCACACAGGGGTTCAACAAAATCAGAACACTTCCCTCTCCCTCTACCCCATACAAAGGCAGTTGACTTTATTAACTCCATCCAGGAGGTTGCAACCCATTCAGTCTCCTCCCAGGCTCTCCCAGACACCACAACAACTTGCTTCACTGCACTCTAATACAGGGAGTACTTCACTACCTTCCTTGCTCCAAGGACCCTGCATCTTATTGTCCCATCTAGACTCCCAGTTCAACACGTCACCCCTGCTAGCTCTACCTGCTAGTCCCAGTGTCCTCAATTACAGGCAGTGGGGTAAGGCAGTCTCCAGAATTCATCAGGAAGTGACGACATGACAAGAACCTCCCAAAAGAGAAGATGAAGAGTTGCCTTTATTTGTTGCTCTTAGCCAGACACTTGGTTGTGACTAACAAGCCAAGCACAGCTCTCAGACTGTTGACTGAAGAGCCATAATCTATACTAAATAACGACCATGAACATGGTATGTTCTTCCTGTTTGCAGGAACACCGCAAATATTTTGTATAGTATTCCAAAAACATTAGTAGTACTTCATGCATTACTCTATCAGAAAAATTACAGCAACTCCCATTCCAAAACAGGCTATTCACCTTTCAATTTTGCTCTACTGAGACCTGAAGAAACATTCTGAAGAGGAGCTGTGAGTCTTCCTTGACAGGTAAGTGCTTGTACCGTATTTACATGTCAAGGCTTTGGTAGCAGGCAGGGCTGCAGTAATGGCTCCTGTGAGAAGACACCAGAAGCTGCCCCCATGTCAGACAGAGCCCGTGCCAGATGACTCCAAGACAGGCCTGCTACTGCCCAAAGCTGAACCTGTCGGTGATGCCAGTGGTGCCTCTGCAATAACTTATTTAAGAAAGAGTAAAAAAGCACTGCACAGCAGCTGGGAGAGAGGAGGGAGGAAAATGTGACAGAAACAACCCTGCAGATACCAAGTTCACTGAAGGAGGGGGAGGAGGTGGTCCAGGCAGAAAAGATTCTCCTGTGGCCCATGGAGAAGGCTATAGTGAAGTAGGTCATGCCTCTGCACCCCATGAAGGACTCCACACCAGAGCACGTGAAAATGCCCTGAAGGAAGCTGCAGCCTGCAAAGAGCCTGCACTGGCGTTCCTGGCAGGAGCCAGTGGTGAGGCCATGGTGAGGACACCACACAGGAGCAGGTTTTCTGGCAGAAGCGGTAACCCTGCAGGTGAGCCACACTGGAACAGTCTAATCCTGAATTACTGCACCTCACGGAAAGGATCACTTTGGAGCAGCTTGTGAGGAACTGCTCATAGTAATATCACACAAGATTCCCACTTATGTGACCCACGTAGTGGAGAGGGAGATGCTGATCTCTTTTCCGTGGGATCCAGTGACAGGATGCCTGGGAATAGCTCAAAGCTGAATCAGGGGAGGTTCAGACTTTACATTAGGAAACACTTCTTTACTGTCAGGGTGGTCAAACACTGGAACAGGCTAGCCAGACGACATGGTTAATGCCCTGTGCCTGTCAATGTTTGAGAGGCATTTGGACAATGCCCTTAATAACATGCTGGAACTTATGGTCAGCCCTGAAGTAGTCATGCAGGTGGACTTGATGATCATTGTAGGTCCCTTGCAACTGAAATCATTCTACTCTAGTTTCTTCTATTCTATGAACTGTAGTCATTTTGATTTTGATAAAAATACTTAGGTTCGCTTAACAGACCTAGAACAACAATAGCAACTAGTATCTGTGGCCTTCTCCTATACGTAACTGCAGCCTGCGAGAGGGACCTATGTTGGAGCAGTTAATAAAGGATTGTTTCATGTGGGAGGGACCCCACACTGAAGCAGGGGAGTGACACAGAGAAAGCATTATTAACTGACCAGTCCCCAATCCCCAACCCTGCCATCCTTGGAGTTGGGAGTGAAGTTCAGCCTGGGAAGAAAGGAGGGGTGAGGGGAAGGTGTTTGTAGATTTTTTTTCACATTTCTCATTATCCTACCCTGTTCAATTTGCAACAAATTAATTTCCCCAAATCGAGTTTGTTTTGCCTATGACAGTATTGGGTGAGTGACCTCCTTGTCCTTATCTTGACCAATGAGCTTTTTGTCATATTTTCTCCCCCTGCTTTGCTGATGGAAGAGTGAAGGCAGGTACCCAATGAAAGTAGGTACCCAATGTGCAAAATCTTCTCAGTCGAGATACCTACATACTCAAGCAACAGGAATCCAGAAGAACCCACCTTGCTGGCATTTCCTACTGAAAACAACTCTCCTAAGTGTTACTTGTAGGGGTACTGACATTTCTTGAAGTACTACCTAGAATCATAGAATCTTCTGGTTGGAAAAGACCTTTGAGATCATCGAGTCCAACCGTACCCATCATACACTAAACCATGTCCCTCAAAAACTCATCTACCCGTTTTTTAAACACCTCCAGGGATGGTGACACAACCACCTCCATGGGCAGCCTGTTCCAGTGACTGACCACCTTTTCAGTAAAGAATTTCTTCCTAATATCTAGTCTGAACCTCCCCTGGCGCAACTTAGCTAGGCTAACCAGCTAACTGCAGTTGTCTAGATCTTCTCTCGTGGACCTGAATTATCTTCCAAGCAAGTGCCACCGAAATGTTTGTTCTTAAAGTAGGATTTCAGTCTGACCCTCCATATTACAGCAGCTTAGCCCAGGGGACTAAAAACATACTGAGTTATACCAAGCCATGTCAATCACAACTCTGTTCAGATGTCAGATTTGCAGCGAAGAAACATGCATTTTATATTGTTGATGAATGAGTTTTCTAGTCTTAAACGACAATGGTTACAGTTACCAAACAGTAATTACCTGGCTGATTTTCTCATGTCTGCTTTCTTTCCTAGTAATTATACAGTTAATTAAAGCAAAATATTTCCAGTCATTTAAAACTACCAGACTTAAAGCAAAAAAATACTCAGTGCAAGTATCTTAATCTTTTCCTTACCAAATTCTTTGCTTGCAGAATTTATTTTTCCCCAATATCTCACCAGCAGAAATATCACTTTCCAGAACATGTAATGGCATCTGCTAAATCTTTGTATCTTTCAACTCTGTGGAAGTCACAGAATATAAAATGAACCATTACTATCCTTCAAAAGAAGTGTCAGAACAGACTTAACAGTCCAGAAAAACATGTCTGGTAAATATCAGTGTCTTTCCTTCAAGACAGAAAAGCATTTTTTTAAACTGGCATACACTACTACAAACTGACATTTGACATATGTTACTAGTGTCTCCTGCACAGATAACCATCACGTTCATTAATCTCCAAGATCCCTTCTGAATCAAACTTTCTCAAACACATCATGTAAAAACATTTATATTTGTCGCAAGCTTCATAGAATCATAGAAACATTAAGGTTGGAAAAGACCTCTAAGATCATCACACCCAATATCAATAAGCCATGTCCCAAAGTGCCACATCTACTCAATGGAGACATCTCAATGGAGACTCAATTGCTTCCCTGGGCAGCCTGTCCTAATGCCTGACAACTCTTTTGGTGAAGAATATTTTTCCAATACTCATTCTAAACCTCCCCTGGCACAACTTGAGGCCATTTTCTCTTGAACTATCACTTGTTACTTGGGAGAACGTACCGGCATCCACCTCACTACAAGCTGCTTTCAGGCAGTTGTAGAGAGCAATAAGGTATCCCCTCGGTCTTGTTTGATCCAGGCTAAACAATCCCAGTTCCCTCAGCTGTTCCTAAAAAGACTTGTGCTCCAGCCCCTTCACCAGTCTTGCTGCCCTCCTCTGGACACTCTCCAGCACCTCGATGTCTTTCTTGTAGTGAAGGGCCCAAAACTTCACACAGTATGTGAGGTGTAGCCTCACCAGTGCTGTCTACAGGGGGACGATCACTACCCTACCCTGGCTGCCACACCCTTTCTGGTACAAGCCAGGGAGCTATTGGCTTTCTTGGCCACTTGGGCACACTGTTGGCTCATGGACAACCAGATGTTGATCAGCACACTCAGGTCCTCTTCCACCTGGCAGCTTTCCAGCCATTTGTTCCCAAGCCTGTAGTGTTGCACAGCGTTGTTGTGAACAAAGAGCAGAACCCAGATTGAATGTTTCAAGGAAGGCTGGCTTCTTAGCTTTTAGCGATTCCACTCAAAGATGTCAGAACAGCTTCTCCATATTCTCACAAAGAATTTGTTACTTCAACTTTATAGAGACGAGAAAGTTTTTGCAAAGACAAAGTTTTTTGCAAAGAATTCTGTACTGAAGTTCACTAGACTCAGCATCTGGACACCTGATCTGTTCTAGCCACAACTGTTAGAAGGTTGAAACTCTCTTCCACAGAAAGAATGAGCCACAGGACAAGCCAACCAGTATAAAAATGAGTAGTTTTCTCATGTTGAAAAATAAAAGAGGCATATAACATGAATCGAATCCTTTTACCAAAAACAGTTCTACATAGCAAGAATAGTTTTGGTATTGGTTTAATAAAAAATTGTTGAAAGTGATGGGTTTAGCTTCCTCTTGACATTCACAATTGTTTATGTTCTCACCAAAACAAACGAAAATTTTACTGGTATTTTGATACTCTAGGGAAAAAAAAGTTTGACTTGCTACTAGAGTAGAAAAATAATGCAGAAAAGATGGAAATGGAGCAGCTTAAACAAATGAAGACGAACAACACTTAGAAAGATGCAACATGATGTAGAAATACTGTAGCAAACTATAAAGTGAAAGTGTATAAACAACTCTTCAGCTCAGGGCACTAGCTACTAGTGGTTTGGATAAGACAGGAAACCACTTTACAATGATTGTAATACTCATCTTCAGTCTTCCTGCCTGGGTGAGGAGAGCGGCGAACTACAAAATCAGGTACTATAGGGCAACAAAAACATTGTCAAAACCCCAGTGTATGCAAAACTTTTCAATGCTCAATTAAGTCCCAAGGTTCAGGAAAACATCACTAGAACAAAGAGAAATATTAGATAGGCCACACTATCTGTACATCTCTCTCATTTCAGCTCCCAATAGGTTATTTTCTAGTTACTACATGTAACCAATCCTCAGTTCTAGGACTGCTAATACATTTCTTTTCTAACTTGATTACAAGGTAGACAGCCATCTCCCTTGCCCCAAGTAATTTTACACTGAGTTTATCATCAGGTTTTGGGATGTTAACAGCATGCCCCAAAACCAGTGCATTAAGAGAAGTCATAACACATCCCACGACCACCCTGCCCCTGTTTCAGAACACAGCCTTTCACTCCCTGTACTTCTTGGTACAAAAAAGCTTCACCTGCCTTTCTGACAGCACAGCAAGCTGCAAACTCACGTCACTGCTGTTTCAGTAAAGCTGTTTCCAAAAACAGAACAAACTAGAAAATTCGGCAAAAAGCTAGATGTGCTTATTGGCAATGCCCACCACGTTTTACTGATGACCGCAGCGCATGGAATACACTTCAGGGCTGCGTGAAAGACAAAGGGAACTGGAAGGCTTCTGCCCATCCTGTCATCAAGTGCTGGAGCCGAACAGGCCAAGCAGCTCCCATCCCAGGAGAGAGCTGCCCGCTGACCCGACCCCGCTTCCCATGACACCTCTCGCTCGCTGGGGCGTCGGCCAGAGCTGCCCCTCCCGCTGCCCTCTGCGAGCGCAGAACGCCGCATCGGGCGGGAACGGGCGCCGTGTCCTGTGGGAGGCCATGGGAGCGTGAGGAGCGCGAGACTGCGGTCACCGCCGCCGGTATTCAGGCCGCAGCTCGAGGGGGCGGCCCGCCCCACCACGACCCACCGCCCCTCCGTCTGAAAGGGGGCAGCCCAGCCTCACCTTCCACATGTTCCGGGCCGGCTGCGGGACGTCAGAGTGGAGAGAGGGGGGAGCCCCGAGTGACACCGAGAAGGAATCACCTCACCTGCGCGCGGCGTTGCCTGCACCCTTACGTCCCATTGACAAGGCACCACCGCCCGCCACCGCGCAGCCCGCCCAGCCCCGCCCCCCCCCCGCCCGCCACTTCCGGGGCCGCCACATAAGTCTAGGGGCGGCAGAGCTACTGCTGCGGTTGGCTGGCGGGGAAAGGGTCCAGTCGGTGGGCTGCGGCCCCTGGGACAGGCTGCGCTGCGCTGCGCTGCGCTGCGCCGCGCCGCGCCGCGCCGCATACCTCTGCCAGAGCAGGGGCGTGCTCAGGGGCCTGGCGGCTCTCCGCGGCGCCGGACGGGACGACAGCCGCGCCGCAGAGACGAGAGAAGGGGGTGAGGATCGATGGCACACAGCAAGGGAAGGGAGAAGATCTCACTGACGTCCCTCCGCGCATGCGCGAGGCGCGGCGCCGACCAGCACTACCTCGAGACTACGGCTGCCGACGTGCCCTGCGCCGCAATCCCCGCCGCGCCGCATGCCGGGGGCTGTAGTCTTGGCGCAGGGAACAGCGCGTGGGCGCGGCCTCGGCGCTGTGGCGCCCGCCTGGTAGGAGGATGCTGAGGGCGGGCAGGAAAAAACGCTTCTGGGAGGTGTTGGCGCTACCAAGGGCAGTAAGCCTTCGGCTTGGTGTACCTCTTGGCCCCACTTGTCCTGGCCCTCCGCGTGTCCTGTAGGAGCTATGTTTGCCTCCTGGTCCTGTCGTGGTGTGGTGGTCGCAGTAAGTGATGAAAGAGTTTTTGAGAGGTGGTGGCCAGGGTTAGGGCAGTGGTTTAACTTGCCTGTACTTCCAAGCATGGTACTGTTGTCATCTGCAGCACAGCTTCCACCCTGCCTTAGGCCTGTGTGTGGTCTCATGTTGCCAACCAATGGCATCTTGGGGGGATGTCCACCTTGAGGTACCTAAGAAATAAGGGTGTTCTGAAATGACAGGGGTCTCTGTCAGGATGCAGAAAAAAGATGTATTCAAGGCTCCAATTCCTGTAATCTAGTAGGAATTGCAGACAGAGGTAGGAAAGTACTCAAATGCTGGACTTGAAAAAAAAGAATCCAAACAAATAAACCTTTGCAATTAGGATTGTGGTTGTGTAGGGTCAAAGTAATCATTAAAAAGTAAAATAGCTAAGTTAGCAGGTGTGACTCGTTTGACTAAGACACTAAAGCAGAAAGAGCCCTGGTTATATGAAAGTAAATTAAGTATTGAGAGGAAAACAATAAGTAGGGACATAGGAAACTAAGTATCCAGGAAGGAAGCTTACTTAATGTTATGTTCTTGAGTAATAACCTAGCAGACTGCTGAAGAATCTAACAGTTTGTTGGATCAAGATCCTCTTAAGTACATTTAATGTACACGAATAGTACACAATGAGTACTTTCTTCGTTGGCTTATGTACACTTCCAGGCTTCTGTAGTAGAAACTGCAATTGTAGGAAGGCGGATAGTATTTCTGTTTAGCTGAAGCATAAGCTGTGGTCCTGCACAGATGTATCTTATTTCTGTGCAACTTCATTTTGTTAGAAACAATAACCATGTACTACATGCAGAATATTCACTGTATCAAGCAAGAGTTTCACATGCAAAAAGTACTGAAAGAGTAATGATTGTACCAGAACATCTTTTCTTGCGATGTGTGAAAGTCTGTATTGAGACAAAATGACCTGTCATCCCAGTGATAAGTCATTTTTGGCTAGTTTTGGTGTCTGGCCATCCTTGGGTAACTGCAGGAATGGCCCTCAGGATGAAGGTTGAATGAAAGAAGCTTGAATTTATGTCCTTGGCAGATAGGATAGTTTAATTGCTCTTCACCAGTACTCTTTGTACTGTCAGAAATTCTAATTGATTGATTTCTTTGAAATAATAGAAAAGTTAATTTTATCATGATAGTCTCATCTTCCTTTTTACTGTTCATTATCCAATTTACCACTTCAGTGGGGTGCTTTAGTTTGTGCTACCAGATATAAATTTGCAAGAAACTACTGTACCAGCCAAAACCCCTAGAAACAGAACTCCATTCTGGCTCTGTTCCTTCCCTGCTGTGGAACATACTCTTTCATCTCAGATGGGATTGTAGTGATGAAAAGTTTTCTGAGCTAATTCTTTTAGGTGTGATAATTTTACTTTAAAACACTAATGTTATTACAACAAGAGACTTGGCTGCTCTTGTAAGCCAGGTCTATGTTGTGCAAAATGGAGTACTCGGTGGGGCAAAGGTCTTGTCACTGTTTGAATGTGAAGTTCCTGGTGCATATTTGACAGTGATAATAACAGCAGTGTTTAGCCTGGCATATGTAGAATATGGTATTCTATAAATAAAATACAGCATTTTATTTTGTGGGGGAAATGGAATAAATAGAAGCAAGCATAATCAGTCTTTAGAGCTCTTTACCTCCTTCACAGCCCACTATAGTAAAGATGGGTGAGAATCTATAAATTGAAAAATAAAAATCCTAACTTACAAATTTGGCTTTAAAATAGCATCAATATATAATGAGATAACATTGATTCCATATTGATAGGCTACTGTCACTTTCCCATAATCATATGCCACTTAGTAGACAAACTGATTACTCTTTTTAGCAGGCTGTGTATAGTCACATTGTCTACTCTTGAGATACTGGCAGAGGAAAGTTGCTTAATGCTGTGGATAGCCAGCATTCGTTAAAAAATTATGACACGGCTCATTCCAAGCCTGGCTCTACTCTTGTAGATGTCAATTAGGACATGATCAAACTGCGATTCCATCTGCATCTTCATTGCTACTGGAGCAGACTTTTTAAAATATATCACTGAAATCACGCAGAGCCTGCATGAATATTTCTGCCTGTAAATATTTCTTCTTGTCGTTAATTACTAAATATTTTGCTGCTATTCTTGCTATACCCAAACTTTTCCTGTACCAGTGATGCATTTTATTAATTACATCTTAGTTTATGAATGTGATCATGGAAGTCAGCCTGTGTCAGAAAATGAATTGTTACCTTACATGCAGAGTCTGGTTTGAGGCTTCAGATTCTAATTCTCAGATGAATAAAAGAACAAAATACATTTCTGTCAGATTCTGTCTGGGGAGTAGTCTTTTCCTATTTGTCTGTGGTTTTTTCCTAACTAGGGTGGCTCTTCAACACATCTAATCTCCAACATACCTGCATTTGATTGCTATCCAAATGTTTAAGAATGAGAAAAAGCAATTTCTTTTTCTCTGATCTCATTCCCTACAACTCCCTTCCTCCTAGTGAATATAGCAGAAGTCTCCATTGTTTGGAAGTTTTAAGATACAGGTTGACAAAAACAACTGCGCATAGAACAAAAGTAATGTGTCAAGCAGTGTTCCTTATTGCTTGAGTCAATAGCAGTGGATGGTGTAACAGCGTCTTAAGGTACTACATTATTGGGATACCTCTGAACTATAAAGAAACCAGTAAAACCTGAAAATGTGTTATTGTGATAGTTGCTTTATCTAATAAATACTGCATATCTTGTTCAGGTTAGGAATGGTCCGAAGTGGAAAAAATGGTGGGCTCCACCTGAAGCAGATTGCATACTACAAGCGAACAGGGGAGTATCATCCCACAACATTATCAAATGAAAGAAGTGGAATCAGGAGAGCAGCAAAAAAATTTATTTTCAAAGGTAAATATATTGTCTCAAACTTCTCTGAAAATAGATTTTTAGGCAAAGATTTACTGATATAAAGAAAGTAAGTGAGATCTTACACTGCAACATACTGTGATTTTAAGTAAGCACTGTTTATGAAACGAACACTCTGCTTAACCCTTGTTAATATATAACTAGGTGTTTACAGAAATGGAAACTTGGTCTGCTTTAGTCCTTTCTAGAAGGGCTTTATGTATCTATCTAAAAGCCATACCATGTTCTGGGGTAATATGTAGCCGTCCTTAAAACAAAGGACTACAGAAAGGGAAATCCAGGTTTGCAAGGATGTTCTGTGTGGCTGGGCAGAAGTGCCAGGATGGCGATCTGTCACCTTAGAGCCTCCTGGACCTTCCCAGATTTATTCATTCCTGTGAGGAGGTGTATGAGCCTTCATAGTCTGCTGCACTCTCTCAATCCCATAAAACCTGGCAAGTCTATGTATAGAGGATACAAGGAGCCAGAGCTGTGAATCGCAGCATCAAGTTGCTGTCAAGAGAACAGTAAGTCTCATAATATGACCTGCCTCTCCTTCCCCACACAGCATTAGCTTGTGTTTCAGTCAGACCTACTGGGAACATTCATTCTGGCTTGCCCTTATACTGCCTCATGCCCAGATTAATAAACATAGGTGAACAATTGTTTTTCTGGAGAAAATAATTAAAGTATTTGTAAACAAAAAGTTGCATTTACACAGAAGAGAATTGAAGTTCATTTAATGAACCCTGTACCGAATCATGCCCAGTAGTTTAGTAAACTAAACAAAAGACAAACCACTTGCATATAATTTGCTGGTACTTTTTTATTTCAGAAAATAAGTTGTTCTATGTAGGAAAAGACAGAAAACAAATGCGCCTGGTAATAGTTTCAGATGAAGAGAAGAAAAAGGTGCTTGAGAAATGCCACGAAAATCCTGCTGGCACTCATCATGGTATATCAAGGACACTGACTTTGGTGGAATCTAATTACTACTGGACCTCTGTAACAAATGATGTCAAGCAATGGGTATGATCTAAGAGCTATAGGATTTTTTTTAATGTAGTCTGTTACAAAAATTTTGTAATCATACACCTTTGATACAGCAAGCATACATATTGCTTCATGCTGACAAAATGTAGGCTTACAATCACTTAAGTGACCTTATTGCCAAAGCATAGTGTTTCTTTTTTTTTTCTTTTATTGCTGACCACATGGCTTGCATATTGTAATGTGTTTACCCAGTGGTGGGGAGCGATACTGCCTTTAAGTATGCAGGGCACATGTAGTATCTGAGAGGTATTTCTCTTGCAAGCTGTTGTATCTTGTTAGGATGCAGCGTACCATCCCAAGGATATGAGGCCAGAGAAGCTGATTGCAGATAAGAGTATTAAAATGGTGCCCCTGCCTTACAGTTACATGTGTTCAGGAAATAGTTAAAAAAAATCACTGTTTGGGAAATTCCTTCACCCATAAATACATGGACGTGATCCACAGGCAGAATATGATCTTTGCATGTAAATGTCCTTTATGGCCATATTACTGTTGCTGTCAGCTTGCTTCATCGCCTGAATAGTATGAGTTCATGCATAACTGTAACATAAACTGAAGAGGAGTCTTTGCATTCAATTCAGATGTGGACAAAGGGGCTCTGTAGATAAAGCTGATCTGTGTTGTGAAAAAAATATTATGTATCCTACTAATGTTTCTCAGCCACAGTATACAGAGTAGAAGCAAAAGGGAACTTTCTTTTGATCCCAGCTGCCTCATACTTCTTTAGTATTTACAGGTGGTAGTGTATGTTACCATTCTCCTGGAGGATTTAGCTGCTTATGGCTTGGACAGGTGTTCTCTTCACTAGGTAAAAAACTGGGTGGATGGCCAGGCCCAAAGAGTAGTGGGGAATGGAGTTAAATCCAATTGGTGACTGGTCATAAGTGGTGTTCCTCAGGGCTCAGTGTTGTGGCCAGTTCTGTTTAATATCTTCATCAGTGGTTGAGATGAGAGAATTAAGTGCACCCTCAGTAAGTTTGCGTATGACAAGTTGAGTGGGAGTGTTGATCTGCTTGAGAGAAGGAGAGCAATACAGGGGGATCTGGACAAGATGGATTAATGGACTGAGGCCAGTTTAACAAAGCCAAGTGCCGGATCATACACCTGAGCCACAACAAAACCCGATGAAATACTACAGGCTTGGGTAAAAAAGGCTGGAAAGCTGCCAGGTGGAAGAGGACCTGGGGATGTTTGTCAACATCTGGCTGCCCATGAGCCAGCAGTGTGCCCAAGTGGCCAAGGAGACCAATAGCTTCCTGGCTTGTACCAGAAAGGGTGTGGCAGCCAGAGTATGGAAGTGATCGTCTCCCTGTAGACAGCATTGGTGAGGCTACACCTCAAATACTGTATTCAGTTTTGGGCCCCTCACTTACAAGAAAGACATTGAGGTGCTGGAGAGTGTCCAGAGGAGGGCAACAAGACTGGTGAAGGGGTTGGAGCACAAGTCTTACTATGAGCAGCTGAGGGAACCAGAGCTGTTTAGCCTAGAGAAGAGGAGGCCGAGGGGAGACCTTATTACTCTCTACAACTGCTTGAAAGCAGGCTGCAGTGAAGTGGGTGCATGGCCTCAAGTTGTGCCAGGAGAGTTTTAGAATGAGTGTTAGAAAAAAATTCTTCAGCAAAGCGTTGTCAAGTATTGGAACAGGCTGCCCAGGGAAGTGGTGGGGTCACCATCCTTGGAGGTATTTAAAAGACAGGTAGATGGTGATGCTTAGGGATATGGTTTAGTGTTAAACTCAGCCATGTTAGGTTTGCAGTTGGACTTGATCTTAGAGCTCTTTTCTAACCTAAACAGTTCCATGAGTCTATGATTTTTACTGCTAACTTGAGAGAGCACAATACTTTCAGGATGAGGAGAGTCCAGGTGTGAACTCCTGCACATGTTCTTTTCCTGGCCTTCACTATTATTTGGTTTGGTTTTGGTTTTATGCTGGGGCTGAAAAATCTAACATTAAAAAATGGTAAGGAACATAATAAAATGAATTTGGTTTGCATTGCCTGGTCTGACCTAACTTACAGAGGAATAGTGGACATTTATGATTCTGCTGATTGTCTTAAACCTTCACCATTGCTTTTTATTGATAACATCTTCCTTGATTTTTGCACTAGGTGTATGCTTGCCAGCACTGCCAAGTGGCAAAGAATGCCACCACCACAGCACCCAAAACATACCCTGTCAAAGCAGAGGGCCCATGGACAGCAGTCACTATAGACCTAATGGGACCTTTCAGTGTTACCAACAGAAGCCACAAGTACATTATAATTATGACAGATTTGTTTACAAGATGGGCTATTATCTTGCCACTGCATGACACTTCAGCAGCTGAAATTGCTAAGGCCATCATAAATGTGTTTTTCTTATATGGGCCACCTCAAAAAATGCCTATTGATCAAGGGAAAGATCTTGTTTATCAAGTAAGTCTTTACATGGCTTGTTTCTTTTTTTCCAAGAAAAAAAAAGTTTTACTGTGTGTAAGACTTGCATTTTATACCATTCTTGAAAAAGTCTGTAAATCTATTTTCTTTAATTAAAAAAGAAGAAAAGAAAAAATAAGCTAGCACATATAGAAAATGACAAACCAATTATTTTCAATTGTAATTGGATGGAAAACTGAGCTTTTTTTACTTAATTCATGATACAGAAAAGGGAAACCTTCAGTAATTGTGTCCTTTCTCTTTTGAAGATAAATGAGGAACTATTCACACTGTTTGGAATGAAAGAGATCGTATTGTCTTATCCTCAGACATATCTCATAAATGAAAGAACATGCAAGACAATCAAAACATTCCTTAACAAATACTGCACAGACCATCCAAATAATTGGGATGAACACTTGTCTGCTATTGCCTATGCTTTCAATTTGAGAAATTTGGTATGTGAGAATTCTTCCTCTTTTGACTGAAGTTCCCCAAAATATCTGCAAAGCTGTGTGCTAAATTTGCTTTCTTTTTGCTCCCCGTTTAAAAAGGAGCCAGATCAAAACACTCCATATTTTCAGATGTTTAATCGTAACCCACATGTTGAGCCAATGCATGTATGTGTGGAAGGAGAATACAGTATGTTTGACAAAATATTTGAAGCAACGAAGAAAGCCAGTAAAGCCTTGGAAGAAGAGAAAACCTCAGATTGCCAGGTAAATGGTATATATTCATATTTACTAGTAGAAGACTGAAGATGAAAAAAATGGAAATGCTTGAAATGTAAAGTATAACTAACCTTTTAAAGCAATGTGGGTTTTTTGGTTTTGTGTTGTTTTTTTTCTTTTGCCTGTGATCCCTAGATATGGGTATACCAATTCTTGTACGTATTTTGAGGGAGTAACCTTAAAAGGGACGTTTTGCTGAAAGATTCATGCCTGACTTGGAGGGTTGCATACCTATGGAAGCTGAAAACCATTGCCTATGGACTGTAGAGTTATGAAAATAAAATCAGGCTCTTCAGAACTCTCCAGTCTTACATATTATGAATTATATCCAAAACCACTTAATGTCATGCTTGTGAATTATTAACCAGTGTTATGAAAATACATGAATACTTCTGGAAAATAAAATGTAATTCATATGTATCTGTCTGCAGGTTGAGAAAAACACTGCAGATGAACAAAAAATCAGAAACAAAATCACTGTGAAAAGGAAGCCAATGCAATTAAATACCCTTCGACTTAAAGTTGGTCATGAAGTCCTCAGGCAAAGAAAAAACTGGTGGAAAGATGGTCGTTTCCAGTCAGAATGGGTTGGTCCTTGTGTCATAGATTATATCACAGATAATGGCTGTGCAATATTAAGTGATGCCACAGGATCCAGGTTGAAAAGACCTATCAAGATATCTCACCTCAAGCCATACATTAGAGGATCCAGTGAAAAAGGTATACATGTGTATGTGTATTTTTAAACATGGAATTTGGAGGTTTGTTTTAACTGTTGAGTCAGGTCTTGGTGTTAGGTTAGGTTAACAGAATGAACAAATATTCGCTCACCGGTAAGAATCAAACTAGTAATACTTAATAATGAAATAATTGTAGTTCACAGTAACAAGAACAGTGAGTGTGAGTGGCTTCAAGCCTATGCAGAGCATGAAAAGAGCTAATGAATCATGATTAAATTCCACTTAAAAATAGCTTGCATTAAATTGCTTCTAGTCTGAGTTTGGCCCTGTTCATGCTTGTTCATGGAGAACAAATCCTATGAGGAGTGGCTGAGGGAACTGGGGTTGTTTAGCCTAGAGAAGAGGAGGCTGAGAGAAGACCTCATCGCTGTCTACAGCTGCCTGAAAGGAGGTTGTGGCGAGGTGGGTGCTGCTCTCTACTCCCAAGTGACAGGTGATAGGCTGAGAGAAAATGGCCGCAAGTTGCACCAGGGAGGTTTAGATTAGACATCGGGAAAAATTTCTTCATTGAAAGGGTGCTCAGGGATTGGAACAGGCTGCCCAGGGAGGTGGTTGAGAAGCCATCCCTGGAGGTGTTTAAAAGGCAGGTAGATGAGTTTCTTAGGGATGTGGTCTAGTAAGGGAACAGATGTGGTTGGACTTGATGGTCTCAGAGGTCTTTACCAACCAGATGATTCTATGATTCTATGCTGGCTGGTGAAAACTTGGCAGAAATATAATTAGGCTGACCTGTATTCAAAGACCGTTTTCTGACTGTCTCTGTTTTGATGCAGACAGGATTCACATTTATCTTTGTGCGATGGAAACCTAATGTGTAGTTTGGTTTTGCATAGCAGATGGTACACGTTTAGGGTTTTTTATTGAACAGAAGAATGTTCTCCGAAGCCTTAAAATAGAAAGACTACATCGAAGAGCCAAAGACTTGGGTAATCAACTGCCCCTTTTTCTTACACATCCAGTGTCCTTTTGCAGTGCTGCTGGGTTAATCAAACAGTGGCAGCTGGTATTTTTTGTATTGATTCTGTCTTTGAGTCACTTGCATGCATTTTTAGGAAAACAATTACTCAGTATTTAGAAGACTTCTGTCAGAAAAGAAACTGCATCTTGGTTCAGGGTTCCTGAAAAGTAGACTACTTTCCACCCTGTTGGCATGTATAATTAAGCTTTTGTTCTTCAAAGTGCATAAACTGCATTGAGGTGGTAGTTTTTCCCATCATCTCTTAAAATAGAGGCATTTACAAAGCTGAAACTAATTCTAGAATTTCATGTGAGAAGCTGGTATTTATACTAGTTGTAAGTTGCAGATTTCATAACAAGACACTGATTTCATGTCACATTTCCAAGACACTGCTTTTAATGTTCACTGATTACTCCGGCTTCAGTTGGATAAGAGCAGGGAAACTGAGCAGTGAATGACATAGTGAATTATATCTTTGTCATCCATAAAGAAATTTGTAACAAAGGGCTTTGCTTTATTATTGGGGATGGACTTTATCTGCAACTTACATCACAGCAATAGGAATTATAAGTAAGTTTAGTAGTTGTACCTCCAGGCTGGTGGCCTAACTTTGGATGGAAACAAAGTATTTGCAGTGCTCTCTGGAATAAACGTGGAAAAAGTACATTTTAGGTGAGGATATTTGTGGTCTTGCCTACCAAATTTATAAGTGTTAGGTGTTTTGCTTACCTTGCTCCAAAAATCAGAATTTTATCTCGTGTGTATCATGCTTTAGACGTGTGAGTTTGGGAGTATTAAAGAGGAAAGCCAAAGCCTGAAAATGGAATGCTCATTTTTCACACAAGTTAAAAATAATTCGTTGATGAGAATGGGCCATCAGAAGGAAGGTATTTTTTCATAACCTTTTGTAACACTCTTGGTCTAAAGATAAACCCTGAGTTAGTGCATTAATAGAGCCCTTAGAACAAGCATCGTAGATTTGCAGTCTGGTTGTACCTAGGTTGGTTTTTACCTGTGTGTCTTTACAGCCAGGCAAAGACTCCAGGACACCTTATGCATATGTACATTTATGTGTCTGAAGCAATGTTTTGTTTTTCTTGTTTGAGTGTGTCATGGTGTATTTCTAGCCATCAAGTAAGCACCACGCAGCTGCTCACGTGCTTCCCCCACCCCCAGTGGGGTGGGGAGAAGGCGGCGGGGGGTTGGAGAACAAACTCAGATGAAGACAGCTTAATAGGAACTAGAATAATGGAACTAGAATAATAACAGTAGAATACGTAAAACACGTGATGCACAATAAAGTTGCTCACCACCCAGCCTGTGCCTGAACAGTAAGCACCTCCCACAGCCAACTCTTCAGTTTATATACTGAGCATGACATTGTATGGTATGGAATATCCCTTTGGCTAGCTTGGTCAGCTGTTTGGGGTATATTCCCTCCCACATTCTTGTGCATCTCCCTGCTGGGAGAGCATGGGAAGCTGAAAAGTCCTTGACTTAATGTGAACATTACTTAGCAACAACTAAAAGCATTATGTGTGTTACCAACATTGTTCTCATACTAAATCCAAATCATAGCACTGTATCAGCTAATAGGAAGAAAATTTCTTCTTATGGAAATGGTTTTGAAAAGTAAGTTAGCACCTTATGAACACTTAAAGTATGGCTTTCAGTAAACTATAAGGATCTGATTTAATGTCTACTTTTCTTTTACAGACAACCATTATTTTTTACGAGGTACAGTAGTTGTTGATCATGATTATATTGGTTTATCTGAAAGACCCTATAATGCAAGCCAACAAGACTGTGTTGCTGAAGGGGAAATAAATACCTACACAAGACATGTCATGTCTTCTGTGCAAATGCCAACTGCAGCCTGCAAAGATACAGAATCAATGAATGGTAAACGTCAGTCTGAACTGACAGGAGATCCTTGTATTGACTCAAACAACGCAAAGCTGGAGAAATGGCCTTTACCTTGTTGGACTCTTCAGACCAAGACAGAGATACTTAAACATAGTCTTACATCATGTTTCATTGCCAGAGGGTTTGGATGTGAAAAAAAGTAACACCTCCAAATTCCTTAGCCAAATCCACTTTACTGTTTTATGAATATAAGAGGATTGCAGGTGTCCACTGGTTAATATGTATGGATGTTAAGAAGGAATTGCTCTGTTACGAAAAACATAGGCACAATCTAGTAAAAGCACATGTTCTCACAATGCATTTGAATTTCAGATTTTGTTGGTAGAATGGCAGTGTCACCATGCCTTACTCTTGGGACACAATGTATCATTTCACTGTGATGACATTTTTCATTAATTCTTAGATGACTCATTCCTAATGTGCAGAGGTACTATGGCATGAATATCATTAAAGCAACTTTTACGTGCATTCTGCCTCCACTATAGAGAAGCTCATGTTCTTCTTTTCGAAAATATATTTTCCTATTCTTTGTGAGAAGCTGCAGCCTCTGCCTTTTACAGCCTTTATTCCCTAGTCTAACCCACAGCTCTAAGATCTCGCAGAACAGTAAAGATGTGAAAATCGAGTACCTGTAATGTTATGCACCTGAACCACTCATCACTCATCAAAACCAATTTTAATTTCTTGAGCATATTAATCTTAGGAGCATTCAACATTCATTAGTGGTTTCTTCACAAAGATCTGTTTTCGGTTAGGGTTACATCTTCCCAGAGCCAGTACACATTTGGAAATTTGCACTGACAGTGGTCTAGGAAAGGTGAAGCACTGCTGTAACTTATTTTCTGGATTTCCTCAGTAAGTTGTTACTGGTCTGGAGTTTCTACTGAGAAGACTAATATCTCAAAGTCAGCTGAGCCGAAATTATTTAATGTGGAACACTGATGAAGTCCTTTTTATAGGTGATTGTCAAATTTCTAAACTAAATTCCTCTTTGTGTCAAATTCTATCTGATACTGTGAAACACTTGCTTATCTCACTCTCTGAATGTGTGCATTCCATCTCATCTATGCTGCTGAATACTGTGTGACAGGCAGAGATTTATTAGGAGTTTTCAGTTAATCTTGGGTAACAAGATGTAGTCCTCAGGGCTGATTAGTATGAATTTCTGTATGAGCTGCGTACCTAATGTACAGTATGTCTTTAATGTCAAGGGCCACAGCTGTGTAAGAAGAGAGCTTGGAACTATGACAAGATCCTATCTTAAAATTCAAATATAAAAATACTTCACACTCATAAGTATTTTGTGTCTTCTGAAAATCTAGTCCTATTCATATACTTTTTCTCAACTGAGATTGTTTCAGAAGGAGTCCTGGGAGGCGGTTGGGATGCTAGTTTAAGAGGCTTCTCCTCTTTGTCAGCTCCACCTAGCACTTGGAAATGAACAAACTTTGTGTTGGCATTGGCAAACATACAGAAGTTGAGAAGCCCATCATTCTGTTAACTGCTGTTATCCCCAGGCAGTTCTGTCCTCTGAGAAGAGCTGACCTTTATAGTCATTAAGGAAGCAAATAAAGTTGTCTCGATGAAATACATTTGTCTCTCTCCTTTTTTTTTTTTTAAATAACGCTAGTAAATTCCATCAAGCTAGTTACAGTAGAAAAAAAAAACAGATGTATCTATAACTGGTAACTGTGAAGAGTGAAAGAACTTTTCTTATACCTCCCAGCACAGAACTATGAATCCTTTGGGTTTGCTGGTGTCACTAACTGAAAAACACCATAAAAACATCTGCTAGTGACAAGTTTCTATAGAAACACTGAGAATGTTTTACTGTGGAATGCAAATGATGCTTTTTGGTTTTTAATACGTCCTTAACTTCTATATAGTGCTTGCTCATTCTGTGTTAGTGTTCTTGCTTTCCAGCTACAGAAGTTTAATTTTTTTTCTATCTCCCTAGACTGAATGTTCCCTGCTGGAGGGATGAGTCATGATTTGCTCTTCACTGCAAGCAGTTAACAGATCTTCTGGAAATAGCACTTTTGAGAGCCAGATAAGTTTCCTTTACACATTTTCTTAAGTGCAACATTCATATCAATTGACCTTTTGCAGCAGCCATCATTACTTGTAATTACCTAGTGTCAAAGTTTTTGCATAGTAACTGTCTTGGTATTTTCAAAGCATATAATGGAATATTTTTTTAGATTGCAGTGGAAGCTTTTAGTTAGTTTATTGGACTAGCTAAAAATGCAACATGCTAGATCTAGAATGGTGGAAACACAGCAAGGCTCATCAGCAGTTGTCATCATCTGTTGGCCCGAGGGTATGCTGCCTACCTGTGAATTCAACAGAAGGAAATGCCAGGTTAAAAGTCACAAAGACTGGATGCTGTTTTAAAGTAGAAGATTAAAACTGACACAAATAAGCAGGATTTATTTAGCTGTGTCTTCAGGAAATGGGTATTAGACGCTTCTATACATACTAGAAGACCTGCTGTTCTACTGTGGAAATTTTGGTAATCAAATTATGTGGACGTTTGTAATGAAGTGCAGTACACAAAAGGCTTTAATTTGAAAAGGAAACTCTTCCATATACAAGTAACCAGGCAGTAACTTAATCTTAAATAAATTGATTCAGGAACTGTTAATCCTGAGAGATGCATTCCCCGGTCAGTTCTCCTTTCCTCTTTTCTCCTTGTACACAAAGACCACATTTGCAAATACAAGTGCACTCCAGCTGCCTGAGCTGCCTGCTTGTTTGACCCATTATACCAGGCGTTACTACAGGCTCTAAGGATGGATTCATGCATTTATGATCTTCACACAGGGCACCTGGCTGCAGTCATGTCCGTCTTACCTTCATGCTGTGTTACGGTGATGAAGGGATCAGCAGGAACCTTGCTGCATTGGTAGCAGAAATAGGTATGCCAATTAACAGAACAGGTTGTAGGAAATAACAGCATTCGCATTCTGTCAGGTAGTCCTGGCCTCCTTACAGATTGCTAGTGCAATGGTGCATAGATCACTTAAATATATCTCTCGCTACTTACCAGTTGTTAGTCGAGTCCTCCTTTTCTGCGTACTTGACAAGAGTCTCTCAACAAGCAGAGCTGAAGAATTCAGCTGGTGGCAAGCAGCAGTGCCTTAAATATATAAAATGATATCTAAATGAGTGGGTTAAAAGGGAAGAAATCAGATTTCACAAATCCTTTACTTAAGTTTAGTTCATGTTTTTTGATAATTCATGCCTTTAGTTTCTCTATGGCTCACTTCCCCCTTCTGCACAAGGTGAGTAGGAATATGTCGGTTCCCAGACATACTGAAAACAGTATCCATTACTTTTCAAAAAGCTGGCAGGCATGGTATTGAAAACTCCAACAGAAAAGTCCTCCAGAAAGCAAGTTATGTATTTTGTGCAGAATTTCTGTGATATGCAGTAAATAATACGTGGGGTTTCGCACCAGACCAATTTTGAATGTTTATCTAGCCAGAGATATCACTTCCACAGATCAAAGACCAATGAGAGGCAAGCAAACTAAACAGGAACAGCACAGGATTTAGCTTATGGTTACAGTATTATACTGGCAAACTTAATTTTTTTAGATTCTTATCTTCCATGAGTTGGGATTTAGTGAGCCTTGACTTTTCCTGCCTGCATGCTGGCACCGTCGCATGCAGGCTGTCGCAAGATGGCAGGCTGTCCCCGCAGGAGCGCGCCTGGCTCACCCAGCCCTGACTCCGCCACCACGCCGCAGTGAATACCCGATGATTGCAGAAGGTGCTAACCAAAGGCTTGCTTACGTGGGTCTTTCTTTCTCAAACTACATACTCAGCAGAAGTTATCAGCTGGTTACAGCAAAGACAGGTGATAATTACAGAAGCAATGTGTCCTCCATTGTTGGGAAGCCTGCATGATGGACCTTCACGTTAAGTTACGTCCGGCATAAAAAAAATGTGCTTCTGCATTAAGTGGTTGCTACCAGAGCTGCCAACTGTTGCAAACCTTCAGCACAGCTTTGCAGCTTCCTAGTAACTGTTCACCTTCCAGTACTCATTAAACTTCAATCGTTTGTGAGCTGGGTCTCACAAACAAGTGCCTGACAAAATGCCATCCCTCCAGTTCCTTATGTATGGCTTAATGCATGACCTGAGACTCACCTCAAAGAAAAACAGAAATGAGGGATTCAGTCCTTTTTAATGCAAGTAATTTTTTCTTGAGCTGCAGTTTTAGGATTTGCCATGGCTGAAGAAAGCGGTGAATAACAGAGGGTGAAGAGTATCAAAGCATTGAGGAATGCAATGACCAGGGCAGGGTGCTGCTCTTAAAACCTATGTAAGTAGCTGCAACTTTAGCCTGTTAAGGCTAAGTATGTGGGTTGCCAGTCTGACAAAGTTCTTAAATTCTAATCAAAAAACCAGAAAAAGATTTCTCATATTTTTCAGTTTGAAAAATAAATGTAATTGATAATTAATAATTTCCTTAATTTGCTGAACTGTTACTCCTGATTATTTGCTAGGAACAAACTTCTCCACTGCAAGTTGTACAATAGACATAGGTTCACTCGCAGGTGTCATGCTTCACATGTAACTAATTAACAGGAAACACTAGTGGAAAGGAGCTAAAGCAAGTAGCAGTGCCTTCATAACCTGTAGTATTTAGCAAATTCTAGAGCAGATTCCAGGTTGACATCTATGCAGCTCTCCCTTGTACCTCTTCAAATATGGGTGTAGCGAATTCAGCTGGATGCTCCTTCAGGTTTTCTACCCACCATGTCTGGAGCCAACAAGGTCACAGGTTTTGTTTGGATAAGTAGCTACCACTGGAGATATAAAATCCTCCTCTGCTAGTCTCCTCTTTTCTTCTCCCCAGTAATGTTTAGCTATGCAGATGCATCTCACTTTTTCACAGGTTTTGGAGAGGAGTATGAAGGCCAGTTACAGTATAAACTTTAATAACGAATATGTTGATGATGGAGAAAAAATATTTTCACATTTAAGAATTTAAAAAACCCAACAGCTAAAGGAAAAACAGTAGCATTTACTAGCATCAATTTTACATAGAAATACAGTGGTCTAATTTCAGCTTTTATTTTAACTGACCTGGACATTTCATTCTGTTGGGTATTTTTTTTCTATTAGTTTGTTTTTTTTGTTTAATTAGTACATTATATGAATCCAGACAAACTGTGCATTATATCATAACAATGTCTTTCAAATTTAGAAATATATCCTAATTAAATTATAAAGCTTCTTTTGAACCACTAGGCAGTGATCTGCTCCCCAAAATTTGTATTGCTAATACATATGCAGTCTTTCAAACAATTTCCCACATGTATTTGAATGGCAAGATGGTGCAGAATAGGGACTTTGTTCATTTCTATGACCCACATGTAATCCTCTGTAGCATGACAGACATTACAGACCTAAAAGTTCTGATAAAACACAAGCTTTGGCAAGCAAGAAGCTCTTGCAATTTACTGCATTGATCTATAAATCCTCCTTAAGTACAACAGTGCATTGCTTGATTAGAAAACTCTGCCTAATCAAAATGCTTCGTTTGACTTGAATGAAAACCTGCTCCTTATGGTTCGGTGTGCCTTCCTCAGGGCTGCTTGAAGTTGCCCCAGTCTGCCCTCACAGCTGGTTCCCAGCAAGCTACTGAAAATTGCGGGATACTGCTTCCCATCACTCTGAAGGATTTGCATCATGTCAGACTATTCAGAACAGGGAGATGCTCAATGCATTATTTCCACAGTGAGAGGTGCTTAACTATTGCATCAGCCTAATTTTAATTAATATATTCAGCCCTGACACTAGCTAAGTTTCTTCCATCTTAAGAATACTTAAAAGATCAATCAGCAATTCATGGAGGTTAGTGTCATGTCTTTGAAGTCTTAAAAAGTACAATTCCATGTTGTTCATTAAAAAACATACTGGGGCAATTGCTGTTTCAACTGGGGCAATTGCTGAAACAAAACTAAACACATGCACTTCAAATTCACAAGCTGAGACTGAATAACTAGTTTTCAACATTTAATACAAAAAAAACAGTATCAGCACATAGAACTTGCTAAGATGGAGGATGGTCCATTGGCTTATTAAAACTAAAGATATGATTACTGAAAACTTGTGTTTTCCTTTTTACATGAATTTTCTATAGTATGAAGTCTCTGGTACATTGTTTTCATAAGATGCAGCTTTAATAAAAGTGAAAGAACGGCTTTTCTGCTAGCGTATCTGTACAAAATGAAAGTGTACAACTTGAGGTGCTGGTTTGCTCACTGTTGGAAAGTAGCTGGTTGCCTGGCAGTGCAGTTATCTAAGAATCACAGAACAGTTTGGGTTGTAACGAACCTTGGTCATGTATTTCCAAACCCCCCTGCCATTCCACTAGACCAGGTTGCTCAGAGACCTGTCCAACTTGGTCTTGAACACTTCTAGGGATGGGGCAACCATGGCTTCTCTGGGCAACCTGTTCCCGTGTCTCACCACCCATATAGTAATGAATTTCTTCCTCATACTGAATCTAAATCTACCCTCTTTCCGTTTAAAACCACTGCCCCTTGTCCTGCCCTTCCAGGTCTCAGTAAAAAGTCTTTCTCTGTCTTTCTTATAAGCATGTGTTAAGTATTGAAAGGCCGAAATAAATTCTCCTGGAACGTTCTCTTCCCCAGGCCGAACAATCCCAACTCTCTCAGCTTTTCCTCGTAGGAGAGGTATTGCATTCTTCTGATCATTTTCATGGCCCTTCTCTGGATCCACTTCAACAGGCCAACATTGTTCCTGTGCTGAGGACCCCAGAGCTGGACGCATTACTTTAGGTGAGGTCTCATGAGAGCAGAGAAGAGTGAGTCACCTCTCTCAACATGCCTTTTATGCAGCCCAGGTTATTGCATACACTGACCTCTGAATTAAGCTGTTTTACCTTGTACATCCAATTAAACTGTGTTCAACTACTCCTATCTTAACAAACCATTTTTTTTTAATCAGAGATAAGGATCCACTAAAGGAAAGGATGCAGGAGGCAGCTGCGTATTATCTTCATCACCCTAATACTATGGAAGCAGAGTACACCCGACATCAGATGGACATCATGTGAGATATGTAAATGTTAGGAAAATATGTTTTACATATCAATTGAGAGAAAAGCCTGTGATCTTTTAGAACTTATGCCATATATATAACCTATGATAGCAGTGCCACCACAGCTCCCTTAATGACTGTCATTGAAAACTTCCTGTGAACTAGTAGGGCACAGGTGGCAAACACAAGGCCCTATCATCTTGTTCTATCTGACCCAGCATCTTGTTTTTACCTACTGGCAGCAATAGCCTATTGCAACACCTACAATGATTATAATGAAAACTGTCAAACACTGGAATATGCTGTCCAGGGACATGGTTGAGTCACTTATCCCTGGAGGTCTTTAAAAGACAAGTAGTTGTCATAACTGGGGACATGGTTTAGTGGTGGACTTAGCAGGGCTGGATTGATGGTTGGACTCAATGATCTTAAGATCTTTTCCAACCAAAACCACTCTCTGATTCTGTGAAACTTTGCAGTGATTACAGCTGTGTATACTCTGCTCATAATACAGGTTTTAAAAGGAGATTAATCAATGCTTTGATCCTCAAACTAGACTGATTAATGATGATGATGACACAATAATGATTCACACTTCAGATGACTCGTACATCCAGGATAATTATCTAGCAGGTCTTCTGCAAGTTCAATGAATCAGCACATCAGATTGAGGACTCCTGTTGTATGAATGAAAAAGGAAATGTGGAGAAACAAGAAAATCAGTACTACAAATCAGGTAGTATTAGATGCCTATCCTGACTAATTTGCATATTTAATTTGAGACACGGGTTTCGTCTCAGCTGTGACCATGTTTTATTAAAGTAAATACCCTACAGTTTTACTTTACAAGTAAAATTCCTCTTTAAATGCTTATGGTTGACTTTGCACATGTATGTAAATTACTAAACTTTTAAAAAATTCTTTGTGACACAGAAAAATATTTTTCCATCTTCCATATAATATAGCACTCTTTCTCTGCTGGTAGAAGACATCAAAATTTTTACTGTATTGAGTGGGCTGGTTAACTTTTACAAAAGTTGCATACAAAAATCTTCAAAGTATGCAAAAATTACAAAGTACACTCCGACAGCTAATGCTCTGCGAATACTTTATTACACAAATTACATTCAGCTTCTGAAAATAGTGTTCTACAGTGATACCATCTAAAAATAAGACATCCCAGAAACACATCAAGTTAGGAAGAAGAAAATTAAATAGAGACATTTTTCTTTCCTTCAATGCAATATAATGTTAGTGATTTTAAAAAAATAGAAGAAGATTTAGCAGCTTCATTTTCTTGTGGCACTGTATTTTCACTGTACTGCATCAAGTTAAGGAAATAGGAAAGGCACAAAACAGAAACTGGCAACTGAACAGTTACGTGAAAAATGCTTTTATGAAGCAGATAGTAAGACTTATTTACAAGATCCCCAAATTCAGATGAGAAAATACTACTGCTTTAAATCAGTGCTGTAATTAGAAGACTGTTTTCTTTATTAAGATGTTCACATAAAAAACAATTGCACTGATAAGGAACTTCCATACACTCCTATACTTAAAAACCAGAACTGAAACCAAACAAAAATTAAAGGAACTAGTGTACAGCCCCACACAGACTAGTACAGTTTACAATTAAATACACAAAATCTTAAACATGCTTAAGGGAAAAGGAATCTGACATTCTGGGTTGAATCATATAATGGAGAACTCAAAAGCTGTTTTCAGGATGATGAAGGTGCTGGTGGGGGTAGAGGTGCTGAACACTCTTCATCTGAGTCTGTGCAGTCATCTTCATCTTTTTCTTGATCACTTCCTTCAGTGCTCAGCCGGTCAAACCCTTTTCGGCTGTAGCCTTTGTGACTTGCAAAGAAGTTCCCCAGATTAAGGCCGCCACTGCCTTTCCCTGCGGAAAGGAACGGCTTGTCATAAGGTTTGCTTTACTGTACATGGGAATAAATCTCTATCTACTTATTCATTAGTACAGCACAGATATATTTTAAGTGTCTTTCCAGAAACTGTTTTTAACCATCAGGCACATAAGCCACAAAAGCTAAGTATAGAGATTATGAAGGAGGAAGGAAATTTATCTTTGAAATAGATGTTACAAACTATTTTTCAGCATCCATTGTTGCATTAAGTCTTTAGTAGGCTGTGTTCCCATCAGTTTGTCCCTAGTCTCGAAGTGCTTCATTCCATTCACCAGATCCACAGATAACTCTTTATAACAGATACTGCTTTCCCACTGACAGTGACATATCCTCTTCAGCAGACAGATAATGGTGGATGAACAGTGTTGTAAATGACAACTCCACAAAACACCTGAGGTTTGCTCCCAGTCCGTCCTCTGAGAAAGTTCTATCAAATCTGTTATTCAACTAGAAGTGAATATAGGAAAAACCCCAGTTACTGTGTTCTTAAAACATCTTCAATGACTTGGACTTACCTCTAAGTCTGTTTAAAATTCTGCCTGAACTTGATTCAAGTTTGTGTTCTCCATTGGCTGAAAAATAAGTAGAACAGTCATACTCTATGATTAAATAATTAGCTGTATTTTCTGATACAAAGCACAGACATTCAAGAAATGCAGCTCTAAAAAGGAAAACTGATATTTTTCAGCTTCTTGATTAAGGTGAAATTATAATTCCTAACAAAATTATCATACCATGGATGTTCAGGTTACGCTAATTCAGCCATTAAGGAGATTTGTATGTAAGTTATTCCTGAGAATTTCATTCCCTCAGCTGATCACTTATGTTGGTGTGAAGACTTTACAGGAAGGACGAGAAATTTGTCATTTGCACATTATGTGCACAACTACATTCCAGAACAAAATACAGCCTGATATTTGAAATGGTATATAGTTTCCCTTCAGAAAAGATTAGCTTTCTGGAAGACACTGATCTGTGAATTTCTTCAGCTATTTTGGAGGAACTTTCTCTCCCCCCTCATGAACTATATCCTTCTCCCTGGTAAATCTTTCTATCCTTCATTTGAAGAAAAATTAAATGCCATGATCAAACTGTCCTTCCCTATATACCATTTGGTTTCCATAAATCTGTGCAAGAACTTCACCAACGTAACTGTATCATGTTCTCTGATACAGTACATTCAAGCATTGCCTGAATCCAAATAGAATGTGAAGATGCTTTTATAGATCATATCCATTAATGGCAGTACTCCAGTAGTTAAGAGTGTTAGTACACTTGATGTGCAAAACACGTTAGAACATAAAGAGTCAGGAAGCTGCACATGAAATCTTCAGATAAAATGTATTCAATCCAGTTGCACAGCAATATTAGATCATTGAGCTACCTACTCTGTTATAGTTTGTCCTAGCCAGTGGCAGAACTATGTTATTCCATGTACTTTTTCTTCTCTTGGTAAGAGTATCTTGATAAAACTATTTATGCCATACAACATAACAATAATAACATAATAATCAAACTCCTACTGCAGTCTACCAGTTTCTCAAAAATAACACAATACCAATTAATAACATACTGTAAGTACCAATTAAAGCTCTCACAGCAATGGATGCACATGCATTACGCAAACAGCTCTGACTCACAAAATGCACAAGGTAGTAGTGAACAAACAATATATATAATCTCTTATAAATGTTATCTGTTTGCATTTTGTTTATACCTTTGTAATTACCTATAGAGTCCTTTGTTCTCAACAATTTAAAGATCCCAAAATGAAAATCAAACTATGCTCTAGACAAAAACTTGAATATATTCTAGTCATTTTTGAGCTATAATTTTTGGCTTGTCATCAGTTAAAGATTTTAGACATATGACCTGAAAAGGTGGTGACTTGAGATATAATATTAAAGGCATAGGGGGATGCAGCGTGCATGCTGCTTCTTAGTTCATATGTAGCATCACAGTTCAGAAGGGTGAAGAGACAGTAAGCTTCTCCTCACACCCTTGTCCCTCAATGTTCAGTGGTATTTTGAACTAGAATAATAAAAGCCTGTTTTCTAGAGTTATTCATGGTTACCTCCATAGACAGTTGTCTTCTTCCACCGAATAAATATTAAAATTGCCAGCAGAACAACAACAGGGATAATTAGAAGAGTTGTAATAAGAACAAAGGAAACTCCAGTGCTGGTCTGTCGGACCAAATGTTTTTCCTGCTTCTTTAGAGGGACTGTTGATTCTGGGTTGTTTTTCAACCTGGCTTCTACAATTGTTTCTGATTCTTTAAAAAGAAGACAATTGTAAAAGAAGACAACGTAAACCATATGCATCAAGCAACACAGAACAAGGTGATAAGAAAAGAACAAGCTATAATACCTGAAATATTGAGCAACAAGAACACAAAAGACAAACACTTATGGAGACATTTTTAGTTCTTGCTGATGTTATCCCAAACAGATAGGGCAGAGAGAGTCTGAATGATTCCACTCGGTAGCAAAGATGCCGTCCCCTTTACTCAAATAGCGAAAGGAGAGATGTCAGGGAGAGTTTTGTCTTCAAAAGTGTCTATCATTTAAAATACAGGAAAATTCCCCAAGTATTTACTTTTACAAATAGACATGTGATATAATATCAATTAAATATCTCCTTTTGATAATAACACTTCCAGAAGAAATCCAATACATGCTATATTATCATAAAACAAAAAGAAAAGCATTTAAAGTTCTTTTTATTAAACTTGTGACAAAGGGTTCAATTTTCAGAACTGCATCCTGTGAAAGAACTTTGGCTCTGTAAATCTGGAGAGCTTTTGAAAACAGCATTCAATCATTCCTGACAAATTTGTTACCAGGAGAAAACCAATTTCAATAAAACTCTCTGTGCTGCTTTGTGCGTACATGAAAGATCACATACTTTTTGCTAACTTTTAATGAGTAAAGCTTTATATTTTAAAGTAGTGACTTAACTGCATATATTAAAAAGTAGCTGCACCAGAAACACTTTGAATCAACTCTGTTTTGATCCTGTATCAAACTTCAAATTGTGTACTATTCTGAAAGAACAGTAAATGTTTCAGTTTATGCTTAACACTAATACAATGATAACAATGATATAATTGTTATCAGTTATACAATTATAACAATCATAACATATTGTTTGTTCAAGTAGTAGATATAGCCAAGAACAATTTTCCTCCACTGTCTTGTCTATCTCTGGGCAAAGTAAAAATTCTCCACACCCCACTTCACAGCAGTGCAAGAAATAGTCTGTCACCAAGAGGCTGTGAAAGTGCAGGCCGTGGCTGTCCATTTACTAAGCAGAGGATGATGCAAAGTCCATTGGCTATTTGTTTTCTTCAAGTGGAATTGAAAGATGTTGATTTCAATCTATGACCTCTAAGAATTTGTAGAGACTGTTACTTAAAAATTCTTCCTTATGCTTGTGATACTATCGCATTTTTCTCTGTAACAGTGTCACCTAGCATGGCACCTTCCTAAAGAACGCTGAAATGCATTAATACGTACATTCGCTGTACTGTAGATGTTGTTATGTCAATACTTCACTTTTACGTGGTTCAGGAAGACTGATATACCAACAGGGATAAAACAGAAGGATAACAGTTTTGACGATAGGATTTCATTGCTTTGTAATATCAGCTTACTTTATTCTGCTTTTTTCTGTATGCTTGTAATTGGCAGTTGGGATCTTTTGGTATTTCTCTGTATACACCTGGCTAAAGCAAACCACACAACTCTATATTCAACCAAAGAAACACAGTTGAGAACATCTGAACATTTTATAAAGGTCTCTCCATAACTTGGTACTGTTTTTCTGAAAGGGAAATGAACATTTCCTTTTCAATATATGCAATGCGCAACAGAATACTAACAGTTAAAATTAGTTTTCATATTCCTGAATTGCTATTTTATCCTTTTCAATCTGCTCTACATGTATTTTTTATCTCCTTATATCAACTTTCTGTATGTTTTTTATTTTACTTTTTTTTCTCCATTTTCCCACAGATAAAAAAAAAAGAAAGCAGTAAATCTAGGGAACTAAATCTAAATAGAAAAATTTATACTTTTTGCCATCCACTGGTAAAGGTGTGTACTGAAAGACTATGCAGAAAGATAAACAAACTGCCATTTCAAATAACCCTTTTTTTGTGGTTGAGGGTTGTGGAGCAGGTGGAATGGTGCTGGAGAGTAACTATAACAGTTATAGATACAGAAACAGCTCTGAAATAAGAGAGCTGACACAGATACCAATCTGGACCATGCCAGATGGTGGTAGGGAATTAATCCACTACCTAAATTTTTCTCTTAGTATCTGTGAAGCTCTTATCATCACTGAAAATAAAATGTTTATATTGGCTATAAAATAGCACCTACTATGTAACACTGTTACAAGCTGCTTTGTAATGCTTCTTATGCCACCTCATTTTATCTATACTTACTGTATAAAATCATTGTGAAAAATAAAATAACAGTAAATCTAATTAGCATTTTTCCCTCCAACCTGGTGGAAGTAGTCCTAGTCTATGTGAAAATACTGATTCCTTCTTTTCCATTATGAATCAGACTAACCTTTTATTTCCTGTACCTCCATACCAGCCTTTTTAACTGATCGATGTTCCAGTTCTGTAAAACAAAATTATTCTTCAGGACAACTGACATTTCAGAAAAATACTATGACATTTTCCTGCTAGCTTTCTCAAATATAAAGTACAATCCTAGAGTAAACAATCCCATCAGCATCTGAAATTCACCGAGGAGTGTCAATATAAACCATTCAATAGCTCACAAGGCCATGGAAAATAATAAGAGCTTGATTCAAGGAAGGAGTTTGCAATAATTAACTGTTATGCCACAGAGAGATTTGCAGGGCATGTGTAAAGGTTCAGGGATTCCCACAACACTAAAACTGTTAATTCTAATCTAAATCACAATGGATTAAATGCTGGCTGAATCAGGGCTCCTTAGCTACTGCAGTTTTATACTGCAGCAAATGCTAAAAAGAAAATTATATACAAGGACTTTCTGCACCTAACCTGGAAGTGATCAATAATTCCATTATTTTTTGTTTTCATGTTTCTTTGAATATAAGCCTAGAATTATTCTTCTTCAGATGGCTATATCCAGAAAAAGCCATATCCAGTCAGAATTACAATTTTTCTGGTTCAGTTTTCTATTACTAACAGTAGCTGATACCAGATGTCCCAAAGGAAAACGCACGAATTATAAACAGACAAATACAGAATAACTGACATAGTTAATATATAACAGTAGACTCTTACTGGTTGACTAACACCCTGAAGCCCGAGGCTTTATCCCTCTCACACATTTTTTTTATCCAATATAATGTAACAACGGATTATATTTTTATTCCTGTAAACTACATAATCTCTCTCTGAATCCTACTAAATTGATGTCTGACTAACCAGGTCCCTCTCCCTGAAGTCAGGCTGCTTGGTTTGGGGGTTACTAGATTTAAACTGGTGTTTCCAGTTCATGGAAACAGAACTTCAAATTATACTAGATTCTACTCCCAATTAAATGATTATAAATTTTAAGTTGACTCGTGCTTTTATTTTAGCCCCTAGCAGTTTCCTATATTATAACCTCAACGGAAGCAATTGACTTAACAACAAATGATACATTAAAATTACTAAAATACTAAAGAGTCATGCATTTGTTTAAACAAATACTGACATGACAAGTGATAGAACTTCCATGAGACAAATGCATTTTGATTCCTTTTGTGACAAACAAATTGATGCGCTCAGGATTCTCCTTTGGCAGAGCTTGCAACAATGCTGAAGACTGCTCTTAATAAAACTGAGCAGCAGCACACAACTCCTACAAGCAGAGCGTGCACGGTACTTAAATAATTGTCATTAAGCCATCAGGTTCTTTTCCAGTGGTATCAGAAGCAGTACTGATAGAAAATGCAAAATTGTGAGATTAAGGACAAAAAAAACATACTTTCCGTGGATGCAAACTTCCACACTGCTCTGGCATGAACATCTCCAACAAACACTGTTTTATCCTCTGAAGCAACAACATCATGTGGCATCTCAAAGCTCTGTGAAGGCAAGCAGTCACAGATTACTCTTAAGGGTCCACACATTCATGAGGCCTCCTTCACCTTACTTGAGACTGGTCCCGTTTGGTCCTTAGTCTGGAAAATGCAGCAGGTGCTGGTGTGAAGGTGTAATATGAGTGAAGGGAGAGGAATTCCATTTCTATTGTATGTTTGTCTTCTCCAGGCAAAACAACAAGGAGATTATTTGATGGATTAATGCTAATATTATATTCTTGCACTCAATTTTATCCTGTAACATACTTAAAAAATAATGAATCTTGTTTTCAAGCCTGCATATTTAGTTTTTGTCAGAGTTTATACACCACACAGCTATTTGCTATACTCAGAAAAAAATAACCCTAGGATAATTTAAAATTAGACTGCAAATAACAGAGCATACATGTTATTCAGAAACTGTAATCTTAACATTCATACTTTAGTCTAAGATAATACATGGAAAACTAATTTTTTTTAAATAAAAATAATTTTAATATACAATTACTGTATGAATGACATTTAGCCTTAACTTCCACACTAATCTTCTGTAAAGAAGGGATGTAACCAGATAGTTGAATTTTATTTCTGCTTAGGAAATATACTATTTTTTTAAATATTACTAGCATCTAAATATATGAAAATTTCAAGTCATTCATTCTTCTCTTGAATTAGCTTTTAAGAACCATATGCCAGCAATGAAGTAGGCTTATTCTGACTGAAGATTTAATCTGTAGGAATTATCTTGAGGTTAGTATAATTTTTGAAAGTGTACTACATGTAGAAACTAAGACCTCAAATTGTAGTGTCTTTATTAAGTTAACATTATAAAAAATTCTTTTTGAATACCTTACATTATAAAACATCTTATTTCCTCTTACAGTGTTAAAAAAGTTAGAGAATTTGGATGTTATGAACATTTTCATATATATAATTATAGGCATCAAGCACTCTGTGCAATACTCCACCTTTCTAAGTGGAATGAAAGTATCAATTATTTCTCCAGTAGAGAAGTTCATCACAAATCCTTGCACTGGTTCTGCCTCTCCAGGATAAGGCCTTCCATTAATTGCAAAGAGGAGACCACCTGCAACAACATTAGATTTGTTTTAACAACTGACATATTACAAACTACACCGAAAATTAATTGTAATAGTACAGATGAAAAAAGGCTGCTGAAAGACACACAGAAAAGTATCTTAATAGGAAACTAAATCATGAAATTATACTTAGTAAGGTCTACTGACAGTTAAGAGATGCACACTTTGTCGAAAAGAGAACAAGCAAGGCAATATTTTACAGATTGAGTAAAAGTAAAAAGAATATGAAAAGGTTAAAAAAATCTGAAAAATGCTTTGCTTAATCTGATAACAGAAATTTCTTTAAACTCATCAAAAGTAGAAAGTTTGCTAGGGAATCAGTGGGACCACAAAAGGAAAAGGTGTGAAAGACGGACTCAAGGATGGGGGGTTTGTGGCAGAGAAGTTCAGATTTTGTCAGTGCTTTCCTGCAGAATATGTTGGGGAGGTTCTAACACTAAATATTTATTTTCATAGCAGAGAGGTCAGAGGAGCCAGCTCAACTGGAAGGAGATACACAAAAGGTCTTAGACAAGTTGCAGGTTAATAATTTACCAGGTTTGGATGGCATTAATTCAAGCTCAGAGGGAAATCAAATGTGAAATTCCAGACCTTGGGCCAAGCTGAGTAGCACTAGCACTACCAACAGCCACTCCTCCAGAAGGGTGCCTGGAAACCACACATCAACAATTATGGCTTCCATTCCCAGTAAGATGGTAGAATCCATAATGAAGAATAAGAAATGGGTGAACACGTTGTTATGGGAAACAACTTAGTATGGCTTCTAAAAGGGTAAACTGTGCCTCACCTCAACAGGAAAAAGAAAGCACACAGACAGAGGAGATTCTGTAGACTTACTTGGATTTTCAAAAAGTCTTTGAAAAGGTTGTGCATCGGAAGTGATTAAGGAATGTGAGTTGTCACAGGGCTGAAAAAAAGATCCTTTAATGAACAGGAAGCAAAGAGCAGAGGTTAAGGGCAGAGCTTTAATTTTTCAGGATAGAAAAGTCTTGAGTAGTGTGATTCAGCAGGGATCAGAGCCAGAAACAATTTCATTCAATAGTCTTCATCGGTGACCTGAAGAATGGAGTGAACAGTGACATCTACCAGTCTGAGGAAGGTACTGAGTTCTTCAGAGCAGTCAAAAGCTGTGTGATACTAAGAAAGTCCAGAGAGAGTTTCTGTAAAAATAAATGAATTGTCGAACAGATGGCAGCAAAGCTTTAGCAAACACAAATGTGGAGTGATGCTTCTGCAAAAAAAGTAACCTAGATCATGCCTATGTGATGGTTAGCTTGGAACCGAGCTACAATTCAGGAGAGACACTGCCTAGCCATTGCTGATAGGTCTCTGAAATATTTGGCTTCAATACAGTGACAGCAAAAGTGTCAGGTGCCATCAGGAAAAGGATTTGGAACGGAGGGGACACGTCTGCCACTAGGCAAAAACTCAGCATGCCTGCATCTTGAGTACTGGTTGCATCTCAGGAAAGTCCTAATGAAGTTAAAGATGCTAAGAAAAGAAAGATAACAACAATAGTGAAGAGGATGAAGCAATTAAATGGCTTATGGAGAAAGACTAAAATGATTGAAGTTCTTTGGTTTGGAGAGAAGGCTAAGTGGCAGCAGATATGGGGAGTGTGGAATTGTTACTCACCAATTCCTGAAACACTGGGACTGAGAAGCACTCAATGAAACTAGGTTACTTTTTTAAATTAAAAAAAAAAAAGCAGGTAGTGAACTTCTGGAGCCTGTAAATGCAAGAGGTCAAGGAGGCAGACACTTCAAGCCAGTCTGAATGGGATTAGAAAAACTCATGGGCAATAGGTTTATAGAAAGACAATGCAAATAAAAGTTCAGGAGCTCCTATCACCCTTAAATAAAGTGCTTGTGGATGCATAGGGAGTAGGAGATTAGAAAATGCAATCAGGCTTTGCACATTCCCCTTAGACTGTCTCTCTTGCTCCCTCTGTCAGACACAGAGCATTGTGCTATAGATATGAAGTATTTAATCTAGTACAGCATTTCCTATGTTCTTGGCAGATCCAAGAGAGATAACCCCGATATTAAACTCAATACCAGCTACAGAGTCAGGAGCTTGACATACCTTGTCCAGTTCTTAACATTTACATTACCTTCAGTATTGGTCTTAAAAATCTAACCCAAAAACTTAATACAGTAATTTCTAACAGTCTGTGATACTAATAACCCTAACCTTTTCAAACTGTTTGCTTTCAAATTTTTTGCTTTATGAAACCCAGAACTTTTCTAGATAGTTTGGAAGCTCTTTATCTTGTTCTCTTCAATGGAGCTTGAAATGGATATTTTAAAACATTATTATTAACCAATAACTGACAGTGCAATCGCTAGGAAGCAAACAAGATCATCTGCTTGTTGACATCACGTTTAGGATATCTAATCAGTCACTCCTCACAAGCAGAGATTATATGCAAGCTTCCTTCAACCTACAAATAGGAAAACAGGACAGTTCCAAAATTTTCCATTACATCAGTTCTACTTTGAAAGAGAATAAATATCTGGCCTAAGATAACATAATAGCACTCTTCATGAAATAACACTGTGTACTGTGACATACTGGTATAGAGCAACTACCTGAAATAGAAAAAAACAGGAAAAAAGATTACCTGGAACATACGAAACTGCAAACAACGCTCTTCCAAATGATTTGTGCTTGATCTCTCTTATGAACTCCCCAGTCTCCAACTTGAAGCACTGAATTCGACCGTTTTCCCTGTCTGCAACACACAGCTCACTGAAGTCAGGGATCAGGGCTAAGCTGTGAGGGATACGAAACTGTCCAGGTCCAGCTCTGCTTAAAGAAGTCTCTGCAATACAGAATATCCAGGTTTGTGTTAAAACTACACACTGAAACTATCAGTTTTGCTTATAAACAGCAATATGTCATATAACACAATATGGCACTGGGAAAATAATAAAGTCAGCTTGCTTTCTTCTCCTAGCAGTTTTACTCATTTAGGTAGGTAAACTGTGGTAGTCTTTTGTGTTCTCTTTGTAAATCTGAGCAAGGCAGAAATGTAATTACTCACAAAACTTAAAATAGATGGAATCATGGCATAAATCTTGTAAAAATGACATAGGCTTATACAACTTGATCAAATGTTTAAGAAAAAAATAAGGGTTTTGTGGAAGTCAGAATGTTTTCTTTGTATGCCAATACCTGTACTGAAAGCATGCTAACAAATTCCCACTTGTTATTTTTAGTGAATATATAACTACTACAAGTAGTTGTATAAATAGGAACTATAAAATTGGAATGCAATGACAAGGCTGAAATTCAGCTAGGGCCTGGAAGGAGCTTCAGTAATAGAAATAGAAAAGTAATAACATCAGCAATCTCATAGTTCATGACGAGTTCACGATAACAGTAGTATGGGTTAAGTAAAGTACCAAGAGCTCTGACCTGTACCTTCTCCCCACTGCATCATGTACAATCCATTTGGAGAGAACTGAATGACTCGACTGTTACAGTAGCCATCAGAGACATAAATGCTGCCAGTGACTGGATCCACAGCCACATCAGTTGGTTGACAGAAATGATTTTTGTCACTGCCTGGATGCAAAGCCACTCCTAAGATCAGTAATGGTTCTTTATCATCTGCTCCCAGTTTGAAAACCTTTGTTTTATTCAATGGGAAAAGAGAATAGATTTCAGTTACGGAAGGTGAAATATAAGAGGGATGACTGCCTATGGAAAAATATCTATTATTGTGTGTAAAAGAAATTTACACACCAAACATAGCCTTAATATATTGACTATGACATCTATTACCAGTTTGTCAATATTGTTGATTCTAGGAAATTTCTGCATGAAATATAAATTTCCTGTGATTTGCAGCAAACAAGTTAGTTTCACATTACAGGTTTAAGTACACAGGAGAACTGATAAGCAAAGTTGTAGCAGAAAAATCTGTCCTTTTTCAAAAGAATAATTTTTTTAAAACTGATACTTTTATTTCTGAATACTATGAACACGTTGAAAATTACTCAACAAAACTATATTCCATGAAGGCCACAGAGATCAATTTCTGCAGGCAAAAACATACCTGATGGAGAGCTACATCGGTGACCCAGTAGTTACCATTTTTATCTATACTCAAACCATGTGGTAAATAAAATCTGCAAGCACAAATGTAGAAGAATCAAGTTAAAAACATCTTTCAGGTAGAATGATGTAGTTTTGAAGATTTAACATTTTTTCTACAGATTAACAAATGCTGTACATACGAACTACCTGTAGCGTTTTATGAAAAAGATAACTTTACAGAATAGAATTTTCTTGACAAGAATGTCTCAGCTCTGAAATTAGTTGATCTCCAGTATCAGACTCAGGGTAATATTTAGTATCTTTAAGGAAAATAGAAAATACTCAAACTCTCTCAGGTAGATGAAATTGTGTGTACTGTTTTAAAGCAGAGGTGGTAAAGATGGCAATCTATTTTTATTTGTTGATCCTGTAATTTTTATTTATTTATTAATCTAAACAAACTGAGAGGCTACACTCACACAATGTAATATAAAACACGTATGAAGATGAGTTTGAGAGCTTTTGGGAGTAAAATATGCAAAAATACTAGTTCTATTGATAAAAGCAAAAATAACTTACAGACTTTTGCCCATGGAATGAAGCAGTTTTGCATTACTTGGATTCAGGACAAGAATCGTGTTCTGTTCAATTGGTCCAAGTCCTTTTTGCTGATAAACAAATTTGCTGTCAAAAGAACTATACAAGGATAGTGGAACAGAAAGTCAGTATCAGAAGATTCCACCGACAAACAATACACATGCAATTTAAACTGAGCTTTGTAGTTTAATTACAGCGTGTGCTTACTGGCTTCTTTTTTTAAGTAAGCCATATTACATTACTGTATGACTGTAAGAGTTACAGTTTTGGATGTCTGCATTTCCTACTGAGATTATGACTTCCGAACTAAAGGAGTACGAAATCCACACAGCAACAATTAAGTTAATCCTAAAGAAAGGGAAAAAACTTTTTTTTTTCTTTTCTTTGCTGTGACAAATCAGAAATGGGAAATCAAGCAAGGTAGCCTAAGTAAAATTACAGCTAATCACCAGGGCCTAGGTATACTTCATACTGCCTAAGACAGTGTGTGCATGCTAGTGGTGTCTTTTTTTTTAAACACTATTTATACCTAGTTTACCACTGTAAGATTCAGCTCTTCATGTTCTTATCCTTTTCAGAGTGTGCTTGCAGGGTACTATAGGATATGATGTGTATTTCTCCTAACTTCAAAATCCTATACTCAATTTTCAAGGAACGTGGAATGTTTTAATAAACAACTTCAAATATTTCAGTATTTCAGACATAAAGAAGCACTTGAACTTTCCAGAAGACATTTACTATGCATAAAATTATCATTTGCTTAAAGAATAAAAAATATAGTTGTCTGTACCCTTATGGAGAAGTTGGCTATTACTTTAATCTACTGAAATGTAAGTTCAGGGTTTATGAAGGTAAATGCAGCGTAAAGTATTTTGAACAAAATTTAAGTATAAATATTAGAAAATGGTATTTGACTTGGATGAAAAACATGAATACAAGACACGCTCCACCCCTCCCACCTCGCATTTTTAAATCCAGTTGTTTATCCCAGCAAGAGATCTAGCTATAATTTATGCAACTTGGTAAACAAGAATATACTTTGTAGTCACAGAGAAGGCTATGAATAAAGATATTAAAACTTTCCATTGTATAGTCTAGCAGCCTCACCTCTTCATAACATTAAATATCTATATGTCTAGTATTTTCAATGTGGATAAGCAGTATTGCCTTCATATACAAACAGAAAACTCTATCTACGTGTTTAGGGTTCTGCAGAAACTCTGAATAATAAATAGTATTTAGATACTGCCATTATATATAGTAATTATCTGTGACTTTAATTTCTGACAGAAATCAGCAAATCCTTTTCACTATGCATGGCTAAGCAAAAGGTGACAGTTACTAAAACTCTCTGAGCCCCACTCCTAAATGTTCTACCATGGCGCTACAGAGAGACATAGGGCAAATGGTACTGGCACACAATGGCCTACTGATACAGGCTTGTTTGACATGATCTGCTTGTTTGACCATGGTTTAAGGAGGTGTTGTTCTATTCTTTACTGTTACTGACAGTAATCGTCCATAACAAGTTCTCTTGGTTTTCAGCAGTTTTATTTAAAAAGGAGTCTATTAGACTTGTTCTAGGTATGGATGACCATAGCTGGAGAACCAACACTGAACAGTCTGAACTAATCAGAATCATAGAGTGGTTTGGGTTGGAAGTGACATTAAGATCATCTAGTTCCAGGCAGGGACACCATCCACTACACCAGGCTGCTCAAGGCCCCATCCAACCTGGCTTGAACACTTCAGGGAGAAAGTATCCATGGCTTCTCTGGATAACCTGTTCCAGTGTTTCACCACCCACATAGCAAAGAATTTCTTCCTTAAACCCAATCTAAATCTACCCATCTCTCTTGTAGGTTCCCTTCAGGTACTGGAAGGCTGCTATAAAGTCTCGTCAGAGCCTTCTCCTCTCCAGGCTGAACAACCTCAACTCTCTCTGCCTGTTCTCATAGCAGAGGTGATCCACCCCTTTGATTATCTTCATAGCCTTCCTCAGTTCCATATCCTTCTTATGTTGGGGATTCCAGAACAGGACACAATAGTGCAGGAGTTATTAAACAGCACAGCTAATCACAGATGAAATCTTAGTGACGATTTTAAGAAAAATACCCTCAAGAAAACAACAGTATATCTCTGGAGAACTGACTAGCTAGACAACTTAAAAAATTACTTTCTTCCCTTATTCTGATTTCTGCTTTTTGTAACAGTGCTGTACAGACTTCTATGTATTCCCTGCCTGACAACTAGCCAGCTCTTCTGGGAACTGAGTGCTTTCATTGTCAATAAGAGATTGTGTGGTGTTTTATGCAAAAGAAGCTTAGCGAACTTTGAAATGAGTTTACAGGACTGACCGTCCACGCACCTTCTCCCTGTCAAATATCCTCACCTAGGAGAAAGACTTCTGTGCTACAGAATCACAGTTGCTCTTCCCATCCCAGGCTTTGAGATCAGTTTCCCAGATAGTCAATGTTCCTTGGTTTCAACTGATAAATGAGGACACAAACTACACTGACTACCACTAGCTTAAAAGAAACAAGACCAAAACCAACCAAATAAAAAGCCTGAACACCTATTATATTTCATTTTGGTCTGCAGGATGGTTTTCTAATAGGTTCTGCAGTTCATTATCAAAGCACAACTAAAAATGCTGCATGTCACTACTTCAAATCCCAATGTAATTCCACTGCTACTTTCCCACTTCACAGTTGGCCGCTTCACACTAATATAAACAAAGTACTGCTAAATCTAATGTCCTTCTGGTGGGCTATATATTAAATTTAGACAGACCACTTGATCTCATAACCCCTGAGGGCACAGACCTGAGCTCTGTTCTTGATCAATACCTATCACTATCGTAGTACTGCGCTCAGTCTAAATTAACCTGCCTAGCTTGTTAGGAATGCAGTAATAAGAAGGCAGCTTATATTCTTTACTATGTTTTTTAAAAGTATATAATAATAATACAATTTCTAATTACAAAACGCAAAATAATTTCCAACTGATTCATTGCTCAGCCAGATGAATATCCTAATTTTTTTGATTCTGAAGAACACACACTGCATATAGCAAAGACTTTTTTGAAACTGAGGACATGATGTGGTAAAAGAACCAGACTTATTTAGAAGGATTTTTTTAATCTTATATCATGCACAGATGGAATGCTACAGCCACTGAAAACCAGCTACTGTATTACAGAGGTTGACACTGTATACATGCTTTTGCCTTTAGCACAGACCATTTACCAAGCTATATTTAATTGGGTGAGGATCCAGATTTTATGACATATATTAATAATGTATTGGAATCATTTCTGCATTGCCTAACAGCACAGGTAATTTTTGTTTAATTTGTCTCTATACTAATACTATGCTGGTAAAGCATTGAAAGAGAGAAAATAAATTCTGGGCTTTCAGGCTTGATTTATTCATCACATTTATGATTTGGTAATGAGTATTATACTCAACTGTGTATTTGCAACTAATTATAAACACTAACTTACAAGTCTGATAATGTCTTACCCCTCCCGATAAAGTAAGATAAAATCCTTTCAAATACTCATTTTTTCTTCCTTTTTATTGAAAAATGAAAACATATATACTCCTTCCTTTTCAGCACAAGCCATGAAAGTGCTTCTGATCATATTTACAAGGCCAGACAGTTTCACTTTGTTATAACTTCATTCCCCACATGACAGCAAAGATGGCAACAACCCACATAAGACCAATGCGCAGATGAAGACTACTAATACAAAACATAAGATGAAGCATTCTTTCGAGAAGTCTGATAATCACAGGCTAGAAATCCTCAGAATATGAACAATAGCTGCTGTCAAGGACCAGGCCAAGTTAAGTGAATCTGTAGTGTCACCCAGCACAGCTTGCAGGTATGTAGATTTCCAGGCTCCAGACCACAGCTCTGATTTTCTGCATCTGCACCACAGAAAGCTGAAGTCTCTCAACATGGATGACTCATGCTCACTTAGTATTTAATGGAACATTATTTTTTTTATTTGTTTGTTTTCTTCAAAATCTGTAGACTCTCCACTTGCTGCTTGGTCTTCAACTCCAGTTTTATGCTCTAGGTTGTGGGTATACCACAGTTGCCAGACACTTATAAACACACAATTCAAAAGTAAGAAATCAATACAGCTGCCACAAAGAACTGGACTTATGTTCATGCATAGGAGGATCAAAACAACCAGTATCCACTTTCACTTGAAGCTCAAATAATACAAGTTGCAGCATGCACCATCCTTTCAAACTTTATATATACATAAATGATTAACTTATCTTCTGCATTGTTATTTAGCTAAAAGCCAAAAATCCTTACTTCCTTCCATAGAACAGTATTCCAAGCATAATTAATTATTATAAGTTTGAGAAAAGATGTCCCCTCTAATTTTCAGAAACTGTGTTATCTTAAGATGAATTCATTGGGAGTGGAAGAAAACGCTACCGTTTACCCTTATAATTATATATATGAAGAACAGAATCTTAGAAAGATGAAAAAAAGCACATTTAAAAACAGTAATGCATAATATCCTGTTACAGGCTAATACTATCTCCTTCCAGCATTATGTTATAATTTCATGGAATTTTTTTCAAAGTGTCCATCTAAACGGACATAGTATTTTACAGCTCAAAAACATAAGGACACTGTACAAATAAGGACACTATACTTTATTTGGAATGTTCTATTCTTAAAATAATATATCTTTGAGTACACTGTTTTACAAACACTGGGAAAATGGCCATTATAAAGATTAGACTTTTTGTTTGTTCATTTTGAGTGACACTAAATCTAGTAAATTTTATCAAATAAATAGAACAAAGCCCGTTTTGAGAGAATGCCTCATAAAAACCAAATTTTGTTCAGTAGACATAAAGAGAAAAAAGAATGAAGGGACACTGCTGAGAGCTTTGTGTCTTAAACAAAAATCCTAATAGGAGTATACCATACAACACAATCACGTTCCCGGGCTAAAAAGCATGGAGAAGCAGGGATAATTAATCTCAATGAACATCATACTAACACACTTATATAGTTTAAGAACTTAACGTACTATGTTCTTTTGCTCTGGAGACACAGACCTACTGTCTAAAGACCTGGTAAACCCATCACCTTGAAACTGTCACTCACCACATCATGCCAAATGTCCCAAAATCACTTTCAGCCAAAGAACTGAATTTTAAATTTAAAAGGAACAGCAATCTGTCTTGTCTTTTCTTGAGATGATATACAAATATTACACACCTTCTAACATCCCATTTGGCAGATTACCTACTTACTTTTCATCCCAAACATGGTCACCTCTGTGGAAGATAACCAGGTTATTTTCAAGGTCCAGAGCCAAACCAGAAACCTGACCCAGTTTGATGTCTAACCCAGGCCACTCCACAGCCTCTTCTATGTGGAAATCTGACCAAAGAAACAAACAAACAGAATAGAAATGTTCATGCAGCATATTTACAAAACACATGGTTAACTGACTTTTGCTACAGGCTGTTGGGAATTATAACAGCATTTTCTTACATGCAGTATTTCCATTAATGCATTCCAATTTAATTCCAAGCACAGTTTGTTTGTTTTTTTATAGTAAAGCATGCACAAGCACTGGCATCTTGATATATACAAGATGAAAGAAACTTCAAAACTGCTTTTGACTCCATTCTTTTCTCCATCATAAGGATACAGGTACACAACTGTAGATCTTTTAGGAACTATATGAATACCTTTTACATTGAAGGAGTACAGAAACATACAACTACTATCCAAAAATCAGCAAGCAAATTTAAATATAAACATATCAGTGTTTTATTAAAAAATGCATAACAAAGACAATGAATCACTAAACCAACTACATATCAGAATTGGTTAATTCATGACTTTTGTCCAAAAAGCTTTTAATACTAAGAAAAAAAAATACAAGGAAGGAAGAAAAACAGCAACTAGAAGTAAATAAAAGTCATTCTGTGAAGTTTGCCTATGATATTTCTTACAGCCAGCATATGTGTTAGTTTTGAACAGTGTTCATATCCTAATGTAAATATAGGCATGAATAGGAAATAGATGAGTAAATCCGATGAAAGAGATGAAGTAAGATAGAATACATGTCATTTTTTATGCCATACACACTTTTTAAGGATAAATATTGGATGGTTTTTGAATAACACAAATTGATTTTCACACTAAATCAACAGCATAGGAAGTACTGTGAAACACTACTAAAAAATCAGATACTTCCTGTGTTTGTCTTAAATTGTAAAACTCCTCAATTAAGGGAAGCAAATTTAGTTTCAACTTAAAGAAGATAAAATTAAAAATATTAAAAGATGCTTCCTTCAATCTCTGTTTATGTAAAAATACACTTAACACTGATTAAAGGCATGAATAGCTCAAAATTTGAAAAAATTGTGGAGCACTGGTTACAAGGATTAATTTCTCATAAATAGACGGCTTAAATAGATGCTACTTGGAAGAAGTTGGTCTGTGTTGCTCTGACAGTACTGAGACAATTAAACAATATTCCTAAAAATAAAAAATAGAATGGCAAGAAAAATGTCACTAATTCAGACTTTAAAAAAATAATAATCCTAAAAAGCCTTCTACATGTTAGGAAATCTATCACTCTTTCCCTTCCAAAATTAATTTGTTCAGCATAGTTCAGCTATTTCTAAAGTGCAGACTTTGTATGTAGATACCTATAGACAAACTGAAGGTGAACAGAAGGCATAATTGCTTTGCAGTTACGTGAAACTACAGCAATGTGTTTGATTGCATCATTACTGTACTTTGCAATACTCTGTTCACTCCCAAGTTTCTGTGTTTTGCAGTGCTCACCTAAATTCCAGTCACTGGGGTACTGTCTAGCCAAGTGAAACACATGCCCCATGCACAAACTGCTGGGGCATCAGTGCTTTGAAAGAAAGCAGATCACAGGCTTCAACACACAGCACCCATAGAGTTTGACAGATTCGAGCTGGAAGTGATCTTCTAACGAAAGGAAAAATGAAAAGGGAAACAATGCCCAAAATCTTCAGGTAACCTGTGCAACCCAACTGTTCTGATAAGCACACATACCCTTCCATTTCACTTGGAAGAATGGGGTAGAGGGAAAATAATTTTCTATCATCTATACAGTGGAAGGATAAAACCAGTGCTGAAAATGTACCACAGGCTAGGAGATATTTTACTTTTGTAGTTTTAGATACTATAGCTAGAATAGGTAACAGAGAAACTCTATGCTAACACAAATCTAAGATAAACATAAGGCACTCGGCAACCGCAGTGAATCCAAGACAGTAATCAGAAACTTCTAAACCAAAAAACTCTAATGTGTAGCAATTTTAGCTGAACAAAAGTTCCAAGCTCAAAGAAAAGCTGTTAAAAAAAATAATTTATTTTTCTACAGTTCAGCTGGCAACAGCAAGTGCAGCACCAGGTATAATCATGGACATCATCATTTTGAAAGGAATAAAAGCATGGAAATCCAGCATCTGCTTCCTAATTGCTCATCTGTCTAAGTTAACTTGCAGAAAAATGAGGCGCATTTGATGTTGGCCTCTGAGCGTTTTCCAAAAAATCTAGAAAAATTAAAAAGCTGAACACAGAAAGCCTAAATTTTGGCCCTTGTAAAATTCAGTTTCTCAAAAGGCATGTACTATAAAATATAAAATGTTTATAATTACACTTAATAGACTAAAAGATTTCTGATAGATCAAAACAATAAAATGAACATACAGTCAAACAGTCTAAGCACAAGAACTCCAGCCTTTACACATTCTTTAGGTTATCTGAAACTTTTCCAAAATTGGCTTATTATTGTTAGCTTTTCTTTCCCACAGAAAGCCCTTTGATACAGGTTTATCTTAAGGCAACTACCTTTTTACAAAAACTTACTAAATTTTGACTTCAATTATCCAAGACTGATTATTAACTCCCTACTAAACTAAGTGGTCTATGGAACAGTTAGTTACACATGAAACCTATGAAAATTACTTCTCCCCATTAGAATATCTTAAAATTACTTTTCCAGAAAGTACATCATCATGAGGGTTTTTTTGTGAGATTTCTAATCTAGGAGCCAAATCTCCTACCTTGTAATTTAGAGTAATTCTTCAATAGAGGATTGCATAGATTTAGAACATGAAAATCAACCTCTAATCTCTCTACAAGTGAAGGAATAAAGCCTTATTTATTTGCAATATTTCAATGTGCTGTCCAGAAAACCGTCGAATCTCTTGTTAGCTTTTAACATTAAAAATTTTAGTCATGTTGCATTTATTCCCTGCCACCAAAGCAGTCACTTAAATCTTCACAAATATGAGTAAGTACTGCAAAAAGGAGTTTAAAAATTAGAAAATTACACTGCTTGTCTTAATAAGAGGTATAATTGTACTGGTTCAAGTGAATTTGAACAACCTGACTGATTCGTGACCAGTCTCGGGGTAATGAAATAACAGCAGCGCAAGAAGAGCAGTAGTACAAATTTATAAAGCATAGTAGCATTACTTGAGATACTGGTCACTTGCTATTTCAGATCAGTTACATGTCAGAATACTTGCAAGACTAAAAATATTTATCTTAATTCCAGTAATTTTAAAATTAAAATTAAATGAAATTAATTTAATAAACATAAATTAAATGAAATTAATTTAACAGCAACCAGAACTTTGTCCTAAGAAATACTCAGAATTTTAAAAATTCAATATAATAAAGAATTTTATGAAGGATACAATTTTTTTAATTTAATCAAGACAAGTTAAAACACATTACATTTTACTTCCGAAGAGCAGAACTCTGTTAGGGAAGATTCTATTCTTCTAATACATAAATACTACTCAAACTAGAAACTAAGCATGTGCTTTAAGATTTTATTGCTAGAAAAGTTATTTTGTCAAAAGATGGTGCTAAAAGCTTCTGCAGTTTAGAATTTCTGTAGTTAGCAGTACCACAAATATGAAAAAAAATCAATGCTAATTAAAATCATTGTAGCTACAGCAAAACGGAAAACTGAAAATTGTATAATTTGAAAGTCCATTTACTAATTGGACCTCTACCAGTAAATTTCCCCCAAATGAATATATAGCTACTAAAGTAGCTAAGCAAATGCTTTCTGTAGTTACAATGCCATAAGGGTTGCCAGCTAAGCCATTTATTCTGTTCACTGACATTCCCACCTCTGGACCAGTTAAAACAGAAAGGAAATGTCTTTTCCCCCCCTTTACATGCCAAATGCTCTTAGTCTGAACTGAACAAACTTGTTTTGCAGAAATGCTACACGCTACTCTTTCAAGCATTTACTTCTAGTGCCTATGAATTTATGATTTTCATTTGTGTCAGATACATGTTAACATCCCACTTGTATTTTATACCTATGCCAATAAATGGACAAGTTCTCATTTAACATAAGATTGTAAAGTACACATCTTTGGTTTTCTGTTAAATACAATCCCAGAATTTTGTTGAATTTGAATACTATAATAAAATCTCATCTCACTGGAGACAATACGTGTTAACATTTTGAACTAAAATAAAAATTAAATAGATGATGAATGATGTATATTTGTGTACACACTACTTGGAAGCATCAAGACAGCTGGTTGCAACATACAAGCAAGCATGTGCTGCTAGAGTTTACGCATACAGATGACTTTCATGCATACACAACAGTTTCTTTTATAAGATACTTGCCACATGCTGTGTTATCTGGCATTCCACATTAGCAAGTATTAGACTAAGCACAACTATATCACAGAGTCCAAAATACAATAAAACGAACACTACACTTCCTTGGTTTCTGCTGTCATAAAACCTGAAGGGAATGAATTATAATCTTAGTAACATAAAATAGCCTGTCCAAGTATATTTGGATAGCCAAGTAAAATTTGAAATAAACATGCAGACAATTTTACTTCATAAGAATTTTCCACGATTATCTATCACTCTTTCTGAAAGAGAGAAAAAATACCTGACAGAATTACAGAAATAAATTTTTAAAAATTTTGTATCTGACAAACCACGCTAAATCAGAAAACTCATAAGATGTTCACCCTAGTGACCATTTCATAGTTACTTGTGTTAATAAAATTCTTCACTTTCCATGACTATTATATCCTATATATCCTATGTTTACTTTGTTTTAGCATAATTGATATCAAATCATTAAATAAAAGCCTTCAAAGTAGAAAAATTACTCTGTTCCAATAAGTGATATTGGTATACATTCTTTCCTCACACATAGAGGAAGAAACTCATTGAAATAACTCTAAAACAGAGGGAGAAGGTTTCCATAATTAGGAAAATGTCACGTAAAATACTTCCAGGCATCAATTGATATTCCCTTCAGATTTTGCTAATGTGAATCACAGCTCTTACAATACATTTCATTGCATAAAATTATCCCCTAACCCACCTCCTGTATGTTCTTTTTCCCAGATTCCCTCACCATGTTTAAGCTGTTGTAAAGAGAAATGTCTGTTCTCTGGTGGCCTCAAAGTAGACTCAAGTCTGTGAAATTTGTGAATTTTGTCTCTGACAAGAATAGTATTGTCCCTCTCATCAGGATTCGTGATCTCTCTGCCAAGATCCTTCTTTTGGACTACATTAGCAATCTCAGCTAAAAGATCTGATTCTGCCTTTGCTGTAGGGTTATGCTTATGCAAATGCACAACGTCTTCCCTTTCTCCTAGCAGCTTGGAAAGGAGTGAATAGAAATCACCTGTACAGAAAAGATAAGAGGAAAGGAGGAAAAAAACAATTATAACAGATTGCATAGTTTTAGAAAGCTACAGCAAAGTATAATGTAATGAAGTTATTCAAAGCATCATTGTCAAAAGTGGTATACAAGGGAACTGTTTCAGCCTTGGGAATTAAATAAGCAGCTCTCTGGTACGTAAAGATAAATGTCAAATCTTTATCAACTTTAATTTATGTATAAATGTCCACTTTTACCTGACACTCTGGCATCAAAAAGTCATCACCTCTGCACCGATGTTCTTGGTAACAACAAGGGGAAAAAAAAGAAAAAAGTGTGCAAGTCTCAGAAAAAGATTATTTATGATAGAATTATGTGGATTTGCCAGGCTACTGAAGACTTATTCTATCTTTATAAAACAAAGAGGTAAAAATCCTATAGTTTTACCAATTTATTCTCTTATCAAGACAGTAATGGACAGCCATGATGCATTTCAAAATATATTTCTTTGAATTCTGTCATCGCATAAGAAGCTTGGGCTGTAAGAAAACAAAACTTCACATTTGCAAACAGATTCCATAGAGTATACCATAGAAAGAAGACACAGTGGTAAAACAGTGATCCATTAAATTTTCATTTATTAATTTGGTCTGTGTCCCATCCCTTCTCTTCCTCCAAACAGTAGCACCTCTTAGTCACAATAGCACCTGGCAAAGCAGGGGACAGTATTTTTACAAGCTGTTTCCTAGCAATGTAGTTATCACTATAGCTTTCTTAAGCACTAACAACCACTCCATAACAATATGTCAAAGCAAACAACTGAAATTAGGTATGCAAATTCCAGAACAACAACTTTCTTCACAAAACACTCAAACCACCCAAACAGGTTTTGATGAAGTCAATGTTCAATTCCTTTAGCAGAATTAAATAAAGTGACAACATGATGAAAAGTATATCCGCCTCCTGGGATTATCTGTTGACCAGCAGGCACCCAAATTGTTAGAATTTATTCATAAAGTATCTTGGCTGCCTGAAACTACATACAAATTGAACACAGTTGCACCATTTGAATGGAGAGAGACACGCCATATGCCTCAAGATTTATTGCACGTATGTATACTTCTATTTCATTTTAAGTACAAGTAACTTTTAATTAAGAATTTGTATTATTTTATGACAGGCTATATAAGACATTGTTTAGAAAAGCAAAACTATAACTAATGAAGCTTTCATCAATTAACCCCATCCAGAACCAGAAACCACCACTTGCAGCCTAGAACAGAAGAAATTAAGTATTTTGAAAATGACCCTAAGATCTATCATGTTTATAAACAGTCCTAGTACAACGATTTTGAGTAAAATTCCATTCCTTGCCCTTGGAAATAAAATATTCCAAATGAAATCTTCTGTCAGAAAATAATTACTGAAATAACAGGGCCAATTTCAATGAAACAAACAAAGCAGATTAGAGAGAAAATTGTTAAGCTATATAAAAAATAGAAATTATTTGCTTCAAATACAGTTGCGAAGCCAGAAAGCTTCATAATCCTAACCCTGTCATTAAAGTAGTCCACCTACTAATTTAGAGCAAATCGAAATACTCAAAAAGTATAAGTTGTGGATACAAATCATATTTATTCTGAGGCATTACATTAATCAGGTTCACGAATCACTTAAAGCACCCAAGAATTAGTGCTGATGTAGGAACCCCTCTGGAATTTTCTTTACTAAGGAAACATTCAGTATTAAAATAGTCTCTATTGGCCTAAACTATGTTTTTGCACCATTTTAAAAATAAAGTTCATATGTAAAAATGTTTTTGTTTTATCCGTAGCTGAAGACTCACAGATTAACAAAGCTCACTGACCTCTATATATGCAATTACTTCCAACAGAGAAGTCTGAAAGATAAAAAGCAGCATTCTGCCTAATTAAATTGTGAAAAGTCTCCAGCAAGCATGGTGCTACTTTAAAGTGTAGACTTTTTTAAAGCAACTTTAGTGATCTTTACCCAGTTCAGCCTTTTCTAGTTCTGTATCAACATCTGATCAATTAACTTATAATTATTGATCACAAAAGAACAACATGCTACAGCTTTTATAAAGCTCGGCTCCAAGTAGGTTGATCAGTTTTGGTATTCTCCTAGCAGGAAAACTATGATCATAAGATACATGAGGAACTTTCAAACAGTGGTACACTGGGTAAGGTGCTTGACTATGGCTACAGATGACTTTCCAAGTTGAGCTTGCCCTGTTAGTGCTTTCATTAAGCACTAACTAATATGCTTAACAAGAGTTAAGAACATTTAGGAACTCTCTGAATGTATGAAAAATATTGTGCCTCATAGAGTGAACCTGATCTGAAGCGTGGCAGCTCTGTAATTGTGATTTTTACCTTGACTAAACGTGTTCGAGAAAATGAACATGAAATCTCTGCACCTTAAGTTCAAAACATGTCCATGAAGTCTACACATCTGTCCAGCATCTCCATATGCTTCACAAAAACAGCAGGCTGAGGTCTATAAATTTCTTGGCAACTTGACACAATTCAAGAGTATTCACAAGCAGGAGAGATGTGTGAAGATGTGGAAAGTAAGAGTTGAAGTTTGTTGATTACTCAGTTTATGCAACTGTTCCTAAACACCGCACACTGAAAGAAGGTCCCATATTGTTTTGGACCATTTTTTTTCTGCTTTGTTTGCAATCCCCAAGCAGATATCATTTTTAAGAAGTAGTTCAGAATTCCCTACAGATAACTGGCAAAAAGCAGACTCATGTTGTTTCTGATTAACTGTTGCTTCCTACAAAGCAATATCCATCAAACATCAGAGCACAACCTAGTGTTACAGCTTTACAACTGTCTTTACGTGCTGGAACAATTGAAGTATGTTGCTTGCCTGAAGATACTAATGCATCATGTTATTTGTTTGATCCTGTCTGAGATAAGACAGCCTGGCCATTAGAATGCCTGGATGTGACTAGAAGCAGACTGAAGTCTGACAGTGCAGTCTCAAGGAAGATGACTGATTGGGTTAGTTTTGCAGAGGATACTTACATGCATTTCTTGTGTGTAAGCTATCAGGACACTGTATCACAATAACAGTAACACAATAAAATATGACTGGCTACAAATACCTAGAGTTTATTCTGTTCCGGAAGAAGTGATATTTGTCAAGACCAACACCTCCAGAACAAAAAATGCACAAGCATACTCCAGTAGGTTTAAACTTAATTAGCACGGCAGTTCTACAACAGGAAAATTCTTTTACAGAACAGCATTTTGGAAAAAGTCATACAAACAAATAAAATCATAACATTGGTGACTCCATTGCAAACCATGAGCTGAACCTCATCTGATTCAATAAAAGATCAGATTAGTTTAAGGTTGATAAAAGTTTAGAATATTGACCACCAAGGTTGGGGTAGAATCTTAATGATGTTGAATTATCCGTGTCTAAAAACAGTCCATTTTTTTCAGTGGCAGAGTGTGAGTTCTCCAACTTGCAGTGAGTAGTTGTCCATGGTCCTGAGTCAGCACACTGTTATGCTGTTGGAAGTACCAGTTTCCAGTCTGGATGAAGTATCTAGCCACAGTGCTCCAGATTCAAGCTATGGCAAGTACAGCTATAGTAAGTGTGTTCAGAGTTTGAATGTGTAGCTGCGAAGATACATACGTGAAAACTAATTTTATTGCATTTTGGTAAAAAGGCACCTTGATGGTATCCAAGAATTCTCATCTCCAGATATGTATTTGTATCATAATGTCTGTACAGTTTCACTTAGACAGTTCAGATAGGCTCCCTACTGTCACTAGCTTTCCAGGCTTCTGTTCAGAATCAGACTGAATAGGACTTCAAACATAAGGCTGCAGTACTGGCTTCATGACAAAAAGATGTCTTAGCAGGAAGTAACCAGAACTGATTAATATAGAGCAAAAATCTAGCCAAGCAGACCTCCATGTTAAGAGAGGACCAGTACTACAATGTTTTGCTCTGTTTTGCTGCAGCTCAGTTAGTGTGAATGCTTGTATCGAAAATCATGTCTAATCTGACACAGAGCCAGTATATTGGTACCTCTAAACTGATGTCACAGTCCTATAATAACTGTAAAAAGAGATGCTTTCACAGTTGACTTTGGATTTCCTAATCATCTCTGAATAAAATGGAGTGTATTCTGAGGCTGCATGTGTCTGCACTTTTGTTTAGTGTGTTCATCTGGCAAAAATAGTCAGTATTTTGCCTTTTTAGAAATGCTGAAAATAGGTTCTAAATGATATGATTTCACCTCATCCTAATTATCACGCAATATCTATGTAGCATGTTAAGAGTTGCATCAAGAATATATACTTCAGCTAAAGAACTATCTCCCTGATGAAGATATGGAAATTTGACTACAAGTATCTCCTTCAAGACTGTGCCATCATGAATAAGTGCCTCCCAAATAAATATTTATCAAAAGCAAATGTTTCTTTTTGTCTTCTTTGGCTTCTAGATGAAGCTACAAGCTCTTTCTAACAAGCATACATAAGATAATATTGCTGGTAGAAAGGATAGGGAGAGAGACATGAAAAGACATTGCAGAAATGAACAAAATATAATATCTATTTATTTGAAGTGACATTGGACACAGTTTGACATAATAGGCCAAACTAACTTCTGGCTTCTGGTCTGCCATTATTGTTCATGCAAGTCCTACCATGCTCATTTAATTTGTTGGTTTGATGAAAACATCGGAAAGATTCCTGAGAACTAAAAAATATTAAGTAAGCTTGTTTTATTTTTGAAGGGATTTGAGAGGCTGGTCAAGGAGGCACAGATATGAGGAAGTGAAAATGGTTAAGTTGCAATGCAAAAGCACTGTCTTTATCTGTAAATAATTAAGTTAGGTTAGGTTTTTTCTTCAAATGTCAAAATGCTTTAATGTACAAGTGTTTTGAGAGTCCAAGCATATTTTATGAAATCATTAGGTTAAAGGAGTTTGTAACTCGGAAAAGGGGTGTTAAAGTTAAGAGAAAGTATGAAAGAAGATGAAAATATCTTCAGAAAGTATTACATTTTGTTACAGACACAAGTTCTTCATCAACAAATCAGAACCTGAGACTCAAAATGGAAGCTTGTTGAAGTTTCCTAATTGCCCTATGCTTTCCTTTCCTTCGTGACCAGTAATAAGTTCCTGACAAGCACCAATCATTTCATTACAATAAAATAAATTTATCAGCTACTGGTAAATGACTAGCGATAAACACAATAGTTTTACTACACAGGATTTTGCTGTGCTCATTCAGATACATTACACATGTTAGTAATTCAGGCACACAGTATGTCAGTTCCACCTCAAATTTCTATTTCATACAGTATATACTTGCAAATATGTTTCTTCTCACAAAATGTCATATGAGACTTTATAAAAGAGTAGACAAGCTATCTGCAGTTAATTTCTTTTAAGCATTATCAAGCTATTTTTAGTCATGAAAATTATAAAAAGAGGAAAACATTTTGCCAATAATAACAATCATGATCATAGTTTTCAGTGTGTTTTATATTTGTGTTATGACCTAATGATTTCTCTGAATTCCTATACTATTAGAATGTCCACGGTCCATTTATTCAGAGATGTTGATGATACTATAAGCAGTTTTCACAGTTGTTCATTGATGAGTAGTCTTTTACATTACAGAAAATAGGTAGGGAAAGTTGCTATATAATTTTAAGACCTAAGAACATAAACTATATGTCTGAAACATTCAATTTAAAATGCCTTCTCTCCACACTTGCTATATTCTTTTCCTGCTTAGGTATGCAACTTATGCCAACTATTCTAACCAAATCAAAGGCTCATCATTTATTTACAACTTTGAGTAGCATCTTTCAGTGTTGAAACAAGTAAATCCTTTGCAGTTTTGAATCTTGCTAATTATATTTCCCTAACTGTAAATATTGCTCGTCATACCTTTCATTAGCATTTTATTTCAAGGTTTAATTCAGTCAGTTTTTTCTTACTTTTATACTCTATTTAAGGGCCCTCAACTAGTTTCACTACCAAATATGCACTCCAAGCTGAAAATACCTAAAGATTCTCTGATATGTCTGTCCTTAATCTAAACATGTCTCAGAACAGTTCATTCTAGGCATCCCACATCAATACTATCCCACACACAAACTAGCAAAGGTAAATTATGACAAACATTTTACAGAGAAATGTAACTCAGGGCTACATGTGCTGGCATAAAAATACCTCAAGTCTTACTGGTTGACTGTGCTACCATAAGTTTGCCATGCAATACTATTGCAGAAATACACCACTTCAATACCTGAAAAATGAAGGACCTCTCTGCTTGCTGGTTCTCCTTTGCTCTTTCTTTCAACACCCATCCTGCAAAAAATTGTAGACCCCCCTTTACATTTCACCCTCCCTTCTTTTTTCTTTTTTTTTTAAGAAGGAAATGAGAGGAGGCAGAAAGAGGAGATACATTTCCTCCTTACGCTTAGATCAATGAGAAACTTTTATCCCAAATACAAAAAGCCTTATTCAGTTTTTTTTTTAGTGAGCTTTTCAGAGAAATGCACAAATAAACAGCAAAATATGCAAGACTGAACAGATATTTCAGTTTATCAACTCACAGGTGCAGGGTGCAGCTACAACCTAGTAAAATATTTTTGGCAGTGTAACAAAAAATGTTGCGTAAAAGTATCTACCTCTCCGTATGTGTGCCCACTGAAAGGTGGGTTAGGTATCCAATAAGAACTAAATAGCAGAATTATATGTAACCTTAATTCAGCCCTCATTTTGCATGCATTATGATGTTGACAGGCAATCATATATTTATATTTAACCTCATTCAAATAATCCCCCTCCAAGCACTCCTGAACAAGTTGTTTTAACTGAACAGAAAGACTTCTCCTAACATTTCTATTCCATCACTTCTGTTTATGAAACTTACTTACACTAACTTACTTCATTATCACAGCCTGTCCTGTGAAATTAAGGCCCATAATTACTGCTACTTTGCTAGAGATTACAGCCAGAACTGTCATTTAGTATCCACTCATTTTGGATGCCCACCTAGAAATATCTCAAAAGGTGATTTTATAAGTTACTTAGCATTTTACATCTTATGTTCAAGCCACATTTCCAGTTAGTAACAGTGCAAGCTAAGTACTGCATGCAATACTTAGCTTCAGTTATTTTGTCTATCCTTTAAGACTAGGATAACACATGAGGATATCATGAACCATTCAGCAACTCCAATAAGTGTCTAAAGTAAAACACATATTAATCGGAGAGCATCAAATTGCCTTAGACCATGAAGTCATGTTCTTTTCTTTATGTTAGGCTCTATTTCACTCCAAACTCTCAAACAACGAGGAAGAAGCCCTGTGAGAAGTTTTTCTATGCAACCTATCTCACCATTAGGACAGCAATTCTATGATTGCAGACTTAAAGCCCAACTTCATAAAAGCTAAATTCTGAATGTTGGACTCAAGCTGTAATATTATTTTAAATGTAAGAGGTTTAATGGGATTTCAGTTAAAACACTCGGCTACAAAAAAACGGATCTCACACAAGAGCCTAGCTGGGACATTCAAAAGAGAGATCTTAAGTCCACTTGAATTTAACTTCATCATCTGAGCTCCTGGAATAACTTTTGCTCGTGGTAACCATGAAATAATGGGGGATGAGGGTAAAAGCCCCCCTATTTGCAATACAACCCACCAATACTGAGAGCAGAATAACTGCAGCTTTGACTCTCACTTCAGATGCCGTCATCAAAGGCAAGAATACCTAAGTCACTTTTTCAGTACAAACATCTAAATTACCTAAGCTAGACAGAAGCCAAAATGTATTTTCCTGTCACAGTAAACATTAATATCAGAAATAAGCTGAAAATCCCATCTCTTTTCATTCCCATGTACGCGTAAGTAACATATGTGTAAACTAAACATACTAAAATGAAAAATAAAATCTAATTTTTGGTTTATATGTTGCACTTGAATGTCTAGTTCAAGCCAGTCTTCACTTTAAAAAAAAATGTAAACATAATCATACTGGCTTTACTAGGAAAAAGATTTGCCCCTTCTGATTTGAAAGTTTAAGATTACATTTAATGCACGCAAACTGAGAGCCACAGATCCACAAATTAAATACTGCACATCTGATTAACCCTCACCTGTCTCTTCCTTTCTTGTTATTAAGAAACTACACCTCCTATTGTGTCTATACAGCTTTCAGATACAGTAGCAGCTGGATTTCTCAATAGTAAAGACTACTTCACTGCCTGCATACCAAAACAAACCTAAATTACATTATTTTATGATGCATGCTACAGCTATGAAATTGTTAAACAAAAAGAATGAAAGAAATTTAGGTCTTTCTTCCACAGGGAAAGAAGAGACATCTAGCAGATATGGTAAATGCTATGAACAGATAATAGAGGGGGTTTTTTTCAGTAAGGTATCTATTGAGTTGAATTTAATTAATTTAATCAAACTTCTATTGATGAATAAAAAACAAACATGAACAACATTTGCTTTTCTAGGGATATCAAGCTTCAGCAGGAACATAAAACTCTCCAATATGCACAAATGTCTAAACCAATTGCATTTTGCGTTTCCTACAGTAATTATCTTTCTATGAGCAAGTTTATCTTCATCAAATGGTGACACTGCTGTTGCAGAAAAAAATACAAGGACAGTTTCATTAAGGTAAGCTCAGTTTAATTTTAACACTCCAGGGATTTACCTTTGTCTTCACGCTGAGTGGGTGATATTTACTACTTATTTTGGTATATTTACCTTGTTTGTTAATATGCTTCTGATGAGTGAAGGTGATGAAACTGAAAATTCAATGTAAAAGCAATGATAAATCCTGGATGTGCTGACATAATTAACTGCCTTTGTCTAGTAGAAAGTATGTCTTCTAAACCTATGCCCAGGAAATCATGTGATTATGTATTAGCAGGCCAACATTTTCACACAGTAGGCTTTTCTGGTTTTCCCTTTTGAGGTAAATGCCTAGGTTTAATACCAGTCACATCAAAAGTTGACTGCTTGACCGTTCCTCTAACCCTATATTTTTAAGTATCTCCAGGGCAATACCACAATTTAACAACTATTTCAATTTTATTAGAGTAACAGTGTTTACTTCAGTTAGTTGAAACTAAGGAGGGTAAAAAGAAGCTGTTACAACATAATGAGGCATCAACAAAAAACCACACAAGATAAAACACAGAATTATGGAAAAAAATCATTGAAGAACAAAACAAAGGCTGAATTTACTATGCAAGAGCTCAGCAGCAACAGAATTAACCAAAGCTTAATTTTTGGTGAATGTGTGTTTTGTAGATAAGCTTATAATGTAGAGTCTGTCATGTCAGACCATAAAGGGAAAAAAATTATGTTATAGGCTTTACATCAGGGAAAGCATTTATTTGCTCCAATGCAGCTTAGGGGTCAACTGCCCACTCCCTCAAAACTGTAGAATTTTCCTGTCATTAAGACCTGCTTCAAATTTGGTTGCTACTGCCTAACTCACTAAAGTTATGTGAGATGATGGACAAATTTGCAATGCAATTACATAAAACTGCTTTGGCCCACAAAATCAGACTCCAATATTTATGTAATTTCCATGGGCACATTTTAGCAGACCACTTTCAGTCCCCATTTTTTTCCAGTGTATCTCTGTGGTACAATGGACTTCCCAAGGCTGCGCTTTCAAGAGCAGGCAAACACCGAAGCCACTGATTTTGCAAAAGAGAGAGTTTCCACTTCAACAAATCCATCTAATAAGACAGATGGATCAGGTGATGGTCCAATGCTCAAATTAGCTGAGTGACATCTGCAGTGAGGCAGAGTCCTCACAGCCTGTTCCTTCATATATATGATTACTGTTAACTGGTTGTAATCATCTAGCACTAAAGCAGCAAGTGAATTTATCAATGGCAATCCTGAACTTATTTTTATCTGTCACTTTAAATAAATTACCTACTATTTCAGCATTGTGAAATAGCCTCTGTGAGTGTCCCTGGGAGGGTTCTGATGGGCATTGCAAAACTATCTAAACTGCTTGGTGACAGCCCATTTGGCTTTCTGTTAGCAAGTGACAGTACTCTCACAGCTAGCACTAACTCGGGCTGGTGGTTAACTCATATACCTATTTCCACCTAATCCTTTAGACGTGAACTATTGTTCAAGTCTGGCACCAGAGATGGATCCAGACACACCTAGGCTGCTCTCTGAGAAGCTCACAAAGCAAAGTGGTCCACATTAAATCTCATGATTCGAAGGGCATCTCTCAGCCTTGTATCAGAGCTTTACCTATTCAGACAACAATCTTACCAGGTATTCATGTGCTTGCAAGACCAAAATCCACTTGCTCAAACAGCCACCCAACTTTCCCAAACCTGATCTGATTTTCTCTTTTTTTTTTTTTTTTGAGCACACATAGTTTAACTGAAGTTAGAGCTGTATCAATGTAAAATTGAAGCCAGGCTCCTGTAAATAATGGGAGATTTTATTTTAATTAAGAACATGAAATAAAACTCTCTCACGGCAACTACTGTCTCTTGATATTTCACATCATGCACCCAATTAATTTCAAGGAGAGGAAACAATGCAGTGTGTTTCCACAGAAACACGTTAGAGGAGAATGTATACTTAACAGTTGTCTCAGCAAATGAGACTGCTTTGCAGAAAAGTGGCTTTGAAATACATTGCAAAGACCAATGGACATTGTTTCAACACTGTTTCAAACATGAACAAATTCAGTAAAGCCCATGGATAACAAGATCCTCAACCAAATGCTAATGAACTTACTAACAACATAACGGTAAAGCAGCCTGTCTGCATAAATTTGGATACTAATTTCTAAGCAGTCGGCTAATTCTGCTCTGCAATAGGCTTAAAAATACTAGAATTTTATTTCTTTCTAAATAAATCCACAGAATCACAGAATGACCCGAGTTGAAAGGGACCCACAAGGATCATCAAGTCCAACTCCTATCCCTGCATAGGACAATATCAGCTTGAACTGACTAAGTTAAATTTCAGATATGAAATTGTAAATGTTATCTCTAATGTTTAAGGTACTTTCAGTCAGGATGATCTTACACTCTAGAAACTAGATTTCATGTAGCTTAATTATTTGAATTAATGCTGCAAAATGGCAGATTGTACAGAAAATCTAAGCCTTCTGGGAGATGTTATCAAAAACTCAAAACGCTGATCTAGTCTTTGCTCTCACTAAAGGCAAAAGAGAATTTGTCTTTAATTTACTTAGTCCTTGAACCTCAACATTATTCAATTAAAAACAGCGTGAAACTGTAGCTGATCACGTCTTCTCCATAGTAGCAAGAAAAACATTGACACTAAAGCAGTATTTAGCTAATAGAATATAAACCACAAGAACGTTAAACTACAGTCTTATTTTAATGTATCTCTGGAACATAAGTAACACTCGGTGTATTTCTAGAAGCTTTGTAAGAGTCATGGAATTTTTTCTGCAACTAAGTACGGCACTCTTTTTTGCCTAAGTCGTTACATGTATATGCATACATACAGAAACGTAGTGAAAAAATAATTCTGAATTAAACATTAGCTGCACTCAACCCACTGCAGGTATATCCAATATTGGAGAATAAGAATGTATTATTCCCTAGTACATACATAATACACACAAACCGAGAAATAAGCAAAGAGCTAATAGCAGATAATTACATAAAGGACACAGAGTAGTATATGCTATAGGACTACTTCTTTGTGTTCATTCTTTAAGATTTCAGCTACAGATAAACTGCAACCTTTTAAAGCAAATTAAACTAAGAGCAGGAAAATCTAATGACATAAAAATGCACTAATAAATTTTACCTATAAAACTAGAGATCAGTGGTAGACTAGTTCTCTTTGTTATTTCTTATATAGCATTCAATCATACCAGCTGTACAGAATATATCAAATTGCATCAGTTAAACAGATTAAAAACTTCATAACTCATTAAAAATCAGGATACAGTTAATCAGTATTTTACATTAGTGAGTCACTTACTTGACATACAAATAAAAAAAAAGTACATACCCTGATCCAAAATCTCTTCCTCTTCTTTTTTGGCCTCCTGCACCAAAGAACTTTTAGCAGTATCCTTGGTTTCTGAAAAATGGATTTAGTATATGATGTTAAATTCTGTGTGTGAATAGAATTGAGTATCTTCCTACTGGGGAAAAAAAAGCCCTTCTGAAATGAACATTTGGTATTTTTAAGTAGCTATAGTAATTGTACCAAAAGGTTCAGAAGTAAAACACCTCGAATAAAAAAATGACAATTCGTACTTTGTTGCACACACATAGCAGCCAGATTATTTGTGGGTAATATTGCTGGTGCAACTTATATGCCTAGTAGTGTTCAATATAAACATTTGATTCCTTCTCTAATGAGAGAGTTGGATCCAGAATACTACGGAAATGTTATGATTTAGCTTTATGTAATTTGTGGTTATTAAGAACCTCTTAATAAAAAGTACTGATATTTGACATAGAAAAGTGGTCATAGGTACACAGGTCATGTAGTTGTAAAAATATGTTGGAAATTGAACTATAATTATAGGAAGAAATGGAGAAAAGACTACGGCAGACATTTCCAGCAAAAACAAGAATAGAATCCCATTATGCTCTATAATCAGTTGTTTTAATTTTATTCAGAATTACGTTTCCTTTTTATGAAGTTTTAGCACATCAAAGACAGACAACCACATCAGTAAGCATAGAAAGACCTGAATAAAATCGATTACAAGACTTTTTCACCTTCGTGATGTCCATGCGTCATCTTCAGCATATTAGACTTGACTGGAATAGGAACATTTGCCTCCTGTGGTATATTTCTGAACATCTCAGGGTTTGCATTCTGTGTGCAGGTCATATATGAGACAGCATGCTTGGCTTCCATGTAGTACATAATGTAAAAATTACACATTTCATCATTGGCTGTTCCTCTATACAACACAGAAACACGCAGAAGTTAGGAGAAAATGAGTTAAATAAAACTGTTACTCAATCCATCTGTTTAACAGAATATTAAAAAGTTGCATTGAAACGTTTAGAAGTACACACTGAAATATTTAATAGCTTCATTACAGCATTAGAAGCTTCTTTCAGTTTATACCAGAGAAGACTAGTTTGCACAAACTCCCCAAGTATCTCAGAAATTCCTAACAATTTGGTTCTGATTCTGCAGAAAATTGCATCAACTACTTTAACTGCTGTTCCTTCTCATTTCCCCAGTATACTCCTGATAGTCCCCAGTGTATCCTCAACTACCTAGATACTCTGATGACATAAACCAGAACTGTATCATTCATTACGTCACTATTCACATACTTCTCTATTAATCCGAGGCAAACCTAATCTAAAATTGTTGCAAAGAACATCTGTTTCATTTCAGCAGCTGTCTTTTATAACAGTCTTTTCCCCTTGTGTTCAAGTACTTGCATATACTGGCCAATCATACCCGGTCTAATGCAGCAAAACTTAATTTCATTAAACATTAAGACACCACAAATATCTATTAAAGAGAAGGTATCACCACCATCTTGAGAATGAATTGATCATAAGCTTCTGTAAGGAAAACATGAGTGCAAGAGGAATGATTAAACACTAGCAAAATACAGTTCTTCCATAAAAGTTGTGCATGTACTTGAAACAGAAGTGGCTCTCCTGTACAGCTAATAGCCCTGTCTTCGGAAAAACAGCTGATATGAGAAAACTTTTTTTGAAAAATATTGGTTTTTGAAGCAGACAATACAAGGCCTCTTTGCCACTGTGACCTGTTTCTTTTTCCTCTGCCATATAGGTTGATATCTTATTTATATCTACAGTCCTGACTATGGAATAAACTAGGACTCTTATAAAGAAAGATTCACGAAACCTTCTACATTACAATTTTTTAATTAGCTTTCACAATTAACCAGTGAGTCCACACTCATAAAAAAATACCGGGTTAGCCTGTTGGCTGTTTGCCAAAGACGTCAGTGCTGACTTTTCTAGCAGTATCCTGCAGCATTCATTTATTCACCACAGCAACAATAATGGCATCAGCCAGAGGGAAGACATAGGGAACATGGGAGGAGACTGCTTCAAAAGAGAAACTAGTATTCTTCCATGCATTGAGAATTTAGCATCCCTTGGAGACCACAAAAATCAGAGTCTGACTCAGCAAGCTCTGCTTAAGGTTTTAGAAAGTATTAACTGTTGGACTCCATATATACGATATCTGTCACTGTAATTGACTCCTCTTTAAAACTCCAATAGAAAAGGGGATGTGGAACCTACATGAACTCTGGTTCACTTGACACGTTACTGTGTCTAAACATTTCAAAGTTGATAATTTTAAATACTTACAGTTAAAAACAAAAATACTGTCAACAACAGCTTTAGTAAATCAAAGGAAAACACAGAACGCTTCCATTAGATCTTTGAACTCCTGATTTGTGAATGAGTTTAAATAGTAGATATGCAGATGCACAAGTTAAAAAGAAATAAAATAAACTAAAAAAAAAATCCTGTTAACCACCTTCACATCACTACCACAGATATCTAGAACCATACCTAGATTTTGGTATACTAGCTGTACTCAGTGAAGCATAATGAAACAGGATTTAGGATCGAAAAGCAAGCTAGTGTAGTTAAAGAATCTTAAATACTGAATGGCAATGTTTTGCTACACGCACAAAAAACCTGGCAGAATACCTGTTGAACCTATTTTGAAAGGGAAAGATACAGGCTGCACTATTTCTGTCTGTTAAGAGAGTCTTAAACAATACATTAGATAGCAACTGGAAACATAAGCAGCCACCAAGGCCAATGGCACTCTCCTTTACAAATATACAATCTTTACACTGAAGGGGCTCCAGTTCTTTGATATCCCATTAGTCCAGTAAGTTACATACTACTTGACACTATATCAACTCTAACATTTACTTTGAAACATCATTAAGTTATTTGTTATAAACACACAGTGGCTGCCTGCACAGATTACTTACTGGTAGCAAAAATTAGAATAAATCTTGCTTTACAAATTAGGAATAGTTGCCATACTTCTTATTTTGAAAGGATAATTCAATCTCTTAATTTTCAAAAGCTTGGGCTTGAGGAGAAATCCAGCTAAATTGAAATGGACAACTTATGGAACTTTTGAAGAGATGACTCCTGCCTCACCTCTTTACACCAGAACCATTAAGTCTGTGCTCATGTAGTTACCTTGAACTTGTATATACTCAATTGCACAAGCAAAATCAGGTTTCAATTCTCAACTTTGGTCTGCCAAGCTCAACACATTTAAGAGGCATGCCTCAATACTCAATTTAACTCCTTGTACTAGGAGAGGAAACAGGATGAAAAAGGTTAGTGTGAACCATGGGGTTCACAAGAAACTGTAAGATAATACAATGAAATTAGTGTAACTAAAGAAATACATTACAAACCCAAGACCAACCTTGTAAAGAAACAGACAACATAGTAAGGAAGGATAAAATAAAAAAAAAAATCTACCCTCCCTCCCCAAGTTAGACAGTAAGTAATACACTTGCCAAAAATAACACTTTATTCATATGAAAGGGACTACCTGACCATCACAAAAAGTATTCCACAGTTTAGAAAGTACAATACTGAGAATATGTCATGTTTTAATTAAAGTGAGCATACATTATGTATGGTTAAAGATGTAACTTATAAGATTTGGAAAAGTGAATGGGCAAAGTGAACTCAAGTTAGTTTTAGCTCTGCCTTCTATGCATATTAAAGATAAATCACATAAGGAACTCAAGACCTTTTTTTCAGCTAATTTGAGAAAAAAAATACACAGGCAGAAAATTAAATATAGAGACTGGAATAGTGAACTTGCAGGCCTGATCATCTTCTTTTCAGATATATATTATTTCACAGCTTCCTTTCATGTTTGCATTTCCCATTTATTCAGTGTTTATATTTGGCTCTAAAAGGTTCTTTTAATATTTCTTTTGGACTGATGACTGATTCTGAAAGGGAGCAGGACAACTGCAACATTAGGGCAACATTTTCCAAGATTTAAACAACTTTAATTTAACTTATGTTAGCTGTGTACCTTTCCATGTACCAAGCACTGTTGAGAATGCATTCCGTTTCACCCATTAATTTCATATTACTGTGATATTCTCCAACCATATATGCTTCCATATTATGCATCATTTTTTGTGCAATAGTATTTGCCTAAAATGCTTAAATGTTTCCACTTAAAATTCATAGGTAGAAATCATATAATAAATATTTTGAGTTCTGCTTGTTTCTTTAATTTCTAGTCCTATTATTTCCTCATTGAAAGCACATTAGTACATTGACAAAAAGCACCGTAACAGTCCTAGGTCTGTTTCTTAAACTGTAAGGATTATTCAACAAACAGTAACTACTTTGGAGAACATTGCACTAACATTGCAGAAGCTTTTATAACTTGCAAAAAAAAAAAAAGGTCTAATGTTTTTGATATATTTCTGTTAGTGATATGGCTTTTGTAAGAATCTCTTCTCAAACAATTAGTTTTGGTTCAGCTACTACTCATCACTATTTTAACTATCCACTGAAAGGTGATAAATTTGTGTTGAAACCTTAACCCTCTACTGAGACACAATGTTAAGGTGCTCAGTGCACTAAAAACCCCACCCCCTGGGGTGCTGCAGCACATTCTTCCACAACCGAGATGTTTCTGCAGGGTATCTTCCTATCTATACATAGGCAGTTAAAAATTCAAACTACAGTTCAAAGAACTAAGCTGGTTAAGAGAATATTAATATTGCACCAATTTTTACAGTGATTTTTGTCTACTTGATCTTATAGAGGTCTGTCTGTCAACTTCAGCTGAATACCATCACTGAAAAATACAGTTTATGTTTTCCTATTTATCATTACTAGTAATTTCTGTTTTCATTGTTTTTCATAAATACCTGTGTATTTTTACAGGTAACTGGTACATTATGATGAATTTTTAAGGCCAGATTTTATGATAGGTTAAAAGGTATCAGAATTGTATAAGTTTCCATAAATTTTCTTTCTGAAATAATGAAGAGAAATTGTGAAGATTTATTATTTTTTTCTTAAAAACTCAATAACTTCATTAAAACATACAATTTTTAGAATTGATGTTCCGAACTCTGTAAGCGCAGACCATCTAAGTAAGTTGTGGCAGCATAGCTCCATCTGGAATGTGTTCTGAACACTTCAGCAAAGTGATTATGCACATAAGTAAAGCCAATGAACATCATGTAGTGTTAAATCTTTAGCAGACTACAAAGCAAACCAGACCATTCTGGCACAATTTAACAGTTAGAATTATCTTGGAAGAAGACACGAAACAAATACACTTCTACACATAACAAATATTCTGGAAAAAAACATGGTTAGGAAATGGAGCAGATAGAGAAAATTTACCCTATATGTGTCTCTGTAGTTCTGCCTTCACCACTGAATACACATCTAGCCGCTAGGGTATCATCGTAGCTAACATCTACAGGATGTTCTACTGGATAGAATGCCTGAAAGAGAGGATGATTTACTCTAATTAGTGAAAACATCTCATATTATTTACAACACCACACACACATACAGATGACAGTGCTACATATCTGAAAAGTGATTTCAAAACGGGTTTTGAATCATAATGTAATGATGATAATACTTGGCAGTATTAATTTTCAGTGGCACAACAACATGTACCAGTTGAAACACCATAATGCAAATCTGTGGGCACGACTGCCAATTCTGCTTCTCAATTTGAAATAAAGATAACTAAAATTTACAGTTAGAATCAGAAAAACAACCAACCTGTGGTAGTTGTGGACTCTGCCTACCAATCAACATCCATTGACCGTTTCTCACTCTGTATCCACTCACTACTTTACCTATAACATACAAAATATGTATGTGAACGTGAGATATACTTCTAAAAATCTGTCATAGTGTTTGCATTTTTCTGTTAAATATGTGATATTCCTATGTTGCAATAAAAACCTTACCTAGTCTGTGCGTATGAACTCTGTAGGCAAAAAGGTGCATTGGAAATCTTTTGTAATGGCAGGCAATGTCTGCATCAACCACTGTTAAAAAGACGATGACAAGAAAAGAAAAATATATTATTTACTAAAGACAGAAAATTTACACTACTGTATTTCAGTCAGTGTGAAAGCAGTTTACAAAAGACATACTTACATTGGACAAAAGACAATTTCAAAAGACACTGGATAACATCTTACATTTCTGCAGTGTCTATCTAAAATACCCATAAAATAACCTATTAAAATACAATATAAGCCACTTGAAAATTACTCTCTGTGAGGATGTACCTAGAAAATGGGGCTGAAACTCAGCATTTTTTGCAGGGTATGCTGTTATTTAACAAAGAAAAGCAATAAATTTGCTTACAGATTAGGCTGATGGATACTTAAAATAAATATAGCTATGGTAAGTTGTCTATCTAGATGAAAATTAAAATAAACTGATATAATTCTAAACTGATACAACTTATAATGAAAGTTTGATTTTAAGATCTTATAGTTCTAGGTCCAATCTTAAAGACCTTGGGGTTAGATGCAGAATTTGGCAGAGAATTGCTATACAGACAATGTCTGCAGGCCACTATTTGTGTTAGGTGCACTAACAGTAGCTAAGAAGGAGACTACAGAGAAACTCCTCTGCTGATGACTCTCAAAGAGGCATCTGGGGATTGTCTGCATTTTTCATGTTATGATAAACTTCATGCTTCACTTTATTACCACAAATTTGATTGAACATGAGAGAAGGCAGTTATGAACAGGTACAGAATTATTTTTACTCCCCCTTCCTTCACCCCTCCAGCTAAAATTCTGGTATAGCACAGGAACATTTAAGGTCAGTGTTAAATTTCCTTAAAATAGAATATCCCATGCTAGCTTGAAGAAATATTGTGACTATCCAAGCTGAGTCTCAGATAAAAATCGACTGAGCATGATTCTGAATAGAAACTTTTTGGAAACTTTCTTTTAGACTTTTTTTTTCAGCATTTTGACCTTTTAACATGGAAATAAATTTTTTAAAGAGCAGTTCCTTACTGGTAGAAACTAATATATTAAAATTTAACTCTTAGTAAGTCATATATGCACATGAGAGAGAGTAAAAAAAAAATTATGGGGTGTTTTTTGAGAGGGAGGGAACAAATAAGAAAATAGGTAGGGTGTTTTTGGTAAAATACTAAGATGAAAATAAATCAAATAAATATTCTTAATAGTCCTAGAAACTTCAGTACTGCACAGATCATTATTGCTTGTACAATATTTTTTTCTACAACACTGATCACCTTTGAAGATGCTGTCATCAGGAAATGATATACAATTTTAAAACTATAACTATTTTTTCATAATTTGTTTAATTAAGCAATTAATTTGCCCATCTATAATTCAGTAAGACTCTGCTATATTTTCTTCTGCAGTGAGCAGTGAAAATAAATCAGATACTGAAATTATATAATTGCTTTGTAAAACTACTACTCACCTTTCTCGCCTGGCGGTATTACAGTATTCACAGACATCATAAGATACATTCCAGCAATCAAAGGCTGCCTGCAATTCAAAATCCAAGTTCTGCTAAACAAGTCCTTTGTAAAACCCAACTACGAGTGACACAATACCCGATATCATTTAACATCACTATTTTCTAAAAGTTAAATTACATCTGAAACTGGTCTACTGAGAAAGAAACTGGTCTACTGAAAAAAACCAGCACTTTCCTTTCCCACCTTTTTTCCATACTGAGCTACAATTTTTAAAGCATCATATACGAAGTATGCGAAAGAGGACAAAATGATCAACTATATAATTGCTGGCCTTGTCCCGGACTTCTAAACATGAAGCTCTTAAGCTGGATTTAACTCAGTCCAGATACCACTGCTTAAGTTTCTTAGCAGAAACTGAAATTTTTGTGAACAGATTATACACAGCTTCCAAATTTTAATATTTTGAAGTATGAATTATTTTCATTTCACATGTTTTCAAAGGAATCTAAAGGAGGGACACTTTGATGCCTTTTGTTCTGACGAAAAAGTCATAATAAGTATTTTTTAAAGATACTTACTTCTGATGTGTCAGATGTAAAGTCACACCAGAGCAGTCACTGTGTTTATCTGTACAAATCACAAAACAGTTGATTCATTAGCAACTGAATCCATCTGAAATTATTCCACAGTAATAACATTCTTAAGATGTACAAAAAAACCCCAGAAGACAAAGTAAAATTCAGTCTTACTGGTTGTAGTACAATGTTCACACTGTGGAAACATTACTCAAATTTGCACAAACATTAACATTACATTGCTATACCAGCAGCAAAGTCTTAATACAGAGCAAAACAGCAGTGGATGAAAACCTGGCCTTTTTTGGAACTAGAAATTGTAGATATTTATGAACTAGCATCTAGGAGATGAAACAATGTCATTTTTACAATAGCAGAAAACTATGGTTGGTTTGCTTTAAACAAACTTGTATTTTGACAAATGCTAGAAAAATCAAAGATGAGTAGAAAAGTAATGATTTTAGTCATTAATAGTGAAGCAGCCAAAAAAATCTGTACTAAAGTCAACAGCTGAACTTGAGCTACCAATAAGAGTGGCTCAGTTTAACATTGTATATCCCAGAAGGACAGTAAAGACAGTTAATTCATTTGTTAACCAGCTGTATCAGTATTACCTGTTATGTCTGACATTTTACTTTAAAGATACTATTGACTTGATAGTTACTCAGTTTGAGTTGATCTGAGATTTCAAGTTCTATTCTTTTGCAAGGAAGTTTCCTTTTCTTATGTTTCCACCAAATGTAGAGGTAGTTTGAAGATGGATGCAACTCCAAAGCAAGTAAACAGAAAATGCTGAAAAAATACCATCAGAGTATATGATTCAGGTAAGAAAAAAAGAGAGTAGCTATGGATCCGCTCACAGTGGTAAATTGGGAGAGATTTTCCTCCCATCAGTAGCTAGATTCTTAGCTGAAAAAAACAGCGCTTTTGAAAACAAGAAAGGATATTGACTAGAGTGGGACAAAACAGGGAGATTTCACAGTTCAAAAAGTATCAGTTTATTTTTTTCAAGCATTAGCTGTTTTAGTCACACCACATTTCATTATTAAGCGATAATACTCAGCTTGGTTGCCATCATTGATGCTACAACTTACTTGAAGTGTTCACAAATTAGACATTCAATATTTAAAAAAAATGTAATTATTAGTATGTATGTGAAAAAGCTGCTAACTCAGTTTCACTAGGTTCTTGTTATGTTTATCATCATGGCATCTGATAATTTTTAGTTTCTTCAGCTCTGTGTGTCCTAACAAACACTTCTGGATTCTAAAAATCCAAATTACTAAATCACAGTTGTGCCTTTACCAATAACAACAAAAAAAGGAAAGTCTTCAAGGTACATGCAAAAGAAAAAAATAGAACAGTAGCTCTTTCATCAAGACTACCCACTACCGTAATAGCATTGAATGTTTGGAAAGCATGTCTAATTAGAATTTTTGAAACCAAGTGTTTCATAAGGAAAGCAGCTGAAAATTCTATCAGTAATCCAGAAATAAAAGCATACCAATTCAATGTAGATGGAATTTCTGACTGTCTGTGCTAAGCTACATGCAATATTACCCCAAAACCAGCCAGTTCAGTACCTACACTCTGTATAAAGGACTGCATATGGGTTTGGCAGGGAACTGACAGAATTCACTTGCAACTACAATAGAAGTATTTTAAGCCATTAACTGAGGCCATCAGGCAAGAAGAGTTAGATGCCCTGGTGTGGGGCTCTCCAGAAAGAAAATAGGCAATTGAAACTGTAAAAAAGAGCTTTAAAGACCTGTCATGCATTAAGTTTATCAGATTACACGTTTTTTAATTTGTATACTCATAAGAGACCCACAATATGCGTTTGGATAAACCTATCAGGTATAGTAGGATTGTAAAAAGGTAAGCGCAGAGGATAAAAGCAACCGGGAAAAGTGAGAGGCAATCCAAAACAAAGATGGTATACAGACAAGAGGGAGGAAAGCCTGTTTTACTGAAAAATACTTACTGGTCATTGCCAAATGATTCCACAATAAGTCTTACAGTAGAGTGGAAACTGTTGCGAAGCAGGTGCAACGAATGTGAGAAGCATCAGAAAATTATGCTACCACAAAGAGGATTCATTGTCAGGGGATGTAAGACTTGCCAGCAATATCCTACAAGCAGAGTTCCGAGCATAAAGGCATGGGACAGACAACATGCTTTCTTTCTGAGAAGTTGCAGATCAATTATGCAGATATGTCATCATCACTATGACCAATTATCAGGTTATATGAAGGCTTTTTCTATCCAAAAGGTAGATTCGGGAACTGGGGTAAAAATTTTACTTAAGGAAGTACTTCCTGGACATGGGACATCAGAGGTGAAAGGTTCAGATGGAGGCTCACATTTTGGAGCAGCTATATGCATTCAGGTATTCAAGGCACTGGGGATCTCGCAACAATTACACACTCCTCATCATTTCCAATTTTTAGGGAAAGTAAAGAGAACGAATAGGACCATCAAAGAGACATGAGTTAACGTTTGCATACACACAAGATTGAAGAAAAAAAGTGACCAGAGGCTCTAATTCTAGTTTTATGTGACATAAGAAATGCACACAAGCACCCCATAAGACTATCTCTGAAATATTATTTGGCAGGCATTTGGCAGTACCTGGGACTTCTATCCCAGCAAGGACCAGTCTATTAGACAGAGATAAACAGGTGAAATACTATGTATTATATATGCAACAAACTTCTGAAACCTACAGGCAACAAACTTATTGGTATTAGGGAGTGCCACTAGAAATAAAAGTACACAACTTTCAACCTGGAGATGAAGTATGAGTAAAAAATTATCAGAGGAAAAATAAATTTGAACCAAAACATGAAGGTCCTTATACTCTACTATTGTATACTTACCAAGCAACTAAAAGTTGTAGGAAAAGATTCTTGGATCCATCATTCGTACATGAAAAAAAAAAAGGTGGAAGGGAAAACACCCTGAATCTATTGTTCACACCTAAGGACCACATCCAATCTGAAACTGGAATCAGGATTTATTTACTTACGGTGTGAGCTTTTCTTTAACATGTATATACTGTTCATCCTCTTCTACTCTTCACTGCAGGAAGCTTCATTTACAATCTAAATAACTCTGTTCCTATACACACAGGTCTTTATGAAGTCTCTTTCAATCCACCTTCCTCATCTCAAACTAATTTTTTTACTAAATTTTTGGCTATTCATATAACGCACATGATGCTTAACAGCTTAACACTGTTAGAAATTTTGCACTACAGCAATTTTAGTGAAAGCTGAGAAATGCTTGCTTCCTTTCAGAACATTTTACTTCAGTAGTTACAATAAAATTTAAAATTAAAAAATTTAAAATGCAATCAGCAGTTTTGTGTCTCTCAGTTTTGCAATTTACAGTTGAAAACATCACCACCCTGTCTTTTAAACACTGCTTTTTCAACTCAAAACAATAAAACAAAACCTGTCACATGCCAAATGAGTCACGTTTGAAAAATCTGACCCTTACTACGTCACAGTATCTCCTTCAAAAATAATGCAGCAGGAGGAGGGAAACAACTCCAGTATAACTCAGTTTGCCAATATTAAAATGTTTTCACAACAGTTAAATTTTCAGAGAACTGAAAAAAAAATCAATATTTTCATGTAAATTGAGCAATTTCAAAATGAACTGAAAACAGTGGGAAAGATTATTGTTACCCTATGAGGTAGTCATATTAATCAGCATAGGGAGAAACATAAATCAACTTCTGGCACAAGAATCTCATCTGCAGTGCTGTGTCAAAAGTACGATAATGATATACTGGTCTAGACTCTTAAGAAATTCCTAGACACATTACCATTTTGTCTGTGCTTATATATAGCCATAACTGAGCTAAACATTTTCTAACTACAGAGGTATGCTTGAAATACTGTCTCCTTCCTTCTCCCTACAGCTCACCTCCTTGAAACATTCAAAGTTGCTGAACCCTCCTGAGTAAAGTGAGGCTGTACCAGTTCTGGTGAAAACTCTTTTCAAGCTTTGCTGTGTGACTTAAGCAAAAACATCCTTAAACAATGCAAAAATAAAACAACTTTAAAAAACCCTTTCCAGACTTTCAGTCCAGCTTGTCTAACTACTTCGATTTCTTTGATTTCACTGTTCTGAGACAAAGAACCTGCTAGTTAGTATTTCTCATGTGGTAAAGACCAGAAAATGTACTTTTATATACCTTAGAAAGGTTTGAATGAAAGCCAACTGTCCACCCAGAATTTCCAACTCAAAAAAACTGGAAGCTGTTGTTATTACTGCCTTTTATGTGGCATGCAAATATAACACAACCATATTAATTATTCTCTGGTTTTATCTACCTATGTCAAACAAAATCAACTGTGCATATTCTGTTTTCAGGTTTTAAAAACATGACTGGCCTTAAAAACTGAACATGACAACTTTGTCATGGTAATTTCAAGTTTAACTGCCAATAAACCATTAGCTCAGCTAAAAAAAAATTCCAGTGCTATTCCTATTAATTGTGTTTTCTAGAAGAAATATCTCAAATATTAGAACTACACAGAGTTTGTCAAATGAAAGTAAGTAGAAGCCAAATCTTCCTAAACAGAAATACCTTCTTTCCGTAGTCTGATTTTGCTAAAATTTCCAATGCAAGTCTGACAGGCTTCCTGTCAGTCTATCTATGTATATCTGCAATCCTGAACTCTTACTTACATACATGATAATCTGCTATAAAAGTTGAGACTTCTAGAGCTTCCAAGATACTTAAAATTCTGCAGTTTTTTAATCAGAATTAGAAAAATAAACACTCTTCAAAACCTATTTCCTTTGCAACCTGGGTACATGGATTATAAATTATAGAGCACACAGTTCAAACTATTTAGATTCTTCATTGCTCCATTTCTTATATTTAATAGGAATAGTATAGCACATGGCTACTAGAGTACTTAAAAGCTTTCACGGTAAACAGAGCAGTGCTTTTTATGAAGCTCCAAACTCCTTGTTATTTCAAAGTCAGTCCTTTAATTTGTACCAGAACGATCACATATGGTCTCAGAATTGGCTTTGCCTCAAAAAAGATAAGAAGTAGCCTCAAAGCTGGAGCACAATCTCAGAGCAAGTAATTCCAAAGCTTATACTCACTCGGAAGTAACTTTGTACAAGGTATATTTAAAAAGACAAAGACATGCAGAACAAAACTGAACCTGAAGTCTTGGAAAACAAAAAGACAAATTCAATTAAGTTGCATTCAATATTCATACTTTATATTTTATATATAAAAGAGCACTAGCTGAATGCTTTTTTCATGAGTCAAGGCGCTTGCTATGGCAGATCTGTTCTAACACCCAAAATAGTTCAGCAAAATTATTTTTATAAGTCTAGAATTTTCGCAATTACAGCGTAATTTCCTTGTTCAAATACAAATACAACCTGTGGTTCATTCACCATGGCACAAGAGAAGTATTTCAGAGGCCATGAGGTCCTAACTCAAAAACTCCACAGAGGATGTGATTTACAGAGTAAAAATAAGAATTCCTGCATCTCAAAGGTGTCAGAACAAGGCATTTCAGGTTTAAAGAACAAAGACCAACATGAAATATAAATGAAAAAAAACTATTGATCTTGTCCCAAAATATCTCAGATCACCAATATCTTAACGTGCCTTAATGAAATTCGTATTCCGATAGTTCAAGTTTATAACGTATGTGCTGGAGAAGGCAACAATGAGGTGGATTGAAAACTGGCTGAACGGTCAGACCCAGAGACTGATGATTAGTGATGTAAAGTTTAGTTGGAGGACATTAACCAGTAGTGTATCCCAGAGGACAGTACTGTCCTGTCCTGCTTAACATTTCCACTAACGAGCTGGATGACAGGGCAGACTGTACCGTTAGTTTGCTGATGACACCAACCCAGAAGGTGAGGCTGATTCACCATTGCGTCGTGCTGCCATCCAGAGGTACCTCAACAAGCTGAAGAAGTGATCTGACAACAACCTCCTGCAGTCCAACAAGAAGTGCAAAGTCCTGCAACTGGAGAGGAACAACTCAAGCCATCAGCACATGCTGGGGGGCACTCAGCTGGAAAGCAGCTCAGTGGAAAAGGCCTTGGGGGTTCTCCTGGACACCAAATTGAACATGAGCCAGCAATGAGGCCTTGCTGCAAAAAAAGCTAATGGTACTCTCAGCTGCAACAACCAAAGTACTGTCAGCAGGGTCTTTTCCCTCTGCTCAGCACTAGAGTGGCCACACCTGGAATGCTGTGTAAAGTGCTGGACTTGCCAGTACAAGAGAAACATAGACATACTGGAGACAGTCTAAGGAAGGGCCATGAAGATGATGAAGAAACTGAAGTATCCCACCTCTGAGGAAAGGCTGAAAGAATTGGGAGCGTTCAGCCTGGAGAAGAGAAGGATTGAGTGAAATCTTATCTATGTACACAAGAATCTGAGGACAAGGTGCAAAGAAGAGCAAGTCAGGCTCTTCTCAGCAGTGCCCAGTAAGAGGACCAGAGGCAATGAGTACAAACTGAAACAGAGGAGTTTCCCTTTGAACATCAGGAAACACTTTCACTCTGTAAGAGATCGAGCACTGGCAGAGTTGCCCAGTGTGTTTGTGGAGTCTCCATCCTTGCAGATACCCAAAAGCCACCTTGACAAGGTCCTGGGCAATCAGCTGTAGGTAGCCCTGCTTGAGAAGGAGTGGATAGACCAGATGACTTCCAGAGGCACCTTCCAACCTCAACTGTTCTGTGAGCCTGTGAAACACTTACTGAAAACAACAAGCTTAATAGGAATGCTTGAAATGAGTGTTTCATCCCTTTTTTCTATTTTTTTTTTAATATGAAAAGGTTCTGTCTTTACTAGTTACAACCTTTTCCAAACACAGATCTTGTGTATGTTATCTTTCTTACCAGTTATTCAGGTAAGGTGACAGGTTAAGGGTGTTCACAGGTACTTGCTTCTACTTTCTTTAAACAAAACACCGGGAAAACGATACAGGAAAAACCAAGTTTCTCTCTACATTTAAAATCATTAATCTGCCTTTTAATTCCTTTAAGTCATTTGCTCTATATTTTTTGAAGAAAAAACAAATCTGTTCACTTTTCAAATGTTTATAGATTTAAAGCAAGTTTATAAAGGAGTCAAGTTAATATACAGACTTTATTACAAATATTCCCACTGTTTACCTTCGTCAGTGGCAGTAAAATTCTTTTTACAAGTAATGTAGATATTTTTGATGCTGTAAATGATATAACTTAAAAAAACGATTTCCAGAAGACATACCTCTAAATGCACTTATATCCCCATAGTGTACCTGGAGCACAAAAAATCTTCCACCTGCTTCTCCTCCAACTCTGAATCCAACACCTAAGAGAAGGAAAATGCACCGTTTTCAGAAATAACAAAATGTAAGATGGTTCACCATTGCTAATCAGTGGCTCTTAGAAAGAACTACTCCTCTGTGTTTTCATACACTAGGAAATGCAAGATTAATGCTATATAAAAATATAGCATTACATTACGACAGTTATCTCTCCCTAAGTCTTTTTCCACCCTACTGAAACCCATGTTTCAGTAATGTAACAGTAAATAATGTATATTTCATAATATAATATTTCATAATGTAATAGTAAACAGGATGACCAAAAAAACCCCAAGTATATTAGCTAGCATAATATACTAATAGTTTATGAGGTTAGTATTTATACAGTTTCCAACAGTTAGATATAATTAAAATATTATAGGAGTATCCTAGATATGTCAGGTGCTTACTTCCACATCTTCTCTTCCTTGCCCCTGTACACAAGTACTTCACTTTAAAGGCACAATACCTTTGGGTAGCCTGGTGGGTGGAGCATTTCTTGCCCAAGCATACAAAATGTTTGATTTGTCTTTGCATGTTCCTTCATCACAGTCCCTAAAAAATGAGGGGAAAAAAAAGGGAATATTTTTTTTTTAATTCTGAAATCAGAAAAGGGTAGTTGAACTACATGCAAAAGCACTAAAAGCATCTATGAAGATGTTTTGGATGTATGTTGATTAGACAGAGTTCATTTAATATAGACTGCTTCCCTGGATATCATTACATCTTCCATCTTTGTTTCCATCCTTCCCCTGCCTTAAGACAATGTTAGGCAAACAGGGTAAAACCATAAACAATTCTGACAGCCCTTGCAAGCCTAGCAAAAAAACTATGCACACTGTTCTAAACTTTCCTCCTGAGACACTGCCTGATGGTGGAGTAAGACTGCAAGGAAAAAAGACGAAATGCCCACATTGCTCTTTCATTACGCTTCAAAAATCATCCACCTTCTCATTTAGCCATCAATACTGATATTGAAACACCGAGTTTTGAGCAAATAACTTAAAGGATGTTTGTTAAGAAGAGTTGAGATAACTGAAGAACAGATTAAAAAACAGAAAGCAAGTAAAAAGTATACAAGTACAAACACAAAAATGTAAGCAATCACTGAAATGCATAGCTTCTTTGCATGCAAAAAATTACGAGAATGAGTAGCACAGACTACCATAAAATGGACTATAGCTGCATACTATGCAGTATTGTACTAACAACTAATTTTGACTGCGGCCAAAATTTGGGGCAAGGGATGTAGGGGAGGGCATGGAAATAAAGATTACTGACCACTGGCTGGGTCTTTGCTTTTTATAAACTCTTCTGGACTTTCCAAATGGATTCCACTCAGTCCTGTGTAAGCTCAGGAGCTTTTTAACAGTACTGGGGTTTTGACTGATTACCTAGACTGAAAGCAAAATATTTCACTATGTCAGCAATACTAGTATTTGGCTGTCTTTTTAGGATATTTGCATTATTTAGGAAAACAAAGAACTTTTATTTCTCTCATACTTCACTTGTAACTAACAAAAACTAAGGTGACTAAGAAAAACTATCATTTTTAATTCTTGAGCTGAACAGTGACAAACATTCTGGGGCAGCGGTAAGAAACTATACTCAGATATACAAATCTTCATACTGCTCCTGCTTTCTCTAAGCAGTGTAATGCAAGTATGCCCTTGAACTAGCCCTGGTATCTTTTGCAACCTTTACTGAACTACCTACATCAAAAGCTTCCAAAACTTTACTCTCCCGCCAACAGAAGTAGCTAGTCTCTCAGAGGAATTACTGGTGGTGATTTATGGCCTGTACTTATACATTAATTTAAACTAGATAACTATTTAAAGTTGCCCCACCTGACCTCTAAAGAAAAGGTATATCTATGAATCATGTCATTCACAGGAGCTCATTTCAGTGCTGTATTTGATAAAGTGTGAAACCTGCCTTGTGAGGAGACTCAGAAGTTCTGAATAATTCAGTATTTTCTTTTAAAACATTTGCGTGTATTCTTGATTATCTACTATGAATCTGAAGTTTTGACAAATCAGCTCACGCATGCCAATTCAATTTCAGCACAGATTATCAGCTCATGCAAAACTTTTTTTAATACTGCTGAATGTTTTTAGGGCTAATTATGATCCAGAACCATGATAAGCAACACCTTTTTTAGACGCACTAAGAGCCCTAGGAACCTACTTCATTTTTGTGGAAAGACCTGGGAATTTCACGAAGGGAGAAATACATGTGCAAACCTTTAGCATTTCTTCAGATTTAGATTCTAACAAGTTGCAGTGAATATGTCACTCTGCAGAGCCACTGCAAGTCCTATTAGACAGCCTTTCAGGAGGCACGGGGCATTTGCATGTATAACATTAAGACACCAGAAAAGCCAGCAGGCCAGAGTGGTGTCACATTTTGGCTCGGTGCTGCTATGGCCACAGGGCAGCTAATCCTAGTAGAGTTATTCGGCTGCTGTTATATTCCCTTCTCCCTTCTCTACACTCAAAACTGTCCTGAATAGAACTTCAGCCCTTAGTGAAATGGATTCTGTTCTTGCATTCTGAATGCTCCTAAATGACTAGAAGGCTGGAGCACCTCTCATACGAGAACACGCTGAGAAAACTGGGCCTGTTTAGCCTAGAGAAGAGAAGGCTCCTGGGAGATCTTATAGAAGCCTCCCAGTACTTAAGGGGGCCTACAGGAAAACTGGGGAGAGATTCTTGATCAGGGAGTGTAGTGATAGGATGAGGGGCAACATTTTTAAGCTGAAAGAGGGGAGATTTAGACTAGCTATTAGGAAGAAATTTTTTACTGTGAAGGTGGTGAGACCACAGAAGTCACGGATACCCCATCCCTGGAAGGTGTTCAAGGCCAGGTTGGATGGGGCCTTAAGAAACCTGATCTAGTGGTAGGTGTCCCCACCCATGACAGGAGGGCTGGAACTAGATGATCTTTAAGGTCCCTTCCAAACCAAACCATTCTACAATTCTATGACTATTCTTCCATAATACACCAAGTTCACGTCATGATGTTACAAAAAGTAGCTCTTGACTTGATACACTTTAATGTTCTTACAACTGATTACATACTATCTGACTATTGTTGCCCAGAATTTTGATGAAAAATGAAACTACAATAAAGCAAAAAAAATTAACATGGTATGCCTTAAATGAATAAAAACTGGCCATGTAAAAATGTCGTGCTTGTAAACAGTAACAGAAAGACTCATGCTAAACAAGTCTTATACTGGTGTCCCCAAATCCTGGTTCTCAATCATTCTTTCCCCTAGCAGATGGATGAGCAAGGGAAGCCATCACCCACAACTCTACATGTAACAAAAAGAATAATAAACACCAAAACGAAATAAAAAATAACAAAGACATCTCATCAGTAATAGTCATCAGAATTACTTTAACACAATTGGTTCCAGTGGTTGGAAGTCTCTAGTAAATTTAAACTAGTAGGAAAACATTTGCTTTTAAATTACATGTACTCTCTGCAATGACTTAGAAAAATGTGCAGCAGTTTCTACACATCTGAGCACTTAAATAAACATAATTACAGTTTATAGACACAAATATATATGAATACATATGTGTATGCCCACACATACACACTATATTAATTATACATGCACACGGATACCTAGTGAACAGACATTTCTAACAAGCTTATGTAAATGTGTCAGACAGGTATAAATGTTGATGCCTTAAAACCATTTAACCCATGGGCAGAGTGAAAGGAAATTTTGCAAACTGTTGCAACAACAGGGATGTGAAATGACAAGACACTGTAAAGCAATTGCACCTCAAACTACACACAACCCCCCAAGATTTAATTAAATCTTCCATATGAAAAATTAGAAATACTAGATTTAAATGCAACACTAATTACATGTTTCATCATTTGACAGGCAGATCCTAAGCATAGTAATCATGAACAAAAGGAATATTAGCAGCCACAGATTGCCACTGGTGAGTCTTCTTCTGGGCAACTGTTGTTCTCCACCAAGACTGATGATACAGCCAGGGAGCCCAAGCTACCTGAGCCCTAGTCTCAAACCTATGATTTGAGTCTGATTCAGCTTTGAAGATCCCTATGACATTTCAGCTTTTAATCCATCTCTTCATATCGGAAAGCTCCAGAACTAAACATTTCACTTACATCTTCTGCTAGATGTCACTTAAGGCATCATCTTGTGATCTGATCTCAGCACAAGCACCTTATCAATCTATAATAATCTACCACGTAAGCATTATTTCAAGGCTCTAATAAAAGAAATTCTAGGCATAGGAAAAAAAAACCCCTAAAAGTACAATCTATTTAGTTTTAAACAGCACACTCAAGATGTAACCTGTTTTCAAAAGGCCACAATGGGAACAGCTCTATGTTGGTACATTTTTCCATAAGAAACTATTCTAAAAATTATATTCTAACATATAAGATACAATAAAAAGCACACAGAAAAAGTGCCTACTGGGAAAAAAAAAATCAATAGAAATTCTTTCATAGTTTTACTTTATCTGAACTTCTTAAGCATCTGTTTCTCTTGTAAGACAAGATTAAACACTTTCAATATTAGGATTGTTGTTTCATAGGTAGAAGAGTGACAGAACTTTTGATGGAAGTTTGTTGTATGTTCAAAATATTAATCAAATCATCTCTCAAAACCAAGCAAATATTATTTAAACGTTAAATTTATATTTTTTGCAGAAAATATGTTATGCTATGCCATTAGCTCTAAATTTCAGCTCTAGTTACCTTTTTGGTAAATACTTAAAAGATAAATTGTGATTACACAACGCTTATCAGAAAATCTATATTAAAATTCTTCCACAGATCAGAATAAGTCACAAACTTTGCAGCATCAGGATAAGCACCTTATCTGCTCTCTCTTGAAAACCTAAACAAAACCTGTAAGTTTACTGGGTAGATTATTAATTTGCAATCACTTTCACCTTCTCTTCACTTTGGCTCTCCATACCTATTTTAGCGACATTGAGAGCTTCCCTTTGCCCTCACTGCTTAGACATTTTGAAGGGCAAGTCAACTACCAAATCTCTTGACAGAAGCTTCTTCAGGTTACCCTTCACTCAGTTTTCTACTGGACACCTATTACAATACTACTTCATATAGAGAAAAGCAGCCAGCTATTGAGTAAGCCAAGATTTCTTGGAATCCAATAGCAACCTGCGCACTATAGCATCTGTCCCCTCCTTGGAGACAGTCAATTAGTCATGAAGAATCAGAAAATAGATCTTTCTCCCACCTTACAGAGAAGTTAGTTTAAAAAAAGAAATACTTCAATTGTGGAAAGACTGTAATGTTATGTATTTATTCTTCCTTCAAAATGTTTCTACCTTTCCGAGAAATTGTGAACCAGAAAAGGTTGATGTGTGGGAGCAGTTAACAGAATAGTTATATGTACAATAAAAAAAAACAAAGGGCAACTCTTACCAGTAGTTTTCAGTAGAAGAAGGTTCATTACATCCAAAGAGTAACATATGATGGACAGTGTCCATGCTGGCATGAGGCTTAAAGTCAACTGAAAAACAAAATGATAAAACAAAAAAAGCTATCCTTACTCTCACTTGTATTTTGCTTCATTTTTCCTCTGCAATATTAGAAACAAGGCATATATGTCCCCACTCATTTATTTACCTTCTACACTTTGCTTACAACCTTTCCATAAAAGCCCATTCAACACCCTGTCTCCCAAGCTAAACCACTGTATCTCACTTAGTCACGAAGAAAAATAAATTCCAAGATGTCACTCAAAACTGCTGTGGTTTTCCCCAAAAATTAGATATGACACTTAGAAAACATATCAATGTATCTCGAAGCAGAAAATTTTACTGCAACGGCTCTAATTTCAAACTAGCTTTGAAATTTGCACTTGTGATGTAAAATTACTTTCCTAATTCTTTTGTACTTCTTCATTACAAAATACAAACAGTAAGCTACAGTTAAGAGCAACTAACACTTTATGCATTAGTTGAAGTGGTACCTTCTTCCTGAATTCCACCTGGTTTACATTTCTGCTGTGTCTTTCCTGGGACAACAGTTACAACAATGGATTATGACCTGTTTTAACTAAGATGTGAAGCTCTTTGGAATGGAAAACAAGATTTGTTTAAAGTCATCACAATCTCATTGCCTAAATATTTCTCATTATTAGAAGCTTAAACATAGGTGAACGTTCAGCACTTAAATGTCTCTTCTTTACGTTATGCCACAAACAAAACGCTGGGTTTGTTTCTGAAATGTTCATGATCCTATTTAGTATAGGAAAAAGGTTACCAACATCACACTGTAGTAATATTGACCATGAATATATAATGATGGCATTTCTAGAAATAAAGCAAGCTAAACTGTGTACCTTCTTTTACTACTACAGAAATGATGTGTCAAATGCAGGAAATTCAATGGAATTTTTATTCATCTAAGAGGAGGACCTTGGAGAGTTTTCAACCTCATTCTACAGCAGAAATCCAAAGCTCGAGTCACTCCTGCCCTTACATGTACATAGACACTAAGGAGCCTTCAGGTAACTATTCTAAGAGTCTTAAAATCGGAAGAGGGTGAAGCTGCAAACCACTGAAAATACTATTCTGCTCCCACAATTTGCAGATTTATGTGTATTCAGAAATCAGTATTTTACAATGTGGCTGAGGCAAAGTTCATGAAATAAATCATGATGTGGATTATTATCCCAGTTTCATGAGGGGAAAAAAATCAAGAATCAAATACTTCTACCCCAGTTCAAATCAAATAGCTTCTAGCCCCCAGTTTTGGGGGCTGAGGTCTACTGTGAAAATCAAGGGAAAACAGCCACAAGGCATGCAAGTCAAATTCTAGCTTCAAAACATAAGGCATGTAGTCAGATTGTAAGGAAACAAGGACACCAGATCTGAGGCCCTGGTTTTGGAAGTAAAAGATGCACCCACATGCCCTTGGAAAGTACTCTCAGTACTACATATGAATTCAAAAGAGCTAAACTTGCCAGCATGATTAAAGTCCACAGACTACATAATTTCTTTTTTTTCTACAAGCAAGTTCTACTACTTTCACAGCTAAAAAAACTAACCTGTGTTACAGAAAGACCTTTTATTTTGATGTTTTTATCAGTAAATTTGTAGTGAAATTAAATTTAACTCTCACATGGGAAACAATGCATCATTCTATGTGGACTTCCCACCTTAGTTTTCAGGTATTTCAGATGTTTTAAGCTGATGCTACCAATTTAAGTGAGAGAGTAAACTTCTGAAGGAGTTCATAAGGAGTTCACAAGGAGTTCACATATGTGAAATTTAATTAATTTTATTGTCAAACTTAATACTTGTACAAAACATACAGTAAGGAACAGCTAGAAGGAAAGCCTTCAATAAAAATAAAATTAAAGGTTAGGCCTCTTGTCTGCTAAAGCTACTACCTGGATAATGCTTTCTTACTATTTCTTTTCACTACTCTACTGCCCTCACATCTTGTGCATTACTCTAATGAGTGTGTCATGATGTCTTCTATTCCCTCTGCACAGTGCCCACTACAATGACATTCTAGAGCACGAACAGGTCCTTTACACACTAGTACAAAAAGTACTACAAATATCTTACTAAATACTACTCTTAGTAATAGAAAATAATGCTCCATAGTTAAAGCAAAATCTCATTGCTTCTGAAAGGAGCTGAAAAACCTCTCGGTCTCCCTGTGATCTTGAGAGAGCTTTGTACAGTCAGTTATTCTGTTACTGCATAGTTACTTTATTAGCAGTATACCCAAGCTACACCAGGCTCTCAAACAAGGCAAAAAAAAAACAAACTTAAAAATCCTTTGTTGTAAAAGCCATACAAATTAGTACCAAGGACTTCAGAAATATCAAACAAAAGCCTTATATTCCTGCCAACAGACTCCATATATTACAATAATGAACAGTAGATTACTCAATAGTTACAAACTTTTTAGGCACGGAGAAGTGCTACAAAATGATGACTAAAATAACAGTAACAGTTTTGGTATACACACTATATCTGAATAAAAACTGACTTTCCTTATCAAGTACTACTTTGAATTATGAACCCTGGGAGAAAGAGGAGTGAAGAGAACATGACAACAGTTCAATCTTAAAAATGTCTAATTAAACTACTTATTTAGAAATTAATTTCTGAGAAGTTTGCCTTTGCAAATGATATAAATGATACTCAATGATATAAAGTTGATATATTTTTTTTTAAAAAGAAATTTGCTGTCTTTTCTATAATGGAATTAACTTTCAAGAAATTTATCAACATAGCATTTGGCAGATCAGAGAGACATTAGAGGCCTTCAATACAGTGAAGTTGTCATTACTTGCAATAGGGAAGTTTATATATGCCATACTAGAGCTACAAATCCACAGCATCTCAGAGGCATATACAGACAAAAATTTATAAATCATCTAATTATTTCAATTTGTGTTGGTGAATGTAATGGGCTCCATCTCATTTCTACAGCACAAGCTGTCAGATAGGATCTTAACATGAGTCAGTAAGAAAAAGATACATTTATCTACTGGTCACCCATGTGAATAAATGTAAGGAGGTAAAGATGACAGCCAAATTTCCTGGCCAAGTGGCTTGGTGTCAGGCTCAATTTCTATGAGTGTCCACACAGCACCCTTTAGCTATTGTTACACCTCACTAGTAATAACTTGATTTTTATCAATGTCACACCATTAAAGGCTCATTCTAGTTCCTAGTTTGGTTACTCATAAACATTATCCAAACATAAGTAAGAAGAAAAGCTCGATATGTTTTTAAAATGTAACTGGAATAATATTTTCTTGAAAAATTATATATTAATCTCACTTATTAATATCTTTTACATATTAATATCACAGACATTTCATTTCACAGGAGTAAAAGGTATGTTCTTAACATAAACCTAAATGTCAAACAGCTCACCCCACAAAGAAACAATCCCACCACACCCACTTGTCAGCTTTGGGCCAGAAAAATAACTGTTCCAAACAGAAGTCTCATCCTTGACAATCTCACCCTCCACTAAAAAGTGTCATACAGAAAACTTACACCACCTCCAAAAATAAACAGATGCAACTCTGAATAAGACCTCTAGGGCAAAAGATGCTTTACTCCTCCTAGCTGGTAGCATTTCATAAGTAAATTTGATCAGTTCCTTATTTTGATATGTCTGAAAACTGACTCTGAACAAGTTGGTAAATTCTGGTCCATAATCCTTCCAGCTTTGCAGTATGAAGTTATACCCATTGTCCCTGAGCAAACATGACTGTGTACTGGTTTTAAATCTTTAGGGGAATAGCCAAGCTGAAGTATGAATTCAAGAAGTTTCAGAAAATATTTTCTATTTATTAACAAATGAAGTACTGCAAACATACACGTCCTCTCCTCCAGGGCCCTTGTATTTCACCAAAATGCACTAAACCCACCCTGCTGCAAGTTCTACAAACAGAACCTCTTGTTCTGCACTGTCTTGGAGGAGGGAGGAAAAGGGGTAAAAACAGAAAAAGGAAAAAGAACAAACAAGTGATTCTTGGTCAAAGTGTAAGGACACTTGGTCATAGAATCATCCTTTTAAAGTGTAAAAGGAAAAAAAGCCCTACAGTTAGAAGCATTATGTGCTATAAATTGAACTGCAGGCAGAACATGTAAGTTCTATCTCGGCTTTATCGTTCTGTGTATGCACACCTCATGCTGAAGCTCTTCAGAACACAAACTGTTATCTTAATACATGACTGACAAGCAAACCAGAGTCACAGTACATGTATTAGTTTCTAGCTGCCTCTATTCAGACTGGATATTAGGAAGAATTCCTTTACCGAAAGGGTGGTCAGGCACTGGAACAGCTGCCCAGAGAGGTGGTTGAGTCACCATCCCTGGAGGTGTTTAAAAAATAGATAGATGAGTTTTTGAGGGACATGGTTTAGCAGATAATGGGTGCAGTTGGATTCGATGATCTCAAAGGTCTTTTCCAACCAGAAGATTCTATGATTCTATGATTCTACCACAAAGTAAAACAGTAATTAATGAAAGTTAATTACATCATTTACTGGCAATGCAATGAAGGCAAATTCTGCTTAAACCATAAAAATACAGACACTATCCTTTTAAAAAGAAATATTTCATTCTCTTTGTGTCAATTTTCTATGTTTATTCAAACAACACAAAATACTTGTAATACAAGTGAGTTAATTCTTAGCTTCACAACACTTAGTAGTTTTTAAATGTATTTAAGGTAAATCTCCATTAAGCATCTAATTTGTTATATGATAATACCTACTGTAAAAATTTCTTCCCTGAGAAGATTTAATTTGCTGTTCAGCTATTGTATAAGATAGGTGAGTTTACATTCTTTATATTATCTACAATTAGATATGTTTGAGTCTAGTCTTTGCAATGATTAGGTAAATTCTGTTGATTGTGAAGACTCCAATTTGACTAGTCTCTTCCGCTGAAAACACATTCCATAGACTTTACTGAAGCGAGATGGAACTGATCATATGCTTAAGATTGATCATATACTCGCCCATTTTAGTGGAAGGGACCAAATAGAAAAATAAACTCAAGAATTCTGGTTTATTTTCAAGCCATTCACAGTATCACAGTATCACAAGGTTGGAAAAGACCTCTGAGATCATCTACTCCAACCTATGACACAACAGTAGCACCCACCCGTCATTTAAACCATGGCACTAAGCGCCTCATCCAATCTGTTTTTAAACACCTCCAGGGACGATGACTCCACCACCTCCCTGTGCAGCGCACTCCAATGGCAAATCACCCTTTCAGTGAAATTTTTTTTCCTAATATCAAGCCCAAACCTCCCCTGACGAAGCCTGAGTTCATGTCCTCTTGTTCTGTCACTGATTACCTGAGAGAAGAGACCATGCCCTGCTTGCCTACAACCTCTTTTTAGGTAGTTATAGAGAGCTCTAAGGTCTCCCCTGAGCCTCCTCCTCTCCAGGCTAAACAACCCCAGCTCCTTCAGTCGCTCTTCATAGGGCTTGTGCTCCAGTCCCTTCACCATCTTCGTTGCTCTCCTCTGGACACACTCCAGCATCTCAACATCTCTCTCAAACTGAGGGGCGCAGAACTGGACACAGTACTCAAGTATTCAAATAGTTCTAAGAAACCATGGCAAAGTTTTACCTTTACAGAGTAAGTTTTTCTTTAATTCAGGTTCCTCTTGCTCCACCTGGTGACTAGAATGTTTTTTTGTCCAGACCTTATACTGGTTTGTATAAGCCAAACACCATGACCACTGCAAAGGTGACCAAATTCTATGAAAATCTAGTGAAGAACACATAAACCCCTAAAACCTAAAGGTTTTGTAGTCTTCAGAGAAAAAAAAAAAAGTGTTGCCTTGCATGATTCACATTGAGGCTTTGCAGAAATACTACTTTCAAGCAAATTCCTTTGGTAGTTCGTTTTAAACACACACACCACTGAAAGAAGTTTTTGTGGCTTTAACACATGTATATAACAAATGACAGAACTAAGTATGCAGCAATCTAATAAAGAATAGAACTCTGCAATTTTGCAACTCAGTGAAGCACTAAATGAAAATTACTTAAGCAGCAGGTCAGTATTATGCCTTTCTATGAATCACCTGAAAGTACAATAGTTCATTGCACACACTGCACAGCAGAGAATGAACCTCACTCCCTTGTATGCTCATTTTTCTTTCAGGGGTCAAACTCACAGCCAAATTAAGAGGTCAGGTTCTGACTTCTTTACAAAATGGAAATAGAGAGAAAAGACTTAAGAAAACTTACTCAATTTAGTTACTATAACACAACATGAAAATCTAAACACAATATTCTACTTCTGAAGAATTTCCTCAAGGAACTCCACATGGAACAACAATCTCATAATACACTGCAACTAAAACCACTTAGAATTCCCAGCATGTCTATTTTAAATACAGCTATCCTAAAATGCAACGGAAGAGTAAAGGAAGAAAAGCATAGACTTTTTAACTTCTCATGGTTTTCTTTTATGTCAGTTTATAGCATATTCTGATAGTGAATCTCTCTTCAGTTGAACACACAAACCTGACAAACTGTATGTTCACAAGCAAGGCAAAATAAAATTAAAAGACCTTCTGAACACATGGTATTGGTTTACTGACCTCTGTGATCTCTGCATTTGCTTACTTTCATACTGCTCACTGCTATTTGTCAGCTATTTTATTCATGCTCCAACATTTAAAAAAAAAAAAAAGCAGGAGAGGGTCTGATTGTTCCCTTCCCAGGTGAGTAACACCTTACTGCAGCCAACACTGGCTGTAAGTTCAAAGGATTTACAGCCTGTACCAGCAAATAAATAGTCTGCTCAGTGGAGCAGAATTAAGTACCCAACCACAGGCAGAAAGCCAATACTTTACAAATTGAACTGTTTTGTACTGACTGCCAGAGGCATCAGCATAGAGCTCCTTAATGACTATTACTCATGAATCTCTCCAGATACAGTTTGTTATCTTGACTCTAAGTAGCTTTCTCTAGTTTGTTTCTGCATTAGCCATGACGAAAGCATTTTGGAAACTCTGACATTCAAAGACTAAGTCAATATGAGTCAAAGAGGAAAAAAAAGTTTGCTTAGGTTCTTCCAGTTAAGCAGTACTCACCTACATAGGCTTCATCATCCACTGGCAGGGGTACTGACATGCAGAGGTACGTATCAGACTATTAAAAGAAAAGAGAACAGAAATTACCTTTCAATTGTAAATATTTAGAATGAATAAAACAAACTATTACAATTTTCTACACACTTTCTGCAGATGAATGTGGGAACATGGAACAAACTACTATATAAAAACACTTGTAAGCCTCTGCACTGAATTTATTTCCAGTAGTTAGCAAACACTGCCCCCTCCCCACCTGCTAAAAATTTGGAGTAAAAGTACCCTCTTTGATGTCCAAATAAGCAAGGTAAATCAATGAGTGTGCAACATAAAGCGAAAAGTATTACTGAGCTTCTAATTCATTGTGTTCTTGATATGCACTGTTCTCTCAAAGAATCAACAGGACTTAAGTGGAGAGAAAGGTGCTGATCTTCTCTCTCTGGTGACCAGTGATAGGACATAAGGAAATGGAAGTTCAGACTGGACGTTAGGAAGAGGTTCTTCACTGAGAGGGTGGTTGATCACTGGAACAGGCTACCCAGGGAAGTGGTCATAGCACTGGGACTGTCAGAGTTCAAGGATAGTCTGTAAAACACTCTTCCTCATATGCTTCACTTTTAGGTAGTCCTGTGAGAAGCAGAGAGTTGGACTGGATGATTCTTAAGGGTTTCTTTCAACTTGAGATATTCTGTCGTTCACAGCAGTACTTTACCCTACTCCAAGATTTATATAACTGGACTACAAAGTGTAAAAATAATGTGCCCTTGTAGCTGCCATCATAGACTACATTTATTTTTGATTCTATTATGACCAATGCAAATATTCTTCCCTGGAAATTCTACAAATTTTCGCATGTCCTTTAAAACAAAGAAAAAAATCAGCATCAATTAAAAAAAGAGACAAATTAAATATGATTTTCCTGGACCAACTGGAGGAACAAGACACAGTGTAACAGACACTTCAGTCACAGAACTTATCAATAATGCTCTCTTCATGATGCTATGGTTTCCTGAAAGACTTTCAGTTTGAGTTTACTTACAAGGCTTACATTCTGATCATTTTATTCCTGGATTAAAATATGAACCAATTAAAATGTAAACACAGTAAACGTAGAGCAATGGCCACAAACAAAAGCCATGTTTTCCATCTACGAGTACCTTGGATAACTATGAAAGACCTTAAAATACAAAAAAATATCCTGACAACCATAACACCTAAATAAAGCAATCCTATTTAAAGGAAGGTTCTTACTTTTTACCTCAAAAAGTAAATTCTTGGAACAGCAGAAAATTACATTTTTTAAATGCATGTGAACTAAGCAAAAAAAAAAAAATGAAGTCAGTCTCATATTTGCCAACTAGATGAAAGGCAGATGCTACAAACGCACCACCTAGAAAAAACACCACCCGTTTTACTAAGATATTTGGCTAAAGATGATGTAGGATAACTAGATTACTACAGTAAAAAACAAACTCACTGATGTGGTTTATTTACATGCAACAGCAATTAGACTATAAGGTCAGCAATGTAGCTATTAGGTTGAGAGCTATACTATTAACTATTGCAAACATTTTTCAGCTTTTAAGGATGTTTAAGAAAGGAAATATGTCAGCTACTGGAATTTCACTACAACCATGCCCTCAAAATCTAACAGAACTTTCACTTTCATAAGGAACTTACTAAATAGAAAAGATAAAATTTCTAAAATTAAAAAATTAATTAAAAAACCTAACAAACCTCTATTTATGAAAAAAATTACTTGAGAAACAGTTTTAATCGGACTATAATGTTTTTATCTTTATTTCTTATTTGATTTGTAGGGAACAGATATTCACAGCAGCAAAACCACGTCACCAGCAGAGCAAACAATGTTAATAACGGTTTCATAAAATAGTCTTCAATTTGCTAAACACTATTGGGTTTTGTATCTGGAATACAGAGTTTTCCTAACACGTTGATCTCATCTGTTCTTGAAAGTTAAAACATACTGCTTCCCATTTAAATAAATACTAAGATACTATTAATTAACTGTACAGAGGGATAATTTTCTTATAATTATGTTAAGTAGGGAAAAAACACCATAACCATTCTTCATAAGTCATTCAGTCTTCCTCTCTACAGATCTTAGATGTCCTCTACTCTTCAGCAACACACCAAAATCACGATTACTATGAAATTAGTTGCATCTTTCTCTACTGTGCAACTGGAATAATTATCAAGAAAAAACAGAGTATTTAAGCACCCCAGATACTGTTTTCCCCACTTATGAGAAGTGGTACCATTCAAAAGCATCATGAATATAAACCACATTCATTAACAGAGCTTGAAAACTATTCTACCTCACTGATTTCCAGATTTGTATTTCCTGAAAATACACTTCAGTGCCTCTCTTCATGAGAAGCACTTGGAGAATTTTCACATTAATGTTTGTGTCTGGCACTTGTGCTGAAATAATGCACAACCTGTGTGCAGATCTGCAAAGTCAGAGCACTCCTGAGCCGTGTAAGGGATTGATTCTCATTCATTCACCCACACGGCATCTGCAGCTACAGAATGTAAAGCAATCCTCACACCAAGCTCCAGAATCACTACAAGTCTAGTAACATACTGGAAAAAAAGGTATCACTTTTTTTCCACAATCTTTCCCATAGTCTTGACAACACAAGACAAACATGAATTGCATTTTATGCACCTAACCTATCAAGACAGGGCTAGATGTTAAACTTGGCTCCAGGCATTTGCAAATCATTTCACTGAGAATTATAGCATCTTATAATGACACAAAATCACATGGGGTTTCTTTTCCCTCCTTCTCCTGTTTGCAAAAATGTACTAGATATATATTTTATAGAGTTTAAGCCGTATGCTAACCATATGCCCCTACATTAAAAGTATTCAATGGTTCTTCTAGTAATCATTCCAAAACAATGATGTGAATGCTCATAATCTAGATACAAACGCACTCACAGTACCCTCCTTTACTGGATGTAAGGGGAATGCTAGTAACAAAGGAATGAGGACAAGGCAGAGGCACTTAACACGTTCTTTGCCTTGGGTCTTTAATAAGTCAGGTGAGATGTTCTCTGGGCTCCAAGCCTCCTGAGTCAGAAGACTGTGAAGACGAACCCTCAATGTTCCAAGAAGACTTGGTTAGAGACCTCCTCGGCCAATTAGATGTCCACGAGTCTATGAGGCTGGATGGGATATATTCAAGGGTATTAAGGGAGCTGACAGAGGTCCTTGCCAAACCTCCTTCCCTCATCTATCAACAGTCCTGGCTGACTGGGGAAGAGCCACTCAAATGGAGAGTGGTAAACCTAACACCCACTACAAGAAGGGTCGGAAGGAGGGTCCGGGGAATTATAGGGCTTTCAGCTTGACCTCGGTACCAGGGAAGGTCATGGAGAAGATCATACTGAATGCTATCACACAGCACACGCAGGACAGCCAGGTGATCAGACCCAGTCTACATGGGTTTATGAAAGGCAGGTCCTGCCAAGCCAACCTGATCTCCTTCTATGACAAGATTACCCAGTTAATAGATGAGGGGAAGGTTGTGGATGTGATGTACCTGGACTTTGGTAAAGCCTTTGACACCGTTTCTCACAGTGTTATTCGTAAAAAACGGCTGCCATTGGCTTGGACAGGTGCACCTTCTGCTGGGTTAAAAAAATGGCTGGATGGCCGGGCCCAAAGAGTGGTGGTAAAGGAAGTTAAATCCAGTTGAAGGTTGGTCACGAGTGGTGTTTTTCAATATCTTTATCAATGATCTGGATGAAGGGATAGAAGGTACCCTTAACAAGTTTGCAGATGACACCGAGCTGGGTGGCAGTGTTGATCTGCTTGAAGAAGGGAGGCGCTGCAAAGAGATGTAAACAGGTTGGATTGATGGACTGAGACCAACGGGATGAGATTTAACAAAACCAAACGTTGACTTCTGCACTTGGGACACAACTCCTTGCAGCGTTACAGGCTTGGGGAAGAGTGGTTGGAGAGCTGCCTGGCAGAGAAGAACCTGGGAGTGCTGATTGACAACCAACTGAATGTGAGCCAGCAGTGTGCCCAGGTGGCTAAGAAGGCCAATGGTATCTTGGCCTGTATCAAAAATAGCGTGGCCAGCAGGACGAGGGAGCTGATTGTGCCACACCTCGAGTACTGTGTTTAATTCTGGGCCCCTTAGTACAAGAAGGACATTGAGGTGATAGAGCGTATCCAGAGACGGGTGACAAGGCTGGTGAAGGGGCTGGAGAACAAGTCCTACGAGGAACGGCTGAAGGAACTGGGGTTGTTTAGTTTGGAGAAGAGGATGCTGAGGGGAGAACTCATCGCTGTCTAAGACTGCCTGAAAGAGGCTGTGGGAGAGCGAGTGTTCATCTCTTCTCGCAAGTGACAGGTGATAGCACAAGAGAAAACAGCCATAAGTTGCGCCAGGGAAGGTTCAGACTGGATATTAGGAAGAATTTCTTCATTGAAAAGGTAGTCAGGCACTGGAACTGGCTGCCCGGGGAGGTAGTTGAGGTGTTTAAAAAATGGTTAGATGAGTTTTTGAGGGACATTGGTTTAGCAGATGATGGGTGCGGTTGGACTTGATGATCTCAAAGGTCTTTTCCAACAGGACAATTCTATCATTCTATGAAAATTTTATCTCAGTTTCAGGGAATACAGATGGTTAGACTTCCTAGAATCCAAAAAGATTGATTATTACTATCTATTTTCAAGAAGAATCTGGGAATCTGGAGTATCGGAGTCTTTGGAAAATATAATTAAAAGACACTTGTCTACAGACAATTGCCTACACTCATGCTATATAAGAACTCAACTCAGCAGCAGCACAATTTCAGAAGTTTCCTTTCTTTTTCCATCTTGACGATATTTTTCATTACATAACCAATGGCTCCAGCCCTTCCAGAACAATTCTTACATTACATGATCCTTTTTATTTTATGTCTATTGCAGGTCACACCAGCCATAAACTGTAAACAAAGAACTGGTAAGTTCCATTAGACATCTCTCTGTTAGCTAGCTGTGACCCTATGACTGTCATGCGCATAATACCAAGAGAGAAATAGGCCAGAATAATTCAGTTTGTGAACTCTCCTGAAACTGAAGGCCAAAAAAAAAATTCAGAATTCATAACAGCCTACTTGAAGGACAATTTTCTTTTTCACAAAAAATGCACGACAGAGAAGCCAGCGCAGAATATAATGGTGTTGCTCTAAAAATAGTCTTCTGTTTTCTGGAACTGAACTTGTTCGAATCTTCTCCATTAACTTCTGCTCTTCCTCCTTGGTTTTTGCTTTCTCTTCTTTTCCCAGCTTTTCCACAAAAATTGTTATGCTTGAGAACTCAGGAAATGCAATTAGTCATAATCAAAATAGTGATGCATCTCCAGAAAATCCTTAATATATTTTGGGAATTGTTCTTGTTCTCTTGCTCTTTTGGCTTATTTTAGCACTGTTAATGAATAAACTTACAGATGGACCCTCGAAGCAGAAATCTATACAGCATAGAATCATAAAATATCTCTAGTTGGAAAGGATCCAAAAGGATAATTAAGTCCAACTTCAAACTTACACTCTTATACAAAAATCAGCATGGACAACTTTAAGGCACAGTAGATCCATGGTTGCTAAGTACACCGGCCCGTAATTAGCGCCAAGAGGTACACTAAGAAGACTGCAAACCTGTAAGAAGACACTACAGAATAATTTCCACTCTGAAGATAATTCTCCCCTTCTGTGTTCTTTTTTCCACAAAAAAGAAATAACAAACTAATGACACTGGAATCACAAAGCTGTTGGTTATCTCCTTTTGTTAACTGGAGGAAAAATAAGATTGTCTTCTCTACCACTGCTTCTTGCTGAGTGTATCAGTGTTTCACTTGTCTAAATGAGAACCATGTTTCCTATAGGGTTAGTGTGGGACACTGCAGAAGGAAGGAAAATAAGCAGAAGGCTAGTGAGACAAAGAGAGGAAAATAAAAGCTAAACTTAACAGTATATAAGGTTATTTATTATTTTCTCTTACCTTTTTAGGAATTAACTTGGCAAGTAGATTTCTGTTGCTATCTTCCCCCATCATTCCCCAAAATCTACAGCAGACCATAGCATTTCACTTTATTGCAAGCATAAAGCCTGTGTACTATTCATACATGTGAATGTGAAAAGTATTATGCCTTCTCTAATAACTCTCACAGTATTTTGCTGTTGGTTTTAGGTTTTTGTTTTCTTTTTTTTAATAGGAATATGAAGTAACTGTCCCCTTCATATGTGTCTCCTATCTCCAACTAACAGTTGCTCAGGTAAAATAAAAAAAATTTAATTGCAAATATGCACCTGTATGAACTGAGAGCACTTTTCACTCTTTCTGAAAGATAAATTTAATATTTCTCTGCAAACAAATAAGATCTAGCACAAACTACGTTTCAGTTTTGTACTCACTGCAATGACACCGTTTGATCCAAATAAATGTTCCAGAGGGCTGCTACCCAATAACTGAAAACCTCATTTTCTTTTCAGTATTGTTTGAAAGTGCTATCTGCATCAATGAGTCATCATCTACTGCAGCACAACATCCTGCTCTTTCCAAGCATCTGCAGCCCTCTAAAAAGAGACGTAGGGTCTTTTAATGACATATATAATCCCCTGCATTGCCTCATTGAAAAAAAACGCACCCCATTAATTATTGTTTACCTCGCTTAATGAAACTTTATGTCAAAGTAACAGTAAAATCTCAGATTTTTACGTGAATCTTAAAATGCTAATGTTAAAAATCTTAATTATTGTCTTCATTTTACTCACTTGGCTCAGTAGAAGACAAGCAACTTCAATCCAGAAAAAGCATACTACTGTTTACAGTAGCTTTCCTGGGGTATTTTAATTTACTAGATCAAAAGCACTACCCTTAAACAATGCATTTTGGCTGTTTTCTCTCAGTTTGCCAAAGTTGCAGTAATGTTCTATTTAATGTAACTAAAGGCATCTGAGATTTTGTGTAAACTGCAACTTCAAATAAATGTATGTCTTACTAGCACAGATGGAAATATTCCACTTTATCAAAACTCATATTCCTTTCTTTATTAAAGTTCAGTAATTCTATTTATGAAACCAACATTTTATAGATAAAATGAGTCAGATGTAAAGACTTTTCTCTCATTTAAGATTATTCTTCTGTTTCCTAATTTCTTTGTACAAACATAAAAGCTACCCCACTTTTTTTTGTTCATTTTATGTGACACTGTAGCTAAGACTTATCTTCCTAGCTTACAAAAAGAAGAATAATCAGCAAAAAGAAAAATTGCATTTTTCTCACCTGCTTAGGCGTCACCCCAGGCATGCGAATATCCAATGCAAAATCTGACAGACCAAGTGAAACCAGTGGCTCATCACTTCCAAGGCAGTCATTGGAAAAAGATCTGGTAGCATCTTTATACCTTAAAAACAAAGAGGAAGAGTTTTAAAAAATATTGATTTTCCTTCTATCTTTCTAAAAAGAAGGGTCTTCAGAACTAGTGAAGAAGTTCAACAATGCTGAGTAGCTCCAGAAGTGACCTGGAAATTTCACTTCTTCAAGAGCTGAGGAAAAAAAATCTTAGTTATCAAGCACTTACTGAAGTAATTTCTCTGAGCAATGACAGGCTAGTTTGAAAAACATTCACTGAAAACATAACCTGTCATTTCTAAATAACTGTCTAAGATACATGGATGTATACATAGAGAATTAACTCACTAGAAAATGTCAAGTACTGTTAATCATTCATGATAGTTTTTGGGATTTTTTTAAGACTATGCATTTGATGTATATCTCAATACAGATAAAAATTTCCCCTTTACACATAATTAAATTTAATTCCAACACCATGACACTTCTAGCAACTCCTGTTACAAGCAGCAAAATAAATTTTCCAGCATTAAGCTAGTTGACGCTTTCTCATTAAGACACATTATACTGCAAACTAACTCGAGCAGCTGAAATACGTTTCTTCCTTGTGTAGACTCAAATACACGTATTGTGTTATCTAAAAAGTTCTATTAATTTTTTTTTTCATCCTAAATTCACATTTTATAGAGCAATCTATCAATAAAACAAGAATTTCTCTCAAATATGACAAAAGTGCCATTTCAAATTTGCTGAAAGAAAATTTAGAGTAGGTGAGCAAAACCAAACAAATACTATACTAATGACATTCTTTTTCATATTTCCATAATATCCTAAGTGGCTGCATGCATTCAACACATAAGATCTTGCTGTATAACTTACCTCTTGAAGACAGAGAGTGGGTTTCTGAAACCCAAACAGACATTTTGAAAAACAAGAAAGAGTATTAGCAGGTTGTAAATGAGGCCAGCCATGACGAACATGCTGTTCCTGGCCTGATTAAGGGAGCATAAAAAGGGCAATGCTGTTCTATCAGCTGTGATCCTAACAATTAGACAGCAGCAGCAGCATCAATTCACTACTTCATTATTATATGCTTTGCAGGCACCCTCTAGTTTCTGACAGACTATCTTGGAAGGTGATGATGCACTGTAAATCAGAAAAGTGGATGACGCTATGTTGTCTTTATCATTAGCTGTAAAAATCTGTTGAAGAATCTTCCCTTGCAGATAGATGACACCGTACTTCCGTTCACTTAAGGAGCTGAAAAGAAGTAGCACTCCTGATGCTTTCTCCCCAGACTGTACAGCTAAATCTGCATGTTACTTATGAATTCACAGTGCTGGAGACTCCAAGCGGTACGACCAGCATCAGCCATCCTTCACAACCTGTAAAAATAGAAGCAAATAAAGGATGACTAACATATCACAGCATTAGTTCTCAGCAAATCCCTGTTGAGCCATTTTAATACATTAGCAAGTTTTTTCACAAGCTCTAGCCCAACCTAATGAGAATTGCACCAAGTCTGTTGCTTCCTCCTTTTCCTCTCCTCCCACACATAGAGGGTCAGAAAAAGATACATTCCATACTGATATACAAAACACACCCTCAAATACATTTTACTTAACAGGAAGAACTATAAAAGTCCTTTAATATGCAAAAGGCAAAGCATGGAGTGGAACCAGATGATCTTTAAGATCCCTTCCAATCCAAACCATTCTATGATTTTATGAAATGGTAAAAAAAAGAGGCAAAAAAACCCCAAACAACTGACATGGCAAGAATAAACGTTTGTAAATTTTATCAACTATCACTAAATGTTTCTGCATGTATTGCAGGCTTGGAGAATATTTTAACTTTAATATAACCTGCAACACATCATCACGTCATTAAGGTATCTGTTTCTTATGTACTACAGTTACTTTTTAAATCTATTTCAAAAAACTGATACAAATTACTTTCAGAAGTACTGCCACAAAACTATTGAGATCAGACTGGTTTATAGCAACTGAATACTCTTTTATCCTTCCTTACACCAAAGTCATATCAGCATAAAACAATAATCTCCTCACTGCTTTAAATTTAATTGGTTTTACTTCCCCATTTCAGTTGATAAGACATACTTTTAATGAGTGTATAAATCCTAATAGCATAAAAATTTCAAGCTGTAATATAAATCAAAATTTTCAAAATGTATTAAGCAAAAATTCTTTTCAGATAAAAAAAATAAGGAAAAAAACAGCCAAAATCAACTATCTCCCAGCCCCTGGAAGATACAGTCAAAACACTGCTTGAAGGATGAAATAGCAAAGAAGGATTCTTACAAGAAACACAATTAAAATTCACACGTTTTATGAAAAAACCACTTCCATCTTCAGGGCGCATGTACTGAAAAGGCTTCTCATAAAATAAAAGTGCTTATGCATAGACTAAGAAGACATATTGGCTACCTGCCTGCTGTTTAGCAGCTACGCTAGATTTGTATTGAATTTGTAAGATCTAAAAGCTTAATTATGTTAATCATAATTGAACACAGATATTTTATTCATTAGAGAGTGGCACTTAAGATTCATTCACAAACAAGTAATAATAGACTTGCTGTTAGTGTTCAGTTTTCAAAAAGCCAAAGCTGTCCAAAATCATTCATGCAAGCACCAATACAAGTCTAACTATTTTTTTTATGTAAATTTTCGTGTCTTCACTAGTGAACTATGGAAATCTGCAACACATATAAAGGACTGTACTATAATGAAAACTAAAAATGAACAAAGGTGTGATATTTACAAAAATTGTTAAGAACTATAAAAACAGAAGGCTTCATTGTCTTCAACTCTTGAAGGTATAGTAATGCAACAGTAACTATTTAGCATCTTTGTAAACCACATGTCTGGAAGTTCTAGTACACTTTGATTTGTATTACTCAAGAAATTATGCCTTTATTTTCAGACCATACTGTAAATACACTTGACAAGTAAGACCTCTGAGATTCAGGAAGAAATGCTACATTTTAGCATAGATAGAATTTTTACAACATTGTGACTTAATTCTTTTGAACCTGAAAAGATATTTTTTAATGACCAGAAATACAAAAAAAAATTATTTTTTGCCTGCAAGTCTGTTACAAATGTCTACCTGGTACACGAATTAATAAAAGAAAACTAATGAGAAACTTGATCATTAATAGTCCCTTCTCATCTGAGATACAAGAGTTTCTTTACAGCAGCTTTCAATTCTCACTGCAGAGTTAAGTATGGTAATAGCAAAAATCACCAGAACACACCATAATGTTACAGAGGATTCTCTGCTGATTCATGGCTTTTAGACTGCTGACCACAAGAGAGAAGAAAAAAATAATTATCCGGAATTATATAAAAAAGTAAAGAAACTGAATCTGTAGCAAGATACATGTATGCGTAATATCTGTGCATTCTACTGAAAAATGGGCAAATTTAATCTACAAGCTTTGTTTTTAACTATAATTTCATCACTTGGATGCATATGATATGGATAAAAGTTTAAGGGACCAAGTACTTAAGATCTGACTGCTGCACAGGGAAAAAAAGAAGAAGAAAAAGAAAAAAGGTAGCAGTGTCCTGAAGAGATTTCAGTGGAATTTTAGACATGATGCAATACACAAGAGTATTAGACAATTAAGCAGAAAAAATGAGGATCAGAGATTCAATAATAAGAGTATTCAGTTACTCAGGTTTATTAGATGGACACCTTGGTACTAGGTTTGCTTTAAATTTGGGGTAGGACATCCCAAGGCAACAGAAGAAGTGATGTAAAAAAGATGCAATTAATGACAAAGACTACAGTGAAAGGAGATAATGAGATATGAAAATTAGATGGTGCAATGTTAAGCATGTTATTTTATCCTGCTTGCCCTACCCAGACATAGCAGGAAACAGAAGGGAGTAAAGAAAAGCAAAACAGCTAACAGCACAGAGCATGAAGACATCTCACTGAACAGACTGATGGGGGAGGGGGGGGGGAAGAAAACAAACCAGTGAATCTTCTAAAAGAATAGCAATTAAATGATCCATTTCCAAAAACATACTACAGGAAAAGAAAGGGCTATTTTATATAAAATACCAAGTGAACAAGCCAGAAGCAGAAACCCCATCTTCAACCATCATTACCTTCAAAAAAATAAAAAAAGATGGTCAAAGATTATGGGGATTGATATGAAAGTCAATCACAGGTGGTAATTGAATATATTTTCTTGTTTCTTATGCACTGAAATCATGGAATTGAGCAAGGATTACTTGAGTTCTGTCTTCAGCTAAAGCAGAGAGTCCACATTTCATCTTGAACAAAGCTTTAAGCCTAAGCAACAGTTTGGGTACAAAAACAATAGTAACTTCAGGAAATGAACAGCCGCTAGACCTCCAGGTTGAAGCACTTCGCTTCTAAATACACAGGAAAACCAATATGCTGTAGCATCAGGTTATAGATTCGTTAATGCACTAAATACAAACATGACACTTTGGTCAAAAATGCACACACCAAAAGCATGTGGCGAGAAGCCAGTAAGTTAAACAACCTCTTGAGTCTCAACATCAATAAAAAATTATCTCACAAAACGATTACAAATCTAGGGGTCAGAAGAGCAGTTATCAGAAACACAGCAGTAAAATGCTGATGACACCAAACTGGAAGGAGAGGCTGATTCACCAGTGAGTTGTGCTGACATCAAGAGGGACCTCAACAGGCTGGAGCAGTGAGTTGACAGCAACCTCACGAAGTTCAACAAGAAGTGCAAAGAAGTTGCAGCCAGGGGAGGAACAAATCCAGCCAGCAGCACATGCTGTGGGCCACCCAGTTTGAAAGCAGCTCAGCAGAAAAGGTCTTGGGATCCTCGTGGACACCAACTGAACATGAGCCAACAATGAGACCTTGCTGCAAAAAAAAGCTGATTGTACCCTCAGCTGCAACAGCCACAGTACTGTCAACAGGTCAAGAGAGGTGGTCCTTCCCCTCAACTCAGCACTTGTGAAGCCACACCTGGAATGCTGCGTCAAGCTCACTAGTACAAGAGAAACATGGACATACTGGAGAGAATGTAAGGAAGGGTGGTCAGGCACTGGAACAGGCTGCCCAGGGAAGTGGCTGAGTCACCGTCCCTGGAGGTGTTTGAAAAACAGATACATGAGTTTTTGAGGGACATGGTTTAGTGAATGATGGGTGCGGTTGGACTCAATGATCACAAAGATCTTTTCCAACCGGAAGATTCTATGACGGGCCACGAAGGTGATGAAAGACCTCGAGCATCTCCTTCCTTTGAGGAAATGCTGAAAGAATTAGGAGTGTTCTCCTTGAAGAACAGAAAGCTCAAGAGGGTCTCATCAAGGTATACAAATGCCTGAAGGCAGAGTGCAAAGAGGATGAAGTCAGTTGACAGCTTGCTAAATACCTCTAGCAATGATCTGGACAAGGGGATCAGGTGCACCCTCAGTAAGACTGCAGGCAACACCAAGTTGAGTGGAACTGTTAGCTGCTTGAGGGCAGGAGAACAATACAGAGGCATCTGGACACGTTGGATCGATGGACTAATCGTATGGGGTTCAAAAAGGCTAAGTGCCAGGTTCTGCAACTGAGCCATAACAGCTCCATGCAACACTACAGGCTTGGAGAAGAGTAGCTGGAAAGATGCCTGGCAGAAAAGAACGCAGGGGTATTAGTTGACAGCGGGCTGAATATGAGCCAGCAGCGGGCCCAGTGGGACACTGTTTTCCTTGTGGAATGCAGCAGTAGATGATGAAAACATTCTATTTCCAAAGTGAGATCACTTTGTTACTTTTAGAATTCCACTGCCCTTACAGAGTAATGAACAGGTAAGAAAATGCCAAGAAAGCCAAGAAAGTCAAGAAAATTCTCCACAGATTAGATGCTTTTGCAGCTTATAAATTCTTTGGACACCAATGAAACTGTGATGACAGAATTCATAGGACCTCTATAACTTTAAATGCACTATATGGTCAATCAAGCATAGCTCAATGTTTTTTTTATGTATTGAAAAGTGTTACCAAACTTTTTTGATTAAATAATATATTAATCACCTTAGAAAATTCTTCCTTAAAGCCTTGTCATGTTTTTTGTCAGAGAACAGTTTCCATTCCTTGAATTTCTTTACACAGTTTTATAGAAAAACATTTAGAACACAATTATAAGCAATTCAAAACCTAAAGAGTTTATTTTAAAGAAGCTGCTTCCAACTAGAGTTCATTGCACTGTTCCTCCAAAAAGAGTTAAATTCCCAACATTTACAAAATCCTTTGTAATTGTAGACTGTCTTGTATTTTCCTCCTTCTCTTGCTCTGCATTGGTTCAGGAAGCTGATGCCCTCCCCATTGCCCATACCAGCAGTGTTGTGTAATTCTCCATCAGATCAACTGGTCAATGTGCCAGCAGGCAGCTGCTGGACCTCCATCACAAAAGAAATGTTGCAATCATGCAGCTGGAAAGGAACCCCCTGTGTTGGCAGTAACCCACACTGGATTTGGTGTAATATCACAGGTAAGAATTCTCCTCTTTAAAAAGTAAGTTGGCAAATATAGCTTGCTTCTTGCTTCTTAGATTTTACAGATTCATCTTCTGCTACCAAAATACTTTCCAGGTACAGATACCAAGGGAAAAGAGAAATAGGATTGCCTGTATTGTTGTTTCTATGAACAACCTTTTCTAACATTTGATCTGTTGAGCGTAAGTACAGTGCATTATTTTTCAAAGCAGTATTTCATGGTTGCACACTCAAACTAGAGCAAAGCACAGGTTTTTTCAGTCAAAATGTGCAGAACTTCGTTAATATAGTGTACTGTATTTACATGGCAAGACTTTGGTAGCAGAGGGGCTGCAGGGGTGCCTTCTGTAACAAAACACCAGAAGCCACCCCCATGTCAGACAGAGCCAGTGCTAAAGTGTTTCAAGACAGGCCTGCTACTGCCCAAAGTTTAGCCTGTCAGCAATGTCAGTCGTGGCTCTGCAGTAACATATTTGAGAGAGGGTAGAAAAACACTGCACAGCAGCTGGGAGAGAGGAGTGACAAAAATGTGAGAGAAACAACCCTACAGACACCAAGGTTATTAAAGAAGAAGAGGGAGGAATTGCACCAGGCAGAAGAGACTTTTCCTGCTCCATGGAGAGGACTGATGGTGAAGCAGGTTGTCCTCTGCAGCTCACAGTGGAGCACATATCCACCAAGCAGCCTGTGGATGACTCCAAGCCGGAGCACATGGATGTACTCTGATTAAAGATGCAGCTGCTGAAAAGCGCCCACTGGAGCAGGCACCTGGCAGGAGCCGCAGCCTGCGAAGCAGAACACATGCAGGAGCAGGCTCTTGGCAGGTGCTACAGCCAAAGGGAGACCCATGCATGAACAGTCCATTCCTGAAGGTCTGAACCCTGGAAGAGAACCTATGCTGGAGCAGTTAATGAAGAACTGCAGCCTCTGGGAAGGACCGACGTTGGAGAACATCCTGAAGACTGTACCCCCCTACACTGAAGCAGGAAAAGAACATGAGGAGGAAGGAATGGCAGAGACAAAGCATTGTGCACTGATTGCAACCCCCCATTCCCCATGCCTCTGCTATGCTTAGGGGGATGAGATAGAAGTGAAGCTGACCGTGGAAAGAAGGGAGGGATAGGGTGTTTGTGGATTTGCTCTTCCTTCTCAGCACCCTACTCTGTTTAATAGGCAATAAATCATTTTCCTCAATTAGAGTCTGTTTTGCCCAGGACAGTAGTGATGTCCCTGACCTTATTTTGTCCCACGAACTTTTAGTCTTATTTTCCCCCCTGCACCTTTTTGATTAAGGGGGACTGATACAGGGGCTTGGTAAGCGCTTGCTGGGCCAACCAAGATTAGCCCACCACATATACCTATTAGACTACTTTAAACAGCTTCACTCTAACCAAAACATATTATGGAGTAATTAGGTGAGCAGGTGAACTCACAGAGCACAGACAAAAGACAACAGAACACAGCCACTGCTCAGAATACCTGTGAGCACAGCCCTACTATGCCATTGGTGAGACTATGAAGCCATGTGAGTTCCTCACTGACAGAACATTTCTCTCCTCCTTTCGCATTCCTGGCCACCACAGTGAGGCTACTTTTCTATCAGATTAGTGAGTTGAACTTGTTCCCAAAGCTGGAACAGAAAAGAAACTGCAGTATGTAGCTGCAGCAGAGGTGGGAACAACTTCTAATGCTAGTAAGTTTGTAGCTCCACTTGGCCATGTGATTTTAATGCACTTCTATGCATGGTGTTCTGCAAATTATGTTTCCTGGTTCGGGAAAACATGCTTCTGAGTGCACTGCAGTGATTTCTTCCACATTGTCCATTTGCTTAACCTGAACAGGATGCTCGAATGACCTGTCAATCCAAACACTATGCAGGACACACCTCCACACAGACACTTCCCAACAAAAACCCTCCTAAATAAATTTTCTTCAAGGAGAACATACCATTAAATGGATGAGATGAAGGGAACTATTTTCAATAAGGAAAGAAAAGTAGAATTACTATGACTTGGGAATGTACTTTGAAAGTAAGTTAACCTTACTAAATAATAAAAGGTATGGGTGCCATAAAAATTAAGAAAAATGCTTGTTATCAATGAAGTAGTTATGTTATAGTTTTATTATGAGTGGTGAATCTTCTAGCAGACTATTTTGTTCGAGAGAAATGTAGGGGAGAGGGTTGGCATTTCCTCTCCTCAAAAATACAGAACATTTTTTCCTTGAATTGCATGTAGTAGGACATTCTTAACAGCCATCCCAGATTAAATTCTGAATATCCTCCCACAATATCCAACTTAAATGATGTAGTTAAACTGAGATTTACAGCTCAGTTAAAGAAACACACAAGCAGTTTCACCTAATGAAAATAATTCAACAGAAATTTGTTAGAGTTCATTACAAAACTAATGTAGTCTTTGTTCCAAATGGCTTAGATAAAAACACCTCTTAATTAAACAAAACATAATGAGAAGAGCAGAAGATGAAAAACAGGTCATTGAATCTAATTCAATTTAGTGTTAGTTAACAACTGAGCAATGTAAGACTCATACTTAATACACATAAATGAATGCTCAGCTATTATACTTCTTGTTATGACAAACTTTTTTCTTGAATATTGTATTTTATTAAAACTAGTATTGATGAAAGTGAAAGCAACAATTCTGTATACATTAAAAAAATGCCAGAAATCTAGTATCTCTAGAAAGAGATCCATATTTTCAGTTTCATAAAATACAATAATGCTAATCCTAAGGTAACTGAACACAATAACATAGACCAATATTTAAGCAGAAAAAGTCTTAACATTAAGTAGAATTTTTAAAATGTAAAAAGATAATTACAATGCAATTGTCTGTGATTAGACTTGCACCGTTTTTTTTCTATTATATAAAGTGTTTATATATGTGGAGTGCATAGGGCATAGATGGATAATCAAGAAGCAGCCCATGCTTCTTTACCAGATGTGACCATTACATATGAGAAAATAAGTTCAAGTAGAAAATGGAAGAGCACACTGGGAAAGGAAAATTAAAGAGGGAAAAGCAGAAAGCAGTCAGAAACATAGAATTTATTAGGAATCAATTAGTGGAGCAGGGGACAGGCCAGTCTGAGAGTTGATGGCAACAAACAAAACACTGCAGGAAGCAAGCCTATAAACACTTCTCAAAGATCATTTTAACTATAGCTCAGATCTTGAAGAAAAATCCTACAACGTTTTCCCTAATAGAATTGTATTTAGATATTTAATTTTATGGAAGAGAGTTAGGAGTAGCTTAGGCAATACAGCTATGGGCTACAATAAATTTTTATAATACACCTTCATTTGTCCCTTTTACCTTTCCCTGGTATTGTTCACTCTTCTAATTGGATGTCTTTTCTTGTCCTTTGCCAGTAATCAATACAGGATAAAATCAGCAAGACAGAAACCTATACTTTCAGAGTTTTTCACCAATCTTTCTACTAGTTTATTTAACATTCTACTATTTCTTTAACAATACTAACTTCATCCAAACAGATAAACCAAAAACGAACTTCTTAGGGAAAAACAGAAAAAGGAGTAATTTAAAACAAAACAAAAAAACCCCACGCCCCAAAACCAACAAACCCTTGAGCTCCAGATGTTCAAAGTCTTTTACTGCACATAGTATCAACCTACTTTGCTACTCCAACAAATTCTAGAAGCAGCAACAAAAAGCTTGTTGAAACAGATAACAAAGTACACTTGAATAGCATACTTCAAGCCGTGAAAGAACAGATCAAGGAAAGTTTCACCCTCAGCTCTCTCCAAAACAGATTCAACAGAACCAAGACAAATGGCAAACCATTAAACATTTAAGAAATCTAGGTAAGAATAAAACTTTACTGTTTGTATATACATTAAAAACATCACAATGTAAGACAGTTTACTTTTACAGCAGATAGTGGTGTTGAGTTAGGGTTTTCTGGAAAATGTTTAGGTTACAAGGCTACACGGTCACAGTGAATAAATATAATTTCTAGCTACAGCTTTCAAGGGAAAAATGGTGTGCTGTAACATCAAAGACCCCCCCCACCTACCACCTGATAGAAGAACTCACCATAGGACTTTATTAGATCTTTATAAAACAGTTAACCTTGTTTTTTTTCAGATAATAGTTGAAAGCAGAGGCAACTCCAACACTCTTAACTGGTTGGTATCTCATCAGAAAATTTGCTAGTAGCCTATTTTTGGCGCACTTGTATAACAGAGAAGCTTAGGAGATTACAGATGTTTATGTATGATGTTTATGAGATGAAATCAAACTTATTAGGAAGATAATACAGAGGGGAATGGGAAAAAATAGCCATTACCTTGCACTGAACCTGTTAACTTTCTCCTATATTACACCTCTTTCTCCCGTCAGATTACCATGCCAGTCTCCAAGTCAAGGAGATTGCTAACCATGTCTTCTCTAAGGAGTCACATGCAAGCATCAGTGAGGCACATACAAGAGGGAGTGGCAGATAAGTATATGGAAATTTGTTACATCTTATATCAAAACCACTATCAACTCAATGTTCTTATCTGGTCAGCACTCTCTTCCAAATGATTAACCTAAGCTATTCCTTTCTGTACAGTACTATCCTTAAAACTTTATTATATTCTGCAACCACTATACATCACTATCCAATGAAGATTAAGAAAATTTCCAGCAAGATTTATAGAATTTTATGAAGATAGATTCTGTTATTAAGAGCTACCTTCAAAAACATTAAGCTGAAACTGCCAGTTCAAAAAAGAGTAAATAAAAGCAAATAAAACAAAACAAAAATCACTACAGGTATATTTTAATATCCTAATTTGCAAACAAGCTGAACTGCAATATTGTTAAAATTGTATCTATATGGTGTTTAAGAAAATACATAGTAAGTAAGCATCAAAAAAGTCACTGCTTTATAAAGAATCACCTAATGCATGTTACTTTTTCATTGAGGTGAGGGGTACACTAGGCAGAGAACTGGTAGTTCCAAAACCTTCTTCCTTCTCAATGCAACAGAACTGATTGCTTTAACAAAACCAGTGATTTCACTCTTCCATTGCAGAGAACTACACAAACGAAAAAGGCTCCTGCTGGAAAACTAGTTGCCTCAAAGTTCGCACACTCTATTTATTCCTTGATGAAGTCTACAGAAACAGTAAATTAAATTAATACTTACTCATTGGGAAACCATCCTTACCATTCAGTCCCATACTACTACACCCCCAGTGGATTTATCATTATATACCTAGAATTTTAACTCCCAATTCTGGTCTGTATGCACTGCTTGCTTCTTTCACATAAGCTACCTGAACCAACAGAATTGATAGTATTTTTTATAACTGCACAACAGCATGCACGCAGCTCTGTGAGCAGGATGAAACAAACTGCAGCAGGCTGTCAGGAGTCTGAGCTGCAGAATTGTGCTGAATCTACATAGGATTTCAATCATAGATAAAGGCTTATTTATAAGTGCTGTACATGAACAAAATCTCACTATGTGTCACAGCTCGGGTTTCCTACAGGTAACCTGCCAAAGTAAAATAAAACCCAGACCAAGTTGAAAGAAGCCATTTTTTGAAGAAGTATTCTTCAAGCATTTTTAACATAACTACTAGATGGAAGGCTATCTTCATTCCCTTGCCAAATACCCAACCACACGAAAGAATTTTCCAGAAACTGGTAACCAGCAGTTAAACTGAGATCTGTTTTCAGTTTTAATAGATTCTACTTATACTTTCAAAGAAACTATTATTCAGGTTTTAAAGGGGAAGCCCATCACAGGATATTGCAAGCATTCTCTAGAAAGAACAGGCAGAATTGATTCTAATATTGTTTCTTGGTTTTACCACATTTAAATTTTCCACTTCATCCCTTCCCAAAACAGGCAATTCTATTTAATATCTAATTACTTATCCAGTACTTTTTCAGGTGTTTTGTGTCAGGTATATCAGAAGACAAAACAGCTGCATTGTTTATCAGTCTTAGCATTGTACTTTGGCTAAAGAGAATCAAATATGATGATCCTGCAGTAAGCCACAAAGACAAACATGTAACTTATTTAAGCAGCCAGAGAAGGCATGATACAATTTGTGGTGATAACTGTGTTGCTTTTGGGGAGAGAAAACCCCATAAAAATAGCCTCAAAACACAGCTGTGTTAATAGAAGCTATATTTAGCACTACACAAATAAAAGACAGTATTTCTTTCACAATACTGACAGCTTTCAGCAGCTACGACTGACATGCAGCAGACATGTACCCAGAAGCATTGTTACACCATGTTTTCTTACCAGCTTCAGAAAGTTATGTAAAAAGACATCAACTACAACTGCCCTTCCAAAACACTACTCTGAAAACATACGTAGTATTTATCCGAAGTTTGCTTTTCTGTTGGTTTTAAAGACAGGAAACAAGGCAGTCATAAAAATCCATTACTAAACAGAGTGAGAAACCAGGTATACAGTAGCAACCCTAACTGCAGTTTTGTCAGTCATAATGTTGTACAAATTAAGCATCAGAAAATAAATAATAAAGGCCTTGAAATCAACTAAAAATGAAAATTTGACAACTTTCTTTTCTAAAAAGTGGATTTATAAAGCAAATTTTCCAATTATTCATAGAAGTTTATTGACACAAACAATGAAAAGATGCCTTTTAATCAAAATGCTCAAGTTGTTTTCTTGTTCAAATCAATCATATAAGAACAAACATTTTGAAAATTATATTTCACCAATAGCTATAAACGTGTCCAACAGAAGCCAGAAATCACAGATTTTCTTTCCATACCCTGTGGTATTTAACCCATATCAAATGAAATACCTGTTTGTGTATCTCGCCTAGGAGATAACAAAAACTTCCTCATCCTTATAACAGCTAGCTGAATTCACTTAAGAGGTTTTTTGGTTGGTTTGGTTGGTTGTTTTCAGCTAACAGTTAGTTGAAACTTAGGCAATTGCCTTCCCAATTCTTCACAGAGTTCTTGGCTGACCAGAAAGAGAGGAGAGAGGTGGCGTAGAACAGAGCAACAAAATTAAGCACCTTGTGCTGACTGAAACAAGAACACACAGATGCCATCTAAATAATGCAATCTGTCAGCACACTCAATAAGTCCAAATTAAAACAATGCAAGTAGCAATTTCAATTTTCCAATGACACCTAATCCTTATAGTACAGGGTGAAGGATCTTCCCAGTTAATAGGTCACTATTTTAAGTTCAGCTCATTTTGAAAACTGTAATACACTAAGTATTTCGTCATTGTCTTTGGTCTTTTATCTCAGGCTGTCAGCTCTAATCAACATGACTGAATTTTTTTTCTTAACACCCATTTTTAAAAATGTCCAAGAAAGCACAAAAAGGGCAGAACAAATTTGTACTACATAATAAAATAAAACCTGAGATTTGACTACCTGAGAGATAAAGAAAATGAACCGACAAAGGGTAAGTTTAAAGAGAATGAAGTTCCCTACTGGGTGAAAAAAAACACAAAAGTGTAAAGGTTTAAGAAGAGTTTTTCATCAGTCTAAATTTGATCTTAAATTATCTCAAAAACTTATAAACATTTTCGTACCCAGAGAATTCTGAATTTTACAAACTACTATCTGCAAAACAAAAAAAAAAATTAAAGACAATCCACCAAAACCCAATCCATGGTATTGCCTAAAACTGGAAACATTCTCACTGCTATGTTATTGTATTAAAAATTCTCCACTTACTAGATGCCACAGTGGACGCTAAATGTTGAAAACAATGTTAGTGACCAATGACATCACTAATAATTGTCACTTAAAATAAACTCTCTAACCCAAGAATATATATTTGTTTTCCATTTATCTTTAGTATCTTTAGAAAGGACAGAGATATTCTACTAAGTAGAGAACTTTATGATAATCATAAAAAAATTTCCTGAGAACACCCTTCCAATTAAGCCAAAACCAGATGATGCTTATGGTCAGCACCAACACTAACTGCCACTGAAATACACTTCAGCTATTGAGCTCTACTGCTGTTTTAATTACTACAGCAAACTCACCTATTACACCTACAATGGCTCCACAATTTTATAAAATTAAAAGATAAACTCTTAACTAAAGGAGGTTACCACGAAGAGTCATTGTGCACTGTTTGCAGAGAAAAAGGTTAAAATGTAGAAATAAAGCTAAAGCTTAACAGGTTTCTGAAAAAAACCAAATCAGTTTTCTCTTAATGTGTGTGTTGAAAACACATACTTAAGTAAACTCTCATTCATTCACAAAATAAAACCCCAGGTTTTAGGCATAAAGTTTGCACTCAAGTACAGAACATAATATTACATTTGGCTATTTCTTTTCATTTTTGCAGCATCATTATCTAAAATACAAAATAAAGTTTTTAAGGCGACATTATCACCGAAGAATATCATGATCTGTTTGTCATGTTTATATGGGACAAAGGCAAAAGACAGAAAATGTAACTACTTTTGTTAAATTCAACGTAACACAAACAACTGTGCAATATTCAATCCCACTTGAAGCGTAAAGCACACATATCATGGACCCCTTAAATAGCAAATAAAGCTAAGATAAAAAATTATAGTACACTGCTGAGTCATAAAATCATTCTAAAAGGAACACTGAGGATGAAAATTGTGAAACACTCACAAAGCCTAATTCTTCTGGCACTTCTGTATCAATGTGGATATCTCAACAAGAGTATATAAGAGACCACAAGTAGTCTCTAAATTGTTCAATTTACTCCTATTGCTTCCATGATACAAGGAAGTAGCTAATTCACTACACAGATTGGGAACTGAAGCACAAGTTCATCCAAGGCATCTTGGGACCAAGCCACGAGCTACAATCAAGTTCACCCATACCGGAGCACTGTTCACAAAAAATCACCACATCGGTTCTGGTAAGTCATGCTGTCCTCAATAAATCTCACCAAAACTATTATACACCACAACTAAATGGGACACTTCTAAAAGTTTATATTGGAATCAAGACCGGTAGGTATAGCATTTTCCTATTAGAATATCACATTTTAATTACAGAAGACAAACAGAAATACTTCCCATTCATAATTTTTACATGGTAACATTTATTACTGGTGACTTTTTCTACATGTTAACTCCTATTAGTAGTGAGCTACTGCAACCAACAAGTTAAATAAAATGCACACTGCATACTTAATTCCTTGAAAGAGTAAAGATTTATAAAATCTCATTAGGTCTCATGAACAGAATTGCTGTAAGATTTAAATTTTTTAGGCTGATAAACTCAAAAAATGTAGACAGTTTTACACCAAATCAAACTCGAGTTTTTCCCCAAATAAAAAAAAGAAATTGGCAAATGTCACTTTCTTGGGATGAAAGAAGCAGGTGCAACTTCTTTTACTGCCCCAAGTACGGGGACCTTAAACCTCTCATCTCCCAGGACACATATATTTCTATTATGTGTTTGACACAAACATACATGAAACCAGACAGTAGTCGGATTTCCAAGATTTCCTGACATTACAAGTTATAGAGTAAATGTAGTTCCTCCCTTTTTGTTTAGAACTAATGGCATGCTAAACTGTCCAGGTTCATCTGCTTTCTTTGAGGATGAAAGATGACATTTAGACTTTCAAAAAGAGTAACTGAATCAACCATCTGTGAGCCCAATGCTTCTTAAGAAATTGGTCAATTTAGAAGAGATACGAAACACTGTTATTAGCAGATCTGCACTGTTATACCTTCAATATTCAGCCAAACTGATGAATTGTTTCAGGACCATTCAGTAAATTCAGCTGCACCTTGCTCTGATCATTCACAAAACAGTCATCAGATCTAAAGGGTTTATAGCAGCAACTACGCCGATGTGGTATCCATCCCTTCACCCAGATTGTTGATACAGATATTGAACAGGTCTGGACCCACCACTGAACCCTGGGGAACGTCACTTGTGATCAGCCTCCAACTGGATTTAACTCCATCTACCACAACTCTGGGCCCAGCCATGCAGCAGAGGGTGTGCCTGTCCAGGCCAATGGCAGCCAGTTTCTAAGAATAATACTGTGAGAAACAGTGTCAAAGGCTTGATAAATTCCTGCAACACCATACTCCCTTTTGATAAATTTGTTTCCATTCACACTAATATATCTTTCATTCCCATCTCAATCTGAAAATTCTTCTACTTCTAAGTATTAAATACATAGATTTTTTTTATAAGTAAAATGACATTTTGGACTGGAGAAATCAAAACACATAAACCCAAAACGAAATTACAAGGCTTCAAAAAGGAGACTTCAAAAAGGAGATTTTTTTTTATAGTTCTGCAGCTTAGCTCCTGCGGGGTTGGGGCTTTTTGTTTAATTTTGGGGTGGTTTCATTTTTTGCTGGTGTTTACTAAAAGACAGAATCAGATAGTTACATACTGGGTACGACATTTGCAACCATGGTAATCTAAAGCAATGCAGAAACTGGACTGGGATAAGGAAAAAAAAATCCAACAGTGAAGCCAAACAGTTAACCACTTAGCATTCAGCCTAGCTTGCACGGCCAATATGTACAGGAGTCCTCTGAGTTTCTCATAAAAACAGTTCCTTCAAGATAAAGAATAGAGCCTGTGCTTTCCTAAAGAGTAATAATACATTTCAATAAGAATTTACATTTCCTTATACAAGCAAAAGCGCATGCAGAATAGTTGCATAAGAGTATGTTCATCCGCTGTTCTAATATGCACATAAAGAAGACAAGAAAAAAGAAAAGGTAATATGAGTTGGCGGTTGTTTTGTTTTCAATAAAAAAAGCTTTAACGTTTGTCTCTTAGGTAATGCTCCTATTACATAATTTGTGTCCTCTTATGATTTGGAAAAGATAAAAATTGGTAAAAAGCCTCTAAGTACTAAATAAACCATTTTGTAAATTCAGGAATTTTCAGTTTGCCTTTTTTTTTCATATTCTTGAAGATCAGCTGGACTTCGCCAAGTTTAAATTACACAAGCTATGTGATTCGTTCATCAGAATGACACTTTATGCATTTAGTGAACAATGTAATAATGGACCAAAAAGCAACCCTTACACTTAAAGTGTAAGGACACATAAAAATTATTAAATAATAAAGCAAAAGCCACTTACCTTCCAGTCTCATGAACTGCTAAAATGACGCTAGATACCAGAATATATGGAGAGACACTTATGATCTTTACCAAGAGCTGAATCATCTTCATGCAGATTATGTGAATAGCCCATGTATGCATACTGACATCATCAATGAAGACTTGGAGGCAGAGGATACTATGGTAACCATGTAATTTGCTGAGAGAAAGAAGCCTTTAATTGCTTTAACTGCTTGTTAACTGCTGAGGCTTGTGCTACTGGGCTTCCATTTGCTCAGAAAGAAATGAAGGTTGTCACAGAGGCAACGAGTGTGACACTGTGCAGGAAAAAATAGCACTGAATCCTGCATCTATTAATTGTGACGTGACTTATTAAATGACAAGTCTCATAGCCTGAGCCGTTACTGAAATTTTCTGACATCTGCAAGTTCTGCCAGGAGTCAGACGTGCAGAAGTAATACTGTTAGGTACCAATTTCATCATTTTGTTTTCTCTATTTGCACACACTGGTATGAACATATTGAAATTTTCCCTTCTTCAAGTCACAGCATTACTTTAAGTATAGGGTGTTCTTCGGTACCAGAGGGTCAATGACTGATCACAAAAGAATCTAAAGTCCAAATACTAAGGCTCAGGTACCATATAAACTCACATGCTGTAAAATGAGGTATTTACCCTAGTATCATGAGTCTCTCAACTTCGAAGACTATGTGCCAGCAAATCACTTATGAAGAACAAAGTTCAAGTAAACATTACCAGAAGTGACATGAAATGGCCAACAGATAGTTGAACACTAAGTTTTGGCTAAGCTTTCCAGAAAACTGCAGTAATTATCTCTTCATTGTGCATACAAATAGCTCACTGGACTTTATTTGGTTTTAAAAACTAAAGAATAACCACATGATTAACAATCACAACTACACAAAACCAAAATGAAAGTGTAGGGGATGAAGTGAAAAAAGAACAAAAGAAACCTCCAAGTCACCCTGGCTTTAGCTTTCAGTTCCAACAAGTTTGCCAATATAGGGGAGGAAATCGCAGCCTATAGGTCTGGCTTAACTACAATAGGATTATTATGAAGAAGTTTCACTGCTTCAATAGAAATATGATACAAATTAGAGAACAATGATGCAGACACTTCAGTTTCCCTAGGCACTCAAGTTCCCCTTTACTGGTCATTTCCCCAGCTAATGCTCTGCCTGAGCAATACAATCAATTCACATTTACTCTTTTAGACTTGTACGATTTCCCCACAAAAGACAAAATAAATTATTTTATCTGTTGGGTTTGTTTAACGAACACCATTGTTTGAATTCTAATGTCAACCAAACCCTTTCAAAGAAGCTGTGCTTCCCACTGTTACGTTGAAAATATTGATCAAGATATGGTAAATTAAGAATACCACTAGTTCAAACACTTCCACAGTTAGTTGTCATTCAATATGACAACTCTTGCAGACTAAAGTTAGCACCTCATGGCTTCATGGTTTTTGTTTCAAAAAAAAAAAAAGCAAGCACACTTTGTGGCGCATTTTTCAAATACAAGTGCAAAACACTTCAGACACTTCGCATATATAAACTGGTTTTCATAGTAAATTTTCTGCACACATACCCGATTTCAAAAGCATTGATCCAAGGTACAAAGAAGTGTATTGCTCTCCATTCACAGTCTCTGTTGCTTTATGTATATAATGCTACGCACACTTCAGGGAGAAGTTTCAGAACAGAAGTAGAATACAGTTGAAGAACTGTCTTTATCGTAAAGTTTTACATACAAGTCAAGTAAGTTCCCTCTGCATGCAGCAATGTAGAAAACCATAACTAGGGGAATTTTTATTGATTCTCTGTTGAGCCAGCTATTAGTTCCCTAAGGGACACTAACAGCACTCAAGTATGTGGATGGGTAGTTACAGAAACAAACAGCAGCTCAAAATAGTAGCTCAAAGCAGAGAATTGTATCCACTGTATCTCCTCCAACTCCACCTGTAGAGATTGACATAAAAAGCTAATTAGCTCTTGTTAGGAAGCCTAAAAGCCAGGAGTGCCACAGGAATACGAACAGCAAAACCTCCTCTAAAGCCAAGGTGTGAAAGATGCAGAGGTGTTTTACCATCTCTAATTCATCCTCAAATGAACAATTAAAAAGAAAGTATCCTTCCCCCCAAACCAAATCAAAATAGATCAGCTTGAAGTCAAATATAAAAGTTTACTCCAGAAATGAAGCACAAATATCTTGACCACAAAGTTGAAAACGCTGTTACAAAGGATGAAAATGAAAACACATACAATCTTAAATTGCTAGATGACACACACAGCTCTCAAAATGGCACTTACCCAAAATACCTTTTTCTCATTCCCTTTTCTGTTTTCAGAAGAGGAGGAACAGACAATATCTGGCATGTCTAATAAATTACATCCATCCCCTCAGAGGATGTGATAACAAATAAATCCAACAAATCCATCAATCAGAGGTCTTGATTTGGTAGCTGTCTCATTTTTTTCAACTATAATCTAATGTGAAAGTATTTGTCTGGGCAAAATCTACAACTTCCTCTTCCATTTCAAGTTAACTAACTTTACCTTAAAAAAATAATAATAGCTTGTTCATTCATAGAATCATAGAATGGATTTGGTTCAAAGTGACATTTAGGATCATCTAGACTCAACCCCCCTGCCACAGGCAGGGACACCTACGACTAGATCAAGTTGCTTCAAGTCTCATCCAGTCTGGCCTTGAAGACCTCCAGGGATGGGGCAACCACAACTTTTATGGGCAGCCTCTTCCACTGCCTCACTACCTTCACACTAAAAAATTTCTTCCTCAAAACTAATCTAAATCTACCCTGGCCCCCTTGAAGTGCTGAAAGGCTGCTATAAGGTCTCCCCATAGCTTTCCCTTCTCCAGGCTAAACAAACGAGCCCAGTTCTCTCAGTCTGTCCTCGTATGGGATGTGCTCCAGCCTTCTAATCATTTTTGTGGCCCTCCTCTGGACTTCCTCTAGTAGGTCCACGTCCTTCCTGCACTGAGAACTCCAGAACTGAACACAGTACTCCAGGTGAGGTCTCATGAGAGCGAAGCAGAGGGGCAGAATCTCCTCCCTTGACCTGCTGGTCAGATTTCTTTTGATGCAGCCCAGGGCAAGGTTGCCCTTCTGGGTTGCAAGCACGCATTGCCAACTCATGTTGAGCTTCTCATCCACCAGCATCTCCATGTCCTTCTTTTCAGGGCTACTCTCAACCCATTCTCCGCCCAGCCTGTATTTGTGCTTGCGATTGCTCCAACCCAGGTGTAGGACAATCTCAAGCACAAGCAGTCCTTAAACAGTGCCCTCATTTGGTACGGAAAGTTGATACTGTCAGCCAAGAGCATTTGTATAGACAATGTTCCTTTTGGAATTCCCACAGAAACCCAACCAATTTAGGTCAGATGTAAGTTACAACAAGGGGGGGGGGGGGGGGAGAAAAAATGCCAAATAACAGTTTTGCTTGCTTCCCAGAGTCTTCATATGAGTTGAATAAAGTGTGGGTTCCAAGAAATATTATTAAAAAAAAAATAGGCAGCCATTATTTTCATGACTGTGGACAAGCACAAGGGATTGCAAATGACACAAGCAGAATATACAATTTCTTTCTTAAGATCAAAAAGTCAAGTACTAAAAAATTAAGGCTACTGTGTAGAACAATCTTGACTCCATTTTTGCAGACACTTGTAATGGTCTCCTCATATGCCTAAACTTTTAAGACTAAATCTCCATAATCTTCCAAGACTCTCATTTCTACAGCAATAGAAAGAATGAGGGTAGCTCAATCACAACAGCATATTCTGAAGTTCTGTTCTTAAGAGGCATTCCTAGCTACTTAGTCCCATCTCATCCCCACCCACAATTTCTGTGAAATAGATCAAGAATACACACACACCATTCACCCTTGTTTACCGAGAACTTTTTCAACTTTTACCATCCATTCAAACTGAAATCTGGGCATAATTCTTTCAAGTCAGTAACCATTAAACAGGTAGGTACAAGACAAGCTATACAAGGTACAAGTTTATAAAGTGATGATTATTTACATGTTGGAATATTGCTGAAAATAATCAGATGATTGGCAAAGCAAGAAATTATAAGTTGGTATTACATACAAAAAATACGCTATCAGTATGATGGAATGTAAGTGATACTTATGAATAAAAATTTTAAATTAGGAAATCATTGTGTTTCATTTCATATATGTACATCTGCATCTGAAGGTTTTCTCTAATTTTCTGCAACATATTGCCAAAACAGATCTGCAATTCCTCTCACCACTGACAACAGCAGTAAAAAACTACTCTTCGGGCAGCAACTGCTTACTCTATAGTATGAATTCATGAACTTGGTCATATTACAGAGTGACGGAGACCAGCTCACTTGATCACCTTACAAACAGGCGGGCTACAGCTCTGGTGGCAAATAGCAACGTTTATTCAATGTGATGGTATTTATACACACGGTTAAGGAAGTTCTGGCTTAAGCTTATCGTGTACTATTAATAACAACATTTTTCTCATGGGAACAGTACGATCAACACAGAGTAAAAAAAGTTAAAAGAACATTATATTTACTAACAGCTGATTTCTTGTATTATGTTTCTCTTCTGTTAGTCACATATCCATGGAAAATTACTTATTTGCTAAGGATCATTTCGAGGATGTCCAACCCTTTCAGGAGGGACTGCTATCCTGGCCCAAATCTCTAGCTGATCCTTTCAGGCCACTAGAGTAAGAGATTTTCAAAAGTCTTCCTCACAGGAGGGACTGCTATCTTGGCCCAAATCTCTAGCTGACCCTTTCAGGCCACTAGAGTAAGAGATTTTCAAAAGTCTTCTTCAACAGAGCATACATACATAAATAATACATAGTTGTTACAGGTGAAGCAAAGTATTTTAATTACTTCATGCAGTTCTACTACCGAATCTCTGCATATCTGGCTCTTATTTGGTACCAGTTCCACTTCATGCATATTATGGACGGAGCAGTCTCCAGAAGCCTTGCACAGAAGCAGCATTAATAGTACAGAGCTAACACAACTTTCTTTTTCCAGGTATTGCTTATTCCTGCATGTATCTTCAAGACAAACATCTTTTCCAACGCTGTAATGCTGGAGGAGAGGAACAAAATGCACACATACTTATGAAATGGCCATCAACACCAATCTGATCAAGGCTATTCTTCAAGGAAAGGGAGAGTGGGGAGGGAGGGGGTGTTTTCAACAGGTGATTCTGTCTGTCTCCAACTACACAAGTCTTTTCCCCTTAAGAGACTGAAACCTATCCTATTTTCTTAAGCCTACTCATCCCTTTAATTAGAGTTCTGAACAGAATGTCTCCTGCCTGGGCAAATTTTTTTTTTTACATAATACACAGGGATTAACTACAAAAATGAAAATCAGAAAGGGAAATGACTATACCACTGCTTCTAAAATAGTTATGGTACAACATACTTACAAACAGCATGGACCTGGGCACTTGTATTGATATGTATACACCTGAAAAAAACGAAAAAAGATCTTTCCTACAGTTCAACCATAGCTCTGAAGATTGTCTACATATAAAAACTGTACCACAATACCCACATGTAATTAATGCTTATAAACGTGGATCCTTGAAATATACAAGCAGTTCTCTTGTACAAGACAAAACTTCCCATAACTCTGATACGTCTTTAAAAGAAAGATTAGTGCACACAATAGTATCTACTTACATTTGTAAGCATGTAAGTTCACATCACCCTGTCTGAGAGCAAAAAATGAGGCACTTTGCAAGACTGCTGTTGCTACTGTTCAAACTTAATTTCATTTTACATTTCTGCATTTCAGGCAAGAATTCCAAATTAAATCTCAACTTTCCATCCGTTAAATATATCAATCCTCCTCTTTTAAACTGCTGCTCACAGAAACAACAGAAAAAAAATACACATTAATCTCCTGCCACCCTCTTAGCTTTATCTATGCATGTTCAATTTCAGACGCCTTCTGTGGCTCTGCCAATGGAATGACAACAGAGATTTTCATTCAACGTTTATAGTAAAATGTCACGCTTCGCTCTAGAATAGAGCAGTTACTGCCACCATTTCTTTACTGATTTGCTGGCATGAGAGCTGACTAAACTTCACTAAAGGTCAGCTAAATGCTCAAGAAAACCAAATACTGATTCTATTCAATTTCTCATTCCACCTCACTATCCTGCAGTAACATTAACATTTCCACTTCAAGGTGGACAATGAGTTTACACTGCGTTGGAATCTCAAAAAGGTCTCAGTGACATGTGCATACCTTGTTTTCTCAAGTCAGAAACTTATCTTTAGAAAAAGGACCTTTCCACAATAACCGCACTTTAAGATTACTCTAGCTTTTATTGTATCAAAATGAATTACGAAAACCTCAGCCTGCCTACAGAACAAATTGCTTGCCAGTAAATGATTCCAGCCTTAAACCCTACCACTATTAGGCACGTAACAGAGACACTGTCCCAAATTAAGGGGGTTACTTTTCCAGGTAAGCAACTCCCAAATGAACAGAAAAATGAGAAAACTTAACACTATGGCTACACTCACTCTCCCATAACCATAAAAGTCTGAGAGAGGAGCATGTAAGAAGGATTAGAATAGCTGACTTTGTTTCCATGCTGAAGTGACATACAGTTTCACAGTGCTTTATAACTTCACTCGGTGTTTTACAGATGCAGTGCGTTATTTCTATGTCTTCCAGTAGCTCTTGCCTGGCTTTTACATAGAAATATAAAAGGTAGTTTTTGATCAAGGAATCTTTAATATTTAACTAGGACAAGAGAATGCGTTGCAGAATATCTGATAAGGAACCTAAGCAAGGCAAGCCACACTTCCTAAATTAGCTCACCTGAGACAGACTTTGCAATGAAATGAGCACCTTACATTGCCAGTTGTTTTTTCATCTTGACCTACAGGTGAGCAAATACAGATTATGTTGCAATATTTATTTTCATTTAAAGATGACTCGAAGTGGCCAAATTCATTATAGGAAGACAGACAGGCTTGATTTAGTCAATTAAAATAAAGGACTTGTGTAACATGGATAGTGAAATAAGAGTTAGAGCAATGATCTTCGCAAAACAATCACAAGAGCAGTACCTAGAGCTGTAATGTTTTTGCCAAGAATGTTTCACAAATAAACAAGGAAAGCATAGATATGAAAGAAAACAGAACCCACTGCATGATCATTGCTCATTTATTTGTCCAATGCATAAAGTAGGCATAAAGAATGCAAATGTATAGTATCTTGCCAGAGCACAACACATAAAAAACTTCTTTTGATGGGTATTTGTCATTTAAGCAGAACTTGCTTTGGCAGTGTGCTGAAAACAAAAAGTAAACAGAATCAGTGAAAAGATTTTCTTTCAAGTAAATTGCAAAGATGCTAAAAGAAGCAGAACTTTAACAGGTCTCCAACCAAAGCATCTTTTTGCCTATCTGCAATAAATTTATTAGAAAATCCCTCTAATAATACTTATATTAGGCCTCCTTTAAACACAACAAAACCTCCACATAACAGATGCAAACTTTAACACCAGTTCAAATAAAACCAAAATACTCCATGTAAGTCAGTTTGAGTTTCACCAAAAAAGAGCAAACAGCTCTAACAAAGGTATAAACAATGGACATGATGCTACTGCTCCTAAAGATTATCAGAAATCACAGATAATGGGAGAGATGCTCAAGGACTGAAGAAAACACCTGTAAGCATGACCAGGCACTGGCACAAGTTACCCAGTAAGGCTATGCAGCCTCCATCCTTGGAAATCACACAAGTGACCCCAAAATTAATTTTCTGTATTATTTTTAACAACAAGTTTTGAATTTTCATTCATAGTCTTATTGGATTTATGTGGTCAGGTGCTGGCAGTGCGGTGGCTGCAGGGGCAGCCCCTGTGAGGAGAGGGAGGAGCTGCCCTGTGCCAGACACAGCAGTTTCCAACAAACCGGCTGCAGGGCACAGCTAAGCCCCTCAACCGAGATGGTGGTGCCACTGGGAAACAATTTCGGAAAGGCAAAACTGCTGCACAATAGAGCGTGAGAAAAAGCAAAGAAAAGAAAAGTGCTGCAGACACCAAGGCCAGTGAAGGAGAGAAGGAAGTGCTCTAGGTACTGCAGCAGACATTCCTTTCCAGCCCATGGAGAGCCCCACATTGGGGCAGATATCCACACCGCAGCCCACTGAGGATCGTATGCCACGGCAGGTAGAGATGTGTCCTGAAGGAAGCTGCAACCCACAGAGGGCCCATTCTACTCAATTTTGAATTGTTCATAAGTTAAATTAATCCTTCCCAGGTTGAGTCTGTTTGCCCATGATGGTAATTGGGAGTGATCTCCTAGTCTTTATCTTGACCCATGGACTGTTGTATCTTATTTTCTCTCCCTATCCTGTTGATAGGAGAGTAAGAGAGCAGCTGGGTGGGAGTGTGGCAGCCAGCCAAGGTCAACCCACATCACGCTCAAGGATTTTAAAAGAAGCAGGCAATACTCACACAGTAAATGATCGACGGAACTGTTCATGCTTTTATTTCATTGCGGTAGTAAAGCAGCTGTGAAACAAATCAAGTCAGTTTTAGATGCGACCATGCCAATCTAGCTCTTTTATAGTTTCAAAATCTTTCAGGGAATTTTTCTCTACCAACACCAAGGTTCTGGGAGCTTAAGAGCTAGGACACATAACAAAGGGGTGGTTAAAAGCTCTGAATTCCAGCTTGGGCAGAGGTGAAGGGGGAGGGATCGAGAGGCTTCTTCCCGCTGCCGGCGACTCTTCTACTCTGCAGCTGCTGTGAGTGGGAGCCACCGTTTTGCTGGGCTGGTGGAAGCATCTTGGAGGGAGCTCCCTTGACTCAGTCTCCCAACTCCACGCGCCCTATGCCGTCTTTCGGAGAGAGAGCAGTCACCGCTACCGGAATTCGCTGCAGACTCCCTGGGGGCCGATGTCATCTGCAGAGGAGTTGCTAAACCATCCCCCTTCCCCAACGCTTTCGGAAAAAGGACGAGCAGAGTCTCATCCCTTGTGGCCACCATTTCCCCACGTGAGTTTTTTCGGAACAATCACCTCTCCCTGGCTGCATCTATGCCTCGCCGGAGCTCGGAGGGTGACTTTCGCGACCGCTGCCTCCCAAGGTGCGGCATCGCCTCTTGCTGTCCGTAAATGTAACTGCACCGAAAGGAGCAGAGATAGACCTTAATTCGTTTAAAGGTTTCGGTCACAGTGTTGCTGTTTGTTCTGTTCTGCTTTCGGTTATATATATATATATATGTTTGTTATCCTTTTCTATACATTTGCTGATTAAAGTCTATTAATTTCAAAGGTTGTGATGGTTTTTGGGAAGAGGCCCCCTGTCTAGTTCAGATAGACATTTTTCCTTTAAGCTGAGACAAGCCCCAAGTGAATTTTTCAACTCGCAGAACAAGGTCAGCAAGTGGTAATTTCTGTCCCTGATGACTACTATCCATTCATTAAAAAAAAAAAAAACAACCAAAAATCCAACAATTCGTAATCTCAAATTAAACTAATAACCAGCTATTATAATGTTTGACAAAGATCTTGCTTCAAAGATCAATTTCAAGTGATCCGAGGAATCAGACTCTACAACTCGATGAGAGTTGTATGTTTTATTCGCCGGTGGGCCACAGGTTGGATCATTCCAAAAGCCCTGCGCGCCGACTCCTTAAGATAGTTGGTATTTAAGGAGTACAGTTATACACATTCATAGGAAAGGGGGCAGGTTATTACAATTAGTTGGGGAAATCATTGACGTATGGAGTCAGCAGTCTTTGTTCTTTTCATCTTGACTAATGCGCTGAGTTGTATTCGCAAACTCCGTTTGGAGCTCGAAGTTCTCCCCTTATCTCGTCCAGCTCACACTCCCATGCCGTCTGGCTGGCACAAGGTCCCCCCGGGCTACGGGTCCAACGTTAGCCTCCCAGCTCCTTTCTTCCGCCGTTATCTCCTTACGCATTCCTCTGCCCCCTCCTGCAGTTCCTGCCATTAACCCCCTTATGCATTCTTCCGCTATCCACTATGCCTATTGCTTAATTGTAAAATTCTACTCTATCACAAGGACGTGCTCTAACTGTCAATTTGTTACTAATAACTGGATATATGCTTTTATAATTGAAAAGAGATTATATATTCAATTTATATAGAGACACATACAATGCAATACAAAAACTTGTCCTAAGCACACTATGTATTCATAGTAGGTTTTATGTAGGTCAAGTTGTCTTGACACAGAAGAAAGATGACAAAGATACAGATGAAGATCTTCATGATTTGAACATCATCCAAAGAAAAGCTTTAATGCTTACTGAAAATCACAATAAACACAGGGAGACAAGGCCCTGTTGTTAGCCTGCAGCTTCTTAGCAGTGACCAACAGTGTAATCCTACATCTTACTACAAGAAACATTTCATTCCCTGGAAATATTTGCTCCTGAAAGCACCTAATAAAGACACAAACTCAAACGTTCAGGTCAGTCTGAACAAAATAATATTCAACAGTGGCCTTCTAAATTTAATATAGCAGTAACTCTATACTGATTTCCCCCACTCAGTTGCTCAAGGCAAAAAGTACTCAGTATTAAAAGAAAATACTGTATGACAGAAGTAAATCAAGTTCAAAACAGGGCACAAAACTCATGAACTATAAACAATAGAAATATGAAGCAACAAAAATACAGAAAACCAGCACAATTTACAAAGGCTAATTATAGGTAAACAACTGTTTTGAACCAATAATTTGAAGAAATAACCATGAAGCTTAGAGTTATTTTTAAAAGTCTCCAAAAATAAAAAAAAAAGAGGAGAAAAGAAAAAGCTCTCAGAAATGTGGTAAACACATGAGATTATCCCCCAGTAACAGCAGTACTTGATAAGCAACTGTTCTACAAAAACAAACAAACAAACAAACAAACAACCCCAAGACAACTAAAGTACCAACAATAGGCTCTAATACTTTTACATCTGTGGTCAGTGTGGTCAAAATAGCACTCCTCCCCCTCCAGACATAAAAGATTTTGACAAGACAATCAGGTTATATATCCAGTTACCTACATTAAAAGCAGGAAAATCATCTTTCCCTTAATTTCCCACCTCCCCCCCACTTCCTTGCCATTATAACAGAGGAAAAACGTCAAAACTGCCTAACTAGAGCAAGGGAGAAGGAAATTAATGGGAGCTACTTTGAGAAAAATACGGTCTACATTGAAAGTTGACTGGTTGAAGACATGAAAAAATTGAGTAGCTAAACAGAGAGACAGAACAAGGTAGGGAAAAAGGGAAGCCGGAGCCACAGAAACAGGAAATAAATAGCATGACTGTTACGTAGCTCTGCTCACAGCTAGAATGGTCCATTAACCTGCTTCCAGAAAATCTTGGCAGCACCAATAACTTCAGTAAAAAAGGTGGCTTTAATCCATGGTTATCCCTTTTTCTGGCACACATATTTGTCCACCAAGATTACCAACAAACACAGTAGTAACAACACATGGTATCTTAACAGCTGAAACTGCCAACATCACAAGAAACATGAACATTGAGAAACTTTCATATTGTATTTCACAGTGAATACAAACTCTTCAAAAAGCACTTAACAAGTTAATAATTACAGTCCATTCTGCAAATGCATTTAGTACAAATGTGTCCACTAAATGGATAAGTCAGAGCAGAATCTGAATTAAAGAGGTCAAACAGAGTAACTAAATAATGAGAACACTATTCATAGCAGCAAAAAACTGCAAATTGCCTGAAGGCAGGAAATTGCACTTACATAAACAAAGAGAGAGGGGTTTGAGATTAATTAGATCACTAATCCTTTCTGTTTGCAAGCCATTTCCAGAAAACACTTCAGCTTGACATTAGAAAGGTACTGTGTGTGCAATATTTTACATGAGCCACCTTCAACATTCTGATGTTGCTTCTGTATTCATAAGAAAAATACTTAGTTTGCAGTTTCTGAAGCATTTTTTTTGTCATTTTTTTTGTTAAAGCTTATTTTCCAATGCGAAATCATTTTAAAACCTTCTTGACACCACATTATTCTTTTACTCCTTACTGTCATATAGGATCTGGAAAGAAGCAGCTGTTAGGGTATGAAAAACTAGGAGGTAAACTTCTATCAATCAATAGAATATGCTTGCCCAAAGCCAGTTGCTTTTGATTCACTTTGTTAGGCCCTAATACTAGATACTGCAGAACACCGCTAACCTCACCTGTAAGTACTTCTCTCGTGCAAGAACAATACTTCCAGCTGTCTATGGGGAGTATGATGTGACAACTGTAAAAGCCCCAGTGCAGACTTTCTAGATGTCTAAGCAACAACATCGACTTGGGACCACTCTCCTAATAAAGCTTCAGCATAGTGTAGCAGTATTTCACTTTATCTTTGAAATATAACACCAATGTCACTGTTCTTACACTAGTAACATATTTTTCAACTCTAGCTCTACACAGTTCAAGTATTAGAGTGTCAATAAAGGAAGCACTTGTAATGAAAATTGATTTCCCCAAAGAGACAAAGTTATACTAGGTCTGTAGATCCATTTCCTACCTATTAACAGTTTCTGGACCTACAGCAAGACCGTATCAAACATAAATTTAACTGGGGGCAGTTGGGGAGACAGGACAATACAAGATGACAACAACAAAACACTGCAAGCTAAGCAATAGCAACTACCTTGAAATATGAAAAAAAGTAGCAAACAAAAAAATCACAGTCTATGCAAATATATAACTACTGTATTAAAATGCTTTTTAACCAGAACTGACAGACTGAGTGGCAGAGTTCTCATGAGACACGCATCTTTTGAAGACCATGTGAGCTGAAAAAAGTTCACACAATCTTAATGACATACCTGCTCAAAATATGCCATCAAACCTCCCAACTGCAGTATAATCTAACTCTACAGTTACAGCCTCATCTCCAAGTGTTGCACAGCTAACAAGTTTTATATTGACAACAGTGAAAATAAATTCTTTTTTTAGAGTATATTTCAGGTAAAGCCAAACATTAGTTACATAGGAACATTCATTTATATTTGGACTCTTACAGAAAAGTAAAAAAATAGAAGTTAATGTTTTCAGCATCTTCCAGAAGCTCAAGGCTGTAAAACACAATATAGCTAAGACTAAAACATTTCCATAATAAATCTACTGAGACTATCAGAAAGGTTTCTTTTACTGTTATTATCTAAAAAGTGAGAGAGCTGGTGCTAGAAGCTAATTATTTACTCCTAAGCAGCAAGAACAAGGTAAAGACAAACTTCAGTACAAGCCAGATTATAACATTTCCACAGATCAAAGACCCTCTCCCATGGTCAAGCAGTAATCTGAGACTAAGCACAAACATCTGAGGAAAGCTGTGTCACTTCAAAGCAAGTTTTCCAAAATAGATTGATTCTACTCAATCAAAATCATGTTCGCAATTCATTTCTGCCCCAGCAGCTACTGCAAGAAATACTTATAAGTAATCAAATGAGCAGACAACTTCCTTGGTGCATTAGCTAACTATGAAATACCTTTACTAGCAGGTGAAAGAATAGAAAAAAAATACCACAGTATCTCACAAATCCTTAGGGAAAAAGTCAAAGTATCACATGACACTGAGGCTACTGTTAGAAGACTAACTTTCAAATCACTTCTGTTTTTTCAAAACCACATAAAAATAGTAATGGGTCTTCAAATCCAACTCGGGGGGTGGGGGGTATTTGGTTTGGGGTTTTTTGTCACAAGAAAAATGGAAGATTTGGTAGCTGATGATTTTGTTCGATTCAATTTCTTCTGAAGATGAAAAGGATCTCATTACATAAAAGCAGCTAAAAAAGAAACAATGAGCATTATATATCCCATACTGGGAAAAAGACAATATCAAACTTTTCAGGACAGAAGCAGAATATGGTCCAAAACAAAGGCAGACAAATACAATGCCCTTTTATTTGATCAACACTTTTCAGAAAGAAAGTTGAGAAAGTTTCACTGCAACATGCTCTTCCTCATGACATCTGGTCTGATTTTGTTTCATGTCAGATATAGCCTCAACACAGAACATCAATGTATAAATACACATTAGGTGCACTTCTGCTTTCAAAAGTGATACAAATATGAGCCTGAAAAAGGCCTTTTCTTTTAATACTAAAAAGAAGCCTGCTCCTAAATGTTCTGTTCACTATCTGCTCTTTAAACTCTGGCCCAAAAATTTCAAATTCAACAAAGCATGTGGGGTACTGGTAGCCCCATGGAAGACGTTGAATTTGTGGTGTTAGTGATCTTAGGCAAGCTACATCTCTCTATCAGGTCTTGTACTTAAGACTTGGGAAGCCTGCATGTTAGCACAGTCAGCTGCTGCAAAGGAATCTGCTGGAGTGCCCCATGACAGCCTGTGCTCTGTGTTGGCAGGTATCATGAAAGAGACAATCTTCCTCCTTGTCAGGGGAACATAATGCGTGCATTCTGAGGATATAAACTCTGCAACAGAAAAAAGTTACCCAAAATATGATACTTTAAGTTTTATTCCGGCCAGGAGTCCCAAAAGACAAGATTGATAGAGTCACAGGATCATAGAATCTTCGGGTTGGAAAAGACGTTTGAGATCAGAGTCTAACCGCACCCATTATCCACTAAACCATGTCCCTCAAAAACTCACCTATCCGTTTTGTAAACGCTTCCAGGGATGGTGACTCAACCACCTCCCTGGGCAGCTGTTCCAGTGCCTGACCACCCTTTCATTGAAGAAATTCTTCCTAATATCCAGTCTGAACCTTCCTTGGCACAACTTACGGCCATTTCCTCTTGTCCTATCACCTGTCACTTCTGAGAAGAGATCAAAACTTGCTCTGCCACAGCCCCCTTTCAGGAAGCTGTAGACAGCGATGAGGTCTCCCCTCAGCATCTTCTTTTCCAAGCTAAACAAGCCCAGTTCCTTCAGCCATCCTTCATAGGACCTGTTCTCCAGCCCCTTTACCAGTCTTGTCACCCATCTCTGGACGCGCTACAACACCTCAATGTACTTCTTGTACTGAGGGGCCCAAAACTGAACCCAATACTCAAGGTGTGGCCTCACCAGTGCCGAGTACAGGGGTACAATCAGCTCCCTGGTCCTGCTGGCCACACTGTTTTTGATACAGGCCAAGATGCCACTGGCCTTCTTAGCCACCTGGGCACGCTGCTGGCTCATATTCAGTCGGTTCTCAATCAACACCCACAGGTCCTTCTCTGCCAGGCAGCTTTCCAGCCAGTCTTCCCCAAGCCTGTAACACTACATGGGGTTGTTGGGCCCCAAGAAAAGGACTCGGCATTTGGTTTTGTTCAGCCTCATACCGTTGGTCTCAGCCCATCGATCACATCGCATCCCAGCACACCACATCCACAGCTTTTCCCTCGTCCATTAATCGGGAAACCTGGACAGAGAAGGACATCAGGTTGGTCTGGCAGGACCTGTCTTTCATAAATCCATGTCGACTGGGTCTGATCACCTGGCTGTCCTGCATGTGCTGTGTGATAGCATTCAATATGATCTGCTCCATGACCTTCCCCGGTACCGAGGTCAAGTTGACAGCCTTTAATTCCCCCAGATCCTCCTTCCGACTCTTCTTGTAAACGGGTGTAACTTCACCACTCTCCAGTCAAGCGGCACTTTCCCAGTCAGCCAGGACTGTTGATAGATGAGGGAAAGGGAGGCTTGGAGCCCAGAGAACATCTTACCTTACTATTAAAGACCGAGGCAAAGAAGGCGTTAAGTGCCTACGCCTTGACCTCATCCTTTGTTACCTACATTCCCCTTACATCCAGTAGAAGAGGGAGATTCTCCTGGTCCTCCTGTTGTTCTTAATATACTTGAAGAAACATTTTTTGTTGTCTTTCACTGAACTCACCAGATGGAGTTCTAGTTGGGCTTTAGCCCTTCTAATTTTTTGCCTACATGATCTCACTTGCTCCCTGTAAGTCCTCTGGAGATGCCTGCCCCCTCTTCCAAAGCTCATATATTTTCCTCTTTTTCCTGAGATTGATACAAAGCTCTCTGTTAAGCCAAGCTGACTTTCTTCCCCACCGACTCATTTTACAGCACACGGGGATGGCCTGCTCTTGCACCACCAGAATGTCTTTCTTGAGGAGCATCCAGCCCTCATGGGCTCCTTTGTCATTTAGAACCGTCTCCCACTGGACTTTATCAAGCAGCCTTCTAAACAGTTTGAAGTCTGCCCTCCAGAAATCCAACGTGGCAATTCTGCTGACCCCCCCTCCTTACTCCTCCTAGAACTGAGAATTCTATCATCTCATGATCACTGATCCCCTGGCATCTTCCAACAGCCACCTCCCCTACAACGCCCTCCCTGTTCACAAACAGCAGATCCAGTGGGGCACCTTCTCTAGTCGGTTCTCTCACCAGTTGTGTCAGGAAGTTATCTTCCATACACTCGATCAACTTCCTAGACTGCTTCCTTTCTGCTGTGTTATACTTCCAGCAGACATCTGGAAGGCTGAAGTCTCCCACAAGAACGAGGGCCAGCAATCGTGAGACTTCTCCCAGTTGCTCGTAGAAGTACTCATCGGTTCCCTCATCCTGGCTGAGCGGCCAGTAAGACTCCCACCACTACGTCTGACTTACTGTGGGTTCCACTGATTTTAACCCACAAGCACTCAACCCTATCGTCAGCATATTTTAGTTCTACACACTCAAAACTTCCTCTAACATAGAGGGCAACTCCATCACCTCTCTTTCCTAGCCTGTCCCGCCGGAAGAGTTTATAGCCAGCCATGGCAGCAGTTGTGCAAGTCAACCCACCACATTTCCATGATGGCAATTTTATCACAGTTTTCTAGCCTCACAATGGCTTCCAGCTCCCCTTGTTTGTTGCCCATCCTGTGTGCATTATTTTAAATGCACTTCAGTTGGGCTGTTGTTTCCACCCCCTTCCTAAGTGGAATAGGCTCAAGTCCTGACTGTCTACCAGCAATGGTTTGCAACCTACCGATAACCTTTGAATTCTGGCTGCCACCTGGAGTGCTATTCTTCACTTCCACTGAGGTGGCAGACCAGGTGCTCTAATCACCAGACTGTCCTTCAGAGTCTGAGGTGCCATTCTCATGGTCTAATCTATTCAGCCTAGTGATGTCCCCCTCCCCCTTCCAATCTAGTTTAAAGCCCTTTTGATTGGTCCAACCAACTTCTTGGAGTATGTCCTTATGTCTTCATGGGACAGGTGTGCCCTGTCATTTGCCAACAGGCCTGGCATATAGGTCAACCCATTGTCAAAGGATCCAAAGTTTTGTTCTTCGCACCAAGTTCGGGCCAATCATTCAATTCCTGGCTCTTCTCACTCCTTCCCTCACCATCCCCCATGACAGAGGAGAATACGACTTGCACTTCTGATCCCTTTACCATTTGACCTAAGGTTCTAAAGTCCTTTTTGATTCCTTTGAGATTTCTAGTTGGTTTTTCATTATTACCCACCTCGATAAAAAGAGCAATATCAAGCAGAGAGAAAGGAAAGCTGCCACATACTATCCTACAGATATTCAATGTCTCAATGGTTCCAACTCCTTCCAAACTACAGTTTTATACAGTCAGAAAACACTTAGTTGTGCCTTGGGAAAACATCTTGTATTTATTGTATTGACCCAAGTTCTGCAGTTTGAAAAAACAAAACTTCAACTAGGCTCACTAGTTGGAGAATGTCCAATGTTTGTTTCTGTCACTTTAACATTAGACTGAACTATGATGCCTCAAGTCGAGAATCATTTAAAAAAAATTCTTTGTTATACTTTGACTACATAAACTATCACTCTAGACCAGACTGGTAAACCATTCAAGCAACAATCTGCTCAGAACAGCAAGCACCAGCTATTGTTCTCAAGATACAAGATGACTAATACTGTATAACCTACTACACAGAATATAGCCAATACGGTATAACCTACTGAATAACATGTTTAATCCTAATATAAACCAGAAATAATTTTTTTAGCTTGTGTGGCTTGATTTGTGATACTTTTCAAATCTTTGTACTAATAACTGTAATTTTGGATAGTACTATTATATGTGTAAGCATCACAGGAGATTTATTCCTCTCAAACTTCACCCGTGATGGTCAGATCCAATTAAGTGACAAATGGAAGACTGGTAAGTTAAAAAATGACTTTTAAATATAGTCTGTATTTCATTGTATGTTCCATTGCTTTTGAGCATGCAAAACGGATACTTCTGTCAATCTGTAAAATGAGGACTGCAGAATCTTAGCTCCCTTTGAGGCATAACTAAACGTAAAATGGATGCAATATGCTGAGAACAAGTTTGTCCTCAATACGTATGCATTTTACACAACAGTTCCTTAGGATTCATATGTAAGGAAACAAGAACAGAATTCCTCTCAACCTGAACATTTTGTGGTATCAGCCACATGCAGGGAGACCACTTTCAGACAAGCAGATTCAATCACATCCTATTATATTTTACACTCAGAAGTCTGGAGGTTATCTCAATTGACAAGGAAACAGATAAAGCAACAAAATGGTGGGTTTGTACTCTGGATCAGATCTCCGAGATTATTTTGAGCCTGCTCACACACATGCTTATGCAGACCTCTGCCTAAGTTTGCTAAAGGAAGGGCTGTGTGCTCTGTTTCTGCTTTTGGCTACTTGCTATCTCTTACCTCTTAGATTTCCTTTTTTCCCCTGCACTACTGAAGGAATCACCACGTCAAAGAAACCAGCTGAGTACGTGAGGATTAAATTCAATCTGCTTTACATTTTTCCTGCAAGTACTAGTCGGCAAAAATGCGATCTTCCACTAAAGTTATTTTAAAAACTATCTCCCGATTTCAGACCTACAGTATGAAATAGATATATAAATAAGAGCCTAACGTATAAAGCATCTAAAAAACTAAGTTTAGTCAAGACTTTGGAATTGAACTGTAATCTCCCGAAGGTTAGATTTATTACTGATGCTTTTACTGCCAAAATACCAGTAAAGACACAGAATTAGCACTTCAAATCAAAAAGGAAATAAAAGGCCTTATTTGTATCAAGTAACATATCATGAAGAGAGGTGAGATACTAAAATGCGTATCTTCTTTTAAGAACACTTTTCACTTCCATGCCAAATAAAGACTTTAATAAGTAGCTTTAAAATTATAATTAATGTCAGAAATCTATGGGTTTCTTTTTATTGGAACATGTAAGAATGCTCATCCACAAGCCTACAGTAGGCAATCTGAAAATAACTGATGGTAAAACATACCAGCTTGTCAATGCTGCACACCTGTGTTGGTGGTGCAGACAACAGTGTGAGGACATACAATGGTTTCACCATTCCATAAGGGCTTGGGACCCACCGATTCTCACAGCACAGCCACATGCTTGAAATTAAATAGTTACCTGGCACGTTCAAAAACACGTGCAAATCAAAACAATGAGAGGCAGACACATGCAACATACATCTTTCAAAACTAATGTTTAAGATCTAATATAAAAGTTTTTAAAGAATTAGCGGAATGATCAATGGAGGCTTTAAAAGAAAAAACAGGCAAAAAAAAACCCAAAAAAAAGCCACTCCCAGGGACTAATGGAAGCCATACCACCACAGCTCAAAACAACTGGCAGTCAAGACTAACAAAACGTCTTGACTTGACTGCTTTCTACGGGTGGACATCTAGAAATGAAGAAAGCCAGCCTCAATAGCACAGCGCTAAACTCTAAAGCGGCTCTGGCTCTCCACTGTTCAGCCGTCTTCCCCATCAGTGCAGCAGGCGGCCCGGATTCCGTCCAGGCGCATCTCTCCCAAACTGCCGCTATCCCTTTAAGCCAGAACCCATGACAAGCGGCAGAAACCAGCCCCGGGACGGCAGCCCCGCTCCCCCCCCCTCCGCCCGGCTCGGAGCCTGCCGCGCTCTCCCGCCGTCCCACAGGCGGTGCGAGGGTTGAGGGCGCCGCAGGAAACTTTGCTGGGAGGGGAGAACGCCCAGCCTGATGGATGCTCGTCCGTCTCGTCCCCTTTACACCGCACGCAAAGCACCAGCGAGCGAAGAGGCGGTCCGCGTCGGCTCGACGCGCCAGCTCCCCCAGCCGGCAGCAGAGCTCTGCCGCGCCCGGGGCCGCCCCCATAGGGATTCCCTGGCCCCGCAGCCACCGCTGCCCGCGAAAGCCGAGTTGGACCCAGCAGCCAGATAGCCGTGGCGGCCTTCCCGCGGCCCCCGGGCAGCTCATCCCGCGCCGCGGCCTCAGCCCAGCTCAGGCACCCGCCGGGAGGCGCCGCGCCGCGGGCAGAGCGGCCGGCCCCGCAGAGAGCAGCGCCGCGTGTGCCGGGCAGGGGCAGCGCAGCCATGGAAGACGAGCCATGGGGCCTCACTGGCAGACGCGAGGACCCTTCTCGCGGAGAAGGCTCCGGACCTGGGATCGGCATGACCGCGGGACTGAGGCAAATCACTGCAACCACAACTCTTAACTCCCTCCTCCTCCCGCAGCCCTCACTAACGCGAAGCACGTGAAACTCACGGGAGAACGCCCAGCCATGCCGCCAGCCCCTCAACCGAACTACTCCAGCGCTGCTACCGACAGCGACAGCGACACTGGGAACAGCCGCGCGACGTCGCCGCAACCCTCTTCCTGCTGCCGTGTCGGCCCCGCCCCCCGCCGGAATGCTCCGCCCTGCCTCCTGCCGCGGCTGGGCCCCGCCCCGCCCGGCACGGGATACGAGGAGAGTCTCACGTCTGCTTGCGCATTTCTCCGGGAGGTGGTGGGGGTCGTGTGGCTGGCCGCGGCTGCTCAGTGTGGTTCGGTTCGGTTAGGTTAAGTTCGAGGTGGGGCGCGGCGATGGGGCCTCGGGCTCGGCGGCGCCTGCCCCCGCCGAGGGGCGGGGAGACGCAGGGAAGGGTCTCCGGGCGGAGTCCAAGTGGAGTCCAAGCGGTGAGCCCGGCGGGGAGGGAACAAACCGCCCTCTCCCCATCGTGCGGGTAGGCTCGTAGCTCTGGTCGCCCGGCGAGCGGCTCGGACGTTTAGGGAAGAGTTGTCGCGCCTCCCGGAAAGGCAGTGCTTTGCCTGCGAGTGGGACGGTGAGGGTGAATCCCTGCTGTGGGAGTTCAGGAGGCCGTCGGCCGCTGGTGCCTGGCCTGCTGGCTGCGGTCGCTGTGGCTGCGCCGTGCGAGCGGGAGCCCGTAGGTCCGCGTCCTGCCAGTGCCGGGGGCGGGAGTCCCGCCGTACCGGCAGCGAAGAGGTTGTACCTGCGGGATCGCGAGCTGTGAGAAGCGAAGTGAGGAAAACGCTCAGCACGTCTCAGAGGGAGGGGTTTTTAAAGCAAATCCACGAGGCCCGGGCACGCGGGGGTCTGTACACCTTTTACCTGGCGGGCCCTTGCTGCTCTAACAAAGACAAACACAGGCTTTTGCTAAGATTAAATAGTTTGCCCCATCTAGAGCGAAGGTAATTTCGGTGGTAGAGTTGTTCCAGATCCTGCGTAGCCCCTAGGAGTTACTGGCTCAGGATCATGGGGACCCAGAATAAGGTATCCTCTGAGGCGTGGGTACCAAGAATACCACAGTCATTCATGAAGAATGCAAGTAAGACATGCTGATTGTTGAAGGAAGCTTGTTGAACTCCAGTGTACTTGAATAATTATTTCAATGGAATTCAAAACGTACAATAGCAAAATGAAGCTTAGGCGTGTCTCTCAGTGAGCTGTTATTTTACTGCATATACCCATGACATGTAAACGTTGCTCAGTAGCACTGGCTGAACAGGTTTATGCAGGTATAGGTCAGCTGAAGAATTGGGACTCAAATCTGTAATAGTAATGAAGCATTCCTTTGTTAAGTGGGACTGTCTTAACACTGCTTTAAAATATAAACATCTATGAGGGAAGACATGATTTTAACACTTTCAGGTTAAGGGAATATTTGTATAAATATACCTGAATGAAGCAGATCTACTGACTTTATGAAAACAAATTTGGGTAATTGGGCCTGTGACAGAAGTTTTGGTATCTCTACAAAGGGTAGACATATGATGAAGGATTTTCTTTATTTGCATAAAATGTAACATACACAGACTTCATTAATTCTTTGAAAGCCTATTCATATTTCCCAAATTAAAGCACATCAGTGTTTTTTTGTTTGATTTTTAGATGTCTGGTCCTTTTTCTTCAGAAGGTGAAAGCTTGACTTTGTGGATGTATGAGACATAGCAGTCAATTACTAATTAATGTGTCCCAAAGATATTTTCATTCTTTGATCACAGGAAGTACTAGGCACTTTGAATAGAAATTGTGATTTACTGGCTCCAGTTGATATACACCAGTATTTCATTGTAGAGCTCTTTGTCATACCAAGTGCTCATGTGAGTTTGTGCCAGTCTTATAATTGATCTGGCTCATGAAATTGAGCACTGTAATTGCAAAGGCCTGATGTAAGGATTTAAAATCTTACCCTGAGCAAAGTGATGCAGTGGTGCTTTTGTGGAATGACAAGCTGATACACACATCTGTTGCCTAGGCTGGAGCATCCCAGAGGCCTACCTGCACTTTTCATTCCAACTGAGATAGTGTGACATACATAAGGGTGTGACTTCACAGGCTCCCAGTCTCAGGGGGCTCCATCCTCTTCTAGCAATGTTTCCCATGCTAGCTGCTCTCATGCAAATTCCTTAATTGGTGTAGATCAATTTATATTCTCAAAGAAATCTCAGTAAAGGAAAACGTGGACAACAATTTGGAGTGGAAGCTTAAAATACTCCTTAGGATATAAATGTTCCCTAAAGGAAAAGGTCCTGTTTTATGAGGCCCTACAAAGCCAGACCTTTTTGTAAGTGACTGACTTACAGATATTAATAAAGGAATCCAAGTATGTGAAAAAAATAAAGAAAGCATTTAAAATTGTATTATCAACTGGAAATAGAGCAAACTTGGGACCTACTGGAAGGATATACTTTAAAGTTTAATTTCTGATTTTTAGAAGTTTTTTCTTCAAAATTAGAGAAAAGATATTAAAATCTCATTTTTTTAATGAACTTTTTTTTGTATTGAATCTACCAACTCTTTGATTTTACATTATGGTAAACATAAGGCAATCTACCTTAGACTTTAAGTTTGATGGCTCTGTAAATAATTCTACTTTATTTACCTCAATTTGGTCATGTTGCTTTCATTACTTTGAATGTCATTTGAATGCTTTTGACTTTAATTTCATTTATATTACCCACCTGGTAATCTCTGTGGCAAGTGATGTCATATTGCTTTACAAAGGCAATAAAAATGAATGCATTAACATGTGATGTGTAACTTTTTCCTACTCCTCCTCTGAAATCTTCTGACACTTACAGTGCCCTTTGCTATAAATATGAGATTTCCTAGCATACAAAAATAAAATAACTTTTAAACTTTATTTTGTGACTTTTGCCTCCTTGTGTGAAGGGCAGAAAAATAAACAAACTGCACTGGAGATACTGTAAAGTACTAGGCTTCCTGTAAGACTTAGTTCACTGAATTGAAGAAGTTCTTCTCATCTTGCATGATTGGGTATCTACGTTTAGCAAGGACTTCAAGCATTTGAAAATTAGATACACACTAAAGGAACTAAATTTAGACCTTTGAGATAAAAGCTATCAAAAGATTTGTTGGTCGGTGATTATGATCTCATGATAATGTACTTGGGCTTCCTTGTGTGCAGGAATAAACTTAATCTAATGTCCTGAGCTTGTGCATTGTGGCAAGTACATATGAAAGATTTTCTTTATCCATGTCTGAGCCATGCAGCCAATCGCGACCTGCCATTTCTAGGTACATAAGAAAGTATTGTTTGAGTGTGTCCAAAAAACATTTTGACTCATGAAGTCCTCTTGTTTCTATGTCCATAACACAATAATATTTTTACTGGCTAACAACTGTAATAAACATTATAAAAGTAAGTAGCATATATCCTGAAGTATTTTAGATAGACAAATGCATTGATTGATTGATTCATTCATTCATTAATTGATTTCAGGCTTTGAGCTCTTTACTTTGAGCACCATTTACTCTGGTTTTGGCACAGATATTTATTTCTTTCTTCTTTCTTTTTTTTAGGCAAAACAAAATGCCACCTTTCACTTTATTCTGTAGCAGATATAAAAGCATAGACTGTCTCAGATAGCAGTGAGCTACATGAAGATTTTACTTTGCAAATGGAGAAGCATGCTGGCAGCATAAAGGATTAAAGTCTTTGAAGAGCTCTTTTGAAGATAGAAATCAACTCATTGTCTCCCTCAGACTGCAATTTTATTCATTGTTTGTTTTTAAACACTCACCAAGATAAATTCCAATTTCAGAAAGAGTAGCAGTGATCTGGATATATATTATATAGATATGCAATACAGCTATAGTTAATACAATTTTTATACCTCGATATAATGCAAAATACTATGAAACAAATACTTTTACATTGGAGGCTTAATTTTATCCAGACAAACAGAAATATGTCACAAATCCAGTTTCCTCAGCTAACATCTTAACAAAACTTTAATTCCTATATGCAATAAATGGTCTCTGCAGACGGCAGCTGAGGTAAGCTTTGGGGATATTGCTGCTTTATATAGTGCAGAAGATTTTCATCTCTAGCTCTGCCAGACCAATACTTAAAAAATAAAACAATAAATCATATCAATGTTTTGAAAACAAATTATTCATAACACTTTATTACCCAGAGTGATGACATATTCTACATTCCATTGAGAATGGTTTCTAATAAGACATAGTTTCAGAACAGAAAATATTTGTTATTCTATCTATCTATCTGTCTGTCTTTCTGTCTGATCTGTTTGTGTGTTGCTGTCCTACACTAGCCTTTGGATCTTAAAGCATAAGAGAAATCTAATATGGCTGAACTTATGTGTAAGTGATCAATGGTGCCTCAGTGCAGGTAATTGATTTAGTTGTCATTAATCTAACTGTGCCAACTGAAATAACCATCATTGGAAAATTATCTGCAGTTCTTCTGAGCATTGTATGTGTCTTTAAATAATCCTACTTCACCTCTTGGATCTCTACATAGAAATTTAAACTAGACCTTAGACCATCCATAAATTTTTCTCTAAGAATTTGGTGTAGGAAAACAGTGATTTGACATTAATTGCATTAAGCAGTGACTGATGGTAGTTCTCAGCTCACATCTAAATTCTGCCGTACGCTGAGAGACTTGATGACTAAGCTGCAGAAATGGTCACTCTAAAGGTTAATTTTTCTTAGTGCAAGATAGAGAAAGAGAAGTAACAGTAAACTTTAAAATATTTTGAGAAAGTCTAGCAGTAGTCCTTTCTTCTTGTTGGAGGGTCGTGCTGCTGCTACACTGTAAGTATTTAAGAGGTAGTTCCATTACTTCAAAATGGCTCCAGATTTCAGAAAACTAACTACAGGCACACTGAAAAGAAAGGAGATCAAGTGGGGTTTTTTTGTTGTGGAATCTTGAAAGAAGAATAGCTATTGACAGAGGAGATGAAAGGTGATAAAGAGAGAAGAGTAGTGATGCGGAATTGTCCTTTGCATGCATGTCCCTAATTACAGTATCACAGTATCACAGTATCACAAGGTTGTAAAGGACCTCTGAGATCATCAAGTCCAACCTATAACCCAACACTACAGTACTCCATGCAGGGTCTAATGAGAACAGAGTAGAGGGGCAAAATAACCTCCCTCTCCCTGCTGGCCATGCTTACTTCTATGCAGACCAGAATACAATTGGCTTTCTGGGCTGCAAGCACATATTGCCAGTTCATATCCAATTGACTATACATATAACTGATTTTTTGCCTAGAACAAGACAAAATCTGCCAGTAAAGTCTACTGAACAAACAATTGATAAACTGACTTTTAGAAGCCATTTATTCTATGATAACATTTTTTTTAAAGGTAACTGCAGCTGGGTACACACAAACAGAGAGGCATTTCTTGAAGCCAGAACAAATCATCCTGTGGCAGCTGCGTATAAGTAAGCATATTTATGTTTTAAAGTGTGGGAAACAAGCACTGAAAGATAAGCAGTGCCTTGATTTGTCTAGAGGTAAATTTGCCAGTGTTGTACCAGGCTTCGAGTACTTTTTTATGGGTCGAGTCATATATCCACACCTTTTTAAAATCCAGATACCTGGATTTGTTATAGGCCAACTCATGATACGTTCCTGCCAAGCTAAATGTTACACTTAGACAATGCAAACTATAATAAATTTTATATTCTGGACAAGGACGTAGCCTCAGAATGAGAGGAAGATTATTCAGCCATGAATATGTAACATGACCAAGAGTGTATGTGCCACAACAAGCTCAGGGGTATGGGATACATGACAGCTCTTGCTTTGAATCACTTAGTAAAATCAATCATTTGCTCAAAATCAATGAAAAAGAATGAAATTATGATACTGTTAAGAGAGACAGTGAAAGAAATAAAATGGTTCAGTTTAATATTTGCTTAGTACTTTATTACCAAGTATTTAGATACTAACTAACTGAGCAGTGTAAAGAAGAGAAAGCTTTTTTTCCCCATTCTTTATTTCTCTAAGACTAAAAATAAAGATATCCAGTCGTGGATATATAACTAAGTAGACTTGCCAAACTCACCATAGTATTACACTTTTATTGAACTATCTGTCTATAAAACTCTGGATTTTGGGACCATGAACTTGTAGTTGTTTGAGGGATTAGTGGATGAAAAATTGGATATGAACTGGCTTGCAGCCCAGAAAGCCAATTGTATTCTGGTCTGCATAGAAGTAAGCATGGGCAGCAGGGAGAGGGAGGTTATTTTGCCCCTCTACTCTGTTCTTATTAGACCCTGCATGGAGTACTGAATCCAGCTCAGGAGTCCCCAGTACAAGAAAGACATGAACCTGTTTGAGTGGGTCCAGATGAGGGCCACAAAAAATGGACAGAGGGCTAGAACACCTCTCCTGTGAAGAAAGCCTGAGAGACCAGGGGTTGTTTAGCCTGCAGAGGAGAAGGCTTCAGGGAGACCTAATTGCAACATTTCAATATGTAAAAGGAGCTTATGAGAAAGACAAGAGAAAGGCTTTATTACCAAGACCTGTAGTGACAGAGCAAGGAGCAATGGCTTTAAACTGAAAGAGTTGATTCAGATCAGTTATAAGGAAGAAATATTTTATGGAGGTGTTGAGACACTGAGACAGATTACTCTGAGTTGTTGTCGATCCTCCATCATTGAAGTGTTCAGCATCAAGTTGGATGGGTCTTTGAGTAATCTGATCTAGTGAATGATGTCCCTGCCTGTGGTGGGAGGGTTGCACTAGGTGATCTTTGAAGGTCCCTTCCAACCCAAACTATATTGTGATTCTGTGATTCTATGATTCTATGATTCCATTATTTTAAGATTTGTTTAAATTATTCATCGTTAACCCATAATTTATTTGATCCTTATAAAGCAAAAGAGTCACTAGGAGTCATGTTAGAAAACTGAAGTCTCAAACCATCTCCCTTTTCCAAAAAGGAGTCAGGATCCCACCAACATGAAATGTTTGAGGATGATGTGCAAATTGCTCTTTTTCGAAAACATAGCAAGCAATTCAGATATCCACTTTCACTCTGACATCTTATGGAGGCACCCATCTGTTGCTTGTGGTCTCTAAAGAAAGATATGTAAACATTTCTTTAACAGATTTGCACCATCCTCTCTAAACAGATCCTTAGAAATTCATTTAGTCCTTAAAACAAAAACACATCTTTCCCTTTCTTGCAATGTACTTACTGATTCTCTGGTTTGGTTCCTTTATATCTCATTGATATTTGCTTGCCAGACTGGAAAAAAAAAAGTAGGAGAAAGTCCTGAGGTCTGGCAGATGGCCTTTAGGTTAATGATTAAATATTTCTTTGCAGAGGTCATTTTCCCTCAAGTGAACAATGATCACCTGCAGAGAATGATGGCAAGTCATTGAGTGAATTGAGAATATGTCGGGGATGTAACTACACAGCATGCCACCAAAACCAGTTTTTTCCTGACTCACATGCAGAAAGTTGAGCAAGGTGTGTGAGCCTACTTGAGATTTTCTTATGCAAGATGTACTTGTTTCTGTGGCCAGTGAACCCAGCTTTCCAGAAACAAGTATCCTTTCTCTTGAACCTGCAACACAGCAGATAACTATATATGAAACTATGATACTTCTGAAATAATTCAACATAGGATTGATAGAGCCAACCAAGTTGGTTTTCAACCATTTTAATTTCTAACATTGTGGCAGATATAGCCATTTATATTATGTATCTAGGTCCTCTAAAGGTAAACAAAAAGGCTTAACTCCATTATGCAATCCATTTTAACGCTATTGTAAACTTAAACCTGTTTATATATTGGCTGTTTGCATGGGAAAATGCTGGACTAAACCTTAACAAAGAATGCAGTTAGTGATTTTAATTTTCAGTACTGGTCGTGGTCAAAAATGCAAGATAGTTTTTCAGCTACAATCAAACTGAGGTTTTGTGGGGGATTTTGTGCAGGTTTTGTTGATTTTTGAATGATGTGAAATTAAGATACCTATCCCTTGTGAAATACCTGTCTTGTCTTGTAGATTTCAGTATTTTCCCCTCTTCTTTTCTGTCCTCTTGGAAATAATAATGTTTCTTTTTGGTAAGATTTGCTATCAACCAACCTTCCTTATGGTTTATAAATGAAGAAATTATGTCCAATTCATTCATTAGCTGAAATATCTGTATTGTATGAGAATATTCACATAGCAGTGGAGACCTGGAACATCTATCCAAACATAACTGCCATTTAAGTACCACATTACTTCAACTACTTGAATTTCCTTTGGCATGTGGTGCAAATTCCTAAAAGTGAATGAGCAATGCAAGTGTGGGAATGTTTCAGCAGTGCTTTTATACCAAATATTCTGTGCATTCACAGCAGGTGTTTCTGTAAATGCTTTTATTAAATTTCTCAGTCTCTGTGTCAAAATGGTATTTGCTAGCATTTGAACAAAACCACATCTTCAGTCAAAGTAATGAAGCAGAGACTTAAATACTTCAATCATGGCAGCTACTTATAATGGACATAAAGTTCAAGCAAGAGCCATAGTTGTGCAAGTGTAGGTAGGCTACCAATGACAGGCTATATTTGCCTGAGCCATCAGAACAACTAACAGCAATTTTTGTAGCTTTGTCTTTTTTTTCAAAGGTTGGTAAGAAATACTTGTCACCATCTTATTAAATCTCTTCCTTGTCATGAACTGTTTTAGGAGGAACCTAGATGCTTCCTCCACAGCCAACCAAGGGAGTCCTCTTTTGCAAGTTGTTTCTACTGACGTGTTGGAAAATGTGCTAATGGATGGGTCTGCTATGGTTCTGGACTGCTCTGGATGTAGAGGGTACAGTTATACTTAGACCCTCTAGGAAAAAGCAGAGGAGACCCATAGCGCTGAGTGCAAAGTCAGTGAAACATGCAGGTGGATTAGTAGAATTACGTGTGCTTAAACAGATCCTTTGGATCTTATGGAAGCAAGTGAGAAGGAGAAAAAAAATACCTGTGGATGAAAACTGCTGTTATACTGTTTTTCTTGCATTCAGGAGCTGATAGTTAAGTAGAGGTTTAGTGAAACATCCAAGTAGCATCAGTGTCTGTCAGCTGATCAAAGTATGTTATGGCTGAAGCTCATCTGTGTTCAAGCAATACTGTAGTTATAATCTCCAGGTAGGAGGTCTTGTGGGAGGTAGTCTTACTGCTAAATATGGCAACAACGCCCCAGCATGTACGTTTGATAGAAAGTTGTGCCATAACTCATTAATTACTGGGGAAAAAAAAAAAAGAAGTAAAAATTTACACTATCTCTTTGAGAAGATTCCAGTCTCTGTATCCTTAGGTTTAAAGGTAGACCTTCAGCTCTGATTCTGGCATGTAAACCCTGGAAAACTGAAAGATTCAAGATGTCTGCCTTTCCTCTTCTTTTCCTTGTATTTCCTATAGGTGAAATTTGGAAGTTTTCTTGATCAGCACGTAGGTGTTTCAAGTCACCACTTCATTACACATTTTTTAGGACACCTAACTCTTTCCCACATCACGTATGGCGCCTAGGAGGCTAACCCAAATCCTAAGTTTTTAATTGCATTAAGTGCTGCACTTAACTGCTAGGTCTTGTCCTAAACCTGTAAAATAATGTGTTTATGCAAGTTGTTTTCCCTTGTGTAACTTTCCTTCATGCCACAGATATAACCGCAGTTTTAGGAAATAAAATATTAGTTCTATTAAACCAAAATTTTTAATAGCAGACCTCTTGTTTGGGATGGCAGAGTGACAAAACACTAACACAGTCAGTCTCTTTGTTAACTTTATATAGTAGATCGTAAAATGAAGTACCTACATTTCCACTAAACTCTATTAATTGTAGGGGTGGGGTTGCATATTTCAGACATCCTACCATTAAACTCTTCATTTTAACCATAGGGGAGAGGGCAGCGGGAAGTACAGTGTAGAAGGTTATTCTAGGCATAACTGCAAATTTATGTGGTTAGTACTGTGACCTTTCTGTAAGAAATAAAAAAAGAAGTGTTGCAAGAGAGGTTTTGCCCATAGTATACAATGTGAAGTCTTCATTGATAAAGAAAGCAAGTACACATTTTCTGAAGCAACATTCCTATTGATAAAGTTGCTAACTGATTTCTCAAAAAACTCAAACCAAACAAGCCAAAACCAGACAAAACACTGTGAGAACTGAGAAATGCTTTAACCTTTTGGCAAATACTCTGAAAACATATTTGAACACTTCTAAACTGTCCCTAATGGATGCCCTCTTATTTTTTCACTAGAGATCAGGAAGAGAAAATCTCCTGAAGAACTTGTGTCTGAGTTTTCTTTTTTATTGTACTGGATTTTTCTTAAGGTGAAATTAGTATTTCTGTTCACACATTGCAAAGATTTGAAATAATCTTGATCTTGGTCCCTGAAAACCAAGCATTGCTCTTGACATGTTAGGAATACTGACTTATTGCTGCCCACAAGCTTTCCTTGGTAAATGTTCTTAAAATAGAGAAGGTTTGTGAAAATATATCTGCTTTCAATGCTTTGAATGCAAATGAAAAGCCATGATTTTGCGGATAATTATGCTATCACTTCCATGTCTTTGTCTCCTAGGCTCTTCTAATGCTGTCAATGCTAGTTTATATTTATTTTTGCAAATATATTTGTTGATGTTTGCTTTTATGAAATTAAAAGTAAGAAATGTACCTTATTTCAGTGGCATTGCTGTTCCTTGGAAGTTCCTTGCAACAATGTAAGCATTATGGTTTTAAAGAGAAGCAGAATGTCATTTTTTTCATGTCTCATAGCCAGGTCCTTTCATGGAAATAATCTTAAAACTCTGTCACAGTTTAGCCCCAGCCCAGCCAATTTCAGTAGCTAAAACCAAGCAGTAAGACTCCCAATTCCCAACCCAGGTAAAGGGAAATGAGAAGAAAAAAACCTTGCAGGTTGGAAACTAAACTACAGTTTTAATGAAATAATAGTAGTAATAGTGAAAATAATTAGAAAGTAATGAAATACATACAAATACATGAGATTGCGCCCCCAAACCCTTAATCATTATATGTCACCGCAAATGTACAGCAGACACAGTGAATGGGTCCGTGTCTAGGAGGGAACTGGGTTCAGGAACTGGATTTAGGAATTCATGGATGTGGGATCAGGGGCAAACGAACAGATGAGGTCCTCATTGAACATCTGCCATCGCAGATTTCTTAGTTTAAAGGAAAAACTAAGGTATCTGTTGGGGTTATATCTCCCACAAGAAAATCACCACAGCCCTTTGCAATTAATAGACTTTAATGAAGAGAAGATGAAATTGTACAGGAAAAGATAATAGTTCTCAACTGCAAAAATCTATATGTAACCAAACAGAACCGAACAGAGAGCAATGCTGTAACCCAACAGTTCAAAATCCAACACCTCGAACGAGTTAATTAAGTCCTCCGTAGCCCAGCTGGGCTCTGAGGGCAAAACAAAACTCATGTGGGGGACAGGTGGTCGCAAGGCAGGTTGGAAATCCACTTCTTGCAGGTGCCGGGACGGGGGGCGGAAAAGGAAACACTGCCACCCCCCGGAAACTCACGGTCCCCGTGGACCGGCTGGTCCCCCGCCCCCTCCAGTGCCAATGTTGGCAAAGGGAGAAAAAAAAGAATTCAAAAACCTGAAACTACAACAGTAGAAAAGATCTCTCAGTTTTATATTGAATATGACGTATATGGGATGGAATACTCTGTTGGTCAGTTTAGGGTCTCCTGTTCTGTCCGTTCCTCCCTGCAGGTGTGACCCTTCTTCGTCTTTAACTTACGGCAATCCACCACCTCGAGGATGACCTGGTTACTACAGAAATAAGTATAAGCCTTGGCCTTTCTGCCTACCGATGCCTCTTGTTACCACTTCTAGAGAGAACACTGTCTGAAAAGTATACAGCTAACTTTCAGAAAATGAAGTTTTTCTTGGATGAGACTTAGCTAAAGTCAGAAAACTGATTTTGCTTCAGCTCAAACAACAACACTCTGTTAATTATGTAACATTAATATGCTAATGAATATGCAGGATAAAAGGCCAGGTTTACCTAAAGCTTGGAAGAAGCTGAAGGGTGTCTGAGGGCAGCTCAGAGTTCTATTACTGAGTTATCCACAAGGTCAGCTACGCTTAGCTGGAACTACCTGTCTTGAAAGAGCACATCACTGAGTAAGGTGGATTCACTATTACAGACTTTGAATCAAACCTGTAAGGTTAACAATGTATCTAAAACACATATGCCCACAGTCTCTCAGTTTTTGCTTTAAATCCAAAATCTTACTACAAAATTCTATGTGAATCTATGTGGTTACACTGCTGTACTATACTGAATTTAAATTGCAATTTTTACTTTCTCTGGAACTCATCTGGACAGATTTCTTCAAGCATCCCTCTAATATCATGGGATGAAGATAGTCTATAAATCTGTCAGGTTTGAAATGCATTTTTAAACCATATTCTTCCCATACTTTTTTTAAATTCATAGCTACAGTATTGAGCAGAATGTCCTAATATTATGTATGTCCTATAGACTCTTCTGTCAGTACAGCCTATTCAACACAAACTGGTATAAAGATAACAAAATTATTAGCAGAAACAGCAATTCCTCAATATAATCGTAATGTCTTGGTTGTGAAACCTTTAATCGTGTAGAATCATGGAGTGCCAGAGAGCCCAGAAAGACACTTGTTCCATTACACTCCCTCAGATTTGGGTCACTATGCCAAAAATGAATACTTCTTCATTTAAATTCTTCTGAAGATTATAACCAGTATAGTTTCATAAGTAAATAGTGTTCAAATATCATGCTTTTATGCTCTTAATTTGACGGAAATTTACAACTGATAAAGGGAACTGTAATGATTTAGCATAATCTAGATATATACTGGCAAAACTCCATTGATCTTAATAGATATACATCACAATCTACCAGAGAGTTATTTGAGCTGCCATGGACAAAGCAAGAACAACAAATATGAAATCTGAATACTCACAAGTAGCATTGGCAGATGCCCAGTCATATAAAAATATAGTTTTCGGTTGCATGTGTTGCCTTCTTCTCACTGAAGGGAAAAAAGTATCAAACAACTAACTATTCCTAGAATAAATATGCACACCCCAAATGATGCAGAACAGCAGCATCTGGATTGTCTGCTGGGGACCCTTGTTGTGCGTTCCAAGGTTCCTCTGTGATCACCTAGACTGGAGACTTGTCTCTAGTGCCACGATTCACAGTGGTAGATCTTCTTACATCAAAACAAGAATAATGTATGGGAAGTTGTGCACAAAGCTAAGCTTCTAGATCAAAAATCAAAGATCAACTTTGGGTTGCCTAATGTGCAGACGGCTGTAGAAACATAAAGCAACAAAAAGTTAAGTTTAGTTTAATTATGTGATGAAATCCCTAGCAAAATGTCATAAGAAGTAATAAAATCTCAAAATCACATGATTTTTTTAAGAGAGAAAAAAAGAGACTTCCACCATTATTTTTGTTAGCAGAGCAGAATGAATCTTTTCAAAATATTTTGTAACCCCTTCTTATTTTCCAATGTGTTTTCTTTTTACATATGACTTTTCTGTCTCTTCTTTCTTCATGCTCAGTCTGAGGTCCCATTCCAAGATAATGGAGGAGATGTATAGGAGAATTTCAGGAGGCTTCATTGACTACTTAAACTTTATCTGTTGATTGATTTTAATTTATAATAAGAAGGAATGAGTCAAACAGATTTTGTCAACCTTGTCAAACTGACAGGCTGCCAAACTGATGCGATATCTCATATGCAGGTGTAGGAAGTCAGAGGCTTGACTGCCTGAAAAAAGGAAAGAAAAACAATTGCCAGGTTACAGTAGCTGACAGGGACAGAAATGGACAGTAACTTTTGTTAGGGGAAAGAAATGAGCTGCAATGTCTCCTTTTACCTTGACTGAGACTTGTTCCAAAGGCCCTGAAGTTTGGCACTATTAGCTAAAATACTTCTAGCAATTATCAGAATGTCAGTATAGCCATTATCACTTTCCTTCAAAATTATGATTTGGGGAGAGAAAAAGGCTGTATTGATAAATTGCTGTGGTTGTAACACAAATTTATTAATAATTCCATTTGTATTTTTTGTTGACTATGTATTAACTGGCAGCATTATAACGTTCCATTTATCCATACTTTTAGCTCTTGAGATGTAAAAAAACCAAAATAAATAAATTTTTTACATCTCAGGAGCTAAAATTATGCAGCTGTATTCTAGCTGTATTCTATATTGGTGTAGAAATGCAGTACTGAATCCTGAATACTATATGTACTACTACATTTATACTTTCCATTTTTTTCAGTCTTTGGAGTTAGCAAATGAGGCACTAAGACAGCCTTTTGCACTTCTTTTACTTCAGCTAGGACATACTGAGAACCACATAGCAAGGTTATCTTATTTTGTTTACTGATGTTTCAGAGGACAAGAATCCTGTGTTTATCCTTGATGCCTGGTATACTGTGTTCCTGATCCAAGTGTACGGGTGACAGTTACAACATGTGGTCTCCCCTTCAGCAAAGGGCATATTCCTGAAATTAAAGCATCCTAATTGTACAACCACCGGTAGTGATTTTTCCAGAAAGAAAAATCTTTGTTAGAAATATAGTTCTATTGGAAATACTCTGTCATACTTACATGGAAAAAACACAGAAAGACGTTCCTTCTGCATAATCTGATGCAGAACAGTAGGGCATGTTTGAAGACATATAAAACAACTTGTCAAAGCTGTCGGTCCACTGTACTTGAAATATATCCCATCTTTGTGAACTTCGTAAACTCAGTCATAACCAATGTTTTGTAGTGGTCCAATCTGTGTATACAGGCTAAGAAAAATGCAACCTTAGAAAATGTTTTGGTTCATAACTGACTATCACATTTTATATTAAAATATGTCACTAATTTTGGAGAATATTTGGAAATATTTGGAAAAATCAGAGATTATAGTATCCCCCAAAATGGTCTATGTTTGTACTAGTGCTTGTACAAATCCTGGTTGTCAGTTAAAACTGAGGGAAGTAGATTACCTGACTGAAGAAGCATGCCAGCTTTTCCAGGGAAAGCTGATAGGAAAGCTGTATATTCTGAAGCGGTATCTCTGAGTACCTGTAGCTTGTTTCAGGGTCTGGTTGGGTGTACTACCTTGAATCAACAGAATTTTGCTGTAGCTGTTTTTATTGGTGATGTATGTTGTAGCGTAGATATTATAATAGCACACAATTACCAGATCAGGAGACTATAGCAGGTCAGGAACTATGCTATCATTATTGGTCTGTCTTGCAGATGTGCATACCATGGGTTTCCTGTTGATGTTAGGCAGAAGAGGAAATGAGGACACATTTAATATTGGTACTGGCATAGTAATGTGATTCTTCATGGGCTGGAAATTTCTAGTACAATTTAACAAACCTTCTGTTAACACTGATTTAAAGTGCAATGTATTCTCAACTTTAATCACAAGTTTATTTGCCTTGTAATATATAAATAACCAGCAGATTTCCTCATTTAGAATTTTGGCTCATTTAACAGGCAGTAATTATATTACATAATTTCCTACATGAGGCTTCTAGTTTTATAAAAAAGTAATTGATTTTATTTCGTATTTGCTTAAGAGACTTTTGTAGTGGGAACATAACTTTAATAATGTAGAAAAGTGTCTTATGTAACAAAAATTTCTTAAGTAACTATGCCTCTGCTATATTGCTGGCATTTTTATGCATGAAAAGCAAATACACATCATAAAAATTTCTGATATCAATCTCTAGGATTTAGAGTTAAATTCGACTTTGTCAGTGAAACTAGCCTCTATAAACTGATGCTGAAAAGCAAATTATTTGCTTGCTTCGTCAAATAAATTTTCTCTTGAAGGCACATAGCCCACGGTGGCAGCCAAGCCAGAGCTTGTGGCCAAAATGAGAAAGAGTGCCCCGAAAGCACTGCAAAAAAACTCTCCACTGAGTAAATAGGCATCTTTCTTCCTTTTGGAAGCTGTCAGTGAAATTCATGCTGTTATATTGCTTCCGGGTATCAGGCTTAAGCACATGCTGTTGTGAGCAAAGCACGTATCGTTCAAAGGCAAGAAAGGGGAGGAAGTAAAGGTTATAAAGCATGAAGAACAGTAACACAGAAGAGAAGTTTTTATAAAAGGAGTGGGAAATAGGTAGGAATGTTTATGGGATTGGGATGAAATATGTCAGCTGGTAGTCAGGTCATGAGTTTATACTAAAGGCTGTGGAGCTATTTTGTTTGTTTCCACTCCTTGCACTTAAATGCGTAAAGCTGTAATGCAGTGTCTCTGGCATGACTAGACTTCAGAGCAGAGTTCCATAACCCCAGGAGGAGGCTAAAGAAAATGTATCACTGATGACTGATGAATGCCCATACCCTGGAGAGATGTGGCCAGGATGGTGAGCCTGTCTGATCACTGGGGACGAGGCCCCTCTCTGACCTCTGCACGTCACTGCATGTCTAGATCCCACTGGGGATTCTGACTTGCAGCACTGTTTCTGGGAGGGGAGAGCAATGCTCTGGGGAGATCATATTCATATTTTTATCTCTTTCTCAATATATTACAAAATAAATCACTTAAAAGAAGAAAGCATTATCAGTGCCTTTATTTAATTGCAAGAGATTTGTTGAAGCTGGTTTTTTCCTATTTTAGATCCTGATTGGGATTATGGTGGGGTATTGAGGATATCGTAGGCCAAAGGTCATGTGTGTGTATGATGTGGGTGTATGAACAAATTGCATCTAAAGGGGAAAACGTTTTAAAAAATTATTTGCTTATATCAACCATTCCAGGGTTGAAGGCTTCACCTATCAACCTGCAATTGTGTATGCAGACAGGTGTAGCATTTAGGGAATAAATTATATTCCTGTGTGCATTAACTCTAAAACTAGTTATGTGGCTAAAAATGTATGGTAATAATAGGTTTCACTATCTCAAAATGAAGTTACTTAGATAGTTTCATGTCTACCTGCAGGCTTTGTAAACTGGATTAAAAAAAATCCCTGTTCACCAAACAACATATGTAGCTGTCCTTCCTAGTAATGCACTTTTGATCAGCCAGTATACCATCATGTACCACTGTGCATTTTTGTTTTGCATGACCCATCTTAGCAGTTTGGGATAGAGGAAGCTTTTGCCGTTGGAACAGGATAGAGGGAGAGGATTTACTTTGAATGTGTGCAGACCTATGCTGAAATTATGTTTTGCAGCCCGTGTAAGCTAGAGGATTTTGTGCCTTTGTTTTTTGGCGTTTATTTTCAGTTGAAGTACATGATATGTTAGAGCACTACATGCTTAGCACTCAAAAAATATCAGGAGGAATCTGTTACTTTAAACAGGAGGCAATATGAAATCTCATGCAGAAAGAGACTGAAAACTAAGGAAATGAGAGGTAAATTGCTTTTCTAAGGTCATGCAACTTCTAGTACTACTGGTAGCATCCACACCTGTATCTATCGTAATCCCAGGACCAATCCTGCCTGCTGTTGCTATCATGACATACTCCTTGTTTGTAGAGCAGGGGTGTCAAACTCATGGCCTACAGGGCAAATCTGGCCTTCCACCTTCTTTTATCCATCCTGACACCTTATTTCTATCCAGCAGCAGTGCTGAACTCCTTGCCCCTATACTCCTGCCAGCTCCAGTCACGCGTGCAGCGAGTGTGACATGCGTTACACTGCAGGAGCAGGAGCATCCAGCCATGAATCTAACACCCCTGTTGTAGAGTTTCATGGCAGGCAATTCTAGAATTTTCATTTTCTAGCCTTGTCCTGTCCTATGCTAACTGATTCAGTTATCTCTTGAAATTACAGCCTTGGATGAAGATGGTAAATTAATTCTAGAGTTACCCTTTCCATTTTAATAATAATAACAGGAAAATCTTGTTTTGTTTGCAAAACTGCAGTCAGTGGAAAATTCTACAGCTAGGAGTAAATCAGACCAACAACTACTATTGTCAAAAAATATTTAAGGAGATTACAGCTGGACATTATGCTAGTTTCAGATGCAATGTGATGATATTTTATCAAAATTGAAGTGCAGCAAGGTCAGAGATGTGACTAGTTTTTTCCTTTTTTATGATCTCGAATAGTCTTAGTTGGTAACTTACAGGACAGTGTTTTACTTAGGCTTCAGCTACTTTCATCTCTCTTTCCTTGAGATGCTGTAAATGCCGAGTCTGTTGACATATCCATAATTAAAATTAATTATTTCTAAGAAAGTAAACGGAAATAATACACAGGCCTTTAGAATGCCTGTGCTACCACAGCTGAACAAAAATATTATAGCAGGAGGCTAGGCCTGCAAAATAAAATTCTCCCAAGGGTTTCTTGCTTTATTCACAGCTTGAGTGACCTAGAAATAACATATTACGGTGTAGAATCACAGCTGTATTATTCCCCATGTGGTTTTACCCATATTTCAAACTAAATTAAAGGAACTATTCTACATGTAGTTTTATGAATCTGTTTTCTAGCTCATCTTTCTATCTCCCCTGATTTCTGCTTTACAATCTGCACTCTATTTTTCTTTGTTTATTTAAGGAAATAATTCTTTATTCACTGCATGTCTGCTTTGGTACTGAATATCGACATTTCCCTGTAAATCCAAATCAGAAAGGCACTCTTCCATGCACATCCTCTCCTACAGTTATGTTTCCAGAGAAGATTTGTGTAAGATCCAGACAAGAGTTCAGTATTTTCCTCACCTCTGAGCAGTAACTGAAGCCAGTAGCTTGAAATATATGAAGAATATTTCAAAAGACTGTTGGTTTTTATTTTAGCATTGACTAGTTTTTTCTGGCCAGATATGTTTTCTGCTGTTTTGATCCTTAGAGTTGTTTGACTTACTGTCAAGGACACAGTGAGATGACGCTATGTACCCCTTTGTTAAATTTCAAAATTATTGTATAGGAAATTAATCTCATGTAGATTTTTGTGCTAGTCAGTTCTTTATGATTTATTTACTGCTACAGTGTTAATGGTAGATAGAAAGAAGTATGTGTTTGTTTGTATGTCTTGGGCTTGGCTGGAATAATTTGTTTCAGCTTCTCCGGCCTGCCAATAAGGTGGGATGTACACAAGAGGCTATGAGGGGACATAGCCAGGACAAAATTTGTCACAGGGGTATTTGATACCACATGATGTCAGGCTTATTATATAAACTTGGAGAACTGGCTGAGGATGAGGGAGTGGGAATTGCTGCTCAGGTACAGGCTGGGCATAGGTTTCTAGGTAGTAAGCAATTAAACTGTGCATTACTTGCTTTGTGTGTGTTTTTTATTATTATTGTTGTTATTATTTTTCTCTTCCTTTACTATCCTCTTAAACTGTCTATGTTCAGTCCATGAGTTTTACCTTCTTCTTTCTCAGTCTCCTCCCCATCCAACCAGGGGTGAAAGGAGTGATGAGCAGCTGTGTTGTACTTAGTTGCTGACTGGGTGTAAACCATGACGGTGCAAATTATTGTTCACTGGATTGTTTTTGGCAATGTAGCCTCTTTTTTTTTCCAATTGACAATATAATGCTCATCAGTGTCAGGAATTGTATGTGTGGTGGCAGCATCTTCTGGAACATGAGTTGACATATTTGGTTGCGGGTCAGTATATGAAGGGTAGTCGTTCATTGTTAGGAACTGGCAAGGCTGTGTCATGTTGCGACAACATTCTCATTCCTACTACGGTGTTTGCTTTATTGTCAACATGTGTAGCTAATGAAAAAAAATATTTTTTTTCAGAAGTCCAGAGTTAAGAAACAATTATTAAGAACTTTTAAAGTTTCTGCAGTGCTCACATCTTTCCTCTCAACACTATTTGTGTGTTTGTGTTTACTTCCTCTAAAAAGAGCTTGTAAGAGTTTAAAAAAGATCCTTAAAGGGGAACAGTGTAGACTTCTCCCCAAGACAGAAAAAAAAATTCAGTTTCTGTCAAAATGCAAATCATGCTTCTACAGAAGAGAGAGAGGCAGGTTTTGGCAAGACTGGTGGGGAAAGTGTAGAAGTTTTTCAGGTTCTGCACATTAATGTCTGTTTGAAGGGGTTGGCAAAATATAAGAAAATAATCAGACTTGGAGGATAATGTGCAGTATAGCTGTTCATGTGCTATGGACTTTGTATACCATATCAGCCCTCCTTCCTTTCAATTTATTTCCATTGCTATCTCCAGTGTTCAAAGTGGTTCTTTTTGGGTAGAGGCAGAAAACATGATTGCATTCCCCCCACCCCAAAACCAGCTGCTTCTTGCACCAGAATGAGGCAGTAGCTAGTAGTATCTCTGTTTAAATAATCAACACTAAGCATGTACATTTGTTCCTCATGGAGATAAATGAAATACATTACCCCATTTACTGCTAGTATTCCACATTCATCCCTTATTTGTTTTAGTTTATAATCTGAATTGCTGAAATTTAGGAGGAAGACACAGAGAGAGAGAGAGAGAGAGAGAGAGAGAATGAAGATGAGACTGGAGAGTGGAACAGTAGTAATTTCTTGTAAAATGCCTGTATAGCATATATTAACTGCATCAAAACTTGGCCTATGTAAGGCTGAAACATGAGTGGAGACCCTATATGGCTGAGATACCATTAAGTTTGTCATTTCTAGCACTGCCTGGAGTCAGGATTAGTTTGTGACATGGCACTCTGATTACATTGGTGTGGGTTATAGGAGAAGAGGAGCAGTTAGAAAAAAACGGAAGAAGTGGATTGCAGGCTGTTAGGGCACAACAAATTCATCAACTTTTTCTTCAGGTGCTTAGTGTGAAATTTCCTGGAACCAACTCATTGTACTGATGTATGTGGAAATAAGGGAGATAGTACACAACTTTTCAGAGACAGACTTTCAGTCTTGTGAAATTCTTTCTACCAGGCCTCTCTAATTTATGTTAACTTGGTTACTCTGTGTTATGACTCTAGAGGACAGAATTGTAGGTTTTCCACTTTGAAACAAGAATCCACAAGCACCTTCACCATACCCTTGCTGTTTAGTTAACTGAAAATGTTTCAGTTGGTGGTTGTTTTCTGTGGCAGAAATGTACTCAGCAGTTTGAAAAAGTTTTTGCATGCCATTAAACAAACTGAGCTCATCTGTTCTAGCCTCTTTCCCTGTAATCATAGTTAGTTTCTATTAGTCTGCTTTCCTTCCTGAGTAGATTAGGAGTTTATTCCATAGGTTGTCTTTAAATAGAGTTTTGCTTCACTTAAAAATGCATTAGAAAAACTGCTATCAAAAGCAACCACATCACCTTATCCTTTCATAACTTCTCCATGTAAGCTGAATCACATTCCTTCACAATCCAGGACATTCCATACAGGTTTAGATTCACTCAGCCTGTGTATTATATTGGATCTAGGTCTTCATTTGTGGGCAGATACAAAGAATTAATTTTTCCTTCTGTTCACAAATGTTTAAACGTGCATCCTAAACACATGCAGTTTGGACTGCTTTATAAGGATAGACATTTGATTTGAAGACACTGGTGACTAGACAAAGAGAATCTGAATCTTTGAAAGCTGGATTTCTTACATTACTTTCACTATTGCAGTGTTTCTGTGTTTTATGTAGGATGTTACAACCAAGCAGAAAACCTGGAGGAGACAGATCATGTTGTAGAGACTTCAAGCAAACTTGAGAAACACAGTAATAATATTTATAGATGCTAGTAAGAACTCTTTCAATAGAGTCACACAGTGGATTATAAGACTATGTTAAGTATTCTCAACTTACTAAATTCAAATGCAATGAAATATTTCCTGTTTAAACACATGGTTTACAGAGGAACGTGCTATATGATACAGAAACAAATATTAGATCTCAGCTTTATAATATTCAGAAAGCAAACCTCACTTATATTAGAAATAATATACCAAAATATAGCAAAGACTGCATAAATGTAGAATTTACACATTAAGTTGGTTGTTTGCAATATAAGAAGATAATATATTAAAAAAAACACTCCACACAATGACAGTTTCAAGACTTAAAGCGGGGTGCCAACAAGGAATTCAATAGGATATCTTCAACAATGTCACTTGGCTTAAAAAAAAATGTTGTAACACAAATATTCCAGTTTTTCTTCTCAGTGGCAGAGCAATCCCAAAATCTTGTAAGATACCATAGTCCCAAAAGGCACAAAATGGCTGATGAAGAAGAACTGAAGGCATGCCCTTTTTGATAAGACAAGCAAAAGATTTAACCATCAGAAAAGCATATTAAATACCATCTGAAATGAAACACAAACAAGTTTTGAAGTTGAATAACAGCTGTGCTTATTGAGAAGACTCGAGTATTTAGAGACTTTCCAGCAGAACTCAGTCATGCTCATTTTAATCCAAAAGAAGCTTTGAAACCAAGAAGAGAAATGTTTGATCCAGTTTACTCCATTTTAAAAGTAGTGAATGAAGTAAATGAGCCTCTTTCACGAACATGTGAGTCAGTGAAAATGCAAAGTAGCTGGATCCTCTTGTTCTCTTAGAGTGTATCCTGTGCATGCCATATATTTATTGGCTTTATAAGAGCTTGGTGTTTGTGCCATTTTAAGCTCAGGGAATATTGCTGTTACTTAGCTAATAAAACATTTAAAAACTTAGGTACTCTGATTGGTTACAATCTTGGTGATTTTCTTTGCAGGACAATCAAGATGTCTGCAGGTCAGGCACGGCAACACAAATTCCTCTTAAAAACACAGACATCATTCTGAATTTGTTTTCTCTGTCCTCTGTATTTTGATTATAAAAGGGCATGAAGAACAAGCAGGACTAGATTTATGCAGGGCTTTAATGATCCTATTTTTTTCTCGGCCCTGCTTCCTGGTGCAATAGGTGTACCTGATAATGTGTCAGCAGAGTAGCTGTGTAGCCTCTCTCATCTGTGTGAAATGTGTTGTCATACCTTTTCTAATTTTTAACCTTGCATCTTTTTTTTTCAAAAATATTCCTTGATTTATACATAGAACTAGAACTATAGTTTTTAAGAAGAAAGGGTTTGGAGCATGTTGCGACTCTCAGATATTCTCAAAATATTTCATAATGGATGTCTGATGCTTACACAGCAGTAAAATCAATGTGCAGAAGAGTAATAAATTCGTTCTGTGGAACAAGATCTTTTGCATGCATTCACTTGTATATGAGGCTGCCTGCTTTTTGTGTTGGGCTGGAGTGAGAACAGTGCACAGCACATGTAGTTCTATATAAATGTCATGACCTTTGCTGCCTTTTGAAATGTTCTGCTGTAAAGATTTAATCAAAAGATTAAAGAAACCACTGGGCCACTTCAAACTGATACAGCACAGTTTATAAGCAGGAAATACTGTAACAGTGGCAGCATTGTTAAACACTTACTTTGCGTCTCTCTTTACAGAGGAATATAGAGGAGTTCAATTCAAGCTAGAGATCACTTTACAAGTAATGACAGAGAATTAATTAGCTCATGTGCAGATTAGAGAATTGCTTCTTAAAAGCTTAGATGCACTTAATGTAGACAAAGCTTGCTGCCTTGATGACATGAATCTGTAAGTCTTAGACAAGCAACGAAATAAGTAAGGCAGAAGCTTTTTCTCTTGCTTTGGGCTTTGGTTTAAGGGTTTGGAAAGCTGAGAAACAGTTCTCATTATTTTAGTTTTTTGAAAAGAAAGGAAAATATAATAAGAATTAAATTCAGGGTGATTTGTTTTATTTTGAGGGAGTCTAGGGTACTATCTTAAGGAATGCAAAGAATGGATAGAAAATAAGAAGTGGAAATAACTCTGTGGAAATATCAAAGTGGAAATATCAAAAATCATCGAGAGAAGTTTAACTTAAAAACCTGCCATACTATTCTCAATGTGATAAAATATCTGCCAAGTATTTGAACATTGATGATCATAATGGACCGCTGATAAATAAAAGCAAATCTGACTATTCAGATTCCCTATTTAATCTGTGTAAGTAGGTGCCCATCCTCTGTCTGGAATCAGTATGGGCTCATTAAGTGATATGCTAGCCGCTGTTCCTTTTTTTTAGAGGTCATCTTGCTACTCATCATTTGACATTACACTGGCAATGATGGGGAAGAAGTCTAGCAGGCAGCATAACCAGTTTTTAACATTTTCAGAAATTCATTATAATGCAATATTAAGAATCGTAGTCCTGACCTCCTTTGTATCAGAAAAGAGCACATATTTGGATCAGTGGGCATAGCCTTCATCTCCCTGCAGTCACTACAGATTGGCAGCTGGTCTGACAGTCCTACTGGGGATGTGGTACAAAGCTAAGAGCTAACCAGCCCATGTATTTTAAAGGCATTGAGAGACACAGGTGAATGAGTCATGAGGTAAAGCACATTTCTCACTAAATGACCAGATTTTGCATGTCAGCATTCATACCCACTGTTATGTTCTCATTTTAATTTCACTGAAACAATTGCATTCTCAATGTTTTGTTGTGATGCCTTGATGCTTTTCTGAAATTGAGGAGGAAATGACTCATGAATGCTATGAAAGTATGAGTCAGTCTCTTTCCATCCAATATGTGATTTACTTCCAGCTTATTCTGTTCAGTTTCAGATCAGCAGAGAACAAAACAATGCTCCAATTAATAATTTTTCAAAACTTGCAATTTACACAGCACAGGGAGTTTTTTTCTGAAACTGTGACAACACAAGGAGAAGCTATAAGAAAACTGTTCAGCTGTTCTGAATAAACCAGAAGTAAATAGGTTTTCTTTAAGATATAGTAGATCTTGTAAATATACAAGAGTACAAAGAACTCAGTAATAAGTACAAACTTACCATAGTTAACACAAGTGGAGCATTTCACCTACCTCTAGAATATTTTTGTTTTAGATAAATCAGGAAAATATCTCAATGCTGCATCTATGAGTCGATAAAAGGCGACGTATTGGAGTATGTCATCCATTTACTCTAGTCACAAAGCCTAGTGCCAAAAATTACTTGTGATGGATGCTGAAGGAGGAATATATTTTATATTTCCATCACAGTTCTAGGTTTTTTTCTGCATGGAAGTGCCTTGGACAAATCAACACACTGAACCAAAACTAGCAAGACTACTTTTTTGTTAGCTTTCAGCTTTGCTCACTTTTCTTGCACTGTTTCTCTCTCCACATCCTTCCATGGTCAGGTTTACTCATGTGCAGTGCAGGTCACGAGCAGAATGAGTTCACGCTTCCCACATGTCCACATGGCTCTTGCTAGCGTATGCCAGAATAGCTATCTTGAATGATATCATCTGGTAGCTCATGAGATACCTGCTGGAGGTCTCTCATAGTCCTGCAGCTCTGTCTTACCCCTTTGACTGTAGCAGTACATAGTTGTATATTAACTACATGATTCAGGATGCCAAATAAGCCTTCTAAAAAGGAAATGCAATCAATTAGAAATATGTTTTGCTATGTCTTGTCTTTAAGCTTTCCTCTGCTCTGCAACTAGATATCTTAAGATGCCATGCAAATGCAAAAAAACCCCCTCCTGTTGATCCAGCTTCCTTTACCAGATAATATTTATTGAATGCATACAAATTATTTGAATAATATACCAGTACTGAATGCAGTATCTTACTTCTTGACCTTGCAAAAAATGCTGTCTACACAGCCATGTCTTATTAAGGACAAGTTATGCTGTGGTATAAAGGCTAAAAATAAAGGGTAACCCCCTTTATTCTGGGGGGCGGGAGGTGGGTGAGGAGTAGGCTGTTGTTATGTATTTATTCTGTGATTTATGATGTCATTACTAACATAAACTACATCAGTGGAGACAGATCTCTTTTATTATTCTTTTTTGACCTTTTTGCTTCTACAAGCAGGAGGCTGACTGCTTATGTTAAGGCACAACTTAGATCAAGTCACCAATCTGAGTGTCACCAGATCTTACTGACAGAAATGGTCTACAGAAGCATAAATTGTTGAAAATCTACAAACAGATTTTTAGTAATTTTTTTAAACATTATGCCTCAAGTAGAAAACAATAAAGATAAAAGAACATATTTCCAATTTGTTCAACAGTTTTTAAAACAGTAAAAATAACTAGACCAAATTTAGTTACCACTAAGAATAATAAGATTTTGAATTAATTGCCTAGCTTCTTATTGTTACTTTTTATGTACTGGGAAAAAAATAGAAAGTGTCGTGTTGGTACCTACAGTCCATAATTAATATAGTAATACTAAGAAAAACAAAACAAAATCAAATGTACTTTTATACAATATTCACTTAGCTGCATTTTCCATCTGAGCAAGTAATATCACAGCTAGGTAAAGTGGTTTATGCCTCAGCAGAATAAATGAAATGCTGAAATTGCATTCAGAAGGAAAAAGGCATGGGGGCAGGAACACACGCGCAAACACATGCACACATATCATACAAATTACATTATTATCTGAAGGAATTAGACAAAATTGCAAAGCTGTCCTAAAGAACAGCCTCTAATTGGGTTAAGATATTTGATCTACCTTTACCGTCTTTATCATGAGGTAATGTGGATAAAGACCTGTTAAGCCACTGACTTCTGGCTTAAATGCAATCTGTGTTCTAGGAGCAAGCCGAAAACTCCATCTGGCTAGCTGTCAGCAGTGTGGAAGAAGTCAACTATGCTACCAGTGGAAACAGAGCATTGAATTTAAAGAGTTAAGACAGAGGAGAAGGGAGGAAAATACGTGAGTGTTGCAGATTAATAATAGCATCAAGGCACTGACTGAAAATACAAGTATTCTGCCAAATACTTTCAAAGAAATAACGAAAAAATTAAATAAGAGTGTTGTAACAGTCAGACACTGTAGTGACATTCCTATATGAATGAAATAAATATTTTAACCAAATCATTGAAAAAAACCCTTAGTAGCTCAGCGGCTCTGGAAACAACTCTTTTTGTTTGCTGTTTCTGGCAGCCTTTGGAAAGTCAGTGCAGAAAATGCTGAGTTATGGCTGCTATATACAGTACCTTACATTCACACTCCACTGATAAAGGCTCTGATGCTGAAATGAAAGTCATTAGATGGAAGTTAAGACCTCATCAATGACTTATCTCCACAGGTTTCTTCTGCTTGGGAAAAGGGCTTACAAATTGACAATATTTATGTAGTAAAAAATTAAACTTCTGTTACTTAAACTAGACAAAGCAGAATTAAGAAATACTGCTATATGCTGAGGTGGAGATAAAGGAGAAGTGTGGGGATATGTAGAATGTCTGTGGTTTTCCAGTTTTAAGAATTTGGAACAGATGTTGCTGCAAGGCTGTTGTAAGCATCACCAGTCCTCAAACCACCCACAGCAACCCAACATTCCCAGGAGGTGGCAGAATCCCAGGCTCATGAATAATCACATTCCTACAACAGAACAACCTAGCAAACACAAACAGCCCCGTGCTTGCCCAGACAATTGTGTGAGTGGATTTGTGGGGTTTTTGGGGAGAATAAGCCACAGAAACGAGCCACGGGAAGGCAGAATTAATTAGAATGGGGGGAACCTAATAATGTGTCCACTTCTGTAGAAATGAAACTTTCACAGTTCTGAAATGTTTTTTGGTAAGCAATGCCACAATTTGCAATATGGTGCACTTAGCCAACACTTTAAGGTTGTGTTGTTTTCTGGTAAAGGCACTGGACTAACTTTCCATTCATAGCTTTATTAAAGACTTCCTGTGTGACCCTGAGCCGGAATTTTATTTCTCTATTAAGACTTGTCCTACATATTCCCGGGGTATACTTTCCATTTCTAATATCAGAAGCAGAGCTTCGTGAAAGGCAATGTAAATTCAGTGGTCAACAATTTATATTGAACCAGAATATTACATGGGTGATTTTATAAAAAAAAAAGGAAGGGCGGGGGTGGGGGGGAGAAACCATCACTATTTTTTTGTTTGAAATAAGGAAAGTTTTGATAAGAAATGCTTTCCAAATTTATGGAAATGCTCCTTTCTGTTGCATTTGGTTTTTTGGTTTTTTTTTTTTTGGTCGGGGAAGAGAAGCTGCTTGTCTGCATTCAGCTAACCTGCCTAGTTTAGTTCCTACTTACTCTTTTTCATTTCAGTTCAATGTGAAAAATAGCAGAGAAAACTGCTGCTGTGTGTAATCTGTACACTGCAGTTGCTATACAAGTTATTGCTTCATATTATAGAACTCACTTGAACTCATTTAGCCATATGAGACAAATTTTTAAAATGCCAAATCTTTAATACAGGATCATCCTTGGAGGCAGAGGGGGAGATGTTTGTGCTGCTGTGCTAGTCTTATCAGCCTGGGAAGAGGAATATATCTGACATCTCATTTAGACTGATAAATATGATGCTAACAAGAAAAAGAATTCTATAAGGAAGCACAATCAGAAATGCTGCAGGGAATAGGCTATGCAAGAAGATTAGACAAGTGAAAGTCTGGCATCCAACCATGCCTTTCAGGAGTACAAATTGTCTTCTTATCTATCAGTCTCATTTTTCTCCCTTTTAAATACATATTTTATCACCTACAACTACTGTAAAAGCCACCTGTGTGCAAGGATAATCACAGCAGTCCCAGGCTCTACAGCACAAATCACACTGGATTTCTTGAGGTAGATCTGCAAATAAAAGAGGGCAATGCTTGTGTTTCTCCTTCCTGGTATTTACAAAAAACAACAGCACACGTATGAACAGCTAATGTTTGGAAGAGAAAATCCCTTGGCTGATGGTGGGATTGGAAACTAAAGAAGCAGGAAAACTACGAAGTGTAAACAAACTGAGCTTCAGTGGCATTAGTTTGGTAATTTGGCCCAACAGAAGACATTGTACAGATTTCTAGTAGCAGATCTCTGCTTAGGTGCATATGCTAAGATTTCCATTATCCACATTTTCCAGGGTCAGCAATTTCAGGTAGAAATTTGCTTTTGATAGTTTCAGTTCAGAATAGTATTTTTGTTAGTTGGAAGTTAGACAATGCCAACACCAACACTAAGCAACCAATCATGGTTCAAATTATATGCAAGTATTGATAGTAGGAAGAACTTTGACAGTATCTTTCTCTGTCCTAAATAATAATTGTTTTGCAAAGATTAAGAGCAACATTTTCAAGAGCTTATTTGAATGTAAATAAACAAGTAGCCAGTCAGCTGGGTATACAAACAGGGATTTTTAAAGCATGTACACTTCAATTGCAGAAGTGCTTATGCTTGTGTATTCAATCTCAAGGAAGTGTGAGATGAGGATGGGGCATAGAGGCAGGTTAATTTATGTTTTTATGTCTGTTCTCCCAATTGTCAAAGGTATGTCGTTAAGCTTGTTAAAGCTTCTTTTTCTTTTTCCTATGTGTGGCACAGAACCCTAAGTAAAGAAGGCAGAGGTGTTTCCCGCCACCCCTCATATCTATTCCTCTGCATAATGATTTTAATGGCAGATTTATAGCCTTCTCAGTCAGCTCCACTAAATGCTTTGGAGTCTGGATAACGTGGCTGGGTGGCTTACTTCTTGTCTGGAGCTGAAATGTGTTGTCTAGCAACAGACAGGTCTCTTTGCCACGCTAGAAGAAATACGATGCTTATTTCACCTGTTGCCTGTTCTCCATTTTTCTACCTGCCAAAAAGAAAAAGAATTGGATAAGTGTAGGGAATTTTAGTGGAGAGTGCTTTATGTATTGAATCACAGACACTGATGCAAGAATTTAACTGTGTTGAGACTACACACTTATGCAGTAACGATGTAGTTCAATGTGAATGAAATGCTTTTTTACCAGAAGACAAAAAGTACTCTGTGACAGAATTTAAACAATACCCTTTTCCTCCTATAACTGGGGTTTCTTTTCAGGAGTCGTACAAGTTTTGGTGCTAGTTATCCAAGGTAAGAACATTGAGACCATGCAATTATCTAAGCAACAACTTGAGATGGCAACTAGACAGGCAACAGAAACTGTCTCCATACAGTGAATACGACCCCACACACACCTCCACATACATACTTCTTCAGATTTTAAAGCACAATTAGAATATTACAAATGTTGCTGTGTTCTGAGAAACTCCATTTTACACGATTGTTAAGGAGCTATCTTTAAAAATATAGTTATAAATTACTACAGTATACTTTGCAACAGTCCTTTCTGTTTGACAAAATAGTATTATTTTATGTCCACACCAGACAAAAATGGCTGTCTACATTACTGAGTGCAGCATAAGGAGAAGTGTGATGAGAATTCTGCTCTCTGAAGCAGTGGTAACAGTAACCACAATTCAATGCTTCCTCAGGCCAGCAACTGAAATAAATGAGCATTGAAATGTAATACCTAATGGACACTTGTCAGTAAAACACTGTGCAAGCCAGTGTGACTGCTAATCCTTTCTCAAGCCTAGCATAGCAGTGAGCGACAAAAGAAAAGGGCTAAGATAGCATTTAAAACGCAATTGCTTCTTAAAATCTAAATTATCAATAAAAAATCCACTGGTTTCAGGATTTTTTTTCCAAATAAAAATAAAATCTTCCTATCTTGGAACTCAGTGCAGAGATTTTTAGGCTTCTATCCAGGAAATTAGTTGTTACATGAAATTTAAAGGCAAATTCAATGCTTAAATGCTTCACAGGACTGTGTACTTAAAATTTATCATTTTAATTAAATCTCTAAGCTCATTGTTTCAAATACAGATGAATTTCAGTTCTATGCATTTATAGTACAATTAATAATTTTTGACAGCCTATCTTTTTATCATTACAGTGGCTCTGCTTCATAAATCCCATATGTTGCAGTTGCTGCCTAATCTGGTAAGACTTTAAGTATTACTTAGATAAGAACAATTCTATCCTTGCTTGCAACTATGTAACTCTAAATTGGTTTTGTTTACTTTGATAATCTTTAAATGCTAATTTCCAAATCTTTTCTAAGCACGGCTGCTGCCCTGACAAATACAGTAGCATGACTAGTCTGTTTATATAAACTCCCATGATGACAGTCAAAAATTAACCATGTAAAAAAAGGCCAAGCAAGATTTTAAAACATCAGTTCTAGACTTGATTTAATGAATTTTAGTGAAGTAGGCAGCTTCAGAAGCCTGTATATTCATTGCAAATATCCTTGGACTTTAATGGTAGCTTCCATCACAAATACATGCCAGGAGCACACCAAGCTATTATAAAAGGGTATATTTGTGCAAGTGCTCTTCCAGCTTTAATTGCTCTGAGTTTTGCCCTGGGTTACTTTTCTTTTCAGAATCTAAATTAAACTTAAAATAAGGCAGACCTATGCATATGGCCAATATTTGAATTGTCTGTTTCCCTACGCCCTGCTCAAGAGAGTCAGGTCAGCCTGGGAACTTGAAGCCTGAAGCTTGATAAAAGGGTAACTAGAGGTATATACCTAAAAGCAGCTGCTATTTTGCACAGAACTAAAACCTAAAACATTGACCATCGATTTCTTTGAAATTCTCTGTTTCTATCCACAATGTTTATGCTGTAACACAATGGTGTCATAAGGAGAAAGACAATATCTTGACTAAATAAGATAAGGTAAATACCTAGCATCCATCCATGGGAAGTGGCAAAGTGCCCACTGACGTAACATTCAGTTTGCACAGCTAACTCCCACAGACAGCAAATGGGAAACATATGCATTTTTATGGAGATTCTGGCTAAAACTCAATCAAAAAGAGTAAGCCTTAAAATAAATAGGCAGAGATAAATTAAACATAAGAAAATAAACTGTTTCTGTGGCTTAAAAATGAATTAATTCAAAAGCCAAGAACAATCTGACAACCAATTTCATGCTCATAGGCAAATGCTAGTAAAGTAAGGTGTTTTATAAGGATTTCCAGTAGAGGAACTTTTATATACCTTAAGGACTTTGTAAGATATTATTTATCCCCATTTCACAGATAATGGAATTGAAGGTCGTTAAACTGCCTGTGCCAGAACAAGTAGGATTAAAATAGCATTCTTATAATCCTTTTTCTCCAGTGTTACTGTACTAGCTGTCCATATGTCTAGCTTGCAAAGTCTGGCCAGAACTAAGATATTTTGTGTCTTAGGCATTACTGAAAATTTGTTAAGTTTCTATGTTGAATTCCCTATATTATTTATTTAAGGCAATTCATGTCATGAGTCTATTACCATGCTAGCTATTGCAATCACCCATCTGACATATAAGAATAATGATCCTGCTACATATTCATCACATTTCACTGAGCACTCTGGAATTCAGATGCACTTCAGGAGTAGATTAGGAGGCAAGAGGTATCTGAGAACAGAGGTCTCTGAAGCAATATCCTGCCCTAAGTTTTTTTACAGGAGCAGTGAAGGGTAAGGAAAGGATAAACCATTCACCAGTGCATTCTGAGTGTCCTTTTCCCTCCTTTGCAACTCACTGCAGTGGTTCAGAGGAAGGGATAGAGTCATATCCCTCATGAAGGACAGAACAGGTCCCCTTTTTGCATTTGAAAGTCTAGTTACTACATGAAGGAATGGTTACAAAATTTCTGGCAGCTGCACCAGTTAAGCTGAAACTCCTTCCTGCCCTTTTTCAGTCAATTCCAGTACAAAAGAGGAAGTACTTTCTAATATACCCTTTCGTCTTTTCCTTTGGCCTGAAGGTTAAGCATCTGTTGAAATGAAGATGTAACTGGTAGATACTTATGTTGCAAAGCAAACAGAAAAAAATATTACACAAGTTTAAGCTCTCTGGGAAAATGCTGAAGCAGTTGTGAGTTATGGTCTGATACTCCGAAGCCACAGTATATATTGCATCTCAAAAGCCTGTGAAAAATAATTCCATTTCTTCTCATGCAGTTCTTTATTAATGACCGTAATTGTTCATTAACCTTCTGTTGCGCTAGTGACTTTCTCAAGGGCTCTTGACTGAGAATTACAACAGATGGCAAGAAGATGCCCACCTGCACTCTAAGATAACGTAATATAAGTAACGTAATATATCGCTTATATAAAGAGTCCTTTCCAAACAAATGGAAATAAGCTATAGTTATTTGTGAACCCTTTTTGAGTGCCTGCTCTGCATCTTTTAGTAGCTGAAAATTATTGCCATACAAATTATTTCCTTCCCTGTCTATGTTGATATGGCAGCAAGCAAGGTGATCAAAGGTCAGGAGTAATTCTGGGCTAATGTCATCACTTCAGATTGGGTGTTTTATTCATAAATCTGATTTTATGTGTTAAGGAAAGGCATCCATCATAAATGCTATTGTTGTTTGCTGGAAAAGCCTTTTGAAGTTCAGAATAAATTTATTGCAGAGAAAGTGGTTCTAGTGGATAATTTGGATAATTTGCCATGATATTTTCTTCAAATGTCAGAATATTCATATATATATGTGCTAATCTCTATTATAGTAATTAATTCTTGAAAAAAGTAGTACAGATATAGGTAATTAATTTTCATGAATGATTTTTCACTTGATCCACTTGATCCTTACTGACATGACCACATTTACTTACACACGTGTAAGAATGGTGGAAAACAACAGAGGTATTCTCAGAGTAATGGGAACACAACTATTTGGCACTTACATGGATCTTTCTTTTCTTCGAAGAGAGGGAGAACTCTTAGAATTATCAAATCACAGAACATCCTGAGCTGGAAAGCACTCCTGAGAATCATCAAGTCCAATTCCTGACTCCACTCAGGGCAACCTAGTAATTAAATCCTGTGTTGTCCAATGTTGTCCAAATGCTTCTTGAACTCCAACAGGCTTAGGGCCATGGTCACTTCCCTGGAGAGCTTGCTTGAGTCATGACCACTTCCTTGAAGAGTTTGTTCCAGTGCTTGATCACCCACTTTGTGAAGAACTTTTTCCCAAATATCATCTGAATTTCCCCTGATGCAGCTTTAAGTCATTCTCTTGTGTCCTGTCACGAGAGAGAAGAGATTAGCATCTCCCTTTCGACTCACCCTCATGAGGAAGGTGTAGTTAGCAAAGAGTCACTCCTCATTCTCCTCAGCTGTCCCTCATAAGTCATTCCCGGTAGAGGTTTTACCACATTTGTTACCCTCCTTTGGACACATTCTAATATTTTTATATTCTTCTTATGCTGTAGAGCTGAAAACGTCACACACTGATTGTCCCACTATACTCAGTATTGATATGGCCTCATTTGTGCCTCACCAGTGGGGACAAATGCTTTTGACCAGTTAGCTATATTGTGCTTAATGCACCTTAGTTGGCCCTTGTGTAGAAATGTGGTTTTTACCACTTGTGTCCAGTCATCTCAAGAACTGCTGATTATTTTGGGGGAATAAATCAACTTTATAAGATAACACACCAGACTATGGTTGTGCTCAACTTCTGTTTCTATGGGCATTGTCCTTCAGATAAGTTGAGAGGTTAGTATGAAAATATCATTCTTTGACGAATCAGATAGAAAGTGCTTAAGGCCAAATTTTTGTTTGTGTCTGGTGGTGGTGAAGTGTAATGCTGCCAGAAACGTGCTTTGGTGATTCTCTGATCAGTGCTATCCTTCAGAATAAATCCAACCTTTGCAGAAGCCCAGAGACCACTGTGGATGCATGAGCCGTGGGTTCCTCCCCAGGCAATATTTGTCCACTAAAAGGTAGCAAAATGTAGGATTTAGCAAAGTTACCCTATTATATCCTAGCCCAGGTGATTAGTTGAACATGTTGGTGAATTTACAGATAAACCTACCCAAAAAACTTTCTCCTGTTTTCCCTGTTTCTGTTGGTAGTAATTAGAAGGAGGGACTTCAGAATCTAGATATTTAGACTATCTTCTTAGGAATTCCTTGTATAATTCTCCTGGTTGCTCATGAATGTAGTTTCCTCTCTACCTCCACCATTAACAGCATCTCATCTCCAAAACGTTGATGCCAAATTGCAAGGCAGAGAAATGGATGCTTATAATTAGTCATTTGCCATAAATGGCAGGGCTAAATTGTTGAGAAAGGTGAACAAAGAAAGTAACTTCATTTTCTTCAGAGGTCAAGCACAGTATTTTTCTGTACCCAAATGTGACATTCCTAATGGCAGGAATGACTGAGACCTTCTTTAAGGAGGCATAAAATGTAAATCCTCTCAGACTCTGTCTAAGTTAAAATTATTCAGGATAAACATAATAGTGTGTGTAGTTGTATAGGAAAAGGCAACTAAGGTCTCCTGGTTATGACAGGCACCTCCAATACAGGACTTTGTATAAAAAATTATCCCTACATTGTGAAAAGGAGTTTCTACCTGACCGTTTTGAAGACCAGACTTCCAATTTTTTGGGCCATGTTGAGCTAGTCAGTGACACAAAAGAGAAATTTAGAAATTAAAGAGCATCTTTCAGTAACATAGGGCCAAATTCTGCATAGAAAGGGCTCATTTTCTTCTAATATTTCACAAACATAATGAATTCTGTGGTACTTTGTGGACTGATATATAAACTGTTGTCATTACAACAGCCTTTTAAGGAAATTTTAGTTTATGAAATCTAATATAATAATTAGTATATAATTAGTATATAATTAGTATATAAAAATAGTATAATAATCCATGTGTTATGAATTTGTTTAATTTTGTAATTGGCTAGAAGTAATTTCTTATTTGATTTGTTGAGACTTTATTGTGTTTTATACATTTACTTATATATTTAGTTTAGTCAGTAAATCAGTGAAATTTAGTAAACATGTAAATGTGTATTGGCTACTTGGGCTCAGTAGGAAAGATACCTATTCTTCTAGATCTTCCTGTAATTGGTCCAAACCAGCAATATTATTAGATTTTGAACCCACAGTCCAAAACTTCTGAGCCTCTGGGTGCATATCATTTAAAAGCTGATCACTTTCCCTATTAATTCTATTTCTAAAGCATTCTAGAGCTCTCTTTGTTGTTACATCCTATAAACATGACCTGATGCTGTTGGATTTCTTCAGTCACATCCTAAAGGTAGTCCTACTACCTTCATGGAGGTTACTCTTACTTGCTGAGGTGAGCTCATCTGCCTGTTTTTCTTTTGGAGTTAATTTATTCATTAGAAATCCAGGGCATCCACTGAAAAAGTGGGAGATGTTGCAAAAGGAAAGTCGGATTATGGCTTTGGTACGTTACTAAAATCCAATGATGTGATTTGCTGAAAGTAAAGTATTGGAACAAGTTTTTTTTTAAACTTGAAATAGTGTCAGTGGTCCTGTGGCCCAAAGTAATGTGTTTTTATATTACAGACAGAGTAAAGCTTAGCTCTACTAGTAGTACCCTAAAAGAAAAACCCTGCTAAAATTAAACAATCAAAGATGATAGGTGAGGTGTGACTTTATGCAGTAAACAGTGATTGAGGAAAGAAGAGAAAACAGCAGGACTCTGCATGAAGCAAATTAATTCATGCTGGAGTTTCATGCTCCTGAAGAAATTAAATTGCCCACTTCATAGTCAGCATAGCTCCCTGTCATGCCAGTGCTTTTCTTCCTACTTCCTCTCCCTTATTTAGCATAATTTGTTCTATATGAAAGTCCCCTAATCTGTGCTTTGACTATATTTTTTCAAGTATTCTTCTATTTGCATTACTTTGAGGAAATCAGTGTACAGCTATGACCATTCCTTTTTCATGCTGGTGAAAATTTAACTTAGTCTTGGACACTGCTTTCTTTTCTTTCTGCTCTCTTTACTTTCTATAAAAGTGAGATATGAGAGTGTGACACTACTGCGTCTATGAAACACAATAATATTTCATACCTTTTGTGGGATTAGTATTTCACGTATAGGGTACATTACTTGAAGAGTATCAAGATAATCGACTTTTAAGCCAGATACAGAGAACTAAACTTCAATCAAGGACACATCTTCAAAAGTAAAGACACAAATGAACTAATCTAAAGTACTAAACTCTGCTTGTTTTTGAGTAACTTTGAAACTGAAAAATGAGTTCCAGATCTTAATTAGTGACTTGTTAATATGTAACTGTTGTGACTGGAATCATGGAGTATTATTTTACCTTATCCAGCTGAGACTCTAAATCTGGCAATACGACTGTCATCCATTTTTCTGAAATGGTAGCAGCAACTGCATAGAAAATATAAATACCCATTATATGCTGGAAAAGGAGTCTGTGATAAATCAGAGCATTTTGCAAATGGCATCAATATTAGGCTACAAGCTAAAATAAAAGCTTTGTACTGTACACAGTTATTTCAGTTTGCTTTGATATTAGGTATTGTTAAAATAAACCTGTTATACATGCGCTCATTTTCCTTGCATAAATTATGGTAATTATTTGTTATTCATAATCCAAAACGTCTGTTAAACAAGGCAGTATTTTGGCTGACTGGAATATACAAAGCAGATGAGGTGGTTTTGCCAGAACCTCATTTCCGAGAATCAGGCCTGTTTCAGGAAAGCACTTTAGCAAGTGACTTAAGTATAAACACGTGCTTCAATTTGTACTCCTTTGGTTAGGGATCAATTTAAGTTATGTACTTAATGTGTTTTGCTGAGGCTAAAGCTTTGTCTTTTTTGTCTTTTGTCTTTTAACTTCTGTGATGTTTTGAAGGCAGGAACCCACATGCAGCAGAACTGTCAGATATTGTGAGGTCTCCATTATTTCAAATTTTATTTGATACCTTGTAAGAAGAGCTCATCAGATTTATGTCTTTGGATATGAACCCTGGCATAATCTGGCCTTGAGCCCAGACACTAAGCTTCAGCTTAAAACTTGATTCATACCTGACTCTGAACACCTCCTCTGCTTTTTGCTGATAATACAGTATGGAAAGTGAATTATCTTGTAGCCTGGAGAGGTGGTTCATCAATACAAGGATGACATACATTGTAAAGTGTCACTGAAATGTCTGACAGTGAAAAAAGGGAAGTGGTACTTGGTATTTCCATAACTGCATCTATTCCTACCATTATATTTCTTTTAGCATTTTGTTTTTCTGTTTTAAGGCTTAACTTTGTCATTGTAACACATATCTGAAAATATTTAAAACTATCAGTAACATTCTGATTTTAATAGCTAGCTGTAGCTGAAGTTTCTATTCAAATCATTGGTAATATATATTACTCGCTAAAAGCTTCCACAGTGTTTGCGGTTTGTTTGCAAATTAATCACATCAAGCCTTCTTTTCAGGTAAACTATTTTAATTCTTTTTCCTTAACTAGGAGAATCGCCTTCAAGATTTTTTCTTCCTTTTCTACAGAATAATAAAGAAAAAATTTGCATTCTCTTCCCTGCCTTCTACTTATTCTTTTTCTGATGTGTTAACCTGTGCGCAGCTGCAAATTTCTGCCTTCTCATTACTCATGACATGCTGAGTTTGTCGCTCCTTCTATTCTAACAAGCAAAAATCCAAAAAGGCCAGATGATAAGTCTGGTATTTAACACAGTCACAATGAATTGACAACACGAACGGAAGATTTCTAGTCTCAGTTCTTTTTCTAAAGTAAGACACGTGACTCTCTTGTTCACTCACTGTTTCACATTCAAAACTCATGTATAATGGTTTGTAGCTCATGGGCAAAATTATTGACTACATCTTCAAAAAAAATCCCAAACAAACAGCTCCTAATTGTTCTATGGGAAGGACTTCAAGACTTTTTTGATGCTGTCTCATGTTAGCAGAAGCCTTGATTCATATTTAATATACTTGTGGTGCACCTTGTGCAAAAGACACTTCTGGCTATATTAAGGACCTTCTTCACTGGTGTGTCAGCCCAAACACTCTTCTCTGGAAAAAAAGCACCTTTATAATTTCCAAACTTGTTATGCCAGTGAGATTTATAATACTAAATAACTATAGTAGAAAATTTCAAGATCTATACATGAAATGCTGCCTCTCTGTGACAAAGTAATAGACATGGTTTTAGCTTACTTTAGCATTTTTTTCTTTCTTTTGTAGCGTTGTATATGCATGCATACCTAAGTAGAGGAATAGAGTGTCTAAACATATATTGTCAGCTTCATATTGTATATGTCAGGAATATTATGAGTTCGGCTAGCACTACTTCCTCATTTAATTTAACTGTCTGCTGACCTGTTCATACCATTTTTGTCAGCTTTAGCACCCTTTCATAATTTATGTATACAAGAAGAGAAACACATATTAAAAAACAAAATGAGTGACCCCCAAATGTTCTTCAATAAGCCAAGTTTACAATATAAGCAGAACACATTTATTTTCTATACTATTTACAGAAGTTTAGATCAAGAGTATGAGTATTAAATTCTGCAAGGTTCCCCATAATAAATCTTCATTTCAACAATTATAAAGAAATGCATCTTCCATCTCAATGATCCAAAAATGCAATTGAACTTTATCATACCATCAATCTCTGCAGCTTGAACAACAACATCTTGACTTGATTTCCAACAAACATTGGTCAGAAATGCTTTGCATTTTCCTGTAACAATAGTCTATGCCACTAGCTGTTTTTTCTGGCTGACTAAGAAACATTATCATCTGAGACATTTGCTCTCGGTCATGTTTGAAAGCACAATGTTGCATATAGAATGACATGACTGCAAAGGAAGTCTCAGTTGGTGAGGTGTTTTAGTATAAGGGTCACAAAATTTGACACTGGATTTTTGATGCCATCTTCCATGCACATTACTTTCTGTCACAGGAAACATAAAACCCAGGCAAGTCTATTATTGTTTGTTCTTTGACCAAGGCCTATCCTGAGTGATATGCTTTTGTCTCTATAAAGGAGATCTCCAGAAATCTGTACTGATAAAATGCTTTCTTTTATTTTGTTTTGTACGAGCTTATTTTTGAGCATGAATGAATCACCGAATGAATCATCAAAGCTGATATTTAGTCTCTTAGTCATCGGATGGATTCATTCTTTCATTATGCAGAATAAAATACAGAACTATTCCAGGAAACTAGAATAAAAAATACATTCCATTTTAAAATAATTGGCCTTATTTTACAATGGCTTGACTTCATGGATTTAGGCTGGTTTATGTTGAAGAATCTCAAAAAAATCTAACTGCAGAGCATTTTATCAATGTATACTTTGCTGGTTTACTCAGCAGTTCTGAAAAATTGCACAAGATTTGGAGCAAGAGATAGTTAAAAATCTGGTGATTAAATTAGCCAGAAAGGCCCCAAAATCTTCAGAATTCTTTAAGATTAATGTACTTACTGTGACAGAGAATATATTTGACTTAGTATTTCTACATCATTCCTGAAAACTTACAGTAAGAGTAGCTGATGGATGTTTAGTTTCTGAGATGCAATTTTATTAATACATAACCCATATTAATACATAACCCATCTATCCTAATTAAAAGTCATTCCTGCTGTTCTTTGTGCCATCTAACGTTACTATGAGATATTTCATGCCATGGGTGACTGCCATGGCAAATGACAGTCTTGTTCGTAATCTGAAAGTAAAGGAAGAATATCTGTGTTAAATTATTGGTATAGCAAAAAAAATTTAAGACATAGGAATTTGTGAAATTCATAAAGAAAACTGAACTCAATATGCTATTAGGAGAGTTATATGGCAATGTTTGGAGTGTAATTAAAAAATAAAAAGCATTGGCAGACTAGATTTGGGCACAGTAAATCCTGAATGAAATTTCTGGCATGACCCATGTGGAAACAAGGCTTCATATTTGTCAGTTGTTATACCTTTGATGACTGGTCTAGAAAACAAGCAGCAAGATTGGTATTTTTTGCTGAGGTCGCTATAACCGTAAATCTTTTGAATGGCACAGGTTTTCTTCAGGAAAATTTGAAATGGTAATGAAAAAAATTGTTGTATTTAAATATAAATAGAAAACTTTGCTTTTCCTTGGCAAGAAATTAACAGTGATGTTAGCAACTGTGTTTTACTCAGGAATGGCCAGCTATGCTAGTCTCTACTGCACGGCCCTGAGGGCCCGCACAGACTTAACTGTCCCAACTTACCTCCCCTGAGGCTCCCCTCGCTTGCCTGCAGCCCAGGACCTCATCTTAGCCTCCTGGGGCTATCGGCTCCTGCCAGCACCACAACAGGGACCTTCTACAGCTCCCCACAGTCCTGTCCTTATTGTCCATGGACCCATAAAGCCAGGCCCAACCAACGGCCCATGTGCTGGCCCAGCCTCTGCCTGCATCTCGGGAGGTGCCTGATTCCCAGGGCTGGGGCTGCCTCTGGTGCTCTCATCTGCCTTTCTTCTGACTGGGGTGGTGAGAAGGGCCATGGCTATCAGGGAAGGTCCTGGCGTTCCTAGCCCCTCAGCTTAAAGAAAGTACCCTGTTTTTGCAGAGCTCTGACAGATTAAAACAGATACATTGACAGGGTCTGCACTTTAATACATCTTTCATTTTAGTGAAAAATAGGAAAGCCATTTGATAAGATTAAGTTGGAACATTCTGCATTGTCAATTTCCTCTCTGCAGCAGGCCAAAGGTGATGAAGACAGGTGCTTATCTTGTGTGGGCTCTGCTTACTGAAAGCATCTCAATGGTGCGGAGCTCGTCTACAGTTGCCAGGGAAGGAAGACAGTAGTCAAAAGAGGAGGAACTGGGGAGCAGAACAGTGGAAAATGGAACTCATTTTCAATGCTGTTCCTGAAGGAGTTTCTAGAGCAGAGTCAGAGCAGCTACTTCTGAGAAGGGATATTCCACTTCCCCTCTTATATCCCCAGGGGTATCCTACAAATCTTGACCTCTCCCTCAGCAGGAGCATCAAAAGAGATCAGATATTTTCCTGTTCCAGGGAATCTGCTGCCTTACTTTGCTTCTGCACAGAGCTGCCCTGTTTTACTGGTAAAATGTCGCCATTTTCTTGTCTTTTCAATATGTTCCCAAAAGGTCACCAGAGACACATAATATTTCTGTGTGGGCAGCTCTCTTCAAGTTTTGTTAGCTGAAAGCTATAAAAAGACGTAGTTGGCTACTGGCTCGTCCTTGCTGCATACCTAGTGATAAATTATTGAAAGAAATACTCAACGTATTGTACCAGCAGCAGCATGGTAAGAAGACAAAGATGGCCTTTTCTGAAAGACCTTGTTCACACTGTCCATGGAAGAGCCCATAATGTAAACAAAAGTTTGACTGACTTGTAAAAGAAGCAGCGAGCCTCAAATCTACAATGCCTACAACTAGGATAGTACATCATTCTGGGACTGTCATTGCAGGGAGTTGGCGTTACTGTTCTGTTACTGGGCACAGCTCCCAGATTCCTTCATGGGCATTAGGAAGACACTTCTGATAAGCATGGGCTGGCATGTGTATGATCCAATTGGATAAGCGAATCTAGTAACTTTGCAAGATTTATTTTCCACACTTCACTCCTTCCTTCTGCTGTTGAAAATAACTGTGTTTTCTTTTTTAAGGAAACCAAGACACTTACCCAATAAAAGCGGATCAGTAAGAAGGGTGTGAGGGAGAAGCAGGATGGGGCTACTGTGCAATGGAACCAGACACTGAAGGTGGCAGTGAAGGAGGCAGGAGAAGGTGGCAGCAAAGGAGGCAGGAGAATGGAGTACAGCCCCACAGTGCCTGGGGTGGAGGCAGAACAGGGAGCAGTAACAGTAGCCAGAGAAAGACAGTGGTGCTGACACAGATGTGGTGATGAGGTAGGTACCAGCTGAAGCCAGGAAGTCAAGTTGATGGGTCAAGGTTGGGAGTAGGGACGTGCATGGGCCTGGCACAGAAGCACAGGATCTGCACTTTAGCTACAGCCAGGGCCAGAGGTTTGAGGAAGTAGGGACAGTCCCCCAAAAGCTGAGGCTTCTCCCAGCTGCTGCTCATGAAGCTCTTCTCCAAGTGACTTGGAAGCATGCCTATGCCATGTCAGAGCTTGCACACACACAGCTGGGCAAACCCAGAGAAGATATACAGAAAGAAGAGCCTGTTGGTATACTAGGGTCCGACAGTGAGTGGCTAGTGTTTCTTCAAATGTTGTGCTTCAAAAATGACTAGAGTAGTATACAAGGAGTCCACTTATGAATGTCTTAATAAGGTGGTATTGAGAAGGATTACATCACTATTTTCATAAATGTTGGATTGATAAATCCAAGATGGATTTATAAATCCATGAATAAATCCATGATGGTTTTATCAAATGTCTGAACATCCTGTTCAGTCTCACAGACGACAGGAGACTGGGATTGTCAGGAACTGAAAAGAACTATTTGAGGAATACTAAGAAGGGAACCACAAATTAGAAATAAATATGGGTAACATAGCATTTATGTATGAACTAAATGCACTGTGAAGTAGGAAGTTAATTGTATCATAGAATCACAGAACAATTTGGTTTGGAAGGGACTTTAAAGATCATCTAGAGCAAAACCACTTGCCATGGGCAGGAACACTTTCCACTACATAAGGTTGCTCATAAGCCTCATCCAACCCGGTCTTGAACACTTCCAGGAATGGGACATCCACAGCAACCTCTTCAAGTGGCTCACCACCCAGACAGTAAAAATTTTTTTCCCGATATCTAATCTATATCTTCTCTTTTTCAGCTTTAAACCACTACCCCTTGTCCTGTCACCACAGGCCCTGACAAGGAGCCACTCCCCAGCTTTCCTATAGGCCTGGAAGACTGCTATAAATTCTTCCCAGACCCTTATCTTCTCCAGGCTAAGCAACCCCAGCTCTCTCAGCCTGTCCTTGTAGGCAAGGTTCTCCTGCCCTCTCATTATCTTCGTGGTCCTCTTCTTAATTCACTCTAACAAATCCATGTCCTTCCTGTGCTAAGGACTCCAGAACTGAACATCGTACTCCAGGTGAGGTCTCACAAGAGCAGAGGGTCAGAGTCACCTCCCTCAATCTGCCGCACACACTTCTTTTGATGCAGCCCTGGATAAGGTTGGCCTTCTGGGCTTCAAGTGCACATTGCCAGCTAATGTTGACCTTCTCATCCACCAGTACCTCCAAGTTCCTCTCTTCAGTCCTACTCTCAATCCATTTTCTGCTCAGCCTGTATTTATGCTTGGGATTGCTCCAACCCGGGTGCAGGACCTTGCATTTGGTCTTGTTGAACTTTGTGATGTTAGCATATGTGCACCTCTCAAGCCTGCCAAGGTCCCTCTGGGTGACATCCCTTCCCTCCAGTGTGTCAATCATGCCATACAGCTTGGTGTTGTTGGCAAACTTTTTGAGGGTGCACTCAGTCCAAGTGTCTGTGTCTGTGACAAAGATGTTAAACAATACTGACCCTTATGGAAGACCACTCATCACTTGTCTCCACTTGGACATTGAGTCATTGACCATAACCCTTTGAGTGCGATCATACAGCCAATTCCTTATCCACCGAGTGGTCCATGTGTCAAATCCACGCCTTTCCAATTTAGAGACAAGAATGACATGTGGGACAGTGTCAAATGCTTTGCATAAGTCCAGGTAGATGATATCAGTTACGCTTCCCTTCACCAAAGCTGTAAACCTGTTGTAGAAGGCAACCAAATTCACCAGGCAGGATCACCTCCTTATTTTCCATGTTCTTGAGCACATAAAATGATAAATTATTTTTCATACCCCTCTTAGGTTAGACCTATCTCCAATTTGTTCTTTTACAAAAACAGATACAGTTTTGTCAGAGTGACTGACAACTGATGTGATCGTTTTAAAGGACAGCCACTTAAAGGATGGTGTCATGTTGTGGGAGGGATTCTGTCCACCAACTCAAAAGCAGCATCTTCTGCTCCATATACTCACAAACAGTGATTTTTCACGGTATAAATTGTGGTAGTGGTTGCATTTTGTGTCTACCTTTCCTGTATCCTTTTATTGAAAAGTTTGACTGGTAGATACTAAAATGCTTTCCCTTCCATTTAGTTTATACCCATGACTTGAAACTTTCAGTGTAGGTACAAAAAATTATTCTGCATTTAGAGTACATGATCCTATTCAAGACAAAAACTTTAATAGGTGTAAGCAGAGCATATTCATTCTAGAACCCAGCAATTTTATAACTTGTTAAAGAACCTTCTGAGAAATAGTTATGCATAATCAGGCTTCCAAATGCTTTAAATATAACAAATATCCAAAGCACAGCCAGCTGTATGCATAGGCATTATTATGTGTATGGAATGATGCATACTGCAGAGACAACTTAATCAAATGTTTATAGCAGACTCATTAAGAAATTCCACTCTAAAAAAAAATATCCTTAAAGAATTTTTGTTAATTAGCTACTTGATCTTTTTATTTGCTGGTCTTGAGGTCACTATTTAAATCTTAGAGAAATTTTAAACTGTAATAATAAACTTGGTGTCTTAATAGTTATGTTCTTTAGAAGCTATAAGTAAGCTGTCTGCTTAACATAAATACTTTGCATGTAGATCTGTGTGATGTTTCACTAGTATGTAATTTTAATGATGAATAGCTTCTTTGCAGGGAATTCAGTCAGTCACTGGATGTTTAAATTTTCAGTGTCTGTTCTCATGGCAACAGGAATTGACTCTGCTACCCACTGTGCTCAGTAAATTAATTTAAAGTCATAGTATCTTGAAACATTTCATTGCCTATAAAAAAACCTTGCTTTTCCTTAAATTTATTGCAGTAAAAAATAGCTATACTTGAAATAGCATTAGAAATGCTAGTTTTACTTGCAGAATTCAATAGATTGAACTGAGTAAATAATGTATGTATGGAAAATGTTTCCTCCGTTTCTTGTGGAACTACACTGTTCAAATAATATAATCGATAGATTTTAATCATTCTTTGCTTGGAATTTTTAGTCTTTCAGGTTACACTTTCACTGCTTTCAAGTCTGCATGCTAGACTGACCAAGGGAAATGTTAGAATTCATGATTTCCTCAGATTTCCTGGTTCTCTTGCAGTTTTGACATGCTTCCATGTCTTATGTGTAATTTATTTTATTAACATTTAGCAAAAATTCTGTAAAGCATAGCTATGCATATATTTAAAGGAAACAGTGTGTGTGTCATGTGAGAACCCTTGGCATCCTCATGTTTCTAAGGAGGATTAAGAACAGATGTTAAAAGCCTGTAGTAAGAAAGGGAAGATGGTTCCAGCAGGCATAACAAAATTTTTTTGTCTTGATCTTTGTAAAATCAGCCACTTACAGCTTGATCTATCCTCTTATATATCTAACTAAAAAGAATAGCTTATCATGTACAGTATTGTGTAGGGTTCTTCAGTGCAGAAGTCTGTCAATTTCTCTGTTTTGCATACCATTATTGACATGTAAACCAGAAAAATCCATGGTTTAACTTTCCTGATAAAGATAGGTCCTACATATTTCATTCCTTACGGTTTCTACAGTACAGTACGATTCTCACAGGATTAATGCTGAAACAGTTCTTCAGTTTTATTTTATGCTGAAAAGATTATTTAATGATTTTATAATGCACGTGAACAAAATATGATCCTTTCAGAGAGTGCAGGCATTGTAAAATGTAATATTTTGAAAGAGTTATTTGAATGTTTTTCTAGGTGATCAAAGCCTTAGTTTTATTATTTATTCTGGCTATATTAAAAAAATCCCATTTCAATTTGAACAGTCATCTTCTAGATATCAAGTCTTACAAACTGAAACACTTTACACCGCAATAAGCTATTTTTTTCAGACTGTATTTAATTTCTTTGTGATTAATATTTAGCGGTTTAATTATTACTGCTGAAATTCAGATGTTATTGTCTGTTGGTGTCTCTATGTGCCTAGCAGTTATAAAAGTGCCGTACTGACACATACACGAGACATTCAACAAAACAGAAATCCACTGCAGCTCTGCATGACTCATTTGCACCAGCCACACACAGTCATTAATAACCCAGCAGAGACAACAAATATGAATCTAAGGTTCCTGTGGGGATTTGTATTGCAACATTTTCTACAAAATCATTAATGGCTGCAAGCTTTCCTCATTTGGATTAAATCTTCCAAACACCTCTATTTCTTAATGACTATGCTGTCACTCATTGTGTTAAACCTTCTGTAATGAGCTTCAAAGGAGAAAGACTCAGATAGCTATTCTCATATGTCACTGATGGAATAATTACAGTCTCGTAGACTGCTTGATTCAAATTAGAAGTGAAATAGAATCTTCTAATTCCTTTTTTAGTTCAATAAGCAATAAATATCATAGAGTTTATAGCAAAGCTGTAAAGTCCTAAGGTTCTTACACAAATGTGGATTTAAGTATCACACCAATAAATGCCTTCCATAACACAGAACTTTATTTTCAAGTTCACGGCGGACAGCTTATTACTCAGTTGACAAACTCAGTTTGTTGGTTCCCTTCTTTCCTTGATGACAGTACCAGTTCTTTAATATTAGCCAAGTCTTCCCACAGACATTGAGAGGATCCCTCAAAATGCCAAATAATCTGTAGTCCTTTACTTGCACTGTGTTACTTTTTAAAACATCTGTCTGATCAGGGACCTTTCAGCTGATTATTCTGAGATTTTTCTTTAAAATGTGAACTAATCTTAATTTCTCTTCCCCTGTTACAAGGAGGTATACGGGTGCTGTATAAAAACAATCTGAAACAAGCCTTTCATTTCAATTCTGATTTTACTAAATTACTATTTTCATATCACCAAAGTTCATTTTTGGGAGCTTGATTTGCCTAACTCCTGGCAAATAGCAAGCAGCTTATTAGCAAATACCAAGTAGCATAGCTTAGCTTCACCAAGGAGTTGAAAAAAAAATTTAGTGATATCTGTTTCCTATTTGAGAACACATACCATATGTCTCAAAAAATGGTGTTTCTATGCTTTCTTTTCCTAAGTAGGAAGCAGAATCCAAGAATTTTCCAGAAATACAGAATGCTATCTCTAGGAATATATAGTAGTATATTTGCTTTTTGAAATTTCCCTAAATTAACCATTATGAATGTCTTTGCTATTACTTTAGGTAAACCTTTCCCCAACCACACACAACTATGAATGTATGCAGCTGAATCACATCATAGCAGAAATCAAACTTCCTATGAAAATGATCTTATTTTCACTTATTTGGAAAGCTAACATTCGCCAAAGTGTAGCTCAGTGAGGATTTTTAGTGTGTATTTGCAGAGGCTTTATAGAGATTTATGTTGTATTTTTATACTCTTATAGAGAAAAAAAAAGCATGGTGATAAATTTTGCATTAGGTCTGAGTTTTTGATGATTTTGCATTAGGTCTGAGTTTTTAAATATGCCTAGTTTCTCCCACAGCCACAGATCATTTTTTACTTTTAATTACTGTCTAACATTTCTTCCTTCCAATACCTAAATCTTATTGGCTTAAGTGAACAGGGCAGTCCAAATTCAGATATCAGTAAATTTATTTGGAACGTATGAATTAGTTTTCTTGCCAGCCTCTGTAACATTTACTTAAGAAAGTCTTGAAAATTGTGTCCTTTTTTTTGTGCTGATCATTCTTGGACACTTGCTGATCATATTTGATTTGGTGGCAAAGATTGTAATAAAATCTGCATAATCATGAACTGTATTTTTCCCCAGGAGCTGATGAACACTGAGAGAACTAATTACACTTGCCAGTTGCTCTGCCTTCTGACTTTTCATGGAAAAAAAAAAAAAGTCATTTTGAATTTAGTATGTGTTTCCCCTGTTATGTTGTCTGGTATGGTTACAATTTTGTGAACAGTGCAGTCAAGAATGCATTTAATGCCTCAGTGAGTTGAACACTTACGATAGTAGCCCAAGTTCTTTCAGATGAGATTCCGAACAAGATTTTGATTCTTTCTGTGAAATGAAAAAAAAACTATATAAAATATGGAGCAACAACAAAAAATTCCATGGATGAAACTGGGGACTTTGTTTCAGTAGAGACATAGCAACACAAATAGCTGTAAATCATGTGGAAATGTACAGCCATTTAGCAAAAATTTAGATAAATTATGTGGAGAACAAACCCCAGAAACTTACTGGGAAGCATCTGAAGCACAGTTGGGTCTCTGTTTATGATGGAGACTCTGAAGCATCAGACCTACACAAATAAAAAAGCACACACATATGTTGGTATTTTAAATAGTTAAAGCAGACAGGGAGGTACTGTATGCAACTATGTTGTAGGGCTGTAGTTCAGAGCTGCAAATAGCCCTAGGAAAATGACAAAAGGTTCTGCCAAAGTAAGGCAGCCTTCAAGAAATCTTGAGGTCCAGGGTTAGAACCTATTACTTCTATTTAAAGGAGAAAAGCCTCACTCTTCAGCAAATAGAAGGGAGGGATTTCTTTCTGGTAAGCTTAGTCTGGTTAGCAGAAAACAATTGTCACTATGAAGCATCGATGTTCACTGATCTATTTCATTTTTAAACCACCTGCTCTAACAGAAACAGTTAAAAGAAAATGATATCCCAAGGATAAATATCCACTCTTCAGAAATATTTGCATCTCAGTGTTTATATTCAGTAAATGTTTTGCTTTCTTATCTTCCATTCAGTAACAGGAGACTATTATCCTGGGACAGAATTGTATGCCAATTACATTATCTCTTAATTAAAATATTGGATGGACTCTGATTGTAAATGTTTTGTTTCTCCTGTTTTCAAGCTTAACCACATGAATGACCCTGTAATTCAGAGCAGCTGCCAATGCATATCAACATTGCTATCTTCTCAATTCTTGACGTGGTCCCTGTCCTGGTTTTACCAAAAGCAATGGATACACTTCTACCAACTGTACAAAGTAAAGTATGAAATCCAATGTATAAAAATAGAATTCTCTTTTCAAATAGAATGGTTGTGGTTTGCACTTTTTATTTTCATATCTCTTTCAATAATACAGAGCATTTTGCCAGAAGAATAACAACCAATTTATCTCACTTATCTAGAGAGAAAAAAAAGCATTGCATTCTGCCAAATATTTGATGAAAAGGATTACAATTAGCTTTTCTGATTCCATTGGGATTTCAACTGATAGTTATATTCTTGTCATTTTAAACAAACCAGGTAAAACATTATTTATTATGGATTCAGTGAGATGGGAGATTGCATGATCTAAGTAACTATCATTTGCTTCGACCCTTAGTTAAAAATTGTCTTTTTTTTGTAATATAGATTTTTCTACTTGTTTTAAATCTAATGTTAGTTAGACAAAGTGTTACTATCCAAGATCAAGGGAAAATGTTTTCAAAGAGGAAAACATTTACAGAATGTGAACATTGCAATTTTGAGAAATACATTTATTTACTCATGCAGAGATACTTGTAAGTCCACCTAAAGTCAGTAAATAAATGTAATTTTGTGTTGTCATTTAGTAAAGCTGTCTAAATATAGAAGATATGTGCATTAGCTCAACTGAAAATCACAAAATTGTTACAGGTATCAGAAGCCTCCAGGATCTCCTGTCAATCTCCTGTATTTTGTTCTCTTCTCCTTCTTCTCATGCTGAACTTTGGTTCTTTGGTAGATATCCAAAAAATCAGCCATAAATATTCGCCTTTTTTGCTGGATGAACCATTTCACCCTCTTATCCAGGATAACAATTTTGAGGGCTTCTTCTGAGATACTGTACAGCAGACTGAACTACTATTTGAAGCTTCTCCTGTACTTAATCTGTAATATCCATATACTAGATGTGGTGCTGGATTTCAGAACTACAGGCTCCTCAAAGTGGAGACACCTTGCAGCAACCAGTACTGTCCAAACATTTAACCTGAGATTAAACAAAGCTCTCTTATTCCCATAATAGTAATGATAGATATAATGTAATAGTTGTAACAGCAGCGGCAGCAATAATAGTAGTAGTAATCATGCTAATAATCATAATCATAACTGTCTTCATAAAAACCATAAACAGTTGAAGCATCTAAAACAGATGTAGGGCAATTTTGAGTAATTTCTGGTTTTGTATAAAAAGATGTAAGTCATTGAAGAACTGTCAGATACTGGCTCTTAACAGTCCAAGTCTCCTTTCTCTTCTATATCCCTACAACAATACTGACTTCAAGTGAGATATATTGAAATTTTTCATTAATGCAGTTGATAGGAAAAAGAGACTAGAAGCACTGTCTCACACAACTAAGGAGAAGAGAAGCAGAGCGCCCTAATATTGTATAATTAGAACAGCTGTATCAGTTGAAAGGGATATTAAAGTAGATGAGGTAGCCTGTTCTGAAAACAGTTAATGCAGCATATAATGTCCAGGTATATGCTTTCTGATGTCTGATTTATTAACAGCAACAACCCTTTCCCTCCCCAGCCCCCTAGTCTTTAAAATTTGTAAATATGTTTCTAGAGGATTTCCATTATTATTGCCTTTTATAATGGGAGTAAAAATTCCACATATTACTTCTGTGTGAGAGATCAGAGGTTTTCCATCTCTGTTATATCTTTATATGCTATGTAAAGACGAAATCTATCATGGATGGTCAGTGTCTGCTAACACTTTGCAACATTTTGGACAATACAATTCCAAGTCTTGAGATCTGGATAAACTCTGAAGTATCATTACAGTAATTTAAACCACCTGAAATACTTTCTGTTGCTTAGAAACTCCTTTCACTTCACTTCTCTTTGTTGGAATTTCCTTCCTTCTCTTGATTTCTAAAAGTTCTCTTGCGATTTCTTTCTTTCATGCTTAGATCAAGATTTCACCCCTCGAAGAAGTGAACCTTGTGACGGATGTTACTTTCAAAAGCCTTCCTTCCTATTGCTCCTGGTCTGTAAGAGTTCAATAGGTTACAGTCATGTACCTTTAGCCAAAGAAAGGCCTGTTGAAAGAGATCTAAAGTTTTAAAGGAAAACTACAGTGAAGATGAGTCAGAGAAACTTCTTTTTGTTTTTAATATAAAATTCAGAGTCCGATTATCTATGCAGCTTCAGGGAGTCTGGAACTGAATTCAAATTCCTTAGTTGAAGTCACTTTACAAAAATTTTGGTGAACTTGCTGTGGAGCACAGTCATATAGTATAACAATACCTTCTGGTCCTGTGTTTCAATTCAATATTTAGCCATATTCAATAACATATCCTTTAGGGCAGTGCTGACAACTGAAGCACTATAAACATGGTGACTTTTAACATCAGAGTCCTTGTGCTCACATTTTTGGAACCAGTTTACATACGCAGCTCTCCAAGTAATTTGTTAAACTAATAATTTTATTCATGTTACATTATTAAACATACAATTATTTTGAGAGCTTTTTCTTAGAAAACTACACACAACTTCCCCCTTTTAGTGCATTCCTCAAGCCTGTAGACCACAGTAGTTCCTTAGCTGAGACTCTGGTCAGTAAAAAGCAATTGATGCCATCTTGTGGTAAGTAAAAAACCCACAAAAAACCCATGTTCTTTGTCACATGGTGCATAATCATACAACCAGTATTAGTTTTTTTTTTCTCTTGCCTTTTCTATACGTCTCTGTGCATAGCATTTTGTTATAGTTTGAAATTTATTTCCTGATGCTTTTCATTGTCCATCACTTTAGTGATGTTCTTGTAATTAGGTAACTAATAAAATAATAAATAAATTGTAAAAGAATGTATAAATCCATTAAGGAGTGTCTGGGAGCCTCAGAAATGCCATGAAGACCCTTATCCTAGGCTAGACTATTTCTTTCCATAGTAAATCTAAGGGAGATTATCTTGTTAAGGATTACCTATGTTGAATATTTGCAAGAAAATTTCTCTCTCACAAATAATCCATACGACATATAAAAAACCTGGCCCTTCTGGGGACAGTCTTGTGACATTCTTTGGTTATGCATTTCCATCTTTTTAATATTTTCTGTTCCTTTATAATCCAGTTTCAGTAAACAAATAATCCCTTAGCTGTTTTTAGGAACCCCCTTTAAAAATGAGCCCTGCTATTTCGAAGTAGTAGTAGAAAAGACAAGTTCTGCATTATGTTCTTTCCTCTATAAGCTCTTTACAGGAATGTTGTGAGGTGGGGATAATACATAGTCCCATGTCTCCCATTAATATTTTTCTAACAACACTAGCATTTCTGCAAAGTAAATCACTGGCAAAGCCTTTCTTCAGTCAAGGGCACACAAGCAGGTATAAGGGGGATAACATCTTCTTAGTTCCTCTGATATGAGTTCTCCCCACTGCCAAGCTCAGCACACTCTGTCTCTCTTATAAGGCTCCACAAGGCATTCTGTGACCCTCTCTGGTTTGCATTCTCTACAAAGACAAACAGCACAGCATGGATCCATGATCTGAAGTTGCGCGCAACACATAACAGCTAATTGGAAGACTGTTTCAGGCCTTTGTGTGCACTGGACTGTGTATTGTAAATGCTTCCTAAATAGGAGATTATATGCCTGTCAGTGTCAACAAGCAATTTTCTAATCAGTTTATTGCACATGAAAACATACTGTACTATCCGATCTTGTTTTCAAGAATTTTAAAGCAGATTTTGACAGAGCCTTAAGTTGCTGAAACAGGTCTAAACATCCAGTGTTTTTTTTGTTCACAGCACACAAAATTCCTATTCCCAATGCTCTTCTTAGTCTGCGCATCTAAATCGTGCTGATGGCAATTAAGTAACAAAACATAATGCTTAGACTACCCGCTTAGTGGTACAATGGTCATCATGGAGAAGAAAAGACAAAATATATTTGTCAGATGCATTTTCAAACTCAAGATGCAGTCATACTGAACATTTTTTCTTTCCTTTGTTTATGTTGAAAAGAAAAACCTCGTGTCTGAAATGACTGAAAACTATTATGAAATGAAATTCCATGTGGCATGTAGTTGGATGAAAAAAAATATGGATGATTATGAAAATGTGAGGATTATTTTTCTGCAAGTTCATTGGTAAAACCTTTCCATTTTTCATTTGAAATGGTATTTTTCATTTAAAATTAATCAACATTTCAAAGAACCATATAAAGCCCTGTTAAAATACCTTGAGATGCTGCCTGATCTGACTGTGTGTCCTAAGTCATGTTAAACTGTACCTTCAGTATTTTTAACTAAAGTTTATTCAACTTGATCCTAAGGAACACCACTGATGGAACCACTACAGTAACACCAGGAAATATCCGCCTTACAGTCCTATTGTTGACCCATTTATTCCATGTTTAACCAAAATCTTCCCTAGAGAAAATGTGTTATTCAGCTTGGACATACAGAACAGTTTTCCCCTTTCCTTTTAGCAAAAGCCTTTACAAATTCAGGGATTTATATTCCTCTGCATTTTAATTCTCCTTCAGCTCTTCATGCTTTCCTTGTAGATCACACTGTTTAAGCACTTGAACATCTCTGTAGCTCTCCTCCATGTTGATTCACGTCCCCTGAAGCATGGTGCCAAAATGCCCTCTCAATGTGTCGATACTTTACTACCACTACTACCAGTACTTTACTACTGCAGAAGAGACAGTTTCATGTTGTCATAGCTTCTACTTCTTTTGATTGATTCTGTATTGTCTCTCTTTTTTTTTTTCCCCAACTATATGGCACTGCTCACATGGTCAGCTTTACAAACTACTGTGAATTCACATGTTGTTCTAGGGAACTGTTGCCCAAGCAGTTGGATTACATTCTGTATTTGTGCAGCTGCCAATTTCAGCCTACTCACAGGCCTGTAAATTTGTAGCTAGCTTTGGATCAAATAAATTCTCTAATATATCAAGATTTTTTTACATTCTTGCATATTTCTCCTGCTCTAGATTCTAACTCTGTCACATATAATGATCATATTCTCTGCAAATAGAAGAGAGCACAGAATATTTTCAGAAAGTTTATAAAAACTGAAATACTACATGTTTTTTTAAAATTACCAATTTTTCCCAGTTTTTCAGGTGCTGAAAAAGAATCCCTCAATTTAGAGGAGTTGCCATATACAAATTTTCAAAACTTCCTTCCTGACAGTTATTTCTACTCATAAGTAGAACTTCTTGTTAGCAAAAGTAAGCAGGGACTCTTTAAGATCTCTTTCACTTCCTCAAATTTAGTCTTCTTTGCGCAGCAAGGTTTCACTGTAATGATTCTGAGATTCTCTGAATTTGCTCTATGAACTGAAAATGGGATACTGTACTGTTGATAGATTGTGCAGGAAGTTTCTGGTGTACTACATTTGCAAGTGACCTGTTTCATTATTTCCTAATATATGCTATGACAGGTTTCCGGGTTACAAAACTGACCATTCATGTTACCCACTATGACTTGGAAGTCCATAATAATTTTCAGCTCTATTTTGGAAGGCTGGAGTTACTTTTTTCAATAAAAATGTGACATATCCAGCTTTATATACAGAGACTGTTCTTGAATTTTTCTTTTCATTCAAAAACATGGACTAAGCTAAACTCTTTTGCAGGTTTTGTTTGGGGTTTTTTTTGGGGGGGGGTTAATTGGGTATAGTGCATTTGTACTGCTTTGTTTTCATTTTTTGATCTTGTTATCTGTCAGTGTCATTCATCACTATGTGATGTGTCAGCAATGCAATATCATTGCATTGTAGGTGGAAAGAAGCTAGGGTTTAGTGGTGGCAGAATAATTTTTGTGCAGTTTTCTTACCTAGTTAGCCTATGACATTGTTTTCCAACACATCACAAACTACATTTTGATATGTTAAAAAAATTCTAAGGAGGAAATTACACAGAACTTCCAGTCCAGTCAGCTAGAATTGGCTCAGTATCCATAAACCTAATGAAACATTCTTCCTAACAAATCATTCTCGTTTCCCACTATGTATGTGTATGTGTGAGTATAAGCATACCTGTGTTCTATGCTTTTATTTTATGTATGTGCCTTAAGAAATACTATTTATAGCATATAGGCCATTTGGGTGTAAAAGCCAATGGAAATGGAACACTCTTTCTTTGATACCTGTTTTAGGAACTAAAGAAAACAAACCAAACATATATATATGAGGTTTTCTTCATTTGCTGCTGCATTTCCAAGATGCTTCTAGAAACAACCAAATGATTATGTACTTTGTAGTTAACTGTTGTCCAGTTCTGAAATATTCAATCAGAAGTGAAATGAGTAGAATTAAGTTTCTATATATAAATATTATTGCTAGGTAGAGAACCTTGCAGTGTGAATCATCTCACTAAAGTATTCGGTGTAATTGCCCCTTTCTGTAGTCAAAAAAACAACTTATGTTTGAAGATACATTTTTCAAAAAATGACCAGTGAAAAGCACGCCCCTTGTAAAGAAAAGTCTCGTGTCATATTCAACTATTGCTGAATGATTCTCACAATTTACACAATATACAATGTTTCACTGTACACAGAAACAGTTAAAACTTGAATCTCTTTTAACACAAAATCTCTTTTTTAAAAAGAGGGAAATCTGACAAGAAAAGTAATTAGAAAACAGAATTATCTACCAGAAAGACTGTTTTCTTTTATGGCCTCCATTCTTATTTCTAATACGAAAAGAGATTAATATATTGTCTTAGGAAATAGAATTCAAACAGTTCAAGAAATAACATACATCACTGAAATACTGCCAAAAGTCTTCACAACCCTAGAAATGATTAGTAGTTTCAGAGCTTGTTCTGCCACACAGGGATATTTTTTCCTACAAATTTTCTTTTTCCCGCTCTCTTTCTTTTTTTTTCAAAAGAGATAATGACAAGACATTCAACAACAAACCAGAAACAAGTAAGTTCTTATAATACTCAAATACTATAACATTATGGTGGACAGAATTCTGTTCCACACACCCTTGGTTTTATGGGTAGCTTTTATATACACTTACATATGAAAACGCAATACAAACTTCTCTGCATGGTTTTTGTTCATCATCTAGAAGAAATTCTTGCAGAGAAGAAGCAGAAAACAACCTCTGATAAGCAATCGCACTTCATTCTTCTGGTAGTGACAATCTGTGATAGTGTATCAATAGGAAATCAAACTAGAAACCTTATAACCATGTTACTTTTTGTCATTCTAACTTTGCACACAGTCTACACTCTAAATAAACAGAGTATGTAAAAAAAAAATCACTGATCCTTTTCACATCTTGGTCCACATAGTACCTTGTGTGAAAAAATCAGGCAGCTGAAAGGTAGAAGTACAGGTGACACAAACTTTCTTCATAGTTTGTGAAGAATGTGATTATTGTCAAAGGCTAAGATAGTGGTTTTCTAAGTACTTTGAACTCATATATATTATAGTCTATAGAAAAAGTAAATAACAAGACATATGACATGAATTATGCACTATAATTGACCATTTCAGTAGGAAAAGAAAGTCAGTTAAATTAAAAGCTTTTGATATTTATGTTACCATTTTATGTCATATTTTCATTTTTCCATTTTGAAGTGTATAGACTCCACAGTAACAGTATCAAAAGGAAAAATAAAAAATACAAAGGAAAAATTAAAAAATCGGAAGAGAAACTGTTTCCCATTAAAGCAGTAATATACTGAGGACTAGCTAAGTTTATACCAAAACTTTTCTAAAAGAAATACAAAGCTGTGATTAAATAGTCCTTTGTTCTAATAAATACTCATCCTTGCTAAGGTAGCTCTAAAGAAATTTTGGCCCAAAAAGCAAATTTTCATTAGGGATTTTTATTTTTTATTAAGTAAACTCTGAAAAATAATTTGTCTATTTTGCATATGTAGGAATCTAGGTTCAAAAGTTAATTTTACCCCAGCTAAAGCAAAAAGGAAGGATTAACTGTTAAAAGCAGTTCCAGGAAGGTTATGTTATCTGTTTCTTTCAATTAAAAAAGAAATCAAAAAAAAGGAAGAAAACTCATCGATTAAGATAAAGATAATTTAATAGGTAAAGAAAAAGAAAGGGGCGGGGGAAAGGTTGGAAAGTCAATCACTCAACACCTCCCACAAGCAGACCAATGCTCAGCTGCTCTCCTTGGAAGCCAAAACAACCTCCCTACTTCTTTTACCTCCAGCTTTCATTGTTGAGCCTAACATGATAGGGTACGGAATATCCCTTTGTCCAGTTGGTATCAGCTCTCCCGTCTATGCCCACTCCCAATCTCTCACCCACCTCACCCTGCTTACTGGGGGCAGGGGAGAGGGAGCAGAGCGGGAAAAAGAGAAATCCTTTACACTGTGCAAGCACTGTTCAGAAACAGGCAAAGCTCCATTTTAACCACAAATCTAAAACACTTGATGTGAATAATCATATAATAAAAAGAGAAGAAAATTCTTCATAATAACTTATTTCAAAATCTTGCATGCATCTGTATCTTAGATATGATAACTACTTGTCTGGACTGAGGTCTCCAAGCCCAGTCTTTGCTATAGAATGTTGAGGAGAAATATCCTATATCTAGAGATATAGAGATGAAAAACATTATCACCTTACAGTATCAAGATGTGGCTAAGTTGGCCTTTAACAAATTAATGTGTGCAAGAATGACAAGACAGAGCCTTGTGAAATCCTGAAGGTGTAATTGTCTACTAATACTCTTCATGAACATTCTCAGTAAAGGAGCATATTCTCTCAGATTAGCTAAGAAACTAAAATCTCATGATCAGTACTGAATAAACAACAGATATATATGTGTGAGCATGATATGAGACTTTTCCTCCTATGAATAAAGCAGAAGATTTGAAGTAGATAGGCAGCTGGAAAAGGGGTCTAGAAAGAGGCAGTTTCTCTGCTTGTGATACCAATGCTGCCATATACCGACCTTTACAAAGCAGAAGATCAGTTCCCAAACTTTGCAGAAGGACATTTTGTGAGCTGGACATAAGCAGGATGCAGGAACAGGCACAAAAGCATGGATAAAATGCAATACCTCATAAACCAGGGGAACTCCATAATAGCACTCAAGCAGAAGAACCATAAGTGCAAATGCAGGTACCAAAAAGCTTGGTCCTTGCTAGAAAGGGTGAATGCCAAACCTGCTGTACATATTGGGGAATGGTAAACTGTCCACTACTAAACCATATCCCCGAGCACCTCATCTATCCATGTTTTAAACACCTCCAGGGATGGTGACTCAACCACTTCCCTGGTCAGCCTGTTTCTGTGCCTGATAAACCTTTCACTGAAGAAATTTTTCCTGATATCTAGTCTGAATCTCCCCTGGTGCAACTTGCAGCCATTTCCTCTGATCGTATCACCTGTCACTTGCTAGAAGAGAACAACACCCACCTTGCTACAACCTGCTTTCAGGTAGTTGTAGACAGTGATGAGGTCTCCCCTCAGCCTCCTTTTCTCCAGGCTAAACAGCCCCAGTTCCCTTAGCAGCTCCTCATAATACTTCTACTCCATTCCTTTCTCCAGCTTTGTTGCCCTTCTCTGGACACACTCCTAATGTCATCTTAATGACATCCTAATTCCTTCTTCTAGTGAGAGGCCCAAAACTGAACACAGCATTTGAGGTGCAGCCTCACCAGTGCCAAATACAGGAGCACAATCACTCCCCTGGTCCTGCTTATCACAGGCTTGATGTACCTAAACACAACGGTTCTGCTTGTTAAACACTCGAGACTAAGCAATGATCAGCATGATTTATGTTTTTCTACAACTTAGCTGAAAGGTCACTTGAACATGTTTTACAATTCCTCCTCACTAATCTCCCACTATAGTCCCACAATCAAACTGAAACGTACACAGACTTTGCCAATATTAGAACACAACTTAGAATTCATTCCAAGCGTTAATATGGGTCTCCTTATAAAGCAAACAAGTTCTGAAGGAACTGTGCTCACAGTTCTTGAGTTACGTGCTCCAAGAATTGATTTCCTGCAACAGAGCATCCTCAGCAGCCTGTTCTGCAGCATGCCCATCATTTTGTACTTGATGATTCACTACCCTCTCTAATAGTACCTTAAAGTTTGCAAAATTGCTATTTAAAACTAAAAATGTTGATCCTTTGTAAGTCATCATGATTAAATTAACTTCCTGTACAAGGTGCATATTCTGAAATGTTCACCTTACTGTTCTTTTAAAAACGGTTTTGGTTCAGGATATCAGCTAGCAAATTGTAAGTCAGTAGTATCTGTGTGACACTCCTTTCTGCTTCTATTTGCAGAAATTAATTCATATAAAAGGAACAGCAGAGTTAACCAGAGGGTATATATGAATATATTTGGCTCTGTATTTCTCACTTCAGTTCTAAAATTATGAAAACCATGGCAACAACAAACATTCCTTTATGCACCCAACGTTATTATTTCTAATAATTCAATTGTCATTGTTTTCTAAGATCAGAAATCATCTCTTAAATACAAACCTAGTATTTTCAATTAGTTTTCTTTAGTACATTTTTGTGCTGCCTCAACAATATTTAAACCATGGGATTTGCTGACTTCTAAGATCCCAAATATGGAAGCATGGGACACAGAATTGTCTGTATCTCTTCAAGCAGACTATTCCAGCATTTTGGTTTTAGCATGTTATCAAATGCTATATACACAGTCATGAGAGGACTGACAAAAATACCCAGGGATTGCCTTACAATCTTCACATACTAATTACAAAACGTAATCATGTCCCACTTTTCTTAAATTAGAAGCAATATATACAATTTATCTACTCAAACAATATAAATATTTTTTTTTAAAGTATGCTCTTTCCTCTTCACAGCAGCTGGGTTCCCAGAGGAATAGCCAGGAATAGCCAAGGCCAAGAATGTGACTTCATCATTTATGTAGTTACTTGTTCAAATCAATATGCAAAAAAATTGAGGTTACACTAAGCCATCCTTTTTTTTTGTAGAAGAGTAGTGCCATATATTCTTAATTAAATTGATAGATTGCTTGAAATATAAGGATACAGAGAAGAAGGACTAGGGCATAATATAGATTAGAACAAATAAACATGACATAAAAAAATAAAAGCCGCTCCTTGGTTTGGTGGGGAATAAAAGAAGAATCAAGTAGAGTTATTCAGAAAAAAGGTGACAGTCTAACTGACAGGCCAGAAGATTACATTGCCAACAACATTTCCTAAGGACTAGAGTCAAAGGACCCATGAACGTAAGAAAGGATAGGTGATGGAAAAAACACCCTTTCCTCACAGTTTTGGATGAAAGTGAGAATGACAGTGTAAACTGGAATGGTAGCAGAGAGGATTTCAGAAAAAAGATAAGGAATTCGCTTTTGTCTATGTTATGTAGAAACACAGAATGGGGTGTAAAAGAGACAAAAAGAAGTGCAGGAACACAGTTTCTTAGTTCTGGAGTGAAATCCTCTTTAAGTGCAACCGATTTAGCAATACATCTTTGTAATTTGCTTTATCTGAAAAGTAACTTATCTCACAGTAAACTTATTATCTTCAGTTCTAATCCTGCTAGTAATAAAGAGAAGTTTGTTATTTCAATAGAGCTTCCTCAACGAATCATTGCATAACAAAACACTCATATCTATTTTGCTAAAATCTTTGTAAGAAATAGTAACAGCTGAGTGGAAGACTTCAGATGGTGAAATTTGGGGAACTCTTAGAACACCTAGTATTTAGTTTCTCAATTTTCATCTTTTTCCTCTGATGCTACTGAAATCACTGAGGATAGAAATTCTGTTTGTAAATGGCAACTCCATTGCAGTCACAATTTGAGTTTCCATCCATGCAAATGGCAACATAAAAAGTAGACCATCTGAAATCAGCTGTTTGGTCTCATTGCTATTTAATATTTTAGGTCTAATGCATTACTAATTCCTGAAACAAGAAAATAAAGAGGCCCACATACAAACTTGAGTTTAACGCCAATTCAGTTCAGTGGAGGAACCTGTGCTTCCACAGATCAGCAAAGATGCAAAACAGGCAAAACAAAGATGGCGCAGACATGGCATTTGAATTATTTTTTTCCCATAAAAAATGATCTTCAAAAAACTTTGTTAACATAAGTGACTTTTATTGAAATGAGCCATGTATTATTACTCTCTATACCAGCTGCCAGTGTTTGAGGGCACTGCCAGACCTGAATGTCCCTGCCTGGCCTCCTTAGGACTGTCCTCAATTGCCTGCAGCTCAGGACCCCATCTCAGCCCCCTGGAGTCATGAGCTGCTGCTGCTCCAGTGATGTCACAGCAGGAACTTTCTCCAGCTCCACCCCGCACATCCATGGTCCCTGTCCAGCCAGGCCCTACTACAGGCATCTCCATCCGCAGGTAGGTGCTGGATGCCCAGGGCTGGGGCTGTCCATGGTCCCTCCCTGCTGCTGGCTGAGGTGGTGGGATGGGCCCTGGCTGCCAGGGCCTGCCTAGTATTGTCCTCAACTCCTGTCACACGGGAACCATGGGCCCTCACTGCACCCTGGCATGGAGGAAGAACTGTACGAGGACGGAGGAAGAAGAAGCTGCGGGTGAGTCCAAATGATCTGGGTGACTTACCCTCTGCTACTGGCAAAACCTTGCCAGATCTTTTCTTCCCATCGCTGTTACATCTGTCTTATGCTGTGCTGTTCTCTCCCTGGAAGGGTTTCCCTTCATAACAAAGTCCTTGTGCTTTTTGTTTACTTTTAATTATGGCATTATTACATGTTGCACAGTTGTTCTTTGTGTTTTTTAAGAAACATACTTATTAGAAACTGCCCATTAATTGATAACTTTTTTGTGTACCTTGGCAATATGTACAACAGTAGTAGAGTACCAACTCTCAATTGAAACAATGACAATTAGACATGTGAAATGTCAAATGAAACAACGGCAATAACAGATGAAAAGTATTTGTTACAGCTGTATGATTTCTATCAAACTCCTAACAAAACCTTCTAGAAGTTTCATTTGCATGCAGAGATAGAAAGGCAAGTATTTTAATAAACATGTTGCCTAGGGACTGAGGAGAAAATTATTGCTGTTCTCACTAGACTACCTGTCCTGAGACCTCCCAAACTGAATAAGAACCTTCCCTAAAGATGGTATTTCTGTTAATTAGGGTTTGTTAAGTAAAGATAATGCCTAAAACACATCGAGAACCAGCACAAGAGCTCTAATTGCTGTGCTTTATGATCCAAGGAAAAATTCTTCCAGAAATTTAGCCAAACTCAGACTTCCACATGTTTCTTTAGAACCTCCTTTTTGCTAACAGTGGTGAATTCTTGGTAATACAAATAAAGTCTGCCTGTGTTTTTTGAACTCAGATTATCAGTAACTTAAACACACTAACAAATGACTAGCACCCAGTCCAGCAACACCATTTCATTCTAAAGTAATACATTAAATATGTAAATTATATGCCTATACTATGTTTCCTCTGTCTTGAACTTATTGTTCAAGTCAGCTTATTGTCTCTCTGGACATTGCCGTTGACCAGAGTGTCAGAGGATACAAATGAAGATAGTGCCACTGAGATACTCTACTTAACCCCAGTAAACCTGTGGTTTACTGCCTTTAAATCTCCAGGTAATTGTTTTAACAACAACATAACAACTTATTTCTAAAATGGTGTTCCCAGCAGTGTTATTGAACTTTTTGTATTTACATTCTCCACTTGGCTGCTGCTCAAGTAGCTCTTGTGAAATTCCACTGGCTAAACTGGACAAAACTACTCAGTCTTACCTCCAGTTTCAAGCCAACTGAAACCTAAATAAACTTCTGAGAACAGGCATGGAATGTTGAAACAGGAGAACATTACTTCCTTGTAGCTACAATATTTGGATAGGACAAGTGTGGTAGAAAGAAAGAAATTAAGTTAAAAGCAGCACTATTCATAATTTGGGAAATTCAAAGATACTGACATAAACACCATGAATAGCATTTAAAAAACACTATTGAAGATTTCATAGAATATGTGATGACTGGTTTTTAGTATTGGTGTAAGTAATTTTTATTCAGGTAGCAACAACATGCTTATTTCTAGTGTATTACTGACTTTATTGCTTGGTACACACTTAAACGCAATGAAAACAATAAAATCAAAGATTCTGTTAGTGTTAGCAAGTGTTAACAAGATTCAGCTCAATACTTTTTTGCAGCAAAAATCTGAAGAGTATGGAGCCAGAAAACTGGCAGAGCAGAGATGGAAAGCCTTGATGAGTCAGGCCACTAGGAAGGTGAGGACATGGTTCCATGTCTACTGATGAAGGGATGATTTGTTGCTCTTGCAATAGTTGCCATCCTTGACATCTTTGCTGCTTTCTTGACAGAAAGAACTGCAGCCAGTCTTCCTTTCGATGGGGTGGTGTGAGAAGCAGGAGAGGCCTTGATTCTGTGCAAGCCCTGCTCAGCAAAGAACTAAAATATTCATGTTATCAAGACTATTTCCAACACAAATATAAAACATAGCCCCATATTAACTGCTATGAAGAAAATTAGTTCTATCTCAGCCAAAATCAGCACTGAGGTATAAGCAACATACCCAACAGCCTACCTCCCTATCTGTCCCTGGCTGATTTATCACTGGCCTAAGCTTCTGTTAGAGGGACATGCAATGACAGATAAAGAACTAGTCTCTGCTTGTCTGTACTTGCTAGTACAAAACGAGTCTTTGAAATATTTTGTAGTGCTCATACAGTCAATGCAATAGATTATTTCTGTTAATGGCCCATGCCTGGACAAACAAATGGGCTAGTTTATTATGTACAAATATTTGTAAAACAAACTGCAGCAAGAGTGACTCAATCATAGCTTCTCTGTATTTCCAACAATAAATCAGCAAATGGTCCTCTTCCAGAGCTGTCACTGAAACTGGATCACTCTTCTCTGTTTTAAGCACGGGTTCTGTCAGAGGCACAGCTACTCCTAAGAATGAAATGTTGCCAGAGAGACAATGCTAGAAAGTCACAGTCAGAAGAAAAAATTCTTTCTTGTCAATGAATTCCTTTTTCTTTCTTGCTAATGAGCTCCTTTGTATTCTCCCAAAATGCAGCTGCGGACTAGATACCTGCTAGTTTCTCTTGGACAATATGAATATAGGAATTTTACACGTATTGTTATGCAAGAGGCTTGAGTCACACTATTGATTTAACAGTCCAACATAATTCCAGAAATATGTTTGAAAGTGGCATTCTTACAGTCAGTTGAAATGTAATACGCTGTTCTCTCTTTACCTACATAACCACAGATACAAATTCGTTCACATCTATTGCTTGTTACATTTAGTTATTGAGGACTAAAGGTATATTTTATTAACATTAACAACAATTTTTTTTTTTAAAGTTCCAGTACCAAAATCCTGACTGATCAATAAGAAATCAAACACTTTGTCCTCCCCCAGTGACTTCATACAGCAACTTGCTCAGGCTTCTCTTTGACCTGTGCCTTAGAACTGAATCTCCCAAACTGCTCTGTCACTGGCAGATGCTAAATAACCTACCCTTGCTTGCTACCCCTTCTCGTTGTTGCAAGTTTCTTGAAGTTATTTTCTCTAGAGTCAGGCACTGAAATGGCTGGTTATTATTCATCACATCACTTTGAATTCTAGGCACAAGCAAGTCCTTAACACTCCCCTGAAAGTTTAAAAGAGCAATTTCTTTGCAGCTGGCTGAAATGCAGGTACTATTCTAAACCCTACTGATTCATAGCACAGACTAGACATGTTACCTGTGCTTTCAATTTATGTTGAAATCGTGAGGTGATGACCATTACTATAACCAAATATATTATTCACCTTTAGTCATAACGTGTTCTTAGGCCTTCAAAGTTAGGAATTAAATTCAAATAGTAGATAACTGAAAGATATTTTATGCATTGAACTCCTTTCTCCTTTTTGTAAGACAAACTTGCATTTTCAATTTTGTTATTGGAAAAGAATACTGTTAAATAATCAAGATGGGAAAAAGAGAAACTTGGATTCCGAAGTATTTGTTTTATAAAATAAGTAAACATTATCCTAAATACATTATCTAGGAAAAAAAACATGGTCTACATAAACTAAACTGGCTCATCAAGTGAAAGCACATTAAAACCAAAGCAGTAGCAGCAATTTAGGTATTTCCAGAGTGTACCAATGTCTGTGAATATAAAGCTAAACAAAATAGTATGTGAAAACAATTATTTAAAAATCTGGATTTATTCTATCACACAGAATATGCAAAGGATAATAAATCCCTGCAAAAGCTTGTCTTGGTTTTGGCAGTCTTTTTGTTCTGGCCCCCTACTTCCTATCTTAGCTGTCCAATTTCCAGCCCTCTCCTTGAACTTCCAAGCATTAGGAAAGCGAAATGAAATTTCAAATAACTTTATACACTTGAGATCTCATGTGGCTACTGTTGTCTCTCAGAATCAGTGTGTTGCTTTAATTCTTTTACTTTATGTGAGCCACATTTTAATATCAGCTCTTCTATCTCAAATAGCCAGACATAGAACAGTTGTATTACTTGAAATAGAACTTAGAAAATTCTCCAGATATTATCTATTTTAGAAAGATAGAAAATTTGAAGATTGAAACATGCTACTAGTTTATACTTCCTAAAATGTTATACTCTTAATATTAACATGAATCTAATTTTAAATTTTTTTTAACCAAAAATGGGATTATGGAAAAATATCAGACTGCTTTCTCATACTTCCAAATGATTTTTAAATATCAGCACTGTGAAATGAGAGCTGTGTATTTAACTAAATAAAGATAAAATCTTATTCTTCAAAATGTGGAATTAATTTAATTTATATTTAATTTATTTTAATTAATACTTCAAACACAGAGTCTAAAGTTACTGTTACAGAAAATTTTGGAAAAGTTCTCATTCAGATATGTAGATTGAAAATGAAGCTGCTTTTATAATTTTTCCTTTCTAAATGGAGACATTAATCAAAAATGAATTAAAGTGAGTTTGAAATATTACACAGGAAATGTGAATTTTGTCAATGCTATATGTTTTAAAAAATATTAAAGAATTTAACAGGAAAAGGTCTTCATAACCAACCATCTCAGTATAAAGGATGAACTAAGAAAGCTGACAGCTGTATAAGTATGGGATGGGATAGGATACGATAACTCCTTCCTTTAAACCCACATTTTTTCTCTCCCCTTCTCCTTCCTCATCCTCTCCACATACGTGTTCATTATCTGCAGCAGACATGCCCTACTGATTTGACTGATCATATTATTTCTAAAGGTCAAAGCCAGAACTTTTGAATTCTTAATCTGATTCTAAAAGACAGCTTGAGTCTCTGTGGAATAACGTTGACATACAGGGCGATGCATCAGTGAACACTGCCTTCAAATATTATTCATACTAGATGTTAGTAGTAAACCCAAAGTAGAAGTTTATTTTTCATAACTACTACTATATGTAGTTCTTTCTCATGAACATTTTGAACATTCACTGCACTGCTGGATTTAGTGTTGTGGATTTAGCTTAATGTTTGTAGCTAATTCAATTAAATGTCATGTAAGATTACAGTATGAACATTGCTACATAACCTATAAACTGGGCAGACTTCATTTCAGAAGATTTCATATGTAATACTGATTACAGTAATGCTGCCCCTGAAAAATTAATGTACTAAAGAGTTTCATGAAAATATCCAGCATAAAAATATTTCATCCCATAAAAAGCCTTTAGATAATGAAGTTGTTTTAAGGTTAAAAAAATCATTGGTATAGCTATATTTTCTTTTTATATTAAATCTTTATGCATTTTACATAGCTTAAACTAATAAGTCCTGAAAATGACCAAATTTTTAGGATTAGTTTACTTTCCTGTTCCAATATGCATCATCAGCTACTAGGGGCACACAGGTATTTTATTAATATCAGTGGATATTGTCCCTTTACATCCTCTTAAAAGTATTTCCTAAGCAGTTTTGTCTACATTTATGGAAGAATACTGCAGTCATTGAGAGTTCATACATTCTTGATGGTGACTACACACTGTAGTGTTCCTGCTTACACAGCTGTCCCATTGATGTCACATGATTATTAGAGTGGATAGGTATAGTCAAAGTAAAAAGTTTGTGTTCATTGCTCAATGATGTAAACGTCAGGACAACCTTCAGCTTAAACAGTGTCAGGTTTTCATCCTGGTTATATTCTTACATTAGCTTTTAAAATAACTCCAGTTAATGGGATATCTGCTCATGACATACTTGAATTGGACATCAGGATTTGTGATTCTACCCTAAAAATCTTCTCAAAAACTTCAGTTTCCCTTCTTCGACACAATTTAAACTTCTTTTTTGGGATTTACATATTTAAACATATTTTCATATGCACAGTTACATCACAGTTTTACTGTTTTTCATATGCTTTTAAATGCTCTTCCCAAAAACTGGTGCATTAAGCCATATGCACAGTTCTCCACAGAAACACATCTCTCAGCAGGATTTGATTTAAAATTCTTTGCTTGTGAAGAGTTAGATAGTTGTTTATTGAAAACTGTTTGGTGTCATGCCAGTTCCAAAAGTCAGCTGGGGCACACGTTAGCATAAGTTGTAATTGCGACAGCTAACATCAGTAGTAAAATCCAATGGAATTATGGTAAGGACAAGTTAAGATGGCACTAGATTTGCCAGAAAATTCCAGATATATTGTCTCTATAAAGTAGTTTGAGCTGCTATATTTAAACAAGCTCAGTTTATCTTCTTTCCGTTCCATCCAGGTTGTGACATCTAGTTCTTGGATTACTCACCAGTCTTCATTTATTTAGAATGCTTTTCATTCTGTTCAATTACTCCTGAAAGTTTCGCTCAAATGACTAGCACTCTTCCAAAGAGAATATGCTCTAAATAGAACATCAGCTTGTCCCTTTCTTCTTGGTAGTCATCTAGTATTCTGAAATATTTTTGTAGTCAGAATGAATTTTAGCAACTAATTAAACCTTTTGCATCTGCATGGGTGTGAGCTGCAAGTTTGGAACAAATAAAAAGACTATCCAAGGTTCAATTAAGATTGCTAATACTTATAGTTTGAGGTAAAATAATAGGACTTTGAAACAGACACAGTTAAAAAATTGTGTCCCCACAGCTGTTTGTCATTTCCACCTGTGCAAAGGTGGAAAACAGAAGAAGAAAAGTGCATAATAGCAACTAAAGAAATAACATGTTGGAGAACTGCACTTCAGATGGTATTTAATATGATGTAGCCCAAGACAATTTGAACAAACACTCATGAGTTACCACCTAATCAAATCAGTCAGTGCATCAGCTTCTTTCCTCCCATCTGTCTCTCCTCTGGGTTTGTCTGCCTGTGCTCATAGCAGGTTTGACATGGTGTAGACGTGCTGCCCTGAATCAGGCCTCTGGGAGCAGAACTGCATGAGCAGGAGCTGGGAGAAGCCTTGCCGGGCTGCCCCTGCTTCCCCTGCAGCTGCATTAAACTTAGATCTGCCTCCTGCTGCCCTCTGTGCATGGCTCCCCAGCCCTTGCACAGCAGCAAGTGCTGCTGCTCCCTTGCCAAGACCAATTATGAATGTACTTCCATCATGGCTACAAATCTAACAGTGATGAATCTATACAGTCTGCAAGCCTTAGCTGCTGCTCAATTTACTGACCTCTGTAAAAGCTTCTATTATCTTAGAAGAGCAACGAAGATGATGAAGGGACTGAAGCACAAGCCATATGAAGAGCGACTGAGGGAGCTGGGATTGTTTAGCCTGGAGAAGAGGAGGCTCAGAGGAGACCTCTCTATAACTACCTAAAAGGTGGTTGTAGGCAGGTTGCAGCGGTTGGTCTCTTCTCTCAGGCAATCGGTGACAGAACAAGAGGACATGGTCTCAAGCTTCGTCAGGGGAGGTTTAGGCTTGATATTAGGAAAAAAATTTTCTCTGAAAGGGTGATTTGCCAATGGAAAGCGCTGCCCAGGGAGGTGGTGGAGTCATCGTTCTTGGAGGTGTTTAAAAACAGATTGGATGAGGCACTTAATGCCATGGTTTAAATGACAAGTGGATGCTAGTGTTGGGTCATAGGTTGGACTGGATGATCTCAGAGGTCTTTTCCAACCTTGTAATACTGTGATCTTCCCTGTTCTTTTACTTATGACTGTCCCTCAGGCAAGTTACAAAAGTCCATTCTGTGTTTCTGGTGCCAAACAGAAAGCACTAGCGATGCTCTCTCAAAGGTTTAAGACATTCACAGTTACTCCTGAGAGTTTTGCTTTCTTTTAGTGATTCATCCTAAGACATCTCAGGTCTGAGAGCCAGCAGGGCACTAACAGGCCCTGAGCAGCCTTGTGTGGAGTCTTCACCCACACCTCTGTCCCAGGCCTAGGGCTCCAGGGGACAGCACAGAGGGAGGCTGTCAGGGCTGATGAGGTCCCTGCCCTGCTGGCCATACTATTGCCTTTCACTCCTCGCTCCCTGTCCCTTACGCAGCCACTGGCCTTTTCTGCTCCCTGACCTTAGGTTAAGAGTAACACTACCTGGTCTCTCAAACTGCTACCTCTTAACAGTCCTGTCTAGTGCCACAGATTCTTTCAAGACTTTCTGCTAGCCAGGACGTGTATTTTGCTCCCTCAGACCTCCTGAGGTTTCACAACCTCAAAGTGTCAATGCTGATGTCTCCATTTGGACAATTCAGAGTTTCAGTGGAGAAATCTGAGTATGTCAGAAGCAGACTCCTAGCTCATTCTTCAGCTGATCCTCACCTGTTGAGAGGTGCTGACTAGTAGTAGGTTCATAGGCTGTCTTGTTCTCCTGGACCTCCCTTCACAACATGCTTTTCTAAATTATATATATGAAAAGAGCATAGCAGCCTTCTGGCTTAGTAACAAGACACAGGCTTTCTTCCTATCTGATGAGAGAAGTCTCAGGATTTGTCAGGCTTTGTAAGCACTTCACTTGGTCTGACTGGAGATTCAGAATGCTAATGGCTTGCTGCATCTCCCCACAAGACAAACTGAAGTCAATCTTGAACCCAGAGAGTCTGTGCAAATGTGCATATAAGACTAAAGAAAGGGATGGACACTAGAAATTTGTGTATGTTATTTTAATTGTATATAATTTGAACTATAAATGTTAAAACCATAGTAATTCAACTAGCAGTAATTCCTTGATTAGACTGCTAAGACCGTATGCTTTGCCAAGAACAAGACTAACAAACTACTGGGAATTCAGGCAAGCTACTATAACTTTTTTTCCCATGAACTGTGACAGCATGAAGTACCCCTAGATCTGTCAAAATCTTGCCATGCTCTGCTGTTGATGATACGTTTCATGCCACTTCTCATGGGTATGCTCTACTCTCTCCTGTTGGAGTGATTTATTAATGGTGGAAAATTCTCTGATCCTTTTTCACCTCTTCTTATGTCACTGTGGTTTGGCTGTTAGTATAATTGGGATTTTTTCAGTCTTATGCTGAATGCAGCCCTTTCTTTCTGCAACACTTCTTTAACATCATCTACTTTAGTAACTTAGTGAGTGATGTAAAAAATCAACGTGTTGTAGTTGACAAAAGGCCATCAGTTTGGATTACTTCCGTTTTCTCAGAGCTTCAGCTCTTCAGTAAAACAGGTAATGATGACTGGAATATTTTAGTTACGTGCCCCAAACCAGAAATCTTCTTGTTCCAATACATCACTAACTATAAAAGTCTAAACAAAAATCTAGTACAAAACTAAACTGTATATGAAGTATTCTTCCATAAATGTAAGCAAAACTGCTTAGGAAATACATGGTTCTTCAAAACAGGCAAATGCACTTGTTAGAAGTGTTAATTGCATCTCTAAATACCATAAAGTAGATAAAATTCAAGACCCAAGGCTTTTCTTCACTGTGAAAATAAACAGATAAGGAAGATTCTTCATTAAAAAAGGCAGCACTGTTTTCTCACAACTTCGAGTGAATACTGACCTAGGCCAAATAACAGAAAATGTAGAGAGAGCTACCACAGTAGAGCTAAAATAATCCAGAGAAGCAAGATTTTATTCAGAGTGCTGAAATAGCATAAATAAAGTTGTGAAAGAATCTGAAATCTGAAATATCCAGCCAACACTGAAAAGATGTCTAGAAAATGTGTTGTAAGGATCCCAGGTAATTTACTTTGCAACTTATTTTATAGCTGGTACACTCAAAGGGAATATTATAAGACAAAATGTTGTGCCATGTTTCTGGGAGACAGTCTTTTTTTACAAAGTGAGAGTGGATCTATGCACCACATCACCTTTAAATGAGAGGGGATGGCTTTGATATGCTTGAAAAGTTTTAAATATGTAATTTTTGCCTTTCTACTTTATCTGATGGCAAAATCTCAAACAGTTTTGCGACTCAGAGAAAGGCAATTCTCAGATTTTTTTAAAATGCAATTCTGTTTCTTAAACAAATCCACAGATGGGTTTGTGTCTGATCAAAATTGTGATGTGTCATGATACTAAGTAACCTGTGAGACTGCAGAAGATGTAACTGACCAAATATAATGCTGTGAAGTTAGAAGGCAGCTATATTTAATCATCTGAAAAGTCAGCATTTTTCCTTTAAAATACTTGTCTCTCTGCAAGATACTCCAGTGTGAATTTCATGGTATTCTTCTGAGATAACCATTGGGTTTTTTTTCCTAGAATACAGTTTCCCTTTCCCACATCACAGGAGCTTATTATGTTCTTATCCTAGTCACAATTTGATCAAGCTCTGTCTAGTTTTAGAAGTCACTAAATCCATTAGAAGTTTCTTCCAAAACTCTACTGAAAATTAAAAGCATTCTAACTTCTAAGAGAAAATTAATTACGGTCAGTTTGCTCATTTGTTCTAAAATTTTCTGTTGCCTTTTGTCCTTCTTAGAGTTGCTTATTATTTCACGGAGCACTTCACTTTGCTGGACTTGAACAAACCTGTTTCTTTCAGTTTCTCTGTTGGAAAATAAACTGCTCTAATAATCTTTCTGTACATTTTCTCCTTTAAAAGTGTTTTCTGGAAAGCTGAGGATACAAGTGGTAAACTGTATGGCAGACAGCATATTGCAGAACAGTTTTAATAGGTCTCCATTGGTTGTAAGACCAATGCACACAAGATGGTACGTCACATTTGCCTTCTGCATGAGCAACCTCCATCTGGTCCAACAGAATATTCACCTCATAGTCTATTACCATTTTTATCTGAGCACTCTAGATACCTTCCCAGAAAGAAGATGTGTTTTCTGGATTTCAGGTAGGTTGTGTATTCAGTCTTAAATGTCAGGATTTTAAACTACTTTAATAGCTTTAAGTAATGTCTTGTATTCAAACAGTTTATAAAAGCTAGTTGGATATACTGTGTCTCTGCAAACTACTTGTTGAAGAACGACAATATCACTCAGGCAACATAACCACTGCAAAAATACATCATATTTATTCCCTCCGCCCCCTTGTGGCTTTCTCCTAAAATCTGTATTCTGCTAGCATGGTATAGACTCTCAAAAGTTCACTCTTATTTAATTCCCATAATTATTCAATTCCCTATTTAATTCCCAGACTAGGGCTAGACTGGGACACCATAATGCCACCATCCCCAACTTTCTTAAACACATTTTTGGCTTTAGTTGAACACAATGTTTTTCATAGTGAGCTCCACTCACTTATATTTTTTTCTTTCCCTTTTGTCACCTTCCTTTGATGATAAAACCCAAACTATTAGTTGGGAGGGTGAGAACTAAAAAAAGACAACAACAAACTTTCCTGACCTGGCAGATCAAGCGAGGTTTTTATGTCTCATTAGCAGTATAATAATTTAGGAATTTTGTGTATTATTCTTGCTACTCTTGCATGTAGGAAATCTAGTAAAGATCAGGATATTATTTCAAATGATATATCCTCCTTTAATTAGGGGGGAGAGAATAAAAATCAATAAAATGTAAACAAACATGGGTAAAGAAGACTTTACTAACGCTATTCCAGAAACAGGTTAGTGTGCCAGCTAGTTTAGGCTCACGCTTAGCCCTTTCAAGAGACTGTTAACTGGAAGGTATCTCGATAACTTCTTGAGACTATAGCCTGAAATAATAAGAAGCTAATTGCAGGGTTTGGGGGCTGTTAATGACCAGCAGAGGAATGCTTCACTGGGGAGCCACTATCAGAGCTCCTGCTGGCTTGGGAAGGTCACTGCTGGGTGTGAGGCTGGAGCAGGGCCTTGGGAGGGACATTTATGTGACTGTGGCCCAACTTCCAAGGAAACGCATTGTCTTCCAGCCCCAGCCACCACCCGCTCCCACTGAAAGCTGCAGCAGCCACTGCAGAAGCGGCCAATTTCTTATTTGAAATTTATCTATACAAATATAAAGACACATATTCTATTCTACTGGCTTTTGCTGTTGGTTTTTTTTTCCCAGAACATCATCTCCATGTAGTTTCTGTGCTAATAACGAATACTTAAAAATACGTGCTTCTCACTGAAGAGCTGTGACACCTAGGCATGAGAGGATGGTTAGGAATTCAGGAAGACTTTCACTGTGAAACCAAAGCCATTGCTGATGTCTTCAGTTTCAGTCTTAATTCACTTGTCTCTAAAACCTGGAGTCATGAAAGGAGAAGAAGTCTTCGGGACAAACCTGTACTGTCCAGAGATCAACACCAGTGGTGATGGGTTAATTATCACCAGACTCCTGTACAGTTGTCCTTGAACACGAGTAAAATAATTCCCACTACCTGCAAGCAAACTTGGTACTTCCTTGTATACTTGACAAATCCTGATGGTTGATGTCTGCAACTGAGTAACTTGTTCATGACTGGAAGGTCCTGCAAGTGGAAATTTTCTGAGGTACAGTAGGGGAAATAACCTTTCCAAAGGAAGACATTTGCAAATATCCACTTTTTTTTTTGTTGGAGATGGGTTTCCACAGCCAAGCAGGTCCTGTGCCAACTCACTAGCATAAAATGGGAAAGTACCATATCTGAAAAAAGCATCCCTTTCACTTTTTCCAACAGTTACAAAGCACACGTTGGATGTTTTGCTTTCTTGGAAGAAACATGAGACTCCAGTTGTCCTTTTTAAATTTTTTTTCATTGTTTTTCAGAGCGAACGTTTCTAGTTAAACCGACGTGCTGTCCGCACCCACTGACTCGCCCCGCCCGCGGCAAGGGCGGCGGGGGCACCGCACGCTTCCACCATCGCCAACTGGAAATTTAAAGCAGGACTTGAAACAAAACACAAACCCAGCCGCCAGCGCTCCCCGAGCTAGCCGCACAACGTTGACGTTAATCGCTGCTGTTAACGTTACGTGGCTCCTGGTGCGGGATATCTTCAGGGAGAGCAAGGCACCGCTGTGGACTCGCCCGTCCAGCAGCGGCACCCGCTGCACGGACGGACGGGACTCCCTGCCATCTGACCGACGGCAGACGCGGCGGCAGCGGTTCCCGCTTTCCTGGCCCGGGCGGGGCGGGGCGGATCCGCCTTCCTAGGGCGGAGGGGGAAAGCGCCCCAACCCCAGGCCCGTTGGGGCCAGTCTGCCTTCGTGCTATTTAGAAGAGAGTTGGGCCTATCTATTGCTTGTAGCTGGCGACGGGCAGCGGCTTCTTAGCGCCATGAAGCGTGGCGGTATCGAGAACCCGGCTTTTGAGCTATCCAGCCCCGATCTCGGTCGCCCGCGGCAGGCGAGCCCTGTCGGGGCAGCTGCGGGTGTCCCTGCAGCCGGTGAGGAGGGGCCCTGCGGCTGGGGCCGCTGGACCCCTCAGGCTCTGCAGGTTTGCAACAACCCTGAGGGCTACCTGGCTGCCTACAGCCTCCTGGCTATCTTCCAAGGTAACTTTGCCCTGAGCAACACGCCAGCTGTCGTCCTTTACACCTTCCCAGTGGGATCGAGTCCCTGTAGGCCTTCTGTTTGCCTTAGCGTGTCTCGTTTTCCATCCTGGAGGCTCAAGGGAAGCCAGGCGGGAGTCTGCGCTGCTGAAGGCAGGGCGTGAGTGGTGGATTTGGGTCGTGGGTGAGGGGAGGCAGAGTTTTTGCAGCTGTGCGAGTGTGGTGCTTTTGCTGAAGAGTAACAGTAGTGGCTTCACTGGAGGAAAAAGCAACCTGGTACCCTGGATGGGCAACTTGCTCAAACAGTATTACTCTTTGTATTATATTCTGTTTCTCTGTTTCTTCTTTTCTCACCTATCTTTTGGACCATTCCCAAGTCCATGGTCCCATTAGCTTTGTGCTTCATGCTCTTGTCTATACTCTGCGCCTGTTCAAAGCAAATGCTCACAGGGAAGTAGTGCTATGTATACCCCTCGTAGGCTTAGGCATAGGAGCGAGGGAATAAAATGTGGTATAATCCAATAGACAAAACCAGCGTCCTAGCATATACTTTGTTACCTCCCTGCTGATTTGAAAATACCTTGGCATTGTTGAATGGGGCTTTGGATAATGAAGATGGTTTTAGAACATCTGGGTTTGTTCTGTGCACCTCAGTGTAACCATCTTTCTAATGTTTAAGTAATGGCTTAATCTAACCTTGGGAAGGGGGTCCCAAAGTTTAGCTTGCTTTACTTTCTGTTATTTGGCTTCAGTTATTCTTGTTCCTATTTTTTATAACAAGATTTGTTAAGGTGTTGGCAAGTCTTACGCTTAGAAAGTAGTAATAATGGCTGATGGGGAGGGCAGGCATTAGAGTACCAAATTTACAAACTTGGGGTTTGTAAAGCTTAGATATTTGTCTGTCAAATGGAGCTATTGTATTCATGGTCAGAACCCTTCAGCTTTATTGGACTAGGTAGAAAAGAAGGCTGTGTTTCCTGAAAAATTGTGAGGCTTTAATACTCATTCTTTTGCTTATAAAGAATGACTCTGCTGTAGAGGGGTGGGGTAAGATGCAGGAGAAAGAGATTCAGTGCTGGCAGAGCAGGCAGCCTATGCTGAAGGCTGTATTTCTGCCAGAAACCACACTGAGGTAACAGGGATGGCTTGAGGAGAACTGAGCATGAGATTATTCTTAAAATCTAGAAGGATTTTACTGCTGTGTGTGCTGCTTGGAAAATCCTCAGAAGAACCAATGGCTCTCAGTGTGTTTTTCCTTGAACTTTTTCTAATTTTAGCCTCTTTAGCATGCACATGTTGTGTTAGAAAAGAAGTATCTAAAAGAGTTTTGGACAGAGCCTGTTGTTCCTTGCTTGCATTTGGAAGGCCATACTACAGCTGGTAGCAAAAGGAGGTGATTACTGTTGTGAATGTCCTGCTGTTAGCTCACATTTATTTTCTGTAACATAATAAAAGGAAAGAGAGGGGTGGAAGCAGTTCTGACATAGCAGATTTCAGTGACAACTGAGCAGTAGTCAAAAAAACTAAATTTGCTATGGCAATATTTCTTAAAATCCAACTTGTGCTCTTGGGATCATCTGCTCAGCTGGATGATGAATTCAATACAATTTATCTCTTATTAGTAGTGTGGATAGATTCCCAATCATAAAAAGGTATTGTATCATAAGAATCTCTGTCCCCTTAGAATACAGCGGGTATTGGTTATGCCGCTTATCTGGGTCTTGGTCCTGTTATCTAACTGTGGATGTATGCCAGACTTTGGAGAGGGTACCTGTCTAATCCTAGTTCACATTTAGGGCCTTAGTGGAAGGAAACTTCTGATGTTTGTTTTGAAAGCTGAAGTAGGCATGGCTATTACACACCCTGTGGCATTTTTATTGGTGTGTTTTCTGGATTTTCTGAACAAGTGTCCTTCCTTTGACTAGATCATAGACAGGGAATTTGGCATGGAAGGCTCAAGTTGCTACTATTTTTGAGAAACATTAAAAACAAGAATCATTTCAGACAGGAAGTTCAGTGCTGCATGTGTAACTTTACAAAAATATTCAGGTCTTGCAACTTCAGATAAAAGCCCACAAAAAGCATGGGATTTTGAAATTGTGAGCTAATACAGTACTCTGGCTTTGGATTGAATTATTTAATTTACCCTTCAACTTACAGGAACCATCACTGAAGCAGATAAAATATATCTATAAAACTTGCTAATGCTTACGTACTTCTAGGAAGATTTGTTTCCTAATGCACTTATCAAGCAATTCTTAACACACTTTTTATTTAGATGAATTGTTGCGTTAGACTTTTTACACCTTGAGTGAATATAGTAGGTAATTATCTACAGTGACCTGGGATATGTGTGTAGGTTTTTGTATGTGCATGTCTAACTGAAGGCATGTATTGGATTCTTTTCTAGCAGCCCTAGAAAAGAGATTATCATTAATGCCTGATTTGCAGTATTTCAGCTTCTCTGAAGATGACAGATAAAACATAATTCTTCATTTCTAGTTGTTTTTCTTTGAAGTACATGTAAAACCTGTATTTCCAGAATAGGAAACACTTCTTTGTGCAGAACATGGTTACTAATACCTGCTTTCTGTATAGCAACTTAGAGTTGCATAAATATGTGATTATGTCTTTTAATACAATAGCAGGAAATGCTGCAGTTCATAACTTTTACCTTGTTTGGTACTAGAGCACTCTCAGTACTTTGAGTACAAGAAGGACTGTTTATTCCTCATGTCAGTAATAATAATGAAAATAATAATAATAAAAAAGTAACAAAAACCACAACAGAAACAGTATTTGAGACTGGTCCAGTCTAATCAGTTGGAAAACCTTGGATAGCAGTAGTATATTACATCCTGATTAAATTTGTTACGGGAAGGACTTTTTGATTATTTTTGTGTGCGTGTGTGGCAACAGACTGCTGCTTTAAAACCACCATACTTACAGCAACTGTAAAACATGGGGGTTTTGTTCAAAGGATGAAGAAAAATACTCTTGTTTTTTGTTACAGCAAATGAAGTTGGTTTATGATTAATCTGCATTTTTTGGGTCAGTACACTCTACCCAAACTTCTAAATGATGCAGCAGGACAATAAGGTTTTAGATGAGAGTAGTTAAAAAATAATTTCCGTGCTGGTATTTAAGTTGTTGACATATTCTTGTAGGACTTGTTTTTCAGGTCAAGTTAGTATAAGCTAGGTTCTGTCTTTCTAGAAGAGACTTTAATGATGGCATGGAAGAAGTGATGCCATTCATCACATCTGCATTTTTGCAGATGGAATCTGATTATCCAATTCAAATAACTGCAGGATTTTATGGTTTTTAGGATGTAAATTAAAGTTGACAACAAACTGCAGGTAAAAGGCAATGTCTGTTATTTAGCAAGTTGCTTGCAGAAATAGCACATCTACTTCGTGCAGATGTTTTAAGGCCTTAGTAAATGTTTGAAGTACTGTTCATTCCTTCATACTAGTATTGCTCTTTGGTCAGTGCTCCTTAAGAAGAAAGCTGCCGAATACATAAATAATGGCAGTGAAGTAACACCCACATACTTTTGTTATTGCCATATAAATTTAAGCATGGTGGTCAGATTGATAGGGGAAATTGTCAATGGAGAGACCACAGTAAGGTATTAGAAAATTAAGACTGTGCTACAATCTGCTTCCTTGTAAAATGCTCATGTGTTTAGTTACGATGGAGATTGTACTGATAACAGCTGGTTGATCACAGATTTGGATTTTATTTGTTTGTTTGTTTGTTTTTTAAATGTAGAGCATTCTAGGCAGCTCTGTTGAAGTTCAGCCTGTGTAGTTGCACTCTTTCGGAAGGTGCAGCACTGTGGAAAACTAACATAAATCCATTGCTGTCCTCAGTCATCTGTCCTTCTTTTCTGTTCTTGGAATAACAGTAGAGAATCATGTTTGAAGGATAACTGTAGGGCCTGTGTCACGTGATATGCTTATTGCTCATGTGTGAGGTCACAAAACTCATTTGCAACTGTGACTCGAAAACTTCCTAAATTTTTTCCGGGGTGAATATTTTATTACAGATGTGGTTTAATGAAACTACCATGAAGTTGTCAGACACTTATCAAGTACAGCTATTCATCTCACTTTTAACAGAATTCTGGGTTTGAACTATTAAAAGTAAACTCCTGTAGATGTTTACTTGGTGTTTTACGTACAAATGGAATGTGAGGCAGGATGGACATTCAAGTTACTACCTACAAACAATGCTTTGGTAAGAATGGACAGTGTTTATAAGCATGCTCTGTGAATTGCAACTTACTTGCTTCTACTTTTACATCAGTTTTTTTGGACTTCACATGTGCTTAAGTAGGGCAGCTAGTGAGAGACCTTTTCTACAGGTTTTCTGATAATATTGCTTCACTGAACATCAAGATTCAGAGGGCAAATTTTTTTGTCAGTTGAAGTAAATCACCTCAAGTGCCCTTAAACAAAATATTTTTAAATAGCTGTACACTTCTTTTATATTATAAGGTAAGACTCCTGTTCAAAAGATATCTTTCCTTCAAGATATCAGGGAGGAAATTAAGTTTATTTGACAATCGTGATTTGAAAATCATAGATTTGCTTCAGTCATAATTTTCATTGTAATGCAAGTCATAACCTTGACTAATTTCCTTTTAGTTTGTACAGTATCTTATGACACTGTGATGCATTCTGTCTGTGCTTCAAACTGAATCTGGAACCTTGAACAAAGTTTGAGGCGTGCTATTTCACTGGCTTAATACTTGAGTATTGAATCTTTAATGTCAACAGGAGAGGACAAAATTGAATAGGTCCTGTACATGGTGGCTGACTTAAGTTGGCACTGTATCAATCCGCTAGATACCTAGATTTTAAGCTAATAAATACCTTCAAAAAAGTAGCTTTGTAAATATATCTGGTTTAACCCTTCCATCACACAATGGTAAATTTACCCTTGCAAATCTATCAAATTAAAGTATGTTTGACTAATTATCTCTTTTTTTTTTTTTCTGGTAGGTATTGTAGTAAATGGCCTGATTAACATCAGTATTTCAACAATTGAGAGGCGTTATGAGTTGAACAGTTCCCTCACTGGCTTAATCTCTGCAAGCTATGACATTGCATTTTGTATATTGTCACTGTTTGTATCTTTCTTTGGAGAAAGAGGGCACAAACCACGATGGCTTGCTTTCTCCGCGTTTATGCTGGGATTGGGCTCTCTTGTATTTTCTTTACCACATTTCAGTAGCGGAAAATACCACTATGGAGCTAAACTTGAAGGTAAGCTTGTCCTTACATTTTGAAAATGATTAAAAAAACCTCTGTAGTGACTTGGTGCAACTCTTAATTTGGTACAACACAGGTAATCTGTGTCAAAGTCCTAAAAATAGGCTATTGTCTCTAACACTGAAAATGAAATTATTCTGTGAAATCCATGAGTTCAAGAGCTGTTTCTCTGCGCAGTGAACTTTCTTTTTCAAAAGAGATCCAAATGCCAATATCAGTTCTTGCTCGCAAGCAATGTTTGAATAAAATGCCTTTTTTTTTTACTTGAACTGATAAGTGCCATTAAAATTCACTTTTAGTGAAAAAGGATTTGGCATTTCTTTGAATAGTAATGCAAGTTAGGTCAGTGCTGTAGAATAAATGTTAAAAAAAAGCTGTTAGACTTAGCATTGTGTTGAAAGGTGACTACATGTTGCAGTCCTTTGGTGTTTTAAAGCAGAATGACTTAATCTTTTAGGATTGTCAGAATTGTTTCTTCAGTGTTTAATCAGATTTATGACTTCAATGACACTAGAGTGCTCACTAAAAATAGTAGCTATTAAGCAATCTGATGGAAGCTTCTTAGTCTTCAGTTGTTGATCCTCAGGTTTTTGAAGTTCTAGTCATGTCATAAACTTCTATGAGCTGTTCAGACATCAACCATTAATTAGATATTTTTAAGGTATTGTTCCCATCTAGTAAATGAGGATCTGAGGCAGAAGTTAATTGAACTTTCTGATTGGACAAAGTCAAAAGGAAGAAAGTCTTTAGTTTTGGGAGGCTATGAAGAGATGACTACTTGTTACACCTTAGCAGAGGGGTAGAGCTTCTGGCTTTATTAGAGTCCCATTTCTCTACAGTTTGCTTCAGTATTACCCTCTCTACTTTGCTGGTATGGAAGGGAGCTGAATTTAATACAAAAAAAGTTCCAATCTGATTGTAGTGTGGCTTATTTTTTCCTGAAACAAGCTCACAGGGTAAGAGTCTGAAGGGAGATGGCCAGCTCTTGAAAGTGATCTCTCTCCCCTCCTACCAGTTTTGGTTGAAATCTCAAAAGAATCTATTCCTCTTTTATCAAACATCTACCACTTTGTCTGCCATTAAAGATGCTGTAGTTATTGATACCTTATTAGGACTCATGTTTTACATGGACTTCTGAAATCTAAAAGCTGCAAGGAAAAATTTATGTGGAAATGTGCTTTTTTCTCCATGTCACTGTGAGCTGATTGAATCCATGCTGTTTTGACTACTGTAATGCAGGTACATTTGCTGTGATTGTGGTATGCAGTTTTAAGGACTTAAATGAAACATTATCAAAGATAAATGACTACAGAGTACAGGCATGTCTACACCATGACAGATTCTGTGTAAATCTGCAGGTGCGGGGCAACAGCATCCCCTAACTTTAAAGTTTATAGGACGTCTGGTTTAGTTGGTTCTGATGTGGATAAAGCATCTTAACTATGCTTTTAGTTGGATAATTCAATAGCACTACACTCCCCCATAAAGGCTTCAGATCCAATTTTGTAACCTGAATGCAACCAGCTATTTGTTCTGGTGACTTTTTTAGGTTATATATGGTCTTCAGTGGCTCAGCTGGCTCTGATACTAGTAGTCATGAACTCCATCTAGTGGTTTGCCTGTAATGAAACTGTTCTGTATCTGGTTACCCTTAGACAGTACAGAGGACTGTGAAAAACTGCAGATACCACAAGCAGTGTTCTTTTAAACTTCCATCTCTAACCTTAATGGATCATACAGTCAACCATTTGGGTTGAAAGGGATCTTAAATACAATCTTATTTTCAACCCCCTGCCATGGGCAGGGACACCTCCCACTAGACCAGGCTACTCAAAGCCTTGTCCAAACCTGGCCTTGAACACTTCCAGGGAGAGTTGTCCACAACTTCCCTGGGCAACCTGTGACGGTGTCTCAGCATCCTCATTGTGAAGAATTTCATTCTAATGTTTAATCTGAATCTTCCCTTTCCAATTTAAAGTCATTCTCCCTCATCCAATCACTACAAGCTGTTGCAAAAAGTCCCTCCCCAGCTTTCCTTTAGGCCTCCTTCAGGTACTGGAAGGCCACTGCAAAGTCTTCCTGAAGCCTTCTCTTCTCCAGGCTGAAGAACCCAACTCTCTCAGCCTGTCTTCATAGGCAAGATGCTGACTCATGTTGAGCTTATCATCAGTCAGCACCCCCAAGGCTGTTCTCAACCACATCACCTCCCATCCTGCATTGATACTGGCAGTTGCCCTGACCCAGGTGCAGGACCTTGCACTTGACCTTTCTCCAGCTTGTCCAGGTCCCTCTGGATGACATCCCATTCTTTTGGCATGACAACTACACTACTCAGCTGGTGTAATTTGAAAACTTGCTGAGGGTGCACTCCATCTCGCTGTCTGTATAATTGATGAAAATATTAAACAGCACTGATTTCAGTACAGGTTCATGTTACTGGAACATGTTTAAATTTGTAAAGAATGTCTGTAACGGCAAATGTGGAATGTAGATCTTCACTTGACATAAGGAGGATAATTTCATTCTAAGGAAAGTCAAGCACTGGAATGTACGACCCAGAAAGACTATGTGGTCTGTATCTCTGCAGAAGGTTAAAGACCCTATGGAGTAAAGTCCTGAGCAACTTGGTCTGCATTTGTTTGTGAGCCTTCTTGGCCTACATAACATAACTTGTGCCTTTATATAACTTGGATTCAGATAGATGTTTTAGATTAAAGCATGCGAGAGGGCTAACGCTGTTGGATGATGGTGTCTTTAATACAGTTCTGCTCTCTAAAATGGAAGTCTAATCCACTGACTTTTAGAAAGCAAAACAAGTTTAATAAGAAAAGATAGTTAAAAATGGTCAACTACACATTTTAAACTTCTGGAGCTTGGCTTACCTTAGTTAGACTTTCTTCATCATGTAAAAGCCATGCCTTCTCTCTCCACCATTCTTATGACAGCAGTAAACAGGGTTGTGAACATAATCCAGGCTAAGTTTAACCTGTGTCACTTTACCAATCTGCTTAAACCATGAACTGGCACAAGAAAGGGATCACATGAATGGCTGAGGTAGGGAGAGTAAACTGTTGTTTGATGTCTGTTTTGACATGCTGATTTGAACTAATGTCATAGTTTTGTGCTAGATTGTTTTTGTCTTTAAAACATTTCTTGGACAAGTGAAATCTGGTCAATGACTCCCCTCGGCAAGTGCATGTGTATTTGCTGATTTTTTTAAAAAAAGGTCTGATAGCTGATGCAAATAAAAGAATGTTAATCAATTGGTTTCATAGTCACACAGGCCTTTAGATTGACGTGAACTGAGACACTGAGGGATGGGGACTGTCAAAGTTGGGTTGGTGTTACCGTATGGAATCTGCTTATTTCATCTGTAAAACTCAAATTAGGCTGCACTTTTGTCATTTAACATAGTTCATGGCATTTTCTTGCTTTGCGTTAGTTGTTTTCTGAAAATATATATTTGAACAAGATATTATGATTTGTGTACTAGAATAAAATAATTAGCTAAATGGTGGTTTAGAATTGCCCAATAGGCATTGGAAGCTAACATAATTGCAGCAATTTTCTATATGTCCCCTAAATGAATATGTGTACATTACCAAGATATTGTAGGACATGGTGTTCTTTTATAGTAGTTTTAGATGCTGTGCATGTAGATAGTACAAAGTTAATCTGATTTAAGACATAAGTTCCTGCAGAAAAGAGGAATATTGCTAAAGAAAGCAGATTGACAGTAAATGAGAATATACTCTGAAAATTTCAAACTTTCAGAGTAGTGGTTCGTAATAAAATATTCCTCATGTGCTTTTAGCAATATATTAAAGTGAAGGTCGTTCTAAATAGAAAGGCAGGAAAATTTTAATGACTTCTCTTTTCCCATCACTGTGTTGGTCAGTTTCTGTGCAACAGCATGGCATCACATGTTGTGCAATACATTACTCCACTCTTGTTTTCTTAAGTAAAAAGTCCTCTCAAATGTAAAAGACCCTGAAAAAAAAATGTAGTAATTTTGTACCTAAGTATTGGGAGTTAATCAATGTGTTCATCTTATCTGAAGAGGTTTTCTTATATATTTGCTAAGTATGGCTTGTTTACACCAAACTGATGGATTTATCCTCTTCCTTAGGGTTGTTGCTTCTGTGGAAAAAACCTGGAAAAAACCTGCTCTTTTTGATCTTGTCACTTGGGACTGTGTGCTACTAGAAGTGCAATGATAGCAAGAGGAAGGAGAGCAGAAAACATACTCGCTGTCTTCACTTCCTCTTTTCCCTCCTCATAGTGCCAAACATTACAGGAGCAGGCAAAACTTTACACTGTTTTGTCTCTACTTCCCTCCTTGGATGTGTGTGTGAACAAGTACAGAGGCTTTACATTAACTTCTTATTCTGGAAATATATCAGTGTCTGCATTATGAGAGATAGTGGTGTGGTTTTAAGGTGGCTTTTTTTTTTTTTTTTAAGGGGAGCACTTTTCAAAACTGTGTAGAAGGGAGTCGCATCTTTGCTGTGACTCTGATAACTGCACTTTCCAATAGTGCAACTTTTCCCTCAGGTTGTTCAGCCTGCTCTGTCACTTAAGAATGCAAGTTGTTGTTAGTGCTACTGAGAATCATTACAAGGTCCAAGAACAAAGCAACTGTCTGCTAACTAGGAGTGTTCACTGGTATGTTGAATGACCATTTGACAGTTTTTTTGCATAAGTCTGGTCAATAGTGCTTTCAAAAAGCCGAACTATTTTAATAAGGATATTCCATCTGTTTTATTCCTGGTAAGGAAGCAACAAACAAGCCATGATAGTATTTCTTTTGGGGGGTATGATGTCATAGAAGGCGGTGTTATACAGGAGATGTTAGTAGGCCTGAAAATTAACATGGAAGTCTTGTACTTACAGTTCTTCATATGTATTATAGTTTAGCTTTCAGTACAGGTTTTTCTTCAGCTGAACTGTGATCTGAATAACAGAATTTAAGTCTTGCTGTCTCTCTTTCAGACACATGCCAAATTCCAGGAACAAGCTCTGCTAACTTTACTTGCAGTGCCAGCACAAAGTCTTCACTTCACAACTATCTGTATGTCTTTATGCTGGGACAGCTGCTGCTGGGAGCTGGAGGAACTCCACTCTACACTTTGGGGACAGTTTTTATTGATGATAGTGTCCCAAAACACAAGTCTTCCCTTTATATAGGTAACTTTTAAAACCGTTTAAAACCATTGGTGGGATAGATCGTAGGCTGTAATGCCTTACAAATGCTTTAATTAATTCCTTTAATTAAATTATCTTGTCATTGTTTACTTATGTACATAAAATACTTCTATATCAGTTTCTGTGCAAGTTATGTACTATTATCTAGTAATCATGATAGTGTTGGATTAAGGGTTGGACTTGATGATCTTGGAGGTCTCTTCCAACCCAGATAATTCTATGATTCTATGATTATGTCATAAGCGTCAAGTTTTTTCAACAGTTGTTTTGCAGACCATGGTAAGGTTACCTCTCTTGCTGTTTTTTTCATGTCAGTTACTGAAAGTGATTAAATGGTTAATTAAGCCTACCTGTTAACAACAGAATAGATATTGCAAAAATTTGCTTTTTAATGTCACAGATATTGAAAACTAGTGTGTATCAGATCAGTAACCACACCTTACTGTATCCTTTGAGGGTTTTATTTATTTACCTTCTAACAGTAGACTGTCCCCTCAATTCAGGGATACTCCTGTGCATTATGTGATCAGTGCAATTCTCTAGCCACGTACAAATTTGGCACCTCAGGAGGAAATACTGGAAGTATCTTTCCTTTATTGAAAGTGAAGGGATTGAGTAGAAACATGGAAAACTTGTTCGTCTTACTCTCTAGGACTGTTTGAAAGCTAAGGAATACTAATTCTTAGCAGTGTTTTTTAATCTTTCCAGTCAGCAGTTTCTAGGTTATGTGCATTTTTACTGCCAAGTTCATTGTAGTCTAAGTATTTTCTATGGGTATGAAGATATTTGCTGTTGCTCTCATTTTAGGTGTAACTGCTAAAAGTATGTAAGCTAGATTGGTGACTTGCAGGGGAATTCAAAGCATCTGAGATTCCTGGACTGTTTTACAGACTACATCAGTATAAAAATTGAAGTCATCATCTATTTGCATACCATTCTTGCTTAGTTATTCAAGGCAAGCCAGCAAATAGTTTGATGCCAAGAAATAGAATAGTTGCATCTGTTGAATCTTAACTAACAAAGACAACTTTTATTGTTTCTTTTTCTTCGTATTGGAAGAGGAGACTACATGGTTTTTCCTCAGGCCATTGAAATAAAAAGAGTAGAATTTGAGTGTGTCTATATGATGAAGAAGTGGCTTGAAAACTTAGAAGAATCGTGTCATTTGTTCATACTTTAAAACATAACAGATCAACACAATAAATCAATTCTTTTTTAATCTTCAGACAACTGCTTATTTGGAAGGACAGTGTATTCTGCTAGAATAGCAAAATTAGAATGCAAGCGAGTGGACGGGTAGCTGCATCAAGCCTTTGTTTTCTTTTTTCTTTTTATGTAATGTATTGAGGATTTAAAATATATTTCATTGCTTTGCCTAATGCAAGAAGGCTTGTGCCTTCCAACCTCTGCTCTTCCCCATAATTCTTTCATGCTGTCTAGAATGAAACAATACTAAATGCTCAGGATCCAGGCACTTTGGAAACAAATGAGAAATCTAGATTCTTCAGCCTGGGGAAAAAACACAGAGTATCAGCCGTAATGAGTCACCTCTTATCAATTATTTAGACAGATCTAGTTACTTCTAGTTGCAAGCCTTTATTTGGAGGGACAGTGCTCTTCCTAGTAGTGCTAAAATGCCACAGAAATCTTGCTTATAGGCCAGTGAGATTATTGGGACATGGAGAAAATCTTGTCCTAAGGCAAAAAAAAAAAAATTATTATATAGACCTAAGAATGCTCTTTAGTAGGATATGATTACATCTGCAATTTTTTTTCTGTTTTTTTTTTAATTTGTTTATTTTTTTAACTCTCAGGTGCTCTAAAGAGCCCTGGCTTTGTGTTTTTAAGGCAATATATGGAAGCGCATGGAAATCAAGTGGCAGATATTACTCCAGTCAAAAGTTTTAATGGAGCCCTGGCTTCTAGTCTTGGCAAGTCTAAAAACCAACGTAAAACTCAAACTCAAACTATAAATGTGTAGGTTCTTAAGGATTGTGGGCATACACTATGAACAACTGGTGCTCATAAACTCACTTCAGAAACTTTTTCACAAGCTAGCTTGTGACTTTAGGTACAAATATGCAAAAGGCAATCTAAAATACATAAAGATGCTGTCAGTCAGGTGTCTTGCTGTACCTCTGAGCTGCAGCTTTTAATGAGGACTACAGATCCTTTTGCTGAGGGACAAGCACAAATTGTATGCTATAGTCAATTTAATGACAGTGAAAGAGCAGTTTGAATTATAGAAACCATTTGGTTTGAAGTTGATTTAGAGATTTTTTTTAAAAACAAAGCTTTAAAAGTATATGGTGAACTTGATGTATTTTCTCTTACAGGAATCGTCTGTGCCATGTCACTGTTAGGTCCTGCTATTGGCTATGTCTTAGGAGGGCAGCTGCTTAATATTTATATTGATATCCTGATCCCAGAAAGGCAAGATACAACAATATTTTGATTTCTATTTCTCTTTCCTAATAATTCTTAATAAAATCTTCAGCTTTCCTCTATGTGAGGAGCAGAAATTGTGTGGACTACTTTTGTTTGGGAAATACAGCATTTTCAAGAACTTCTTTAACTTGGTACCAAGTTACGTTCTTAAGGGCTTCTAGCAAGTTACTTCCCACAGTGAGTAGTCACTCAGTTGTGCGTGAAAGTTTCTCTGTAGTGCAAATACTTAGTTCTAGCTTCTTGAGATATTAGCTATTTTAAAGATGATTAACAAAATATTCTTTATCTTCTAAATAATTGCTTGTTCAGGGTTAGATTGCAACTATTGATTTCTTGTGCAAAAGGTTTCCCTGAGGTGATATGAGGGGTAGGATACTGATACTTACTTCCTGGGGAAGAGCTGGCTAGAAAATCTAATCGTTGAGGAACAGTCCACTATTCAAACAGTAAAGTTATAAATTGTATTATGTTCCAAACCAACAACTTCATTTACACTTTTATTTTCTGTGTTTTAGAGACTTAAGATCAGTGCAGTGGCATTCTGAACTTCTGTATTGACTTTCACATAACTCGTTGATTATGAATAATGGTCTTTAAGTCACAGTGAATGTGACTAATGAATTGAAAGCTATATTTGATAGAATGCAATATTATAATAGAGCTGATGAATGTGCTTTAACAAGCAAACAATAAATTCAAGTATATATAGAAAACACCAATATTGAAAGACGTTCTGTTAAATTAGTGTTAAAAAAAGCTATCTCACCAACATCTGAAATTTCTGAATTGAATTCATGAATGGTAAACCTGCTTTTTCCAAATTTTTTCCAGTATGGATCAAGATGACCCACGTTGGCTTGGAGCATGGTGGATAGCATTTCTTGCATGTTTTTTTGCAATTTGGCTTCTTATAATTCCTTTCTCATGCTTTCCGAAACACCTACCAGGTATGTGTTTAATAATAATGGGCAACTTTGGAAGAAAGATTTGTTTATGCTTGTGAGTTATAGACTGCTGGATTGAGTGATTATATTTTTTATTCTGTTTCTTGATTAACTGTCTTTGGCTAAAGCTAGATGAGAAATACCTTGTTTCCAATATACAGCATTTAAAACAATGCAAATGGGCTAGAGGGAGGATTGTGTGTTCATAGTGGTGTATGCTAAGACTGGAAACAGGTAGATCAGAGAAACTAATGGTCAAAGTTTGAAAGGTGGTTTCAGCTAAGCACCCAGGTCTATTTGAAGCTGCTGTGTTTACCTACTGAGAATCATAAGCAAATTCTATTGCCTTGACTCATGCATTGTTGTCTTTGACTCGATTGACTTATTGTTTTGGGTGGAATAGTAAAACACGAATCAAAGTGTCTCAGAGCAGTCTTCTAAAAAGAATAATTTAAATATAATTTCTTTCCAGGCAGATATTAACTTGTCATTTGGAAGAGCATTTAAAGGAAATTGCTATACCTATCTGGAAAGAGAAATGATTTAGGAAAAGAAAAAAATGAAGTAGGGAACTGAGGAGAACGTGAGAACAATTTAAAAAAAAAAAGCTGAATGGGCTTCAGGACATTCTTAGGTCTTGATAATATCTTCTTACAGCTAAGGCCTCCCAATGGAAGTATGATACTTTGAGCCAAATTATTTCTGCAGCAGTGCATTACAGATCCATAGAGAGATCAAAACCAGTAAAATATTGATGACTACTAACAACATAAGAGCTAGTTTTTCCCAAGGGAAGGGAGCACTTATTTTGATGCCTTTTCTGACTTACAGTGCAAGAGCAGAGGTATTCAATATTTTCATTGTCAATATATATGCCCACCTGTAGGAACAGCAAAAATACAGGCTGAAAAAATCTCTGAAACTCATAATGATGGAAGTGAGGCACTTGTTGAGAACAAGAATATTGGAGAAAGTTTTAAAGACTTTCCTGTGGCACTTTTGGTAAGGAAATCTTGAATTTTAAAACTGATATATTCTAAGAAATAAAATTGCATTTCAGGTAATACATATATACATAAAGGTAATTGCTGCTTTATCATATTGGGATAGGGAAGTCTCCAGTGCTACTGATAATTTAACGCTTAGTCATTTTGTTGATGCTTAAGAAAAGCATATTACTGAAGTTCCACATGAGTGTATCTACTTTAAAATATAATGACTTTTAGTGTTTACGTAATACTACAATGAAATAATTTCCTAAGTATTATGCTAATTTCCCCCATAGATACTGTTGAAGAATCCAGTGCTTATGAGTCTAGTAATAGCCAGTTCTTCAGAAGCTTTAGTTGCCACTGGCTTTGCCACATTTCTACCAAAGTTTATAGAAAATCAGTTTGGAAAAACATCAAGTTTTTCAGCAACTATTGGAGGTAATGTGGGGTTTTATTTTAAAACCTTAAATATATAGTGCTGAGCACCTCATTAACGTTATAGGTGGAAGCTATTGACATGCTGTGTTTGTCTAAGGTGTTTGTGAATATATGAAATGCAGTTTTCATAGCAGATGATACAGTATTTTTTATATTATTCTTTCCTGCTCTGAGAAAACCATGGTACTTAATGGGATCTGAAAAGCTGCTTGTTGTTTTTAAGTTCAGAAGTTTTGATACTGAGTAGAATGAGAATTTTGTGTGGTACTGAAACTGTAACGTATTCCTTTTCCTGTTCTTGGAGAAAGGCATTTTATCTTCCTCATTTAAAATCAGCTGAAGGAGCATTAAGCCTTAGTCTCTACTAAAAGAAACAAGGTGAAGGTCAGCCAGGCAAAAAACTTTATCACATGTAAGGGGTTGACTTGACTTCTGCCTTCTTCAATTCCATCATAATGTTACAATGAGATAGCTTACAATAAAATGGCTAGTATGGGTGTATTATATTACTATTGTGTAACTGTTTCTGAAGGTGTCTTACTGTCGCTTATTCCTGTTATCTGATATGTAATAGGTATGTTATCTGAAGTAATAGGTAGAACAGAGAAAAACTATGAAAGCACCGAAATGGAAAATTAAATGTTCCTTTTCTGGCTATAAACCTTGTCTGAATTTCTTTAACATTGATAGTGTTAACCAAATGCTTCAAAGAAATGCCGATACTGATGTTGAAAGGTAGCTGTACCTGAACTAATTCTGAGGTAGCTAGTCAAAGTATTACCAGTGACCATGTTAGTTATTTAAACTGCCTTTGACTACATGCATCTACAGCCTGTAGTTCTGCCATTGTACCTGAACTGTGTTTTGAAATTAGCTATCTTAGTTCAGTGTGAGTTACACTGTGCTATGCCATGCTGTAGATTAGGCATATAAAAATACTCAGTTATATATCTGGAATCCTATTAGTGCCAAGAGAATAAATTGTGATAGACAATATGTACCATGACAACAAAACTGACCAAATGACCTTTCTGTAGATATGTTATTGTATCTTGTGTTGTCTCTTGTAATAATGTTTATGTTCTCTTATCAAAAGCATGTAACAAGGAACATGGACGTGAAAAACATTGAAGCAGTGAAAGAGCTTTTTATATTCTCATGAAGCAGCATACTGATGTTTAAAGATTCCTGCCCAGTAATACAGATTTCTCACTTAATCTAGTTTTGTTCTGTTTAACTTTGGTTTTGGACAACTCTAAATTATGGTCTCATGTTGAACTTCTGGAAAGCCTAAAGATAGTATAAGGGTAGAATAAATTACTCATGCTGACAGATTCTACTAGGATGGTTTGAAAATTATGTTGTATGGACTGCATCTTAAGATACTGGTAACTGTTGCAATTTTTTTCTTAACATGAAATTGTACTCTGAGTTGTTTCACTAATTATATTTTACATTTTTTGTGTAACTGCTGGTGTCTTGTTTTCCTCTAGGACTTGCATTAATTCCAGCAGCAGCGCTGGGCCAAATCATAAGTGGCGTCTTGGTTTCCAAGTGCAAAATGGATTGCAAAAGCATAATCAAGTTCATGATAGGCACTTGTTCAATGGCCCTACTATTAAATACAGTGATTTTATTTGCTAAATGTGGGAATGAACCTTTCGCAGGTGTCTCTGAAACGTATAATGGGTAAATATATTGTAATGCACTCGGGTTTTTTGTTATTGTTATATAGATAAGTTACAAAACAGAATATAAAATCTTTAAAAATGTCATACTTTGCCTTGATATATGAAACTGAAATGATCTATGGAACTCTAAAACCTGGTTTTTGAAATCTTTATATAGTAGATGATTAAGGAAATGTAATGATATGTTGTCTGCAAAATGTTATGAGCAGACTGGACCTGCTTGTTTAAAAAAATCCCAGCTTCTGTAACTATTCTAGGTGTAGTTGGCATGGTTTTGAGTATATGTAGTTTGTGTTTCCGTAGGAGTAGCATTTTTTTTTTTATCTTGTTTTATTCGCAACAAGCTCTTGACAATCAGGCAGTTTATTCCAGGAAAGTGTCTGCCATGTGCAACAATTTTGTGAGAGAGCACTGAAGTGGACTGCAACTTAAACTGATTGCATTGCTTTCTGCAGAAGAACAAAGACATTGTAGTATCAGGTTCTAGCACATCTAGCCCCCACTTACAAAGGAGGCTTTCTCTTTTCCTGTTAAAATGGCTGATAAGAGGTAGAGATGTGATGCAAAGAGCATAACTCAGTGACCCAAGTTGAAAAATAAACCATTAACACAGTTAACTGAAACAAAATTACAGATATTTTTGGCATGCATGTATAGGAAGGACTTCTGTAAACAATATGTACTTCGTTTCCCCTAACCAAAACAAATCTCATTCCTAATGAGAATGCAGTTTATAATTAGTTTTTAGATATTTTTAGTAATTCTAAGAAAAATCCTAGGATGGATGTTCTTCCTGATGCTGTGAACAAAGCTCACTCTGGAAACTAGTATAGCAGTGGGGAAAAGTCAGAAAAGTGGCAGAAAAAATTAAGCAAGATTAAAAATTAACATCTACAAGGGTAAACATTCTTTAGAGAATGGATTTCTAGGTCCACTTTTAAAACATTAACATTGAATGTGTATGATCAAATCACCAGCATAGGCATTATGTGGAATAAAATGTCTGATTGTGCCTTGTTAAAGAATTACTATAAGGTGACAATGTTTCACTTCTCATAGTTGTAGCTAATACACATCTGTGTAGCATGCACAGTGTTTAAAAGCCGTGGGAAGGCAGCTAGCTATGCCAAAACTGTGCTCTTAAATGGTCACTCTGTCATGAATTGATAGAGCTAGAGGCAAGCAGATCTGTTTTGAGGGTCTGACAAAGAGCCAGATGCTGGTGTGCAAAATAACTGCTTTCTGACTGACTTTAAAGGAACATAGAGCAAACCAAAAATAGAACAACACAGGAAAATCACATCTTGCTCATGGAAGCAACAGAGTGCACAAATGTTACAGAATGTGAAGACTACTTATTTTTCTAGGACCTTTTAAAGATCTAGGTCCTTTAAAAGAATCACTGACAAACATAACTGACAAATATTACAGATTTTTCTCCAAAATGCAGAGAGTGACATGAATGACTAACCTCATGCTGTTCAGGTCTCTCATTTAGGTAAATGTGAAAATAGTAAAATAGATAACCTTAGGTTAATGGGACAGAAATTCAGAAATCTTGGAGGCAATAGTGATTGAAGGCTTCCAGATCTCTAACAGAGTTTAATGCAATGATTAATGCCACCTTAAACATTTGTTTGTATTTCCTTTTCCAGAAGGCATACAAAATGAATAAACAAAATTTCAAACACTGGTGACTGGGGAACAAAATCCTTAAAGCCAAAGTTACCACTCATTCTTGTTCCATCTTTACACCTTGCTGTATCAATTGACAGTATATTCAAAAGTTATTGTTTGGCGCTTGAAATATGTCTGGAAAAACACCAGCTGTAACTGGTGTACTGGTGTACCAGCTTGTACTGTGGACACATCAGGACTGTGGAAACTAGGATGCAGACTTTGGTTGTGGAAAGTGTATAGTTACATATTGAGCAAAAGAATCTGTATGTAGCGATTGAATACTGAATTAGTTATGTAGAAAATACTACGTGAAGCTCTATTTTGATGAGTAGCTGACAAAGGTACAGCTGAATTGATTTTCATCTAAAGTTAAATGCACTTAACTTGTATGTAATAGTTTTGTGTAACATCAGCAGCTATGTAGTTTAACTGTCCTCTTACCTACAGCAATTTGGAGTTAATCCTAAAATAAGTCTCTCCACTCAGTGGCCATTGTAAAAAATGGTTTGGTTTTATCTAATTGTTACATGTAGGACTTCAGTTTGGACATGTGATCTGCATCTGAATGGTTAGTAGCACTAATAGAGTGGCAGTTCTAAAACTGCTTTCTGCGAAGGAATAAGCAGCTAAAATATGTAGTAGTAGGTTTAACAAATTTATAAGTTTGTGAAAGAATACACCAGTGTCTGACTCTTGCTTATGCTATTAAACAAATGCTTCTGAGAGAATTAATAGTGAGAATGCTCTGAGAGCTGACTTGGAAATTGATGCAGGTACATTTATGTGAAGAATTCAAAGAAATCCTTCATGCAAGTATTCTCTTTCTATTGAAAATTAACCTGGAAGTGGGGAAAGCTTTTGTAAGTTTACTACCGGAATCACATTAGTACAGGATCACTTTTGAGTTCATATGTTAAGGAACAAAGTGTGTTGTTTGTACTAACTCTTTTTATTACTAGATTAGGCTATAAGCAGAACTAACGTGGTATTCTTCATCTGGTCAATACTTCAGATAATTGTTTTTGCCAAATAATTTTACCTAGTATTTCCTTGAAAACTTGAAGGCACAGAAATGCAGTGACTATTTTCTGTAGTTCTGTTCATTCCTACAAGTCTCTGGGACTCCTTATTTTGTAAAAAATTAAGAAAAGTACAGAACTTTTAAAATACCATTTAATGTTTCATCCACTACGCTTTTTTAGAAAAGTAATATTGGAACAAGGTATTTCATAAAAAAACTATATGCACTAAACTGTATTTCATCTATATTTTGATATTTCTCTGGCCATGGATAACTAGAGGTTCAGTCCCTCTTTATAGGTCAAGGGAGAGAGACATTGTCTGCACATGTTAACAGGACAAATCTTGCCATTCGAGTTGATTTAACGCTTCTAGGCTTGACATGCCTCACAGGCTTACAAGGCATTATGTGAACAGACCTGTGATTAATGAATTAGCAAACTGACTTTTATTCTTCTACGTATTAAGAATGAACTAATATAATAGGGTTCAACTGTACTACAACCAGATGAAGTATATAGATAGTTATGTCTCCAATACTCCGTGTGAAGTTTGAATTCCATGCAAGTAATCAGCTTAGTTCCTAGATGAGTTATTTGTCCTCTTGGTATTGTGACCACCTCAACTTCTGAAAGAAACCTGTCTTTTAGATAATTAATATGGAAATTTCAGTTTACAGTATGACATTTAAACTACTGGCAGTGTCAGTATCCTGGTTTTGGCTGATGGGATTCTTAACCTGTTATAGCTTCTTTACGTCTTACATGCACTACTATTAGAAAATGAAAGGGTGTTTTTGTTCTCTCTAGCTGTGTCTTAAGAAGGTCCCTCCACATCCCAAGCTGATTACTCATACAAATAATATAGCGGGATTACTTCAAGTGCAACCATAATATGGCCTGTACTGGAAGTAAATGGATAAATTGGGAGTATTTATTGCACGTAAGAATTAAATTAAACTATGTTCTTCATTAGTTATTCCCTAAACAGCCAGAGAAAAACTTTAAGTTCTTTTTAGCTGTAGTAAGACTTGGTTTGTATGTCATGGGACTCTGCATTTAGCTTGTGCAGTTGTTCTTGGTTCTTGAACAATATAGATGTCTGCATAACAGTGTTAAAAATAGTAAAAATACAAGTGTTTGCAACTGGACTTGAATCCAAAACAGAAAAACACTTAGAATATGATCAGTAGAATAAATAACAACGAACTCTGCTTTTAAACTTGTTGCTTTCTTTTCTTAAAACTGTAAATTAAACAAATTCACGTGTGTGGGGAAAAGGAGATGATTTAAGAATTCTGTCTTCTGTTTTGTGAATGGAAATTGAAGGAGTAATCTGTGGAAGTAATAGTGGCACAAAAATAAGTAGGTACAGAATAAATGGGAATTCCCATTCGAATTGTAACGACTAGGAATAGGGCTTATTTCTAAAAAACTAAGTGCATAAATCACCTGAATTTAATATTTTGAGATTTATTATCCTATAAATACTGCATTATTTATTTACACATATTCTGTTTTTAAATTACTTTATTTAAAACCTATTACCTTTTACCTTTCAGAACAGGCATACTATATAACTTAACAGCACCATGCAACGCTAACTGCAGGTGTTCAAGGTCTGTATACTACCCAGTTTGTGGCAGAGATGAAGTCCAGTACTTTTCTCCCTGTTTCGCAGGATGTACATCACATCTCTTTAACAACATGGAAAAGGTACTTTATGCTATGAAGGTAGCTGACATGGTTTGTTCTGGTTTCCGGCAAAATGCATTCCATATCAAAAACATTCTTCCCTGAGTAGGACAGGAAATTGGAGTATTTCTAATTCTAAGTGGTAGTGACTACATGGATTGGAATCACAGGTCTAAGTAGGATGTATATTGGTATGTGTCAGAGTCTAAGACCAGATGGTTTTAGATATTCCACTTGTGGAGGGTTTAATATGTAATACCAAATTTACTTATTTGAGGGCAGTTAATGCTACACAGGATTTCTGATTTAGCAGAGTGATACAAAGTATACTGACACAGTACAAATATAGGTTAATGCTTAGTGGAATATTGCAATACACAGTTCAGTCACAATAGCAGTGTGATTCCCATTACTGGTTTCTATAACATGATCACCATCATCATGCTGGGCCTCCTCAGTTGTTGGGAAGGCATACCTGGCTTGGAGCCAGCTGAAGCCCATTGCTTTCTCTGAAATTCTTCTGCTAGTTTTCTGGCTTTTTATACTCTGTTGGATGAACAGTGCTTCTCCTGTGCTTGTCTGGCTAACTTAACCTTCACACTCTCAATGAACTTGGGGAGAAACATTGACAGCACTGGTTTGTCCACTCAACTGAGTCAGCTGTCCAGAAAAGAAACAGCTTTCTTTGCAACAGCTGTGGTCACACACACGTTGCATTGCTCTGGGAACTTCGTGGGCATGTCATCCTTTCCCATATACTATGAGCCTTCTTCCATTGTGAGGGTTTATTGGTCAGTCACAGTGTGTTTCTCACTTGTGCAGTGTTGTGCTGCAGCTGTTTCTTCTGCTAAAAGTTCTAGTGCTGAAAATACGTTAAACCTGAATATACTTTAAGTAGAATTGACAATTGAAAAAGCAGAAATTGGCAACTACCTCTACTTTAGGCATAATTTAGTATTTATTGTATGCATGGCAGCCTGCTTCTGTGGGTTTCCAAATCTTGAATGTCAGCATTCCCGCATCAGGGGCAATTAAGCCAATTGAATGTGGCTGGTTATTATTGAGCCTCCTCAGAACTGAGAGACTTTCTGCACTAGTAAAACAAACTCTTGAGCAGGGCTGTGGGAGATATGTAGGAAGATCTTAAAGGTAGGCAGACTGAACCAGGAGGTGCCTCTGGGGACTTTACATACCAGAAAAGGACAATTGTAAGTGAGAAATTATCTAGAACAAAATGTAGGAGATTGGCAACTTCTGGCTGTGAAAACTTCACACTTTAATGGTAGATTTTTTTTTCTTTGAAAACAAACCTGAGTGGATTTAAATGAAGAGCATAAAACTATTCTCTTTCTTCCCCTACTTACAAGAACAGTCCAACATTGCTTCTGTTCTTTCCTGCTTAATTCTTAAGAGTAGAGGTCATCTCTCTTTCTGTCAAGTATAGCCCAGTGTAAAAAAACAGCCTGTTTGTAGCAAACACTGTCAAGCTAGGTGATCTGGGACTTGCCATCATCTCTGAAGAATGTAAACTGTTACGATTTCCGTTTTTTTCTGCTACTGTTGTAACATGGATACATGTATATGTGTTATCTATGCTTGAAGAATAATAAGTCTTGAGGAGATAGTGGAGTGAATTTAGATGTGACTCTAAAGAATGAATCCTTTTCAAGTGACGGTTTTTAATAGTCAAGACAGTTGAAGTTCTTTAGAGTATAACTTTTGAATTGTACAGAAATAATCAGCAGTTTTGGTTAATAAACTAGATAATACTTAACATTACCTTGTTTCAGTATTAGGCAAACAACTTTTGAGAACCATCTGCTTTAAGGGAATTGAAGCTTTTGGCTATCCTTAGTTCCGAAGTTACACTTTTCCAATGAAACCAGGCTCATACAGCAATAGAGAAAAGGGACATTTCCTCCCTTCCTTTAACCATTAACATGCTTCATGTTTAACGTTTTTAAAGAGGTGACTTTTAAAGAGGTTTCAAAATATATATTCTCAATTTTATATGTCGATACAACAAAGTCTTGTTTTGAACATAGTAGCTTGGCCTTTCTTAATTATATACAGTAACTGGTGTTATCTTCACTGATTTGTACTAAGATTCATGTGCAAGATTTAGCATTTCAGGGCTTAGTCTGTTGATGCTTTTCTATGATATGTAGTATATCTGACCGTTCCCCTAACTCTTAAGGTCTCTTTTAGATTCAAGTTGTTTATGCTTGTACCTAAATTCTTGCTCCACGCAAAATGGTCACTATAAATGTCTTTTTTGGTCATGAAACCAAAAATAACTTTTGCTCAGATAAGCTGGATCAGTCAAGTTCTGCTGCACCAATTTTAAAAAATAAGGGTTAGTGTCATATGATCATCAAGAAGTGGACTGTTTGCCATACTCTAAAGTCAGAGTTTGTTCTTCTATTCAGTGTGATGCAGACCCAATGAACATCCACTATATTAATATCACTTAGTGTCGTTCTTAGCTCTAAACTTTGCCTTATAATTTATTTGTAGACATACCACAACTGTTCCTGTATTGGGAAACCAAAAAGAGAAAATGGTTCAGAAGGCTTTTTCTATGAAGCTGTCCCTGGGAAATGTCCAGCGCAGTGCAAATTTCTACCTTTATTCCTGACCTTCTTCTTTTTTGCTGTCGTTTTTACATTTATGGCTGTTACTCCAACAACTGTGGCCATTCTCAGGTATGTTTTTAGGCTGAGAAGTAGATAGCGTTCTTGTGAGAACTCAGATCAGTGAAGTGCCTCTAACACTTCCAGAGAGAAAATGTTCATGGTACTAGGCATACATGCACATGATACTTTGGGAGGGTGTAGTTAGATGCTCTTTTTTCCAGCTCTTTAGGCAGGGTATTAGGGAGGGGAGTGATACACTCCAAAAGTGCTTTGTAGAAGCCACCTGTTTGGGGTTGGTGTAAAGCTGAAATTAACATATTAGTGTGGAGGCAGAATAATGTGAAGTGTTGGATTAGCTTCAAAACTGAGTTGACATAGTTTTATTTAGATAATTCTAAGCAATAACATTGGGAATTTTGGATACTTGTACATTTCAACTGAAGTAGTGAAACAGTTTTAATGGAAAAGGGGACTATTGAGCAGTTTCAGTGTGCAAAAACTAATTTATGCAAGGTTAGTTACTACTGTGTGTTCTGATGCTTCTTCAGTGGGCCTATTTTATGCAACTTGACGTGTAAATCTGCATGTTTTACTGTATGCTAGTGTTAGAAATAGCAGCCCACACTATGAAGAAAGATCTCCTTCGTCTACTAGCATTTATGGGTAGGGGGATCCTAACAGTGACTTCTGATAACCACTCATCTTAAATGTTTTTCTATGGCTAATACTTACACATACTCCAGGATGAGGGAATAATTCCTGAATATTTAAATACTATCTCTTTTAACACTTAGAATGCTTCAAATAGTACAGTTGATTATAGAAAACTGTGCTGAAATTAAATTGTGTAAATTCTGTGAGTTGGGTTGTATTTAATCTTTACGGTAGCATCTTTAAGATACTGTCAGAGTAAAATGTTGCTATCTGAAAGAAGTGAGTAGGAAGTAAATTCTACTAGTTGTTAAATCAATGTAGTGATTTGTATAGCATTGTCCAGAACTGATTAATTGTAAGGTCACATGATTATATGTAAAGATTGTGGGAAATACAATGCCTTATGCTGTGCTGAAGCCTATAGTTTCAATTCATGTATTGCTTCTTTAGGTATAGTAACTCAGGATTGCTTTCATGCACTGTCCTTAAGTCCTTGGTAGTTCTGTGGAAAAGTTAAACAGCATCAGGTTGCTGCTGGCAAGCTAGCTTTCTATTTATACTGTTGTTTAAAACTAGTTCAGTCTAACATTCCTTGATAAGCTATAGAAGTTGTTTCTATCTTTTTGTCAAAGCACCTCCTGAAGTTCTTTGGTTACTTATTTTGCATACTGGATTTTTAGAAGTGCTCTGCAATGAACGCGTTAAAGGAGTATATTAAGACAAAACATATTATATGAGGGACAAAGCAGAGAAACAGAACAGTTAAAACTTATTTACCAGGTCTTAAACTGCAAATTTTGTTTACAGGTGTGTGCCAGATAAACAGCGCTCATTTGCTCTTGGAGTACAGTTAGTGTTTCTTCGACTACTGGGTATGAAGTTCTTGTTGAAACACTTTCCTCTTAAAATTCTACATATTTGACATTTTTCTAGACTTAAAAGTAGCACATCAAGAAGCTTTCAGAGGAGCCTGAAGCAGACTGTTATTGACTTATAGAATACAGTTCTTATCAGGCAGATGACATCTTTAAATAGGGCACGTGTGCTTATTTGAGCTTTTCTTGTTCTAGTTGGAACAAACAAAATACTGGTGTCATCCTTTCACCTTCTGTCAATTGCCCCAGAAGGAGGCCTATAAGAAAAAGTGATGTAATAAAAAGCAGCTTCATATAGTTAACATCTCAAGTTCCAGAAGTCAAAAGAAAGTAACACTGTCTCATACTGTTGTGTCCTTATTTACAGTGCCAGTGTATTTTAAAGTAGGTAGGTGGAGTCTTCACTCTTGTCCCTTCCCTTTCAGTTCCTTTGACTAATTTTGACCTTTATTGAAATTGTAGACAGTTGAACGTAAGTAATTACGTTTTTATGTGGGAAGTCTACTAAATTTCTAAATCAAAGCATTTCCAGAATTGCAGTAAGACAAGTGAATGCCCTTAAATAAAACATAAAGCTAAAAGTAGGTATTCTCTGGGCTACTCATTTCAGTTTTACCAGGCATGTTTTAAACTCTTTTTCTTAGAGGTTTTTTAAACAGTGTGTGTAATTCAATACCTGATCAAGGCTTAGGTTACTGAGTAGACTTCTATGTCAATATTTAATACTGCAGCCATTCCCTGCCATTTGAGATTACATATCTAGTGGTGTGCGTTCTGCTTTTGTGTACCTGTTGAAACTTCAGTTAATCTAAATAATTCTACCAATAAAGCATAACAAGGCTAAGCATCCTTACATATAGAAATTAGCTGGAAGATATTGTTAAGTGTTGTTTGAGGGCTTCTCTGTTTCATTCTACTCAAAGTTAAAGTAACTGTGGTGGTCTTAACTCTTGATTTGACTGTGGAGCAGAGGATAGGAGAACTTTTTGCACAAACTGTACTGAATGTGGCTGAGGAAGGCAGCAACTGAGGAGCATTACTGTCAAAAAGGTATTTATGCTGTGGTCTGAGGAATCACAGAGAGGTCCTAGACGGAAGAGCTGTAGTGAGGACATAGCTGTCTATTAGCTCAAGAACAGTTTAGGCCTTAAGTAGTTTAGGTACACATGCACTGGTCTACCTAGTGTAGACACTAGTCTACCTGTGTAATAATATTAGCTATGCCTACCTGGATGAAAAATGCTTGTGTTTTATAAAGCACTGTTGTAACAAAAGTCACACAAATCTAAATTCTACACAGGAATCATTTCAATCAGTACTCATTTTACATTAAATTTTTTGTAGAAGCTTGGCCACATCTAAGGGATGGAAAAAATGTGTAATTGAACATGTTAATATAATAATACTTAAGTTTTCTGCATTTAGGACATGTTAGTGTACATCATCAGAGAAAAGGGATTTGTTTTCCTTCAGTTAAAATCCTGCTTCCTGCTGTTTTTTTCCCCTAATTTTAATCACATTTTTCTCTTCCAATGAAAACTGAGGAAGATGAGAAGCTTAATTTTTTGAACAAACTTCTTGCTTGATGAAGTGGGAGATGCATAAAGAATTAAGTGATGCTCTATGCATCCTACCAACTAATTGAAAGTAGTGGAAGAGGTAGACTTGCTATGTAATGTGAGCCTTATGACTTTGATTAAAAGGTTGTGTTCACTGTGTGAATACCCCATTTTATCTTCCCCATCAGCCTGGCATTTCATTGTTTGTATTAAGGCCAGGTAAGACTATTCAAGTAACTCAAATGTTGTAACATGTTGTGTTTTTTAGGTACTATTCCTGGACCCATTTTGTTTGGTATTGCTATAGACAACAGTTGTTCTCTGTGGGATATTGATGAATGTAAAACTAAAGGAGCCTGTTTGGTTTATGACAATGAAAGAATGGCTTATCTACTGATGGGCATAAGTAAGTGACTTCACATTAAGTACATGTACAAGGTAACAGATAGGCTGAACTTGACTGCTAGGTGGGAATTATTTTAAAATAGAATCTTAAACTTTGTTTCTAGCATCAGTGTTTTTCTAAAAAAATCCTTGTATTTTCATAAATAATACAAAGCCCAATATCATGAAAAGCGCAAGACCGCATTAAGTGTTCTAGTGTTACCTAGAAAACTTTTTAAAATAACAATGATACAAAATGGATTTGCTCACTGATCTTCATTGTCACACTTTATTTAGAGAATTTTAATGGGCTGCCACATATTTCAGTGTTATTTGGTTTAGTCTGTTTGCAGCGTAAGGTCGAGGAGCTTTCTTCCTATCATTTTTTTCAGTACTTTTCCCTAAATTAATACCAGGATTTTGAAAATCTCTGAAAACTAGTGAAAAACTTTCCCAGGTTGTTAAACAATCTGTTGCCTTTGAGTGTGTGAGGTGTGTATTACTGATGGAGGGAAGGAGGGCTAAGCTTGCATCTGTTATGACGGCTATTGTCCTGTCTTCTAGTAACTGTGATATAGTGCATAAACAGAACTGCCAACATCTATTCTTGAAACTGACAAAGCAAGAATCAGAATTCCAGGTTTCAGTATCTCTCAGGCATATTTGTGATAAAATACAGCCTCTCTTGTTTGCCCCCCCTCTGCTTTCCCTCTCCAGTTGCATAAAGGCTGCTGTATACCAATGATGAGTAAATGGAACAACCTTATAAGGTAGCTGAGAATACTTAACAGGTTTTTATGTGGGGAGTTCGAGTTTGTGGCAAAGAGAATATTGATGCAATGAAGAACAATACAGAAACAAGAAGTAAGGAAGGCCTGTGTTTCAGGCTACAATGAGATAAAGGATTGTGGAACCGAAGTGATTAGCAATAGCTGCTGCAAGCAAAAACTGACTGGCAGGTCAGAGGGCTGAAGTCAGTTGGAAGTCTGCCTTTGCCTGCCCTTTGCAGTTCATGTAAGATACACTGCAATTCACAGCATCCATTTAAAAGTCTTACATTGTAAATCACCATATGAAACTTTATAAATGACTGAAATACTCTTGTCTACTATTGAAGGTGACTGCAACAAGGATTCTTCTATTCTTTGCATTCAGGTGCTGCTTGCAAAATCATCACGGTCATCTTTGTGGTCATGGCAGGATGTTTGTATAAGCCCCCACCAGCAAGTGCAGCGCTATCACAAAAGGATTCAGAAATGGTATCTGCTATACACACTTAAATCATGAGCAAATTGGGGGGATTTTGAAGAAATCCAGTAAGAATAAGCACTGTTACAACACTTGTAACAATGTTCTTATACACCATTAACCTAAATATAAAAGATCATATTCAATTCTTGAACAACTTAAAATATTTGTGAAAGTATTGTGTTATGTAACTTGCTAAACATATTTCTAGTATTCCATTGTATACTCAAAAATTGACACTTAAATTTGCAGTCTAATTTTAAATGTCTTTTTTCATAACCTAAGCGTAACAAGGTGGAATACTGCAATCAAAAAACAAACAAAAAACACAAACAAAAACAACTAGGAAAACTGAGCCAAACTAGGCTGACAGAGCCCTGTTTCTCACTGCTTATAAAGTAATACCTAGCTGAGACTATAGTGGGAGGAAAAAATAACTTGATGTATTACAGGGAGCTGTAGATGTTTAAAATGGACTTATTTTAATTTGCATGTAATCTAGGCTAGTGCCTTAGTTGTGGATTTTGACTGTATAGATACACTGGGAATGTGCAAGTCTGTTTTAAATAGCTTTATATGTTATCTTAATGGCATAAATTCATTTTTGAGTATTTGTAGAAAAATGTAAATAGTTATTATAGGATAGCTGGGTTTGTAACAGCAAAATGTTTGTTAATTTAAGTGCCTTAGTTTCTGTTTGGAAAATATACAGACGGTTACTGTCCAGCTGCTTTCTTTAGGCATTGTTAACATTTTCTGATAAAATTTGGAAATAAAATCCATTTTCTTATTACTTTTGTGTATGCTGTGTCCTTTCTAAGTGGCTGACTTCTAGGCTTCTTGACTCCAAGAAACACGATGTTGAAAGCTAGCAAAGAATATGTACACAACCATCAAATTCAGGAAAATACAGCTTTGGCTGTTGGTTTTTACTTACTTTTTAATAGCATGCAGTGTGTATTTGCACATCCATTGTGCTATACAAATTAGCCACGTTTACCAGATGTTAAAACTATATTGTCTGCTACAGAAATATCATTCAAATGTAATGAGCAAGATATGCTCCACACTTGCCTTCATTAATGTGAACTTCCTTTCTATAGCACCAGCTACGCAGATCACTCTTACATAGCTGTGTGTGCCCTTTTCATTTGGTTGCATGAGCTCTACTTGTTGACTCTACCAAAACTTTTAAACAAGTGCTGAAGTAAAGGATTGTGGCATATGGGTCATGTTTCATCTAATTCTTTAAATGCAGCTGTTAAACTAGAGGGTTAGGTATACAACTTAGGTTTTAAGTATACAACTCAAGAAGAGGATTTGCTATAACTATTTAGAAGACTATACAGAGAAGAAAGCAAAATAGACTACACCTCCTGAAAGCACAAGACTTCATGGCTTTTGAGGCAGAGGAGGAAAGAGTTGGAATACAACAACTGAATTCATGTTTGCAGTATTTAGTTGAATGTCTCCTTATAACATAGTGTCCTGATAAATGAACTTGTAGCAAGGTGGGTAGCTTCCCTTAAAATAACTAAGTACTGATTTTCCATAAAATTTGGGAATATGACCTAAAACTCTGAATTCAGTTTCCAGCTCTGACAGTTTGTGTGGGGTGTAGCAAATCACTTAATCATAGTAAAGACATGCAGCAGTAAAGACATGGTAACTAAACTGGTAGGCTCACTTCTCTTGTTCTGTCTTAAGCTGTGAGATCGTAGTTTACAGTTTCTGCTGCTTAATTTGATTATGCAGATTACAAAACTTGTGGGGCAGAGCAACACGAACTTCCTCTTCTGAGGAAGTTATCTGCAGTCTTAGTTGCACTGAGGTGGTTTATTTGGGTGGAGGAGGAAGTAAGTATTGCCATGATGTAAAATTAGAGTTAAGGCCAAAGGCTGTTGCAATTCATAGTCTAGCCTATGACTTGTTAAAGATTATCCTCTCTAGTTTAGGAGCAGCAGCACAATCATTAGAAGAGAGACCAGTTATTTACAGCTGGGTAAGTTAACCCATTTATGTTGTGTCAGCAATGTTAAATTAATACATACAGCAATAGATAGCAGAAAGCAGTCAATGTTGTGTCAAAGGTTTTACTAAATAAAGGTAAACATCTCGGACAAACTGAAGAACTGTGTGTTAGGCATTTCGACAAGGAAGGTGAATTAAAAAAATGTACAAATGACTGAAGTGCTGATCAAAGCACAGAGTCCAGTTTGAGTCAAGTCACTAGTGCTTTACCCTGGAGATCAATACTGGGGCCAATGCAGTTCAGCCTCTCCATTAAGGTCCTGAATGATGGGGTAGATTCCACTCTGGAGGAGTGGCTGATAGACCAGGTGGTTGTGCTTGACAAAATGGAGAAATGGGCAAATGGGAACCTAATGATGTTCAACAAGGAGACGTGCAGAGAGCTGTGCACCTAGGAACAAATAAACCTACTGTGCAGCAGTAACATGCATGGGGTCACCCAATTGGAAAGCAGCTCTTCAGAGAAGGCATTTAGATTCCTCGTGGACAAGCTGATGACAAAGCCTTTTTTCAGAAAATGTCAATAGCATTCTGACCTGTATTAGGCAAAGCCCGCCACCAGGCCGAGGGAGATGGTCCTTCCCCTCTGCTTAGCACTGGTGAGCACCTGGAGTGCTGTGTCTTATTTCTGGTCTCTCCAGAACAAGAACACGAGTTACAGACTTACTGGAGAGACTATGCTGCAGGGCTACAAAGATGATTAAAGGAGTGGAGTATCTTTCATTCAAAGAGCGCTGGAGAAGCTCTCTTTTTCCAGGAAAAAAAAGAGAATGATCACAATGATCTTACTCTTGAGGAGGGAGAAAACAGACCTCCGTATTAATGCCCAGCTGACTGGACAAGAGGCCGTGGGCACAAACTGAAACGTGACATTCCCTCTGAACACAAGAAATTTTTTTAAAAAACTGAAAAGGTGGTCAAATGTTGGAACAGGCTTCCTAGAAAGTTGTGGATTCACCATTCTTGGAGATGTTTAAAACCTGACATAATCCTGAACATCTCTTCTGTCTGGCCTTCCTTGAGCAGAGGTGGTAGACTAGATAACTCAGGGAGTCTTTTGGCCCCTTCCTGCCTACATAATTCTGTGTTTCTGTGAGATAGGCCTTTGTTCTATTCACCACATGATGTGTAACTTCTATACAGATTCTTGCAAAGGAAGACTTATCTGCTCTTGCAAATTGTCCTTTGGTTTCTTTCTGTTTAATATTAGCTTATATCGCATATTAAAGAACATTTAGCAACTAGTACTGTGTGTACGTCTTACCTGGTGGTATTTGTTTCATGCTAAATGTGATAAAATATTTCAAACAGCAGTTGAAAGCCTTCTACGATTTGCTCTGTTAACTGTGGTTTACAGTGTTTGAACTGCTAAATTTATGGACTCATATCTTCAAGGTCATATTAACTGTCACAATTTTGAGGTTTAAGAATAATCTCAAGTATTGTCCAAAATAAAGATCATTTAAACTTTTCTCAAAGTTTCATCTTCTAACTAACATAATTATTTTTAGAAACAAATTCTAGTGCAAATGAGGCTGTGCAACTAAACATCGTGGTTTTAATTCATCTGTGAGCTGGAAGTAAGCTTCTAAACGTAAGCGTATTGCCCTGCAAGACTTGTGCAAAAAAAGTCTCGAAGATTTTATTGGAGCCTCTGCTCAGTTAATCTGTAGGATTCCAGGAGTTTTACACAGGATTGACAGTAATTAACTGTTGCAGTTGAGGCTAAACTTCTGAGCAAAACTTTCTTTGTTGAGTGTTCTATTATCTGAAAATCAAGATTGCCTTTCCCTCCATACTGCAGAAGAAGGATGATGATAAGGTAATCTTAAATTCTATTTGCAGATGGAATCTGGACCCCCTGTTCAAATAAGCTAATTCTTTGTATTTGATCAATTCTCTGAAGCGAATAGCTCAACGCTGAAATTCCCTGCAATGGCAAGAGACCATTCTTCCTGGCTTCATGAGTACTGAGAATGTGAAAAATCTGAACTTTATTTTGCATGTGATTACTATACACGTACATACTTATAAGTATGAAGTATTTTGTATACATACCTTGCTTGTAGAGTCTCTTTTCATATGATTAGGAGTATCTGAAGAAAATGACCTGAAATAGGTTGGTTGTAAACAAAATAGATAGATTATTTCTACTGATTTGTTGTGGACAGAAACATGGGAATCTTAGAAATGCTGCAGTTGTTTGTACATATTTGAAGTTCAGTTACTACCATTTCCAAGGTGGTGACAGTGGGTCTTGTATTGCTTCCTTGTCTAAAGCATGTTATATTTAGATCAAATGTAAATAAATGCAAGAAAATTACTGTAAAAAGCATCTTCCGGGTCTGAAAGTGGGGTTGTGGGCTCAGTAATATTTCATTTTAGAAATGAATGGGTGTAAAATACTTTTGTAATCTTTTGTTACATTTGCAGAGCAAACGATTGTGATTTAACATATGACTGGCTATTGAGTTTTGGGGTTTTTTTTAATTTATTTAGGGTTTTTTTGTTTGTTTTCCCAGAAGATGGCTCTGTTTCAGCTAACAGAAGTCAGATTGGTTTTTTTGTTGGCATGTTACTTTAGACTGCAAAGCAGAAAATAGCTTTTACAAAAATATTCTGTAAATGGAAGTGTGACTGGTGTCTTTTGTCTGCTTGATTTCTATTTTTGCAGTGGCAATGACTTTATTCTTGCAGTAAATAAATTATTACACCTATTTATGATTTCTTTTCTTTTTATGACTTGTCTGTGCAGTACTTTATATGGCTTTATTTTTGTATGGGGTCTTGTATTTCTTTTCCCCCCCTCCGAGACAGAAATCCTCAGGCAACAAGTGTCAATGTTAGATTAAAGAAGAAAAAATATGCAGGGAGCCAGTGAATCTTATATATCGGTAATAAATGATGCAAAAAAAAAAGCTGGAATACATTATTTGTGTGCTGCTACCATTGCAAATATGCTCATAAAAGTGAGTCTGCTGTACAGAGGAGTGTTAGAATTTTCGCTGCTACTCCTGTGTATGCATTTCAAAATCTGTATACAGTAAGTGCTAGTAACTGGTAATGAAACACCTACTTTTGTCCAGTCTACAGAATACCTTAGGAAATACAAAAAAGGCAAGTCCCAGGGGCACATACAAAGTTTTTTACTGATCATTATTAATCTTTAAGCATTCATATTGAATGTGAATTTTTAGCACTAATTGGGCAGAGGTGAAATAAAATGAGGAAAATAATATCCAAGCCATATATGGAGATTGTCAATCCCTCCAAATTATTCAGGAACTTCTAGTAATGGCTGAGCGAAATCTTGAGACTTTTTTTGCCTCCAGTATTTTGCTCTGATATTTTCTTTAAGGGAGCAAAGTGAGGAAGTATTTAACTTGGATGAAAATGAAAAGAAAATCATAAAGTAGGGTCAAGTTGGTCTGATGACAATGAAGTTTTTGTCATTTCTGTAAAGGGAATCAGAGTGCCTAGGGAAACTGCAAGACAATTATTTAATATTTGAGGTACTTAAAATGTATCCAGCTGGAAGAAGTGAGTGTCACAAAATTGAAAGGATTTGATAGCATATAAATCTTGTAGGGAATGACTGAACTATGACAGAAATGAAAGCTGGAAAAAGAAAATTATTGCTTTTTGCTTACCTTGTCTTTTTTTAAAAATGTCTTGCTTGTCATGTTTTGATTGGCTGGATGTAGAGATTTTTTCATAGATTAGGAAAAGCCTGCAAATTAATCCACATGTCCAACCTTGCACTTTGCCATTTGAACAGTTGACAGCAGCTGTCAGAGACATGCAAACTAATAGAGGCTCCAAAACACTGAAGGAATTGCCTGAATCGGTTCCAGCAAAATGTTGGCAAATAAACATAGCGAACCAGCTACAACAGGGCACATGAAATGAGACAAGGGAAATGAGGGCTGAAAATGTGACACATGGAAGGAAATCCATACAGGAGATGAAGAAGATGACATTCCTTTTGTATTTCATTCTAGTCAAAGAGGGCAACTCTCATTTGAAATGCTTTGTAAATCAATTAATTTTTGTGCTCTGTGAACACAAGGATGTACAGTGGTTGATTGCACAGGGGCATGACCTCCTGGGAACAAATCTTGGAAACAAATCTAGGACAATGAGCACATGACAGTATGTGGTAGGATAGCTAGAAGAAAAAAGATACATTATATGCAACTTAAAGAAGTTCAACTTTCTGGTGCTGTAAAAATTATTTACCCTCTTGTAAGTCTGTGTTTTTTGCTTACCAGATAATATGCCACTATTTCCTTTCTAGCTAGCTGGATTGGATTTTTAACAACGTTCTGTTGAGTGTGGCTCTCCTTTTCTTTAGTTGTCCAGTCATTTGAAGCAACACTGCACTAAGGAATATCTTTAACCTTGCTTCCTAAGAAAACAAGACAAGTCTGGCCTGTTCTTGTCGGTTCCATTCTTAAGATTTTCTCCACGTGAGAAATTTGTGGCTTTGAGTGAATCTCAACTAAATTTGATGGACACAGAAGACACAAATATGTGAAAAGTTCGTCAGTCTTCTTAGCTGGGTGCCAGTCACTAATGAAAGTTTTAACTCAGCCATCTGCCTTTTTTTACAGTTAGAGGTCAGCCAGGCAATTGCATGTAGATCTGGAGGTGTAACTGCTGCTCGTAGATGCACACTTGTAAGAGTTGGTCTTACAAGAAGAACAGTATTTGCCTCAACATCGCCATCAGAGACTTGGAGAGATACCAAGAAACAAGAACAGTATTTGCCTCAACATCGCCATCAGAGACTTGGAGAGATACCAAGAAACAAGAACAGTATTTGCCTCAACATCGCCATCAGAGACTTGGAGAGATACCAAGAACTTTACACAGGTACAGGTAGGCTCACAGAGGGTCTTGAGGTCACCCAGCAGACACGAGAGGAAGATGATGTAAGGAAGTAAAAGACCCCTGAATGCGAGATGGCACAGGCGCAGACAAGTTTTGGCAAGTGAAGCGGGAACTTTTGGGGCCTGTGCAGTTAAGTCTGGATTGTGAAACGAAGGCGGAGATTGGCCACAATCCATGGGAGAGAGGAAGAGTGAGGTGCTGTAGATTAGCATAAAAGATGGTTTCTAACCGAACCTCAGATCTCCCCACCAAAGGATCACAAATCATGACGGAGGACTGGCAGGATGCTCTTCAGTACCTGGGACCAGAGGGATGCCTTTTGACCTGTTGTGGTAGCTATAATCCTCTTTCCTCCGTTTTCTTTCCCTTTTCTCCACTCTGTCTATTGCGTGCCGCTTTATGGGCAAAATACACTGTTTGATTGAATTATAACCCCTTGGTATTTTGGTCGCCTTAATTTTGCAGTTCGAGATCATGGTAAACAAATCATCATGAGTCCACCGAGTGGACCATGACACCACTGAGAGAGCTCTCGGAAGGCTGGGAGATGCACTGAGGGTGTAGGACAAGTCCACAGGAAAACAGGCTTAGTTGGTCCAAGCTCATGGTTCAGCTACTTTCTAGTTGTAAAATACTTTCCTTTCCTTCCACTTTGATACAGCTTTTGTTCACTTTCTTGTGTGACCATATACTCTTGTCTTTCTCTGATTGTTTCTTTACAAAAGGAGAATCTGAATAGCCTTATAAAAAGCAACTTCAGTATTTCAAAATAGTTCCCTATGCAGTGGAGAATAAAATGTTTTCTGTTTTAAACTTGCAGTAACTAATACAGAGTAATCCAGGCAATTATTTTTATTTTTTAAAATCTTGAAGATAACACACATTTCAGACTAGTCTTCTTGCATTTGTGAGTGAGTAGGACATATTACAGCCTTTTGAGGCATGTCTGTTTTCTCAAGTGCTTGAGCTGTTAAGGAAAGTCTACCTCCAGAGTCTTTTTGGAGATAGAGGATTTTTTGTTTGTGTATTACAAAAAGTTGAAATGTATTGGACGATTTTTGAATATTGAAGCTACAGGCCAGGAAATAGTTAAATAGATGCTTTGTTTAGCTTTTTCTTATTTTTCAAAAAATCAAGGCTATGTACATGAAAGGAACTTTCAAATGCCTCAGCTTTGCCAAGTTTAAGAATAACCCAAGTCTAATGAAATTTTCCTTCTGCTTAATAGTTAGATTCAGGAATTAAGGCATTGAAGAGGACTAAAACTCTTAGCCCAGTCAGTGTAACAAACTACTGAAGAGGTTTTTTATATGTTGTTGCTTGTTCTCCCATGTAAACTTTGTAATACTCTACACAGTTGCCAGTGAGCAGTCCTAAAACCAACTGGAGGGATATTGATTCATGCAACGGAAGTTTTTCTTTGTTATGTATTGGTCTTTTTTTTTCTTTTCAAGGCATGCAAACTGAAAAAAAGCATTGAGAATACGTGTGAAAAGCAAACAATACTTGTTTTCTAAGGTTATTTACATTAGACTCAAACAATTCAATATTAAGTAGTCTACTGGAGAAAAAGTGCTATCTAAATGTGCCTGTTGTAGTTTCAGGTTTTTCAGAGAATTTTTCTCACTTTGCCAACATTGGGACTGGTGGTGGCGGGGGCTTGGCCGGCCCGATGGGGATCGGTCGGTCCACTAGGACCATGGGAGGAAGCAGCATTACTGGGGACATCCCCGGCAGAGGGGTGGCTTCCAGTACGGAATTGCCGCCACAGTTCTCGGTAGGGAAAGGAGAAAAGCCGTGGCTCACGTGCGGTGGCTGGGAGAGAGCAGTGTTCGAGGTCATCAGCCCTGTTCCACAGGGGCTGTGCCGGTTTTCTTCAGAGAGAGAGAGGGGAGGAGTGTGGTCAGCACTCTGCGGACTTTCTGGACTTCTTTCCCATTTCCTTCCTTCCTGCTCCTGGCACCCCCAAGGAGTGGATTTCCTACTCTCCTTGTGACCGCCCTTTCCCAGGTGAGTTTTGTTTTGCCCTCAGAGCCCAGCTGGACCACAGAGGACTTAACTCGTTTGAGGTCTTGGGTTTTGAACTGTTGGGTTGCAGTGTTGCTGTCTGTTTGGTTCTGTGTTTGGTTACATACCTATTTTGCAGTTGAGAATTGTTATCTTTTCCTATACAGTTCCATATTCTCCTTTTGATTAAAGTCTATTAATTGCAAAGGGCTGTGGTGATTTTCTTTTGGGAGATATAACCCCAACAGACATCTTAGTTTTTCCTTTAAACTAAGACAGTGCTGTGCAAAAAGACGAGTGCAACACTCAAGTAGCAGAAGACTTAAGTAGGTAAGACGGGTGACAAATCAGTTAGATGCTAACGTATAGGTTTTTCATTTTTCCTTTGAACTTGTACAGTGTGCATGCTGTAGTATGCTGCAGACATAATTTAAAGTAATTGTGAAGCTTTTGTAAGTCAATTTATCTGCTTTAAACAGGCTGTTTTAAACAAGTTGCTATAATGGGATGAAACAGATGTGTAGAATGCACAAAGTTGTTAAACAATGTTTCCACTTAGTAACCTGATTAAGCTTTGAGTTCCTTTGTATTCTTTGCTATGCACAGTTGTGGGTGATTGTGGTTGGTTTTTTTCATTCGTTTGTTTGTTTTGTGCAGTGATGCTTGTAGCAGGTAAGATGGCACTTTCCTCCTCTGCCTTTTAATTAAAATAACAGATATAAAACTGCTTGTAACAGCACGAGAACTTCTAACTAAAATTTCTGTAAAACCCATACTGAGCAGCTGCTATGATCACTGCGTAAAAGAGATACCACTTCTGGACCAGAAAGTATATCATGTAATGGGATAATATGATGTGCATGTTGAAGCCACAGAGCAACAGTTTGTTTACATAAAACGTGATAGAAATAAATGTGGACTGGATAGAATTTGATCCAGTAGAACATTTGTCCTGAATCCTAGTGGAGTTAGAAATGTATACAAGTTTTAGCATATTATTACTTGAATTAAGTACTTAGAGGCCATGAAGGTGAAAGTTGTTCAAGAACAGAATATAAACAAATTAAGAAGAATCTTCTCAGGATAATAGGATTGAATATATACATTACAGTGAAGTGGTTTTATATTCAACTAACTTTGTGCACTCAGCTAGAATCTATTATTATACACTATTTGTTACTGAAGATTATTGTACTATGAAAAGGGAAGCCTTAGAAAAAGGAGATGGAATTGCTGCAGGCATAAATCTGGAAAAAAACTTGTGTGATAGGTTGGGTGGACATTGTATGTAATACTTTGCACATATATATTTGCATATTAATGTGCCTTTTGGAGCTTACTCTTCAATTTCAGTGTTTGAGGGAACTTTACATTTTGTGCATTGTCTCATGATGGCATTTGATACTGAAATAAGTGCAATTCAATGTAACATCCCAGTTGGCAATATTAAAGTTGGTACGAGAACTGTGATTAAGTTTACCTTTCTTTGAAGAATTAACAAACTAAACTAGACTAACAGCAGTGATCTAGTTAATTCTTCCATTTGTTGGTTTGTATTGTTTCTTTATACATAGACAATCTCTGCAAATATCTGTTTTTTTCAATCATCAAGTAAATCTAGCTGTCCTATGCTTTCTTATTAAAATGAGTAAAGCAGAAGGTAGTGGTTCGTAGTTTTATCTTGTAACTTTTTCACATTATTTATGGCAGACAAAATATTTTCTTTTAATTTCCATTTTAAAATTTAGTTTACAGAGTACAATAACTCACACATTCTGTGTGGAATTAGAATGTAAATATGGAATTTGGTGTAAAGAAGCAAAACCATTAGAAAGATGTACTGATTAGATTTACCAGTATTTGCCTGAACAATAATATCGTTTTAGCATATTGAATAACATCATTTATACGTGGTAAGACAACATTATTAGGAGAGCAGCATGGTACTTATTTTAACATGAACATTGCTGGAAGGATTCATGTATTTCATAGTAGTGAGTCTTCAGAGTGTCCATGGAAGCTCTGCTGAAAGTTTTGTGCCTTCAGCAATCTGAAAAAAAGAGCCAGTTAATGAGATACCTGAAGGGACTATCTATGTATCCAACTGCAGTAAAATGTAGAGATGCCCTAGCTCCAATTTAAATACTGAAGGTTGAAGGTTCTGGATGGACTAATTTATCCCGCATTTCAGCTTTTATGTTTATTCAGGCAGCTTTAGGTGAATAAAAATCTTCAACGTAGATGTCCTCAAGGGACTACGCTGTAGTGACTACATGATCTAACAATACAAGTATAAGCTATTTCCACTTTCTTAAAATTATGACCCTAATGGGATTTTATTTCTTCAAGCAGCAAATTCATTCGCTGAGATCAGCATATCAGTAGCAGAAAATTAAAATGAAATTAAAATTATAACTGTCAGCATCTGATGCAGAGAAATGCACCAGTAATCATTAAATCTTACTGTTCTCTCTGCAAAGAGAGAGCATATACAAGAAAGTTCACTGATGGAAAATAATCACTTCCTCTTTAGTTTAGGAAAACCAATAAAAGCATGAGAGTAGTTTTTGTGTTGCCATAATGGCTTTAATTGTTGGTGTGATTCAGAAAAACCTTTGCCTGTTTGAAAGCCACTAAGCACACGTGGGCAGCCACACACATTCAGTCTGAGAGGAAAGCAAATGCCTGCACAAGGCTAACAGCATGGAGCTAGAGGTAGGACCTGCAGGAAGAAAGTTGTGTTTGGGACAGAAATGCAGATCTTAGTTTTTTGTAATCCTTGAGTGGTTGCTGTCTGCCTCAGGAAGTGCGTGAAGTCTAGAGGCACCCCAATTTCTGTTTGCAAGCTTCTTCATGTTCTTGAAGAAGTGCCTTTGAGTAAGTCTCATTAATTGTATTTGAATAAATTATGTTTCTGTGCTACCTGGAGCTGGAATATGCATCTCCTACCTTCCAGCTTGTTGTTCTAACAAAGGCTTTAATGAATGCATTGCCATGATGCATTGCAAGCAGCCAGGAACTACTTCTGCTCCTATTCTTATTTGACCAAAAGACGTATGACTTTATAAACATGGTGTTAAACTCAAGTTAGTAAGCTCTGCTGAAAGAAAAGACGTTGCTCAGGCTCAGTACCCTGCTAGCAGGACTACAGGACTCAGCACACATGAAGCATCTTACGTGTCTACAATCCTGGTACCTCCAGTCTCTCCGAGCAACAAATCCTGAATGGTTCTATGCATAAGGGAATATTGTGAACAAGAAGGACTGAATATGCTTTGTCTGCTGCAGACCTCTCTTTTTTACATTAACATACAATAACACAGACAATAAAATGAATAAACAACAACATATCTGTAAAAACAGCCATGTAAAGCATGGTTGGAAAAGTATTTCTGTGAAAATGACATCTTGGTGTTCCATATTTATTTTCTATTGAAGCTTCCATGTCAGATGTGCTCTGTTAATAAGTCAAAACAAGATTTGTCTAACATCCCACACAGCATGCCCACCGATTTATTTGAAATTCAAGTTGTTTTCATTCCACTTCATACCTACATCATCACTAACATATACAGTCTGGAATCATAATTTCATTGGCAATCCTGTTGATGCATTTTGCAAATCAAACTTCTTTCATTACCTCAGTTATTTTGGCTGTTGATAAGATATTGACAGTATACATTACCATAAACTTGGACACTCAAGTAAACAATTAAATCTGAGAAGGCAGAAAAGGAGAATATATGTACAAACAACAAGGCTACTTCTTTCCAAAATAATTTTATCAGAACTGTAAACAAATCAAATCAGTTTGGACACAATATATAAGAACCTCCTTTCATAGAGATCTAAAATTTCAGTGCTTATCCTTACTTTTGATCCGACCCTGTTCAAAATCAAACTGATACTTTTACTTTATGGTGCAGAGAATGACCAAAATCTCAGAAATGTACCCACTTCCAATTAGTACCTGGAAGTAATGAGAATATTTAGAAGGATGGTGGTTGCTGTTATATAAAGTATATCTACGTGCTGTTTTTAAAACTTGATACGGTGTTATATTTATTATATTGCAATAGATGAGAAAATCTGTCAGGAACCACGTGCCTTTTGTGTGGAGGGAGGTTCAGTCCAGTAGTGAAGGACATAGGGCAGGGCTGCAAGTTTTCAGTTACTTCAAGCTGCAATCATCACATTCTGCAGAAGTTTACCTGTATCTCAGAATAATAGTTTTAACCTGGTCACTTCTCTGACTTGATATCCTGACCAAAACATTATGCTGGCAAAATGAATTGGCTGTTGCTGAAAAAAAACGAAGGTGATGGAGCAGAGGTGTGAGAAAGGAGGATGAAGGGATGATCTTCTGATGGTAATTGATGGAGGTAGTGTGAGCTCGTTACACATCAGTTGAATGATATCCGTCCAGCCATGGAGGGTTTGAAGTCTGGTGAGCATTAGTGCTGTGTCTGACTAAGTGAAGATGTAAACTTGTTAATCTATTATTTAACATTTCTTAATCTTATTTCACTTGTGACTGTTCATTTATATTTTAAAACCCTTCTACGGAATCAGGAATAAAGGTGGATGAAAGAGGGGTTTCTGTCGTTATTCTTTAAGAGAGCAACTAAAATATAAATTATAAGGACTACAAAAAGCTTTATAATGAGAAGAAGCAATGACTCTGAACAGGTAGGCAGGAGAGGCATGTTGACATCTTAATGATGATGATTATTTATGGATGGTGATTCTCCTTACTTTAAACTTTAATTAAAGAAACAAAAAGCCTAAATTCTTTGTATTTTAGTGTTTAAGTGTAAAGAAGATAACTTAGTATCCAGAGAGCTAAATGAATGATTCTTAATCTCAGTTGTATTCTTGTTGTTTTGCCAGTTAATGATCAGTTGGGAGGAATTAATGGTACTCAACTTCATCTTGGACCATTAAAGACTGAGGAGATTATTTCCTAGTAAGTGTCTGCTGTTAAAAATTTTACAATTGCAAGCTAAATGTATTTTCATGTCTTCTGAAATGCTTGTGGATTTTTTTCCCTGAACTTTTTTCCTTATGTAATGTCATTGCCTGCACTTGACTTTTTATTGTAGAACTTACAGCCACCTTCCCGTGCCTGAAGGGGGCCTGTAATAAAAGGAAGGGAGAACATTTAGGTTAGACATTAGGAAGAAATTCTCCACAATGAGAGTGGTGAAGCACTGGAACAGGTTGCCTAGGGAAGCTGTGGGTGCCCACTCCCTGGAAGTGTTCAAGGCCAGGTTCAGACCTTGAGCAGTCTGATCTAGTAGGAGGTGGGGGGATTGGAATTAAATGAACTTTTAATGTCCCTTCCAACTCAAACCATTCTATGATTCTAAGGCGTAAAAATCGAAGTTCTTTCCAGTTTAAAAATTTAAGGAGTCAAGATTCAAAAGTATTTTCTGTTATTGGAGTTGAAATCTATTCTTTTTAATCAACTTGAGTAAGGAAGAAACATTGTATAAAACTTAGTCTATTTCTGTCCTTCACAGTGTGCTTCACAGCATGGTGATTCCATGTAATTTCTGTAATTTGAATTTGTTGGGTTTGTTGCATATGTTGCATATCTATGCATATCTCTGTTGCATATATATGATAACTCTTAGGGATATGCACACTGCACACAAATGCACTTCATGTGCTCCAAAATTTTTCTTCAGATTAGTCTTACATTGTTTATTAGCAACAGCTGTACAGAAAACTTCAATGTGAATGCTCGTGAAAACTCTGTACTGTCTCAAATCAATTGATACACAAACTGTCAGAAAATATGGAAGTGAGGGGAAAGCCTTAGGTTTATTAGTGATTTCTTGCATAAAATTCCCACATAAAACAATTGTCTTTAATATAATTTATGGTTTTATCTACTCGCCCTGGAAATGACAGAAACTCTAGAAATTACCCATGTTTTTTATTTTCTTTTTCCCATATTACAACTTTAAAATCTTAGATACAGTATGTATAAGTGACAGAGATTACTGTTAAGTTTTATTAGCTAGGGCTTGCTTATTGCCAAACTGCAGAGTGATATTGTAAACAGTATTTTAAGGGATATAAAACTAATTATTCCTTGTCATATTGTTTGACCTCAATTCTAGCATTGTTACCTGTTTATATTTATTTTTACCTATTTTTGAAGATAAAATTACTATATTATATTTAATATTTTACACAATTTTATAAACTTGACCAGTTTCATCTTTGTGCTGAGTATACAAGTCTCATGGAGATATGACTCTAAAACTGCGGCAGATAAAGGCGTGGACCCCGATGCATGTTCAAAATGAAGTCTGAATCGGAATCGTTTTTGTAACACAAATTGCTCTTTTATAACAATCGTTTTGCAAAGTCATTGTCCACATGCCAATTCAACATAGGTGATTGGGTTAAAGCACTTGTACAGGCGCCTTGAGCTGTTTCTTAATTGGTAGCATAAATTCTGTTTTTCTTTACCTAATCCCTCCTGATAAACTGCTTGGGACTTTCCACTACTTCAAGGTTAGCCAGTTTTCAGCTCATTATCAAACTCTGTCAAGCCTCTGTGTTATTCTCTGTGTTACTTCCCAGACTTTAACCCTACATAAAACCACAATACAAAACCCAGTTAATTCTCCAGAATCAGTTTTGCTGTGTAATGGAGTGCAGTTTATCCAATAGAGTTGATGCTTATTTTTGTTGCATAGCATGAGATTTGATAAATAAGCACTAAAGTGGTACTGCCAGAGATAATTCTGTAAAAGACATCAGTTGTGTACATTATACAAGCTCAGGTTGTGATACCCTGGGTTGTGTTGAAAAAATATTTATTATTTTCTGGAATGTGACTACTTATGAAGTTCAAATCAAAGAATCATAGAATCATCGGGTTGGAAAAGACCTGTGAGATCATCAAGTCCAACTCCACTTAATAAACCACATCCCTCAGAAGCTACCTGTCTTTTAAACATCTCCAGGGATGGCGACATAACCACCTCCCTGGGCCGCTGTTCCAGTGCCTGACCACCCTTTCAGTAAAAAAATTTTTCGTAATGTCTAGTCTGAAGCTCCCCTCGCACAACTTGAAGCCATTTCTTCTCGTCAGATCACTTGTCACTTGGGAGAAGGGACCAACGCTCACCTTGCTACAACCTCCGTTCAGGCAGTTGTAGACAGTGATGAGGTCTCCCCTCAGCCTTCTCTTCTCCAAGCTAAACAGCCCCAGTTCCCTCAGTGGCTTCTTGTAAGGCTTGTTCTCCAGCCCCTTCACCAGCCTTGTTGCCCTTCTCTGGACACACTCCAGCACCTCAATGTATTTCTTGTACTGAGGGACCCAGAACTGAACACAGTACTCGAGATGCAGCCTCACCAGTGCTGAGTACAGGGGCACAATCACTTCCGTGATCTTGCTGGCCACGCTGTTTCTGATACAGGCCAAGATTGTCCAACTGACAGGCTCCCTCCAACCCTTCTTGTAAATGGATGCCAGTCTCTAGTCAAGTGGCACTTCCCCAGTCAGCCAGGACTGCTCCTAGATGAGGGAAAGGGGTCTGGAGAGGACCTCTGCCAGCTCCCTTAATACGCTTGGGTGGATCCCATCTGGCTTCATGGGCTTGTGTATGTCTAATTGGCTGAGTCTCTAACCAAATCCTCTTGGGTCATTGAAGCTTACCCTCACGGTCTTCTGGCTCAGGAGGCTGAGTATCCCGAGAACATTTCACCTTACTATTAAAGACCAAGGCAAAGAAGGCATTAAGTACCTCTGCCTTATCCTCATCCCTTGTCACTGCTCTTCTCCCTGCATCCAATAAAGGAGGGAGATTCTCCTTGGTCTTCCTATTGTTGTTAATATATTTGAAGAAACATTTGTTATAGTCTGTCACTGAACTGGCCAGTTGAAGTTCTAGTTGTACTGTGGTCCTTCCAATTTTCTCTCTACATGATCTCATCTCACCCTTGTAATCCTCCTGGGATGCCTGCCCCCTCTTGCAAAACTAATAAACTTTCAGCTTCTTCCTGAGATTGATACAAAGCTCTCTACTAAGCCAAGCTCATTTTCTTCCCCGCCGGGTCATCTTACGGTACGTGGGGATGGTCTACTCTTGCGCCATCAGGATTTCCTTTTTTGGAGCATCCAGTCCTCTTGGGCTCCTTTGTCATTTAGAACTGCCTCCTAATGAACTTTATCAAGCAGTCTTCTAAACAGTTCGAAGTCTGCCCTCTGCAAGTGCCAGGTGGCAGTTCTGCTGACCCTCCTCCTTACTCCTCCTAGAACTGAGGATTCTATCTTCTCATGATCACTGTGTCCCAAGTGTCCTCCAACAATCACCTCTCGCACAAGACCCTCTCTAGTCAGAAACAGCAGATCCAGCAGGGCACCTTCTCTAGTCGGTTCACTCACCAGTTGTGTCAGGAAGTTGTCTTCCATACAACCTGGACCTCCTACACTGTTTCCTTTCTGCTGTATTATACTTCCAGCAGACATCTGGAAGGTTGAAATCCCCCACAAGAACAAGGGCCAGCGATTGCATGACTTCTCCCATTTGCTTGTAGAAGATCTCATCAGTTTCTTTGTCCTGGCTGGGTGGCCAATTTCAGGCTCCCATCACTATATCTGCCTTATTTTATGCATTCCACTGATTTTTACCCATAGGCACTGAACCCTATCATTACCATTATTAAGCTCCGTGCAATCAAAACTTTCTCTAACATAGAGAGCTACCCCACCACCTCTTCTTCCTAGCGTATTCCACCTGAAGAGTTTGTAGCCACTCATGGCAGCACTCCAGTTGTGTGAATCATCCCACTACATTTCCATGATGTCGATTATGCCATAGTTTTCTTGCTTCGCAATGGCTTCCAGCTCCCCTTGTTTGTTGCGCATGCTGTGTGCATTAGTGTAAATGCACTTCAGTTGGGCTATTGTATCCATCCCTTTCCTGACTGGAACAGTCTTAAATCCTAAGTGTCTTCTAGCTGTGATTTGTAACCCAAGAGTTCCCTCTGAATCACGGCTGCCACCTGGAGTGCTATCTCCCACTTCCACTGAGGTGGCAGACCAGGGGCCCTCACTAGTAAACTATCCCTCCGAGCCTGGAGTGTCATTCTCAAGCTTTATTTCATCAAACCTGGTATACTTAATAGATAACATTGAAAGACTGGCTGCTGGCAGCTGGCTTTGCTCCAAACAGTCCATTTAGGCTCTCTCAATATATAGTCATTATTGTACTTCTACTTACAACTTCATAAACTTCTCTATAGCGTAAGTATTACATTTTAAGAGCAGTTGGCTATAATATATGCCCAATAACATATAACTAGTTAGGCTGTAGCACCAATAATTATATTTTGTGGATTTTAAAGACCTCTCTGCCATCTCAAAAAGCATTTACTGCATCATTCAGGCTGTAAGTCTGTAGGTTACAGATGTTATGACTAGCAGATCACAGCAGTGAGTACAGGGCTCTTCCCTAAAACAGAGGGGGAATCACAATGTCATCTTCATACGATGAATTAATGGATTGCATGACTGAATTCATGCACCGGACTCTCAGCATCATTCAGTGTGAACTTCCTGAAGGGTTTTGGGAAGAAGTCATGGTGTCTTTTCACTGTCTTTTTTTAATTACTAAGGAGCCAAGATCTGCAGGTTCGCAGTGCAAGTCAGGTTTTCCCTTATGTATAAGAATACTGTTTCTTTTAGCTGTGTCAGTTTCTATGTGGTATTAAGTGGTATATATGTGGTATTAAGCCACTGGAATGCTTTATACTTATGCTATGTGTTTTCCTCCTGCAGCAGCATGTATTAGGAAATAATCAAATCAGTGCCAGGAGTAAAGAAAGAGTAAAAGAAAATAATCCCCTTTCCCCGCCCACCTCACACACATTCTATTACCAAGATTTGCTCTGTTTTGGGAAAAACATGGAAGAACTCAGATACAGAATTTTTCCACATAATCATGATGAAATTTATATGCATACAGAGTGGGTTTGTTTGGATAAAGTACCCTCAAATATCAAGCAATGCTCTGCTATATGCTGGAAAGGGGAATGTATACTCCCCTCAAGGGGGAAGCTCTGATGAATCCTTAATGACTTTGTGGCTCTTGTGTCTTGGTTTCATGTCCTCTTCATCACTGTGTGTTTTCACATCCTTCCTGGGGACTGTTAGGGACTGAGCTCTGAAGAAATCAGGTTTTGTAGTGCGCACACTTGAGGAGCACCTAGCTGAAGATATTAGTGGACCAAGGGAAACCAGTTGATGTAATCTTTCTGGATTTTGGCAAGGCCTTTGATACTGTCTCTCACAGTTTACTCCTAAATAAAATGTCCAGCACACAGCTGGATAAGCACATAATGCAAATTCTTAGTACAAAATTGACAGGAAATTTATTTAATTTGTGTTATTCCTCTTAATTTTTAACTTGCAGAAGTACTGCACAGAAGCTAGAGGTTTCGGTATCATGCTTTGTCTTGACCAAAAGGCCTCTGTTCACACATCTTGTTCGCATTTTTTCCTCTTGTATAATTCCCACACTTAACTGGATACTGAAATGACTATGAAATGGCCTATATTTTGCTGCCCTTCATACAGGAGAACCTTATGAAGGTAACTGTATAAAAAAATACCGTCTTTAAAACACAGAGTGTATGCTGTCAGTTATTGTCTGAAAAATGAACACTTAAAATCTTAATTAGTGTATGACATTGGTGGTATATTCAGATAAAATTTGTATTTTTCTTGCATGTAAACTGTGACTGTATGGGGTAGCTTCGTCCAGACACCTGGCAGCTGTGAAAGTAGTAGTAAACAACTACAAAATGCTTTAGTGCGCAGAGAAAGTGTGAGGAAAGGAAGAAAAAAGAAAAAAAATCTTAATCATAGAATTGCTTGGTTGGAAAAGACCTTTGAGATCATTGAGTCCAACCATACCTGTCCACTACTAAATTATCTCTCTAAATGCTTCATCTACCCATCTTTTGAGTACCTCCAGGGATGGGGACTCAGCTATTTCCCTGGGCAGCCTGTCACGCTGCCTGACAGCCTTTTTAATGAAGAAATTTTTCCTGATGTCTAATCTGACCACCCCCTCGCTCAACTTGAGGCCATTACCTCTCATCCTATCACCTGTCACTTGGGAAAATAGACAAACATCCACCTTCCTACAGCCTCCTTTCATGAAGTTATAGAGAGTGATAAAATCTCTTCCATCAGCCTCCTCTGGGATAAACAATCCCAGTTCCCTCAACCGCTCCTCATAAGGCATATTCTCTAGCCCCTTCACCAGCTTTGTTGCCCTTCTCTGCACACACTCCAACACCTCAGTGTCTTTCTTGTACTGAGGGGCCCAAAACTGAACGCAGTGTTTGAGGGGTGGCCTCACCAATGCTGAGTACAGGGGCACTGTCACTTCTCGGTCCTGCTGGTCACACTGTTTCTGCCATTGATCAAGATACCATTTGCCTTCTTGCCCACCTGGGCACACTGCTGGCTCGTATTCAGCTGTCTGTCAACCATCAGGCAGGTCTCCAGCCACTCTTCCCTGTGTCTGTAACACTGCAAGGCATTGTTGTGTCCTAAGTGCCACTTGGACTTGTTGGACCTCATCCTATTGGTCTTAAGCCAATTCAGATCCTTTCTGCAGAGCCTCCCTGCCCTCAAGCAGATGGACACTTCCACCCAGCTTAGTGTCATCAGTAAACTTGCTAAGGGTACACTCAATCTTTTCATCCAGATCATTAACAAAGATATTGAACAGGACTGGACCCAGCACTGAACCCTAGGGAATACCACTTGTGACCGGCCTCCAACTGGACTTAACTCCATTTACTATGACTCTTTGGGCACAGCCATCCAGCCAGTTTTTTACCGAGCAGAGGGTGTGCCGGTCCAGGCCAATGGCAGCCAGTTTCTCAAGCAGAATACTGTGAGAAATGGGTCAAAGGTTTTACAAAAGTCCAGGCACACCACATCCACAGCCTTTCCCTCATGCATTAGATGGGTAACCTTGTCATAGAAGGAGATCATGTTAGTTTGTCAGGACTTGCCTTTCATAAACCTATGTTGGCTGGGCCTGATCACCTGGTTGTCTTGGAGTTGCTGTGTGATAGCACACAAATGCTCTGCTCCATGACATTTCCCAGTAGTGAGGTAAGTCTAACAGCCCTGTTGTTCCATGGATCCTCCCTCCAACCGTTTTTGTAAGTAAGTGTAACCTTTACCAGCCTCCAGTCTAGTGGAACTTCCCCAGCCAGCCAGGAATGCTGCTGATGAAAAGTGCCTCTGCCTGCTCCCTTAATACCCTTAGGTGGATCCTATCTGGCCCGATTGACTTGCGACTGTCTAATCAGCCGAGCATGTTTCTAACCATTTCTTTTTGGATCATTGGAACTTTGTTCTCTCCTCCTCCATTTCTTATGGCTCAGGAGGCTGAGTACCCAAATAACTTCTCACCTTACTATTACAGACTGAGGCAAAGAAGGCATTAAGTACCTCAGCATTATCCTCATCCTTTGTCAGTATTGTTCCCCCTGTATCCAGTAAAGTATGAAGATTCTCCTTGGTCCTTCTTTTGTTGTTAATATATATGTAGAAACTTATTTTAATATCTTTCACAGAATTGGCTTAATTGAAGTTCTAGTTGGTCTTTAGCCCTTCTGATTTTCTCTGTGCATGATCTCACTCCATCCTTGTAGTGCTCCTGGGATGCCTGCCTCTTCTTCCAAAGCTCATATACTTTCCTCTTCTTTCCAAGATCTATCCAAAGCTCTCTGCTCAGCCAAGCTGATTTTCTTCCCAACTGACTCATTTTATGGCACATGGCCTGCCCTTGTGCCGCCAGGATTTCCTTCTTGAAGAACATCCAGTTCTCTTGGGTTCCTTTGCCATTTAGAACTGCCTTCCAAGGAACTTTATCAAGCATCCTTCTAAAGAGTCCGCAGTCTACCCTCTGGAAGTCCAAGGTGGCAGTTCTGCTGACCCCTATGAGAGGCTAGAAACTGTCTGTCTCTCCATTGCCCGGACATGAAACCACCAGGTATTTCCTGGTTTTGGTGACAAAGCTGCGGTTGGAGCGTGAAGCGAAGCAATGGTTGAGACTGTTTCCTGGTCTTACTCAAGAAACTGAGAACAGAACTGATTCTAAGAACCTTAACCCTGCCCCATGTGTGCACCCAGGTCTGGGATACAGAGGAGTCAGAAATCCCCCGAAGAGACCCTCTGACGATGGTATTAGGCATTCATACCACTGCTAGTTTGTTTAACTGTTTAAGTAGCTTTGAGAATGTGCAAAGTTGTCCATATATGCAATGGAGCTACCCTACAAAACAGGAGAAACTATGGCCATCTGGTCAGAAGCTTCTCCCACTCTTCTTCATTGCCCGATTTGTGAGACAGGGTGGAAGCTAAAACTCTTTATCCCCCTATTTCTCTCTTCTCTTTTCTACTTTTTTTTCTCTGGCCTCCTCAGCATGGCTTCAAATAAACTGTGTTTGATTGTGACATTTGACCTCATTTGTGTCTTAATTTCACCCTTTGGATCATTTTGAATCCTCTCGGATCAGTATTGGACAGAGATACCCCCCCTCGTTAATTATCCTAAAACTGAGAATTCTATCACACAAGAACAATAGCTAGCAATCTTGAGACTTCTCCTAGTTGCTTGTAGAAGATCTCATGGATCATCTTCTTCCTCACTGATGACAGACTCCACAACTGTATCTGCCTTATTGGGCCTTCCACTGTTTTTTACCCATAGACACTCAACCCTATCATCGCCATTATTGAGCTCAAGACAATCAAAACGTTCTCTAACATAGAGGGCTACCTTACCACCTCTTCTTCCTTGCCTATCCTGCCTGAAGAGATTTTGGACAACCATGGCTGCATTCCAGTTATGTGAGTCATCCCACCACATTTCCATGATGGCAATTTTATCATAGTTCCCTTGACTTACAATGATTTTTAGCTTCTCCTGTTTGTTGCCCATGCTGCTTGCATGGTGTAGATGCACTTCAGTTGGGCTATTGACCTCACCCTAGGAGAACAGTTTTTAATTCTAAGTAACTTCTTGCTGTAGTTTCTAACCAATCAATAACCTTCGCATCTTTGCTGTCACTTAAGAGTCCTATCCCCCACTTCCACTGAGGTGGCAGACCAAAGGGCCTCACTAGCACACCATCCCTCAGACACCAGAGTGCCATTTCCCAGGCTTTTTTCTGTCAAGCCTGGTTTTGTCCCCTTTCCCCTTCCTATCTACTTTAAAGCTCTTTTGATGAGCCATACTGACTTCTTGTTAAGTATCTCCTCAGGGAGAGGTGTGCACCATCTTTGCCAGCAGGTCTAGTGTTGTGTAGGTAAACCCAATGCCAAAACCCCCCAAAATTTTCCTCCTTGCACCAGTTTCAGAGCCAGGCATTTATTTCCTGCTTCTTCCTGCTTCTTCCCTTGTGGTTCACTGTAATAGGAAGAACACTACTTGTGCACTTGTTCACCTGAAACCTTCACCATTCACCCTAAGGCCCTGAAGTCCCTTTTTATCGCCCTAAGGTTTCTTGGTTTTTCATTATTGCCTAGTTGAAAGATCTGTGGGTTTAACCAGACTTGAAAGTTTTCTGTCCACATCCAACAACCAAGTAGGCAGCAGACTTCTCTATGTAATGAGTTCGGTCTGCATGTTGGAATTTCTGTTCCCTTCAGAAGGGAGGCCCAATGACTAACAAAAGTTTCCTAATGGAAATCATTGATTAGAGATTGTAATCTGGGGATTTGAAAGGTATATTCATGAGATTTACAGTATAAGAGCTTAAGCACTTTGAACTGAACTTTAAAAAGTATAGAAGTTTATGTCTCATTAGGACAGGTGTCTTGGTTTAAAGGAAAAACTAAGATGTCTGTTGGGGTTATATCTCCCACAAGAAAATCACCACAGCCCTTTGCAATTAATAGACTTTAATCAAAAGGAGAATATGGAACTGTATAGGAAAAGATAACAGTTCTCAACTGCAAAATAGATATGTAACCAAACACAGAACTGAACAGACAGCAATGCTGCAACCCAACAGTTCAAAACCCAACACCTCAAACAAGTTAAATAAGTACTCCGTGGTCCAGCTGGGCTCCAAGGGCAAAACAAAACTCATGTGGGGGACAGGTGGTTGCAAGGCAGGTTGGAAGTCCACTCCTTGGAGGTGCCCGGGCAGGGGGGGGAAGGAAGGAAACGGGAAAGAAGTCCAGAAAGTCCTCAGAGAAATCCAACTGGTGCTGACCACACTCCTCCTCTCTCTCTCTCTCTCTCTCTGAAGAAAAGCAGCACAGCCCCTGTGGAGCGGGGCTGATGATCCCAAACACCGCTCTCTCCCAGCCACTATGCGTGTGCCGCGCCTTTCTCCTTTCCCTGCCGAGAATTGTGGCGGCAATTCCATACTGGAAGCCACCCCTCTTCCCGGGATGTCCCCAGTAATGCTGACCCCTGAAAACTCATGGTCCCAGTGGACTGACTGGTACCCAAGGGGCCGGCCAGGCTCTCGCCACCACCAGTTCCGATGTTGGCAAGGGAAAGAAATATTTCTCTAAAAAAACCTGAAACTACAACAACAAATTAATGAATTTGTATCTGCCCATTCATTTGAAGGATTTGTTATTATCTGTGTAAGGTCCATGAAAATGCTACTGTGAAAGGGCTTGCAAGAACCAATTATAAAGTAATAAAATAGCAGATTAACATAGATATTGATAAACAAAAAGGAATTTGCATGAGGATTACATACCTACTAAAAAAAGAAACTTTATAAAAGCATGCACAATGGATTTCTGTATTCAAACTCAACAGAGTTTATGCAAACTTCATTTTTATATTGCTAAAGAGCAGAATTCATTTTTGGGGGGTTTCCTGAAAGCAAGGCTACTCCACATATTTCAGATACCTCCAATCTGATGGCTTAAATATATTGGAGGTTTCTCTATTCCTATTCAATTCAGACAAAGTCTACACTGGCATGTTTTCAAGGAGTCAATTTCAATAACTATCTGTTAGGAGGAGGATTTGCAGGATTCTTTTGCTATATTGATTGCCTTCCTTGTTTCCCTCTCTACTGCTTCACGACTTTCCTTAGAATAGGCGTGTCAAACTCACGGCCCGTGGGCTGATTCTGGCCCTCCACCTTGTTTTATCTGGCCTGGCACCTTGTTTCAACCTGGGGGCAGTGCTGAGCTCCTTGCTCCTACACTCCTGCCAGCACATTGGTCACCTTTGCAGTGTGTTTGATAATAAATAAAAGGTTAAGGCTTTTATAATTTACCCATATCTAAAATTCTCAGTCCACTAAGTAGAGTTGCATGATTTGAGAGCTCTCCCTGTGTTTACTGGGCCCAAGCACAGAGCAGTGCTGAGAGTTCTTTATGGTCCTACACTGTATGTATTTGAATCCTTGTTCTTACTTGGTTACTCATACAAAGGTCTATAGTGTTCCTCCCACTGAACCTCTGTAAAGTGGAGCTCTCTCGTTTGTTATAGGAGGCAACTATAAGCAGGGAAGAGATGTACTTGCTTATGTTCCTCACAATGTATTAATCTAGTTGTAGAATGACATTTGGTTAACATAACCTAGTGAATCATTCTATTCAAGCTGACCTCTGGTCATTGTTGCCCCTGAAAAATCATTCAGTATGAATTATGTAGTGTGTCACTGGGAGTACTATCCTGCAAGATACTTTGTGGCTCTAAGAAGGGCCATCTCCTATAACTTCTATCGTTAACTTGGCTTCTGTTGTCATTCTAGAACTATGTTGAAAATATATTTGATAACTTCTGATAGAATGAAAATAATATGCAACCTGCGGAAAAAAACCCTTAGCAAGGAAAGTGTCAGATTAGAAGGAATTATGAAATCTAGCAGTAGATTTGAAATAACTAGTTGTGTGATTTAGCAGCAAAATGTAACTATGTTTTTATTTCCTCTGTATCAAACCCAAGAGGATTAATACTTAATGCTTTCACAATGTAAGTCAATCTCATAGCTTCAAGTATTCACGACTGCTGTGTCATATGTTTAACAAACAAAAGGTTTTTGATGTTTGGATTTTGTAAATATGAGCTAAGTGACGGTAACTATGTCGGAACGTCATGAGGTTCAACAAGGCCAAAGTGCAAAGTCCTACACCTGGGTCGGGGCAACCCCCAGTATCAATACAGGATAGTGGATGATGTAATTGAGAGCTGCCCTATGGAGAAGGATTTGAGGGTGCTGTTTGATGAGAAGGTCGACATGAACTGGCAATGTGCGCTTGCGGCCCAGAAGGCCAACCATGTCCTGGGCTGTATCAAAAAAAGCACGCCCAGCAGGTCAGGGGATGGGATTCTCCCCCTTTACTCCACTCTCACGTGACTCCACCTGGAGTATTGTGCCCAGTTCTGGAAACCCCAACTCAAGAACAATATGGAACTGTTGGAACAGGTCCAGAAGAGGGTATAAAGATGATCAGAGGGCTGGAGCATCTCTGCTATGACGACAGGCTGAGAGAATTTGTGTTGTTTAACCGGGAGAAGAGAAAGCTCTGGGGCAACCTTACAGTGGCCTTCCAGTACCTGAAGGGGGCCTACAGAAAAGCTGGGAGGGACCTTTGTGCAAGGGCATGTAATGATAGGACAAGAGGGAATGGTTTTAAATTGGAAGGGGGAAGATTTAGATTAGACATTAGGAAAACTTCTTCGAGCTGGCGGTGGTGAGACATTGGAACAAATTGTCTGGGGAATTTGTGGATGGCCCCTCCCAGGAAGTGTTCAAGTCCATGTTGGATGGGGGTCTTGAGCAGCCTGGTGTAGTGGGAGGAGTCCCTGCCTATGGCAGGTAGGTTGGAACTATATGATCTTTAAGGTCCGTTCCAACCCAAACCATTCTATTATTCAATTCCTTTAATTAAAATATACATTATTACTTATACATAGGTCACTACCAAGCACATTAACGTGAAGTAAAATTTAAACTGATGACACTACTTAATGTTATTAAGAGTGTGAAACTGGGACAGAACACCTTACTTCAGTGATAAACCAACTGTAAAATGAGTTTTGATGATTTGAAGTATTTGTTCACCTATTGAAAATGTTCAGATAAATGTAGAATTTCAAATGTCATATGCACAGAAGATAAACAAAGGGCAAATAGTTCCATTTGGTAGTTCCATCCCAAATATATGTATATGCAACTATGTCTGATTATACACAATGGGAAGAAAATGGAGATATAAAGTGATTGCAACATAACTGTAAACATGCAGTTATTTAACGTGTACAATTTTCAGCCTCTGTTGTGTCTTTTCTGACAAAGAAAGGAAGATTTGTAGGTTTTTTTCTTTCTTTTGAAGTAATCTTCTCACAAAGCTAGATTCAGACTTCTTTTCTAACAAAATATATTCAGCCTAACAGAACGTATTCAATGTCTTCTTTTCAAGGTGACAAAGGAAGTCTGGCAAAGTGAAACTGCCCCAACTGTGCAGTTAAGTTTTGGGCTTTTTGTTTGTTTGTTTGTTTGTTTGTTTTTTAATGGTAGAGTAATCCATGTGAGTCTTCATTTGCTACTCTAATCTGTATTCAAAAATACATTTATGACTCTTAGGTGTTGTTGATTACCTCAAGGTTATCTAACATGATGTGCACCTAATTCTATCCTGAAGGTTTAAACCACCAAAATACTAGTTGTACCATTTAACTGGTAGTTAGTAGCCTTCCTAGAGTGTTAAAACCTAACACAGCTTTATAGACTTCCAATACAAATCATTGAAATGATGATCAAGAAAGAATCTTTATGAATCAGCTTAAACTTACTAGTCAATTAGGACTGTTAATCGTGCACCGTCATTTGGAGTGAGGAACCTGTACACAATTTTCTTGGCAAGAAAAAGGAAAATAAAACCCCAGAGCCTACAGTGGTTAGGGCACTTCTCTGGGATGTGGGATGACATCCAGGTCAGTTCATTTCTACAGCTGGTCCATATTCCCCTAAACGACAGTTCTACTCGCACCACAATTTGGTGTCATTTGCCTCCTGGGACTGCACTTCATCCCATCTGCAAATATGATCAAATGAAGATGTTAAATTGTGGTCATCAGCAAGCAAGATATCTCCCAAGATTTCAGATAGGGTCAGCAGATTGATGTCTCTGGCCCATAACCTTCCTCATTACCGCAGATATTAAATTAAGACTCACCTGGTCCTGATGAATTCCCTGGCATGTGCTGCCCATCCTGACCACCAGTGACTAGGACACTATGCCTATATTGAAGCTGCAAGTCAGCAGGTGGAACAGGAAGAGTGGTTTTGATAGACTATACTGGAATGAAGGGAAAATTAAATTTATCAAATTAAGATTAGAAAATAAACGTACTGTCGGGTACATCTGGATATTTGCAGGTGTGATTGTTAACATTTCTTCAAGTGTACTTAAAAAAAAGACAGATGTTGCTTTGATAAATAACAAGGATGATACAGAAGAACTGATTATAGACAGTAATTCAGTTGCAATAATTAAAGACTGATTCACTGTAAATCAAGAATAAATAGGAAGCAAGTAAGTCAGCTGCAAAATAACAAAACCTCAAACCTTAGAGGTCGACATCATGTAGTCAAAAGAACGAGTTCAAATACATTGTTATTAGATCAAATATACGAAATAGATAGAACTTGTATATTAAAAAGGGGAGAAAGCTTGAAGTACTTGCTGCAGCAAAGCCAAGGACCAAGAGTAGCACTCAGAAATGGAAGAAGATTCTCTCACCTTTCTGAGCTTAGTTTTTAGGTCTTAGATATGTGGAAGGTTAGCAATGAAGCAAAAATTGCTGGAAGTTGAGTCTGACTTTGCAAAACAAATAGATCAAAATCCTAGATGTTCTTCAACTTCACCAATAAAAAGAACAAGGGGAAGAAACAAGGTTATTGTCTTGTGAACCTAGAGGTTTGGAGACAACTGCATTGAACTTTACTGTCAATTTTCATCTAAGTCAATAATACTGAAAATAGGATCTAACCTACAAGAGTGGTGGCAGAAAGACTAGAGAATACAAAAACTTCTTCATCTGGGATGGAAGTAAAACTCAGCTGAATGTTTTCAAACCAAGTTATCTAACCTTTTCCCTTGACTACTAAAAGTGCTTCACCTTCATCACCTATACACAGACTTCATTGTAAGTGAGAGTGTGTATTTTAGAAGAGCCCATAAAATGATTTGGAGCCCTTCCCTGCACTTTCCTTTTCTATGAGAAGGTGAAAATTCTGGGTAGTCTTTTACCTTTCATTAAATTAAGTTCATTGACTCCTCTACATTCCAGTGCATTGCAGGTAAAAGAGCAATAAGAGCATGAGTGTGTTCTTAGCTATCTATGTGTTTAATGAAACCTTTTAAGAAAAGAGAAAATATAGGCATAGAAGTGATGGACTATGAAGAAAAATCAAACACAAATCACCACCTCCATGGACTAAGCAAAGGCTTGAACATAATTCAAAACATTACTTTGTAAATAGATTTTCTAAGGACGCTAAGGTAGTTAAACATTGGCTTGCTCTGAAAAGAAAATTGTGGGTTTGGAGGAAAGTTACAGGTGGAGTTATTCAAAGATCAGTCCTGGGACAAATATTAATTTAATATTTTCATTACAGTCCTTGGCAAAAGAATGTACAATCTCCCGTGAGCAATGGTGAAAAATTGTGGGTTGTCTGGCCAAGCAATGTGAAGGTATGATCTCTATAAAGGGAGAAGGACTAGTTAACTATGTAACAATATTGGTAAATGAGAAATTAAAATGACCAAAAATACATTTAGAAAACTAGGAAATATGCCCTGTTTTTTTTCTGCCCTGAGTGATTGAAGACAAAAATGTGTCAGGTAAACTCAACCTTTTTGATATCATAACAACTGCTCCTGAATTCATATCTTCATTTTTTTCTATTTCCTTCCTTTTCAGTGAGATTCTTCTCCCCTTTTTACCCATAAAAAGTTGCCATAATGATATGTTAACAATACCATTTCACTCACCTCTTCTTAACTCAACAGTGAAATCTTTAACGCCCCAGATTTTACAGGTTTCACACTGAAAAGAAGACAAGCACTTAAGTCTTAGAACAGTATTTTTCAGCCTGTTTGTAGTCATAATGAGTATGACAATTCACACTTGGTTTACATCATAAATTAATTTTTTAAAAAGGAAGATCAGAAATTTTACTTTGCAAACAATAACTCAATTTCAAAAAAGTTTGTGGTATGTACCCCAAATCTATATAAACTTGTGGTAGTTTTTCTGTCCATAGTAGTGCATTTTTCCAGTTGTGATTCACAAACATATGCCATATGCTAACCCTGTATCACATAGGAACAAATCAGAGGGGGGTGAAGTTTTCAAATGCCACTGTAAATCCATGACAAATGGGATTCTGACTCTTCTGGAAGTGGCATTCAGAACCAGTCTCAGACTAGTGACCATTTTACTATATGAATAGTCCTAACAGAGATCCCTATCTTCACTTAAGGCTTTCTTAAAATTTACCTCTTTTAGACTGACCATAGCTCCTCACTTGCAATTTTTTGGATTGCTTTCCCAGTCCAAGGATAAAGTGAGGTCTTTTAAATATTCATCAGCATACTCTTTTGGTTGAGAGAGATGGGATTGCAGTGGTTGACAAGAATTATGTTTGGGTAATGATGTCTGTCCATATTGATGTGCTGAGTTAATAAAAATACGTTTGAAGAAGAGATTAAAGGGAGTTATTTGGTGCATGCATATTCACAGAGTTACACAGGCCAACAGCCAGTTCTTTTGGAAGATGATATTTGATTTTCATTCAAGTTGGCAAGAATATCTCTCTCAGAGAATAGTGATTCTCCAATTTTTCTGAGCACTATCCTGGAAGCTGCCATAATAGCTGTGGCTCAGTGCTGCAGACAGTGATTTAGGGAAAAATCAGCATTTGGAAAGAGGAAATTAGAAAATAAAATAACTCTCGTTTCTTTTTTTTTTATGACATATTACTGTAGCTCTGATACATGTGGATGTGATCTCATTTAAATTTGGGTTGTTTGAGTATACTGTTTATGCTTTATCATAATCACACACGTATGACTTATTTTTCCTTAAAGAAGTACTTAGATTCTTTTTTCATTTTCCATAAGAATTTCCCACAGAGTTTTTTGGTAATAAAGCACTGGTTTAAAGGTTATGAGTGACTGCAAATCTCTGCTAATATATCATATTAAGTTGTGTAAATCCATGGCTTCTAGGCAATGAATTTGTTATTGAGAGTAGTGCTGAATGAGTGCAGTTCTAATGTCATTCAGAATTTTGAACAAGGATACAATGTTGACACAAAGTTGAGACTATTGAATAAATCAGAATTCTGGTTGTATGTGCCATTCATTCTGATGATGTGAAAATAGAGTTTCCGGGAATTACAATAAGAAACAATGAAGTGATTTTGTAGAGTTGAACATCTGACTGGAGAAAAATATTGCAAAAGAAACAAGCTTCTTTCCATCTTCAACAGCAATAAGTCAAGACTTAATAGCATTACATGCTGCTTCAAAGCATTACCTAAACTCTTAGTTTCTTGCGTACAGAACTAGTGCCATTCTCTAGCTCTGCCTTGTTGAGCCTTGCACCAACCTTCAGGATCCATGTCCTAGCCTGTCCCCAGGAACAGTACCAATTTTTGGGGCTGGGACTGCCCCCAGTGTGCTCCCAGTTGCCCTAATCCCTAAACCCGAAATTGTTTATGCAGGCTCAGTTTCATTTTCTGGTTAGTAGACTACCAGCTCTTCAACATTACTTTGGAATATCTGCACAGAGTATTTTCAATAGTGATAATTTACAGAAATGATGACTTTTTCTCTGTATCTAGCATACTGTTACAAGCATCTGCACATTGCGCTTACTGTCTTTCCAATTAAATGTATAATCAAAATACAATGAGTGGGATGGGGAGATGGGGCAGATTACCTGCAAATTGCAAGAAGAAAGATACAAACAAAAAATACAGAAAGTGCTTGTCTTGGAGGAAAAATCTAATACTGACTTCAAGTGAATAGGAAGATAGATTAAATCTAGGGTTCTTCCTTTTATTCTTCAGTCTGATTACTCGAACAAAACTTTTTACATAATGACGATGAACCATTCAATAGATCTGTAAAAGTGACCCTTTTGCACATGGAAATTGTAACTGCATCTAAGAAGCAGACAGTTTAATGAGTAATGAGTTTAATGAGCTTTTTCTAAGGCTATTTATGTGGTGCAATTAGTGGCGAGGTGAACCGTTTTTCTGAATTTTTTTAATTAATGAAGTGCATTTTATCACATTCTTTTTTTTTCTTTTTTTTTTTTTTTGTCTTTTGTATCCTTGGATACTTACCAGCTTTTTTGGATTCTCTTCCCTCCAGGACAGTATCATATGGGATTCTACAAAGCAGATCTTTGAAGAGGCCTAAGTCTACTCTCCCAGAAGCCCAATGTTGTGATCCAACTTTTCATCCTGATTCCTCCTCTCAGGATCCTTAACTCCATCATCACATGATCCCATGATCATGGCTGCCTTTGGCCTGCATAACCTCAGTGAGCCTGTTGTCACTGGTGATCATGAGGTCAAGTAGCGCACCTCTCCTCATTGGCTTCTCTACCACTTGGTACGGGAAGTTGTTTTTAGTGCTGTCCAGAAACCTCCTGGATTATTTTCTATGTTGTCCCTCCAGCAGATGTCAGGGTGTGTAGTGGATTGACTTTTGGATTTTTCAGATCTTCCTTAAAAAAATGGCTTTTACAGGCCTTCCATAACAACGGAGGTCAGGATCCATGGAAGTATTCCATATCTTCCTTTAACGTAACACAACATATAAATAAGGTGTAGATAAGAGCCTACGCTCTCTTCTTCTTCCAGCAGGAGTTCTATTGCTGCTGGTTCTGTCTGGAGCTGAGGCCTGCAGCAGCTGCTGTTGTCTGCCAACGTGTGTGGGAGGAGTCCTGGGTTGGATTTAGCTGTTCTGTTTTCTTCAAGGGAAGTGGTGAGATTTTGCTACTTCTTTACTTTGTTAGTTACTGGGTCTTACAAGTGAGCATATCTGTTTTGTTTTAGTTCCTTTTTGTCCTTTTTCCCATTTTCCCTTCCCCTCTTCCCTTTCTTGGGAGTTTTGCATGATATCCTTGCTGTATGTAGTTGTTTATATTTTAGAAAATACCTAAATACATATATTTAGTGTGATTTTGTTTTTTCTATAGTTTTTTCTTTGAAAAGGGGGAAGCTTTGGGAAACGGGGTTAAACTGATCTTGGGAAAGCTAGCTCAAACCAGCCCAGGGTGGTTGAAGTCCCACATGAGAACCAGAGCCTGTGAATGTGAGGACTACTCTACTACTAGCCTGATCCCCTAGTTCTTCCTGGTCTCGTGCCCTATAGTAAACATTCACTACTGTTTCACCCACATTGGTCTGTTCTTTAATCCTTGCCTATAATCTCTCAGTTATCTTGTCATCCGTGGGATGACATAGCTCCATGCATTCCAGCTGTTTTTTCACATAAAAGGTAACTCAACTTCCTCATTTTCTTGGTCTGGTTTTCCTAAAGAACGTGTATCTCTCCATGGTAGTGCTCCAGTTATTAACACATTTTACTTTAAAAAAAACCTGGCTGGTCACTTTATGACAGTCTGGTGTTGGACTGACAGATGTATATTTCCTTTAAGTAGTTATTACCAGCAGAAAAACATTGTATCTAGGCATGAGAGACACGACAAACAGCACCAGGGTTGAAGTATGTATGTAAGAAGGCAAGCAAACTGACTCAGAAAAATATTGTGAGATTATTCCTATAGTCCTATAGTATTCCCTGCTCAAATTTCTTTTTCCAATCAAAATGTTGCTTTTCTAATCAACTTTAGTTTATTTATTGTACAAGATATTAAAAAAATAAGTCTGTGCTCTCATACTTGGTTTAAAAAAATATTTATATCTCTGCCTAGTAGTCAGCATTCATGAATAAATAAAAGAGACTAATATTATTGATTTCCTCTCCAAAATATCAGTATGCACTAAAAACCTATTTCAAGCTTAACAAACATGTGTAAGACATTTTGCCTTTAGACGCATCATGGCTTTGGGAAGGAATAGGTAGGGAAGGGAAATAATTTTTCCTTCAATGATTCTTATCAAAATATTGTTCATGAACTCAGAGAAGTCCAGAACTCATAAATTTTCACTTTCAAAGCTATGTCCTGCCCCTGACTTCTACAGAATACTCAATTAAAATCATAAATAGTATTCCTTGCAGGCACTGAGGTATTTCAAGTGCCTCAAGACAGTAGAAACATATTCTGAAACATACACGCAGAAAAAGCAGTTACAGTTGTATAGTGACAAAAGTGAAAGAATACAGCTGCAGGGAGGGGGGTAAATAGATGCTGTTTTGCACTTGCCCTTAAACATTTGAAAAGAGCCTCCTAAAAGAGTCAAGAGCATGCGTAAACATTGGCTGAAGAATAAAGAAAAAACTAAAAGTTCACTATACTGGCTAAATTAACAATTTGACATCTTTCAGTGACAAAACGGAACTAATACTGCTAACTACTTAATCCAAAGATTTTTGGCTCCATTTGTGTTTGTTCATACATACTGATCACTGATCAATGGGGCAAATGTTGGTACAATAACATCACAGAGTATTCATACTTTGAATTAAGAAATAAGATCTAACTCAGGGAGCATCCAGTAATTTTTAGATGACGCCATTCAGCCTTAAGATTTGGGTAATAGACATCTATCCAAATCAGCTTCCACAGGATGTTTAGCAAAAGATAACAGAAGCAGGTTTTCCTTGCTCTAGTGATGCAGAACGGTCTGTCTTGACTCTGTTTGAAAGTAACACAATTCATAAGCCACATAAGGTAGGAGAAAATGAATCCTAGATTAATCTAGGACAATAGTGGGCACGTATTCAATTACTAAAGATGGAGGCGTTTGTCAGTCCTTATTAATATACATCAGTGTTTTCAGTATCATCTGAAGATCAGATTACAGAAGTCACATTTTTACCACGTCTTTCAGCTTTATCCCTCGTGTTACAATTTTTTGAGCCAGATTTATGCTATTTTATGTTGAATTCTTTAGCACTTTTTTTTTCTAAGAAGAGGGAGTCTTTTGCTTGGACTGGAAAATATGCTCTTCTTGGTGTTGTACTTTAAAGTTTCTCAGGAGCTGACACAAGTGAGGAACAAAACAGTCACTACTAAAAGGGTAGAAATGGATATTTCTCTGGGTGCACTGTTATACTTCTGACTATCTCATGGTCTACAGATGGAATTTAAGATGTTTGTCATAACCCCTGAAGTCCTAAACAGCGTATCAGGAATAAAATCACTCCTCATGCGTTCCACCATTGTTGCTTCTAGCTGATATATGACACACATAGTGGTTGGCAGGTCAATACCCATGAAATTTTTTCTCTCATCCTCAGTTCAAAGCAGCCTGAAATTTACAGACTTCTAGGTCTTCAAAAGATGTGCAATATGGCTTTTTTGGAGAGTAGAGGCAGTAGCAAAAGGAAGCAGGCTTCTCTCCGAAATTTGTGGAGGACACTGGAATTACCTTCAGATGTTAAATGTGGTCATTGATTAATTTTTTTAGACTGCCCAGTACCACAATAAATAACCTAATTGTATCTCAACAGTAGAACCCTGCTAGTTGATAACTGGAAAAGGATCAAAAAACTTCATTGTTTTTCCAGTGAATTTTTGTATTTCTGGCCTTGCCAGAAATAATGATTAGCAAAACATGGTATCAAACAATACCAAGTCTACAGAGCATTAATAAACTAGATTTTCTAATTTACTGTAAGGAATAATTTAATCTAAATTACATTTGTCAAAACTATTAATGTTCCATGCAGTGTTCTTGATCTTTTCTTATTAGCTTATATACTGGTTTACAGAGACAGGGCAAGTGAGTACTAGTCAATACTGGGGAATTATGATTATTTCAGTGTGCAGTTTATCTATCTGAAGTTAGATTTCCTCACCTGTGAGAATATAGTTACCTAGAATATTGTAACTGATTAAACCATATCTTGTTTAAGTCACTAAGGACACATTTGTGGTTGGTATCTGAGTTTATAATGCATATAGTTTATTCCATTCATAGAGTTGGGGAAAGTGTATGAATTCCCTGTCCATGTTTAGACAAATCCCATAATAAAATCCACTCATATAATTCAAATTGAGGAGGAAATAAATTGGGCTGCCTGGCAGAGTTAGGGAAACAGAAGTTGTCAGATATATTTCCGTATCATGCAGGATTTGCATTTTCACCTCAGAAACAGAAGACATCTTATGTCACAGTCTAATTAATTTTAAAAGATTGTGGACTGCCAGAAGGCAGAATGTTAATGGACAATGGAGGTAGTCAGAAAGCCTTTTAAATGTCATGAAAACTACTACTTATGTCACACTTATTCTATTATTTAAAGGCAGTTCATCACACTGTAGCCTTCAAAACAAGTTAATAAAAACTCTTAAAATTCTCTTATCTCTGGTTTCTAGAATGTTGCTTTTAATTTGATGTGGTTTTAGCCTTTTACATAAGATTTTGTAACTTGCATTGCAAATTTTAGGTTTCAGCCATTAAGTTCATTAGAATTCTTGTTCATTGTTCTCGTAATCAGCTATTAGAGATTCACTTCATCAGTTGCTGAAATTATTACAGTGCTTTAAGCAAACTCTCTGGCGATAAAAGTAAAGACTGGATTGTGACAATGGCTAAACCTGTCTGCCTGTTGTAAGACAGTTTCTCTTTTTTTTTTTAATCTTTCCAAAAAGTAACATTCTAAGTGCCCATAAACAGGTGTGATTATGTTGCTTGTCAAACGGACAACCGTGTCTATTGGACCATGTAGATCCGATGGCCTGGCACATCAGATCCACAAGAATACAAGGTTTTGGTTGATACTGGTGCTCAATGCACATTAATGCCAGAAACTATTTCTATTTCTGAGGTGACGGGACAGGGGGGGAATCTCAAGAGTTGACTGTGCTGGAAGCTGAAGTGAGCTTGACTGGGAGAGACTGGCAGAAACACCCCATTGTGACAGGTCCAGTCAACTCGTGTATCCTGGGCATTGACTATCTCAGGAACGCGTATTTCAAGGATCCAAAGGGGATGGGCTTTTGGAATAGCTGCTGTAGAGACAGAAGGGATTGAACAGTTGAATTCATTGCTGGGTCTCTTAGAGAGTCCTTCTGCTGTTGGACTGCTGAAGGTTGAGGAACAGCAGGCGCCACTTGCCACCACAATAGTGGATTGTCAGTAATACCAAACAAATCGTGACACTGTGATTCCCATCCATAGATGATCTGTGAACTGGAGAGTCAAGGGGTGGTCAGTAAGACCCACTCACCCTTCAACAGCCCTATTTGGCCCATGCATAAGTCTGATGGAGAATGGAGGTTGACTGTGGACAATTGTGGTTTGAATGAGGTCACTCCACCGCTAAGTGTCACTGTGCCAGATATATTGGAAATTCAGTATGAGTTGGAATCCAAGGCAGTGCAGTGGTGTGCCACTATTGACATTGCTAATGCGTTCTTCTCCATTCCCATAGCAGCAGAGTGTAGGCCACAGTTCGCCTTCACCTGGAGGGGCGTGCAGTACACTTGGAACAGACTACCCAGAGGTGGAAACACAGTCCCACTATCTGTCATAGACTGATCCAAGCAGCAATAGGGAAGGGTGAGGTTCCAGAACATCTGCAGTACATTGACAACCTCATCGCATGAGGGGACACAGCAGAAGAGGTCTTTGAGAAAGGAAAGAAAATCATCCATATTCTCCTGGGAGCTGTTTTTGCCATCAAACAAAGTAAGGTTAAGGGACCTGCCAGAGAGATTCAGTTTCCTGGAGTGAAGTGGCAGGATGGACGTCATCAGATTCTGGTAGAAGTCATCGACAAGATCACAGCAATGTCGCCACCGACCAGCAAGAAGGAAATATAAGCCTTCCTGGGTGCCATAAGTTTCTGGGGATGCATATCCCAGAATACAGCCAGATTGTAAACCCTCTCTACATGGTAACCCGTAAGAAGAATGATTTCCACTGGGGCATGGAACAGCAACAGGCCTTTGAACAAATCAGGTGGGAGATTGCTCACGCTGTAGCCCTTGGGCCCGTCAGGACAAGACCAGACGTGAAGAACGTGTTCTACTCTGCAGCCAGGAATAATGGTCTTTCCCGGAGCCTTTGGCAGAAGGGGCCTGGTGAGACTCAAGGTCGACCATTTGGATTCTGGAGCTGAGGCTACAGAGGATCCAAAACCAAATACACTCTGACAGATAGAGTGATCCTGGTCGCTTATGAAGGATTTCAAGCTGCCTCAGAGGTAATCAGCACAGAGGCACAGCTCCTCCTGGCACCCTCACTGCCAGTGCTAAGGTGGATGTTTGGGGGACAGACTGTCTCCACACATCATGCCACTGATGCTACTTGGAGCAAGTGGATTGCTTTGATCACACAGTGCACCCACATTGGAAAACCAAACAGCATGGACATCCTGGAAATCATCACGAACTGGCCTGAAGGTGAGAAATTTGGTCTAGCAGATGAAGAGGAAGAAGAGCAGGTGGCATGTGCAGAGGAAACTCCACCATACAATCAACTGCCGAAAGAGGAAATACACTACACCCTTTTTCACTGATGGTTCCTTTTGTATTGTAGGGACAAATCGAAAGTGGAAAGCAGCCATATGAAGTCCCACACAACAAATTGCAGAATATACTGAAGGAGAAGGTGGGTTGAGTCAATTTGCAGGGCTCAGAGTTGTCACGTTGCCCCTGGACATTGCTCAATCAGAGAACTGGCCAAGGTTTTACCTCTACACTGACTCATGGATGGCCGATGCGTTGTGTGGATGGTTGGATTATTGGAAGAAGGTCAATTGGGAATGCAGAGGGAAACCAATCTGGGTTGCTGATGTGTGACAGGACATCACCACCCAAGTGGAGAAGTTGACTGTGAGGTTCCACTGTGTGGACGCACACATGCCTAAGGGTTGATCTAACAAGGAACATCATAACAATGAGCAGGCAGAACAAGCGGCATGTGTCAAAGTGTCACAGACAAACTTAGACTGGCAGCATAAAGGAGAACTGTTCCTGGCTTGATGGGCCCATGATACCTCATGGCAGAGATGCCACCCGTACACGGGCACAAGACGGAGGGGTGGATTTAAACATGGACATCTCTCGGGTTATCAATGACTGTGAGACATGTGCTGCCATTAAGCAGGCAAAAGAGAGTGAAGTCCCTATCACAGTATCACAAGGTTGGAAAGGACCTCTGAGAACATCAAGTCCAACCTATAACCCAACACTAACACCAACCATCATCTAAACCATGGCACTCAGTGCCACATCCAACCTCCCCTTAAACACCTCCAGGGTCGGCGACTCCTCCACCTCCCTGGGCAACGCATTCCAATGGCCGATCACCCTTTCAGTAAAGAACTTCTTCCTCACATGAAGCCTAAACTTTCCCTGACGAAGCTTGAGTCCATGCCCTCTAGTTCTGTCACTGGTCACCTGAGAGAAGAGACCAACCCCTGCTCGACTACAACCTCCTTTTAGGTAGTTGTAGAGAGCAATGAGGTCTCCCCTGAGCCTCCTCTTCTTTAGACTAAACAGCCCCAACTCACTCAGTCGCTCCTCATAGGGCTTATGCTCCAGCCCCTTTACCATCTTCGTTGCCCTCCTCTGAACACATTCCAGTATCCTAACATCTTTCCCAAACTGGGGGGCCCAGAACTGTACACAGTATTCCAGATGAGGCCTGACTAGTGCCGAATACAGGGGGACAATAACTTCTCTGGTTCTGCTGACTACACTATTCCTGATGCAGGCCAGAATGCCATTGGCCTTCTTGGCCACCTGGGCACACTGCCGGCTCATGTTGAGCTTCCTGTCGACCAGCACTCCCAGGTCCTTTTCTGCCTGACTACTCTCCAGCCACTCTAGCCCCAGTCTGTAGCTCTGCATGGGATTGTTGTGTCCAAAATGAAGTACCCGACATTTGGACTTATTAAACATCATCCCATTAGAATCAGCCCATCTCTCCAATCTGTCCAGGTCCCTCTGCAGGGCCATCCTACCCTCTAACAGATCAACCCTTCTTCCCAGCTTGGTATCATCTGCAAACTTGCTGATGATGGACTCAATCCCCTCATCCAGATCATCAATAAAGATATTAAACAGGACCAGACCCAACACCGATCCCTGGGGGACACCACTGGTGATCGGCCACCAACTGGATGAGACACCATTCACCACCACTCTCTGGGCTCGGCCATCCAGCCAATTCCTAACCCAGCACAGAGTGCTCCCATCTAAGCCAAGGGCTGCCATCTTCCCTAGGAGTCTACTGTGGGGGACAGTGTCAAAGGCCTTGCTAAAGTCCAGGTACACCACATCCACAGCCTTCCTCTCATCCACCAGGCGAGTCACATGGTCATAAAAGGAGATCAGATTGGTCAGGCAGGACCTACCCCTCCTAAACCCATGCTGGCTGGGCCTGATCTCTTGACCGTTCTGCAGGTGCCGCATGATTTCACCCAGGATTATCTGCTCCATGATTTTACCTGGGACCGAGGTCAGGCTGACAGGTCTGTAATTACCTGGATCATCCTTATGGCCCTTCTTGTGGATGGGCGTCACATTGGCCAACTTCCAGTCTTCCGGGACCTCTCCAGTGAGCCAAGACTGCTGAAAGATGATGGAGAGCGGCTTAGCAAGCTCATCCGCCAGCTCTCTCAACACCCTAGGATGGATCCCATCCGGCCCCATAGACTTATGAGGGTCCAAGTGGCTCAGCAGGTCTCTAACTTCCTCCTCATAGATTGCAGGAGGGCCATATTTCACCCTGCCCCCATCAACCACTTCAGAGGGCCAACTGTCAAGCGAGCTGACATCCTTGCTGTTGAAAACTGAGGCAAAGAAGGCATTAAGTACCTCAGCCTTCTCTGCATCTTTGGTTACTATATTTCCCTCCACATCCAACAAGGACTGGAGGTCGCTGCCGCCCTTCTTTCTACCATTGATATATTTATAAAAACTCTTTTTATTATCCTTAACAGAAGTGGCCAATTTGATCTCCAACTGGGCTTTTGCTTCCCTGATTTTCCTCCTACACGACTTAACAACATCTTTGAACATGACGTGGCTTACGTCCCCTTCTTTCCAATGATGATACATCCTCTTTTTCTTACTTAGTTCCTTCAGAAGCTCCCTACTCATCCAGGCCGGACGTCTGCCCCTACGACTCTTCTTACAACACATGGGGACAGCCCGCTCCTGCGCCTTCAAGATTTCATTCTTGAAGTGTATCCAGCCTTCCTGGACCCCTTTGCTACTAAGAACTACTTCCCAGGGTACTTTCCTGACCAGTTCCTTAAATAATCCAAAATCTGCCCGCCGAAAATCCAGCATCGATGTTCTGTTCCTGGCTTTTCTTTTTGCATTGTTTAGAGAGAACCTGATTATCTCATGATCACTACACCCCAGACAGCCTCCGACAACAACATCACCCACCAGCCCTTCTTTGTTTGTAAACAGCAGGTCAAGAAGAGCCTCACCCCTGGTGGGCTCACTCACCAGCTGCGACAGAAAGCAGTCCTCAATACACTCTAAGAACCTCCTGGACTGCCTCCTCTCAGCAGTGGCGGTTGGGGTGGTAAGGAAGTTTCACAGCCAGAGGCTGCTACAATAAAATCAGGTAAGACTACTGCCCCCAACATAGTATCTGTGCACTGAAGCTCGTTTCTCCTGAGGGGCATGCTGAGCTGCCTTGACTCTCTGGTGACAACACAATAAACTTTGCCAAGGGTGAACTGGCACATGATTAATTTATATAGTCTCACCTTGCTAAGAAACACCAAGAGTATAAATCTGATATTCATAATCCTCTATTATGAGCATAGAAACTCCAATTACAGGATGGGTCAACAGGCCAAACAGAGAAACCTCTTAGGTAAGACTCATGCCTCTGGTGTTGTCAGATGTTACCTGGAAACATACAATTTACTAAGGCACTGTATTCTCAATCAAAGCTAGTAACTGGAGTGAGTGAATTAACGGCTATTCCAGATCTTTGTACCTGTCATTTTAATAAATTATTTCATGTTTCAACTTTGTGAAACTGTTTCAGTCAAAGTCCTTGGGAGGGCTCTGACAGGCAAACATTGACTCTGGTAAGGGGATCCTTTCTGAATCTCTGCCACGTATCAGACTCATATCCTTTACTGCAACAACCTTTTCTAGAACCATTGGCCTGTTTTTACTTATGGTGTATTTCTTGCCATTGTGACAGCTACATCTCAACAAGAGTTCCATTCGCAGCATAGAAGGTTTAGAGATTGTTAACCAGCTCTGCGTCATGAACCTGACAAACAGCCAAAACAAAATGCATAGCTTTATGTAGCAGCACAAAGCTGAATGTCACCTTTTGGCAGTTTGGATATACATTGTTATTATTTAGTACTGACAAGTTTTGGGTTTTTTAATGAAGACAGAATAAGGTTATACTTAACTATACCTCAACGAAAAACAGAATCTTGTAATGCCTTGGAAGAAAATGAAATTCTAATTTTACTTCTCTAGGAGTAAAGATTTTCTGCTGTTATCTTTTCTCCTGAGAGTTTTAAGGCCTTTCTTCTAGAGCTTTTTACTATCAGAACTTCATAGCTAATAAATGACAATCATGGCATTAATATAACATAAAGAAGAAAAGTAATTAACAATAGTACTACAATGCCTAGGCAACCATACCTTGTCTCCTCAAAAGCCCTTTAGAAGAATGTCAGCGTAGATATTAGGGGTCTATTTACCTTTCAGGTTGTTGTGTACTGCTTTCCAAAACTCATTAATAATTAATCGATACCATAAGTCCAAATGCTAGTTAAAACTTTCTTAATCTTATTGATATATATTTGTTCATGTCACACAGTTTTTTGATATTATAATAAGTAGATTTAGTTTTCTGACTAAAATTCATGTTTCTTTGTAAAACAAAGAAAGGTTTTTCACTGGTTCCTGCAGATATATTAAAAACATTTGAATGATTATATCAAGATCTGCTATTTTATGTCTAATTTAAAGTTGCACAGAAATTGCTCAGTCCTGAACCAGGTAACACTTTTAAATTATTTCAGTAGGCAGTCATCATTTCTGCGGTGCCCAGACAAACTTGTTTTAAGTCTAGTATAAACTAGATATATACTTGGAATGTGTTCCATTTGCATCTTCAATGGTAGAAAAGACATACAGTTACGATTATTTGCCAGAACTAAAAGTGCTTACTTGGCATCATGACACAGTTTCATTTCAACCAGTTCAATAATCCACCAGTACTTCAAAAAAGGGGAAATACTCTAATCTCTGTTCAGAACAATAGGGAGTTCGTGTGTGTACATTTGTTTACATATTTTCCAATCTACTGATCCATCATGTATTACAATGCATTCAAAACTATCTATCTTTCTGATTTTATTCTTTATTTTTAGATGACATCTTCATATCAGAGTTTAAGTGCTTATTGAAATGACTTTTATTTCTCTCCTCTTAAGTAAGTAAAATATGTGAAAACTCTATTCGTTGCTTTTACTCATAGCCCTTGATCTGACTCATGCTAATAACTCCTAAAGTTAGCTTTTAATGTCAGTTAATGGCCTTAACTTCTTGTTCTATGCTTTCTGCTTTGCCTAAAGAAAGCAAATCTTACAGATGAGCTGATACTTTCAACTGCTGATATGACTGCCTTAAGTTTTAATGAAGATCAATTTTATACATTCATTTCTGCAATACTTCTACACGATATGTTCCAGATTGACCTGTCTTGAATTCTGTGTGCTTGAAATCTGTAAAGTCTTTGTTTCGTCTCTATTTAATTCTTTCTCAGTATGACTGAAGCTACCTCTTAAAGAGAACTGCTCTGACTTTTTCCTTTGAATTTAAAAAGTCTCCAGATTTGGTTTTTCTGTCAGTGCAGATTATTGCTTTGGACCAATACTTTTTACTCTTTCATTATTTGATTAGCCACTGCAGGCAATTTAATCAAAACTTTTTATGTGTGTTCCAAAACAACAATATGTTTTAAGAGAGACTTTAACACTGGAGTCCATTTTGAGAGTGAATTGAATGAATTAATCTGCGCTCAAGGTTGTCTTTATATAACAAATCTAGCATTGAACTCATGTAGGGGCTAAATAAGTTTATTCACAACATAATCTACTTTGATTAGCAGCAGGCCTGCATCGATGAGTAAGGAACTTCTGAAAAGAATCAACTAGGAGAAAGAAGCTTACAGGGGGTGGAAAAAGGGACTGGCCACCTGCTGTGCCATGTAGTGCATGTATTTCATCTAAGTTCAAGGGAAAAATCTAAGTGTTCTGAAGAACTGCTGAACACTTAGAAATGTGATAATTTCATAAGAGAATATAAAAAACTATACAGTAAAGTGAAATCTTGAGTGTCCAAATGTGAATTTTGAAAAAATCCTCTTAGAACTTCTGTGCCCAGAAATAATTGTTGGTGTGTTCCCTAGTAAAAACAGTATTTGTCACCCTCCTGCCCTGTGAATATGTCTTGAGACATTGGACTTACTATTGTTTAACATTTGAGGGGTTTTTTTTGATTCCTGTGAACAGAAAATATATTATAAATAACCTAAAGCACTGGTATATGTGAACATACACGTACTTGTGTTTGAGGAGTAAGGATGTGTGTGTATGTATATACAGATGTATTGACACAATATTTATAGCTACTATATTTTATTTTAGAATTACAAAGCACGATTAATTATGAAGTCTGTCACTTGTCCTTTTAATATTATCTGCTGGCTTCCACTGCAGAGCAATTCTAGGGAACAAAAACTTTATCTTTCACCAAAAAATAAAAAAAAACCCTCCAAATACTCTAAAAATACTCCAAAACCTTAGAGTACGTTTAAGTGGAAAAAAGCTGATGCTGAAAAAGACAAGCCTAGTGCACAAAACCATAGTTCTGCAGTTTTGACAGATGGATAATATAGAAGAACATAATATCCATTTGTGTTGTGTGCACACTGAAGCACATTTGCAAAAATGCATCATATGTAAACTCTGTCTTATGCAGTGGAATATTATACACCTACATATCTATGTTCCTTTCATTGTACCACGTAGAAAGACTAAAGTAGACCTTTTATTACTCATGAGCACACTTTTTGAAGATGGCTAGTAAAATATCAGCATTTGTTAATAACCGTCAAAACACATTTTGTCATCTGTAGAGCAAATCTGAATGACTATTATTTATACAGCTTTATTTCTTTCTGGCTATGAGAGACAAATTCACAGTTATTACTAATATTTAGACTGGTTTTGTCCAACTCACTTATCAGTGCAAAAGACAACATTCACGTCTGACATTTGAATAGCTTTAAGGAATTTTATACAAACATATAACCTGGTGTTATGTCTTGACTTGCTGAAAATGTTCCAGTAGCGAAATAAAATTAAATAAAAACATTAATTTCACATAACAGACCCTGAAGGAAATCACAGAGGAATTTCAGGTGTTATTTCAATTTCAGAGAATAAATCTGGCTCAGATACTGTCAAATGGACATTTAAGGGTCTGACTGATATGAAGAAATAGTAATAATTACAATTCTTAAAGCATAAAATTAGCCACTCTGTCCTCCCCAAATCAGGCTAACCTGCTTAGGTAGATGTAGGGATGAAGATATCAAAAAATTACAAGTCTGTCTATACTACCACATTAAATAGTGACAGGGAAAGCTCCCAGGCAACAGAATACAATCCTATCTACTGTTAAACTGTTAGGAAAATGCCTGTCATTATTTATTTAAATGTATTAAAAGTATTTCATCAGATGAAGTTAAGAAGTACTATTCTAAAACCACAGGTTATTCTGAGCTGGTTTGAGCTATTTTCCCAAGCCCTCTAACGCTCAGTTTAAGCTCCTTTTCCCAAAGTGTTCTCCTTTTAAAGAAAAAAAAAACCTAGAAAAACCAAAATCACTCTAAATATATATATTTTCTAAATATAGACAACTACATATAGCGAGGATATCCAAGGGAAGAGGGGAAGGGAAATGGGAAAAAGGAGAAAAAGGAATCAAAGCAAAACAGGCATGTACACTCGCAACACCCAGTAACTTTAACAAAGTATAGAACTAGTGAAATCTCACCACCTCCTCCGAGGAGAGCCGGACAGCCAAATCTGACCTGTTAAAAAATTTTCCACAGGCCTCACAGCAGACAGGACCAACACAGGGACCTCCTGCTCCCCAGCCTTGCCGGAAGAAGAAAAAGAACGTAGCTCTTATCTACACCTTATTTATATGTCGTGTTACGTTAAAGGAAGATATGGTATACTTCCGTGGATCCTGACTTCCACTGTTAAGGAAGGCCTGTAAAAGCCATTTTTAAGGAAGATCTGAAGCCAAACCACTACACATTCACTTCTGTGGTCTTTATAACCAGATCGAGAAGTAGACATGCTCTCATTTACTGAACTCCCACCAATACTTATCACTTTTCTGTCTTTTGCACACCACAGAATTCAATGGAATAAAAGTGTCTTTCTAGTAAGTGTAGGAAAAACCATTTATAGGACCAGAAGTGTGGTCAAAACTGTACTCCAAGTGTTTCACACATAAGAAAGCTATATCTTATCTACCTAAAATGTTCGATCTAAATTACCAAAGCTAGCATCAGATCCAAGAAAAGCTGCTTAAAGTGGAACTTACAGTCAGAACAAAGGTATCAAAGTAGAAAATTATTGTCTTGGACACATTGATTAGCTTCTGTGGTGCTTTTGATTACATTCTCCTCTGACCCTGGTATAATAATTTCTGTGTGATTCAGTTTCAGCAAGAGATTTTGTCAGAGTAATTGTATCAGAGCATTGCTCCAATAGCCAGGAGTTCCTGTTAAGGCTCCTCAAGGTGAAGGATTTCAATCGAAATCTCACTGTTGGGGTTGGGGTGAGAGCTTTAAACAGGAAGTGTTTTATGAAACAGAGTACTTCACCACAAAAAGCAGACTACAACAGCATTTAGAAAACAATGATTCTCCCTCTGTTTATTGAAAATAGCTGGGTATACCTTTATAGTGTATTGATCACAAGCAGCTTCTCATTAGCAGCTTAGTAGCTTTTCTGGGGTGGCTTTTGCTTGATTTCTTTGCTTGAACTGATCTATTATAAATAAATCCAGCATTTGTTGAGCTGGAGGAAAAGCTTGTATTCAAGCAAAGCTTGTTAGAACATCCAGCTATCAAAGACTCCATGAAAAGAGGTAAAGCCTGCCCAGGAATGATCAGAAGACCAAACGCACAATCCTTATTATTTGACAATTGTTTATATAAACACTTTTCTTTAGGTGCTTCTAAGAAAAGATTACACCAGGAAAGGATGCCCAGTGGAAAAGCTTTTCTGCCTGCTAGTCTTAAAGATCTCAGCTAATAACCAGATAGTACAGGATGAATATCAAAAAGTAAACATGACTATTTCTCAAATGTGAGATTATGCATGAAAGATGCCTTTCAATATACTACCATTGTTTTTACTTTATGCTTCTCAAAGACATCTAGACAGTATTAACCAAAGCAACTTGTTTTCCTCAGAGAACCTGTTCTATTATCGTTTTGTGAAATCATCTCAATTTTAATAAAAAACTTTTTAAGGGGACAGATTTCAAAGTTCCTATTATAACTTTAACAGTTGACACTGGAATGTTTCAGAATTTTGTTTGGATTTTGGTTTTAAGTTATTTCAAGGTCTTTTGCTAGTAATACTATATTGATTGATTATATCACAAATAGATGGCACTCAGTTCTGAAAGAGTTGTTTCATGCATTGTTTCAGTTGGTCATGCATTTAAAGTAACATATAATATTTAAAATAATATATTAACATAATAGTGCATATATTTTATATATGTCATTACACGATTGACTAGTTGAAAATTACTTGATCAAATTTAAGATTTTATGCACGTGACCTCCAAAACCATACAAATATTGTGAAATAAAACACAAATTTCATTTTTTTAATTGCTTATTAAACAAATACAAAATTCTTAAAAGAAAATTAATGGGATTTCAGAATTAAGTACTTGAAAATTTAGAAATACCAAAATGAGTATTGATTATGGAAACTTAGTTCGTCTGACTGAGTGAATATACTGTATTTTCCACAGGATGCCCAACTTTATTTAAAGTGTTAGTAGTAGATACGGTTCACATAATGATCTCCTGTTCAAACTATGCTCTATGAACAATGTTAACAATCTACTCTTGAAATTTCTGTGGTATTTATCCTTATGATTTCAATGTAACTTTATTATTTTCACAGCATAGTTTTGAGATGAGGGAGTGACACTTTCCTCTTCTCTCCTTTCAAAAATAACCAAGGTGTCCTATGTCCACCCAAATCCCTACCAACTATTCACTCTGGCCTTTGCTGTCTCCTTAGCACTGACAGAAAGAGCTGTAGTCAGCCCATGCCAAACCCTGCAATGCATGATGATAGCAGTCTTTTAACATATGACAGTGGTTCAGGTCATGCCCTAACCCTGGAAATATGGATATATTTTGTACTAGCATAGCCACAGGATCTTGACTACACTTCCCAGGTGGTGCTTACAGGAAGGAACCCTAGGGCCCAGGGAATATTAGCATCTAGCTTTTGAGGACAATATTCAGTTATTTTAACCAGATCTTAGCCTTTCTCTCGCTTCATTCTCATACAAAATACACTGCTTCATTCATGCCGTTGTTCTATGAGATCAAGACACACTGAATGACATAGGTGAAAAAATCAGAGGGATAAATAACGTGTTTTTACTGTCATAACACTATGGGAACTAAGTTAAGGTGTAAGCAATTTGATGGTGATATTTTTTAGCTCTAGAGTGTTTACCTTGGTGAAAAAACAATCGTATTCTCTCAATAGTGATACTATTATTTCAATAGTTTTGCTGTGATGGTGGAAGTTGTCTCCCTTGACAATTGCTGGAAGCTGTTTCTCTGTCTGATGATCTTTTGGCCCTAACTTAATTGCTGGTTAACTCAGCCTCCAAGTATCTTAAGCTTTAGTAGCTTCATCATTCAACTAGTTTTCTTTCACAGGCAGCGATGTAGCTATATTCTGATAGAGTTGCACAAATTATAACCTACCTTATATCCTGTAGGCTGCTAAGAGAAAAAGAAAAAGCAATTACTCAAGCAGCAGTTGAGAAGACATTTTAGGTTATTGTGGGAGTTGTGCAACTTACATTTTTATATATGAAATGAAATGTGCAGGAAATAATATTCAGTTTTTAAAAATGTCATGTTAAATGTCATAAATCATTACTCTTTTCAGATTTGTTACTAGTAAACTAGAATTCTTGAAGAAGGTTGTATTAAAAAATCTTTTGGCCTGTAACAGGACATTGTGGACTTGGATTTCTTTATCAAAAAATCATTTCCAATGGATTTGAACTGAATAATAATAAATAATAATAAATAAATTTGAACTAAATATATATTTTTTATCTCTTTTAAAATACACGGTACATCATCATTGCTGAAGATCACTCTCATAGTAGCCACACCTAGAATCATAGAATCATAGAATTTTAAGGTTGGAAGAGACCTCTGAGACCGTTGAGTCCAACTGTGCCTGTCTCCCTACTAAATCATATCCCTGAGAAACTCATCTACCTGTCTTTTAAACACTTCTAGGTATGGAGACTCCAGCACCTCCCTGGGTAATCTGTTCCAATCCCTGTCCACTCTCTCATTAAAGAAATTCTTCCTAATGTCCAGTCTAAACCTGCCCTGGCGCAACTTGTGGCAGTTCCGTCTTGTCCTGTCACTCGTCACTTGCGAGAGGAAAGCAGCACCCAACCTCCTTTCAGGTAGTTGTAAACAGTGATGAGGTCTCCCCTCAGCCTCCTCTTCTCTGAGATAAACAACCCCAATTCCCTCAGTCTCTCCTCATAGGGCTTCTTCTCCAGCCCCCTCACCAGCCTCGTTGCCCTTCTTTGCACGTGCTCTAGCACCTCAATGTCTTTCTTGTAGTGAGGGGCCCAAGACTGAACCCAGTACTCAAGGTGTGGCCTCACCAGTGCTGAGTACAGGGGCACAATCACCTCCCTGGTTCTGCTGGCCACACTGTTTCTGATACAGGCCAAGATGCTATTGGCCTTCTTGGCCACCTGGGTACACTGCTGGCTCATGTTCAGCCGGTTGTCAACCAACACCCCTAGGTCCATCTCCCCCAGGCAGCTCTCCAGCCACTCTTCCCCAAGTCTGTAACACTGCGTAGGGTTGTTGTGACCTAAATGGAGGACTCTTCACTTGGCCTTGTTGAACCTCATCCCATTGGTCTCAGCCCATCGATCCAGCCTGTCCAGATCTCTCTGCAGAGCCTCCCTTCCTTCAGGCACATCAACAACTTCAGGCACCCAGCTTGGTATCATCCGCAAACTTGCTAAGGGTATACTAAATGCCTTCATCGAGATCATTGATAAAGATGTTAAACAAGACTGGACCCAGCACTGAACCCTGGAGAACACCGTTCATGACCGGTTTCCAGCTGGATTTAATTCCATTTACCACAACTCTCTGGGCCCAGACATCCAGCCAGTTTTTAACCCAGCAGAGGCTGTGCCTGTTCACACCGATGGCAGCCAGTTTCTCAATCAGAATACTGTGAGAAACGGTGTCAAAGGCTTTACTGAATTCCAGGTACACTACATCCACAGCCTTTCCATTAACCAGGTAACCTTGTCATACAAGGAGATCAGGTTGGTCTGGCAGGACCTGCTTTTCATAAACCCATGTTGACTGGGCCTGATCACTCAGTTGTCCTGCGTGTGCTGTGTGATAGCACTCAAGACAATCTGCTCCATGACCTTCCCCGGTACCAAGGTCAGACTGACAGGCCTATACTTCCCTGGATCCTCCCTCCGACCCTTCTTGTAAACGGGGGTTACATTTGCCAGTCTCCAGTCTAGCGGCGCTTCCCCAGTCAGCCAGGACTGCTGCTAGATGAAAGAAAGGGGACCTCTGCCAGTTCCCTTAATACCCTCGGATGGATCCCGTCTGGCCCCATGGATCTGTGTATGTCTAATTGGCCAAGCAGGTCTCTAACCAAGTCCTCCCAAACAGCTGGACCTTCATTCCCATTATCTTCTGGCTGAGGGGGCTGAGTATCCCTAAGGCATTCCTCCTTGGGGTTAAAGACTAAGGCAAAGAAGACGTTGAGCACCTCTACCTTGTTCTCTTCCCTCAGTGCTACTGTCCCTTCTGCACCCAGCAAGGGAGGGAGAATCTCCATTGTCCTCCTGTTCCTGCTGATATATTTAAATAAGTTCTTTTTATTATCTTTGACCGAAGCGATCAGTTGAAGTTCTAATTTTCTGAATTTTTCTAATAATCTTTTGAATTTTTCCCTTCATGATCTCACTTCACCCTTGTAGTCCTCATGGGAAGCCTGCCCCCTCTTCCAAAGCTAATAAACTTCTTTTTCCTGAGTTCGCTACGAAGCTCCCTACTCAGCCATCCTGATTTTCTTCCCCACCGACTTGTTTTACGACATATGGGGATGGCTTGCTCTTGTGTTGCCAGGATTTCTTTCTTGATGAGCATCCTCTTGCACCCCTCTGTCCTTTAGAGCCACCTCCCAGTGAACTTTATCAAGCAGCCCTCTGAAGAGTTCAAAGTCTGCCCTTCGGAAGTCCAGGGTGGCGGTTCTACTGACCCCTCTCCTCACTGCCCCAAGAAGGGAGAATTGTATCATCTTGTGATCGCTGTGCCCCAGGCATCCTCCAGCCGTCACTTCTCCCACGAGTCCTGCTCTGTTCACAAACAGCAGATCCAGCTGGATATCCTCTCTAGTTGGTTCACTTACCAGTTATGTTAAGAAGTTGTCATCCACGCACTCTATGAACCTTCAAGACTGCTTCCTTTCTGCAGTGTTGTACTTCCAGCAGACATCCGGGAGGTTGAAATCCCCCAAGAGAACGATGGGACGCGATTGCGAGACTCCTAGGTGTTTCTAGAAGAGCTCATCAGTCTCTTCATCCTGGTTGGGTGGCCAATAGCAAACTCCCACCACAATATCTGAGTTACCATTCAAACCACCAAATTTAACCCACAAACACTCTACCTTATCATTGTTATTACTGAGTTCCATACAGTCAAAACACTCTTTGATGTATAGAGCAACCCCACCACCTGTCTTTCCTGGTCTGTCTCACCTAAATAGCTTATAGCCATCCATGGTAGTGCTCCAGTCGTGTGAGTTGTCCCACCATGTTTCCATTATGGCAATTATATCATAATTGTCCTGCCTTGCCATAGCTTCCAGCTCATCCTGTTTGTTTGTTTCCTCTACCTCAAAGATAAGTTAATCACAACATATTCTATAAGCATTGAAACCACTGGATTAATTTTTAGTTTGTAAATGTGTGAGAATCAGCAAGGAAATAATGAAATTGACAGAAAAATGTTATGTTGAACTCATTTTAGCGTAGGAATGGAATCATGTTTGAGTACAGGCTGAGAGACTGTCATCAGCTTTACAAAAAAGAAATCTTTATGTAACTCTAAAAATTAGTATTGGCATAAGAAGGATGTCAATGTTTAAATTGGGAGAATGTGGTCTCCTGCTATATTACTTAGTTTAAACAATTCCTTTATACATGACAAATCTGCAAACAATGATTGCCTTACCCATCTTGTTTTGGAAACTCTAAGCCAGGCTCCGGCAGCTTACACATTCAGCTTCTTCAATGAGGCTGTGAGTGGTCCTCAGGATGTAGCAGTTTCTCTCTGCTGCTCCTTGTTTGTCATAGCTTTCCTCTATGCCGTTGAGCAGCCTCTGGAATCTGCAGCCCTTCTGGGGAGCATCTGCTCTGCTATGGAGCACCTTCTCCTGTCTCTGTAGTGCTCCTGTCATTGTTTCTCACCCTTGCTTCATTTCCTCTCCTCTCTTTCTCCACCATTTTTTTTGCCCTTTCTTAAATAACTTCCAACAGAGGAACCACCACCTTGGCTGAGGAGCTCAGATATGCCCTGTGGGCCAGCTGGAAACCTCTGTGTCTGGCACAGTGCAGCCCCAGCCTCTGGGCCATCCCTGCAGCCTTCCACTGGTAACATCTGGGTGCCTGCACTTGGTACAGGGACTAAGCTGGCTGGCTGCAGTTTCAAAGTAACTCAGAGAAGACAAAAAAAAAAATCTCTACAAATGGTTGTAGATACCAGCTGAATACAAGATAATACAACATATGAAGTGCAGAGCTGATAAATGTCCAATGATGAACATATGGAAAAGCACCCTAGACGCTGGTTTAACAATAAAGAACTCCAAACTAAAGGGCATTTTGACCAGCCAGGAATGGTATTGGGTGCTCAATGCTTAGTCCAAAAACCTAGGAAATGTTAGGAGAAAACAAAGAATAAAACACAAAATATCAGTATTGTACTGTGACATCTCGAACACCATACAGATGGACCTTGTAATCCTATTCAAAATAACAAAGCAGAAAAATACAGATAAGGGTAATGATAACTGAAGTTATGGCACGACTTTTACAGGAAAGGAAACTAAATAGGCTAGGACTCTTAAATGTGGAAAAGTAAAGAAAAAAGCAAGAGTTGACAGGTTCTTGTATAGTCAGGTCTGGTAAGGAGAAGGTTAGTATACACTGTTCATTACTCCTTTTAGCAAAAAAACTGGCAGGTACCCACTGAAATAAGCAGCCAGCTGTTTCTTCTGGTTGTTTTTTTTTTTTTTAAGGGGAAATGCTTTTTCACAGTGTGCTTAAACTGTGCAATTAATTTCCACTGAAGGTTGTAAAGGCCAAACATAAACAAATGGGAAAAAAAAGCAAATTAATGGAAGATAAGTCCATGGAGACTACTCAGTCAACTGACTCAGGATGTCATGATACCACTGATTTTTGGGAAAGCATGCCAGCAGATGTATCAATTTCTACTTGCCTTAGAAAGCAGGCCTTGCAAAACACTGCTGAAGGCAAGTTAAGAGCCAATGGTCTGAATCAATAATATAGTCCTCAAATTCAAAACGCAGGAAGTGACCTGACCTGGTCTAATTCCATTGACGTACATCTGTAGTAAAGAAAATGGTCTTCAATCTTAACTCCTTTTCTCTATCTTTCTCCTGGTGACAAGTTGTAGGCCTCAGTTGTACATTCTATTTTCATTACTTTTTTCCTCCCCAGAAAATACAAGAGAGGGCAGTAAGAAAATTCCAGTACCAGCTCTACACTTACTTGTTACTGACCAATAAACTCCTACAATGGTAGAAGGCTTAGATGAGATAGGCAAGGGTGAAATCCCATAAAGCTCCGAGAATAATGCAGCGTGCGACTGACCCCAGCTGTTGCACAGAAGCTGACTTTATCCCAACACAAAGTAGAGCAGAGGGTGGCCTTTGTTTTAGGTCAACAGCTACCAACAGTTAAGGGGATCAGCTGGTGATGTAAATATTTCTCCCTGAGTTCACTAAACCAGTGTGAAAGTCTCACTTTCTCAGCCAAACCAGCATAGATGGAGTGAATACGTGGCTCAGCTCAACATGCAGGATAAAATTCAGACAACCAGAAAACGATTTTTGAAGAGAGCAATGAGCCTGAGCTGGCTTCAACTTACATATGCATTCCCAGTGACTAAGGAGTCTCTGTATTATGACGGTGAGCATGTCATAGGACTGGTAATGGGGAATCACATTGGTACTGTAACTGAACTGTGTATTGCAATTGCCATATTTTACTATATTTGCATTGTGTTTTCAGCATAATTTTTACCTTTCTTGCTAAATCAGAAACACTATGTAACATCAATTATCTTCAAACAAGTAAATTTGATAGCAAAGATTTCTCTCCACACTTGGAATATCTAAAAGAATCTGGTCAGAAAGTATTGGACTATGACACCATGATAAATTGGCACACTTCCTTTGAAATCATACAAGAAAAGAATTTAAATATTTTCTGCATATTTGTCTTATCATTTACAGCATAAATAAAGCTCAGCTCACTGTATTTACTCTGGATTACTCTTCCACGTTGATTTCATATTTTAGTTCTCCAAGTATTACTCAGCATGATGAGTTTTTCAAGACCCTCCATTCACATAGCTGTACTCCAGAAACTCATACCTTATTTTCAATAAATCCCAAATATAAACTATATAAAAGCGTGAAACTTCTTTTTCTGAGTAATTTCAGAGCTGATGAGCTGTTGAGTTCTCTGATAATCTTGGCATGTGTTGAAAACACATTCTTTCTAATATGTAGTATTTTCCTCTGCCAATTAGATGTCTATTGGAGTCCTTTGGATTCCCAGCTTTCATTTTCACAAAGTTAATGTGGAATCACAGTTAAATTGAGAATACATACCTTTGGGTTTGCCTCTATTTTTTAGCTTTCTATTGAACGAACAAGTTGATGAAACAACATAAGTTGAAAATATTTGCCATTTTGTTACATTATTTACTTTTGCGCAGCCCAACAAGTGCACAGTTGTTGTTGAACGTGTATACTGACTGAGCTATGTATTCATATGACTGCTAATACACTGTTTCCATTGAAATATGCTAAAGTTAACATTATCAAATATGCCATGCCAGGGTGATGACCAATCTGCTTGAATTTTGGTAGCACTAACACACAGAGTGTCAACGACAGTGAAATGCAATGATTTTGATTTACAGTTCAAGGTTGCATTCTCTCACCTCTAATGGTTAGCAGAGATATTAACTTCATCAAGAGAGAGGCATGTATAACATGCATACAAGAGAACAAAAGCTGTAGTCCTTCTAAAGCACATAAAACACACACGTTCTGTCCAGACATTTGTTGCTTGTCTTGTAACTGCCAACCCTACCATCAGTTAGCGGCAGACACAAATAGTAAGAATGAAAGGGTCATACCATGGTTATCACCTGTTTTCTTGTTCAGTTCTATGCTTACATCTGCACTTACTCTAACTACATAAATAAACAGCCACATGCATACAGATTTTTCTCTTTGAATTACAAAATGATTACATCTGGCTCTGCAACAAACTGGAAATTGTTTCTTGACACTGGTCTCTGGATGATAGTTTTCTATGTTAATAGAGCATGCAAAGCCAGTATATGTTTTCTCCTAAAATTACTCATCCTGTTTTGAAAAAAATTGTGAACATCTATCCATCCCTGTGGGAGCAGTGCTTTTCTGAGGCAATTCCTGACATCAGATACACAGCTCTCACACCTCTTACATTCTGGCTGTGGCAATTTTCATGCCATTTTCCCATTGTATTTGCCACAGTTGTCCTCCCACCTCTTGACATTGATGCCTGTCATTTTTATAGACAAAATTGTTTAGATTGGAAAGCTTTTCTAAGTTACTAGCTGATTTCACAGTTGTAGCTGTTCAGTTCACACCATTGATTTTATGGTATAGACGCAGTTTAAAACTGTTAAGCTCCTAGTCCATAAGTAATTTTTCTGCTTTGGAAATTATATTAATGCCATTTATCTTTGAAAGAAAACCATCTTACCCTTGTAATTCCATTATGAATTTATTCTTTTTACTTCATTTTTCATCTCACAGTATCACAGTATCATAAGGTTGGAAAGGACCTCCAAGATCATCGAGTTCAACCTATATCCCAGCACTAACACCAACTCTAACACCATCATCTAAAGCATGGCACTCAGTGCCTCATCCAGTCTCCCCTTAAACACCTCCAGGGTCGGCGACTCCACCACCTCCCTGGGCAGCACATTCCAATGGCCAATCACCCTTTCAGTGAAGAACTTTTTCCTAACATCAAGTCTAAACTTTCCCTGACGAAGCTTGAGTCCATAATCTCCTATCTCTCTACATTCATTTACTCCAAGTTTGTCATTACAGTCCTTTGTTCACTCTCTGCCTGCATGCTTTCTACAGACATTGACTTTGTGTTCCAGAAACATATCTGTAGAGTTTGCTTTTCCATTAATAACTGATTCCTCAGAGGTCTTTTGTTAGTAAGGATCATCAGTCGAGCAAATTCAATGCCTTTTTTTAATATATCTCTTTAGTTTAATTTTTCTTCAGATAGGCTTTTGACCTTCCACTCATTCTCCTACCTTATGAATCAGTGAAATGATAACTTTTTCTTTCTCCTGCCCCCACCAGTTTGCCATTTGTATGCATTTCTCTACCCCTATTTTATGAAATTATATTTTGATTATTTGGAAATGTGTGATTTCTAAACTACAATATTCTAGCTTGAGACAATTTCATATTTTCAATAAAAAAAAAAAATTGACACCTGAAAGGATTTTCAGCTACTTGGATTTCCTTATGAAAACTGTTTACTAATTGGAAAAAAAAGGCTTTCTGGAAAGGAGAGTTTTCAACCAAACACTGAAGAAACTTCCATTTGAAAATTACTCTGCCATGTAAAGTACCTGTCAATTATCTTTTACATACACAAACATACATATTTTTTTTTAAACTGGACTACATATTTCATGGAATAACAGAAACAGACTCTCAGTCTGTATCACACTGACTAATGAAGATGGGGTATGGTATTATGTATGTAGAAGGCACTGTCCAAGTCAGCAGATTTTGACTATGTGGGACAATAATGCAATGACTAGTGATAAGAGTCCTCTCAGACACTACAGTAATATCTCCAAACTGAGATTTACTAAATTTGATTCAAAGTTTTGCCTTATCTCTACAGAAGTGAAAAAAAAAGAATAAATAAATATGTGGAAACTGCATAGAACACAACTTTCTGCCAAAAATATTTTATGAGCTCCAGCAGTTATCACTTATCTGGTCCTGAACTCCAGTAATGAATATCTTTCATGTTCAATATGCATACCATGCTCCTATAGCAGTAACTTTCAGTAAAAGCATAAGGAGAACATTAACCAGAACATATTAACTTTATGACATATTGTTATATGAAAGTAAAGCAAGTAAATTGTGTCATAACTGCATTGTCTCAAATTGCAACTCTCAAACAGACATATTACTTCATTCAATCTCTTTATACCTTATTGCCATGGAAGTAAATGCAGCTTTTAAAATTAAAATTGTATAGCATATATAAAAAGGATTATTAAGAAGTTTAAAATATCTTTTTATAGATAGTTAGCTTGGCAAATAATAATGACAAATCTCAGTTTTTCTAGTGTGTTCATTAGTGACAACACTCTCATCCAACTCAGATTTCCTGTAGGTTGAAAAACCTCCGAAGACTGGTAAGTATCTGCTTTATTTCAGAGGGAGCTATATGCAGCAGAACAGCAAATGTATTCTTTTTTGTTTAAATTGTTTTCTAAACAATCCAGTGCTACATGGTTTTGTGCGGTGCCAATGTATTTCCATTTTCTAACTATGCACCCTTAGAAAGGCCAAATAGCACTGGAGGCAAAGGAGTGAGATCGCTACCTGGAATAGGGAAAGGATACAAGAGACTATTTTGGATAAATTACATAGAATCATAGAATGGTTTGGGTTGAAAGGCACCTTAAAGATCATCTAGTTTCACCCTCAAACCACCATCATGGTCAGGAACGTATTCAGATTAGCTCTACTGGGAATTTAAAGATCTGACTCCATCTCCTAATGAGTGTAGGTGACCTTAAAAAAACATTGTAATGCTAAAATGGCAATTGACCAGAAAATAAAGGCTCCACAAGCTGAATCAAACTAACTGTTAAGTTTGTGCCGTTTACATTATATGTTTTCCTCTGGTCTCAAGCCCATGTGTTTAAAATTGCTCCCTGTATACTTCAATAATGTCGTAATTCCAGAAATAAATGCAGAAAAGTTTGAATTATTTTCACATCAATGAAAATAGGTTCCAGCAACCTTATTTCATCTTTAGCAAATCTGCCTTTTGACATCTTCTTATTAAAACAGCTAGGAATAATTGAGGCCCTGACAAATTCTAAAATGATTGACCTCTTTTATTCATGTACCAGACGTAGTGCTAGTATTTTAACTTTACTCAAAGAAGAAACTTACTTTCTTTTATTTTATTTAAAATAGACTTTGTGAAGTTTTAATGTAATTTCTGATACTCATTTAAGGCTTAAACCAAACCTCTCATTCCCTTTGTCAATATGTGTACACATTGACATGTTTCCAGATTAAATGAATCATAGAATCACCTGGCTGGAAACGACCTCTGAGATCATCAAGTCCAACTGTACCACGTCCTTTCAGTGAAGAAATTTTTCCTGATGTCTAATTGAAACTCCCCTGGCGCAACTTAACGGCCATTTTCTCTCATCCTATAATCAGGCAACATGCTAGAAGAAAGAAGCACCCACCTCGCTACAACCTCCTTTCAGGTAGTTGTAGACAGGAATGAGGTCTCCCTCAGCCTTCTCCTCTCTAGGCTAAACAACCCCAGTTCCTTCAGCCACTCCTCATAAGACTTGTTCTCCAGCCCCTTCACCACCTTCGTTGCCCTTCTCTGGATGCGCTCCAACACTGCAATGTCTTTCTTATACTGGCTCTCTTGGCTCCCTGGGCACACTGCTGGCTCATATTCAGCCGGCTGTCAACCAGCACCCCCAGCTTCTTCTCTGAGAGGCAGCTTTCCAGCCGTTCTTCCTCAAGCCTGTAACACTGCATGGGGTTATTGTGTCTCAAATGCAGGACGTGGCACTTAGCCTTGTTGAACTCCTGTTGGTCTCAGCCCATCGATCCAGCCTGTCCACATCCCTCTGCAGAGCCTCTCTTCCTTCAAGCAGATTGACATTTCCACCCACCTTAGTGGTAGCAAACTTGCTGGTTTTCTTCCCCACCAGACTGTTTTATGGCGCGGGGATGCCCTGCTCTTGCGCCACCAGGATTTTGTTCTTGAGGAGTATCCAGCCCTCTTGGGCTCCTTTGTCATTTAGAACTGCCTCCCAATGAAGTTTATCAAGCAGCCTTCTAAACACTTCAAACTCAGCCCTCCGGTAGTCCAAGGTGACAGTTCTGCTGACTCCCCTCCTTACTCCTCCAAGAACTGAGTTTTCTGTCATCTCATGATCATTGTGCCCCAGGCATCCACCAACAGTCACCTCTCCCACAAGGCCTCCTCTGTTCACAAACAGCAGATCCAGCAAAGCACCTTCTCTAGTCGGTTCACTCACCAGCTGTGTTAGGAAACATTCAATGAACCTCCTAGACTGTTTCCTTTCTGCTGTATTTTACTTCCAGCAGACATCTGGAAGGTTGAAATTCCCCACAAGAACAAGGACCAGTGATCATGAGACTTCTCCCAGCTCTTCTCTTGTAGAAGAGCTCATCAGTTTCTTCATCCTGGCTGGGCAGCTGATAACAGACTCCCACCACTGTTATCTGTATTTCTGCTTGTTCCACTGATTTTAACCCACAAGCACTCAATCCTATCAATACTATTATTGAGTTCCATGCAATAAAAACATTCTTTAACATAGAAAGGAACTCTGACGCCCTTTCCTAGCCTATTCTGCCTGAAGAGTTTGTAGCCACCCATGGCAGCACTCCAGTTGTGTGAATCATCCCACATTTCCATGAAGGCAATTATGTCATAGTTTTCGTCCCTTGCAATGGCTTCTAGTTTCCCTTGTTTGTGGCCCATGCTGTGTGCTTAGTATAAATGCACTTCAAACAGGCTGTTGTTTCCACCTCTTCTCTGAGTAGAACAGTCGTAAGTTCTAAGTACCTTCTAGCTGTGGTTTGTAACTCAAGAATTCCCTTTGAATTCTGGCTGCCACCTGGAGCGCTATCCCTCAATTCCACTTAGGTGGCAGACCAGGGGCCCTCACAAGTACATCACCCCTCAGAACCTGAAGTGCCATTCCCATGCTTTATTCTATCAAGCCCTGTGGTGTTTCCCCCCCCCTCCCCTTCAATCTAGTTTAAAGCCCTCTTGATTAGCCCTGCCAGCTTCTTGGAAAGCATCCTTCTGCTCTTTGGGGACAAGTGTACCCCATCATTTGTCAGAAGGTCTGGTGTGTAGGCCAACCCATTGCTGAAGAACCCAAAGTTTTGTTCTTTGCACCAGGTTTGGAGCGAGGTATTTAATTCCTGGCTCTTCCCACTCCTTCCCTCACCATTCCCTATGAGAAGAGAATACTATCTGTATACCTGAACTCTTTACTATACATCCTAAATCTCTAAAATCCTTTTTAATTGCTCTAAGGTTTCTAGTTGGTTTGTCATTATTTCCTACCTGAAAGATAAGTAGTGGATAATAATCCGTGGACTTAACAAGATTTGGGAGTTTTCTTACCACATCACTGACAGAGGCCCCAGGTAGGCATTCCCTAGGTAATGGGTCTGATCTGCGTATTGGTCCTTCAGTTCCTTTCAGGATGGATTTCCCCATGACTACGACCCTCCTCTTCTTCTTTACAGAAGCCATTTTAATTGATGGCTTGGGGTTTCTTAAACTGGGAAATGTTTCCAGGCTATGAGAATTGTCAACAGTGGGGTTCGGCTCCACTTGCAGACCATTATATCTATTCTGCAAGGGAACCTACAGGGCCAAGTTTGAAACAGGGGAGACACACCGGCTGCGATGAGCAGGAACCTGCTGCCACTCTCCTCCATCTCCTAAATCACTCTCCTCGGTTGAGCGGATAGAGGATGGGGAGTTCTCTGTTGGACAAGGCATGTCTGCTTGTTGGGGCTGAGACAAGGAACATAGAGTGTTGCTTCAGAATTCAATCTCTTTTTCAGACTCCCTGATAGCTCTTAGCCTCGTCACCTGCTCCTTGAGTTCTGTCACCAAGCGGAGGAGTTCCTCTACCTGAGCAGAGCTCCTACAGGTGACTTCGCCACTGGCATCCAACACCAGCGCAGGAGGGGGCATGTCCTGCAGCTTGGAATCCGTGTGGCTGCATGCACCCACTGTGGCTCAGTTTGTGAAGCTGTTTCAGTCGTGCTTGAAGCAAAGTTAGGAGATGTCTTACTTTTCTGGCCTGTGGCCACTGTGATTCTCTGGTATTACGGACAGAGGTCAGTGCCCTCCCTGCTCGCCCTGCCTTAGCAAACTGCCTTGGCTCACCATGCCCCTGTTCGCGGCACTCCTGTCACTGGTACACCTTGCTTGTGTTTAAATCTCCCACCAGTGATGCTGGGACCACCCCCCTGCCATGTCAGCCACCCACATGGGAGCTGCCACTTCCGGGTTTCAGGAGAGTCACCCCCCAGGGGGTTCCCTCCTGAGCTTTCCCTCCCTTGATGGTTTACCTGCCCAATGCAATCAAGCACATGGCCGCAGAACTTACTGTTTCTTCTCCCGATCCTCACTGAAAAGAAGAAGTTATTTACAGCATTTTTAGCACAGAAAAGCAGGAAGGCCTTTCAGGTCATATGGCATTAGAGGTAACTTTTATTCAAAAAAATAGAAATTGCACATAATTCCAGATTTATGTATAAATCGAACTTCATTAGCGTACTCAAGGAAACATACTTCACTTCTTTTTTCCTGCCTTTTTTCTTCTCTTTTTCATTCAAATATCAAAGATTAAATACTGTCTGGGTGATATGACCTACCAGCAGTCTTATTAGTCCCGTGACTTGGTGATTGAAAAACAAAATGAAATTTCTCTTTTGCAGTTATTAGCTGAAGATGACAAACGGAGAGACCTTTCTCCCTTGCCTGTTTTACTACTTCAGAGAGTAAGAACAGCATCTGCAGACATACATTATCTTTTTTTTTTGCCTTAGTATAAGGCGGCAATTTATTGCAACGGCAATTCCTTACTATTTGTCTAAAACTTAATAACATATGTATAGAAGGGAAGGATGATAGTAAAGCATACAGCAGTTCAAAAGGTATATTTTTATTTTCTTTTTTTTCCAGTCTTGACTGGAAAAGCATCCCTGCTCAGAAAGTCATTATGATGGGAATGATTCTCTGAATTAGGTGTACATAATTAAAAAAAAACCTGGGGAAGTTATCAAGTATAACACATTAAAAATAAAACAAAATACACAATTTCACAAGAAGACAAAACAGTACATTAAAAAAAGATGTATGGTAGATATATAAAAGTACTTGTTATTTTTGGCAGAAGAGTTAAATAATTTAAACGTTCAAACATTATAGGTAGTTTCTATCTAAATATGGAGTTACTAAGCATTTGTACACTTTAAAATTCACCAGGATGCATGTTTTATGAGTTATTATTAGTGCTTAGGTATATTTAATGATCCAGTTTGTAATTCATTTGCATACTACAAGTTGAACTGTTTCTTTTGATGCCAGGGTCTCACACAACAGATATTCTCAGAGTATGCTTTCTTGGAAATCATTCAAATCAAATGCAGTAGTGTATTTCAAAAGCATTCTATTGCAGTACTACCAACATACCCAGTCTGCTTTGGTAGTTTTTGCATTTGAGTCGTTAGTTAGATGGTGGGATTAACATAAACATAATATTTCTATTGCATTTCCTCATTAGCAGAGATTTTGCTGAAATTAACATGCACCGACATCGCTCTAGAGCATTATTCAGTTTCAGTCTTGAACCCAGGTCCCAAAGTCCAAAGCATGGCACAGCAAGTTGACCAGAACTGATCAACAGGTGCTCAGGATGGCACTAAGATAAAATCCAAGTGGGTTATGAATTGGTTCTGCCCTTTGCAAGATCATGTGGCAGGAGAGGTCACAGACTGAAACAGCTTTTGTAATGTTGGCTGTGTTCTGCTCTACTTTGGCTTTTGACTTCTTCATGGATTAATTCAACAGCTTAAATTTTTTCATGTAACTAATAAAGAATGTTGTTTACATATCTGCATCATGACACTGAATCATGTCCTTCTTTAAATACCACCAAAGTGCAGCAAACTGTTGTCTCCTGTTTATTTCAGTGTATGCATTAGATGGGTTTGGGTTTTGGGTTTTTTTCAAACAAACAATTTGATTATGGATTTAAATGCTCAAAAAACCTCCAAAAATTCTTTCCAATCTGTATTTATTTCTATAAATATTAGACTACATATGCACCCTGTTGGTAATTTTAGATCATGAACAGAACAATTCTATTTTAAAATCTTCTCCTTCTGTTCTTAAATGTTCTTAAATAATAATAATGAATCTGAAGAAAATGCAGAAACACACAAATAAAATCTCTAATAACTAAACAGTATCCTAAACTTTAGTCTGAAATACTTCCAAACTTTTTGTGACTAAAAAAATCCCTATCCAAAATACAAACAAATTTTAATGAGTGCAATGCTTAGCTCTGTCTTCTTTTACATGCTTGCTATTTTGTAAGCATAGCCAAAGATCTCACTAATATCCCTTACTGAAGATGAAATATGTCTGATTTTCTCTGCTGCCTGTAAAGTGTGGTAGAGACATCTCTGAAGAAATACCTCATCCACCACTTTGAGATGCAAGAGAAGACAGCAGGTGTTGTACTGTTCATAGGCCAACTATAAACAGCAGTAAAGAACATTCTTGATATTGACACATGAATCACTCCATATAACACGCTTGCAAGCATTGACCAGTATATAAAATCTAACTATAATATTTGATAAATGTTTACATGTCCATAAATATGTCTAAAGATAAGTAAGTGCAACTACAAAGCCAGTCATCAGGAACTGATTTCTAAAAAATCTCTTTAATAGCCATTGAATGTATGCAGGGAAGCGGTGGTTTATTTTCCCCCCTTATTGTTTCATTTAAATGAATCTAATTGCCTTTAAGTTGAAAAGCCTCGATATGCTTCCCTGAGAATCCTAAAACATGAGGAGAGAAAATGGGTGTTATTCCAACCATGTCAACTTTTGGAGTTCCAGCTACTGCTCCGATAAAAATATTAAAATAGACATAAATCTGTGCTTTAGTATAGAAAAATCTTACTTAGCAAGAGAATGGATTTAATTTTACGCATAGGCCAAAGATAACTCAGGCATATTAAAGATAATTTAAAGTAAGGTATTTCCTAAAACAGAACTTCTTTTCAAATAGCGCATCATACTCAGTGTTTTGTGTAGCAAAGTGATATAGGCCTACCAAGGATAAAAATTATTGGAATGGACTCTGTTCTAGCAAATTATTATTTTGCCTAAAACGTTAAAATACTTTGATGGGATGAGTGTTAAAATAACTACATATAGTGGCTTCCTATTTTGAGTATAGGAATGAAAGGTAGAAAAGTTGAAGTGATCTCCTAACCATGCTGAAGTTCATGAAAATTTTAGCATATACTCAGCAGAGTGATAAATCAGCCTTAGATCTTCATATGTCTGCCTGCTGACCTGGACGACATATGGGAAATCCCATATCCTTTTGAGTTGCCTTTTGGGTTTCCTTTTGGGTTTTTCTTAAACTGGTTGGTGCCAGCATCTTCTGCAAGGACTGCAATTTCTAACATGGGCTTTCGTATAGGAATTGAAATTCCTAGGACCATGATTTTTTTGTGATTGGATACCAAATCCTAGTTTATTAGGGGGGTGAAGGAAAAATAAAAGGAATAAAAAGAATATTATTGCATTTTAGAGAACCTGTCCTGAAAAGGCTACTGGTTAAAAATCTTACCTGGAACGTGTAGACTGGGGTTTGTACTGTCTTAGGCACTATACAATGGTGTAAGCCTCTTTCTTCATGCTGTAAATCTGTCATGGAATGTTGTCATTAAAAATGAACTTGATCATAGCAACTCAGGCTGAGAGTACAGCTTCACAAACAAGTTACCGTAGCAGAGGGTATACTGTGAACTTAAAGCATCTGTTTGTAACAGCACAAACATCTGTTTGTAACGGTTTGTAATCCGTTTGTAACTTAGAGGATCTGTTTGTACAGTAACAGTTCACATGCATGCTTTTGTTTGCAGCAAATATGAGATCATGTTGAGGTAACTTAGCTGTCAACAAAAAGGGCTTGCTTGTTCATCTGGCCATAAAAGGTCTATAAGCTGCCAATGAAGACCTTTGACAGGGACTGAGTGCAAAGCCTTTGTATGCCAGGTGACAGCATAGAACAGACTAGATTACCCCCATTGACCAGAAATTCAGTTTTCGACGTGGAGAACGTTTACTTGTGTTGAAACTTACAAAGACAGCATAAAAAAAAAGGAAAAAAACCAACAAGCTGTAGTCTTGATTTCAGCAAACACCTCTGTTACTGTCAAACAGGTAAGCAAGAAAACATAGCTGAAGGCATATGAGAAGCCTTTTCTGTGACTTTATCTAACACAAAGCAATACAAGTCAGGAAATTTCATAGTACCTATCTATATGCATTTTGATCACCATTAAATTAAGCAAAATTAAAAATAGCAATAATAAAAATGGGAATTATGTTTCCAAAGAGTGAGTGGCTCCTTCTGTCGTTTGAATTCAGACAAAAAGTTTCTTTCCCCACCTATGTAGCCTAGGTGGGTAGCCTGCTAGGAACTATTAGTAAAATGATGATTCTCACTGGGAGACCATTAAAATATAGTAGAACCTCAGAAATCCACCACATAGCTTCTCAGAAAACCTATTTACAGCCCCAAGACATGGAAAATCGATGCAGTAATCTCTGATATTTTCACTACAATATGTTTAGGAATTATTTTACACTGCATGCAATAATGAGGTATGAAATGTTATAACGAAATGAAAAAAAAAAGCATAGCCTTTCCACACAAGAAAAAGTAATTAATGCTGTAACTACAATTATGCTTTTCCCTGTCTTGCATCTGTCTACTGCCCCTTAGCAAAAAAACAGAACTTAAAATTTCAGGCAGACTCATTCAACATGGCTTCTGAATAAGTACCTTGGTGCTGAATTTGTGCATGAGTCTGAGCTGTGCGGAACCCTAAATTCACCTTGCTGTGTTTCCAGGTCTTTTGGCTCTCATAGCGTGCCTGCAGTGAAACCTTGGTCCAAAGTTGCTCCTCTAGGATTTAGCATTAAGGTTTAGGTTTAGGGTGAGAGGTTAGGGTTGGAATTAGGGTTAAGAGTCAAAGTTAAGGGTTAGAGTCATTAGGATTAGGGTTATGTTGATTATATTTTAGGGTTATGGTTGGGGTTAGGGGCTAGAAGTTATGGGCTAGTATAGGAGTTAGGGTTAGGGGTTATGGTTAGGGTTAGGTTCAACTGAGCTGCATGGAGTCTGTTCTGATTTTAGGTGGCCTCTGAATCACTGATCCCAGAAGAATCCCTTACATCAGGAGGATTCTAGACTGTATTGGTCTTATGGTGTTTCCAATAGGTGTCCCAAGATAGGAAGAGAGAACAGAGTCAGGCAGATCACAGTCTTGCATGCTCATTCAACATGGCACAAAAAGTCCAGGTAGGTTCAGAACCAACTCAACCTTTTTTTGTTGGTTAATTGATTGTTTTATTGGCAGACCAAACTGTATGCATTTTCTACCTCAGCTTTTTCAGCAGGCCTGAGTCAGTCATACTCCTCCATTCAAATTATTTCTTATACCTTCTCTGGACTCTCAACTTTTTCTCCCATTTGTTTTATTGGATCAGATACAGCTGTTTCCCTCTCTGCCAGTTCTTAGCCCCTTAACTCTTTTATTCCCATCCTTATTCTATATCTTTTCTGTTAGTTTCCCAGTGTCCTCTAATCCTTATTTCTGTTTCCTCATTTTTGTTTTTCATCCCAATTATAAGAAATACAGGATGATTATTTTCTCTAAGGGCAGACTGTCTTGAGACTTAACTGAAAAATATGGGAAACAGTGCAGCTCATCATTATCAAATGTCGCAAATACAGCCTCTAGGAATGTGGTAGCCATTTTGCTTTATAGAAGTAAGGTTCTAATCTTCCTGAAAAGCATACTAGCTGACAGAGATTGTGAATTGGCATTGTGAAGTGTATATTTATAACCAGTGTCTAGGGCACATTTGCAATATCCCATGTCACAAAAGTATGGAGGAGATCATGACAAATGACAATGTCTTCTTTTAAGTTGGCCTCTTATCTGCATTATCACTCCACTTGAAACATTATTATAGTTTATATTCTATTACTACATGAAATTGTGCCTATATCAAAGAAGCCTGCAATGCAATAACCACAACAATGTTCACCCCTAAATTAAACAGCCTTCCCTGCTGTTACACTGCAACTTCATATGGATAACTCTGTACTGGATAAATACATTACTGCACAAAAAGATAGAACAGAGAATTTAGCTTCATTGTGATTTAGTTCTAATGTTTTTTAAGGAATTGCTGTAGCATTTCTTCTAGAGAAAAAGATGTTCTCATCACACACACAAAGAAACTGCTGAGAGATTCGTGTAAGCGTATTGCAACTGTCTTCACATTATCAATCCTGTAATTGTTCTGCAAGGTGACTACAAACACTAAGTCATCATTGTATGTTAGTCACGAAATGAATCTGAATATACATTTTTACCTGATCTTTGTGCCTCTGAAGAGAAATTTAAGCATCACCAACCCAAACCTTGAGTCCTATATATTGGAATATCTATACAAAAATCCAGTTCACAGCAGCATCTTTAATTCTGCTGCCTAAAGAAAAGCTGTTGCATTATAATGCTGCTGTGTTTGAAATGCTGCTATTTGCAATGCCAGTAATACTAAAAAACTAATACAGAACTACAGTATGTAGATTATATTTCAAGGAGGAATTTATTTTGACAAAAGTATGTACAGATGATAACAAGTAAAAGCATAGAAGACACAAAATTTGGCTGTAAGAGTACGTCTGCAAAGAACTGATGTTCTATGAGCACTAGCCTTAAGCAAACAATGGGGAATGTCTGTTGTCATTGCCTGAGCCATCAAGGGAAATATTGGAAGACATTGATATCTGCATGAAAACAGATCTAAGTATCAGCGGAACTTAAACATTTCTCAAAGAATCATTCATTGCTTTAACTGTTCTTTCTTTCTTTCAACAAAATTTAAATAGTTAATACTATTAAACGCATTGCATAGGACTACATCCATTAGAAATGTTAAGCAAATGCTGAATGAGGCATCGGTCACATATGTTCCTGAAACAGATGTACAAACACATGACATTTCCACAATTTTGAGTATTCTGTTAAAAGTTATTATATAGGAAGCAGAAAGCTCTACTTACTGTAAATTGAGCAGATTTACATTAGAATTATATATTACAAGAAAAAAGTTAAAAGGGATCTGAAAAACTTCCCTCATCCATCCTTCCACCTTAAGATTCTTGTAAGCTAGTCCTAAAAAAATACACTGATGGAAATGCTACAGCTTCCCCAGGCAGTCTCTTCTAGTGATTCTGTATTCTCAGTGATAACCAAGACAGAATTAAATGAGAAAATATTTCTGGGCACGTGGTTTGACGTAAAACCAAGAGTTGCTGTGGTTAACTCATACTGTAAGCCGCTCTTGGTAGCTGCAGGTAGAACTAAGTGAAACCACCACTGAAGGTGAGTGAATTTGGCATCCTCTGTATACATTTTCAATATCTGTTGCTGATAAGCCCATCTCACTATGAAAATAATGTACTATACAAAAATAATATAATGTATGAAAAAAAGTGCTACAACTGTTAAACAAGGCTGACAAGACTGACGGAATATTAACTTTAAAGCTTTAACAAGTGATGCAGTCCTTACAACGGTATTAAATAGGGTTTTGCATCGAATCAACATTTTTACTAGAAAAGATTGTACTGAATGATTCTGACATGGATTATATCAAGTGACATTTGAAGTTTGTGCTTACAGATAGAATGGGTTTTTCTTCTTTTGTTGTTGATGTTATTTAGAGGTCACTTTCTGAGACTAGGTTATCAGAGCAACAGCAGAGAAGAGCACAGAAAACACAGCTGGATCTGGCTTATGTGGACAGAAATTGCAAAATTTCCATTCCACTGAGGCTGAATTAAACCTTTTCTATTAAAAAAAGTTGATTTTTAGAACACAACAACTATTAGCAGCCCTGACATTCTCAAGGATTTCTCTGACCTCCCTTCACTTCAAATGCCTGTGAGGGAACACTCTCTTGGGAAAATTGGTGCTTATCTCCAAATTTGCTTGCATCTTGCTATTGAAATCTAAACAGTTCTGGAGACAGTATATCAGACCAAACAGGCCGAGCAATGGTTCTGTCATTCCATAAGCTCCCACTCTTAACCTAAGTTAAGAAGAGAGGAGTCACACTGGATGTGTCATAAATCTTTCCTGGATCCCCACAGGAGAAGAGTGATGTTCCATTTGAAGCCTGCTCTAAAAATGCAAACTTAAGGGCTATGGGCAGATCCCAGCTACACATAATGAAGATAGTTCAGGACGGCCTGATCACTGCTAAGAAGGCAAAATAATGCTGGGAAAAGTGGGTAGAGCTTATAATTTCTTTCCCTTGTTGCACTATGAAACATTATTCTTTTGTTTTCTTTTGTTTTGGGTTTCGGACGTTTTTTGTTTATTTCTGAAAAGAAGTCCTATCACAAGCAGGAAATTAGCAGCCGTGTTCAGACCGGATAGATGAAACAGGACACCGTGAAGCGGGGGTTGGGCAGTGGATGTGGCGGAACTAAAGTCCCACCGGGGTGTGCAGGGCCCCAGCCTTTTCCTTCCCCACCCCACCACTCGCATTTTCTCCCTGGTCCTGGGGCCAGAGAAGCTGTGAGGGCTGTGCTCCAAGGCCTGGAAAAACTTCCAACACACTTTTCAAGCCCCAAGCGTCTATTGGGGGAAGAGAGGAAAAAAATACTAAAAGAAACGCCTACACTTCTCAGTAAAGGAAACGTGCCCTTTCTTTCTAGTGGCACTCAGCTGGTGGTACTTTACTCAAACTTTCTGAAACCTAACAAGCGACAAGGTAAAACGTGCTTCAGGTAAGAAAGGGACTCCTTCGCCGCACACATCCCAGCTACAAACCGCGGATGCAGCCTCAGCCCAGCGGTTGCCGCCCCTACACTCCCGCCCCTCAGCACAGAACACCCGGCTCGCTTCTGCGGTCCCCAGCTGCCTCCGCAACCCTGCGCCGGGACTGCCCACTTGCCGCCGCGCTCCGCCTCCGCACGGCGCCCATTGGCTGCGCTCCGCCTGCTACGGTAGGGAGGGAGGTGCCAGCAGCTTCTCGGGGCTACCGCCGCGTAGATCGGAATGGGGCCGCAGTCGATCGGGACCAGGACCCGGACCTCCAGCTAGAGCAGAGCTGTGACGGGAGCAGCGCGTTTCGACTGGGCGGGCGCGCGCGCGCGCAGCAGCGGAGTCACCACGGACTTGCCGAGGAGAGGGAGCAGTCGCCTGCGAGCGCGGCTGCTGGTCAGGGGCAGAGAGGGTGACAGAAAGCCTAACTGAACGCCAAACAACCTCCACCGTCTACGCCCGTCTGATTTCTTTTTTTACTTCAATTATTTAGGAAAAAAAAAACCTGGGTTTTTAGCAGTTTGTGCAGCGTGTGCAGCTGTCTTCCGCACGCCCCTGACAAACAAAGGAAAAGGGGGAGGAGGACGGCGTTTTGCAGAAGACATGCGTTCAGTCAGGAAGAGGTGGACTGTGTGCACAATAAGTCTCCTCCTCATCTTTTACAAGACGAAGGAAATAGCGAGGACCGAGGAGCGCCAGGAGGCACCGCTTGCCGGGTAATTGCGGAGCGCCGCGCTGGGAGGGCGCTCGGTGGGGGCGGCGAGACGATATTGCTGCCTGAGGTCCTCCCCGCGGCCCCACCTGGGTCTTCAGGTCACTTGGCGCCCCCCAGACCGTGACCTCCTCCCCACGGTGCAGTCGCAACTCTCGATGGTCGGCGCAGGGAAGCGAGGGGCGTGTGTGGGACTGTTGTGGCGCGGCAGGAGGCGTTACGAGTTTGGGTGTCGACTGCGGGCTCGGGCCGACGGGAGACGGGGATGAGTGGGAGTTTGCCCGGAGCCGGGGTTGCGGGTGGTGCTGTTCCCCCCCCTCCAGCCCCAGTAATAGGGCGCACCGGGGAAGTTCGTCTGATCGCGGCTGTTCCCTGGGGTCCAGGGTGGCAGGAGTGTTGGTGGCGACCTCCGTCGCGCGTTGTGTCTCGTTTCGTGCTTTGGGAACTCTTCAGAAGTGAGCATGCCGGGGCGCGTGGCCACTGGCAGCTCCAGATAGCCCCTGCCTCCGTTCTTTGCCTGGGAGCTTTGCCGCTCCCTGAGGATGCTTGTTCTGAGAGCATGAGGAACGTTTGAGGAGGAGGCATAAGGAGGTTGTAAGTGCCCGAACGGGCTTGGAGGAAGCTGGGGCAATTAGAACGTACTTATTCTCCCCCTTAGCCCCCGCTATGCGTAGAGCTGAACATAGAAAGTGCATCCTTCTTTCCTGACCCTTGCCTAAGCGCTGGCTGGTGCGGGAGTGGGGCACAGACAGCTGGGCGGCAGGGGCTCCCGCAGTTTCCGGGACCAGGGGGAGACCTCGCCTGTGTGTGTGTACAGTTGATGATGCGATATTTGCTTCTCTTGTTATTAAAGGTTTTCACAACTTGCTGGTAACTTCCCCTCTTGTTCAGCCTGTGTATAAGCCCAGTTTCTGCCATGATGTTGTAGTAATCTGCATACTTAAAAGATGTACAAAAGTTTAAAACTTCGTGGTTGTAGATGTGCAAAAATACATGTAAAAAAAGAGTGTATGAAGGGGAATTAGCATTAAAGTATGTATTAAATACATATTTCATCCTGTCAGAATAGAGGTGGCTGCTAAAATGATTCAGTAATTAGTCACTAGGTAGAATCCATACATATTTGCAGAAAAAGCTCCCTCCAGCTTATGGTACGTTGTTCAGCATGATTTGAAAGGTATTTAAATGAACTAGTGATTTAATATGAGATGAAACTAAGTATTTAGTCATAAATATGTATGTCCTTACCACTTTTAGACATAGCTATAATGTACTTCTGCCAGGTCACTTAGTGATCTCTCTACTTCTTTGGTATTAGTAAGACTTCTTGTGCGGTATGGTGCTATTCACTTCAACTAAGGATATTGGAATATAGTTTCTTTTCCCAGTCCCATCATCCCATCCATTACTGTATGAAGCAGAAAAAAAAAAACAACTAAGTGTACTATTAGTATCTGCTGCTATTAATTATACCATTTGATTATTGCAGTTATTGACTGGCAAGGTGGGAAAGCAAAGTTAATTTTCCATGGGATGTTTTACTTCCAGATGTAGCAGTAATGCAGAAAGGTGAGGTGTCCTGTTTTATGGTTATTAGTGGCACTGCAGGTAAATCTCAGGCATTCCATAATGGGCTGTGTGCAATTCTGAAATGTCTGATAAACCTTAAAGAAGCTCTGTTCACATAGCAGGGTTTGCTGGGATAATAATGGCAAAAAGATGCCCTTTAATTAGACAGTAATGTCCCTTTAAATGTTAAGCAAGTAATGAAACTCATATATCATATGAATGCAATGTTTTTTCAACAGTGTTATCTTCTACTGATAGGAAATTCCAGTAGAAGACAATCATATTTAGAGTACAATCTTCAGAAGAAGAGATAGTCTTATTATATTGGTCTAGTCATCAGTGCAAGGTTATTGAGTGAAGGTTGACACTGTCAGCAGGAAGTTGCCGTCAGACTACAATAGTTACTTCATTTACATCAGAGAGGATCTGCAGTGATTCTAGAAGATACAAAGTAGACCTAATTTATTTCATATTTGTTTACACAATGAAGAATTTTCTGGAGTAAATTTAGCTTTTTATGTGTTTATGTAGTATTACTTTAGGTGAAAATTAAGTAAACAATATCAATAAAAGGGCAGGGAGCATGTAAGTGAACACCTATGTGTTCACAGTAGAATTTTAATGCAAGTGGCTAGGACCTTCTTGTAGTTTATAAAAACATAATTTAACATTGTTTTACTGTACAATCTGTATAGCTCACTGCAGATATAAAATGAGTATGGAAGACAACCACATCTCAAATGATTGATTTAGATGTTGGCAGTGTATTTTACAAAGTTTTGTCCACTGTCTCTGAAGTATTTTTAGACTGAATACTTTACCTGGATGTATGCAGGAAAATATGTGAAATAAATATGTTTACAACCATTCTGGAGAAGTTTTAGGGAATAAAAAGTATTAATTATATTCTGGTTTTTGAATTTTAGGACTTTTGCATCATCCTCCCATGCCCTCAGTTAGCATGTTTTGGATAATTTGCGTACAGATCTTGCACCAACAAGATTTCTTGAAGTTGTAGGTTTTTGGCAGATGGCACTCTTACCTATGAGACCAGTGTCAGTACTGCAGCATGTTGGCATAAAAAGAATGAGGGAGGGAGAGCTTAGTAGTAATCAGTGTTTTGATGAAGTGTGTAATACTGCTTTATTAGTTAGAGGGACTTCTGCAATCATAGCACTTTTTACAAATGATGACATGTTACTAGTTTTGTTAATTCAGCTTAATGTCTCATTGCAGGTTAGTTTGAGTTTAGTCAGCCATATAATTTACCAAATATTAATCCTTACATATACATACACTGCAGTAATGTTGCTGGAGCTCCTACTATGGGACAGGATCCAATTGCTTTAATAACTTACAGCCACAGGAAAACAAGAATCAGTGACTTCCTAGAAAGGCTCACGTCTTTTCCATTTTATTGGCTGGCTCGCTGGTGGTCAAAACTTCTGTTTGCAAGCTAAACGAACTTATTGTTACTGGCAGTATTTCAGAGCGTGAAGAGATTTCTGTTATATATACTCCTGAAATACAAGGCTTACTACACGGTAGAATGTAAAAAACAACAGTTTTGATACATTTGTGATTAACAGCTACATTGAACTCAGCTGAACATTGCTCTGGCACCTAAATGGGAACAGTATGGAAGAGAATGGAAAGATAAAGAGATAAAATAGATTTCAAACCTAACACTTTTGTGTTTGCAGTGTTTTAGCTTCACTGTCACATTTATGTGACCCTATTGGCTAATATCATTGCAACTGGTAATGCTGTGGTACCTCATAAGCTGTTCAGTGGTCATGACCCACAGCTTGCTACATTTCTTTATTTTTTAAGGTTACTTGACCAAAATTTGTGAGTATGGTAAGACTGATGAAAAGGATAAGATAACTGGGGTTGTTTGAACATATGCATACAAAAGCTTCAGGAAGTCTTGTGTTTTGTATGCTGTTAAGCTCCAGAATTCCATGCATGAAGGTTTTTCAGTATCAGTAGAAAGCAAAGAAAGTCTATTAGGCCGTTGTTGTAGAACATGAGCAGGTGCTGGGGGAAGTCTTGGCAGTTAACACTTAGTTCTTAGCTTAATACTGGAAATTTGGAACATAGAAGTACAGAATCTGCCTCACAAATGTACTGAAATTTGATCCAGGTTCACAATTAGGAGTTTATTTTAATTTTTATTATGATTATTTCATTATAAATACAACCATATCTAAGCTTTTAAATTGAATATTCAAGTATTAGAAATAGGTGTCCCACAGATTTCTCACAGGTACAGTTTATTTGCTTTGACAAGAAGAGTGAGTTTGAAACGGAGATAATTGCTTTTTTATTGTTATGAGTAAAAGGAAGTGTCACTGGTGCTTGTGACATAAATTACTTAAGCTTTATTAAGAGTTAGGCTTGGTGTAATTGTCTTTTCTATATTGCATTGCAGAGATGGTGAACTGAGTTTGAGTAGATCAATGATCAACAGCTCTGATAAGATTATTCCAAAGGGTGGCTCCTCAATCTTCCAGCATGCTGTAGAAGGTTGGAAAATCAATTCTTCTTTGGTACTAGAAATAAGGTGAGTGTCTTAAATAAAAAGCGGTTCATTTCATATGGCCTGTAATTTTTCTGGAAAACAGTCTTCTGTTTTATGATTGTAGGTGCTTATTTTGTAACTGTACGTATTTTGTGTGTAATGTTAAATGTAACTAAATTACATTAGACCCCATATTCAAGTCATCCTTGATGCGTCAGTCAGACTGGTGCAGTCAGTGTCTGCAGTAGGCATGTCCACATTTGAGGTGATTGTCTAGAACTCTCAGTGGAGAGAAAGTGGTATTTTTAGGGCATGATTTGCTCTCATCCTAAAGTCTGAAATGGGACAGAAGAAAGTACCCTGAACGGATCAGTTTTTCCTCCCTTGTTTACAAAGGAAGCTTAGGCAGACAACTTAGATGTAGGAGTAAAGATCTGGGATGTCAGGTGCTGCAAATCCATCCCTATCTGTGAGTGCTTTTAAGACACAAAATCAGGTGTTGACAATACATATATCTTTCTTTCCTAAAGTCAGAGATGGCAAAAAAGAGCCTTAGGCTTACCCTGAGGTGGGAAACTCAGCAACAGGATTAAAGTGATAGTTCTGATGTGTCTCAGTATTTACAGTATTTACACTCACCTTGGGGCCTGAGAGAAGAGAATGCAGAAGCCTCTTAGCATGTTGTATGGTCATCATACCTTTTAATAAGGAAAGTGGCCACTAAGAGAAGTGTATGGAGCATGGATTGGCAATGTGAGGGCTAGGAGTATTGCATTCTGTGAAAAATGATAGAAAATAACTGCTTTTAACAGCAATCACATAGCAGATTAGACTTGAATTTCGGAATATTAAGATGTTTAATAGGAGTTTGGACTAATGTGGTTTCTATGTCATTTCCCTTTCTAATTTTTTTTTAAATAAAGGACAGCTTACAAAACCTGTTTACAGGCATGTTTCCATGAAAGCACGACTTCTCCGAATGGGAGACAGTGGGGTTTTTTTATGTCCCTAATTATAAAACATGCAGAAGATATGGGCAGCTCAGAAATGTGTGAAGCTGTAGTAAAGGACCGATGTTCTGGAAGTCTTGTGCTATGATGGACATAGTGCAGCTCCATTGTGAAAGCTGAGTAATAGTGGCAGGGATGGGAAGAGTGGCAGGATTTGAGTAGGCAGCAAATTAATTCTGTGGTACCTGTAGCTGTGTCTTGACTGCCTGGCATGCGCTGTGTGGAGTCCCCACTCCCTGACTGCCCAGACTAAGGGGGGAACCTTGGGCCTGCTCTCCAGGCACCTCAGTTTCCTACTAGTGAAGACCTGGTTGTCACCCTAAAGTGCAGGTGAGGTGTATCTCAGGAATGGAGTTTCTTCCAAAACCATCTGTTCAGATGCAACCTGTTTGACCAGTGTATGGTTGTTCTGTAAAGGCTAAGTTCTGCTCCCAGGTAGACTAGGAAAGATAAGCAGATTTTTCTATATTGGTAGCAGTATTTAAAATTTATATGCATATAACCAACAATTTATATTGGAGAACTACTGAGTAACTTTCAGAAGATTACTGTTGAAATTTCAAATCACAGGTTATGTTTCCGATAATTAGAAGAAAATAGCACACTTTTACGTGTGAAATTTTGGAAGCCACAGAGTGACTGTAAGTAGAGACAGATAACTCTTTTCAGTAATTTTGTTGAAAAATTAAGTGTCTGTTTCAGAACTGTTTAAAACCAATACACCTTGCTGCTCAAAGCCAAACAACAAACAAGTAAAAATATTACAATAACTTTTGATTAATGTTAAGAGAGAAAATGAAGATTAGGTTATGCTCATCTTCACCTGTTTCAAAACACCTCATTCAAACAAAGAGGTGAAACAGTAGAGAATGCTCTAGATTTTTTTAAACCTATTACTACATATTTATCATCTTAGACTACTAAAATCATGAGTTTCAAAATCACTTTTTTCCTTACTGTTGACCAAGAAAGAGAAGTTCTTCCATTGTATAATTTACTATTGTGCTTATGATGTGATTAAGTGGTGTTTTTTAAAAATTGTACAGTGAAGGACTTTTTTTCGTCTCTTTAGTACAGTGAAGAAAAACATGTATCTTGTACACTGGTTTAAGTAGTAAAGTTTCCACTTCATCAGTGTAATGATTTTCTATAGAGAGCACAAAGTTGACATTGTTTAGATGTCCACATTGCTAGTCCTGTTTTGGCATGAAATAGCTACTATCATGAGCACTGGGGCAGAGAGCAGGTGTTTTCACTGAACCAGTAGAAGATTTTAAATTAATTTGACTTAGGCACAAAATTTTACATAAATTATATGAAAGGAATCAATGCTACCAGCCAGTCATTTTCTTTACAGAAATCCTCTTTGCTAACATGTAACATTTGTTTATGGTGTTCAGCAGTGAGGGAGAGAAGCCTGGCATACTGTTCCCTGAGAAAGTCACATACGGCCACTTTTGGTATGTGTTCCACTCAGATGCTGACTAAACAATGTGCATTCTTCTTTCACTTTTACAGGCCATTTGCTATATACCTTTCTTCCCTGTGATAGCAGTAAGAAGCATCTTAGATGTAAATATTTTTACACTTATGGATCTATCAGGACTAACTTCAAATGTGTCTAGCAATCTGCTAGAGTGTTCTAGTAGTCAAACTTAACTGTTCAGCCTTCAGAATACATTACATGCACTGTGTTGGCCATAAAGATGATCCATACTCTATTATTGCAACTATTGTTGTGAACAGTAGTGGTCTTGTAGTATGAGGTTGACCATACCAAATAACAGTAAGAGAGAAACAGAAAAAGGAGCTAGTGCCTATTGAATAATGTATAACAGGTTAGCAGTTCTTAGAAGTGGAGAAAGAATTTGTGAAATCATTTGTGTACAGCATTAAGGTGTTTCATAAAACTTAGTCACCCATAAATGGCAGCTACTTTTGTGTCTTACATCAGCTTGACACATTAGCAGTTCTAAAATGTAGAAGATGTTTGATAGTGAGTTTTGCTTTGTGTGAGGATTGTTGATCAATGATATTTCTGGACCTTATTGGCTGGCAGCTGGACTATTATCGTTTACTGTTTGCTTTGTTGATTATGGACATCTTCTCTGGTCGTATCATTTTTGCTCAGCTTCATGCCCAGTCTATCAGACTGAAAGATCCTATGAATTCTTGGCACGGCCGGGCTCAGATGGGAGCCAATGAGGGGACTTCATGAGAAGATGAAAAGCTTCCACTGGGTTTCTGGTGATACAAGGTGCTCTCTGGGACTTTGTAAACAGAAGAGACAGTCTAGGGAGTGCAGCAGCTATTTTGGGAGCGTAGCAGCCCTTTGGAGATGTTAAGTAGGCATTAGGAGAAAGCTAGACTTTCTGTAATTGAAATGGAAATGGTTGCTACTTTGCTAATCACAATTGCTCTAGTGGAAGAGTGATTTTTCCAACATGGATTACCTTCTGATTGCTGACAACTTCTTTGAAGAATATTTGGTAACTCCACTGCCTAAGGGAAGAAGATTGCTTGCTTGGCTCCCCTTCGGTCTGAATGATTTCAGTCACGAAGAAGAGAGAATCTACCTTCTGCAAGACTTTGTGTCTTAAGTCCTTTTTACTCTGTAGCAATGTGAAGGTTTTTCAGTTATTAAAATTTGGAAACTTCAGTTGTATTGAAGACAATACTTTCAGAAAGGAGAGATGTGGCTGAAATTATACAAACTTGTCTGGATAAGCCTTCCACACAGAATAGATGACAGCACATTATGACCTGTGTGAAATGAACTGATCTGATGTCAGTCTGTGACTTTATTCTACCACTTATTTTTGGTTAAATGTGGGCATTTATGAACTGTCATCTTGAACTTCCAGAGGGCAGACTTCAACCTGTTTAGAAGGCTTCTTGATAAAGTTCATTGCAAGGCAATTCTAAATGACAAAGGAGCCCAAGAGGGCTGGATGCTCCTCAAGAACGAAATCATGGTGGCACAAGAGCAGGGCATCCCCATGTGTTGTAAAATGAGTCGGCGGGGAAGAAAACCAGCTTGGCTTGGCAGGGAGCTTTGTATCAATCTCAGGAAAAACAGGAAAGTTTACTAGCTTTGGAAGAGGGGGCAGGCATCCCAGGAGGACTACAAGGGTGAGGTGAGATAATGTAGAAAGAAAATTAGAAGGGCTAAAGCCCAACCAGAACATCAGCTGGCCAGTTCGGTGACAGACGATAAAAAGTGTTTCTTCAAATATATTAACAACAATAGGATGACCAAGGAGAATCTTTCTCCTTTATTGGATGCAGGAGGGACAGTAGTGATGAGGGATGAGGACAAGTCTGAGGTACTTAATGCCTTCTTTGCCTTGGTATTTAATAGTAAGGTAAAATGTTCTCATGATACTGAGTCTCCTGAGCTGGAAGACAGTGAGGGTGAAGCTCCAATGATCCAAGAGGATTTGGTTAGAGACCTGTTCAGTCAATCAGACATACACAAACCTATGGGGCCAGATGTGATCCGCCCAGGGATATTAAGGGAGCTGGCAGGGGTCCTTGCCAAACCCCTTTCCCTCACCTACCAGCAGTCCTGGCTGACTGGGGAAGTGCCAGTTGACTGGCGACTGGCAAATCTTATACTCATTTAAAAGAAGGGTCAGACTGACAGGCCTGTTAGTCTGGCCTCAGTACTGGGGAAGGTCATGGAGCAGATCATCTTGAGCACTGTCATATAGCATGCGCAGGACAATTGGGTGATCAGGCCCAGTCAACATGGGTTTAATGAAAGGCAGGTCCTGCCAGACCAACTTGATCTCCTTCTCTGACAAAGCTACCCATTTAATAGATGAGGGAAAGGCTGTGCATGTGGTCTACTTGGACTTTGGTAAAGCATTTGACACCGTTTCCCATAGTATTCTGCTTGAGACACTGGCTGCCCTTGGCCTAGACAGGCACACCCTCTGCTGGGTAAAAAACTGGCTGGGTGGCCAGGCCCAAAGAGTCATGGTAAATGGAGTTAAGTCCAGTTGGAAACCAGTCATGACTGGTTCCCCGGGGTGCGGCAGATAAATTCATGGATTTCAATGTAGGTGCGAAATGGAGATGTTTATTGTAACACGAGTTTCTCTTTTGTAACAGTCATTTTGCAAAGTCATTGTCCATGCACCAGTTTCACCTCTGATTGGGCTAAAACACTTGTGCATGTACCTTAAGCCATTTCTTGATTGGTAGCACAAGTTCTATTTTTCTTCATCTAATTTTCTTCATCACTTTGTAAGTGCCAGGGCGTTTCCATTGCTTTCATGGTCAACCAATTCTTTGCTCAGTATCAAACCCTGTCAAGGCCTCTTTGCTATCACCCAGGCTTAACCCTACACCAGGGTTCTGTGCTAGGTCCAGTTCTGTTCAATATCTTTATCAACAATCTGGACAAGGGGATTGAGTGAACCCTTAGCAAGTTTGTGGATGACACTGGGTAGAAGTGTTGATCTGCTTGAAGGAAGGGAGGCTATGCAGAGGGATCTGGACAGGCTGGATCGACGGGCTGAGACCCATAGGATGAGTTTCAGTAAGGTCAAGTGCTGGGTCCTGCACTTCGGACACTACAATTCCATGCAGCATTACAGACTTGGGGAAGAATGGCTGGAGAGCTGCCTGTCAGAGAAGGACCTGATTCTGTGTTGGAAGGAACAGGTGAAAGTTTTGAATTGAAGGAAGGCAAAATGTTGAGGATGTATTTATGTCTTTGCAATGTACTCAATGAAGGGGAATTTCCTTTCAGAAGAGTGTGGGAACTTGTAAGGTGTTAACAACATCATAAAAAGGAAAAATGCTGCTTCCTCCTTGGAAAGGTTATCTTATCATTTATCTTTCAAGTTAATGAAACAGCTATGATAAGTTCTTGAAGTGCAAGCAGTAAATACTGAACCCGCAGTTGTGCAGTACCATTGCTTTGAAGCTTTTGGAGCAACATTTTGTGGCCAATTGCAGCGTTTCCTTCAGATTTTCTCTGTCTCTAAGGCATGCAGACTGGGGCTCTCTAGTCTGGTTTAGTCATAATAAACTCTAAGGGATTTTGCATCCTTAGACATTTCCCTCAACTGAAAAGTCAGTGTTCATTGTCAGTTGGGATGGATAAGTCCTTTGACTCCTGTCATTTCAATCTTAAGTTGCTTAGATTCATGAGAAGCTGACATATGACTGGCCTTCATATGGTAAGTAGTAGTTAGGTCACCCTATTTAAAAGCCCTCTTTTCCTTTTACATGAATACTGAAGATTTGTGCCCAATTGGTATGTGTTTCAGCTACTGAAAGTGACCTATCTGGTTAAAGGAGAATGGGGTGCCCTGAAAGTCATGAGAAGGGCTAGAATGGAGACAGAGCTAGACAAAAACTTCCTTATAATATGACACTTCAATTTGTGTGATCCTCCATGGGCTGGGAAATGCTAGGAACCTTTTCATGGTTTGTTGCAGTTAGGCTATTTTTAACAAGTCCAAAGCTGAGAGTATTTCCATAATTAAGTAGAAGAAAGTGAATGAGAACATGCAGCAACTTCAGTGAGATGGGAGTCTCCTGAAGAGTGAGAGGTCGCTAGACATTTACTGATTATATATCAGAAGTATTTTGTGTGTTTCAGCTTACCAAAAAAAAAAGGGAAAAAAATCACCAAATGAGTACAAAAAAAGACTAAAACTTGAAGACAGTGTTCCATTTGAGAGATCTAAAGTCAGCACTTAAGCAGTTTAGTTACTGTCAAAGTGATCAAGACAATATTTAGAAATTGAAATATTTATGGTCCTGCTAAGCAAATAAAAGCTTTTGGATCGTTGGCCTTTCAACAATAAACAGCTTTTTATAAAATAAAAAAATAATCTTTTGTTTTACAACAACGTGAAAAATCTTCCCTATAGTTGCATGAAGTACACATTTAGAAACATAGAGTTCAACTGTTAGAGCTGTAGTTAGAAGTCCTAAAGTGATCTGACTTTATTAGAGTTTATTAAATACTTGTTTCTCTTTCACATGGGGCAAGGGCAGTCACAAGGCGAGTTGGAAATCCACTCCTTGGAAGCGCTGGGGGCGAGGCGGGGCGGGAAGGAAGGAAGGAAACGGGAAGGAAGTCCAGAAAGTCCGCAGAGAAATCTATCTGGTGCTGACTGCACTCCTCCTCTCTCTCTCTTTCTGAAGAAAACCGGCACAGCCCCTGTGAAACGGGGCTGATGATCTCAGATGCCGCTCTCTCCTAGCCACCGCACGTGAGCCGCTGCTTTTCTCCTTTCCCCGCCGAGAATTGTGGCGGCAATTCCATACTGGAAGCCACCCCTCTGCCCGGGATGTCCCGAGTAATGTTGCTTCCTCACGGTCCCAGCGGACCGACCGGTCCCCATTGGGCCGGCCAAGCCCCTGCCACCACCAATCCCAATGTTGGCAAAGTGAGAAAAATTCTCTGAAAAACCTGAAACTACAACACCAAGGCTAAATTAATTAGGAGCAAGTTCATTAGATGGACTTTTATGCTAAACTGAATATATTTTTCTTATGGTGAAATAAGAATCTGTAAGAAAACATGACCATTCCTGAACCAAGCTGATTTGTGAGACGTGAGATTGTAGTGAAGCATTTATTTCCTAAATCATAAATACTTGTATATTTAACTATGTTTCTATGAAAATGAACTACTCTGGTTCTTTTTCCAGTATGTGTTTATTCCAAAGTTTTGTAAAATACTCAAAAATCAATATTCTGCCTTCATATTTCCCAAGTAATCTTCCCTTGGCCTCAGTGTCTTTGTAGGAAGTTATTGAGCTCTACTGTTGTAGTATTTACATGTTTCACTGTAACCAAGATTTGAACTCTGTTCTAACAGCTTTGCTCTTAATATCCTAGAATATGGAAGATGACCTTAGTCTGTCTGACACTGTCTACCCTCTGCTTTGTGTTTTATGCTCCCTAAATTCTGTATTAGTATTAGATAAACTCCATGCAAGCAACGAGTGTTGGATTTTATCTGTGCATTTTTCTGCCAACACAGAAAGAACATCCTTCAGTTCTTGGATGCTGAAAGAGATGTCTCAGTTGTCAAAAGCAGCTTCAAGCCGGGAGATGTAATCCATTATGTACTGGACAGACGTCGCACCCTAAACATTTCTCAGGACTTACACAGCCTTCTCCCTGAAGTTTCCCCAATGAAGAATCGCCGATTTAAAACGTGCGCAGTCGTTGGGAATTCTGGAATCCTTCTGGACAGTGGGTGTGGAAAAGAGATTGATAGCCATGACTTTGTAATAAGGTGAGTTTTCATCTGCTGTTGAAGATAAAACCTGCTACGTTTCTTGGACAAAACTGGCAGAAATGTTTTAGTCTGACATATAGATTTCAGTGAAATTAATCTGCTTCTGCTGTGCAATTCCCCAAATTTAAATACATGCCCATATTATTGACAAGAAAATTATCTTTATAGTGAAAATAAAGCAGAGAGCAGAGCAGTGATGTTTGTACTATTTATTTTGGCTGTTTGTTGTATTTTATTCCAGACAAAATAAAAATTCTTATGGAGGCCTTTGTACAATAAATGCAAATTTTTTTTCTATTTAAAAAAAAATTCTTAGCTCTTGGCCAATAAAGATAACCTCTTGTAAATTACTACATTACTTATGTGTGGCATGGGTTAGTATGTTGTATTGATATCAGCCAGATGGCTGCCATCAAGGTAACTTGAAGTCACACATCTAAATCACTTCACATTGCTCTAAAAATGTATCCCTGCAGTTTGGGAAAAATGTTCGCATGCTTCACTCTTATTCATTCTTCAAACGCACACAGTGGAATGCCTTTGGACTTAACATATCAATAGGAAATAAAGAGAAATAGCTGGCCTTATTTGACAACCTGGCATTATGTGGAGTTACAGAAGGCTGGTCAAGAGATAAGTCCTTTTACTTCTGAAGCAGAAGTATCTATTGGTTTGGTTTTGGTTTGAGAAGGGTGAAGAGGCAGAAAACAGAAGTGTAGTGACACAAAACAATATATAAGTAGTTGTCATTGCAAATTACTTTTTCTATTCTCACCTTGAAGAATGATGACGGCAAAAAATGTCAAAAAAAGTGAAAAAGAAAAGTTATAGTAAATCAAAAGGATTTACACATGTTTTATTTGAAGGGTGTACTAGCAAGTGGCAACTGAAACAATAACATGCTTGTCTTTCATTTTACTTGTTTATTTTCCTTGTACTATTGTAGTCTTTCAAATTAGCATCCTTATTGCAGAAGGAATCCAAGAATGAATACCACGTTTTTTTAATCACATTTAGCCTGTGGTGAGCTTTTGTACTTTCTCAGAGATTGAATGGGATTCATTCAACAGGACTACAGAGGAATTTAGATACTAGATTTTCTAAATGAAAATTTTCTTTCAGAAGGCAAGGACATACTTCTACTTAAAACAGGTCTTCTCTGTGGTCTCCCCCATGTTTTAACTAGCCATGAAACTAGGTGATGATATTTGATAGGAGTGTTTAACTAATTTGATCCACGTGGAGGAAAGATAATATTCTTAAAGATTTGTGTATGAATACAAGAAGAATGATGAAGCGTAGTAGGAACATCAGGAAGTTGCTATTGCTTACCTGTAATTTAAACTGGAGAAACACCTCTGATGTTTTAATGCTCCGATAAAGATGGTGTGGAGATGTTGATAAAAGCTGATTAAGACACAGAATATACACTTTATTAGGGGAAAGAGGAATGTTAGTACCTAAGAGTTTAATTTAAGGTTGATAGATACTATCAGTGTCTTTGAAATGTATCCATATTTACTAATAACTGCCCATCTTACTTTAAAATAATCTAGCATATTCACTGACTTCTGTATAACAATGTCTTTCAAAGAACATTGATTACATCAGATACAGGATAATTGGAATACTTGTATTATGAAAGATGCTTAAAAATAGGCACCTAAACTAAAGTCAAATAATAATCATATCTGCAAGCGAGCATATAATTCTGTAAGCAAATTTTACAAGTAAAACAATACAGTTCTTCTTCTGTAGACATCTCTGAAAGTTGCATAAACAAGGGTAATTTTCTTCAAGCAAAGTGATAACTTGTCAGCTTAAGCAGATTTACTGTATTTACTGAAAATTTTAAAGTGGCTTTGTTTTAATTACTTGAACACATAAGGCCTCTCTTTGTTTTCCTGGGATCAGAAATCAAGAGGACATATCTCCTAGGATAAAATGGATTGGTTCTGGAGATTTAGTGAAGTCATGCCTATTTTGACAGTAGAGAATGTAACCCATCTAGTTAAAATGGGAAACAGGGAGACTCTTTTCTATTACCAAAAAACCTGTGCTGGTTATAAGCTATTCACTGTTTCCCATATTTTTTTCATTTTTCTTGCTTATTTTTTACACCCTGTTAAGTGACTACAGATCCTTGCAACTCCGCTACTTTACTAGCAGTAAAAAAGCTTGCTGCATTGTGATGGAATACCCAGAAGGGGTCCAAGAATTCCAAAATCTCTGATTCTGTAAAATAACTCAGAATGAAAATATGAAATAATCAGCCAGATTACATTTAGAATGTTGCAGGAGCTGGTTTCTTGCATGGTACTCTTTTCAGTTGTTTCTCTAGCTGTTGGGTGAGGTACATGGTGCTCACTCCCTGCGAGATTTAAATGCAATGCATCTTATTCTCCCGTTGTCTACATGCTGAAATTCTTACACCAGGGCTATGTTAACGTACATCTTACAAAACAGATGAACCTGTTGTAGTAAGTGATGCCTTTTGAAATGCAGTAGTTACGTAGGACTTCCTGAAAAATACAACTGTATTTTGGGTAAATGTAAAATAAGAATACTAAATATTGACCCAGTAGTAACTTTCAGGTTCCTGGAATTACTCATGGCAGACAAAAGTACAAAAAAGTATTCATTTCAGCTTTGGGTTCAGAATTTGAACAATGTTGAAGATCGGAAGAATTTTTTTTTTTTTAAATTTAATCGTATTCTGAATTCATGATGGAAACTTCTCAAAAGCAGAGACCAAGTAGAATTTTTGAGTTATTTGATTAAAAACCAAACAACCAAACAAAACCCCCCCATACCTAGTAAATAACCTTCTAGTTTTCATGGTGACAGTACTTCTGGAAAAGTCCTTTTCATTTCAGTTGGACTATATAGAGAACAGGCCTGTTAAAAAACCTGTTTGATTAGCTTAGGGCTTCTCTGAAAAGGTAGAGACATGAGAGGATATTAATTATTTCCTTCTTCAGATTGAAGTGTCTAATATATATGTTACAAGTCTTCTTTCTGTCATTGGAGTGTGTTCCCTGCTAACTCTGTGAGCATCCAGGAATCAATTTTACCGTGACTGGTGATAAAGTTTTGCTGGCCAAATGTAGCTCTTATTTTACCGGTTTCCTTAGACTTTTATTTTTTTGCTTCACAATTCTTGTGAAGTAAAGTTGACAAGGGAAAAGCTTGTAGTTCTTTAATAGATGTGTTCTTTTATCCTATGCAAAGAAGACTTTCTCCCTGAAGTCAGGTTTGTGGGTAAGCAATTGTGATATGAGGAGAAGAAAGCATGTGTTCAGGAAGAAGAAAGGACAGACCTTATACCCGTACCATAGAGTTGTGGTTATACATTTCAGAATAGTTTAAATTTCTCTGCTCATCTTAATACATAAGCAGAGAGTAGTAGTAGCTTCTTTCTTCTGGTAGGAAAAAACAATCATAAATTTGTCAGAATAAATGTTTAGGATATTAATGTGTTTATATTCTGGAGCTTTTTTTTACTTGTATCTGCCTTTATGTCCAAATAATTATTTAATATACCTTCCTTGGAGCATGACCAGTAGAGCAGAAAGCAAATTGCTAATTTTCCAGTCTGATTTTAAAATATGATCGTTCCCTTAAAAATAACATGACTACCTCAGCTCTGAAATGTGGCAGCTCTATTTTTGCCCTCTGTCTCTTCCTACAAATTGTTTCACTACATTGAAACATTAAATGAAAGTAGAAGAAAGGCAGAAAGCTATGTTCTTTCTCAGTGGTTTGGATGCCAGGGTAACTATTTTGTGTTTCTGGTCAAGTTAGACATGACTGGCCTCCACATAAGCAGAACCTTGGAGAAGACTTCTTGTCGCCACGTGTTCCTTTTTTGTCTTCACCTCAGAACTTCTTTATGTGCTGGAAGGGTCTTTTCCTGACCACTGCTCCGGGCAGCCTGTCATGGGGTGAGAGCTGATACAGAGATATCATCTTATGAAGCTGGATCTTGTGCTCAGTCATTACTTAAGCAACACCCTATAGAATGTGTCCTTTAGAGACAGTAATATGAAACAGTATTTCCACGTAAAAAGGCAAAGATAAAGGTATTCAAGGAACTACTTTTTATTTCTCTGGGTTAAAAGCATCATTTTCAGTATCTCACTGCTATAGTAGGATTTGCAATAAAAAAAGTAAATAATGTGTCTTGCCACTATTTCTATAAATACCACTTAGACTTTTGTTGTCACTTCACTGTGCTGTGTTCATTGAGTATAACTTGCATTTCAGTCACTGCTGTTAAGGAAGATTCTAGAAAGAAAGAATTTAATTCAGTAGAGGTTCTTGTTTGGGCAAGAAGTAATGAATTTTAACAGGTGATGTTAAAAAAATGCATCTTCTAACTGAAGTGAAATCAGCCATAAATTCAGGATTCTTTTGGACTTGTGTTATAAAGTGGGTATCAAGTCAATAATGGTATATTTTACATGGCACATCTTAAAAAACCGTAATTCCTGTGAATGAATGGAATCCGTAATTACGCTGTACCTGAGTCTCGACACAACTTGCAGCTCTCATGAGACATTCTTTATTGTGCCATGCAGAAGGTAATAATGAGAGTGAAGTGGAATACATCAAGGGATTCCGTACTAATTCAAATCCTTATGTTACTTTTAAACGGTTTTCATTTTATTGGGAGCCAAACAAGTATACAGAATGCAAAAGAATCCATACATTTTACTAATCACTAGATTCAACAGGGGGAGGCAGGAAGCTTACGCATTTTTTTATTTTTTTTTTAAATTTCACTCTTTTGAGTGTATGTGAAAGTTATCACAGTGCTGCTGCACAACTTTGAACAACCAGGTGAAAGGATATGCTAAATATATATGTATTAGGGTAATGTGCTTCCTGCAAGTAGATTAGGTAGACTACTCCAGCTGTTAGGTTGTATACTTCCTTGAACTTAACATTTTTTCTCCTGTGTGCTTGAGCCTTAAATTTGACTTTCACAACCAAGTGCTTCTTAAAATATCAGGAATCTTTAAATTCAAGATTACAGTTTCAGTTCTAACAGGAATCTGGATATGAACCTGAATTTAGAAGCTTGCAGGGTATTAAGGAAAAAGTATACGTTATCGATACTAGTTTAGATAGTGCCTTATGTTTCAAAGAGGTTTAATATTAAGTCTTCCAGCACCAATCTACTTTTTTGGGTTTTGACTTCTTATAGTGTATGTAGTCAATATTATGTGAGGGATGTTTTTTAGCTGTGCTGTACAAGGAGATGATATTAATGAAACAAATCATGTTTTTACAGCACTTTCATGCAGATTGGGGTTTAGAGTGCTTCCTAGATATTTATTTCGAACTGTAAACCTCAAATGCACAGATTGTTAAAGGATTAACAAGTATACAGATTCATGGCAAATTCTTGCATTATTACTACGTGAAGAATAGTGTTTTGTTCATGATGTCTAATAAAATAGAAATAGTAATGTCTTTAAGTAAGTTTTATGGCTTTTGTTTTCAATTAACTTGAAAAAGAATACTGATTATGGCCTATGACTATTACATACTGGACATTTGCATGTATATACATGACCTGCATGTATTAGTGATGATGAAAGCTCAACTGAATCTTTCTGGAGTAACTGGATTCTCATTTGAGTGTGTTTTTGTGAATATTATTTCATTATCTTGTTTATTAAGCTCTGCTCTCAAGAAGACTGTGTTAGGGATGTGTTTGGATCATACAGGCATCACAGCAAACCCAGGGCTGATTACTTTGATATGTGTGGCATAGCAGCACTTCCTCCACTCTTCAGTCTTTTCTTATGGTATGCAACTCCAGCCATTGGCAGTTCGGTTCTTTTTTCCCTATGTTTTCTAAATATACTCCTCCGCCGTATCTGATACGTGCAACAGACAGTTGGGGAAGAAGCAGGATTTCATTCACTGAGACTTTTTTCTGTCTGTATCTGAGAATCTCAGTTACTCTACAGGTATCAAAAAACATGATATTTCAGACATGACCTAATTTTTCCATTTTACCCCAGATCTCTTTTTAGTGATAGCATTGCAGTGCATACTTACGTTGAAAATCTGAAAGCTCATGTGTGGGAACCTCTGCATTTTTACTATTAATACTTATATATATCTGCCTTTCAGTATCGTGACTATACATTACTATTATGTAAATTAGGTGGCCCTGTAAACTTACTGATTACCGAAATAGTATAATTGATGCCTGACAAGTTTGAACTAACTACCCTGTTGAAATGGCTGTTCTGGGGTTTTAGATATGATCTGGGCTGAAGCCATGGGAAGAATGGGGCTGCTGCATTAGTTTGAGGTGCCTTGGTAGTATCTTAGGCACTAATACTCAATTGCACAACTTACGAACATTTCCCACTTCCATTTTTTCCTAACCCATTCTCCCAAATTTACCAAGTTTTGTCTCATTAGACCAGTTTCTGAACACTTCTACTGTAGAGAATGCTTAGAAGTAGTAAGGGAGCGAATGAAGACTTTAATTATTTGCTAGTTTACTGCTAGGGAAGAAAGATGGAACTAGAACTTTGAATGAAAGAAACTTTATAGAAAAAATAGCCATAAGCTTGTTAGTTGTAAAGGATACACTTACAGTGAATTTTTATGAGAAAAAAAGAAGACAACAAAGGAACTCAGGAAAACCATTAGTTTGCAAAATTATTTTTGCTGGGGTAAACCATCTGTCATCATCTTCTCTCCTGAGCTTGGGCTCAGGAAAACGCGGTTTACAAACCTTTATATAATGTGATGTATTTACAGCTATTTGCTTAAATGCGCAGATCAATCTTCAGTGCTGTGTGTGACCATTAGTTCCAAACTTTTCTCATTTTCTCAGTGTTCATAACCTCATAGAAAGTTTGTCCTTAGCTTTGACCTGTAGCCCACTTACTTGCAGGCTGACTGATATGAAAGCAATTCTGAAGTTTTCTTAGAATGAGTGGAGGATGATGGTATCTTGCAGAAAATTGTGGGTTTGTCGTATTTTAAGCAATCATACAGTTGCAAGGTATCAAAAATGTAGCATGTGAGAACCAGGAAGCTCAGTAAATTACAGTCTTCTCTTTATTCTTCCTGCTTGAATTGATATAGCAATGACAACTTAAAAAAAACCCCATCAAAACCCAAACACACCCCCCCCCCCAAACAATTAAGGTTTAATTGTTGTGTACAAATTTCTAGGTATGTAGTAGTAAAGTTTGTGGTACAGAGTCCCCCTCACCCTCCTCATCACTGTTGTGGATATATTCAGCATTCTGTGCCTTACAACAAAAGAGCTAGAATTAAAGACAATAACAAGAGAAAGGTATGCATTGCCTGTTTCAAAGTTGTTTGGTTAATAGTCTTCTTAATTTGACTTTAAAGAAAGTAATTTTATGTGTGTCTCTGAATATGAAGTTTTCTTTAAAGAGTCGTGTGACTTAAAAATTCCAGCAACTCTGAAAGCATGGCATAGCAAAAAGATGCGTAAGTGGTTAAGATTAAAGCTCCGAAACAGGTAGCAAAAGCTGTTTACTTGTACTCAGGACTACATGTAAATACCCAATATGCTTACCCAAAGCATACCTTTCTGTGATCTTTTCTTGAACTCATCTGGAAGTATAAAGTATCTGGTAATAGTTGTAGCAGGTTAGAGTGTTGCAGTTTGTCACTAGCGTATAAGCTCTTGAACTCATATGGAGAGACTCCGAACATAACTGCTCCGTTTATTCCCTACTGAAGAATGTTTGCTGATATTACGTGATGAGTTTTAGCAAGTATTTTGTGTTTTCCAACATTATGGATAAATATAGAGCAATTATTCAGTATTGACACTTCTAATTGAGTGAGCTAGAATCAATCTTTGGAGGACATAACCTCTAAGAAAATTAGAAGTAGCCCAGTGAGGCTAATATTTTTATACCTTGGTCAAATACAACTAATATTATAATCGTGTGTCTAATTTGAGACGCTAAAGTTTGAAAAATACGACTAATATTCTAAATAACTGTTCATAGATGACCCCACTGTTACTGGGAGTATTTGGATTGCTTATTGCTTTCTGAAGTTATGCTTTAAATATCTGAACATGCAGTATGTTAAGAATTTTTATACCTTTCTGAAATACAGTATTTGATATCAAGTATACTACTGATGATGCAGCAATGACGTGCAGTCTTAGACCTTGCATTTGGTATGCCTATATTTTTTTCAGGATCTGGGTGAAATGACATTTGTATCAGAAAGGAGCTGTGAAAAGACATGAGATCATCTTAGAACCACAAGACCTATGCTATATGTGCACACTTTTCTTATGGCATACAGATTTTTAAACAAGATGGTGTTGGCAGCTAAGTGCTTTTTAAAGTTGGACACAGGCAGAACAGGATATGCAATGTTGAACTCTTATGTTTGTAGGTAATAGATGTCATCATGTGCATATATGTATGACTACTGGAAAAATTCTATGGAAGACTCCTTTATTCTGTTGTGCAGTCTGCTCTTAAAAGAGGTATTTTAAAGAGCAGCAGTAATTCAGTGAGTTTGATTGTTTGATTTTAAGTCTTTGACTTGAGGGATTTTTTAAATTTTATTTTTAAATTTTATGCAAAACCAAGCTTTTCATAATTCCAGGTTATAGGTTTATGCATTAAGGTATTTAGAAACAATTTTCAAAGCCAATATTTAAATCAATTGGAGTTTTTCTTGTGCCCTAAGTACCATTTTATAAAAAAGACTAGTCTTAGCAGTCCATAGTACACATAGATGGTTTGTGGAATAGATGTATAAAGATGTATTAAGAGTGTAAATTCATTTCCTAAAAAAAGCTTAACATCTGCCCACGTCATCAGAAACTTGACCTACGAATATCTAGGCTTTACAGTCTTCAGAACATTTTTTTCTGAAGAATATAGGACCGTTTCTTTAGTTGATAATAAGAATGAAACTGATGTTGTGATGAATTAGCATTATCAGTCAGGACTGGGTCATCAGCTGGTGTTAATCAATATTGTCCTACTGACTTCAGTTGGTTATGTATGACATTGGAGATCTGGCCATTAGAAGATGCTAGGAGATAAGGTTAAGTAAATTTACTTAAAGTTCAGTGTACCAGAAAAGAATTGCAGAACTAGTAGAATGCTATCTATATTAGGAATATAATAACATGCAAATGTGTAGAAGGAACCAGTTCCAACATTGCTTCCTAGGTTTCTTCACCTTAACAGAGAAGTTGGTTAAATTGTGAAAATATTTTCATGTCAAGATCCTTATTCATGACATACCAGCTATAGGCTAATTCATTGTTGTGGAGGTGATTTATTTCAGTTGCATCATACTGGTCACTGAAATCACAATTCATTTCTGAATTGCGTTTTGTCACCTTCATCGAATTACAGAGTTTGTTTGAAGGTTCTAGCAGAGGAATGCAACTATACCATATTCTCTTGGCAAATGAACGGTGTGCTTCTACTAGGGAAGGTTATCCTTTTTGACTAAGTGTGCAGCTTCGGGAGAGACACATATAGAGTGGTGAGGAAGGAAGGGGACACCCACCCAGCCAGCTAGATCAACCAAATCAACCCTGGCGATCACTGGGGTGACAGATGTCGACAGCCGAATTGCCCTCACATCCAGTGAGGGATGCTGACCATGGAGATTGCCTACTCAGTGTGATTACATGTATGTGTGTATATGTGTGTATATATATATATATGTATATATATATATATATATATATATATAAACTGCGATAAAAAACTATGCTGCGCAAAGACCTGGTGAGACCTTTTTTCCAAGCCCGGAAAAAACACAAAACTACTGCAAAATTAAGACAAGGTTTGAAATGCAACATAAAAATGGAAAGATTAATACTTTTTACCCCAAATTACCTTTCTAAATGGAGTGAAAAATCTCAAAAAACAAAAACTGAAAAAAAAAAAATCAAAACATCTGGTCAGCCTGCAGCAATACCAAAACCTCATTTAATATGGAGTAAAGTACATTTGTAAATCATATATAAATACTGTATTGTGAAAAAATTGCAATGACTAACCTGTGTAAATTATGCTTTAGTTGGTTGGCATGACTTCCTTTAAGAGTATGATCTGTTGGTAATCTGATGACAAATGAACATTAATGAAAGCTAATAGATGTTAGAAAGCAAACTCTTACGAGTAAGTGCTGCTCTGGCTGTTGATGTGTCTTCAAGCATGGGGCTGTGGTTTTCAAATGTACAAAGAACTGTTTATTTTCTTGTACCATTATATACACTTAAGGTTTTAAGAACTGTCTAACTCTTATCCAGGTTGGGTGAAATGCTACATATTATTGCACCTATTATCACTGGTTTTTTTTTTAAATTGAAATGGGCTTACATGTTCATTTTCAGGTTCCCTTCATGCACATATTTTTCTGAGTTAATGTTTCATATTTATTTTCATTTTTCCAATAATTTCTTCCTCTTCAGGTGCAATCTAGCTCCTGTGGTGGAATTTGCTGCCGATGTGGGAACTAAATCTGATTTTATTACTATGAACCCGTCAGTTGTACAAAGAGCATTTGGAGGCTTTCGGAATGAGAGTGACAGAGAAAAATTTGTGCATAGACTATCCATGCTGAATGACAGTGTCCTTTGGATTCCTGCTTTCATGGTCAAAGGTGGAGAGAAGCATGTGGAGTGGGTTAATGCATTAATCCTTAAGAATAAATTGAAAGTACGAACCGCCTATCCATCACTGAGGCTTATTCATGCTGTCAGAGGGTAAGTGTCTGAAAGAGACTGATCTGTCCTTGGAACAATGAAGCTCGTTACTAGAATTCCTAGCAGGCAGTTGCTCAACTAAAATGTTAAAAGGAGTGTGATATTTCCATTATATTGTATAAATTGCATTATGGTAAAGCAAGTTTGTTTGGTTATAAATGTCATCCACTCATTTAGCCTGCAAATAATGAAGTGCATTAGGACAATAACTTTTCGGTTTCACTTTTATGTACAAAAAATTTTAATGATTGTTGTAGTGATAAATTAATGAAAAATAGTCTTAATTCAATTCTGTGAGTCATCAAATCAGAGGACAATAAAATGCCTTATTTTGGGTAAGACTATGGATATAAAAAATACAGTTTAAATAGCATAGGGGAAGGGTCTTTTTCCTAAAACATCTAGGATTTATAGCAGTCTTTCTCTGTTTGAATTTGGCCAGATGCTTGGGCAATTCAAAAACACTGTTCAGAATCACTGAAAACATTAATGTAAACATTTTTTTTAAAAACATTCATCCATACTTTTTACAGAGACTCCAATTTCTTTGTCACTACAAGTCAAAGCATTCAGGGCTATGCATGATGAATATTAAAAAGATTACAGTAGTGCAGTATCTGTTTGTACAGTGAAATATGACAGTGTAATATTCGTCTTAAGTTCCTTGAACTGTGCTGTCTGTAGAGTTTGGGAGATGCCTTAGAGCATCTCCCAGATGATAAAAAATAATGAAAGATTAAAAAATAATAGATCAAAAAAAAGCCTTAATATTGGCTTTTACACCTTTTACTTATTATGTATCTGCCTAAAAAGCTGATTCTGTTGCAGCAGCAGAGGTAATATCAGAATGGAATTTTGAATTGTTACCTCAATCTACTGTTAGAAATATGTTATTCGTCAGGACATTAGGACTTACTAGTATACTTCTCTCTTTCTGTCATGTCTCAAATACATTAACTGCTGTGTTCTTCATGTAGTACACTTTTGGCACTGGAAAAAAATAATCAGTTCCATTTAGAATTTGGAGATCCTTTAATTTTTTACAAAATTATTCAGTTTCAATAGTTGTCTGAATACTTGTTTTATTATACAGTTACTCTTCATCTATTTATGGGCCTTGATTGTGTTGAAATTTCAAGTACTCATAATACCTATAACATATGCAGTGTTATAGTGCAGTTTGCATGTATGTATAAATAACTGACTTCCAGTTAACAAACAGCTGTTCTCATTTACACCTGCTAAATCTAGACAAAATTATGAAATGTGAATGGTAATTTGGAATGTGCAGTCTTTCAGTTGGCCAACTTGTAGGTCATTTAGGGGCTTTGTCTTAAAAGAATTAGCACTTACATTATATTGTGATACTATTAGCATTGTATTATATGATGTATTTGTTTCTATATTTAATTATTTTGCAAGCTCTCCTTTCAAATTTGTCATTGTGACCATGTTAAGAGTCATAACCTAGTGGAGGCCTGTGGTACTGCAAAACAGAAAGGGTAAAATGAGCCTAATGAGACAATTGTCGGTCGAAGGAGAAGCGAAAACAGGAAGTCTTCCCACAAGACCGGCATCAAGAATTCTTTGATTTAATGTACTTCAAATTGTGTTAAAAATATTGAAATGCAGTGTGTTGTGGAATAAATCTATTAGTAATGTATCATCAATAAAGTTTGTAATTCCAGCTTGACAAATCAAGTTCTAATGTCTCCATTAGAACTTAATATACATTACATAATGCTGACAGGTGCAGCTGATGGGCACAAGATTTGGCAAGTATTGTGTCTCTTCTTCTCTGTTCCTTTTTGTTTGCATCACACTGCCAAATTGTTCAGGAAAATAAGATTTTTCCTTCATCTGTCTTTAAAGCATAAGGCATAGGGAGTTTCTTAAGACAGAACATTAACTTTCTTAGAGTTGTTATGACCTGATCTCTGATCTATGTACTGGTTTACATAATGACAGGGTGGGTTTGCTGCAATCACATGCAGCACTGAATGTCTATTTTTCATTCTTTTTTAATGAGGAACTTGTTGAGCAGCACATATTATTTAGGAGCTGATCAGATAGTAGAATAATGACTGCATTCTGAAATCATTTTGAAAACACACTTTTTTCCTGTCTGTTAGTGCACTTTTTGGATTATAAAAAAGATAATGTGAGGGTTGAAAAATAAATTGCTTTTTTGCAGATTTCATGCTTTGTTAAGCTGCTGTGATTGATGTCCACTTCTCTAAAATCTCAGAGGGATTCCAAGCTTTAAGAACAGAATATGTAAATACTAGGTCCAACATGCTAACTACTTTTTTGATCAGTAGTGTATCTTGAATTGAGATTTACTTCAGCATATAAGCGATAGTTTTCTCTGTTTTGCTTTTGTAATTCTTGAATAACAAGTTTGTATTTCAAGTTAGAATATTGGATTTGAAAAGTGATTTAGGGGAAGCTGAATGATTTTTTTCATGAAGTGAAAGTTGTTTTGTGGAACTTTTAATGTAGTTGTGCGCACATTATTGACAACAATTAAGGTAATCAATGCATAACAGTTCGAGGTGGAATTGAATTTATAAATGAAAACATTCATTGGTGAAAAGGATTTATTTGCTCTCTAATGCTACTGACAGGAAGGCTAACTATTAAGTATTATAATGAGCAAACCACTTTTTTTTTTGTTTTTCATTGAATTTAACAACAGATTATTAATGTGCCTGAGATTGAATTCTGAACTTATTGGAATTATTTTTAATAATGTTTTCCAAGTGACATGATACTCTTCGAGGTGTGGACAATGTCTGTATGGAGTCTGGTCTCACTAGCAGAACTATAATGTAATATGTGTTAAACAGTAGGTGAACGGGAACTGAGCCTGCTGGGATTAAAGCCCAAATCTTGCTGTTTACTTCCAATGGTGACAGACAACCAAACCTGAAAGTAGAATCAGCAGATCCGTTCTGCTGTGAATCCTGCCTTGCAATTCCGTGAAGGGAGTAGGGGGGGCTCCTGAGACTAAACATGGTGATGGTACATTAGGTGGAGTCCAGAGTTAACTTGTAGAGCCTTGCACAGCTCTTCTTCTCCAGCTTCTGCTGGTGAATAACTGAAGATACCTGCTAAAGGGGCGCACCACCACTGTCCACAAAGCAATAGTCTTTTATAATCGGTAGTTTTTTCTCATGTTTCCTCTCTTAGCTCCACAATGCAAAGTTCTCACACTCATCTTCATGTATGAGAATGTTTTCTTGTCTTTTTTCCGTATTGGAACCATCTAATGAATTATTAGTCACTTGGCAGCAATATTGCTGAAATTGCTTCACATAAGATTCCTTCCCGAATCTTTTGGGTACAGAACAATTGTGTGGATATCCTGTGGCATTTGCCTGCTCTTAAGTTATTTCCTCCTTGCTTCTGCCTATGAAAGAGCAGTATTAGAGTTGATCTTGCATTAAACATGGAAGAATTCCCACTGAAATCTCTGATTTGTCTGTGTAGAGCGTATGATGTGCCCATTTATGGTCACTTTACAGTGCAGTCTTTTTCCTTTTGTTACTGAAAGCAAGCAGCTGCTGTTTGAATGTAGTGACCTTCTACATAACTTCTTCACAGTTCCAGAGTCCTTTGCCATGGGAAATTACAGGAAAAATATGTTGAAAAACTCAATCATTCAGAAATCAAGTAGTTTTTCAGCAGCTCTGTACTAATAAAGAAACAATTGCAGGGAGCAATCTATATTGTAAACATTTCTGTTTCTTTCCTTACTGCTAAGCAACTTCACTTTTTTTTCCTTTACTGCTGAAATGTATTTCTTAAGATGTTTTGGAGGATGTGGATAAATAAATAATCACTGAAGAAAACAAAAGAGTAAAAAAATGGCCATTAAGCTAAAAATAGAATACTATACTTAATATAAAATTACCATGTCTTTTGCCTCATGTCATAAAACTGTTGAAAATATTAGGAAAAAGAAGTCACACATTCCTCTGCTTTTCAGTAGAGTACAGTACTGATTTTCATATATGAATGTTAAAATAGGAGTTCTGTATTACATTATCCTTGTACTGTTGCTTAATGCATCAGTAGAGCCAGCTTTGTTTGTGAAGTTACACGAACAATTGGGGTACACCTTAGTTTTGATCTTCAGAACTATCACGTAAATTTGTTATTCAGATCCTGGGTGCCTGTCCTAACAGGAGAGCAGGAGGTGGTGTTCCTGAAGTAGAGACATGCTGGGGTTGATCTTTTAGCCCAGCAGCTAACTACCAGGGCTGGGGGCCCATGCACTGCATGAGGGTGCCTCCTTGTCTGGTGCAAAGTTTCTCAGGGTACACTTTTATTTACTTGGCATGAGATCTCCTGTTTTACTGTGTTTTAGGAAAATTTAGCAAGGTTTGTCAAGAGTTATGTCACTTTCTGAGAGAAAGGAGAGCTATTTCAAGAGGAGCAAACACAGTTAAAGTAGAGGAGATAGTAAGAGGGAAACTGAATGTGAACCAAACTGTCTGCTTTTTGTATTTTTCATTGCCTGGTCCGTTCTGCAAAGTGAGCCATGAGAAGCACAATCGTGATTGTAGGGAGAGAATAATTATTTTTATTTACCTTTTGAAAATAAAGTTCTGTGAGATTTTGAGTTGGGTTTTTTTTGTTCTTGTTGGTGTGGCAACTGCTTTGTTCCTGATTCCAATTCTTAAGGATATACACTGCTGATAAAACTTACATTTTCTAAGGTTGAATTTCAGGTTTCAGCTAGAGGAGAGCAGTAGAATTGGTCATGAGAAAAATAGTAATGAAATTACCTGTTTGCAAGTCTTACTGCGCAGTTTATCTACCATGAGCAACAGCACTGTACCTAAAGCTAATGAAGTCCTTTTTTGAGGTTTGTCCTTTAGTCTTCAACAAGTAAATTGAAGGCCACAAGAAAAATTGTTTAAAAAGCCACTACTTTCAAAATGTAAAAAATAATTTCTTTTATTTCTACCTTGTTTTTTAACAATATTTCTGGATTGAAATAATAGTTGATAGGCCTCATGAGCACTGTGGAGACGGCTTATTTGTATTTTCCATTCTGTATTTAGTGCAAACAAGAGTCATCATTTGCATTTATTGAAGTATATATTTAGTGAGGTAATCAAAAAATTGGTTTTAGAAATGGCTTTTCATTTTAAACTTATTGTGTTTTATTTTCTAGCATTGGGATACAGGGGGATTTCCAACTAGAATGAGTAATCATTTTCACTTAAAACTTGCTAAGATGTCATGTAAAAGAGTCTGAGTTAAAATCCTACCAAGAACAAGTGCAACTGCTGATTTCAGAACATTTCAGAGGCTTGTGAGGTGTTTTTTTTTTTATTTTTTCCATTTCAATATACATGTGGGCACACTCACCTGAAATGATGGAGAGGAAGTAGTGGTTAATCAGAGTCATAGTGAAACCAACAGCTGGCACAGGTTATGATTATATCAAAATCTTTAGCTTGTTGAAATGTAACATAAAGAAAGGCTAAGAAGGCAATATCCTCCTATTTGTTCCAGACTGCTTCTACAATGTAAAATCCGTCTGTTGGCTTTGCAGACTATTTGAAAGGTTCTTGTTTGTCATGAACTTCCTAGATGAGGCCTTTCTCACCTTCAGTCTATAAGGCACAGAGTATAGAAGATGATGCACAAGAGAGAAGGTAGACTACAGAACATAGCTCTCAATGACAAGCTTTCAGAAAATAATTTTAGTGTTTCTTTTTGTCTTCTTTTGCAGAGCTAGCAGTCATTTTAAAATCACTAAAGAGAAACCCTGAGGGCTGATAAAGATTGGATTGAGGAGGGAACCCCTCTCTCAATGCTGCAGTGTGTTCTCCTCCATAAACAGTGAAGTAAACATGCCTGCACCAGGTGGGAAGCTGCATGATTGCACAAAACCTCACAGGCATAGCTGTGAGCCATGCTGTGGAGACTGTGTGCCAAGGAGTTGGTGCAGTGTGGCTGTAGGGGAGTCGTGTAAGCTGGCACTGGAAACAAAACACAGTGCTTGACCTACAGACCTCTGATGTCAATTTGGATTTCTACTGCCTGCAAGGGTTTTGTTGTGAGTTTTCCTAATGAATTGATTCGCTGTAGTTTGTGGTTTTCTCTGACTCCACAGAGATATTTCATTAAGAGCATAATCTATAGATGGCACTGACTGGCTGTGGAGTCAATTAGAAGATGAACTGAATGAATTCTAGGGAGAAAGAAGGACAAGTTTCAGAAAATATGGGGAGGAGTATTTGTGTGATGCATGTGGAAATCCCAGCCTTTTTCGATTCTTAGTAGTGACCATATATCCTTTTCCTACTGAATCCATTTAGAGAGCACTAGTCTCCTCACTAACAAAGGCAATGCAGAAAGGCTGTTGTAGAACACAAAATTGCCTGAGATCTCCTGGTTTTAACTCATGAGGTTTCTAAGCCATTGTTGCTATTTTGGTACAATGATCATCCTCTGAAACAGAAGAGAGATAGAGGAGGAAACCTGTCTTTCTGTTTTTGTTTTCAGTTTCTATAAACTTGTTTGTAATATGCAGAACAAGTTTGTAATGAAATGTGTGGGAAATGTGCCAGTGTGTAAAACACACTTGATTTCTATAACATTGATGATTTTAAGTTGAGTAACTTGAATTCAGATTGAAGATCTCACCTCGAATTACTGTTAATTATGTGTCTTACAGTAACTTAGTAAAGCCACTGACAATGAACGATGACTTTTAACATAATATTAACAGTAAGACAGTTCAATCTTTGCTTAAAGGCTTTAACAAGAAAGTGACATGTATTTCCTTTCATTTTAAATTATTTTTTTAAAATACATTTACTCAGCATTTTTCTTTTGCCTTTTTAAAAAAATCTTAATCTTATGGTTTAGTGAAATACTAGCTGATTTGTTTCAGAATTGTCTTAATTCCTTTTTTCTTTTTTTTATTTATAACAGTAGTAATGATAGTAGACACCTACATGCTGGATTCCTCTATCAATACATTTTCAAGTGCATGAAAAACACAGAGAGAAAATAAAACAAATGGAGAGGACACATCTCTGGTTTTTTTGTCAAATACCAGGCAATTATGACAAAGTCTGTTGTCATATTTCTCTATACTCATTTCTGAAATATATTATAAAAGAGAAATCAATGCAGAAGGTTGTCATATCAGCAAATCTTGGAGGAAGACAAGCTAAAGATAGGAAATCTTTCTTGAAGAAAAACATTCATTGATCTCCTTACTTGAAAACCACAGAAATTTCTGTTGGGAAGTTACTGCTTCTAAATCAGTAGTGGGATCTGCAGCCTTTCACATAGTTATCATATATTTGTTTTTGACCAAGCGTTGCAGTGACTGAAAACAGGTTTTTCTTGGTCTGCGGCATGTCTTTGTGAAACCAGTTAGTTAGTTGGCTTGACAGCACTCCAGTCATGTCTTGTTGCTACTAATTGGCATTTTGGTTGGCATTTTTTGTAGTAAGCTAGAGCTTAAGAAGATAGGAAAAGTGAGCAACAGATGTTATTTAAAGGCACTAGTCCTTTGGCATGACAACGTGTGGACTCGTGCGTTGTTTAAATGTGCTTTTCATAGTTAATGGGCTTTGTAAGGCAATCACTCACTTTTGAGCTCAATATAAAGTTGTCATGCAGCAAATTGGTTTTGTTCACATTCTTCAACACGTGCTTACACACTTTTAGTGAATGATTTTTAATTGTTTAAAGGTGTTGTTGAATTTTGATCCTTAGAAGTAACTTCTGCCTTTTATTTATACGGAACCTGGCTCTTCTGCTTGGTTAATTCAATAACAGGTGTGGGATTTACTATGGTAAAATCGCTTTTATATCTATTTAATATGCTTTGGTTCATTGCATTGATCAAATTTAAGGGCTTGTAATGAATACTTTATATACTAATCCCTAAAAGGGAAACTTCAGATGTATTGATTAGATCAAAAGAGGTCAGATTTTCTTCCATATAATTGAAGTTAGTCTAACAAGTAAAATAACACTGAACCATGTTTTACTGTGTCTGTCTGAGCTGACTTAGACATTATTGACTTCAGCCTTCAAGAGGAGTTGGGCATAGGCTGAAAACAGTTTTAACCTGCTTATCAGTCCAATGAGCAAAAAGTGTCCTGAACATACTAAGATACATTTTTCAGCATCAGTTTCAAAATCAGTACCATAAATTAAATGCTCAGTGGTACAAGGTATAGTCCTGGGAACATTTTTATAAATTTCCTTCTATTACAAGGGAGACAAAATATAATGTACGATAGCTGGGGGCAGAATGTCCCATAGTTGTGTTTTTTAGGTTTTTTGAGTAGATGTAACAGTGAATAAAACACGTTACAAAATGATCTCTCAAGAATACAGACCTGTGAAATAGATGTGCTGGGGAATAAATAAAATATTCCAGGCTTTTCTGAAGTGGCAAAGACCAAAATTCTGCCTAGGAAGCTATTTTACCATCACAGTTGGTGTGGATCAACACCTAAATCTATGAAATGTACCAGCAGCAGGGAGCAGTGGTACTCTCTCTGGTAACACCCCTGAGTGGGAAGAGAGCCTCAGAAGATGAGTAGGGAGAAAAGAAGGTTTTCCAGCAGTAGATATTGCTCAAAGCAGAGCTTTTCCTTGAGTGGAGGAGGGAGATATAATTCACAGATACAATATGGCTGTGAGTCAAAATATAAGCTTAGGCTCTAAGTGCCCTAAAAACTTGAAAATCTCAGTGAGGTAAAATACCTGTCTTCTGTGATTGCCTTCTCATTTAGCTGGTAGGAAAATGCTGGATTTTATGTACACTACACAGGAGTTTTTTGTTTGTCACTTTTCCATACTTGCATTCTCTCTTTTGCCTTTTTTACCCCACCTCTACATACATTCCTGTGGAGAATGATTTGGTAGGTGGATTTATTGTGTTGGATCAAAAATTAGTTGTGAAGGCAAATTTTGTTCTTTCTCTAAAACCAGTAAAATATTCTTGTGCTGTCTTCAATCTGATGGTGATTTTTCTCTACTTCCCATTCATCCCTTTGTTGCATCGCTCCTGTTTAATCCAAACTGATGTCCGTACTCGAAGAAAAGGAAATAAGTAATACTTAAGAATATCTATGAAAGGAAAACAACAATAGACTCCCTCTAAACCATACTTACATTTCTAGCCTTATTTACTTGAAAATGCTGTATTTTGTTCTACTTTTATAACTGTTTTGTGCCAAAAGTGTCTTGTTTGTGCTGCCAGTATGCAGTAACTTAACTTTTGTGAGCATTAGTTGCTTGTGTTGAGTTGTTGGTTGGAGGATGGAGATAAAGTGGTGCTCCAGTGTTGAGTCTCTGAAGATTTGTATAGTAGTCTAATTTGGTTAACCAGTTATAATGAGTTTAGAGGTGTTACAGATTGCCTAATGTATGTTTAATAAAAAGGAAAAACGCACAAATCAGCAGTATTTAAAGTCATTGGTCTGAATATGTGTTTTCATCTGGAATAGCAGAGATATGCTCTAATTGAAGCACATTAGCACAACTGTGAACTGTGTAGATAAAGCAACATAGAGCCTGTCTCTCATTATGATTAGCGTATACACTTCTTGTAAGCGTTGGCATTGACTCAAATTCTCTAAATATATTGGTTTCTCCAGTCAAGAGTGATAGAGGATTGTTGCTGTTATCAGTAGCTATTATGTAGGACTACAAGGCTGTATGATAGAAGCTTCTTTCCAGTCAACAAATTATCTCGCTCTTAAAAGCTTTTGTGCCTTCCCCTTTGGTCATAAAAGACAGCCAGGTGGTGAAAGGTTGGACAGAAAGGTGGTGAGAGGACAAACCTGCAGAGCATAGAAAGGATTGAGCTGAACTATCTTCTAGATTATACACAGACTAATTGTTTACTAAGTTCTAACTAGGAATTTCTTTCCAATTGTGTTGTAGGAATCGAGGAGGTATTTGTGTAACAAATTCAACAAAGAGGGTATAGCATTAGTGAAAAGGTATCATGAGGACAGATTGCTGTTAGGTTATTCACATAAAACCCAAGCTCTAGCAAAACAACTCAGAATACACCTATAAACGTCCATATAACTGAGATCGCACCTTTTGATTTAACCTAGTTTTTATGGTGTTAGCATTTGGAACAGAGAGTTAAGGAGAAGAAAGAAAAATCTTGCTAAATTAATACATTGTCAAGTCATGGAAAAGTTTTGAATGAGAATATCCATCAGTCAGTTTGTACTGTGTAGCAATATACATAGGAAAATAGTTTTCTAAAGTGTAATCACGCAGAAAGAATGAAACAAAAAAAAGGAGAATTATCAAATTATGGCAAATAGTTACTTGGGTCTGATATTCAGGAACTTGTCAGTTCTGTGTTTTTCCTAGTTAATCAAATGATTTTTCGTTTTTGCTGGTTTCTCATCATTGCTATTGCACCTTGATACAGACATTTGTATTAGCTTAGATGTGACTGTTTATGAATCATCTAAACCCATCTCCCATCTTCCATTTCAAATCCTCATAAATTCATATATGTTTTTGATCACCATTTTTATATCTAAGGGTCACTGTTCAAGAGTACTCCATCATGTTCTAAGGTTTTATCTTAGCTCTTGATATTTCCATTTGTTCAAACCATTCCATGAGTCAAGAGTACAATATATGAAATAAATAGTCATCTTAACTGTTTGAAGTGTAAGGGGAAAAAAAAGCCAATAATGCCAACAGCTTCTACACAAAAAACATACTTGATGCAGGTTCTGTCAGTGTTAGTCAAAAATAGATGGATTTGAACTTAAACTAATACATTGACTTTTATTTTGTAAGTGTTAATGTAGTTCATTCGTATATAATGTGTGTGGGAGGAATAGAATAAAAATAAATTGATGTACATTTCTTATTTGTCACTGATGGGTTCTAGATTTTGGTCATAAATTAAAAAAAATAAATAAACAAAAGTAACAGGGTTTTTTAGCAGGTCAGAATTTATTAACCTATCTTTATATCCTTATATATGAGCTGTCAGTATATGCTTGCAGCCCAGAAAGGCAGTTGTATACTTGGCTGCATAAAAAGAAGCATGTCCAGCAGGTCAGTAGAGGTGATTCTCTGCCTCTGCTCCACTATATTGAGAGTCCACCTGGAGTACTGTATCTATCTCTGGAATCCCCAGCAGAAGGAAGACGTGGACCTAGAGTAGGTCGCAAGCAGGGCCACAAAAATGGGTAGAGGGCTGGAACACCTTTCCTGTGAAGGAAACGCCAAGGCGTTTGGGGTTGTTCAGCCTAGAGAAGAAGAGGCTCTGGGTATAACTTAAAGTGACCTTTCAATATAAAAAGGGACTTACAAGAAAGATGGGGAGAGAGACTTTTACCAAGGCCTGTAATGAGAAAACAAGAGGCAATGGTTTTGAACTAAAAGAAGACAGGTCTAGATTAGGCAGAAGAAAAAAATTTTTAATTGTGATGGAGGTGGGGTGCTGGATCGGGTTGCCCAAAGAAGTTGTAAATGCCCCATCCCTGGAAGAGTCAAAGATCAGGTTGGATGGGTCTTTGAGCAACGTGATGTAATGGAAGTTGTCGCTGCCCACGGCCAGGAGAGTTGGACTAGATGATCTTTAAAAGTCCCTCCCAATCCAAATGGTTCCATGATTCTATAATTCATAGAAATCTGTACTTTGACCCATTGTCTGTATTGTGGGCAATAACATATTCTAAGTATGTCACAGATACAACGTAGATTTCAAACACCTCAATGAGAGATACATCTTTTTCCACAAGACCTCAGGAAGGTCATTTGGCAGAGAGGAAAACGTTTTCTCCGGAAGTTTATCCATTAGCTTTCTTACTCTGTAAAATGTACTCTAAAGGCTATTTTACTGCACCTTTGCTATGTACCTGTGTGTACATCTAGTGCACCTGTGATCTCTAGCATATTACAGTGAAAATGGTTTTGTGTGTGAGCTGAGGGAGCAGTGAGTTCCAGCATTTTACTACTGTGCTAGAATGTCAGCTGATGAATTCCATGAGTCTGAAGCAACTATACAAGCCTTTTAAGTTGCTATGCAGCAGAAGACTAAACATGTCCTATGTTTACTGTCAAAGATTCAGTGCTCTTTTTGGTGTAAATAGATTCTTAAGGGCTTAAGTTACTTTAAAAATATACTTATTAGTATTCTTTGTGTTTTCAGTCGCTATGTAAGTACGTAGCTTCTACTCTTCCTTTGTCTCCTCTAGTGCATGTATCACAAAGAACATTTCTAACTACCCACATCAGTATTTCTGAAATTTTTTGAGAGTTGGAGGAAGACAGTGCTGGCTGGGGGCAGGGACAGAGATCATGACTTGTTACAGAAGTAACAGAAGTTACGGAAGTAACAAGTGCAGGTACAGCTCTGATGATGCAGCCTGAGACAGTAAGTCACAGTGAGAAGAGAAGTGATTGAAGTGACTTCCCAGAAGTTTGAAAAATTCAAGAAAGGAGGAGGGAATAAAAGGAGCTCTGAAAAACCCCTTTCAAGTTTTCTGTGAGAATTTGAGTAGTTAAGCACAGCCTGAATTTGCTCCATAGATGTCAGCAAAAAGTTTGCACAAACATTTTTAGAATTGTGATGAATGTGATTTGTATTGTGAGAAAAGCATGAAAATAAAGTAAGCAACAATGCATCTTCCTTCACTGCTGAAAAAATATTGTATGACTAGATGACAGTGAACCATCTGGAAGATGATGATCTTCAAGACCAATGATAAGCATGAAAAAAAGCTGTTCTACCAAAAATAATTAACAAAAGTGAGCTTGGCTTCTGGAAGCTATTAAGGGAATGTTGGACCAAAGCTTAGGACCTGAGAAATTCTAATACAGGTTTTCAGATGCACAAAAAACCTTGTTAAGTAGGTCTCAAAACCAGTATGTCAACATTAGAGGATATGCATGCATTCCAGCCCACCGAATAAGGCCATGAGATGATGATTATTGTGAAGTGAAGAGAGGAAATGTGAACAGGATGATTATCCTAACAGTAGTTATGTTGGAGTAGATCAAGCCAAGTCAGTTGATAACTGGACTGTGTTATAGATGGTTTAATTCTGCAAGCTTCTGTAGTGATCTTTACTTCCAACCTGATTCTCCAATTAAGGTAATCTTTATCACAATACATTTTAAATGTCCTTGTTCCATTGCTTTGATTTGGGTCTTCATTGTCCTGAAAAAAATGTGGCTCTTTCCTAGCCAGTATTCTGTATTAAGACTACGTCACATACAAGCATACAAGCACACATGTGCACACTATTGCTCCTTTTTCTTCTTTTCCTCCGTTAGTTACTTTGTTCTTCTTCATGACAGCCAAAGCATGAAAATGGCAAGCCAGGTCTATTTATTGTGCTGAAATCAGATTTGCAGTGATTTCTTTCATGATGAGTGCTGACACCAGCCTATGCTACCAGACAAAAGTTGGCAATTTTTTTCATGATGATACCATGACAGATATGTAGTCTTTAATAAGAATCAAGAGGCAGCACTTTCAGTATTAAAAAAGAGGGAAAAATTCCATTGCTCTTTCAAGTACAGCAGACCACAGTAGGCCACTTCTAGTGAGATGCCTCAAAAAATTGCTCAAACATCTTAATTACAATATTCAGGAAATATCTTGGTTACCGTTTCTGTTACCTTTTTGAGTCAATAGTTGTCATTGTGTGTCTCAACATTAGTGTTTCCAGTTTGTGTCAGAAAGCATTTTTTTCAAGGAATTGTCCTGATTGCTCTCTTTCACTGTTCTTTATGTCTTGAAATGGTGTTAAAGAACAGGATTTTCAGGTTAAAATGAAGTGGGACATTCCTTTGGCTAAGTAAACACTAACTCAGTCACAGAATCACAGAGTGGTCGGGGTTGGAAGGGACGACTGGAGATCATCTAGTCCAACACCCTTGCTAAAGCAGATTCAGCTACAGCAGGTTTCACAGGAACAGGTACATCTTGAATATCTCCAGAAAAGGAAACTCCCAAACCTCTCCAGACAGCCTGTTCCAGTGCTCTGTCATCCTCACAGTAAAAAAGTTTTTCTTTATGTGCAGTGGAACTTCTTGTGTTCCAGTTTGTATCCATTGCCCTTTGTCCTGTCAATGGGCACCATGGAGAAGAGTCTGGCCCCATCCTCCTGACTCTTTCCCTTTGGATATTTGTAAGCATTGATAAGGTCCCCTCTCAGTCTTCTCTTGTCCAGACCAAACAGCTCACTCAGCCTCGCTTCGTAAGAGAGATACTCCAGTCCTCTGATCATCTTCTTGGCCCTCCACTGGACTCTCTGCAGTTGTCCTTCTTGAACTGGAGATCCTAGGGCTGGACAGTACTCCAGGTGTGGCCTCACTGGGGCAGAGTTGAAGGGGGGGGATAACAGCCCTCAACCTGCTTGCTACACAAAGTCAATGGTGTACTCCCGCATACCATTGACTTTCTTGGCCATGAGAGCACATTGCTGACTCACAAGTCACTTGTCCACCAGGTCTCCCAGGTCCTTCTCCACAGTCTGTTAAAAGGTTAAAAAGGTTAAAAAAACCTGTGATGGGTATGATGTGGACATCTTGTACTCAGCACCATCTATCTTGCCCTACAGAGCCATTCCTAATAGTCCCCACTGCTTGCTAATGTAGCCCTAGTCACTGACTCCAGGGAGAGTGCCCTGCGTAGATCAATATTGCAACTATTTATGTGGTTAACTGCAGAATTGGATCATATTGTCTTGAATGGCAATAAATGTGTATTTTTTATTGGTTAAATTTGGTTTAATCTGATTTCTGTGTTTTTCTGGGAGATATGGAAATCCTGTTGCTTAAAGTCTCTTCTGCAGAGGTTTACTATCTGCTTCTGGAACAAAACAAGCAAGGCTGAACTTCCTAAAAAAAAGGAGGATGTTTCTAATAGAAATCTTGACACTTTGAAATTTTAGTACATCTTTTAGAAATTTTTTCCTTTTTGGCAAAGTGGCACTGCTGTATTTATTTTTTGTAGTTTTGGAATGGCTGTATACACGTCTGGATATGGAGGCACCAACCAATTTCATAGATACAATGTACCTCATAATAGTGAAAATAAAAGAGCATATACCGAAGTTTTGTGGCTATGTGAAGACAATGATCTGGCATCAGCTGAAGTATATTTTGTACAAGCAGTTTTGCCACAGGCATAATTGTTTAGAGAAACAGCTTGGATTTTCCTAAAATTTAGAATTTGGGTCATACAGTTTAATTCTTGGTCATGTTCTGGAATCCCGTGGTCGTAACAGCGTTGAGCAGGGTGCCAGTGCTAAGCTTTGCAGATGTATGGACAGCATGACCGTTTCACAGCCTGGCAAAGAAGTGCATCAGAAGAAGTGTGACCAGCAGGTCAAGGGAGATAATTCTTCCCCGTTTTCTACTTTTGTGAGACCTCACCTGGAGCATTACATTCAGTGTTGCAGCCCTCAGCACAGGAAGGACATGGAACTCTTACAATAAGTACAGAGGAGGGCCACGAAGATGATCAGAGGGCCAGAGCACCTCCCTTACACAGGCAGGTTGAGAGAGTTGGGCTTCTTTAGCCTGAAGAAGATAAGGCTCCCGATAAACCTTATAGCAGGCTCCCAGTACTTACAGGGGGCCTACACGAAAGCTGGGAAGGGGCTCCTTATCAGGGAGTGTAGTGACAAGACAAGGGGTAGAGGTTTTAAGCTGAAAGAGGGTAAATTTAGATTCAAAATTAGGAAGACATTGTTTACTGTGAGGTTGATAAGGCACAGAAACAGGTTGTCTGTAGAAGCTGGGGAAGCCCCATCCCTGGTCAACACCAGGTTGGATGAGTCTTTGAGCAACCTGAGCTAGTGTCAGATGTCTATTCCCATGGTTGGGGTGTTGGAACTAGATGATTTTTAAGGTCCATTCCAAACCTAACCATTCTTTGCTTCTATGATCTGCAGTGTGGGTTTTTTATATTTTGCAGCTGATGGTGCTTTGACATAAAAAGCTGTGGCTATTCATTCATCAGGAACTGAAGCATGAGCCTTTTCTTTAGATGATTGTTTTTATCAAATGGTTAAAGAGGTTTATTCATCCTGTGATTTCCTTCTAAACCTAGGTCAATGTTTTAATTTTTTAGTGAAAACTGAAGGAGTTCACTAGTGTGGGTACAACTAAAAGTATTCTGATAGCTGGGGCATGCCATTTACCTGGGGAAATGCAAAGTATGTAACATGGCTGTGTTCACTGTTGATATCACTGGTCTTTTCTTTGTCTTTATAAGGAAGATTGCCAAGTAGAGTTCAGACTCTCCAGTCGTCCTTTAAATCTGCTTTATAAGCAATAATTGAAGGGATAGCGAAAACAAACCAAACAAAAAACCAACACAATATTAAAATTAAGTTTTGTCTTCTTTCTCACAATCTTTTTTCCCTACCTTACTTCTTTTTAATGCTAATAATAATGCATTATCTGGTAGAAACATGCTATTTAATTAACATTTCTTGTGCAATCATGCTGATAGTAGTATTTTCCATTTTTTTATAAATGTAAAGGTATCTTGCTAGGAATAGGTGAAAGTCTGGTGGATTAGACAGTAGGTTAAACCATACGTAATATTTTGATCTGGCAGAAACGGGTTCAGTATTTTTAAAGGTCAAAATATTGAGGTTTCATAAACACTAAGACAAATGTAATTGTCAAAGTAATCTTTTAACAGTGATTTTGGATGTAAAAAATCAATGTATTCATTAGGGCAGACTTTCCCATCTTTAATTGTTTTTCTTACAGTTTTCATCTGCAGAAGATTTTCAACTCATACTCCTTCCCTTCATTTTTCCATTCATTTTTCCAGATCATTTAAAACCATTTGAATGTACTACTGATGCAAGACTTAAGGTCAATGTACAGTACACCTGATTTGTAACTTGTGCTACATTGAAGCTGTTTCAGAACCCAGTGGCAAAGAATTGTTTACAATTATTAAAGAGTTGTACCAGTGATTTGGGGCAATCATTTTGCCAGGTTACTCCTGATTGAAGAAGGGATGTTTTATACTACATTCTGCTGACATTCTGTCCTTCATCTGCTTTCACTTGATTTCAAATTTCTTTCATGTAAGGCTGAGTTAAATATTTCCAGGTCAGCTGAGGTTAAGAAGACATGAATGTTTGTGAGGATTGAAAGACACAGTAAAATATTAAGAAAGTATGTACTCAAATATATTTTGGAAGCTAAAAGCAAAAGAAAATTACCTTAAATTCTTACTTTCAAATGTAACCCCATTGATTTTGATGGAGGTGCAGCAAGTGCAGGGCTGGAGAGTCCTGGAAGAGAAAAGGTTTCTGGTTCTTCATTTGGAGTGTAAAGACTTCTTGCAGCTCCTGGGATGGCAAGAACTGTTAGGCAAATATCTCAAATTACAAACATGTTACAATGAAGGTATCTGTAGTTTGCCCTATTGAATGGTATGCAGTTGATATCCAGTTCCAGCCTCTACGTGCACCTTTGAAGAAGTACCACCTTAAGAGTTTTTGCCAGCCTTTGCAGATAGTTCTCAGCATAAATTAAATTTCCTGTTTGTTAAATTGTGTCTTTTTTTTTTTTGTCAAATCTGTTTAGGCTTAATTTGTATTTTCAGTCTTACCCTCTACTTTCCACCCATGGTATGTGCAACTTTCTGATGATGGAGAACTACTGACTGGTGGCTACTGACTGTAGTTTTCGAACTGTTTTTTCTCCTAGATAATGTGAAACTATAGTTTTTTACTACAAAGTCATGGATTTTATCTTGCTTATAGTAGTATGAAAATAAGCTTCCACAAGGAAATGTCAAAATCTTTTCATTTCTAACAGCAGCAATTAAAATTTATTGTGTTCAGTCTGAAAATTAAAAAAAAAAACCACAATATTTTACCTGAGAAAGATAAGCCCCGTTTTAAAAGGGACTTGCTTCACTAAGAGTCAGTTGTTCACTTTTACTAAGTTTAGCTGGTATTACAAAATAACTGAGCATTTTATAATGTTCTTTACTTTGTGTATGACGGGAGGGCAGTGAGTGTCATATACCTCAGTGGCAGCATGCCTTTTGGCCCTGTCTCCCACAATATGCTTGCATCCATGTTACAGTATTGTGATCTGGATGACTGGGCAGCTAGATGGGTCAGAGTCTAGCTGCATGATTGGGCTGAATGCATAGGCCAACAGGAGCCTTAGGAAATTCAGCAAGGACAAAAGTAGAGTCCTATACATGGGAAGGGATAACCCTTGCAGCAGTACAGGCTGAGGGCTGAGTGTGTGGCTGGAATCAGCTCTGCTGGAAGGAACCTGGGTATCTTGACAGGAGCAAGAAGAGTGTAAGCCATCAGTGCACTATAGCAGCAAAGGGCTAAAACCATCTGGGGCTATACTGATAGGAGCATAGCTGGTCAACTGAGGGAAGTGATTGCCCCCCTCTACTCAGCAGTTATTAGACCACATCTAGAGCACTCTGCCCTGTTTTGGTCCCGCCAGTGCAGGAAACATATTGGTCAACTGGAGCAAGTTGAGTTGGGAGCTACACAGGTGGTTGGGCTGGAGTGCAGGCCGTGTCAGCAGTGGCTGAGGTGCTCTACTTTGAGAAAGAAGTTGCATTAGAGATTCCTTCCAACCTGAATGATCCTGTGATTCCAGAAAACGTGTTTACTGTGATCTTTAGCTTTTATACCCATGTCTCAACTTAAAATGAAATTATTTTATATAACAACTAAGTCTCTTTCCTTTATCCTAGGTTTTTTTATTATCTTGGTAAAGAAAAGGAAGACTTTGCCAGAAATTACATTTTTACATAGAAAATATTAAAACATGTGAGCCTTTTACTCATGGCGTGGAACTACATATATAAACTAGGTTTCAGTAATATACTAGCATTAGGAAGAAAGGAAGAAACGTTCTCTTTTATGCCTAAAGCATTAGAAAGTATTGAAGTAATGTTGGCACAAATCCACTATTGACCATACTTAATTCCAGTCTTATCAGAAATACTGAGGGATGAGATTATTTTCACTTTCATATATAACATACACTGAAGCACACAGGAGATCACTCTTGAAATTTTAGAATAAAGTAAAATCTTTTTGAAATGTGTATGCTCAGTAAAAAGTGAGATTGCAGAAAAGTGATCCATATTGGACTGGATGAAAATTGAAGTCTGCATGTGTGTGATTTATAATACGTAATATGTCTGAGGTACATAAAAAAGGATTTGTAGGCAAAGATGCTTGGATTTAGGATGAGTTGCTGAGGTGAAAATAGATAAGATGATATCAGAAAAAAGGAATAGGAGGAGATCATGGATAGAAGAACTGGTACCTGCTTGAACATATCCTCTTTTCATGGAAGAGACAGCTTTAGCTGTCCACTTCCATCAGCGTGGAGTCCTTTAATCTTATGATGTATTGTGCTGGTTTTAGTTGCCTGTTGCAATCCTGGTAATTGTTAGGTATAATTTTATAAAAATCAAATACATGAACCTGTCTAAATTAATTAAGTACTGAACTGGCCTTCCAGTCACTTCATATAGTTCAACATACCCTTTGTTCATGCATGAACATGGGGCAAACTCCATACTACCTGGTCTTCTTAAATCAGATGGGCTTCATCTGTCTAAGCAGGGCAAAAGGGTTGTTGACCATAAGTTAGCAGGGCTCATCAGGAGAGCTTTAAACTAGGTCTGAAGGGGGAGGGGATTGATATCAGGCTCTCCAAAGTTCAACCCAGGGGTGATAAGACTGAATTAAAAGTAAAATCAGCAGCCCAGCTGAAGTGCATGTACACTAATGCACGCAGTTTGGGCAATAAACAGGAGGAGCTGGAAGCCATCATGCAGCAGGAAAGCTATGACATGGTTGCCATTACAGAAACATGGTGGGACGACTCGCGTGACTGGAGTGCTGTCATAACTGGCTACAAGCTCTTCAGAAAGGACAGGCAGGGTAGGAGAGGTGGAGGAGTGGCTCTGTATGTTAGAGAGTCTCTTGACTCTGTAGAACTTGAGGTCACCAATGATAGGGTTGAGTGCTTGTGGACCCGAATCAGGGGGAAGGTTAACAAGACTGACATCCTGGCAGGAGTCTGTTGTAGACCACCCAACCAGGATGATGAAGGGGATGAGTTATTCTACAAGCAGCTGGCAGATGTCTCAAAATCACCAGCCCTTGTTCTTGTGGGTGACTTCAACCTGCCAGATATCTGCTGGAAGCTCAACACAGCAGAGAAGAGTCAGTCTAGGGGATTCTTAGAGTGTATGGAGGATAATTTCCTGCTCCAGCAGGTAAATGAACCTACCAGAAATGGGGCCCCACTAGACCTGCTGTTTACACACAGAGATGGGAGATGGTGGGAGATGTAGTGGTCAGAGGCCAACTGGGGCACAGTGACCATGAAATAATACAGTTTTCAATATTCAAGGATGTAAGGAGGACCACCAATCAAACCTCTATGCTGGACTTCCGGAGGGCAGATTTTGACCTATTCAGAAGTCTGGTCTGGAGCATACCCTGGGACACACTCCTCAAAGACAGAGGCGTACAAGAGGGATGGATGTGCTTCAAGGAAAAAGTCTTGAATGCACAGGAACAGGCTATACCAGTTAGCCGAAAGGCAAGCCAGCGCGGAAGATGACCACCTTGGTTGAATAGGTAGACACTGAAGGAAATCAGAGATAAAAAGAGAGCCTACCAACTGTGGAAGGCAGGGCTGACTACTCAGGAAGAGTATAGGACTATACTTAGACCATGCAGAAGGAAAATCAGAGAAACAAAAGCGCAATTTGAAATTAATTTGGCTACTTCTGTTAAAGATAACAAAAAGCGTTTCTATAAATACATTAATAACAAAAGGAGGGGCAAAGAAAACCTCCATTCTTCGTTAGACCTGGGGGGAACGTAGTTACCAGGGATGAGGAGAAGGCTGAGGTACTCAACACCTACTTTGCCTCAGTCTTCACCAGTAGGAGAGGTGGCCCTCACAATAACTGGCCTCCGGAACTCACAGATAGAGACAGGAAACCAAATGGCTCCCCTGTGTTCCAGGAGGAAATAGTCTTTGAATTACTGAGCCACCTGGATCCACACAGATCAATGGGACCTGATGGATTCCATCCTAGGGTGATGAGGGAGTTGGTGAAAGAGCTTGCCGAGCCACTCTCCATCATCTACCAACAGTCCTGGCTCTCTGGGGAGGTTCCAGATGACTGGAAGTTGGCAAATGTCACGCCAATCCACAAAAAGGGCTGCAAGGAGGACCCGGGCAACTATAGGCCTGTCAGCCTGACCTCAGTGCTTGGCAAGGTTATGGAACAGATCATCCTCAGTGCAATCACACAGCGCCTTCAGGATAGACATGGGATCCGACCCAGCCAGCATGGCTTTATGAGGGGCAGGTCCTGTCTGACCAACCTGATTTCCTTTTATGATCAGGTAACCCGCCTGGTGGATGAAGGGAAGCCTGTGGATGTAGTCTATCTGGACTTGAGCAAAGCCTTTGACTGTGTCTCCCACGGCATACTCCTGGATAAACTGGTAGCCCACAGCTTGTACAGGTGCACTTTCAGCTGGATTAAGAACTGGCTGGATGGCCAGGCCCAGAGAGTGCTGGTGAACGGGGCTGCGTCCAGCTGGCAGCCAGTCACCGGTGGTGTCCCTCAGGGATCAGTGTTGGGTCCAGTTCTGTTTAACATCTTCATCGATGATTTAGATGAAGAGATTGAGTCCATCATACGTAAATTTGCGGATGACACCAAGTTGGGAGGGAGTGTCAACCTGCCGGAAGGCTGGAGGGCTCTGCAGAGGCTGGAGAGATGGGCTGAGTCCAACGGGATGAAGTTCAACAAGACCAAGTGCCGGGCCCTGCACTTTGGCCACAACAACCCTATGTAGCGCTACAGGCTGGGGACAGAGTGGCTGGAGAGCAGTCAGGTGGAAAGGGACCTGGGGGTACTGATTGACAGGAGGCTAAACATGAGCCAGCAGTGTGCCCAGGTGGCCAAGAAGGCCAATGGCATCCTGGCCTGTATCAGGAATAGTGTGGCCAGCAGGATGAGGGAAGTGATCCTTCCCCTGTACTCGGCATTGGTGAGGCCACACCTTGAGTATTGTGTTCAGTTCTGGGCCCCTCAGTTCAAGAAAGATATTGAGGTGCTGGAGAGGGTCCAGAGAAGAGCAACAAAACTGGTGAAGAGACTTGAGCACAAGTCCTGTGAAGAGAGGCTGAGGGAGCTGGGGTTGTTTAGCCTGGAGAAGAGGAGGCTCAGGGGTGACCTCATCACTCTCTACAACTATCTGAAAGGAGGTTGTAGACAGGTGGGGGTCGGACTCTCCTCCCAGGAAACCAGCAACAGAGCAAGAGGGCATGAGCTTAGACTCTGCCAGGGAAGGTTGAGGCTGGATATCAGAAAAAAGTTCTTCACAGAACGAGTAATCAGGCATTGGAATGGCCTGCCCAAAGAGGTGGTGAATTCACCATCCCTGGAGGTTTTTAAAATAAGACTGGCTATGGCACTTAATGCCATTATCTAGTAATCATGATAGTGTTGGATTAAGGGTTGGACTTGATGATCTTGGAGGTCTCTTCCAACCCAGATAATTCTATGATTCTATGATTCCATGAAGGGAGGGTTGGGGTGTTTAGTGGTGCAGTGTTTTTTGCTTCCGACTGGAGGTTTCCTTTTAGCTTCTGAGTATTAAGCTGAAAGCCACTATATATTTCCCGTGTCCTTACTGAGTTACCATCAGCCATGTAATTAAAAGCAATTTGAAGTGCGATCTGTTTGAATTCAAGTTACTCATCTTCAGGTCATTGCTGTTCTATAAATTGTGTTTACACATTGGCACATTTCAATAAATTCAATAGTCTTGTTTACAGCATGGTCCCAGAAAGGAGGGGGGTTTTATCACAGCTATCAAGAGAACAGGTGACTGGAACACTGTAGTAGTGCCCAGTGTGGCTGTAACCTTTCACTCGTGGACTTAATAGTGGTGCTTAAATAGCAGACTCCATTTTCTAACGTGGCATGGTACACCTGTTCCTTTGTCAATTGAACTTATTTCTCTGTTCAGACTGAATATCAGGAACTGGTCATAGGTGAAGATTTAAAAATTAGTAAGAGAAACAGATTCTTTTTTTTGGATCTGCAGTAAATTGATTCCCTCTCATTGTAATCTTAGTTATACAGAAAATGAATGCATCCTACGTAAATAGGTAAGAAGGGTATCTTTAGACTTAAAACTAAAGGTATAACAAAACTGCAGAAACTGAAAGCATGTCCAAAAAAGCTCATTGATTAAAGGTCTTAAAATATCAGTCAATCTCTAAAAATCACCCTTACCTGAGTGACTAGAAAGATGTAGTATCTGATGCATCAGGTTTGATTGGTGTTTGGCTAGACCCACTCATGTAGATGGTTGACTGCATGTGATGATTAGAGTGAATATCGACTTTTGAAGATGCAAGTACCAGTTCTACAAAGATTAAATAATTAGCTTTCACTTTTAATCTTTTTTGCTGTCTGTGATATGATTGCAAAAAGTGGTCAGATTTGTTTCTTGTGTAACTTTTCCATAAGCAAACATTTAATATAAAATCATCTAGAATTGGAGTGTCTTCTTTGGCTTGTTTTGTTTTAAAATCTTGCAGTTTCTCAGAGCAGGAAAAAAACTGCTTAGCATTTTATTTCAGAAACCTCTGTTTGAAATCTCAGGCTTATGAAAACAATGGAAAAAAAAAGACATTTGTCATTTGTAGGTGTAACCATTGTATTTGCTTCTTAAATATGCTGTTTACCAACCTATTTTTTACGGCCAAACAGAATTCTGAGTCATTCTCTGTGGTGGCTTTCAAATCAGTCAGCCTAGAAGTGCTTTCTACTTGCAGTTCTTCAGCTTTGAAAAAAGAAACTGAGTACAATGCAAAAAAAAATTATCTTTCACATGCATACATATATGTGATTCACAGACATCAGCCTTTAGGTTCTATGGTTTTGGCAGAGAGTGAAACTGAATAGGCCATTTTCAATGGGATGGTTATTTTTAATGTTGCATAGCATCTGAAGCTTTTAAGATAATTTAAGACGTATTTTTGCTATCCTGTCTTATGGTGGTGGATGCTACAGCAATAAATGCCTTTCAAGCAACCTGTGTAGTCAAGAGTTCCAAACGTATTGTAAACCTGTTCAGCAAAAGAGTAACTCTGGTCTGGTGAGGCATGTTCTCCCTTGATGCCCTGTTTAGGCTATAGTGGAAGCAATTCCCAGCCTACAACTAACAAAGAATATAAAGAAACAATGCAATGATTCAGGTTTGTATGATGATGCTATGTAACAACTTGCTTACTTCCGTTACTTTGTTCAACACTCATTTGACACTTCGACCAATACAACTGTGTGTGTGGCCGTTGCCTAAACCAGCAGAAAAGCCAGGCTAAAGTTTCTAAATACATTTTTTTATTTCTGTGAAGTGCTAACAAACACTTCACATACAATGTAAATCAGGTTTGGGAGAAGTGCTTTACCACTAATATGCTGGCATTGTCTTAATGAAATTTTATTTCTAAAGGTTGGGGATGTAAAACAATGTTGATGGCAGATTTTGAAGGTACCAATAGGAGCTATGTGCTGGAATCCAGTTTAGATCCCATGTTGCTTCTGTACCTACTCACCATTTGCCTCTTTGAGAGCTCTCTGCAGCTTCTACAGCTTTGTCAACCACACATATTGTTACTGACTCAGGAAAACTGTTCCGTAGCTTCAGCTGGATCTGTGTGCTCTTGAGTAAAAACAAAACAAAACAACAAAAAAAACCAAACCACTCCACTTTTAAAAATTATTAGTGTAAAATTTTGCTTTTCTAGAGACTGTCCTTAGTGAACAGGAAGCTTTTGATACTTACTCACAAGCAAAGTAATTAATTCGTCACTTCTATTTACTTCCAAAAGTTACATTCTTAACGTGCTATGTCTATTATTTCTATTTTCCTTCAACTGAGACAAGCAATCTATGAAGTAATCACTAGGCCAATCCAGTATTCAGTGTAGACCTGACGATGAGGTGAATTAGTTACTGCAAGAGGGTCCCTGGCAAGGAATTGTTGGCTGAGGAGGTTAACTGCAGTTTTCTAGCATTTGTAGGCATTGTGACTTCCTGTTAGGGTTAAAGCCTGAACTAAGAACTTTAGTTGGCTAATTTTTCTTCAGCACTGTGTTAATTAAGATCTCAATTCTAAGTACAATAAAAGTGTACCAAAACAGTGTCATCATTTATGATCTCATTTTAGAGAGAAGAACTTTTGCCTTTTTTTATCGTGCAAAATAAATATATAATAGATAAAGTAAGTTTACAAGATTTATTCACGTGAAGCTTTATGACAGTTTCATAATATATTTTCTTTCTTTGCAGCTATTGGCTGACCAACAAGGTCCACATTAAACGACCCAGCACTGGTCTCCTCATGTATACACTTGCCACCAGATTTTGTGATGAAATTCATCTGTATGGATATTGGCCATTTCCAAAGGATTTACATGGAAAACCAGTCAAGTATCATTATTATGATGATCTGAAGTATCGGTACTTTTCTAATGCTAGTCCTCATAGGATGCCATTAGAGTTTAAAACGTTGTATGTGTTACATAACAAAGGAGCACTTAAATTAACAACAGGGAAATGCTTACAGCAATAAAGCACATGTAAAGAGCAATATGAAGTACAGAATACACACTTCATTATAAGATGTGTTGAATGACAGTGGCATCCCAATGAGGATGTTTCAATACCCACTTAGCCATTGGAAAAAGGATTTTTTTCAGAAGTATATAACCAGCTATTATACCTGTAAAGTGCTATTCAACTAAGCTAGCTTGACTGCAAGGGATCAAGTAAGTGCCACTTTCACTAAGAGCAAAGCTTGAATATATACTCAGTAGTGTTTACAGGATCCAGTAACACATTCATCATGAATTAAAGAAGAAATTGCTGACTTGCCGTTGTGGTCACACAGACCATGGAAGAAATCTTCAGTGAATGGAATATTTTCTTGAGCAACTAAACCAGGCTTTGGCAGAACCTGTCATGATGGAATCAAGTAGAGAAAGTGAAGTCTTTAAGATCAAATAAATCAGTAAATGCCTTCAGTCAGAGAACAGTTTCTGATCTTGTATTATGATGTCAGCTGTTGTTCCTGTTTTTCTTATTTCTGTTGCTTAAGGGTTGTTGCTTTTGAGTATTGGAGCCATTAAAAGATTTTAAGGATGTTATGAACAAAAAGCATTAGGTATCTTATGGAATTGTCTTAGGAAAAAAATCATAAGGGTCGGAGGGTGGGAGGGAAATGTCACATATTTTATCAATTGTTATTGTGTTGTATCTTGCTGTCACATAAACTTTAATGTCTATTGTTTTTCTAGCTACTGCTGTCAATACCCACTATGTGGAACCACTCAGAGATCATTTTGATCCATTTTTTAAGAGAAGGTTTTCTGTTGTGTTCAGATTTGAAGACATACAAAAAGGTGCCCTTATTTTTGGTACCAAAGATTATTCTTATACACAGTTTATCCTTTTCTTGAAGAAATGGTGTAGATTTAGTAGGATGTTTGTTTACTGGTGAAGGGAATATATTCTTTATGTTATTTAAATTTTTGAATTAAACATCTCAAGGCAAACCTTCTTTACTGACTTTGCGTATAGATTTTCATTCTTCAGAGAAATCTTCAAAAGTAATCTGTTTCGTATTATCAATTATATATATTCAATTTTTATTCCTGATGGAAAGTAAAACACAAAATCTAAAGGAACTCAGGTCACTTTGAAACACAGCTAAAGAAAAAAAAAAGACCTAATCAATAAAAGAATTGTCAATCAAACAGTTCTTTTAATACTTAAATTTCTAATGATGTTGGGTGATAGGTCTCTTTAATATACCTCTTTTTTATCAGCTTGATGTTCTGATGTATAACTGACTGAAGTGAAACAGAGCTGCATTATCTCACAGTGATTTTTCTGAACATCAGTCTTGTTTATCAGCAAAACCAGGAATACTTTTACTCCTTTCAAAAAGGAGAACAAGAAATTACTGGAGGGTAGGAGTGATTGGATTGTCTGTGCAGCATATATTAAGATACATAACCTGTCAGCATATATGTTTTAGTGCAAATGGAGTACATAAATGAAAAACACCATGTTTCCAACATTTTCATGTCAGACTGAACTAAAGAGAAGGCATGTAAGTGCAGTACAAGGGTATTTTCTTGTTACATTTTCATCTCTGTGTTAGGTCCTTATCTCCAAGTGTGGCTTTTGGTGTATCTATTGAATTTTGAACTAGCTTGAGCGATTTCATATGTAGCACAGCAGTCACATATGTTTGCTATCTGAAAGTGTCATTTATTACCCATATTCCCTTTTAAATTCATGTGTATTTCATGATGAATGACTAGAGGTCTGTGGTTATGCAAATTTAGTAACTAAGTCATTGCTTTGCAGCCAGTTTTGCCAAAAGTTCAGCCAGAAAATCATCCTGCTGTAACTAACACACAGTAGTGTCTTTCCTTATTCACCAGTTTCCTCTACCCAGGACAGTTTATTTTGACTGTATGCTAAGATGTGGGATATGGTCCTAACATGGTCACAACTGAAACAATGGAGGAACTAACTGGAATGTGTTCAGTTTGTTTTTGATAAGCCAGAGGGTGTTTTTTGTACACTGTGTGAACTTGCAATTTAAGACAAGGTTATTTCCCTGATGAAAGATGGTTATGTTCCAGTTACTTCTGTCAGGATTTTGCTGCTGTTGATCTTTTAAAATGTATCTCATAAGCATTCACAGGTGCCAGACTCACAAAAGCTCAGAGAAGCATCTGTTTAGCTTTATCTTTTCTTCTGGGAATGTCTTCTCTTTAGTGTTAGGCCACCAACAAAAACGGAATTCAAGCAGACTAAAATATTAGCTGACAGATTTTTTTTTTCACCTCAGGGAAGGTTTAATACACCAATTGATTATTTCTCTGAGAGCAAAGTAGACAGACACGCTCTAATTCCTATAGCAGTAAAAAAAATTAACTATGTAATTGAATAAGATAAAACATTGAAACATACATAAGAAGACAGATGAGAAAGTTTGTCTTTGGAAGTTTGCAGGCTTCACATTTGATTCTCTGTGAGTGAAGGTAACTTTAGTACACAAGCCATGGAGTCTAAATTTTTACCCTATCACTAAATCTAATAAAGCAGAGTGATACAGGGCAAGGTTTCACCAGCTTGGTTTTGCACAAGAAATTATAGTAGGGCCTACTTGCAAGACAGCAGGGTTTGCCCATAACTTCTCAATACTGGGCCTTAACCTCTCCCACAGGCTTTCCACCTTCAATGACGCACACATCTGGCACCGTGAGCTGTGATATCATGGCTGTCCACCATCATCTACCCTCATGCTTCTCATAGCACCTTCCCCTCAAACTGTCACTCATGTGACGCTTCACCTGTCTCCTGCCTCATCTGCCTCAGCTTTATCTTGAGCTGAAGTGCTAAGTAGTGAATGGAAGGTTTCAAACCATCCTTTGAGGCAAAGAGCAGTTGTAGTCATTGCCCATGCAGGTTTTCCTAAGCACTAGGAGTAATTTTATTTATTGCTCTTATATAAGATCTGTGTCCATGTGGAGCCCAAAACTTCTGCCAATCCCTGATGTTTTTTGTGCTGCAGAGTGTCTGGTTTAAGGTGGTTTGTGACCACCAGTTACTGGTTCCTCGAGGATGAAGTGGGGCATGGCCAGAGCTTTTCCTTTTAGATTACATAGCCTTGGTTGTTATGCCTCTCAGTGGTGGGAAGTTGTAGCAGTGGATGAATTGCAGACATCCTTTTCATACCTTTCCCTTATACCTTCTGGCTCTGTATTGCCATGGTGCTGTTTGTGCATTTCTGTTGAGGCACCCTAGGTCTTGAATGAAAAAAACGGGTTACTTCCACTGTGTGACTCTTCATCCCTATAGGTGACCTAGGGCGTAGGCTTAGCTGCTATATAAGGGCTTTACAGTAGAATAAATTTCACCTTGTGATCCTTCACTGAGCAGCAGTGAACAGCTTAAGCCTTCGTGGATGCGTTGGATGATTTCTGTTGTTTATTTACACCTCCTGTGCTGTAGGCAGCACAGATAAGATCAGCAGGCTTTATTATGATTACCACTTTTATTAGCCAGCACTGTCAACAACTAATACAAAGTAGATAGGATAAAAAGAAGGATCCCAAACATAGTAATTATATGTGTCCTGGTGAGGAACAACTGAGGAGTGCCCATCAGTTGAATGTTCCTCAGATTTATTATCACAACTATCAATTGCCAGCTATGGTTCCTGAGTGTATGTTAAAAAGACAAACAGGAAGCTACATCAAGACAGCAGACAGTGTGTATTTTTCTAAACCTTATCGCAGCTTTACATCAAACGACTTGATTCAGATAAGTTTATTGCACAGTGTTTATTAATATACATGTTAATGTTTCCGTGTCAATCTTTCATATGTTGTAAAAATAATAGATAAATGTATTTGATTGTTAAATTTTTTACTTTGGGAGAGTTCTCTCTCCCAGAGCTCTGAGTCAATCTCCAGAAATAAAATCTACTAAATCTTTTAAACCCTAGCTGGTTTACACAATCTGATGTGTAATAAAGACCGTACCATTCTTTTGTTAAATGACATGTGCTTCAAGTCAGCACCTTTCTCTAATTGACTGTAATTTGAAGAAAAACAATTGTGGGTTCAGTACGTTTTTTTAGTATTTGATTAGCAAAGTGCTGAGCACTTATTCCAGTGACTTTCCTGGAAGAGACATGTCCAGGATTTAGATGGGGATCTAGATTAGTACATTTCAGGATATAACTCTGAAATTGCACATATTTATTTTTAAGAGCACTGTTACTTTGTATAGGGAAAAGCACAATTGTTCTAAATGGAAATAAAATGAGCATTTACAGAGAGCTTCATTCCTGCACTCCTGCACAGTACTATTGTTACTGAATGTATGTAATACAATTTTTGTGGTTTAAAGTATTGACAGTATTGTGTCAGGATTGTTATGTTTGACCCTGCTAATGTTATTTCAAGTACAGCTATGGGGATGGGTTTTTATTTGTATAACTGTAAAATAAAGAATTTTGTTCATTTTTCTGTTATAGTCTGTTCTGTATTCCTTTGTGATAATATTTTTTCAATTATGTGCTAATTGTACGGGTAGGGGGAAAGCAAGAGTCTGCTCCTTCACGTTGTCTGGTCAAAGACTTTCTCAGTGCAGAAGGGGATATTAAGAAAAGGAGGAAGCCATAAACCAGAACACAGAAGGACACAAGCTTGACTGACAAATTATAAGGGAGGCAGCAATAAGAACCAAAACTCATCAGTTACCCTAACAGGTAGGGATACGTGGAATGTAGGAAGGTTTATTCCAGTAAGATTCTCTGATTGAGGACCTTATCAAATGGGATACTAACGAGAAGACAGAAGCTATAAAGTGTATGGTGACTGAAATCTGACAGGCAAATCATAAAGGAGATAAACAGCCAGCCTTGTCAGTCACACTAACTGAACAGCTGTCAAGAAGCTGCAGGCTAATAGGACTTTGTGACTGATAGGAATGGAGTTCTGAGGGCTCTGGATGTTGGAGGGAAGCTGGTGGGACTGTGCAAACTAATATGGCAATGTGCAGGACAGGAAGAAAAATGGAATAGACAGAAAAGGGGTCGGTTGCATGTAAACCATTGCCAGTCAATTCACATGTCTGTCTGGCACTAAGCCTGATTGCCACAGTCTGTCCTAAGTCCTCCTTAAATCTTTTCCTAACTACTGCTCTGTTTAATCTCACTCTTTGTTGCGTGTTTAGGTGCAGGGACTCAGTGAGAGGAGTAGGTGCCAGTTGCTAGAGTCAGACCGTGAATCTGGGCGACCCTGGCCTACAGTGTTGGCCGCTGGTGCGAGTGGGGGGGCTCCGTTGCTCTCTGCAACTACCTGGAAGGTGGTTGTAGCAAGGTTAGTGTTATCACACAGTATCACAATATCACAAGGTTGGAAAAGACCTCTGAGATCATGTAGTCTCAACCTATGACCCAACAGTAGCACCCACTCGTCATTTAAACCATGGCACTAAACACCTCATCCAATCTGTTTTTAAACACCTCCAGGGACGATGACTCCACCACCTCCCTGGGTAGCGCATTCCATTGGTGAATCACCCTTTCAGAGAAAAATTTTTTCACCACCTTCGTTGCTCTCATCTGGACACGCTCCAGCATCTTGACATCTCTCTGATACTGAGGGGCCCAGAACTGCACACAGTACTCAAAGTGCGGCCTGACCAGCACTGAGTATATGGGGATGATAACTTCTCTAGTCCTGCTGACCACACCATTCCTGATGCAGGCCAGGATACCATTGGCCCTCTTGGCCACTTGGGCACACTGCTGGCTCATGTTCAGTTTCCTGTGCACCACCATTGCCAAGTCTCTTTCCACTTGACTACTCTCCAGCCACTCTGTCCCTAGCCTATAGTTCTGAATAGGGTTGTTGTGTCCCAGGTGTAGAACCCGGCACTTGGACTTGTTAAACTTCATCCCATTGGAATCAGCCCATCTCTCCAGTCTGTCAAGGTCCCTCTGTAGGGCCCTCCTACCATCCAGCAGATCGACGCTTCCTCCGAGCTTGGTATCGTCTGTGAATTTGCTAATGATGGACTCAATCCCCTCATCCAGATCATCAACAAAGATGTTAAACAGGACTGGGCCCAGCACCGACTCCTGGGGGACACCACTGGTGACCAGCCACCAACTATCACTCTCTGGGCTCGGCCAACCAACCAATTCCTAACTCAGCATAGAGCACTCCTGTCCAAGCCACAGGCTGTCAGCTTCTCCAGGAGTCTACTATGAGAAATGGTGTGAAAGGCCTTTCTGAAGTCCAAGTATACCACATCCATAGCCTTCCTCTTGTCCACCAGCCGAGTGAGTCACATGGTCATAAAAGGAGATCAGGTTGGTCAGGCAGGACCTGGCCCTCCTAAATCCATGCTGGCTGAGCCTGACCTCTCGGTCATTCTGCATGATTGCACCCAGGATTATCTGTTCCATAATTTTACCTGCAACCGAGGTCAGACTGACAGGTCTGTAATTACCTGGATCATCCTTACGGCCCTTCTTGTGGATGGGTGTCACACTGACCAACTTCCAGTCATCCAGAACATCTCCAGTGAGCCAGGGCTGTTGATAAATGATAGAAAGCAGCTTAGCAAGCTCGTCTGCCAGCTCTCTCATCACCCTAGGATGGATCCCATCCAGGCCCATAGACTTATGAGGGTCCAAGTGGCTCAGCACTTCCTCTTCCTGGATTACAGGGGAGCTATATTCCATCTTGACCCCATGCACCACTTCAGAAGGCCAATTGTCCAGTGAACAATCTGTCTTAGTGTTGAAAATGGAGGTAAAGAAGGCATTAAGAAACTCAGCCTTTTCGTCATCTTTAGTTACTATATTTCCCTCGACATCCAAAAAGGTGTGAAGGTCCTTGCTGCCCTTCTTTCTGCCATTAATATATTTGTAAAAACACTTCTTCTTGTCCTTAACAGAAGTGGCCAATTTGAGCTCCAGCTGGGCTTTTGCCTCCCTAGTTTTCCTCCTACACAACTTAATAATAGCTTTGATTATAACATGATTTACCAGCCCTTCTTTCCAAAGGCAATACACCTTCTTTTTCTCACTTAGCTCCTTCAGAAGCTCCTTACTCATCCAGGCCGGCTGTCTGCCCCTACAGCTCGTCTTACGGCACATCGGGACAGCCTGCTCCTGTGCTTTCAAGATTTCATTCTTGAAGTAACTCCAGCCTTCCTGGACCCATTTGTTTTTAAGGGCTATGTTAGTCTCCTTCACCAAGTAACAAGTGGTAGGATGGGAGGAACCAGCATCAAGTTGCACTAGGGGAAATTTAAATTGGATATTAGGAAAAACATCTTTATTGGAAAGGTTGTCAGACATTAGAACAGGCTGCCCAGGGAGGTGGTTGAGTCACCATCCCTGGAGGTATTTAAAAGATGTGTAGATATGGCACTTAACAGACATGGGTTAGTGGTTGGACTTGGCAGTGTTAGGTTTGCAGTTGGACTCAATGGTCCTTAAGATCCTATCCAACCTAAATAATTCTATCATTCAGTGCCAGCAGCTGGGTCAAGTGGAGGTCTTTAATCTCCAGCTGTGTCGTGGGAATGGTGTGTTTTCCCAAAATCAACAGCTGCGAATCACTGGTATGAGTGAGGTGCCTGAGAGTCTCAGCACTGATGGCTGGAGCAGGACCCCCAGACCACAGCCCATGTACTCAGTGCTGCCTGGTGGGAGCCGAGAGTCTTTATCCTCCATGAACTTGGAATGTATCGGTCATCAGCAAACTTCAAGCTGCACCAGCTGATGATTCAAGGACCCATGGAGTCAATGAGGCTTGGGATCAGGGCCGGGGGACCAGACAGGCGGAGGTCTCATGATGGTACTTGGGGAATCTGTGAATGTGCATATGCTTGTGAACCTGGAGTGTCCTGTGTGTGACCTCAGTCACTGCCAGCCCAGGACAATGTGGGTGCTGGGCTGCCTGCCTTTGTGTTTGTGTGAGTCCACTACAGGGGTGCTGTCAGAGGCTGCGCGTCCTCTGTGGCAGTGTGTATGACTGACTGTGTGGTGTCCTCTGTGTGTGTATGTGTCCACAGAAACATACACTCAGCTTTCCCTGTGGTTGAGCCTGCAAATGGGAAAGCAGCAGCCTGGGCAGAGACCTGAGCTACCAGGCATCAGATTGGGCTCCCATCAGCCAGGCAGGAGAGAAAACCATATGCAATACTTAAAACCACCATACATTATGCTTTAAAGCCTATTAAACCAATCAGTATCATGTTTCGATCAATAACAGATCTCTAAACCTTTACCTGCCATACTGCAAAGGCCAATACACAACTCCACCATCACTATAGAAACTAGAAAAAAACCCAACCTTTCCCTTACTGAATTTGATTCTTTTCTTATATAATTCCAGGTTCCTCCTTCACTTGTGTGTTTTTGAAAATGCTGTGACAGTCAATATTTTGCTGAGCTCTGTTCTTTTTCATGGCTTGGGCACAAAAAGCCGTATTTCGCAGGATCCTGCTTATACCTCTGTAATGTTAATTAGATTATCTTAAATTACTATTTTTTATTTATTGAGAAAGTTATGCCTTTTGATTACTTACTACAGCAAAAATATAATCATTTACTGCATCTATGAATAATTTTTGCACTGTAATGAAGATTTGCTTGTACCGGCAATACTCAGTCATGTTTTCATCTGCAGCCTTTAACAGTGGCCTTGTGAGACCCCCCCCCCTTTCTGTATTCAGTTTATGCCTTCTTATCTTTCTTCTTTCTTTGATGTGCCTCCAAAAAAGCAGAAGTAAATCAAGAAGAAGTTTCCACCATTTTTTTATTGAACAACTCTAAAAATATTTGATGTGATTCAAGTGCGGTTTCTAAGCCTTAAGAAACTTGATGAACAATATAAAAGACTGCTGCTCAAATGCATATTGCCAATGGAAGTGTAATCTCCATTTCCGGTTTAGTTGTCCCTCTATGGCACTCAAGTGATAACAGAGCTAGCTAACTACACAGGCAGATAGTCAGCATAGTAGAGGGTTGTGGTCTCCAAGAAAAATAATACGTATTTTCTGGAGACTAAAATATATTCCAAGGGAAGCACAACAAGAAAAATATAATAGCAAGGATGGAAAGAGAAGGCCCCACTCTAAAGGTGACATTGTTTGAGTCTCAGTGCTCTTAGATTGTTTTAGAGCAAAGAGGAAACCTCTCTCCTTAAAAGATGTCTGTTGATTAGAAGCCAGCCTCTTTGTTTTCTCAGTCATCCCGTGTTCTACAGATTGTTGTATACATACTGTGGGTATTCTCATCTTTACCACTCTTTTCACATGCCCATAATTTGAGTTGAAATAGTGGAGTTGATTCAATTTAGCGCCAAATGTGTTTAAAAGAAAATGGTACATAGTCGTTCGAAAGAGTGGGAGAAACATGTGTATGGACACGTTAAATGCTGTACAACTGAGACTCAGCAAAGAAATATAGTGTTCACTCTGTTGCTAATAAAGTCACTGTCCAAAGTTAGATTGGAACTTTTGTCTCCTTTCTCCTCTAAGGACTAGCATCTCTTGTACACTAAGGAGAATTGTCTGTAGAAGAGCCAGTGGACATCTCATGGCTCTTCTCCATTCTGAGAGACAGTGTGAAGTCTGAATTTCTACTCCAGAGAGGAAAATCCAAATTCCTGTCCAAAATACTCCTAGAAACCCAGTTCCCCAGAGATCAGAAGGTATTCTTGTAGGAGGGTAAATTTATGTAGCTGAGGAAGCTAGCAACCAGCTCACCGAGGAAGAGGACTCTAAAGGAAATACAGGTTTGCTTTAAGATTATGGAACTGTCTCAGAATTACAGAATGGCCTGAGTTGAAAGGGACCCACAAGAATCAGTGATTCCAACTCTTATTCCTGCATGGGACAATCCCAACATTCACACTGTGTGCCTCAGTGCATTGTCCAAATGCTTCTTGAATATTGTTGGGTTTGGCACCATGGCTACCTCCCTGGAAAGCCCATTCCATTGCTCCACCACACTGTGACTGAAGAACCTTTTCCTAATATCCAACTGAAATCTCCCCTGGCACAGCTTCCTGCCATTCCCTCGAGTCCTATCATTGGTCACCAGCGAGAAGAGCTCAATGCCTGCTCCCCCTCCCCTTGTGAGGAAACAGCAAACTGCCATGAGGTTCCCCCTTCAGTGTTCCTTTTCTCCAGGCTGAATAGACCAAGTGACTTCAGCTGCTCCTCATACGACTTCCCCTCTAGACCCTTTTTATATTGTGGCCTCAAAAACGCACAGTACTCAAGGTGGGGTCTCACCAGTGCAGAGTAGAGCAGGACAATCACCTCCCTTGACCGTCTGGCAATGCCGTGCTTGATGCACCCCAGGACAAAGTTGGCCCCCTTGGCTGCCAGGGCTCTGTTGGCTCATGTTCAACGTGCTGTCAACTAGAACCCTCAGATAAGATTGCTTTCTGCAGGGTTACTATATAGCAGCATCCCCAGTCTGTATCCAGAATTGCCGTGCCCCAGGTGCAAAACCTCCCACTTGTCCTTATTAAACTTTATGTGTTTGGTGATTACCCAGCTCTCCAATCTGTCAGGATCCCTCTGCGGGCCTCTTTGCCCTCAAGAGTGCCAACAGCTCCCCTCAGTTTCATGTCATCAGCAAACTTGGTTAGTTCGGTGGAGACTATGAGAGACAATATCAAAGGCCTTGCTGAAATCCAGAAAGATTGCTTCAATGGGTTTCCCTTGGTCAACCTTGTCACAGAAGGAAATAAATTTATGAGGCATGACCTTCCCTTTGTAAACCCATGCTGGCTGGGACCAATGACTATGCTGTCTTTCAGGTGTTTTTCAGTAGCTTCCAAAATAATCTCCATAAACTTACCAAGTACTGAAGTGAGACTGACAGCTCTGTAGTTACTGGGATCATCCTCACTGCCCTTGGGACAACATTTGCCAGCTTCCAATCAGCTGGTACCTCTCCAGATTTTGCTGAGCTCTCCAGATTCCCAAGAGCATTGAAAAATCAGTGAGAGAGGTCTCACTATGACATCAGCCAGCTCTTTAAGTACCCTGATGAATCCCATCAGGGCCCATCGACCTATAGAGATCTAGCTGGAGCAGCAAATCCTGCACAAGTTCAGGGTTAGTTGGGAGTTTATCATTTGCACTGGATCTTATCTGGAAATGCCTATTAGCTACTTTATCCTGAGTGGTTTTTTGTCTTGTGTTAATGCATGATGTATGTTTTTTGGGAGGAGAAAATTACCTTGTTCAGCACCAGTGATTTTAGTTTATTTCCCCATTATTCTGAACAAGAGTGTAAGCAAAACTGAAATTTAAGAAAACCGGTAACCAGAAACACTTGCAGTCTTGTACGCTCTGTGAAACTGTTCACTATTCAAGGCACAAAGTTTCATTCACAGACTTGAAGTACAAGAGATGATGCTGAAGCTGTTTTACATTAACACAGTACTGCCAAAAGCTTTGAGGTGGAAATGAGTTAGATGGGTTTTTTCTTGAGGATAGTTTGGATGTCTGACAGAAAAAAATGGATAGAAAATCAGTCTTCTTTCTCTAAGTACTTTTTTAATAGATCTTGGATATTATTAAATACTGACATCAGTAGGTCAAGTGACAAAAATCTTTTGCCTGATGGCAACGGTATTTTTGGATACAAGTGCTGAGGAAAAAAGAAAGAAGATAAAAGGAACTGAATCAGTGGGCTAGGGAGCTAACATATTTCAAAATGAAAGAGTATTTCCAACCAATGATCATCAAATCATATTTCAGGCAACTTTAAGCTGCTTAATCTCCCATTTACCAACCAGGCCTCTTACCAATGCTGCACAAAATGTACTGAATTACATTGTGCTGTTTGACCAGCTCTCCATTCTACCTGTCTGTCTTTTTCTTACACAGAAAAAGTAATTGCCTGTTTCAGTGCTCAAAGTAATCTTGTGAAGAGATCATGCATGTGAGGAAAAATATTCATGCTTATGAAATAAAAAAAGTTTTGCCAATAGTTGTAAATTTTTTGCCTTCATTTGTCTGTGTAGTTCCCATTTTATCATTCCTATATTTTTAGTCTCCCGAAGAATCTCTTACTGTTGGCTGAATTGCCTCAATTTTCATCAAGCTGAGAAAGGTGATCGCACAATGTCAGGTCAGTATATGTTACTTTCAAAATCTTGTTTATTGACAAAGACAAAATACACTTTACATATAAATGCAAGGATTCATTGTTAGTATCACCAAAACCAGGACAGTGTAATTCTAGACTCATTATTAATCTAGAGCTAACAACTACAGAAAAAGAATAATAACAGAGTTAGAATATAGAGGAAAGTGTACTTACTGTATACTTACTGAATTATACACAGAGTTTCTGGGTGTTTTTTTTCTGGTGCAATGCTTGTCCTTCATCTGCTCCTGTTGTTTCTAATGTCAGTGTGATCATTCTGATCTTTTATGACAAGGTTACCCAATTAATGGACGAGAGAAGGGCTGTGGATGTGGTGTACCTGGACTTTTGTAAAGCCTTTGAAACCATTTCTCACAGCATTCTGCTTGAGAAACTGGCTGCCATTGGCCTGGACAGGCACAGCCTCTGCTGGGTGAAAAACTGGCTGGATGACCGGGCCCAGAGAGTGGTGGTAAATGGAGTTAAATCCAATTGGAGGCCAATCATGAGTGGTGTTCCCCAGGGTTCAGTGCTGGGTCCAGTCCTGTTCAATATCTTTATTAATGACCTGGACGAAGGGATCAAGTGCACCCTTAGCAAGTTTGCAGATGACACCAAGCTGGGTGACAGTGTTGGTCTGCTTGAAGGAAGGGAGGCGCTGCAAAGAGATGTAAGCAGGCTGCATCAGTGGGCTGAGACCAACGGGATGAGGTTTAACAAGACCAAATGCCAAGTCCTGCACTTGGGTCACAACAACCCCATGCAGCGTTACAGGCTGGGGGAAGACTGGCTGGAGAGCTGCCTGGGGGAGAAGGACCTGGGGGTGTTAGTTGAAAACCAGCTAAATATGAGCCAGCAGTGTGCCCAGGTGGCCAAGAAGGCCAATGGTATCTTGGCCTCTATCAAAAACAGTGTGACCAGCAGGACCAGGGAGGTGATTGTAACCCTGTGCTCGGCACTGGTGAGGCCAAACCTCAAGTACTGGGTTCGGTTCTGGTCCCGTCAGTACAAGAAGGACATTGAGGTAGTGGAGCGCGTCCAGATAAGGGCAACGAGGCTGGTGAAGGGGCTGGAGAACAAGTCCTACGAGGAACGGCTGAGGGAACTGGGGTTGTTAAGCTTCGAGAAGAGGAAGCTGAGGGGAGACCTCATTGCTGTCTATGGCTGCCTGAAAAGGGGCTGTGGCAGAGTGAGCGTTGATCTCTTCTCACAAGTGACTGGTGACAGAACAAGGGGAAATGGCCAGGGGATGTTCAGACTGGATATTAGGAAGAATTTCTTTACTGAAACGGTGATCGGGCACTGGAACAGGCTGCCCAGGGAGGTGGTTGAGTCACCATCCCTGGAGGTATTTAAAAGAAGGATAGATGAGTTTTTGACGGACATGGTTTAGCGGATGATGGGTGCGGTTGGACTCGATGATCTCCAAGGTCTTTTCCAACCGGAAGATTCTATGATTCTATGATTCTTATGCTCCATGGTGAAATATGGGGAGTTGTCAGCATCCAGTGTCCTTTTCCAGGAGGAATGTGGTGCTCATGTTAGTCACTCTTTCTCACTCTAGGATTCACTTGGGCTCATTTTTATGTTTGCTAGAATATCTTTACATCTTTCTTTTTCTTCTTTAGCCTGCAGCTCCTTGTTACACTCAATTTACTATATAGATACTAAAATCAGATTTTACTTCCAACTATGAGTGTGAATTTTTTAACCGATTACTGGTAAGTTGTTTATTGCTGTTAAGTCTCTAGAGCCAAATCTGTGCCTTATCTCTCAACCCACTGTCCTACACCACATCCTGTGCTTCAATTTTCAAAGTTTCTGTTATTTTACCAGACCCATGCTTTTTTACATTATGTGTCAGAATAAGACAACTTCTTGTTGTTATCAATTTAGAAAAAGTTGCCATGCCATACAAAGAAAAAGAATATTTAGAACAAACTAGCCATAGACAGCTGGTCAGTTAGAGGAATTGCTGTCACAGCTAAAATAGGCAAAACAAAGCTGCAGGAAGGTCAAGAAAACTCAGACAGATCAAGCCTGTGACAAGTCCAGTCTCGAGGCCTTGCAGCCTCAGTACTATAAACATAGCCTCTTACTAGCAGTGGCAATAGGGTTGTATAGGGCTCTGTGGTTACACACAGGACCATGGTAGTAAGCATGGTCTTGACCTTAACAACAGCCTGTGATATCTCACCTCTAAAATATCATTAACCTAACATATTTTGAGATGCTTATCTATCATCTTCCTTGTTTTTTCCCCCCAATTTTGTCTTAGAACTGGAAAAACAAGTAATCTGAATCCCTTTCACAGTTCTATTTGTTGAAATCAATGTGGGATGGGTAGGAGAAGGAAGTATAGTATTTTAATTCAGCAGCAAATTTCAAATGAATCTATATTAGGAAAAATTTCTGGACAAGAGATGTTATGACATTGATGATTATTTTTACATATAATAAATTCCTCATGTTGCGTTAATCTTTGGTTAAAAGAGCACAGAATAAATTCCATTGACTTTGTAAAACACTTGTAATAATGAAATATGCAATTTTTAATTGAACAACCACTTTAAGTTGACTATTGAAACTAAATGATCTCAAAGGTCCTTTCCAACCTTGTGATACTGTGATACTGTGATAAAGAGAGAACACAGATCCACAAATGAGCAGATGTAGCATTTCTTAATTAGGGATAGCACAAATTCTAGGAACACAATCTATTTTTTAAAGCTGTTCCCACACACAAACAAAGCTTCAGCATAATTACAGAGTGCTCAGGAAGGGTACTTACTCAATTTTGTTAGCTTTCAGTGGCCAAGTTCTTGCCCTTTCTTTTGAAGGAATTGCCTGAAGTCTTGAAGCAGTGATCTGTCCCTGTGAACTTCTACAGTTGTAAGCTAGGTTTACTAAAGAGTCAGGGATATTACCTGAGTACAATGCATCAGTCAAAGAGGTAAATCAGGGAAGGTGTGGGTGACTGTATCCCTGAAAGAAGAGCACTGGAAACCTGGGATAGCAGAAGCTCTACCATTTGTCTCAGTTGTTAGCTCTATTCAGCAATAAAATCTGTTATGTTGCCTGAGAAAAGACAGAATATCTCTTCAAAGGTAATATTTAATGCTCAAAAATCAACAAAATCTTCATCAATCCTTTTTGACTTTGTCAGATACTAGGCAAGGATTAGCTGGTGAAAGATGATTTTCAGTGTTCAGGTTCCTTATATTCAAAATAATGTAAACCTACACAAAAGATTTGTACAGTGAAAGAGCGATATATTAAGCCATCCATTTAGCTGGTACATACGTGTGAAATAAGAAATGATGGCAGGCTTATCTGTCTCTTAATTGTAGGAAGTAAGAAATTAGTGTAACCTTTTTTGGTACTTTTCAAATGTATGATTCAGTCCCATTTTTTGGGATACATTATGTTTTTAAAAAAATTCTCTCTTGTAGTTACCAGAGATAATTAGTTAACATAAAAAAACACCAAAGTTATACGTCACTTGCTGAGAATTGTATGTCCATAATGTAAAACCTGTTTATCTTCTTTCAAGTGTGAAGTTGCAGTCACTTTTAAGTTAATCCCTAAGGATCTGTATTTTCTGTCTTCTTTTCTTTCCAGTGTTATCACTTCACACATATATTGCCTAGAACAGTGAATCATCGTGTTTATTTTTCTCATAAAAATATATCAATCATAGCAAGTCTTCCATGAGATTTAGAAGGATGCCACAGGCCTCAGCAAAATCTATTCCACTTCACTCATGAAGTGAAAATTTGTGTTAAGCTAATAATAAGAAAACATGAAGTTTAGGCAGACATGTGGAAGTTGTATACTCCAGATAGGAATGACTTCATTGGATATTGCAGCCTACTTCCTGAGTGCACTTGAATGTGAGTCAGCTTTGAGTCAAACTCCACATAGCTAAAGGGAGAGTTTTATAGTGAGAATGTGATGTGGTTGCAGCAAAATCTTGAGCACCCATGTACTCTGCAGATTATGTACTGAAATGCCTAAAGATGACATGCTTGATGATAACAGTATCATTTAAAACACAAAAATCAAGCGCCTACTCCTGTATCATGCCAAAAATTGCACTGAAGATGCATCTAAGGGGCATGCCACGTAGCTACTGAAGAAGTAACTGAGTAAGTAGCTTTTGGTAACTCAAGTTACTACTATGTATGAGGTTCTCTTTAAGACCTAATTTGCCCTGGTCTTTTACTTCTCTGTTTTTCCAATGTTTGGATACCTTTCCTTGATCTAAGACCTACACCCTGTAGACAAAAATAGCCGATTTAAGCTATTATTAACAATTTGCCCAGTATATGTGCTCAGCTGCAGAGCAAAACATCTCTGGAACTGTCTAAGCAGTACGTATTCTTTTTGTTAAACAGTGTGGATCTGTATCTGTTAGGAAGGTATGTTGTAATGGATTGACTTTTGTTGGAGAGTGCTTTGATTTTTAGCTTTAGAAAATTTAAATCCTGTATTCCAGCCCATCTTCTGGGAAGGATGTAATAGAGACCTTGTCAATAGAGACACGTATTAGCTTGCTGATACAGAAATACTCATAGTGTCAGTATTTAGAGTAAAATATTTTCAAGCAGTTGAATGTAACACTCTTTCTCCTGTTCTAGTAGTTCATTCCTGAGGCAGTAAAGCTACCCTACTTCAGGGTGCTTTATGAGTATTTTAGGAGAAATCTATGTACCTTTTTAATACATATGCTTTTTTTTTTCAAGCTTTAGAACACAGCTGACTTTTAACATAAGCTATGTTCAAAACCAATTCACTAATATGTTCAAATTTTTCAAACCAAATGGAAAGAGAGGTGCTTACTGAAGTGCTGTTTAAGAACTATAAAATATCAGCTTCTCCAACATGCTTTTCATTTTTTTGAGTATCTAAATAACAAAGAAACAAACCAGTACTCAGTTCTTAACTGAATACAAAAAAAAAGAAGGGGGTTGTGGGGTGTGTTTGTGTGTCTTATTAAAAACATGATTGTAAAACCTCATTGAATACATGAATAAGTAATGGAAGATGGAGCACAGGGAAGATGTACATGGTTGATTGGTTTTCAAGAAAGAAAACCCACAGTAGTGCTTATGTGTTATGTATGTATTTAACCTTTAAGACTGAAGAAATTGTAACTTCTCCATTTACTCTGAAGGTCTTAAAAAACCCAAAAGGCTAGTTAACGGGTCTCTTATCTAAAATAGTATTTTGTATTTGTAGTTCCACAGCCTTTGTCCTTGAAATACAGATGACATTCATATAGATATTTTTTTCCCCAGATTATTCATCTATTTAATACCACTTTTCTGTAAATATGTTTCAACAGTTTTTCTATAAAATATGCCTGGAATGTTTATACAAGTATTCAGAAAGCAATAACTTTTAAATTATATAATTTAATGGGATGGCTGCAGCTCTGGGAAGCTGACTTGATAAAAATGATAAACTACAAAGCTGGGTTCGTCCGTGGCTGTGTTTCCTGATTCATTGAACCATCCTTCAGCAATGCTAAAGTAGTCTTTGAGCTCAGTAGAGCTGAGATGAAGTGACCTTGAGAGACCTGTCAGTCACTGAACAATTACAAGAAATGAAATATTGTGAACTCTGGTCACTCTGTCTGTACGAAACGGCCTGGGAATTACAGTGGAAAACCCAACACTTGAATTTTTTTCTAATATAAGCCAAACTTAATAAGGAATTGTAACTAAAATTTTTGTAGAGGTAGCTGCATGCAGAGACCTAGGCAAACCCTAGCAAAATTATTGATCCCTCTATGCACAGTGTGATTTACTTTGGACACGGATGCACTTATAGGGACAGGGTTGGGTGCTGATAAACTGAGAGGGCTATCTTCTGAAAACTTCCTGAGGACTAAACATTGCTGGCATTACATACCCTCAGGCTAACAGACTGCTTGGCAAATGAGTATGTAATTAGTTCATACACCACAGGCATTCATGTAGTTTTAAAAATAACCGTATTTTCTAATGAGGATCACAAGAATACATCATGACTTGATGCTTCTTATTAATTAAGTAAAAATAATTCTTAGCAATGTTTTTCAAAAATTCACATTCCTTCTGACTGGAAATTTGGCTGAAATAATGTATAGGGGAAAAAAATTTAAAAAGATGAAAAAAGGATAGATTAATCCCCGGTGGGATTCATTTTGCGCTTTAAGATGTTCTGGTCAGCATGACGAATGATCCAAGTGATGGGGTGGTGTCATAGCCCATGTTGTATCACCACACCCTTTTCCTTGCCACTGCCAGCCACATAGAGAAGAGGAAATTAAATCAACACTGAGCTTATAAGCTACAACCAGCAAACTGAGCTTTAGTGTTTGAGCAATTTGTCTCTTGCATCCTGGTCACTTCAGAGGCTACTGTGATGGATCAACACAGTGAGCAGTATTACGGCTGCATTTGGGAAGACTTCTTCTCAGAATATCTTGTGCACCAGCTTATGAAGATAAGGGAAGGGACTAGTGAATATTGTCCCATTTTTGTTCTTTATTAACCATGTTCTGACATGGGAATGGATCAAAGCAAAATACACTCCCTCTCTTATTTTCAGGGTGGTTTACATGCTTTTTGCTTGAAGTCTACTAAATATTGTGAGATAAGATCAGAAAAACTCTTTTAAAAAGAATATAAAAATCACATAAATTAGAACAGACATTTAATTTAGGGTCAGTTGCTCAAAACTAGAGACAGCTCACAATAAACCCTTCAGATATCTGTTGCTCACATGCAGGTTGTTCTGGCAGAGGCTTACAATTCCATGTTGATCACATTTTTGGGCCTCCATTCTTATTATTCCACATTGTGTGCTGCAAGGCACCATCACGGATGAATTTGTTCTGCTTGGAGACTGTAGTTAGCATTCTGGAACAACAGCTGTGATGAACCAAATCAAAATTTTCCAAAGACAGCGGCCACAGCCCAGCAGTAGTACTGCAGCTGATGTCACCCTATTTTAATCAGTGGCTAGAAAAGATTAATTTATTTCTGTGCACACAGTGCATATAATGAACTGTCTCTTGCAGACTGAATCTTTGGAAGGTGACAAATGTGGTGTGGGCTGCAAATATGTGAAGAATTTTAATTTTGCTTGCTTACTTGCTTATTACTTTCTTCTGTAGTCTAGTTCAAATTACAATAAAGGTACTGATTCTTATCCTCCCAGCTGAATACTGAATCCTCAGTTACATTTATTTTATAGAAATGTTGCTTTGGCGCTTAGTATATCATAGCACCTAAAGGAGCAGATCCTAGATGTCTGCTCATCATTTCAAAACAGAAGATATGGCAGTGAGATTATTGTTCTGTGTCTGTTGCACTTGGACTCACTGACCTGCTTACTGGTAGAAATGCATTTTTTAAGTAATCCAATATCACAGCTTTGCAGCACTCTGGTCCAAATCTACTAGCCTCTAACGGGGCAGACCAGTTCCCTTGATAGGATCTTGCAGCTGGTATAAGGGTTGTGATTACAGATGGCTGACACTAATGGCCAAAAGGGGAAAAGTTTTGGTTTTGAGAGATATTTTAAAAAGAAAGATGAAATCTAATTGAGTAAAATAGGAATATTACAGCAAGAAAACAAAGTATTTTTCTTCAGAAGTTATGTTTACTTTTCATTAGACATCAGAAATCATTCTTGATCATACTAAAATAAAGCAAATATGATTTGTCTCTAGTCCTCCCTTTCTCACACACACTTTCTCTCTACTCACTCTCATTCTTCCTTTTCTCTCTTCCCTGTCCCCTCTCCCTGTTTCTGTCCCCATTTAATATCTTTCATGATGCCTCTCTCACCCTGTTTCTCATTCCCTTGCTTTCTCATACATTCTCTGTTTCTGACCTTGACCCCTCATGCTCTGCCCCTCTCCCTACCCCCAGCCTCACTTACTTCTCTGTCTCCCTCCCTGCCTAGGAAGAAGATTTTCTCTGGATGCGTTTCTCCCCCCAGTTTCGAATTATTGATCATAGGTATCAACATATTTCCACTCCCTCCACCCTGCAAACTTTCAATAAAAAAGTTTATTTTTTCAAAATCCTTACTGTCTCCTAGCCTCTTTAAAAACCTGATGCATAGATTTTGTTAGGAAAATCATAAGCATAGTAAACATACAGAATTTGCCATGATAAAACATGAAAAACAAAAACCCTGAGATATTGAAAAGAAATGCATTGTAAGTTTTAAATAAATGACCTGCCAGTTTCTGATTTTCTATTCCACTATTCATTAATATCTTAGTTGCCTATGACAAGTTTGCATTTGCAGACAAGTATGCTGCTAAGTAAAACAGAGCTACTGAATAGCACCTAATTTGAATGTTCAGTCACATTTGATGATTTGATTTCTGATTCTTGAAGGTTAGTCAATTAAGAATATAGAAAACTCTTGTATCTCCTTGTAATGTCTCTGAGATCATGACACTGATTTAATATTATTTGTTAAACATTTAAATATATGTACATGAGATTTTAGAACAAAACCCCACTATATACTTAAAATACACGTAAAAGTCTCTTTTATTTAAAAATAACACATTTCTCTTGTTACTGATATTTTAAATAGTTCATGCAAAAGTAATGAAATGGAAAATTCACCTAATAAAGCTGTTTTTTTACCCCTTAGTTTAAGGTAAGTTATAGTCACAAAGAAATGATAACTCTTATCCACTTAAAATTGCTATTATTGTTATCCAGAGAATGATGTGAACTGAAAAATAGTATTCTGCCAAAGTACATAGAAAACTCTTTTTTCCTACAAGCTCTTTGTTTAACTGATGACTCATTTAGAGAAGCTCTCCTTCCTTCCTTCCTTCCTTCCTTCCTTCCTTCCTTCCTTCCTTCCTTCCTTCCTTCCTTCCTTCCTTCCTTCCTTCCTTCCTTCCTTCCTTCCTTCCTTCCTTCCTTCCTTCCTTCCTTCCTTCCTTCCTTCCTTCCTTCCTTCCTTCCTTCCTTCCTTCCTTCCCTTCCTGCCTGCCTGCCTTCCTTCCTGCCTGCCTGCCTTCTTCAGACAAATCTTCCTATCAATGAGTTATAATTTAGAGAGGGAAAGAATGTGTTGAGGTTCTATATTTTCCTTTCTTTGCTGAAGAGCATATAAAAAAGAATAAATCATTCTTCAGCCTAATTTGACTCACTGACTACAACAATAAAGAAGTAATAAAATATAAAAATGTCTTGAACAGTCATTTATAGCAGTTGATGATATATTCAACCTGCAGATGAGTCTGAAATAGAAAAAAATTAATTATTATTCTTTATTTGTTTGTGACTACTTTAGCCTTGCAACCAAACACATTGCTTTCTCAGCTTATTCATCTGAGGTTCTGCGGGCATACCATGGTGTTTGCTCGCACTGATGATCTGATTTCAGCTGATTTGCACAGATTTGACTTGGGATCATTTAACTTCTGCTGAGGACCTGTAATGAACATTGGAATCTAAGGAGCAAGTTAACTGATTAAAGGGAACAAACTGTTTGGAAAGGAGAGGGATCTTCTATGTCACTACTTGGCAGTCCAAATGGAAAGTGGCCATCATTGAAGTTGTTAGCCAAGTGGCTAATACCATCAATAGCAGAAGTGAAAAGGGACCCTTAAGAGCTGGGTTGAGAATACTCTCTTTACAGCACAGATGTCATCCAACTCACTCAACACAGTAAAGAATTAAGTAGGTGCAAAACATGCCTATGTGCATCAGACTAGACACCTCAATGTTAATGCCTTGGTACAAGAAGCGGTTGGTGGGCTAGAAAGGTATCTGATTTGTAATTTGGGATAAGAAACAGATTTTGGTTTGGAATTTGGTTTGTGGTTAGAGCCCCCAATTTTGTTACATTATCACAATTTTGGTTTTGATTTGCTTGTGATTTGTGATTGTCTGTGTGATTGTCTGTGTGAAGGACTCTCCATTTGTAATTGTCTGTGTGATTGGTGATTGTCTGTGTGAAGAGTTAGAGTCCTAATTTGTTTAAGTTCGGAAAACTGACTTTGGCACGGTTTGCGGATTTGTTTTGTGTAAACTGACTTTGACATGGTTTGCTGAGTTGTTTTATATAAGATCTTGAGACTTCAGGAGCTGTAATTGCAATCTGTTTTGGTTTGTTTGTGGTCTGTCTGTAACAGCCTCTTTATCGTGTGGGTGTGGGATCATCACAAGGAGGTGTCAGTGTTGTAAAGATATCCCCTCTGGGGTGCGTTTTAAAGCAGTGGAAGCAGTTAGGGGAGCGTCCAGAGGAATGGTAACAAAAGAAAATTTAATTAAATACTGTAATTAATGGTGGCCACTGTATAAATTAGATGAAGCAGAACAATGGCCTGCTAAAGGGTCACTGAATTATAACACTTTTTTTCAGTTAATGGTTTTTCTAAGAAGAAAACAAAAAATGGGATGAAGCTATGTATTTGGATATGTTTTAAACATTGCAGAATCACCCAGAGTGGCAAAAGGAATGTGGTATAAATATAGCAATTCCCTTGTCTGAGCCTCGGAAAATGATAGGGGAAAGGCTTCGAAAAATCTTGTAGTAGTTTGAAAAATGTTCTCCTTCCAGTATTGCAAAAAGATGTTTGAAAGTTTTTAAACAACAAAAGGCAGCGAACCTGACAACAAAACTGACTTATTGTTTGTTCACGGATGCTGTCTTGGAGGATCTCACAATGAGGGATTAGAAGTAGATGAATGAGACAATAATTCTCAGCTTGGTAGATCGTTAGTGGGAGCAGAAGGTTTCAGTTCGATAGCAGGGCAAATGAGAGATAAACAGACATAATTTATGCAGACTCCCTTATGTTAGGCTGTGGGAAATGAAGAACCAGGGATTATAAAAAGTCCCCTTTTCTATTTTTGTCCTATTTGAACAATTGGGAGTTAGCAGATTGTTACCAGATAGAACAGTAATTCTTTTGAGATAATCATTAAAACACAAAACTTTGACTGAAAAGATAGTAAGGTAATTATGCAAGAGTTGTTTATATTCATAAAGAATGTATCTGGAGTTTTGCACAGAAGGAAGCAATCATGCACAAGGAGGTTATAGGGGAGGATACAGGGGAAGGGGCCAAGGCTGGAGCCCTTTACCACAGAAAGTTCAGGTACAGCCAAAAGAAAATTGCTGTTCTTATTGCAAAAAGGAGGAGTATTGGAATCAGGAATGCCATCTTTTGAACCAAAGTACCCTTCTGAATCCCCTGAAGAGGTATCTGGGATGTCCAAGTGGTCAGAACCTATAAGAGATGATTTTAAATCAGGACTGGTCCTGGGAAGCATTAACAATATTATTGAAGTTGGAAGCTAGGCTTGGGTTAGTATCAGTAATTCAGAAATTCTTGAAATATACGTTGTTAGTGGAATCTAACTCAAAATATAATACCTCAGTTTTTCCAGTTAAAAGGCAAACGGTAAGTGTTACTCCTTAGTAAAGGATCTTAGAGCAGTTAATCGAATTGTTCAGGACATACATCCAATGGTTGTGAATTCATATATTATTTTAACAGCTTTAACTGAAAAAAGAGTTGGTTTACAGTGTTAGACATGTCTTTTTCTGCATTCCCCTTGAAGAGAGAAGTCAAGAACTTTTGCTTTTGAATGGGAAAACCCTGAAACTCGCAGAAAAACTCAGCATACATGGATTGTTCTACCCCAAGGATTTAATAACCGTCTAATAATTTTTGGAAATCAATTAGCCAAAGAACTTGAAATATGGAAAAAGAAAATGATGGGGGACAATATTACAGTATGTAGATGAAATCCTCATTGCTACAACTGCTAGATAATGTTGTTTGCAACTAACTGTAAACTTTTAAACTTTTTGGAACTGAGTGCATACAGAGTTTCCAAAGAGAAGGCTCAGGTGGTATGGAGAACTGTGACTTACCTTGGATTTGAGATATAACAAGAACAGTGACAACTGAGAACAGACAAGAAGAGAAGATCTTTGCCATCTACCAGAATCACAGACAGTTTGTGAGTTAAGAATTCTTCTTGGGATGGAGGGATGGATGGTGTCAGCTCTGGATTTCAAATTATGGGCTGTTAGTAAAACCTTTGTATGAGGTACTAGAGACATCTCAACATTAGAATTGAAGTTATAACACAGAGCATCCTACAAATATTTGAAATTATCTTTAATGAAAGCACACTAGGAGTGTTATCGCAATTTCTGTCAGAGCTGCAACACACAGTGGCCTGTCTCCACCACATATGGTTATCAGTGAGGACATTGGCTCTCTCCTTATTAAAGTACCAGGTGGTATTCTTGCAGTAAGATTGCTTTCTGCTTAGGACCGCCTCAGCTGTTACCCTAGCAGTGTTTCTTTCTACTCAACATGTAGAAGGAATTTCTGAGCACGATTGTTTGCAGGCAATTGAAGTAGCATGTTCCAGCCGCCCAGACCTTAAAGATCAACCACTCGAGAGTCCCGATTTGGAATAATTTACAGACGGGAGAGGTTTTGTGGGAGGAGGAAAGATGTTATCAGGGTATGCAGTTACTACAATAAGCTCTGTAATGGAATTTCCTGCTTTGCCATCAACAACCTCTGCTCAGAAAGCAGAATTAGCGGCCCTAACCAGGGCCTTGGTTTTGAGTCAAGGCAAGAGAGTGAATATATGGACAGATTCTAAATACACCTTTGGAGTTGTGCATGCCCATGGAGCCATATGAAAAAAAAGGGGTCTTTTAATAGCACAAGAGACTAGAATCAAGCATACAGAACAAATTCAAAAATTACTAGACAGTGTTCAGAAACCTACAGCAGTGCCTATTATACATTGTAAGGCACATCAATTGCAGAAATCTAATATTGGATTGGTAAATCCATTGGCTAATAAAGCTTCTAAAGAGGCTGCAGAAACAGGCATCCTGGCTCAAGTGTTGGAGAAATAAATAAAATTGCCAGAAATAGCTCCTAGATATGATAATAAGGATTTTAGCCTGATTAAGACATTATAGATGAAAAAGCAAAAGGATGAGTGTTTATCACATCCACTGCTCAGGTGTTAATATCTCCTTTTCTTTTAAGGGAATTGTCCAAAAGGGATTATGATAAAGTACATCGGGGAACAGAAAATCTTTTAAAATACTGGAAGAAAGAAGTTATAGGGAGAGCCATGATGGAAATTGTTCAGTTACAGAAAAAAATATGGAGCATGCCAAAGAAACAATACCAATACCAATAACTGAGTAATCCTTCAGAATATTAAGGAAGGAAATTCCCTGGAGTTGTTGGCAAATAGGTTTTACTGACTTATCCCAAAAAGAAGTCTATAGATATATTCTAGTTTTAGTAGACAGCTTTTCGAACTGGCCAGAGGCTTTCCCTGCTTGCACCAATAAGGCAAGTGAAGTAAAAAAAAACTGTATTTAAAGAATTATTCCAAAGTTTGGGGTGCCTTTAGGCATGTCTTCAGACAGGGGTCCTCATTTTGTGGCAGAAGTAATCAAAAGACTAAGTAGCATTTTGGGAATATCCTCGGATTTACATATGCTTTATAGGCCTCAGTCTGGTGGGAAAGTGATGAAAGGATAAATTATAATTTAAAATTGCAGTTGAGTGGAATATGTCCGGAAACGTCTATGACCTGGGTAAAAACCTTTACCTTTTGCATTATTAAGAATTTGAATTCAACCTTGACGAGGAGGCCTTAACCCGTATGAGATATTGTATGGGAGGTCTTAGCAGATGCCACATGTCCCAGGAGATATCACTCTTAAAGGGAATTTGGGCATTAATAACTATTTGATATCTTTAGGAAAGACTCTTCAGGAACTGCAGACCAGTAACAAATCCATAGAACTTGATACACCAGCACATCTGTTCCAGCCTGGAGACTGGATGTATGTCAAGTCCTGGGTCTCCGAACTACTAACTCCTAAGTGGAAAAGACCATACCAGGCACTTTTAACTACATACACAACCATTAAACTAGCTATAAAAAGACCCTGAATTCATTATTCAGAGATTAAGAAAGTTCCTACTTAATGGACTGCAGAACAATGAGTCCCAGCTGCTCACCACACAGGAACCAAGCTGGTACCGAAGCCTAAGTGGAAAATACAATGGGACTCAGGGAACCCACTAAACATAAGGATTCAAAGAATTAGATCATGATGAATTTTGGGGTTATGTTTCAAATGATTGTCATTACAATTATAACTGTGGGAAAATGGGTGGATTGGAACAACAATAGCATATTGGAGTTGATAAAAGATTTTGCTAAAATGAATAGACTCTCTAAGGTGACAGCCTGCCTACCCATGCTGTATTCCACCTCAGACCCCATACCTTGGGGATTTATGCTATTAAATTTTATGGATCTTCAAAATGGAATAATGTCACCAAAGCGCTAAAACAGACTAACACGAACTATTACTTAAACAGGGAATAATCAGTCAGACAGAGGGAGTGATGTACTGCAGGTTGCAACACTCTGGAGGCCGAAAAGTAAAAGAACTGGTCTTGGGCATTGTGCTAACACTCCTTGTCCAAAGGGATCCACTCCATTAGACCATCATTTCTTAGACTGGGTTGCAAGGTACAGTGAAGAACAAGTCGCTGCTAGATTAATGACCCTGTGTGCTATCAACCACAGCAGTGAAGTGTCTGAATTACCAGAATGTAATATCGTGAGAAAAAGCTCTGGAACTTGGGATAATAAGTTACAAGGAGATTGGAGGTTATTTCTCTCCTGAATTGGTGCTTTAAATGGGTAAAGAAAGATAAATTTGATTACCCCAGGTTGTCCTGGAACTGTGCACGGAAAATGATGTGAATTTATCAGGGGCAGATGTAATAACAGCCTTCCCTTAATTGCGAAAAGAGCATTAGAATTGAGAGAAAACCTGTATTAACATCTCCAACTATTTACAGGCCGAAATGCCAGGCCCTGGATAGAGCGTGTGAATATTGGGAAGTGGGTCTTGAACTACCAGATTATCTTTTACTGAATGAAATACTCTCGTAACTTTAGGCCTTGTGACACTGTGCCCTGTCTCGAAGTGAAGCCCTATAAACCCTCAGTACTGGGGAAACCCGTGATGAGGACAGTTGGGGAGGGATTAGCATATCCACTGAGGTGGGATGGGCATTACAGAGATTTTACTCCTTGGATTGACTGCACTGGAAAATTCGGATTCTAATTGAAAATCTTACCTGTAAAGAGGAAACACTGGCCAGTTCTATTGCCAAAGGATTCAAACTGATCAGAGAGCAGGTACAAGTCAATGCTGAAGCAGTGTCAAAATATGGTCTGGTTTTAGATTTATTGCTGGCCCAAGAGCATGGAGTTTGTGGGTATCAGAAATTGAAAACAGATCATTGTTGCATTCATATCCCAAATGTAATGGAAGATCTTAATAAGCAGCTAGAACAAATTCAGGCTGTTACCCCACAATCTCGGAATCTTAGAGAGTTTGCAAAGAACAATTGGCTGAATAAATTTTTAAACCATATAGGTATAATATCACTGACTGGGTGGCTTGCTTCCTTGTTACAAACTTTAGTGTTAATCATTGTCATAATAGGGATCGTCTTTTTAGTATTAAGTTGTATAAAATGCATAGTTTTGAAAAGGATCATATTTCTAGAACAGAGATAAATAAACAATGTCCACATTATTTTGATTTGCCTGTATCTGGTGAGAAAAAGGGTGATGTGGACCTTTAGATAAGAATCAAAGGTCCAACAAGAAAAGAAGTGGTTGCTATTGAAATGAGTGAAATATTTTGACTTAAGTAAGAGCTGTTTTTCTGTAGATCAGATTTTCTAATTCACTTCAGTTAAGCAATATCTAAGTGGCAGTGTTTTTGAAAGTTAGACAGACACAGACAGTATATTTTTTTAAATAGTGCTGTTTCCAGACAATACTTCACTTATCTAAAGAACTCAAGGCCGGACAGAGAACTAGCTTCATAACTCTAATGGCTAGAGACTTGGCTGTTGTTAAGTTCATAATAAAATTAAGATTAGTCCTTGGGAAGTAGTAGAAAATGCATGAAATTGCTGGGAGACTTTAAAAATATGCATGTAAGTCAAATACATATTCTGTAATCAGCTCTTGTCTCATTGTGCGTGACTGATGGAAATCATTCCCTCTTATGCCCAGTGCTGAAATAAGGATGCTTGCTTTTTAGAACTCTAGAATGATTCTTAGAGAGTTTATTTGTATCAGTATACTGATCTGTATTGCAACGATATAACCTAGAACCGTGTCTGGGATGTTGTTGTGCATTTTATGTAGGTAACCAGCAAAACAGTAACATCACACATCTAAGAAAATGCCTTAAATGATCCCTGTCTAATCACAGACTCCAACTATGGTATGCCTAGAGATTGGTAATATACAGTTCCAGATACTTTAGAATTTTTGCCTGTGGGAAATGTGTATTTCTTGACTAAGCCTGAAATAGTTTGATTATAATATCAGAAGAAATCGAGTTTCTAAAAGTGTAAGGAACTGATAAGAAGGTTTGCCTCAAACAACTTAAGATCACGCAACCCAGATACCACCAGCCCCTCCACACACACACACAAATTACTGAAGAAACTGATAACTGAATGGATGGGGATATCTAAGGGAGTTGCTAGTAAGAAACAAGTTCTACCAGAGGTGGGGTATTGTCTTGACTACAGCTCTTGTCACCCATCCCCTACACTTTAACCCCATGTGAAAAGGGAGGAAGGGTTGCTGCTGATAAGGAAAAAGTCCTGCTGGAGTGTGGGCCATTGTCCCATCTCCAACCCTGATTCCTACCCTGAAGCAATCCTGACTGCTGGTGGAGTATCTGATAACTGACAAAAGCAGAAGCTTTATGGGGTTTGTCAGTCACAAGGACCTTTTTTTAGAATCTCCTAGAAGGCCTGAATGAATATGACATTCACCACCTAATGGGAGGGCCCTTGAGAACTGGGACAGCTAAAAACTGGCCAATTTGGCTGCTATTTCTCTGTTCCATCTTCCTTCCATTGCCTCATAGATCCATGACATAGAAGTAGACTCCACCATCAGCAAAGAAGAAACATTGTCATTGGAACACTGGGCTAGTGATATCTTTTTTCTATTTCGTTCTATTTCCTCTTTCTATGTTTCCTCTTCTCTTCCCCTTTTCCTTATTCACTGAAACGTTCAACTACACAATAGTTTATTCCTTGCTCAATAAAGAAATTTCCTTTTTTTTCGTATTTCCAGTTATTTGATGTAAATATACCTTTATTTGCCTCAAAGGAATTTCGAAACTGTGTGAAATAAGGCTTGAACACAGGGTTCTCAAACTGGTCCTTGACAAAGAGGCCAAGGGAAGACAAAAAAAATACATCAGGGACTATATCACACAATAACAGAATATGAAGTATTTTAAGTATATAATGGAAGATACTCCCTTCTCTTCAGACGTATCATTAATTTTGTATGTGTATAAGCTGAAACAGGTGGAGGGGGAAACAGAGGACCTTTCTTCAGATGAACACTAGCACTGCAAACTGCATGTATGAGAAAGGAAATACGTTTACTGTCACAGTGCTAAAAGCCTTTCTACAGATACTCTCTGAAGTCTCCAAAGCTTTCATCATCAAAGATCAAAGAGATCATCATCTTGACCCCACCTTGAATTTAAAAGAATGAAACACAATTTCAGATCCTTTAACAAATTACATATATTCCTTATTCTTTTGCAAGCTGCTGCATTTTATTCACTCAAGGGTAGGCAGCAAATAAGTTCAAAAGCAGACAGTACAGACAAAACCCTCAAAAATGGTAGTACTTTCTTTTCACTTTGAGGATACTTCTGTTTTCTTTATCTGATTACTAACTGTAAAATTGTTTAAAAAAATTATGCTAATTAAGAATCCTTCCACATATTCAAGAGAAAATAATTCCATTAATTTTGATTTTTCCCAGAGAGCTTGAGATTGTTTCCTAAACTTAGAAGGTAAAAGTAAAGGATAGGCGGCCTTACTTTAAAAAGAAGATTAAGTGCTATTTTAAAACAATACATCTTTCAAGGTAAAAACTAAGGTCACTTCAACTGCAATAACTGACAAATTTCAGGTGACTGAGAAATTTCAGACAAGGAGAAGTTGTTAGAATGGTATTCAGAATAGAATTCTAGTTGATTCAAAACTTAATGGTCGTATAAAAATGAGTCTTTAGATTGTTTTATCTATATATATGCATGCATGATAGTCTGTTTTGAAGATCATGAAGTCATACACAGACTAAAAAGACATGAGAATGGCTTGCCAATGACAACCTTCCTATTTATACTTTGTCAAGTCCACTTTCAGTTGTACATGCATGTTTTTCCTACTGTAACAGAAGACCAGTAACATAGAAGGACCACTAACCAAATGTTAACTTTTGAAGTGAGACTGTTCCATCTCTGTAAATATACAAACCCTCAAAATCCAGAAACAACACACTTTTAAATACTGCATTGGATAAGGACAAATGGTTGTCTAGACAGGAAATAAGTTTTTCTACAATCCCCTGGTATGCATGCCTTAGAGTTTAACTTTGAATATGGAGGGTAAAGATACCTCCCAAAACGGAGTTAAGCTGGAATAGGATAAAACCTTACTTGAAAAAAGTGTTGATATCACAAGGAAAAAGGGAAAGATCTGTGGAACTGGAAGATATCTACCCCCTGCAAGTGCAGAGTCTTATTTTTCTACCCTTACCATGGCATTTGATGATGGGATCAAGTGGAGTTTGTGTGCTTTGGTGGCCTACTGTTTCTTGTTATGTTTTATCCATGACTCCTTGACTGGGTATCTGAGGTCTGCTTTTCTGCTTTTCCTTCTAGCCAGCTGCTAGAGAGTCACAGGATTTCATAAGAGTACATACTGAATAATCAAGAAGATAATTGAATACTTCAGGAAACTGATCTACTAGGAAACAGTTGTCTTCCTGCTGTTGTCAGTCTTTCAGATCAGATTCTCTGTAACATAAAAAGTCATTAACTATTTTTTTTTCATTTTGAGCCCCAAAGTTCTTAATTTTAATTCCTAGATGACATGGAATTAGTTTCTTTCCTTACTAAATGTGGATGTGTACTTGTACATATTTTGTTTAGAATATATACATCCAACAATATACATATATGCATATATACATAACACTAAACTTTTGAAGAAAACTATATGTATATTCAATAAAGATATACATATAAACCATAATTGAATTGCATACATTTCCTGCAGGATTTCTCTGTTACTTACAACGTTGTGCCACTTTATTACTTTCTTTGAAGTGTTATGTATCCTCAGTTAATTTATCCCATTTTTCTGCCCTCTAAATACTAGCTTCCTTTCTTTCTTAAGGGTGTAAAAACCCTAATATGTAGACTGAGATGAAAAAGGAAGCCTTTTATAATAGTGGCTGTTAGACAGCAGATAATTCACTACCTGTGCATTGTCTACAGGATAGTTTATCATTACTAGGGCAATTATTCTAATTTTAGCAAACGTGTCTCCTTTTGGTTAAGTGGTCAACTCCCTGGCATTTTTACTCAACACAGAGCAGTCCTTCATCTCGGGTACCTTCCCAGAGCTCTGTGAGTTCTGCTGAAAAAACAGATGATTTACCCAAGCTGAGGTTAATGCTTCAGTGTGTTCTCTCTTATGGACAAAATTCACGTTATTTCATTTTTGTCCTATTTGACTCCTCCAACAGAAGACAAAGACATAATGAAAGGGGGAAGTCAACAGTTTCAGATCAGACTGCAAGAGAGTTTCCACACTGGTATATAGGAGAAATGAAAGTGTTGCTTCTTCTTTCACTTCCTGAACGAGTGCTTATCTGAACAATGTGGAAACACCAGTGTGAGGGCAGAGGGGTTTCATGCAATGCAAGAGTTTGATTTTGGAAATTTCATCTGATATTGAAAACACATCTTATCTTTGATTGAAATCACTGAGTTTTTTGTCTTGAGCTTTCAAAATTTTTTATTTAATTCTGCAGGACTTCAGAAAACTTTTGAAATGTGCTGTACTGTAGCAGCTGTAGAACTACTGGGTTCGTATTTGTATGCGTAAAGATGCCCAAAAGTCCTGCAAATTTGGCTTCTCAAGTAGGAGTGTTCCTAGGTATAACTGTAAAATTGTTTTTTAAAAAATGACTAATTAAAACTTCTTCTACATATTTAAGAAAAAATAATTCCATATTTTTTTGTATTTTTCCCACAGGGTTTGAGACTGTTTCCTAAATTAAGAAGGTGAAAGTAAAGGATAGGTGGCCTTACTTTGAGAAGAAGATTAAGTGTTATTTTCAAAGAGTATCTCTTTCAGGGTAAAGAATCAAATCAGTAGCTGTAGATTGAAATCTCCGCCTGTCCTAATGAAATAAAAATTTGTGGTTTGTCCTGACTAAGAATGAAGAATTTCTACAGTTTATGATCTACTCATGGCACAGCTACAATAGACACGAGCCTCACTGTGAAAAATTATTTTAAAGGATGAAACAGAACTGTTATTTGGATGAGAAGTGCTATAGAAGCACTAAAACAACTATAACCTTGTCTCTAGAAGATATTTTTGATCTTACTTTACAAGCTGTGTTACTGTAGTCACACTGGCATATATGATTGGGGTTTTCTATGGGGAAAACTAACCAATGCAAACTGTTTCTCAGGTGCTTGCTGAAATACCTAAGAAATATATATTAATATAAGTGAAAGATGTATTTTCAAGATTTACTTTTATCTGACAAAATACAGAAAAGTAGAATCATAGAACCGTTCTGTTGGAAAAGACCTATGAGATCATCGAGTCCAACTGTACCTGTCCACTACTAAATCATATCCCTGAGCACCTCATCTACCCATCCTTTAAGTACCTCCAGGGACAGTGAGTAAGCCACTTCCCTGGGCAGCAATAATGCTTTCCAGTGATAACCCTTGCAGTGAAGAAAACTTTCCTGATATCTAATCTGAGCCTCTCCTAGTGCAACTTGAAGTCATTTTGTCTCATCCTATCACCCATCACTCAGGAGAAGAGACCAACACCCACCTCGCTACAGCCTCCTTTTAGATAGTTGTAGACAGTGATAAGGTCTCCCCTCAGCTGCCTTTTCTTCAGACTAAACAATCCCAGCTCTCTCAGTTGCTTCTCATAAGACTTCTTCTCCAGCCCCTTCACCAGCCTTGTTTCCCTTCTCTAGTCACACTTCACTACCTCAATGTCTTTCTTGTAGTGAGAGGCCCAAAACTGAACATAGTACTCGAGGTGCGGCCTCACCAGTGCTGAGAACAGGGGCACGATCACTTCCCTGGTCTGCTGGCCACGCTGTTTCTGATACAGGCCATTGCCCATCAGGGCCACTTGGGCACACTGTCGGCTCACTTTCAGCCGACTGTCAACCAACACCTCCAGGTCCTTTTCTGCCAGGCAGTTTACCAGCCACTCTTCCCCAGGGCTGTAGAGTTACTTATGGTTGTTGTGTCCCAAGCACAAGACCCAGCATTTGACCTTATCAAACCTTATACTGTTGGTCACATCTCATTGATCCAGTCTGTCCAGATCCTTCTGTAGAGCATTCCTACCTTCAACCAGATTGACAATGCTGCCAACTTAGTGTCATCTGCAAAATTACTAAGGGTACACTCAATTTCCTTCATCCAGATCACTGCTAAAGATATTGAACAGAACTGGACCCAGCACTGAGCCCTGGGGAACCCTGCTTGTGACTGGCTGCCAACTGGATTTAACTGCATTTACAACCACTCTTTGCACCCAGCCATCCAGCCAGTTTTTTACCCAGCAGAGGGTGTGCCTGTCCAGGCCAATGGCAGTCAGTTTCTCAAGCACAAAACTGTGAGAAATAGTGTCAAAAGCTTTAGTGAAGTCCAGGTACACTACATCCATAGGCTTTCACTCATCCACTAAGTGGGTAACATTGTCATAGGCCATTCTTGTAAATGGATGCAACATTTGCCAACCTCCAGTCAAATGCATCTTCCCCAGTCAGCCAGGACTGCTGGTGGATCATGGAAAGGGATTTGGTGAGCCCCTCCACTAGCTCCCTCAATATCCTTGGGTGGATCCCATCTGGCCCCATAGACTTGTGAATGTCTAATTTGCCGTGTGAGCTTTGTTCTGCTCCTTCTTTCTTTCTTCTGGCTCTGGGAGCTGGGTACCTGGAGAACGGCTGACTTTAGTATTAAAGACTGAGGCAAAGAAGGCATTAAGTACCTCATCCTTTGTCACTTTTGTTTCTCCTGAATCCAGTAAAGGATGCAGATTCTCCTTTTGTTGTTAATATATTTGTAGAAACAATTTTTAATATCTTTCACAGAATTGGGCAATTTAAGTTCTAACAGAGCTTTAGCCCTTCTAATTTTCTCTCTGCATGATCTCACTTCATCTTTGTAGTCTTGTTGAGATGCCTGCCCCTTCTTCCAAACCTCTTTTTTTATGAGAATCTCACTGCATTTTTTTTTCAAATCTCACTGCTCAGCCAAGATGATTTTCTTCCCCACTGGCTCATTTTTTGGCACATGGGGATGGCCTGCTCTTGCACCTTCTTGAAGTGTGTCCAGCCTTCCTGGGCTCCTTTGCCCTTGGGACTGCCTCACAAGGGATTTTATCAATTGGCCTTATAAGCAGTCCAAAGTCTGCCCTCTGTAAGTCCAAGATTTCTGTTCTGATGACCTCCCTCCTTAGTTTTACAAGAATCAGGAGTTTTATCATTCCGTGATCATTATGCCCCAGGTATCTTCCAAGCATCACACCTCCCACGAGGCCTTTTCTGCTCAGAAACAAGAGGTCCAGCAGAGTGCCTCTCCTACTTGTTTCTCTCACCAGTTGTGTCAAGAAGTTGTCTTTCACACACTCCAGGAACCTCCTAGATTGTTTCCTTTCTGCTGTATTATACTTCCAGCAGAGTAATATTTTTTCTCTCCCTCTACCCCATCTTAAATTTCTTGTATTTTAACTTACATTTCTTTTACTAGAGGGGATGGGAGGGAGAGAAAAAATACTAGTCATTTGGTCCCTGAACATATAAAGAACAAGTAAGGTAATTAGTCAGGTTAAGTTTCAGGAAGAGGAGAGGGATGATAACATTTGTGTTGTGCCTGTGAGGACATCTCCTTTCTGAGTGTTGTTCATAGCATCTTTGAAACAGTTTTTGCTGAAAGAAACAAGAGACAATCAACAGTGGAAAGATATGATCTTTGGGCTGTGCCTTTATGGTTTGAAATCAAACTGTTACCCTACCTATGCTATCAGAGCAAAACAACTGAACTACTGAACTACTATTTTGTTTCAAAGAATTCTGTGGAGTTACTCAAGAAGGAAAAAAACCTTTACATCTCAGCTATGAAATTAGGTATTCATAAATACCAAAAAGATGCGTCTTCCTTCAGCATAATGGAAGCCTTTGCTGCCCCATCTATCTAAAAGGGAGCAAAATGTGAGAAGTCCTTCTTGTTGTACCATAGCCAAGCATCCAAAAGAAACCCTTGATTGGAGACACTAACTAAAAGTAATCTGAAAGGGCAACTTTTGATCACTGCTTACTGCTCTGGAGAGGAGTGTTTCAGCAACACGTTTTATTTTTTGCTCTGCTTTGAATGTCATATACTAGATCTGACAAAGACTAATGTATATCTGATCTATGATTGTTCCTACATGCCTGCTGGGATACACAGCAAACTAAAGAAAGGTTCTTTTGTTATTCTTTATAACTACTGTCCATAGTTTTGTAGTATGATTGAAATTTTATTAAAATATTCTATTAAAATATTATATTAAAATATTAGTATGTCCATTGCTATATTTCTAGAAATTTCTTAGTCACGGTTCATAAATTTTGAGTATATACATACAACTAGGTCACCATAAAAAGGAAGAGTGACAGTTGCAAGATATTCCATCTACCAAGGGAACATTTAGGCAGGCCAGGCATTAGCTGTACCTGTTGCTTAAAAAGTAGAACACTTAGATTGTGCTGTTGCAGTTTTATGTTGATGTCAAGCCTTGTTCTTTTGATATCTAGGGTTACTTTTCCAGATAGTTTTTACTAAGTTAGATAACATCATACCTGTGGATTTCTGGGAGTTGGATTAGATGATTCATTACAGGCTGTTATTGATGTATTGGTATACTGATTTGATTTCAAGATTAAGAGACAGTATAGTTCCTTTTTAGTTACATTAGTTAATTCACCAGGATTTCAAGCTGTATGCACAGAAATACATTGTCAATTTTCAGTAGAACAAACAAAAAGTGCATAGCTACCTTTATTTAATTATGAAATATATTTATATTTTAATATATAAAATATTATAATATTATAGAACATAATTATAGTATAATAATAAATAATATATTATTGTAATATTATATAAAATATTATAATATATTAATATATTTGCCAGCAGGACAAGGGAGGTGATTGTGCCCCTGTACTCAGCACTAGTGAGGCTGCACCTCGAGTACTGTGTTCAGTTCTGGGCCCCTCACTACAAGAAGGGCATTAAGGTGTTGGAGCACGTCCAGAGAAGGGTGACGAGGCTGGTGAAGGGGCTGGAGAACAAGTCCTATGAGGAATGGCTGAGGGAACTGTGTTTAGCTTGGAGAAGAGGAGGCTGAGGGGAGACCTCATCACTGTCTACAGCTGCCTGAAAGGAGCATGTGGCAGAACGAGTGTTGATCTCTTTTCTCAAGTGACAGGTGATAGGGCAACAGGAGATGACCACAAGTTGCACTAGGGGAGGTTCAGACTGGATATTAGGAAGAATTTCTTTGCCGGAAGGGTGGTCAGGCACTGGAACAGCTGCCCGGGGAAGTGGTTGAGTCACCATCCCTGGAGGCATTTAAAAAACGGGTAGATGAGTTTTTGAGTGACATGGTTTAGCAGATGATGGGTGTGGTTGGACTTGATGATCTCAAAGGTCTTTTCCAACTGCAAGATTCTATGAGTTAGAGTTTACAACAAAGATATACGACTATGTTGTAGTTTCAGGTTTTTCAGAGAATTTTTCTTCCCTTGCCAACGTGGGGACTGGCTGGGGGCAGGGACCGCCGGGGCTGCGAGTTCTGTAGGGGCAGCATTATTTGGGACACCCCAGGAAGAAGGGGAGCTTGCAGGACGGGCACTCCCAGTCGCGCTTTGGCGGGAGAAAGGAGAAAGCCTCGGTTTACGTGCAGTGGCTGGGGAAGAGCTGCCTTCGGATCGTTAGCCCCGCTGCACGCGCGCTGTGCCGTTTTTGGCGGGGGGGGGGGGGGGGGGGGGGGCGGGGAGAGATAGGAGAACTGCGGTAAGCACCAGCTGGGTTTTTCTGCGGACTCCCTTCCCTTCCCTTCCCTTCCCTTCCCTTCCCTTCCCTTCCCTTCCCTTCCCTTCCCTTCCCTTCCCTTCCCTTCCCTTCCCTTCCCTTCCCTTCCCTTCCCTTCCCTTCCCTTCCCTTCCCTTCCCTTCCCTTCCCTTCCCTTCCCTTCCCTTCCCTTCCCTTCCCTTCCCTTCCCTTCCCTTCCCTTCCCTTCCCTTCCCTTCCCTTCCCTTCCCTTCCCTTCCCTTCCCTTCCCCCAGGAGTCTTCGCGCTGCCCCACATGAGGTTTATTTTTTCCCTCGGGATCATCACCTCTCTCGTTAAACACCGTTTTTCGGAGCCCACCGGGACCACGGAGTGTGTGGCACCCCCCCCTCCGGCGTGCGACGGCGCCCCCTACTGTCCTTGAGATGTAACTGCACCGTAGGAGCAAAGAGAGGACTTCAACTCGTTTGAAGGATTGGGTTACAGCGTTGCTGTCTGTTCGGTTCTGTGTTTGGTTATATATATATTTGGAAAACGGTTGTGGTCATTTTATTCTGGGAGATAGCCCCGATAGACATCTTAGTTTTCCTTTAAACCAAGACGTACTATTATGGGATTTTTTCCAATTTTGAGACGCTTGATCCAGCTTCCATATTCATGTTGTTGTCATTCTCATTTTACTATTATTTTCATCACAATACTCCACTACTTTGTATTTTCACTGAAAAAGTTATTTATAAAGGGCGTTTTATTTTGTCTGAAGTTTTAATTAACTTCCACATTCATTTGCAAAAAGGTTTATAAGAAAATGAAGATTTGATAGTTTTCTATCCTGGGCCATGTGTACTGTGTACAGTTCATTTAACAGTGGCATTAAGCTGAAAGTCTTTGGTTCCAAAATTAAACACTTGTGGTTTTAAGGCTATGTTTTTCTGACTGCAGTGATACCAGCTAGTGATAATCAAGAAAGACTAAAATAGTCTTAGGTCTTATTTATTCTACTTGCATCTAGGAAAAACATAATAAGGACTAGAAGTACTCCTTGAATTTATTATTCCATATTTAATTCTGACAATCTTGAAGAAATAACTTTTGAATCATGACAGTTTTTCACTGTTGCCACAGTAGGCAAGGACCTAAAATTTGTGGACAAAAAAAATCTGTCTTGCCATAATTTGTTTAAATGTTGTACTTTCTGGAACATGGTTTCATTTTTGCAGCAGACCATTAATTAGTTTTGAATATCAAATTCAAGGATGGGTGTTTTGTTGAGATATCCTTTGAATTAGAAAAAAAATGAGACTCATACACATTGTAAAAATAGAAAAGGGGACAGTTACGTATGTGGGACTCTAGAGAGCCTGTTTGCATCCACAAATTGGTCCAACTTTAATCCTGCTTTATTCTGCTCTAAACTCAGTATTTTGTTATTCAAGACAACGGTACTGCTTGTAATGTTATCAATAAAACTACTGATTATACATGAATAAAATATAGTATTTGGAGAACTAAAATAGCATGAAATTACTTTTAATTTTTATACCTATTGTAACAGGCATAATATTGTAACGTCCCTGTCCAGCTCACAGACTACCTGTAGGAGATGAACGAAGATAGAAGCAAAAAATGCCAAAGAAAACTCTTGCATTTCTACCACAGTTGTGAAGCTATGGTAAAGAAAGCCTAGTGTGTGTTTTCAGTCCTGCTCTAGTTGTGATTATTTCCTGGCTTTCATGCAAAAAATTCCTAATACAGAAAGTCTTGGAAGGAGGTATAGGATCTAACTCATTGCCTTTACTATAGCATTCACAGTAATGTGACCTTACACCTCAGTGAAACTGCCCTCTGAACTATTTAATTTTGGGTAGTATTTATTTCTGGGCTTTACTTGAAGACATTTGGAGCACTTTGGGTATGCAGTAAATTCTTACTGTTGATGTCAGTGACACTGGACAAATCTTGAGCAATGTCCTCTCAAGAAGTGATGGTACGCTGGGCTTACAGATCTACTCATAACCTATCATGCAATATAACAGCAGTATCACCAGAAACTAGCAGGTTTTAGTTATCTAATCCTGAAACAGAGGTCTGCATTCTCCGTTAGCATTCTCACATACCGTTTTAATGTTCCAAAATTCATTGGAGAATGTCCTCCCACTTAAAGAGTAGCATGCATCAGAGAAAATCCCAACTGCAAGGCTCCACATTTTTGTTGGACAAGTATTGGAAAAAACACATGGAATGCAAGCATTGTAAAGAATTTTACCAAGCATAGAAAGATTTGTGGCTTCTCAGATACATATAAAGAATACTTGAATACTACGACTCTGCATTGCAGGATCCTGACCTCTTTTCAAGGCATTCGCAGCTCATGAGCTCTCTGAATTCCTCAGGATGTTTCAATTTTTTTTTTATTATTATTCAAACTCTGAAAATAAATAAATGGGCAATACTGCTTTCATGGACGAGGCTCTTGTTTATCAGCTATTCAGGCAAAAATATCGTGGTAACGAGATACAGTAAGAATTTTTTTAAAATAATTTTATATTGGAAACAAAATATTTTAATTACTTCGTGGCTTCTACAAAAAATAGAAAGATAAAAAATACAAAAAATACAAAAAAAAGGTACAAATCATATATATATAAAAAATACAAAACCATTATAAAAGGCTTGTTAAGCACAAAGGATAAAAGAACTACTAAAGCTTTTAAAATGGTAATTAAAATAGCTGATGTGTGTCTAATGTCTTCAGTGTCTTCTAGGAGCAGATAATGTATATTTAACTTTATCTTAAATTTAATTGATATTACTACTGCTAAAACTGGTGTCTCAACATTCTGACAATATCCTTACGTGATAGCAGTGCTTGGAACGTAAAAGCAGTAGTATTGTTTCAACTGAAAATTCAGTGTGTGAATTTTTGTGTGTACAATAACTAAGCCATCACTTCTAGTGTTGCAGCTAATTAGAAGGTACTAGGTAAAGCATGAACCGGCATGGACAACACTGTCTCTGTAGCATATCATATATGTTTTAATGTCAGCATAATAAACAGCTTAAGAAGGAAGCCAAGAATCACTTAGTGATCTGTGGGACTTTTTGTGCTTCCCAGTGAATGTTGTCTATCCCATTCTGTGCTTCAAGATTTTATGATTTATAGGACAGGATGTTACTAAAGGCTGAGGGTCTGTTGAGGTTTAGACCCTTTTTGGTATGGTGCTAAACTCCTAAATTTGTCAAGAACATTTGGTGTATCTGACTGACAACACGATTTGTAGACTTCAGATATCAGAATTATACTCTACAAAATACATGTGATTTGGACAAACAATGCAGAGTGGTATTTGTTACAGTATATGCATGGTAATCTCATTCACAAATTCTAAAATTCCTTTTGAGTTAAACCTGTACTGTCGTATGAAGAATTTACCTTCTTGGTTTTCTCCTTTCCAAAACTGACTGTATGCTTGCTAATTGCTCTACATTTTGCTGTCTGTCTCTGGAGTGTATTACACTTGCCAATCTGGCATATATATTCTAGAGGAGTGTGTTTTCCAAAGTTTTCATTAGGCTTTTGAACCTACATTCCCACACAATGGAAGAACCCAACTGTGTTGGACTTTCAGGTCATTCTGCCCTTACTGCAGTGATTATGTATATTCAGCCATTTTAGTCTGGTTTATATATCTAGAAGTGGCAATTATTTGTAAATAAGGTGATATCTTTTTCTTTATTCCTCCTAGCCTGTCAAGGCATACAAGGTACTACATGCCCTTCCAAAGGCTGTCCAACACTCTAATCCTTTCCATTTGCTTAACTGTTTGAAGAGGGGAGGTCCTAGCAAAATCCAGCACATGATAGGGATGCAAGGGAGATTATTATTGGTAAACACTTTCACTTGCTTGACTGTCCACCAGCTTTCTTACTCTTCTTCTAAAAGGAAAAAAAACACAAAAAACCCCACCAAAACCATAGGCAATTAGTCTTAGTGCTTTGAAATTTTACTCCACTCCTTGAGATTCCATTCCTCTACCACCCCAGCATGGACTTGTCATTTAAAAAGATTTTGTATGTAATTGATCTCTTCTATTTTTCTAAGATTATCAGGAATATTTTCAGCATTTTAGTTTGAACATAGAAGACAGAAGAAGGGATTATTAGCAACTATTATACTACCTGTCCGCTGCAAAGGTTTTTCATATGGTAAGGTGTAAATCTTGGGAATGCAGTTGGAGTACCTGTTTCCATGCCAGGACAAAGCTTACAATAAGTGACTTTGAGACATCTCTGTGAAAAACTAACCTAGGAGAAACTGATCATTTTTCCAGCTGTTTTATCTACACAAGAACTGCCAGTTACCACAGTGAAAGATGCTTTTTCCATTAATCCCCTTAGCAGGAGACTCCTCAAGAAAAATAGTAATACAGAATATTTATACAGAATCTTATATAGAATATTTATTATGTACTCCATTTTTATTTTCAAGACAAAAATATTCTATTCAACTAGTACCATTCTTAGGCATAATAGTTGTAAATGGAAATAAGTATACCTGAAACAGGTAACACTGTCCAATAAGAATAATAGGCAGCTTGTGAATATACAAGAGGTTAAGCTAAGATGAGAGACTGTTAAAACAGCTTCATAATTCCCACTCTACTACTTTAGGAAGCTATCAGAACAAATGCCAAGAGGGAATTAAGTATTGTGAGGCTTTCTGCTGTCATGCCTTCAAATTACGTTTCTTTCTTAGAAGTAAAATTCACAATGTTGACCTCAAATGACTAAATTCCCCACAACAATTTGTGCAGATGTAGACACACCAAATTGCATTCACAAAAACCAGCACACTAAGCACCAAAATTCTGAATGCTCCTGAGAGGAACTACCAAAGAGATGGATGTGCTGAAATTCTCTTTCCCTTTTAGATGCCTATTAAAAGCTCTAATGAAAATTCCTTTTTAAGTCTGAGGCAGAAACTGTTTCCCATATGAAGTCTCAATTTCATGCACTCTTTGTGGTCATGGGCAACTGCATCATTATTTGCTTTTAAAAATTGAGCCAACAACTTGCTATGGTTAAAATGTCCTTTTTACATGGAGGTCTTATATTTTAATCTCTTGCTCTCCAGTGAGTATACTGGCTGGTGAGTGCCTGAGTTTGTGGGACTCTGTGTCCATGGCATCTCACTGCAGTTTTCGTCCCAAATTAGTGATAGTGTGCATGAAAGAGATTGCATGAGTGTGTATATGCTCCTATAGTGATTGTGTATGTGTAGGCATATGTGTGTGGGCATATGTATGTATGTACATCTCTGTAGGAGCCCAGGAGCCTACTGAAATATATGCCAGGTATGTATCCTTCCATAGCATCCCAAAAGGAGAGAGGCATTTGAGAAAGAAGAATCATAACATTAAATAATATTTAATATTAAATACTAGATCAGGTGAGAGAATGCAAGACTTTGTTGTGTCTTGCATTAGTATTATCTATCAAATTGTCACTTAAACTGCCTGGATAAAATCCAGAACTAATCCCAAGAACGGGCCTTGTGAACTCTTTGGTCTTGTGAGGACTATTGAATAGGTGCATTAAAGGTGTTCGGGATATCATTCCTTCTGTTCTATAGTGATTTTATTCCTTTTTTATGTAAATCAAGACTGATAAATTTTTTGGACTATAAAAGAAACACTCTGGTTTCACCCTCATCAATTTCAAGTTCAGCAGGATCAAACAAGCACTCAATTTTATTATCCCAAAGCTTCCTCTCAGTTTCTATAGATTCTTCTTTTGTATTTTCATACTGCAATCAAGGAATAGCAATACTTTTCTCAATTATGAATCAGACTTTTAGTCAGTCTAACTAGCTTTAACAGCTTATCTGTATTACTATAATTAAGAAACTTTATTATCATTTCTTTGTGGTAGCCACTAGGTGCTCTGCTCACTGTTCTTTGCATGTCAAAGAAAGCAGTTATAAAATTTTCTATAAACATCTATAAACATCTAGTTTCAGTCTTTGATGTTCCATTCATATATATATTTGCTATTCAAGACTCAAGTTTATTCTGGAAAATCTCTGCTCAGGAGAATCTTATTTTCTTCATGTATTAACTCTGTCAGCTGAGGTATAGAGATCATCAGTTTGGTTAGTAATTAAATTTTCCCTTTGTGTTTAAATCAGCTTTTAAATATTTAATGTCTAATGCCAAATTGCAGTCTGTCTTTCAGCCAGAGTTACTACTTAGAGCAGCTTCATGAGATCAGCTCATGCAGAAAAGAAAAAGAAGCTGTCACCCATGTTCATTCCTGGTGTGGATTTCTCCAGCTGTTTGAATGACTATTTTGCATCTTAGCTGTTCAACCACTCCATCAGATCTTACTGTCTTCTTCAAAAATAGACTCAACTCTGAATTCTTAATTCGCTTTCCTGCTTTCTTAAAAAAACAAAGAAGAGGAAAAACAAAACACATGAAAACTGCCAGTATTCAAGGAGGAGAAAACGGTTATTAATTAGATAGAAAGGGGAAGGCTGATAATACTTTTTCTAAAAACCAGGTATTTTTCTAGTAAGTATTTATGAATGAGGATTATTTGATTTTATCACAGAATGATATGTTGTTCAGGAACTGAGAAGCATTCTTTTTTGTGAAGGGAACAAAAATTTTTTTTTGTATCATTGGGCTGGAGTAATTGGCACCGATATACAACTTTTTAAAAATTGATAAACTGGATACAGTATGGAAAAGAGATGCAAGACATTTGAAAACTAAGAAACCACTACAATATGAATATGATAGCGTCTAACTTTCCTATTTTCTGATGTAAATGTGCCATATGTTCTGAAAAATATATTCCAAGTAAATGCAAGTTACTCTTTTCTTTCTATGCAATTTAATTGATTTTAATACTGAGAAGAGTGATGTTTGTCCTAGCTTTACGTTTAAAAAAATGCATCTCTCTGCTGAGCTGCTAGAAATAACCAAAACTAAATCTAATCACCCAAGCTTCACTTTTCATATGTATGTGAGGAATTATAATGTCAAATTGATTTTTTTAACTTCTGCATCACCCTTTAGTGCTCTGACTCAATTTCTTAAGCTGCCAAAGAAATTTTACCTGTATATATAAAACGTACTAGGTAATTCTAAGGAGCCTGATTTTCAGTAACAGATTTCAGAGACCTTGTACTTAGAGAGTAAAGAATTACTTAGTAGACAACTGGACTGACATTTTTTTAAATGTTCCAATTGGAGCAGGGCCTTCAACTCTGAATATTTAGATTTCAGTGATGAAAAGAGCTATCTATTGTATCCAAAACAATATAAAGACCTTAATATTTGGTATTAAAATTCAAATAGAATATGTTTATGTGATTCACTCTGGCTTTAGAATATGCTTCTGCTCAGAAACTCTCAGAGTCTGGCTCAAAGAAGTTATAAATATCCAAGTTCTGATCATGTGACACCCTGCAGAAAGAAGATTGTATAACTTTTTCACAGTATTTTTATGTTTCATGTGGTTTGTGTGTGCTTTGGTCTGTTTAATCTTCTGCGTAGCAATCATTAATCAATGCCTTCCTAAACTATGTTAAGCAAAGCAATTTTCAATAATCTGGAAAAATGCTCAGTGCAGAACTATGCCATTGCGCAAGCCAGCTTTGGTCTATTCAGTTCCAGTAACACAAGCAAAGCAGCCCCATCAACACAAGTAACGTAATCTCCTTTCTCTACAATGCATCAGAGATGCAGTATCATGGCAAAAGAGCTGTATTGCTTTCAGGTTTTGATGATTATCTATAAATGATGATGCTCTTTGTCTTTTAGGTATATTTGGCAGCATTCAGTTCCTAAACATGTACCCACTGTCATTTCAGGCAATATTTTGCCTGGCCTTGAGCCATCACTGCAGGCCTGACCTCTGAAGACCAGTGCCATGTCTGCTAGGCTATGCAGGTGTCTTTCACTCTCCATGGGCTCTCCAAAGGCACAGGAAACCTGACTTTGTGCAGCTGAATTCTGCCCTCCTGTTTGTAAGACCACTTGGGGATTCTGAGAACCATGTTTCTAAGCACAGGCATGCACATCCCATTTAACCAGGCTGCGAATATTGTTGAGATGAAACCAAAGCCAAAGCACTCATCCATGCTGAAAATAAATCACCACTTTCATTGGTGGTGTCCTTTGACAGAGGTGGGAAAAAAGCAAGTTTTCTGCCCAGGTGTCATGTATTGCTAATAGCAGTTGGCTTCCAGCAGTGAGTCTAAACTATGGGCTTCATTTTCTTGTAAATGTGGCCGAGAAAGTAAAAAGGCTTCAAGAATCCATTTTTCTGTGGCATGGTACGATATATGGTTGGAGGGGTATTTCATTCTCTTCAGGACTCCTGAATTGTTGTTCTGATCACATTGAGGAAAATATGTACAATTTTTTCATAGAAACAGGTATGGAAATCTATTTATGTTGCAGAACATACATGTCTTCTCAGAAAGAATAAATCATAAATAAGTAATAAATAAATTATTAAAGGCATGTGGGACAATGTCATAGCAGCCCAGGGCAGCTCATTGTGCACTAGGAATCCAGTCTCAGGTGGGAGGGAGAAGGGGGCAGGCAGTTGCTCCTGCACTTCCTCCTCTTTCCTCTGTTGCTACCAAACTACATAAAGCCCCAAACACACACAGCCTTGTATCAAGATGACATTTAAAACATAAAGACAAAAGTTGATCTTTACATTTGTCACAGTTTAGCCCTGACTTGGCTAAGTTTTTGTCAGCTAAAATCGTGCAGTTGGGCTCCGAGATTTCACCCCCCACACACTTCTCTTGGAAAGAGTGAGGAAAATGAGAGGAAAAAGGCTTGCGGGTTGGAAACTAAAGCTACAGCTTTAATGAAATGATGACAATAATAGTAATAATGATTAAAATAATCAGAAAGTAATGAAAATACGTACAAATGTACAAGATCACACCCTCATCCCACCGCTTGATGACCGTATGTCACCACAACTGCTTTAGAGTAGACACAGGGGAATGGGTCCATAGGTAGGAGGGAACTGAACTCAGGAACTGAAGTCAGGGACACATGGATCAGGGGTCAGGAGCAATCAGACAAACGAGGTCCTCACTGGACATTGGCCATTGCAGAACAGTGAGAGACCCTCGTGATCTCTCAGTTTCATACTGAGTATGACATATATGGGATAGAATACTCTGTTGGTCAGTTTGGGGTTACCTGTCCTGTCTGCCTTTTCCTGAGCATACGGCCTTTTTCACCAGCTCAAGGATGGCCTTGATTACTAGAAAAATAAGTATAAACATTGACCTTTCTGCGTACCAATGCCCTGTGTTGTCACAGAGAGAAACGGTCTGAAAAACATGCAGTTGGCTTTCAGAAAATGAAGTTACTTTAGACAAAGGCTAAGCCAGAGTCAGAGTCACCCCAATTAACTCAAACCATAACAACATTCCACCTCAAGGCTTAAAGAGTCCTTGTAAAACTCAGAGCCTTGTTATCTGGAGTGGTGCCCCTTACGTAGTGGATAGAAGGAAAAAGAAGGGAAGAAAATTGAAAGATGTCATGGGTGATCATGCAATGAACAAAAGCTAAGTGAACAAGTAAAAATTTAAAAGCAGCAAGCAAGATTAATAAATAAAAGTTCAGAAGTTTGATATTGCATTCTTATCTTTGGTTTTCTACCCCTTGGACAGGTAGCCTTGGCAAATACACATGCCTCTAATTAGAATTAGCACATTATAATTTTGCAGCACTCAAAGAGGGTACTATTTTCTGGCTTTTGGGGTTTTCCAAAGGTTTTAAGATTGGATTTCATAACCAGAGCTACATCAGAAATTTTAGGGCTTAAAGCGAGAGTATTAGAAAGCTTGATGCATCAGTTCACAATCAGTTTAATTACATGCAAAGCCTCAAATTAATTTGGTTTCTCCAAAAGGTGGAATTTTGGTTCCCTAGTGTAGAACTTGTAATACTGCACAGTGGTAATTTCTTCAAAAAGGAGTATTTTTCACTATTACCCTCTTGCTGCCAATTAAGATCACTGGATTAGCTCTCACTTCCTAAGGATGCTATCAACTCACCACTGCCCTCATCTTCCTTTATGACCTGCTTACTTGAATTTGTATGTAGAACCTGTATTTACATTATTTTCTTTCCCTACATGAATATGCATCTATAAATCAGACATTTCTCAAATCTGAGTTAAATGTGGGGGCTTCTTTGATGTATGATGGAGGGACATCCTAGTCCTGGGATACAGAGGATTGTTCCTGTACTTGAAGCAGTTTAGGCCTGTCTTTTATTTTATACATATTGTTATAATGTTCCAATTGACTATATCACTTTCTAGCTGTCTCCTGCTGTGCCACCCCAATGAGAGGTGGCCTGCCTGCTATCACAGGCTTTAAAATTTTAAAAGGTCCCTGCAACAGTATTAGTTGTTGGTGAATGGTTCATTCAGGCTTCTGCAAGGCCAAACCAACCAAAACAGAAACCACAAACCACAAACATTTTTCCAGATGGAATAGTGTTTTTCTATATCCTTGAAACTACCTGAAAAGAAACCAATAAGGCAAGTTGGACCCTCCAGTCCTTGGGCCACATATGAATGGATGTTTCATGGATTGCTACACTCCATTATATTTGAAGAGGACTGGTAGGATTTTCTGGTCCTGGGGCCTGATACACTGCAGCCTCAAAAATCAAAGGTTTTAAAGCATACACTGTGGTCCAGTTCCAGGCAAACCTCTTTTTTGTCATATTGAAATAAATTCCACTACGTTTGGCACCTCTCCCATAAATAGGCTTGTGCCTGCATTGAAAGGCCAGTAGTCAGTTGTAATCCTTCACTTCCCGTTTGGTTTTCTGATCAACCAAACTGGGGAATTGTGTGGGTAGTGGGTTGGAATAATTATTCCCTCTTCGTACAAATCTTTAGCTACTGTGGTGATTTCCTGTCTTGCTCCTAAGGGCAAGGTGTATGAGTGAACTGCAACAACCTTATCACGACTGCTGGTGACACTCCCTCCACAGCAGCCCTTAACCGATCTTTAATTTGCATCACATAAAGCTTTAAGAAGTCAGGTAAATCTTTAATTGAGGGGGTCATTTTGCCCAGCTTTGTAAACGGAGTTGCATCTTTTGATTCTGTGTCCAGTGCTTTTAACATTCCTTTCAATGCCTCTTTTTATTGATTAGTTTTCTGTTTAGTGGACTTTTCTTTCTGAGTAGCCACACACACAGCTCCCAGAACTCCACAAATCACCAAAAAATCTTAGGAGCGTCAAAGTCAGTCATTGCCCAGGCTGCCATATTTGCTGCCGGAACTCCACTTCTCCTTTACCCGCTTCCGAGCTCGTCTCCCTTTAACAAGGTTTTATTCATGTATCACTTTTTTTCATAGTTCAGAAAGTAAACAGATCTTCTGTCTGGTAGTTTCGTATGTGGGATAAATAGGTAAATGGGGATTTTTGATTGAAATAACATGTTTTGGGGAAACCATTACAGTCAAATGCTTCAAGAAGTCAGCAGTTTAGGATTTTAATGAGTACTTAATCAAACCTTGGTTTTATTTTCATAAAATTAATGTTGAGTGTTTTGCAATGTATCTGTTCAAGGTAATGTTCGGGGGCAGATGCCTAGAATGATTCTCCTGATTAACTGGGCAGTACTTTCTTCCTATTAGCATTAATATTTTGCTGTTAGTGGGTTTATTTCTCTGATTAACTTTTTCTTTTAATAGCCCAGACACTTACAGAAATGATGGCTTTGGAGAAGAATAAACATGTTTAGTGTTGCACAGCTGAAGATCAGTTTAAAAATTGTACAAGGCTTGGAAAAGAGCCGCACAACCAGATAGCAATTTAAATATTTGGAATATTATATGACTATCCTGATCAGTACGGCTGTCCTTTCTTGGTATTATTTTAAGAATATACTGGAATTACTTCCGTGTGCATCCAGACTATATGTTTTACTATTTGTAATCAAGCCCAGAAAACATTTAATATATTTCCCATATTTTTCAATATAACTTTTTTCCTAAGGCTGATATATTAAAGGACTTCATATTCTCAGCATCTCAATAGCTTTAAGTGACATAAAAAGTTAGGAGTGTTCATTCTATGCTGAAACATTTGTTACATGTACAGAATACTACAAAAAACTTACACTTTCAGAAATGGAGAAAGGTTAGTATTTATTACCTTACTTTTAACGTCAACATATATCCCACTAAGCATTTAAAGCAAGTGGAAACTCATTATTGATATTCATAGACACCATGAAATTTGTACTCCAAAATGTTACCATAGCAAGATGATGACACAGTGCTGGTTTCATATTTACCTTAAATTCCGTAAATGAAGCTTCCTAATACATCTACAAAGCATACAGTAATACTTAAACAAAAATGAAATGAACGATTTAATGTTTTGAACTCCTTGGTAAAGTAATATAAACCATAAAACAAAAAAAACCCCTTAAAATAAAATCAATCAAGAGTGACTGGGAAAGAGCATGTGACATGTCTCAGTAATGCCTTGAAGATGTGGAATACCTGAGGGTTTATACAGGTTTTTTGGGCTGCCTTTGAGTATATCAAATGCCTAGGAAAGGACAGCAACAGGCTCCAACAGTTTATTTTAGCAACTTCCATTTCTCTGTGTAATCTTGCTCTCAGCAGGAGAAAACTGAATAATTTTAATTGTCCTCTAATTATCTTAGGAAACAATCTTTTTCTGTCATCCTGTTGCTTAATTATATTTATTATAAGAATAACAATTTCTAAAGATTACACTGTGCATGAGCAAACATCATAGCTTCCTTTGCTAATTTATTACATCCATTAAAATACATGTTTTTTTCATAATAAGAAATCTAACTAAGAAAATATGGCGTATGCCAATGCCATATAAATTATTTAATAATTAAATATTTAATGCAAAAATAATTGTAAGCTCCATCTAAATATCCTACTCTCCTTTTAAATGCCTTATACTGGCTTTCTTTTGGCTTTTCGGTAAATTCATATTTATTTCCTCCCAGAAGCAACCTGTTACCGAAATAGACAGCAAACCTAATCTGTGTTATAATTTTCATTTATCGAAGTGCTTTTGAATTTGGCATTTATTAAAGAACCCATGTGTATGCAAAAAAATTCTGACCAGCTCCACTAATTCTGCTGCTGTGACTACTGATTTTCCTACTGTGTTTTGAAACTTGAACAACTATCAGTAATGGGCAGATTTTTAAGAACTTCCTTTTATTGTTTCTAGCAAAGACAAAACAAAAATATCTTCTTCCCCCAAATTCCTAGAGAAAATATAAACACAACAGCACACATTTTTCATAGCAGTTGTAAAGAACAGACTTCAACCATATTTTTGCTTGACAAAGTATCTGTCTAGCCACATTGAATTAGCTTCCTTTTTTCAGTCACTGGTACAGTGGGTGTGCTGTAACGTAGTGTAATCTAATATGCTATTTGAACTCTAAATCAGGAGATATCCATTTGACACATGCAGACTGACTTTTTGAGTGGGGTTATGTGGTAAAAAGCTGTATAATTGTCATGTAACGCTTTATTTGACAACTTCAAGGGAACAAGATAATTTAGGAAAACAATTTCTTTTCCCATTACAATTCAGAGTGATGGAAGGTGTGAAGTGATTCTGCCTGGTTTCAAAACTAAGACAAAAACTAAATACAGAGGACAAATCTAAGAAATAAATATTTAACCATTTATATCATCAAGCCATAATTAAAGACAGGGTTATAAAGCAAAAAAATCTTGCTCTCAAGAGAAACTAGTTGAATCGTATCCTTTAAAGCTGTAGTTTATTTATACATATTTGGAGTAAAACTTAGATATGATCAACAATAGAATTTACACTATTTAGAAAACATAAACATTATATAGTGAAAATCTTTGGTTGGTAAATGTCCATGACTAATTAGATTTATGAAACTAAAAACCTAGCGGTAGTTATCCAGAAAATTATTAAATGAAAATATTTGAAGAAAATCCCTTACGTTACTTTCTTGTTTATGCATATTCATTACATGGCAGCTGAAACAGCATGTGCCCTAGAAGGTCAGTCTAGGTTTTTGGGTTTGCTTTTTTTTTAATAACACATGAATAAAATAGCGCATACAAAAACACTGAACACAGACATTAATGTCAGTATAGGCTAAATTAGCAGAAGCAGAATTAACTTATTGAATAGCTGTAAAACAAGTTGGGAAGCAAAATAGTAAAAAGAGATGTGTTTTTAGACCTATGCACTGCTGTGGAGGTTCTAACATCCTTCCACATCTGCTTCCATGGTGCCGTATGCTGCAAGTCTCTGGAAAATAAGCTATACTGAGCTTTAGGACCAAAGGGCCCTAGCACCACAGAATGGATAATTCAGGCTGCAAGGGGCCTCAGGACATCTCTAGCCTAGTCCCTGAGTGCAACAGGGTCAACTCTGAGGGTGGTGTTGGGCCAGAAGTGTAATGACAAATATTTCTTCCTCAAAACAGGAACAATTCCTCTCAAACTGGTGCTATACCAGGATGCTGGCTCATGGCAGCAAGACTTTGATAGTCAATGTTTGGAGGAAATGTCCGAAGAATACCAGGTGTTGGTTCCTACACCCATTGTTTTATTGGGATGGTATTAGGACTTTTAATGGTACTGAAGTCTATGCTGTAAATTAGGCAGTGCCAGGTAGTATTCAAGTACTAAAACTCAACAAGATCTTCTGTCCTAACTTTAAAATTGTGATTTAAGTGTTAATTTAAAGAAAATTAGTCTCCTGAAATCACTAACATAAATCTGAAAAATCAAACTGTAAGTGAAAGCTTGTAACTTTATCAGGGTTTGGTTTTCCCCTTCTGTCCTTTAATGGAACTAACTACTTTTTCTTTTCATTTCCTTTCTGTTTTAAGTTGGATAAGCTGGTCCCCATGAAAAGAAGATGAAAATCATTATAATTTTTCATGTAATCTATTATAAATATGTTAATGTAGAAATTATTCTACTATCAATTCATTGAACACTTTTTTTTTTAAACATACACTGCATATACACTGATGGTGAAATAGGACATTAGTTAAGGCATTTTAAGAAACAGTCATCAACAACTGCAGTAGAGGTACTGAATAACTTCTGTTAACAATAATATTGCTAGAATGTTCTGAATGTTCAAACAATTAACAATGGTCCAAGACAGACTAAATGGAATTAATACAGCTATAGGCAGTTTACCTAGAACACAAATATAACACTATGTAAGTAGAGTGAGATATTTCTTTGGAAACTATTGGGCCATCAGATGTAACAGATTCAACATGAACTCTCAGAAAAAAGAACTTGGTTTTGCCTGTTTGAATAGACTCCTGCTAGGACATTTTTTCTCCTTCTGGAATCTGCTTTTCCAGATAAAGTATAAATACCTAATACAGTTCAAAAAAACCTGCATAAATAACAGAATTATTTTTTTAAATGTAGAATATTAAAGTTCAGGCTATTCAGTTTACCTAAAAAAGGTTTTAGAAGAACTTGATAAGTAGGTCAGAAATGGAAAAGACCATTGATGCTGTGGAGTTTCCAGTCTTTCAGAGAAAGTCATAATAACATGGTATGGTTGTAAAGTGAAATTAGACAAAATTAACCATGAAATCAGCTGCCATTTTCTAGGAGTGCCAGTTGGCACTGGAAAAAGTGCACCAGGAGAGTGACAGAATCTCCCTTACAGCTTCAAAAAATATATATATATCTAGAGACAAAGTTAGAACCATAGAAAAAAAAGCAGGACTGGAAAGGAAATGGGAAGAAAACCTAGTGTAGCCATAAAATAAGTACTAGATACCAGGTAGGGGCTGTTGTCAGTAAGCGTGTGCAGATAGGCAGTTCAAGCTACTGAGTTTATCATCTTGTTCACTGAATATATGACCCTAGTATCTCTACTTTCAGGAATAAAATATGTTTAGCTATTATCTGTGCTTTTTGTAAATGGGTCTTGCTGGACCCAGGCCTATTCTAACACTAGTCAGATTAAACCCCACCATTCCTGCAATTAATAATAGACGGTGAAGCAGGGATTGAAAGGCAGTCCCTCTGAGTGACTCCTGTGTTTGTAGTGATCTCCATTTCCTATTATACCATCATAGCTGAACTCTTTATGAGTCAGCAGTGTGCCCAGATGGCTAAGGCAAATGGCATCTTGACCTGTATCAAAAACAATGTGGTCAGCACAACAAGGGAGGTGATTTTAGCCCTGAGCACTGGTGAGGCTGCACCTCGAGTACTGTGTTCAGTCCTGGGCCCCTCAGTACAAGAAGGACATTGAGGTGTTGAAGCGCATCCAGAGAAAGGCAGCAAGACTGGTGAAGGGGCTGGAGAACAAGTCCTACGAGGAATGGCTGAGGGAACTGGGTTTTTTTAGCTTGGAAAAGAGGAAACTGAGGGGAGACCTCATCACTGTCTATGGCTGCCTGAAAGGAGGCTGTGGGAGATGGAGTGTTGATCTCTTCTCTCAAGTGGCAGGTGATAGGACAAGGGGAAATGGCTATAAGTTGTGCCAGGGGAAGTTCAGACTGGATATTAGGAAGAATTCCTTTACTGAAAGGGTGGTCAGGCACTGGAAGAGCTGCCCAGGGAGGTGGTTGAGTCACTGTCCCTGGAGGTATTTAAAAGATGAATAGATGAGTTTTTGAGTGACATGGTTTAGTGGATGATTGGTGCAGTTGGACTCAATGATCTCCAAGGTCTTTTCCAACTGGAAGATTCTATAATTCTGCTGCGTGTATGTTGTTCAACTTCCTACTTTGGGTTCTCAGGGTACAAAACCCAAGAAAGCAACAACAAAAACCAAAACGCTATTCAGAAACCTGCTTAGCAGGGTTCCCCAGGAATTTTCTTTTGAGGGCTTACGAGTTTACAAGTAACGGTCAGGTTTTAGGAACCAACTTTTAAAAGTACAGGAGCAGGCAATTCCACTGTCTCAAAATTCAAGCATGTGGGGAAGCCCAGCTTCACCGAACAGGGAACTCCTCTTGGAAGTCAGGGTACGGAGAGAGTGGAAATTGTACAATCTCTGGAAGACATGTCAGGCAGAGACCTCATTTACACACGCAGATAGAAGACAGGAAAGGCTAAAGCTGAACTAGAGTTGAAACTGGCCAGTGATGAAAACATAAGACCAATCGTTTTTGAAGCTTGTCAACTGTTAAACAGCCATGAAAATAAAGCAGGGGCGTTCAATGCTTTTCTTGCCTCAGACTTTAACAATTCTGATAGACCTTGGGCTGCCTGGTCCTCTGGAGAGAGGACCAACTGGGAGAAGATTAGCGGGAGATCAGCCCTGCAAGAAAGGGATCTGAAGATGCTGGTTGACGGAAGTCTTAATATGAGTCAGCAGTGTGCCCTGGCAGTCAAGAGGACAACTGCATCAAACAGTCAAAATGGGTCATTATCTCCCACTGTATTTAGTGGTAGTGTGGCCTCACCTTGAGTCTTATGTGCACTTCTGAGACCCACAATTTAAGAAAGAATGTTAAGGAACTTGAATGCACCCAGAAGAGGGCAACAAAGCTGGTAGAAAGACTGGAAGGAATGGCGTGTGAGGAGTGCCTAAGGACTCTGAGTTTGTCTAGTTGGAGAAAAGGAAGCTGAGAGGCAACCTCATTGCTCTCTACAGATTCCTGAGGAGGGGAAGTGGAGAGGAAGGCGCTGATCCCTTCTCCATGGGATTCAGTGACAGGAGGGCTGGAAATGGCTCACAGTTGCATCAGGGGAAGTTCAGACTTGACATTAGGAAATACCTCTTTAATGAGAGGATAGTCAAACACTTGAACAGGCTTAGAGAGGTGGTTCATGCCCCATACCTTTCAGTGTTTAAGAGGCGTTTGGACAACGCCCTTAATAACATGCTTGAATTTTTGTCAGCCCAGAGTGGTCAGGCAGTTGAACTAAATGATCTTTACAGGTCTCTTCCAAGTGAAATATTTTATTTCAGTCTATTTTAGAGCTTCATGCAATACTGTTAATACTAGGTACTATTGCTCATTTGGCCAAAGGAAAAAAGCAATTACATATTCAATGGAATTCTGGTTTGCAGTGTATCACATCTGCACATATTGCATTCAGTTTAATAGGCTGTTTGTAGTTTTCCCTCTTCTCTAGGGTCTCCCTTCTCTACTTATTTTTAAAAGGAAGAATGTCTTTGATAACATTATCTCTCTGTCATATCCAAATGAAATGGGCTGGCACCTTTCTTTATAAAGAGAGGCTAGCAGAAGGACTTTCATAGTCATGTATATAATGAGGTCAGGAAGGTTGTCTCCTTAGAAAGCCAGGCCAAACCCAGGAACTTGCCTATAATAATTGTTTCTTTGCAATATAGTGTAATAAAACTGAGGCCTAAAGTAAAACAGAGACATTAATTTTGCATGATTTATAATGTTTAATTCTACTGGGAATGACCTTTTGCATGACAGACATCAGCTTTACTGTAATTGTTATGAAAGATGACTGAAAATGGTATAATTTAAACATAATCAAGAACACTTAGGAATAGCATTCTACCAAACATAAAAACAATCTTGAAAGTTCATGCACTGGCACAAAATTTTGCAATGTGTATGCATTACCATGTGTTCTTGTAATGTAGATTCACAGGCATAATATTCTCCACCATTAGACATCAGTACTTCAAATTTGTGTTAAATCTGTTAAATTATTTCAAATGTTACATGATAGAAGTTGATAATCAGAAAACAAGAACCCAGTTTCAAGTGTTTGATGAGGTTTAAAATACATAGTATAACAATAAAAATAGATTAAATATTCTTCAAAGGAGGTGAGAATAACTTTTATCTGCAAGGCTAAAATTTATGGATGGTCTTGTCTTTTCCTTTCCTTGAATCTTTCTTATTATGTCCTGCTGAATCTTCTTCTGATTAAATGTTCTGACAGAAACAGAAAATAGAGTGTGAATTGAGCAGTTCATAGATATTTTTTAATTTTTATTAATCACCAAACAAGCAGAAAAAACTTTTATTAAATTTGGCACATAGGAGCAACAAGTCTACAGAAATAGTGACAGAAGGACACTCGGAAGATATGAGAAAGTGCTTTGTGACTTACTGTATATGAAATGAAGTGCCAGTTTATTTGCTTGAGGAGAAATAGAAAACACTACAAATGTAATTGAAATTATAGTTCACTGCTACATGTATGTTGCTCATGTAATCTTAATTCCTGTTGCCTATTCACAAAAAAGCTACTGAATTAATGCCATAGTGTGCATGTATGTGTGTGGAGGTAACAAGGGGAAGAATGGGAATGGTTATGTCTGGATAAGTTAATTATCTGGAAGACTACAAATTTCTATGTGCCCTTTCACTTACTCACTTATATGACGTTCCTTTCCTCATTCAATTCAGTTTTTGTGAATGTGCATTTTTGAGAAATGCTACAGTCCAGCTTACCTCAAACAGCTCACTATACTACCCTTTTCAAAGACAAGTAATCTAAGGTCTTGTTCCCTTTTTAAAAAACCCTACAGATAGAAAGAATGCTGAGACACTCAGGATTTTTATTAATCCAGTAATATTTATCATACATATCCAGTTTTGAATATATTCTGACATACAGAAGCATCTTCAGCCTTCCTAATGTAACTGACCACACTGATGAAGAGCAAAAGCTCTTAGACCAATGCTTTTTCTCTAATATATAGCAGTTTATTAAACATATGCACTAAAGTAACCCTTGTACGACATGCAGCTCCATTAGATGTGTATAATAAATAGAACACACTATAAAAGGAGATTTATACAATCCATTACTATTTCCTGCTGGAGTGAAATACAAAATAAAGTCTTAAAGGGGGTATATGATAAGCAGGGGTCCAGTTTAAGGCAGGCCAAGCAGAGGACAATAAAGAGCAAATAGAAAAAGGGGTTAAACCTTGGGGAACCATGAAGGGACATTATATGGATGAATGGTTTATAATCTGAGCAGCTGGTCTACAAAAATCAACAAGGAAAAAGAAAGAAAGACACATTACTTTGATCATCATGAAAAATTCAGTGAAAGGGGTATTGCTTATTACACAGGTAATTCAGCAAACTATGTGATTCATCTTTGCCAAACTCATTGCAGCAACTGACAAAAATCTGCCCATTTGTCTTACAATCTAAGCTTACTGCAGGCATTGCCAATAAGTCCTTCCTTTTGACATAAGTATCTGCCTGTGGAAGCAACAGAGCTGCTGATCAAGGTGTAAATGCAATGCATTAAGAGTTCGAAATCTGTGTCTCACCTATCAGTCAAAAATATTCATTTCTGAGAACAAACAGACTTCAAAAGGTAAGGTTGTACAGGTGTTTAAGCACATGAATCAGAAATATAATAAAAGCCAAAGAAAAATGTCCAAAGGGGAAATATTCCTGTCTCACCTTTTCATTTCCATCACAACTTTCAGACTTATAAAGAGCACTGACAATAACTGAAACTGTGAGGTAAAAATATATCATGATTAATATGAGTATTTCATGTCTGACCTTCATCTCAAAGCGCTTGATCATATTTTAAAGATTTTTGGATGAAAGCCTACAAGCTGTGCTACAGACTCATTTTCGTTTTTACACATGTTCCGTGCAAGCAAAAATTCTGCCTGCAAACTTATAGGTAGGACAGACTTGGTTAAACTGGGATGCTATACAGATATGTACTTATTTTCTCAGCAAAATAATATAAACTGTTGTCCAGTATCTTTTTCTGGGCTTAAATCTGCTGGCTGGAAATGATCCCACTCCAAGGTGTTCACCGTGACCCTAGCTGGTTGTCACTGTCCCCTCATCTCTTCCTGAAGAGCAGTCAGGTAAATACTATCATTCCTGTCTGGGGTCGTTCAAACCAACATCCATCCATTCATCCATCCATCCATTCATCCATCCATCCATCCATCCATCCATCCATCCATCCATCCATCCATCCATCCATCCATCTTCATCTCTCCCTGTTTATAAACAAACACAACGGCTTTATATGAAGCGACTAAATGCTCTGTGTCAGAGAGAAATAAGAAATGGTTGAACAGAAATAATATCACACCTCTGCAAACTGAATGTTTGCCCATCCCTTCTATAATTACAGTTTGTTAAAGGTTTGAACTGGTCTGCAGGTATCTGATCTATTCCAAAATGTATTTTCAATATGGTTTCTTCCTCATCATTGAAAAGTTGGAGTCCAGAGTAGCGCATTTAACAAAACTTTACAGTAATTATGCTATTAAAATTTTAAGCATTTGAAGACTGTAGTAAAGCTTATACTTACAATTTAGGCAATCAGCCACCCTTTCAAACTTATGAGTGTTTACTCCTTTTCAGGAAAACTCGAATTATTTTAAAACTATGAAATTATATATATTTCTTAACTTCCTATTCCATTCTTCACTACAGCAGCATAGAGAGATGCTGCTTTATTGTAACGCTTTGTGGGTTTGGGTTTGAGGTTTAGTGTTTTTTTTTCATTATTAAGTAAAGTATGTTGGGCTCATCCTGGAGAGGAAACAAGCATTTATTAGAGAACATTCCAGGACATAACACAGGTAAATCTACAGACATTTCTTCATTCTCCAGGGTTTTGCAACAGTGGCCTGACATCTCTTCCGGTCTAAACACCAGTAGTTTGTGTTCTGGCACCTTTATTTCTGCTACCTGGCTAACAATCAAAATAAGATAATACGATTCGGTGTCATTTGTCAACCGTTGTTGTGGAACTCCTCCATCTTCTGTAATATTGGGAGAAAAAAAGGGATAAATTTGTAAGGACATTGACAGTCAGAAGAATTAACACAAGGAACTAGCAAAACTAATCTGCCATTTTTAAAGCATTTAGTTAGTCTTAGACCTGAATCACACTTGCAACAACTGTTTGACCAACCTTTCTCAGCAATGTCACTCAGGTTGAATTTTCATAAACCAAACATTCTTTGGTAGCAATGTTTCAGGTGACAGTCAAAGAGCAAGCAGAGAACTGGCAGCAGGAGAATCTGGCAGTGACAAAGGTGAATAGGAAAAACCAAAAGATACAAGACTTTAGGAAGGCTGGAACTGATAAATACTTTTGGCTTTTTGTGGGGTAGAGAGGAAGAAGCTCCCATTTTTTTCCCATCCCTAAGTTGCATGTTATTTTGCTTGCCTCCTTGAACTAGCTATAGCATAGCCATTCTCAATATTTCAAGAAGTTCTCCATGCAATTGTTGAACATCCTCACAGCGTGTTCTTGAGTAAGCAATACACAAGCACTGTCACAGAAACAAGTACTTTCATGACTAGTGCAACTGGCTTTCTCAAAGAAGGGTGGAGAGTTTTGCTAATAGAGAAAAGGGTTGTACCCATTCAGGGAAAGGAGGAAGGGAGAGAAAAAGAATGGACGAAAAAATATGAGGCAATCAGGATCTGCATAATGTGCTAGGAAATGTTAAATGTGGAAGTGCAAATTATATGTTATAATGTGAAGGGTTGCCCACAAATTTAATTATAGGGCTAATGACAGAGGACAAAAAGATCACTATAAGAAAGAAATACCAGCCCTTGTATTTCCCATTCCTAGGGGGTTTCATCTGTACCCCCCTCTGTCTTTCAATTACTGACTCAATGACCACATCTGAGGTGGTTGCATGGCCAGCAGTGGAGTAGAGACAGGAGGAAGCTGAGATTTTGCCTGCGTGTTACCCTGCTCCAACTGTATATCAGTAATTATATATCTGTAATGACTTAGTGATCTCATCTCCCACCACAGACAAATGCAGCAGACAGAGAAGTGAAAAAAAAATCCCAATAAAATTCCAGACCTCTTTGCTGTCAAGCACATATTTTGGTTGCTTACTCAGCTCTATTTTAGTATTTCTTGTTTAATGATTCATTTTTCAGCTGGGAGTCTGTATAAACAAACTTCTTCAAGTCTACCTATAAAGGTCTACAGCTACATTTCTGGAATGAAAGTAACTATTCTTTTGTTACAGAGAAATTCTTGTTCTCTACCTCACTTCTGTTTTAAAAAATCGGACCATTAGTATCACAACAATACCTGATTTTTTCTGAAAAACCCATCTGCTATTTAAGCGCCTAAATGGGAATGTGGTTTTTCTTAAAGTCTAATTCTACCTGCGCTGAGCTCCACAGTAACTACAGGACTAGGACTGTGCAAGAAAAATCTCAGATTTGCTTTCAGTAATTGAAGTTTATGAAAATGTCTACTATGCTTTTACTTAATGAAAAAGAAACAGACTTTTGGGGATTGGGGAAAATAAGCAAGAAATTGATCAGGTTATAAAAGGGCTTTTTTGCTCTATGGAAACTTCCAATAGCACAAGAAGTGTTGTTCTTTCAAATTAAGACAAAATTGAAATAATAGAATTTTGTAGATGCAAATGTGCATTTTACAATTTTAAAGTAACATTAAAGTATTTGACTCATTCTTTCAAATAAAATTTTGAATCAAATCAAGACAAAATGGAATGATAAATGCATATTTGGGACTTCAAATTTTGCTTCGTATCAGGAATTGAAAATGTGTTACTTTTTTGCTTGGAAAGAAAATAAGAGTTAAAAACATTTTTTAAAATAGAATATATTTTTTCTGATATAAACATTTTTCCATATATCATTTTACTTTTAAAAAATTATATTTTGGCCTAGTAACATTTTCATACTAATAGAAGGTAGGGATGGGTACTGATTCCTAATCCTCCATAGTCATCCACATATTGAAATATTTTGACTAGTGTCTCCAAATATTCTATATTTATCTTCTATCAAGTTAGGGTAAAAATGTGGGGTTTTCTCCTCCTACAAAACTTTGAAACACGCAAAATATCTCTTTGAAATACAGCCATGCTTTTCTGGCCTATAGTAAATCCTGAACTATGCCTTAAAATTGTCTGGAGAGTACCAACTGACCACAGCTGTCTCAAGAGCCATTAGAAGCATAAGGATGTATTCAGTTAAGTTCTAGCATCTAGGACTGTTTCTAGAGTATATTTAATCTGTTGTTGTTTTAGGTCATTGCTGATTTAAAAGCCGCCGAACATGACTAATGAGAATCCATTTTGTTCTTAAATTTGTTAAATGGAGTATTGTGAAAATGTGTTCATAACCCAATACCTTCATTCATTTTCTTCTATATAAACACTAAATTCTGTGGAAAGTGGACATTTAACACTTTATGTGGACTTTGAACTATCTCTAAGTATAGATTTCCTGTTCCATCCATGTTAACTTAGTAATAGTACATTAAACACGGGAAGATTTAGTGATGTTGGCATGACATATTCACACAAGACAATTCTCATATTTATAAATGTACTGAGAAAATACAGTCAGCTTGTGATCTTGCTGACACATCACACAGCAATAACAATTCCAACAAAAACACATCCTTAATATTCTAATGAAAATTCAAATAATTCAGCTGCTTTTTAAAAAGCTGTTCACCTGTGTAAAAGTGTATTGAACACCACTGTATTATGCATCACTGTAAATACCTGATCAATGAGGGAATGTTCATTGTATAAAAGCATACAGGGTCTATTCATGGTCAGCATTATATTTTTCCTAAAGCGCAGCAATGACCTCATTTTAGACAGTTGAAAACTGTCTGAGACAGGAGAGACTTATCTTTGAGAAGAAATTTCTCTTTCAAGAGGATTATGATATGTTACCAAATTGATGCTCTCCTGTGAGAAGCAGTTGACCTAAATACTGGGATTTTTGTAACTTAGAATCATAGGATCACAGAATGGTTGGAGTTGGAAGGGACTTTTAAAGATCGTCTTATCTAAAACCGTTGCCATGGGGCAGGGATATCATTCACTACATCAAGTTGCTCAAAGCCCCATCAGACCTTGCCTTGAACTCTTCCAGTGATGGGACACCCACAACTCCTCTGAGCAACCTGTTCCTCTGCTTCACCACCTCCAAATATCTAATCTAAATCTCCCTCTTCCAATTCAACCTTTTCCTAGCTTCTACAAACTGAGAGAACGAGCTGGTATTTGCACAATAGCTAGACAAACTGCTGAAGATTTGCAAGGTGATATGTATTTGCTGATCACAGTAGACTCACAGACAATGCTGCCATGATGAAACAAGAAATTGGAAAACCAAGTAGGAAGGGAATAAGGTAGAGAATGCATTCCTTACAAAAAACATGTCATTGTCTCAACTTAATCAAAATCTATCATAGCTCTCAGACGTCATTTGTGTTGCCATGATTAGGGGCCATTCACCTGACCTTTGTTGGGAGCTACTGGCTAGGACAGGTGACATACCATCTCTTCGAACTGTTTTGTGCAGAACCTGAGCCTGTGCTCAGATATGCTGCATGACACCATTAAGCCTGCAGCTAGTTCAATGACATGCAGATTGAAAATCAGGATGCCCAGCTTTGTGTCTTTGTAGGAATTGGCAGCAACAAAGAAAGACCTTTGGTGGAACTAGATGTTGAACTAAGATGAGGAGAATAGCAGTTGTGTTTAAGACTTATTTTAAGTTCTCTTAAGAATCTAGACCTGAAAAGCAACACAAATATGTGAGGTAAGAAATGGTCTTCAAAGAACATGGTGTGATTTGAAAAAGTGAAAATAATTTATGCAGCAGTATATTGAAAGTTGGAAATACTAAGTACCATTTAAATAATAACGAAAAACCTCTGACTCTTTTAATTTCCTTTTTATGAAGAATTTCAAAATGTGTTTCAAGGAAACAAAATCCTTACATTCTTTCTAGTAGACTCTCTGTCTTTTCCTTTGTCTCAGAGAACAAAATGGCCATACTCCCATTTTCAGCACCTGGGCCCTGTCTAAAATGTGCACTGTTAGAATCTAATTATAATGATAGAGGCATTCAGATTTGGGCACTGCTAAGAAGAAAAGGATGTTGAAAACATGTATTCTATAATGGTGACTGTAAAACCTTTTTTAAAGAGATGCAGGAAATCAGATCTTAAAATACTTCATGTAAATTTCTTTTTTTATGTATTTAACAATATAAGGCTACAGAAGGCCTGAATTCATCATGAATTTAAACATCATTCTAACTTTCTAGCCTAGGATATTAGCAAGATTAATTTCATTTTAGTTCCTCACATCCATTTCAAAGTTAATTGCATTTTTCTCTAGTTTAACATGAATGAATGATAAAGCACATGCAATACTATTTCTATTAATTCAGTTTACAATCACAGTTACAACAAAAGGAATCAGTACAATGTATACCAGCCTTTAAAAGTACTGACATGTTTATACAAGACATGCATAAATAAAAAGCATTAACACAAAATGAAAAATCACAACATATGTTAATATTAAGTGTATTATAAAGCCACGTTTCTGACTCGTAGTTCTAAATTTTACATGGTTCTTTTTGGTTGGTCCAGAAGCACAATAATTGCCTTGTTAGGAAGTCTTGTTTTTCAGATGCAATGTGTATGAATAAATAGGTTGATTAAAGATCTACTGCTGCAACATAACGAAAGGTTTAACAGCCTGAAAAAGAACGGTTAAAGCAGAGCCAGACGGCTGCAGTACTTCTAGTGCTTTAGAACAGATTCAACCATGTCTACCCATCAGTTGAAGAAAGGGCATCACAAAATATTAGGCTTTAGACCTAACAAACACAAGCCTATTAGCAACAATTATCTCCTCATTACTGTAAAGATTCTGGGTTAAACTCCACATTATACTAGTTATTGCAAATTCACAGACATAAATCCAAGTCTTCAGAGTTTTTCTTCATTCTCCATTTTCCATTCCAAAACTGTAAGCTGAGCTACAGGAATTTCTGTAATGAAGTTACCATGAAACTGAAAAATTAATAATATGGAAAATAAATGCATTTTCATACTATACAAGTCACTTCAAGGAAGAATTGTGCATAGAATTTTTTTCCCTACAAAAATACATATTTGAACATGCCCACTACATTAGCTGTTTTATGTATGCCACACTACTTTAAACTGCTGCACTCAGAATCCCCCATGAAAAGACATCCAGTATATTGCCTATTTTCAATTTTTATATGCCGCAAAAATAGGATTGTCTATTCACTGAAAAAATCCCACCAAGTTAGTTTTTTTCAGAGATAATTGTCTATTGAACTAATCTCAAACACCACATCAGTCTGTTCTACCTGTCCCAGTGAATTCACCCAACTGGTGTCTGCATTCTTTACCTTTACGTATCTTCCTCAATGGAAAATTCATTAATATGGTTGTTTAGAGATATTCCTTAGTGTTTTGAAGGAAACTTCTTTGTGTACTGTACTTTTTCCAACAGTATGCTTAACTATTTTTCTTGATGTAACACTTTACTACTGAAGTAGGGTACTTGCTTCAAAGAAATAATATTAACATAGACATGCAATTCATGTGTCAAATTAAAAAAATTACATTCGTAGATGGACAAAGGATAAAACTGCCTCTTCTGTGTTCAGGATAACATGAGCTTAGGAGGGTATGAGTACCAATAACATTTATTTTGCTGTAAAAGTCAGGATAATGGTGTTTAAATAGTTTATGTGAAAGTACGGTCACTCTGTAATTTGTGAAACTGCCATTAATAACCTTAATAATAAAACCCACTGATATTCTGTGAGAGCAGACTGACTTCTGAAAATAATTATATTTTCATAATTCATAGTTGGGAGAATTTTTAACTGATTCTGCTTAAATAAAAGTATCTGAGATAAGGTAATATATAGGATACAGCCCTGCACATTCTGCACATTGGGGCAGAATTGTGGGGTTGGGTGCTTCTATTTACATGCATTAGTCTTTTCCCTTATAGGTTAGTTACAAATCACTCCTGACAGTGGGTATGCTAAATAAAATAGGATTCAAGTGAATATTTACAGGGCATTTAAAGGAATCTTTAGTTTTTTCTTACCAGGATTCATAATTGTTAGACGCTAATAAAACTAAGGATGTAATTCCTACTACAATTTTAAAAGAACATAAGGAACATCATAAATGCAAGCAAAACATATAATTTTCAGTAGTATTTTAAGTTTTTAATAAATGTGGTTTATAAGCTGTTAGTTGTCTTAATGCAAACCTAAAAAAAAGAAAAATGTCTTGCTTGGGGAAAGAATAAACAAGGAACCATTAAATATTTGCCACTAATTGATAACACATAAGTAATTTGATAGAATGACATTTGCCATATTTTAGAGTAAATATTTTTTAAAAATATAAAAGTATTTCTTCAGAGGAAGTAAAGTCATACTTTATCATTCTAAAGAACATCTCATTAATGCCGAAGTTCTCCAAAATTCAGCTATATTGTGTATCTGACATTTTAAAATATAAGGCATATAGGAATTCTGTCATACTTTTATTAATTCTAAAATCATGATCCTTAAAATACATTATTTTAATGTATCACTCAATAAAAATAGCATTATCTCTTAAAGTATTTTTAGCTGTTCTAGACTGAGAATAATAAGATAATTTTGTAAGTAAAATGCATGTCATTTAAATGTAATGAAAATTTGGGTTTCTCCTCATCCTTCTTATCTAAAATATCATTGTTTCATAGCAAATTCTGAGTGAATTTGGAGAACTGATTCTCCTGGTATATTAATTGCTGCATCCTATTTGATTTTTTTTGACAGCTTAAAAAAGCCCTTTCTCTCACTTGAATACTTATTTCCTGCCACTTTCAGCTGAAGTTAACACCATCGTTGGTTTTGCACATGGATGTCAAGTTGTGGCAAACTGTCAGACACTCAATTTGTTAACAAATCTGAAATCAGAATTGACATTCTGCTTAAGAACTGGGACTTCAAACAAAATAAAAAGAAGATACTGAGAGGACTACAGTAGCTTCTAGGGCTCATTTGAGGGTTTGACACTCCTCATTCTGCTCTCTAAGTCCTGGTGAACTCCTTGAAATAGGCAGCCCTAGGCCTGATGCTTAGTGCTGCCATTCTGTAGTCGAGGAAATGCCTAAGGCAAGGATTTTTTTTTAATTAAAATAAATGTGCTTATTCTCATAGACAATATGTCTTCAATTAAAGGAAAGAAAGGAAAGGACTCAGGCAAGGAGATCTTGGATACCAAATAACAAACATAAATTGCTAAACATTAAAGTGATTCAAACTAAGTTCTAGCAAATCTGCATTGTAATTTTCCAACAAAATTCCCACAAACATGGAGCTTTGTATACACATCCCTGTTTAGGGATGTAACTTCTTTTCAAAAGGATTAAGTCACTAGTGACATTAATTCTGGGCTATCCACTACTTCTTGATGCTGCTGTGTCCTAAAAGAGACAAACAGCACTGGAATTCATGGAATTGGGCTGTCTGTTGTGTAGCTGTGGAATCCGAACTCTTTTCAGGACGTCTGACTGTGGGAAGTTAAATGTTGTCTCTCAGTTTGCTGCAAGCACTTTTCATTTGCAGGTGCCCGACTCTTCAAAGTGTCGTGTTGCTGTAGTTTCAGGTTTTTCAGAGAATTTTTCTCCCCTTGCCAACATGGGGACTGGTAGGTATGGGGCCCAGACGGTCCGCAGGGACTGTGAGTTTTCACGGGGGGCAGCATTATTGGGGACAGTCCTAATTTCTCAGCCCAGTTCTCCCAATATAAATAACTTTGGTTTAATCAACAGCAGAAGAAAGTTGTCCTTTTGTGCATATGCACTGCAAAACAGTTCTTAATTACATAATCAGAAAGTATTTTTCCCGAAGGACCATTCTTCATTTAGCATACCAGATGGACTACACTCAAGGGAGGAATAGGGGATATTTGGTGATTAAAGATCTACACACTTAATTATAAGGTTAAAAAGAAACAGAAATAATACCAAGCAATACTCTATATGAACATACTCTGCTCCAGGTTCTGCCACTGAGTTTTCAGATGATGTTAAATAAATCTTTTAATTCAAAATTTGTCCAGTTTGTTATTCACTATGTATTTCTCATTTTCTGATTGATCAAATTAAGATTCTAGCTCTGAACTGTATGAATTCTTAGAACACCACAACAAATAAAACAACATACACTTAGAACATGTGAAATGCCTCAGCAGCCTGAAAAATTTCTCACTGTTTTAACTGAAGCAAACTTACTAAAATTAGTAACAATTTAGTCTCTGTCAGTCTCAGTACTCTTATCTGCGAAATGGTGTTCCTGTGAAAATCAATTTGCTTTCATTCATTCAGAAGTCAAAGTTACTATTGTTATACATGTCTTGGAAGAAAGCTAAGAGGAAAGTAGTCATTGTTTATGTATAAAATCTGAATTCAGGAATGAGGCATAAATCATGCAAATGTGTGAGGGAAACAGTACACGGAAAATTTATTTATTGAGCTTCTTCACCCTGTAGTAAGTAAGGAAAGTCCTGTGGAAAAACCATTATATATTCAGTAATGATAATATCATTATATCTACACACATGCAAATTAAATTCATGTTTCGCAGTGAACCCATTCAATACTTTCCATTTAAGCATTTGATCCTCTATTTTAACTTCAGCTATTTTTAAGTTCTTGGTACACAATGTGCATACACAAACACACAGACTGTGACAAAAGTTAACAAGAATTACAGAACTTCTATTTGAAATGCTACCTAAATAAATACTATCAGTTCCAAGTAAAGCAATCAACTGTGTTACTGAAAAAGTTCCAAGATTAAAAAAACAGATGTGTAAAACCTAACCACTATTACTCTAAGCAAATCCAAAACAGGAAAAAGGGAAACTCAAACTCCTGATCATGAAGAAGGACAAAATCCCCCTTATTGTTAGCAATATTAAAGATTACTTCGGAGAGATGTAATCAAACGCATGTAAATATTTTTATCTATCTGTCTTAAATGCATAACAATAAACTGCATACAAATTAATTTTTGAAGATACCAAAGAATTTGAGTGAAACCTGATTAAATGTTTATTATTTATTACAAAAAAAAAGAATAATGTTTAACACAGCATGTAGTTGAATTTTCAGTATCGTATACTGCCATTAAATATATAATTGCCACTTTTAAGCTGAATAAGAGCTGCTCTTCTTGGTACACTGAAGCATCTAATCTGCTGAATATCTGTTGTTGAACATGTGAATTGCAAGTGGTTCACAAGTTCTCCTTATGTTGTGAATTATCATCTAAATACATTTACTTCAAAGTGAGTCACAACTCTACGGTCTGTCAAATTTTGCTTACTACTACTGAGTAACACATCATTTATTAACATGAATAGGTATTACGTCTCCCTGCATATTTCCAAAGGCAATGGCTTTCTAGCAGCCCAGTACAGTTACCTGATTTTTCCAGACAAGCTGGAATTCCGTTACTATATAATCTGCAATGCTTGAAGATCTTAGCTGAGCAGAAATGTTAGACCTAGGTTAAATCCAACTGACTTCTGTGGGAATTAAGCACATGATTAAGTGATTTGATAAGTTAGCTTGTTTTAAACAAGGACCAGTCAACGCACAATATTATTGCAAGGCAGAGCTATGAGTAGTGGTTATTCAGGGGTTAAATGTCTACACTGCTTATAAATAAACTGTTCCTCCTCTTAGTACACTGTGTGGAGAGTGTAGTATTTTCTGTCTCAATTACAGCTCCTTAAGAAGGAAATAAGTACATGCCTAGTTTGTTCCTCCACATGAAATTTGAAATGAAAATGTTATTATCTGCTGCCTGCTTTGAGCTTATGTAAAATGAGTGTGGTTGCCCAGATGCATTCACCTTAGAAAAATATCTGTCACAAATATGAGACAATGGCTTTACATAATTGCCCTGGATGCACACGCCAAAGTGATTACGTCTAGGTCACACTGCCATAAAATTTCCAAGGGTTTCTGTAGGCTACACAGCGTCACCTATAGCCACATAACATTCTGATGCAACCAGATATCAACATATCTCCATTCATACAATACTTACTTACACTAATAAACCACAGAGGGACAACTAAATCACAAAGCAAGACGTGAAGAAGGCACGATCTAAGGCAACACTTACAAAACTTTCTCCAGGTTTTCTGGGCCTCTTCTCAATTCATCAGTAAATCTCATATCTATTATGTAGGTTTGTTTAAGCTCTTCTGCTGTTTACCTTCAGAAAACAAATTGAATGTAAATTACTGAAGTTACACATAAGCCTCCAATCCAGAGCTAACAGGTAGGACCTCAGAACATCTCCTTCCATCTCACATGGAGTAAAACTGTGCCTAAGAGAAAACTAAGAGAAAACCATTACTTTGATAGCTGCAAATATTAACAAAAATTCAAACATGCATGCTGCACTCAGGCAAGATGCATGATTACGGCCAAGTGTTGCTTCAGGAGGAAAAAGCAGTTGTAACTACTTCTGTTCAAGAACTAAATCTACATGGCATAAAACAGAACTTCACAAATATCTGACCCAACAAAACAAGCTGACTTGCATGAGAAATAGACATGTTAAATAGGCCAGATTAAGAGTACTGAGACAGGTAAGTTCCTTTCAGTATTTAAGTTGGTTTATTTCTGTTTTAATTTCTTTGCGTTGTCCAGCATTGCCAAACACCCAGATACAACATATACATAGAAGTTTTAACATTTTGTATCAGTTACCATGCTTAAGAATACTTTAATTAAAAACTTCCACCAAGGAACATCAAAAGCCTTTTACATCACACTTAGCAACATCACAGAAATTAGTGCGTAGACAGCTCATTCCCCATTGCACCAAGTTCTTTCAATTATTGAAAAAAAAAAAGTCAGGGATCTTTTGCAGAGATAAGAATAGATGGGCTATGAACTGATGTGGCACACATCTATTGCATTGCTGCCATCTGATTAACAGCATCCACGGTCTTCTCTTTTGGAATCTGCAGTTCGTGAAGTGTGTGAACCAGCCAGTTAATTTCCAGAATGAAATGTATTGCATACCTACACCTTAAGACATTGGAAATAATAGGAAATAAATAAAGGGTGGGTTTTTTTTAGACAAGACTATGGGGGAATATAACGATGTAGGATGTCAGCTCGCTTGACAGTTGGCCCTCTGAAGTGGTTGATGGGGGCAGGGTGAAATATGGCCCTCCTGCAATCCATGAGGAGGAAGTTAGAGACCTGCTGAGCCACTTGGACCCTCATAAGTCTATGGGGCCGGATGGGATCCATCCTAGGGTGTTGAGAGAGCTGGCGGATGAGCTTGCTAAGCCACTCTCCATCATCTTTCAGCAGTCTTGGCTCACTGGAGAGGTCCCAGAAGACTGGAAGTTGGCCAATGTGACGCGCATCCACAAGAAGGGCCATAAGGATGATCCAGGTAATTACAGACCTGTCAGCCTGATCTCGGTCCCAGGTAAAATTATGGAACAGATAATCCTGGGTGAAATAATGCGGCACCTGCAGAACAGCCCAGCCAGCACGGGTTTAGGAGGGGTAGGTCCTGCCTGACCAACCTAATCTCCTTTTATGACCATGTGACTCGCCTGGTGGATGAGAGGAAGGCTGTGGATGTGGTATACCTGAACTTTAGCAAGGCCTTTGACACTGTCTCCCACAGTAGACTCCTAGGGAAGCTGGCAGCCTGTGGCTTAGATGGGAGCACTCTGTGCTGGGTTAGGAATTGGCTGGATGGCCGAGCCCAAAGAGTGGTGGTGAATGGTGTCTCATCCAGTTGGCGGCCGGTCACCAGTGGTGTCCCTCAGGGATCGGTGTTGGGTCCGGTCCTGTTTAATATCTTTATTGATGATCTGGATGAGGGGATTGAGTCCATCATCAGCAAGTTTGCAGATGATACCAAGCTGGGAAGAAGGGTTGATCTGTTAGAGGGTAGGATAGCCCTGCAGAGGGACCTGGACAGATTGGAGAAATGGGCCGATTCTAATGGGATGATGTTTAATAAGTCCAAATGTCGGGTACTTCATTTTGGACACAACAATCCCATGCAGAGCTACAGACTGGGGACAGAGTGGCTGGAGAGTAGTCAGGCAGAAAAGGACCTAGGAGTACTGGTTGACAGGAAGCTCAACATGAGCCAGCAGTGTGCCCAGGTGGCCAAGAAGGCCAATGGCATTGGGGCCTGCATCAGGAATAGTGTGGTGAGCAGGACCAGAGAAGTTATCGTCCCCCTGTACTCGGCACTGGTCAGGCCTCACCTTGAATATTGTGTACAGTTCTGGGCCCCCCAGTTTGGGAAAGATGTTAGGATACTGGAATGTGTTCAGAGGAGGACAACGAAGATGGTGAAGGGGCTGGAGCACAAGCCCTATGAGGAGCGACTGAGGGAGTTGGGGCTGTTTAGTCTAAAGAAGAGGAGGCTCAGGGGAGACCTCATTGCTCTCTACAACTACCTGAAAGGAGGTTGTAGTCGGGCAGGGGTTGGTCTCTTCTCTCGGGTGACCAGCGACAGAACTAGAGGGCATGGACTCAAGCTTCGTCAGGGAAAGTTTAGGCTTGATGTTAGGAAAAAAGTTCTTCACTGAAAGGGTGATTGGCCATTGGAATGCGTTGCCCAGGGAGGCGGTGGAGTCGCCGACCCTGGAGGTGTTTAAGGGGAGACTGGATGAGGCACTGCGTGCCATGGTTTAGATGATGGTTGGTCTTAGTGTTAGTGTTGGTGTTAGTGTTGGGTTATAGGTTGGACTTGATGAATCTCAGAGGTCCTTTCCAACCTTAGGATACTGTGATACTGTGTGTGATACTGCCCCAGGTGGAGAATCCGCCACTTGCTCTTGTTAAATTCCTTATGGCTGGAGACTGCCCAGGTCTCTAATCTTTCCAGGTGTCTCTGTAAGGCCTTTGGATCCTTAAGGGAAACCATAGCTCCTCCTAGTTTAGTACAGTTGGCAAACTTAATATACATATGATTACTGTGTCCTGATCATTATAAAAACATTATACATAGTGCATATTGTGCAAGGCATACTGTCATAGGCATCCAAGAGGACACGTAAGCCTTTTGGTATAAGCCTTTAGGCTCACCCCTTCCAACGGAAGCAGGAAATCACAACCAAAACATTTCATGATTTAAGAACCTCATTTGCGTCTCTTTATAAAATCTTGAACTTATCTGTCCATTCTGATAATACCTTTAAGGAGTCTCCTCATTTTACTGTGTCTTCAAAATAAAAATACCTCAAGATGTGAGCTAAAAGCTGCAAGACACTTGGAATAGATAAGCAACTGCAGACAGAGAAAAATCATGCAGAAATATCATCAGAGAACAGCATTCCAGAGAGATCTGGAGCAGTTCTGCAGTTTAGCAGTTAACAACTTGGAACAACATCAACAGCAATACCACGACACCATAAGTTTTTAGCCAACAGCAGTCTGTTGTAAAACTATGAAGCAGACCAGCCACACTGATCTTTCGAGACCTCAGTTTTTCAGATGGCTTACATATTAACAGTCCTTTCCTGGCTCTTACCAGGACAAGAAAAATAAAAACAAGAAAAATAAAAACGCTTTCTGCCTCTTCTGACTCATGGATTTCTTATTGCCATACCTATTAGCTGAAGTAATAAACTCCATTATCCTATCAATGCACTAAACTAAAATGTTCAGACTTGATTAGGGACAACAGATTCTTGTACATGCTATGTCCCAAATTGCACTAATGAAGAAAAAAAGCCCAACTAAGCCTCTTGACAACCACTGCTGTGTTTTCATTTCAACTTTATCATTAAACATGGGCATAAAAAGTTGGGTACAAGATGAGAGGAAATAAAATAAACACTTGCATTTATTGCAAACACAATATATTTCCTAGCTGTGTGTGCGGCACATGGATAACCGTATATGAAAATTACCTTGGGAGACTGATTTGGCACCCATTACTTTGGATCCCATCTGAGTTGTTACTAGGGCAACATAAGTAGGTTTCAGTACACCAAACTGGCTGTTATGGGGTTGACAAAGTCTACAGCAGATCCCTCCCTGCCCCATCACTGCAGAAAAAAATCAAAGACAAATAAGATCTTCCCATTTTCATAGAACAATAAAATCACGTGGTTGGAAAAGACCTTTGAGATCAGACTCCAACTCTGTACCTGTCCACTACTAAATCATTTTCCTAAGCACTTCATCCACCCATCTTTCAAATATCTCCAGGGATAGTGACTCAACTGCTTCTCCAGGCAGCCTGTTCCATTGCCTGAAAACCCTTTCAGCACAGAAATTTTTCCTAATGTCTAATCTGAACATCCCCTGGCACAACTTGATGCCATTACCTCCCATGTTATCACTTGTTACTCTGTAGAAGAGACCAACACCCACCTCACTACAACCTCCTTTCAGGCAGTTGTAGACAGCGATGAGGTCTCCCCTCAGCCTCCTCTTCGCTAAGCTAAACAACCCCAGTTCCCTCAGCCACTCCTTGTAGGACTTGTTCTCCAGCCCCTTCACCAGCCCTTCTCTGAATGCACTCCAGAACCTCAGTGTCCTTCTTGTACTCTGGAGCCCAGAACTGAACACAGTACTCGAGGTGCAGCCTCACCAGTGCTGAGTACAGGGGCACAATCACTTCCCTGGTCCTGCTGGCCACGCTGTTTCTGATACAGGCCAAGATGCCATTGGCCCACTTGTCCATCTAGGCACACTGTTGGCTAATATTCAGCCAGTTGTCAACCAACACCCCCAGGTCATTCTCTGACAGGCAGCTCTGCAGCCAGTCTTTCCCAAGCCAGTAATGCTACATGGGGTTGTTGTGTCCCAATTGCAGGACCCAAGCTCTTGACCTTATTGAAACTCATCCTACTGGCCTTAATCCATTGATCCAGATCCCTCTGCAGAGCCTCCCCACCCTCAAGCAGATCGACACTATCACCCAGTTTAGTGTCATCCGCAAACTTGCTATAGGTGCACTCGATCCCCTCTTCCAGATCATTGATAGAGATATTGAACACAACTTGACCCAACACTGAGCCCTGAGGGACACCAATTGTGACTGGCTGCCAACTGGATTTAACTCCATTTACCACAACAATTGTGGCCCGGCCATCCAGACATTTTTTTTACCCAGCAGAGGGTGTGTCTGTCCAGGCCAATGGCAGCCAGTTTCTCAAGCAGAATACTATGAGAAACAGTGTCAAAGGCTTTGGCAAAATCCAAGTACATCACATCTACAGCCTCTCCCTCATCCACTAATTGGTTAACCTAGTCATCGAAGGAGATCAGATTGGTGGGCAGGACCTGCCTGTCATAAACTCTTGTTGACTGGGCCTGATCACCTGGTTGTCCTTTTCTGTGTTTTAAACACCAAGAGGAGAGTCAAGATGCAGGAAAGACAATCCCTCTTTTCCTGTAGTCCATAACACAGAAACAAGACAATCCATATCACAACCAATTCACTGTGTATGAATTTCCAAGATAAATTATGAAGTGGAATGAATAGAATATGTTCTACCTGATTGAATAACATGACAGAAATATATAGGATCCTTGGTACAGCCCTATTTACATTTTAGAACTTTGCAGGTTTGTCCCTTTAGATTGACAGGCTGTTAACAAGCATATCTACACCTCAGCATCACCCAAGCATATTTGCATGCAGAAAAGGGAAAAGTAAAATAAAAATAAGGACCTCAGCCTAAATCACGCTTGTATTCTTAGTGGTTTCAGTTTTGTTTTATCCTTATATGTTCTTTCAGGCACAAGAATAAAATACCCAAAAATGAAATAGCTGAACTATTGTAAACTGGGTAAGAACGGTATTGGATCTGCTTTACATACTCTGGTTACTCCATAAGCAGTTGGAAGACTAATACTGCAAAATGGATTTGTAACAATTTCAAATTACTGTGACTATTAGATACTTCTATGATAAAATACATGAATGAAATTTTTTTCTCCCACAATCTGAATTTTTTAGAAACATACAAGAAAAAAAAATCTGAACTTTGCCCTCTGAAAATAATATAACATAACCAAGATAACACGTAACACGCCACAAGACACACCCGCCACAAGACACAACACAAAACATAATATGCCCAAATTTTCCAAAATAGGTAAATTGGAAGCTGTTATAAGCAATTAAAAAAATCAGAACACCAAGCTACGTGCATAAGACATATACATTTCAATACCACTTAGAAAAACAGTCTCCTCTGTGCTAGAAGACACAGTTTATATACTTATTTAACATATTAAAAGTGCAGTCCCTTTAGATAAAATACAGGTTTTTGAGACATTAACAGAAACCTCTATAACATGGATACAATACTGATGTTAATTGTATAATACTGGTTGTAAATGAGGAGTAACCATATTATCATGTTCATTCCTAATAAAAAGGTTACTTGATATTCCTGTAAATAAACATTTATGAGGAAGTATCATATTACCTGGTCATCAAATACCTCAAATGCTAGTAAGTATACTGAGTTACAACAGAATTTAAAAGATCTAGGAAAGACATCAAGAGAATTCTGCATTACAATGTGTCTACTCTTATAGACACAATTTATACTGGAACAATTCTACCAATATGGGTAAACCTAGAGGAGCAGTAAGTGAAGATATTCCGACTAGTTTCTTCTAATGCATAGAAGAGATAAAAAGGAAAAAGAATGTTTGACTTCTGAAAAAAAACGGATCTAAAAGATTCCTCCTAAGAAGACAAAGTTAAAAAAGACCTAACCTTTCACTTCAAGATCTACACCGGCATACAAAGTTGTTTCCTAATAGAGCAGAACATCTAAATTACAACTCCAATACTTGTAATTCATTTGAGAATCCTCTATTGCATTTGTTGAATTGTTTTGCTTGAGACTTTGACTGAGTTTCACATCAAACAGCACTGAATCCATTACTAGCAGTGACTGGCAGGATCCATCATCTTATCTCTTCTGATACTTGACAGTAGTCCTCACTATGACAGTTCTATCAAATCTTTGCACATGCGGTGTGATGGCATTACTGAATAAGGAAAACTTTTTTTAAAGTTTGAATTGCATAAATTTAAGTTTGAATTGATCATAATGTTTAAGTGTCAGGACAATAAAGTATAAGAAAATATTCCTGTATCTGCATAGTTTTAGAGAATTACTTAAGACTATGAATCTTTCTATGCACCAGTACCAAATCTAAAACTTGGTGCAAGATCATCATCAACTAACTGCTGACTGCTTTAGCAATGAAAAAACAGAATGAAGCTGTTGTAAGAACTACTCTCAGGGCCGGAATACACGGGAAAAATTGAGGAGCCTTAAAAAAAAACAACAACAAAACCAGAAAGGCATAAGCTAGTTATTTACTTTAACACAAGCTTTAATAATGACACTGTATTTGGAAGAAAAATATCCTACCTTCCTCTCCATTTCTCTGGAACTCACATGCTGAAGACAAATGGTGTTTATCTTCTTGCTCACTAAATTCTTGCCCATATAAAATTCAAGTGATCTTGACATCCCTTCTCCAACTACATGCATACGAAACACAGTAGTGAGCTTTCTCAGTGAAACTGCGTATCATCCACTCTCTATCAGTTCTATTGTTAGAAGTACATTGGCTTCAATATACAAACCTTCGAGGATGACTGGCATCAAATACTGTGGTATCGTCATCATCATCATCATCTTGCTCTAATGGGGTCAGCTCCATGTTTTCTACATTTGTATCCAAAACTCCATATCTTTGGGTTTTTCTGTTTCGCCTTCTGAGCCTGAAACATATTTTAAAGCATTTAAGTTCCATAAATTCTTCTCTACTTTCTCTTTCAATAACGTAGGAAAAGCATCCAATTAAATAATTAAGGCAAACAAGAATGCCACCTATAATTTTGTACAGAATTACTATAGTGAATTTGAAAAGTCCATACAGGCACTTAGTAGCTAAATGCAAGAGCCAGGTAAAAATATATGCAAAAGCATACTTAAAGCATACTTCTAGCAGATCCCACAATTAGGAAAAAAACTGTCTTTTATAGCTATCAAGTTAAAAACATTGGTTACAATTTCACATTGCAGTCAGAGAATGAGTCCAATTGCCTGACCAATTCAGGGCTGACCAAAAGTTCAACCACGTTATTAAGGGCATTGTCCAAATGAGTTTTAAACACTGACAGGTACAGGGCATCAACCACCTCTCTAAGCCTGTTCAAGTGTTTGACCACCCTCTTGGCAAAGAAATATTTCCTAATGTCAAGTCAGAACCTCCCCTGATGCAGCTTTGAATCATTCAAAGGTGTCCTGTCACTGAATCACAGACAGAAGGGATCAGCACCTCCCTTTCCGCTTCCCCTCCTTAGGAAGCTGTAAAGAGCATTAAGTTCACCCTCCAGCTTCCTTTTCTCAAAGCTAGACAAGCTCAGAGTCCTTAGCCACTCCTCACAGAACATCCCTTCCAGCCTTTTCAGCAGCTTTGTTGCCAGCCTCTGGAGCATTCAAGGACCTTCATATCCTTCTTAAATTGTGGGGCCCAGAACTGCACACAAGACTCAAGGTGAGGCTGCATCAACTCTTAATACAGCAGGATAACCACTTCTTTTGACCAGCTAGCTATGCTCTGTTTGATGTATCCTAGGATGTGGTTTGCCCTTTTGGCTGCCAGCGCACACTGCTAACTTACATTGAGCCTACTGTCAACCAGCACCCACAGATCTCTTTCTGTAGGGCTGCTCGCTAGCCACTTCTCTCCCTGTTTATACTTCTATCCAGCAATATTTCAGCCCAGGTCCAGAATCCAGCATTTCTTCTTGTTAAATTATATTCCAGTAATTACTGTGCAATTCTCCAATCCATCTAGATCTCTCTGCAAAGCTTCTTGTACCTCAAGAGAGTCAACAGTACCTCCCAGTTTGGTATTATCAGCAAACTTACTAATGGTGCATGCAACTTCTGCCTCCAAATCATTGATAAAATATTTAACAGAACTGGGCCTAAAATTGAGTCCCGAGGAACACCACTGACGACCAGTTGCCAGCCAACCCTTTGGGGTCTACCCTTCAGACTTTCAGTTCTTCACCCATGGCAGCACAAACCTGCTTATTTCACAGTTGGACAAGTCATTCAGAAGGATGCTTTGAGGGACAGTATCAAAAGCCTTACTAAAATCCAGAAAATAAACATCCACCACCCTTCTGTCATCCATTTAAGTAAAACTTTGTAAAAACAAACTTTTATGTCTGATAACAATACAGATATTTTTTCTGAGAAAACTTTTCAAAAGAAAACTGAGAACATACATAAACCTTAAATTTCTTATACAACTGTTGCCAAAATTACTTCAGCCACAAGTTCCAATTCAAGAGCATATGCTTTGTTGATTCTGAATTTCAGAAGCAAGATGCAACAGAAAGATGCAAAACTACAGCATAACATAAGGCTTAAGCCTTCTGTTTACAGTAGCATCTGTAAGTGTGCACTCTAGTTTCAAATGCAGAACAGCAACCTGTTGTCAAAAAGAGAATTTCAAGTAATTGCCACTCATGCAGAAAATAATGGCAGTAGATGAAAAATCCCTCCTCCAGCTCCTAAAATGACAGACTCTTATTTATTTATTTGGTTTTCCCACAGTGATACTTAGAACTCTAAATCCAACAGGTTCCTGTGAAAAGGAACCAGAACACTCAGAGAAGCTCTCGCTCATTTTCACTTGCTTAAAAGTTTATGGCATTTCCTTTAAGATACGATATCATCAAGATATGCATTCTAATGAAAATAAGATTGAAGGCTCCTCAAGAGTGATCTGTAAAAGCTATGGAGCAATCAGAATATCCTAGTTTACTTGGATTGCAAGGATTAATAAGTGTCCCACCATCTTTCAATTGCCTTTCTGGAATAGATAGTGAAGGTAAACACCAGCGTATCTAAATACAAAGAAAAGACAACTTGCTGCATAATGAATGTACTTTGTACATAATCATACATTTGGGTCTTGCCCAGAAGAGTTCAATTTATGCCTGAGAGAAAGCAAGTAAACTAGAAGGACTAAAATCCCACAGTGACAAACACTGTAATTAAGTGTAAAAGCACAAATAAGTTAGGCAGTCAACATTTTCAGTGAGAAACATAAAGGCAGCTGACTGGTAATGCAAGCTTTTTAATGGCATTTTTCTTAAGAAAGCATGAAATAGACAAATTAGACTAAACTGAATTAAACTAAACTAAACCGAAAGAGCAAGCAAAATGAAAGAAAAGGAGATAGACCAACTTGGTAGCGCAGAGTTGAAAAAGGTAAAAAAATAACCCACAGAAGGTACAAAATTAAATTCCAGCAGGTTGATGGATGTCAACAGTGACAAGTCCACTTGAAAAGAACAGGAGAAATCCAGGAAAGGCTCGACACTGTTAAGCGAGCGGAGCCATACCGAGAGTCTTTCCTTCTGTAAGCACCGAGTTTCCCAGACGCCTCACCTGGCGGCGCTCTCTGCAAGCAGCGGAGACAGGCCCTGCAGTCTCGCCCCACCTGAAATCCAACACAAATGGCCGGGCCCAGCACGGCGCTGGCAGGAGCAGGGTCTGCCCCGGTCCCCCCATGGCGGCGTGCAGGGGGCACCGCGATCCCCGCCCGCCCGCAAGCCCGTTCCCCGCGGCAGTGCCCCCGCCCTCACCGCACGGTCCGGATTACGAAGTAGACGATGAGAGCGGCACTGGCGAGCACCAGCACGGACAGGGCACGCTGGGCCATGGGCTGGCCCTGCTCGGGCGGCGCAGATACCTCGGACAAGCGGCTGTTGCTGCTTCGTGTGGCACCCCCGCCGGCTACCTCCGTGGGACGCACGGAGGCGGTGGCGGCAGTCACGGGCGGAAAGACGGCCGTCGCACCCTCCCCGCAATGGGCAGTAAGCAGCATTCCCGCCAAGAGCCAGGGCAGCGGCGACGGCCACATGTCACCCCCCCCCCCCCCTCCCCCAAAGCCAGCCGCCGCCCGGCCGCGCCCTTAGTGCTGCCGGGCCCTGGCGCCGCCGGAAGCGGAAGTGCTCAACGCCAGGGCTGCCGCGGAAGAGCCGGAGGACAGAACGCGTCGCTGACGGGTACAGTCACGTGGTGTGGAGTAATTCGGGGGCACAGCTGGACCCAGAGGGAGCCCGAGCCACGGGTGGGGCACGGGGAGGGGCGAGGCGCGGGTTCGCACTTCCTGCCTGGAACGCTGGCACGGCAGCCTGCGGTTTTGTACGGAGGCGGCAGGCTTGCTCCCGCTGCCCTCAGGACGCCCTCGCTGAGTGCCCGCCGGGGCCGCCAGCTGCACCGCTCCGCGGGCGTCTGCGGACGGGATGAATGACTGAGGGGCGTGAAGGCGTGGATGTGGACGGCAGCCCCCGCATCCGACTGCTGGGCAGCATTCTGGCTTTCAGAACTTGGCTGTCGCTTTTATAGGCCACATAAGTAAAGGACGTACTGTTTCTCAGTCGTTGTGGCCAGACGTTCAGGATCTGGTGATGAGCTACCAGATCTGTGATCTGCTCAACTTTTCCTATATTAAGCCTTTATGTGAAATGGCTAAGAAAACATAAAAGGAGCATTTGGGATGTATTGGAGCCTGCAGACAGCCGAGAGGTTTTGCTTCAGTTGAGGTCAAATGGTGCAGAGATCGAGAAAATAGTTGTGTCTCAGCAGACCAGAACCAAAGGTTTTGAAGCAGTCAATACATTGCTAGTGGGCTTCAATGGACCTAATAGACAGGACCTGTAAGTTGACACTCTAATTTACAGAATGAATTTGCTGTGATGTTTGTTACACTTTTGTCATTTGTTCCTTAAGTAAATGCCATTCCAGTAGGATAATTCTTTAAATCATGAGCGTCTATTATTAGTTTATTTTCTTTTACTCCTTTTTGGTGAACTGTGAGGATTTCAAGGGTTGGATCTGCATACAGGAAAAGAGGAAATCCACATTGGCAGTGACCTTTTTCATTTGTGACAATGTAGAAGGAAATGGATAAAATGTCAGAGTAGCAAAGAAATCTTGCACAGTATTACTGCTGTTGAAGTAACATGGTTAACATCCATGTATGATGAGAAATCTTGGTTTTGATATTCCAGAGGCCATACTAAATCATATCAGGTCATGTAAAGTCACGTATAATTTCAACAGTGATTAGTTAATAAACTATTAACAGGTTTAGGTGTTAGTTAACTGGGAGAACAAGTTCACGGTCTTGGGTCATGCAAACAATGAGACAGAACTTGGAAAGTGTGAAACTGATTTAAATAGCATGGGTGCCATTTAACTATCATCTGTACGTCTTCCCCTTGAAAAACCATGGTCTTTTTTTATGGGAATATTGTTTCAGATGCTTTGAACAACAGTTTTTGCTAAACATGGTGGAGAGGGTATGTGAGTAAACTTTCTTGATAGCTTTTTCCATGATTTATAGCTTTGATCCAGCTTGACTGATTCAGGTCCCCCCCACTGCCAATACCTATCAGATTTATTCTTTGGAAATTCCTGGAGGTGTATTTCTTCCTAACAAGTCCAAGCAACTGCCTTCCAGCACAGTGGCTTATGATTGAGAAAAGTGTTATATTCAAAAGGAGAAATACTTTTTAGAACATCAGTCATTGAAGTTAAACTGCCCTAAGGAAATTGCCATGATGCATGGACTGTGTAAGATGTAACAGTGCTGGGATACTCAAGGGAATGTGACAACATATTGCATGGTAAACTGTATGTCAGATGTGAGGAGAAAAAAAAAAGAGAGGGATTGTTTTGGTCAGTGAAGAACATGGCAAAAGACTCAATTTTCAATTTCTGCATTTGCAAAACTTACCTCCTTAAAACTGAGGGCAGTGGTGCTGTACGGCCAAGGAAAGTTGCTTTTTTGAAGTGCACTTATTTCAGCAAAGTCAGATGGTCTTGAATTTTCAGAACAGAAAACAAAATTACAGCAATTTGTGTTCTTTATTTTGAAACAAAAATGATTATTGAAGTCTGTACATTTCTTTAGAGTTTTTTTAATCATTGAAATGCATAAATTTCTTTAATAGTTATGTCAGGTATAAATAGACTTCAAGTTTGTTTGCAAAAAATTTGCTTTGAGAGTGCTGTAAGTCTTTTGATGAAATGTGACATAACTTTGAACCTGTGTGTGGAAATTGATTTGGCAGTCATATTTAAGTTTTTTAAGTGTACCTGCCTGTTAGTGATTGTTAGATAATTGCTTGGAGCCAAAGACAAGAAAAAGAGTTTAAAATGAATTTTGCAGTCACTCTGGTATACAGCAGCTTTTGAAAGAGGTATTGTAGGGTTATGTTCCCCCATTCCATGTGTAAATTGTAGAACTTTACTCGCTTAGGAAAGACATCAAGAACTTTCACGTTCATATCTTACACTCAAAAGGAAAAAGAACTTGAATGCCAGTGAAAGACCCTGAGACTTCTGAACTGTTCACTAAAATTAATGGAGCTTGCTTGACTTTTACCTTTGAGAAAGATAATATCAGCCAGTTTTTTAAGAGTTCCTTAAGAGCAGAAAGAGCAGAGAAATTACTTTGCAAGATTATTTGAGTGTCAGGAATGTCTTGGAAGGAGTCTTTTCATCAGGAAATGAAGTAGCAATTCAGAGAAAGGCACTTAGGATATTCTTTCTTTTTCTCATTTTGCTAGTTCAACTAAAATGATGTTTTCTGCTTCCTTGTAGCAACAAAGGTCACAGTACAGAAAACCTGTATTTCCTTTTGCCTCAGCCCTGTCAGTCAGTCAATGTCATCCTTTACAAAGTCCTTGTGGAATGACTTTTGGGTCATGCTGCCAAATGAAGAAATGATATTACCATGCTTCTTCATGATAGGAAGTTACCAGGGTGCAAGCTGTCCTCTGCACCTATAAGGTGTTTTAAGGTCTTAAATAGCACTGTCCAATTCTATAAGTTTCCAAACCACATTCCAATCACTGGTTTTTATGCTATCTGAGGGCTGTCACTCAGACTAGATATTAGGAAGAATTTCTTTACCAAAAGGATGGTCAAGCAGGGAGATGGTTGAGTCACCATCCCTAGAAGAATTTAAAAAACGGGTAGATGAGTTTTTGAGGGTTGTGGTTTAGTGAGTGATGAGTGCAGTTGGACTCGATGATCTCAAAGATCTTTTCCAACCTGAAGATTCTATGATAATTGTCCAAATATATCAATACTTACCCTTGCATAGATCAGAAATCTTTTCCAGCAATCAAATAAAAAAAGCCTAGAGATTAATCTGTCCCTGTTCTTTTAATGACTCTTCACCTGATTATATGCAAACTAAGTAACTACAAACTGTGCCAAAAGATTGCAGAAAAATATTCTCTGCAAAGAATTTGCAGATAGATCTTGTAAACAAACACATATGTGACTTTTCTAAAAAAAGAAGTGATGCATTTTACATTTATATACAATCATCTGGAGATTAGAGTCATCATCTGGTTGGAAAAGACCTCTGAAATCATCAAGGCCAACCTGGTCCCTTTACTAAACTATGTCCCTCAGAAACTCATCCATCCATCTTTTAAACACCTGGCAACTCAACCACCTCCCTGGGCAGCCTGTTCCAATGCCTGACCACTCTTTTTGTGAAGAAATTTTTCGTAACGTCTAGTCTAAACCTCCCCTCACACAACGTGAAGCCATTTCCTCTCATCCTATCACCTGTCACTTTCAAGAAGAGACCAGCACCCACCTCACCACAACCTCCTTTCAGGTAGTTGTAGACAGTGATGCGGTCTTCAGCCTCCTCTTCTCTAGGCTAAACAATCCCAGTTCCCTCAGCAGATCCTCGTAGGACATGTTCTTCAGCTTCTTCACCAGCCTTATCGCCCTTCTCTGGATGCGCTCCAACACCTCAGTGTCCTTATACTGAGGGGCCCAGAGCCGAACACAGTACTCGAGGTGTGGCCTCACCAGTGCTGAGTATAGGGGCACAGTCACCTCCCTGGTCCTGCTGGCCACGCTGTTTCTGATACAGGCCAAGGTGCCATTGGCCCACTTGTGCACCTGGGCACACTGCTGGCTCATATTCAGCCGGCTGTCAACCAACACGCCCAGGTCCTTCTCTGACAGGCAGCTTTCCAGCCACTCTTCCCCAAGCACGTAACACTGCATGAGGTTGTTGTGTTCCATGTGCAGGACTCTGGACCTAGTCTTGTTGAAACTCATCCTGGTTGGTTTCAGTCCATCAATCTAGCCTGTCCAGATCCCTCTGCAGAACCTCCCTTCCTGAGAGCAGATCAACACTGCCACCCAGCTTAGACTCATCTGCAAACTTACTAAGGGTGCATTGAATCACTTCATCCAGATTGTTGATAAAGATATTGAACAGAACTGGATCCAGCAGTGAACCACTCGTGACTGGTTTCCATCTGGACTTAAGTCCATTTATCACAACTGTTTTGGGCCCAGCTATCCAGCAAGTTTTTTACCCGGCAGAGGGTGTGCCTGTCCAGACTAAGGGCAGCCAGTTTCTCAAGCAGAATACTGTGAGAAATGGTGTCAAAGGCTTTACCAAAGTCCTAGTTACACCACATCCACAGCCTTTTCTTTGTCCATTAAACAGGTAACTGTCATCGAAGGAGATCAGCTTGGTCTGGCAGGACCTTCCTTTCATAAACCCGTGTTGCCTAGGTCTGATCAACTGGTTGTCCTGCGAGTGCTGTATGATAGGACTCAAGATAATCTGCTCCATGACCTTCCCTGTCGTTGAGGTCAGACTGTATTTCCCTGGATCCTCCCTTCGACCCTTCTTGTAAATGGATGTAAGATTTGCCAGTCTCCAGTCAAGTGGCACTTCCCCAGCCAGCCAGGAGTGCTGGTAGTTGAGGGAAAGCGGTTTGGCTAGGACCTCTGCCAGCTCCCTTAATACGCTTGGGTGGATCCCATTTGGCCCCATAGACTTATGTATGTCTAATTGGCTGAGCAGGTCTCTAACCAAATCCTCCTGGATTGTTGGAGCTTCATTCTCACTGTCTTCCAGCTCATGGGGGCCAAGTATCCTGACAACATCTCACCTTACTATTAAAGACTGAAGCAAAAAGCATTAAGTACTTTTGCCTTGTCATCATCCCTTATCGCCACTGTCCCGCCTGCATCCACTAAAGGAAGGCAATTCTCCTTGGTCTTCCTGTTGTTGTTAGTGTATTTGAAGAAACATTTTTTTATTGTCTTTCACCGAACTGGCCAGTTGAAGTTCCAGTTGGGCTTTAGCCCTTCTGATTTTTTGCATACATGAATTCACCTCACTCTCGTAGTCCTCTTGGGATGCCTTCCCCCTCTTCCAAAGCTCATAAACTTTCCTCTTCTTCCTGAGATCAATACAAACCTCTCTGTTCAGTCAAGCAGGTTTTCTTCCCCACAGGTTTTCTTCGTTTTACGGCACACGGGGATTCCCTGCTCTTGTGCTGACAGGATTTCATTCTTGAGGAGCATCCAGCCCTCTTGGGCTCCTTTGTCATTTAGATCTGCCTCCCAATGAACTTTTATCAAGCAGCTTTCTAAACAGTTCAAAGTCTGCCCTCTGCAAGTCCAAAGTGGCAGTTCTGCTGACCCTCCTCCTTACTCCTCCAAGAACTGAGAATTCTGTCATCTCGTGATCACTGTGCCCCAGGCGTCCTCCAAAAGTCACCTCCCCCACAAGGCCCTCTCTGTTCACAAACAGCAGGTCCAGTGGGGCACCTTGTCTAGTTGGTTCGCTCACCAGTTGTGTTAGGAAGTTGTCCTCCATACATTCAATAAACCTCCTAGACTGTTTCTTTCCTGCTGACATCTTCCAGCAGACATCTGGAAGGTTGAAATCCCCCGTAAGAAAAAGGGCCAGTGATCACGAGACTTCTCCCGGTTGCTTGTAGAAGAGCTCATCGGTTTCTTTGTCCTGGTTGGGCAGTGGATAACTGACTCCCACCACATATATCTGCCTTGCTGCGCATTCCACTGATTTTAACCCATAAAAACTCAACCCTATCATTACTATTAATAAGTTCTGTGCAATCAAAACATTCTCTAACATAGTGAGCAACTCCACCACCTCTCTTTCCTAGCCTATCCCACCTGAAGAGTTTGTAGTCACCCATGGCAGCACTCCAGTTGTGTGAATCATCCCACCACATTTCCATGATGGTAATTATGTCATAGTTTTCATCCCTCGCAATGGCTTTTAGCTCGCCCTGTTTGTTGCCCATGCTGTGTGCATTAGTGTAAATACGTTTCAGTTGGGCTGTTGTTTCCACCTCTTTCCTGAGTGGAATAGCAGTAAGTCCTAAGTGTCTTCTCACTGTGGTTTGTCACCTATGAATACACTTTGAGTTCTGGCTGCCACCTGGAGTACTGCCTCCACTTCCATAGAGGTGGCAGACCAGGGGTACATCATCCCTCAGAACCTGAGGCGCTATTCACGTGCTTTATTCTATCAAGCCCAGTGTTGTTCCCCTCCACCTTCCAATCCAGTTTAAAGCTTTCTTGATTAGCCCTACAAACTTCTTGGAAAGTGTCATTCTGCCCTTTGGGGACAGTTTCGTTTTACTCATCTCTTGGTGGAGTAGTCTGAACCTCACAAGATGTAGCTCTTCAGCCTTTGGTGTGTCTTCCCATTTCTCTTCCGAGACTAGCCTGCTGCTGTCCCCCTCCCCTTTCAAATCTAGTATAAAACCGTATTAATCAGCCCCTCTAACTCCTGGGCTAATATCCTTGTCCTTGTGCCCCTTAGTGAGAGGTGCAAGCTATCTGATGCCCAAAGACCTGGCGATGAGTAGACTGCCCCATAAAAGCCGAAGTTCTGCCAATGACACCAACCTTTGATCTACTTGTTGACCTGGTCAATCCGCCTGCTTAATTCCACATTTCTCCCAGTTACTCTAAGGATTGAGGAAAATACTACCTGTGCTCCTGAGCCTTTAACCACCTGTCCCAGGGCTCAGAAATATCTTTTGGTGGTTATAGAATTTCTGCTTATAATGTCTTCACTACCTACTTGAAATACCATCATCGGGTAGTAATCTGAGGACTTCACCAGAGTAGGGAGTTTTCTGGTGATGTCCCTAACTCTGGCCCTGGGGAGGCAACAGACCTCCCTGTGGGCTGGCTCTAGATGGCATACTGGGCCCTCAGTCCCTCTCAGAAGGGTCTCCTATGACAACTACCCATCTTTTAGCCTTGATATGAGTGGTGGTGATGCAAGGGGTTGTCTTCTTGGATGACCTCTCCCTCCCAGAAGGTTCTTCATTTACATCACCAGCTGATTGCCCCTCTAATTCCAGGGCCTCGTACTTGTTGTGTACTCGCACCTGGGAAGATAAGGCAGGCTGGGAGTGGATTCGCCTGCCACCCCGAACGGTCACTTTAATCCATCCTTCTATAGCTCCAGGATATTCTTGGTCTACCTGATGGTGGGAGGAGGGTTGAGAGACCTTTGTCTCCTGAGGTGTGTTAGGCAGATGCGTCTCATTTCGGGACTGCAGGGTGCAATTCCACCAATTAGTCTCTGTCTCAGACTCCCTGATACTCCTCAGCCTGGCTACCTCCTGCCGAAGCTCTTCCAGGAGGCTGAATAGTTCATTTGTGTGCACCTCCCACAGTTCACTTCACTGCTGTTTTCCAACTCTGCCATGAAACTTGGGCAGACCCTGCAGCCTGAGGCTTGGACACGAGTGTTTCCTGTGGGTTTGGTTTGCATGGCTGCGTCCATCCTCGTAGCTGGCTGAGCCACGAGGGACCCCTCAGCCTTTTGCTGAGTGGATACTATGGCTCCTGCTGTTCTCAGCTCCCTGGTAGAGCCCTGCCTTCCTGCCCTACCTGCACAAACTGACGCACAAATTGATGCACCATGCCCTTCTGACATGCCACGTGGTCTCTGGTTGCTTTGTAAAACGCAGCTGAGTGCCTGTGTAGGTGGGTAACTAAAAATCTGGCTATTTAGGTCTACATAATTAATTTAAATGGTTTCATTAGTTCTGGACCAAAGTAATTAAGCTGTTGTGTTTAAAGAAGACTTTGTGAAAAAGACAGGATGATTTCCTGGATGTAAAAATTCTGTCTAGGATCTGAAGGTAAGGAATCTTTTCAAAGTTTGAGAAAATACTGTCTAAAACTAGCTTTTGAATGGTATTCTGGTGATTAGTCCACACATACCCCAGAGGAGACATGGAATGGCTCTTTCTATACATGTGCAATTAAAAAGCCAGAGATTACTTTTATGGTACCATTGAAGTAAAATGATTTTATAATTTTCTTGTCCTGCACAAAATGTTTATCATAATTGAAATAACGAGTGTATTGTTGTGTAAGTTTTTCATAAAATGCTTTGAAGGGACTAAGGAATCTCATCCGTGTTTAGTATTGTATTTCGGTGGTTTTGTTACCTTTTGTCTTTGTAGTACCAGAAGGCTCTGCTAGTGCCAGGATCAATATCTTGTGCTCAAGAACAGGAAGTAATTAAAAGGACAAAAGAATGCTGAAAAAAACCCAATAATTTTTTTGCTTTTTGTAAATCATGTACCTTGTACATTGTAAATCGTGTACATGTACTTATGAATATATGACATAAATTCAAATTATTTTTGGAATAGAATCCTTGGGGTGATATTTACTAATATAATCACAGCACTTTACCCACTTTGTGTTTTGGTCTCTTATTTTAGACAGGAGTATAATGATTGTTAACAATAATTGTTGCTCTTTTATAGTGCATTTGTAAAATTAGGTTGCCAGGTACAGTCTGCTTTTAGTAGAGAGGCAAATTGCTGAAGGTGGACAAGATACTTCCATTTGTTTCAAAGAAGTTCCTTTATATTTTTAATATAAAAAAACCAAAGAGACGGATACAGAGCGTGCTCTATACTGTTACAGAGAGACAAGGTTCAACTCGATCACTTCACTGAGTACAAGTGGATTTGTGTTCAAATATAGATGTATTCTTATCCTCAGTCCAAAAAAAATGGTGTGCAAGAGTGAACAGCAAGTTAATGCAAGTTTCTTCTGAAACCGAAGAAATGTCCAATGGAAACTTTTCAGTTATTCACTGAGGCTTATGGTGAAGAGATCCCAAAGATCAAGTCGGTGTTCAAAGGAACCTACTTTTGTCAGTAGAAGATATGAAAGCAAAAACAACAGAGATCCTCAGCAGCCTTTCAGAAAATGATCTGCAGAATTGCTTTGAATGTTGACAACATTGTATACAGGTGTGTGTTAACTCAGAAGGGAACTATTTTGAAGGTGATCATGGTTGATTTTCTTAGTTTGTGAAATAAAGAGAGCTACTGGCACAGTCCTGGAGTTCTTTTGTATTGGAACTTCTACTCTCACCTTTCCCTTTAGATCAAACAGCTTATAGCAGAATCTAGGCTCTTTACCAAAAGGTGAAAGCCAGAAGGGATCACGTTTTGTATCATGCATTATTATACTTGACTGTTTCACAGTCCCCTGCTTATTGTTTCTTAACTGTATTGATCTGCATGTGTTGTTCTGACATTTTTTGAGCCTTTGGTTTTTGCAGCCTCCTCTGTCACAGACACATTTTAAGCTTCCTAGAGACACACTGTGTCTCAATTAAAGTAAAAAAGTGCTGCTACCAAACACTGTCAGATGCAGTGCTTACTGAAAATCTTCTCTCCCTCCCTCATAATTCACAGCTATGTCTTGGCCAAGTTATGAGCAAAAGGACAGAAAGGTCCCAGTAGAGAGAGCCACAGTGAGCACAATATATTAGTTTTTCTTACAACAGCAGCTCATTTTGTTTCCAGGCTGCTCCACCTCGTATGTAAGTTTTCAGGTCACAAAATATAAGTGATAAGTTGTGTTTCAGAGCATACTTCACAATCAGTCAGAATGTCTATCTTATATAGTTATTTTTTCAGATGAATTTCTGCCTCTGAGAAACCTGTGACTGTTTATGTATGTGTATCATTCATGATATAAATTTCAAAACAGAATTTTAAAACATAATTAGAAATTTGTATTTCTTAGTGAAAGCTTTGACTAAGAGAAAAGGGGAAAAAATAGCATCTTGAAAAATAATTTAGTCCTGCAAGTAGGCAGGAACTTACTCGAAGCCAGTGTGATACACCATCAATACTTGCTAATGTATAACCTCGAAAAGTCATTTTTGGGTTGGTGTGAGCAGCAGATCCCCACTGTTGTTGCCTCTTTTGCCTGCAGGAAAGTGGGTAGATGGTGATGATGCAAATGTCTTTTGTCGTCCTTCTTCACCTCCATGCATCATTCACTCTCTCTCCACATTGTGTGGATATTGCATGCCTCATTTAGCACCGTCTTTTCCCTTCTCTGATTGCCTCAGAGGGTTGTGGTGATTCCTTTTGCCTATCTCTGACAGAGAATTCAACAATACAACCTGCTACTGAGCTCTGAGAGGCTCTGAGGAGGAAGATGCTGATAGTAGTACACATGGAACTGGTTAAAAATGGACCTCCAAAGGGAAGAACTACCTCCTCCTGCTGGTTCCCTCTGGCAGCAGAGCGCAGAACAGTTTGTTTTCACATTGTGATATAACAAACTTGCTAGGCCCTGTGGATGACAAACACCAAACTCATCATGTATTTGCAAGGACGAGCTTGTTTTTTCCAAAATAGAGCAGTTGGCAAGAGGGAGCAACCAGCAATGGACACCTTCATTTGGTAAAACAGATAGACTGGACAGTGGTCTAATAGTCTTATCAGCCAAGTAACACCTGGGGTGAGATGGAGACCTCAAAGCCTGGCGTTGCTTCAGTTAAGAACAGAAAGACCCCTGAAACGAGCCCCAGGTATTAACTGTGTGTGTACTCTCACAGGTAACTGAATTCTGACGTGTGGCAAACACACACACATAACACTTTAGTAATAATCCATTGACCAAATCTGGGATTAGAGATTGAATCCAACTGCACCTAGGCTTCTCTCTGAGGGGCCACTTAGAAAGCAAAGGGGTCCATCCTGAACCTCATAACACAATGGAAGGGTCTCCTCAGTCACCTGCAAGAATCTTCCCTGTTTAACGTGACACACATGGAGGGGTGTGCAATACAAATGGAACTGACTGCCTCAGGATGTACATCACCATATCCCAATGGATGTGACCAAAAAAGAACAGCTATGTCCCTGCCAACTAAAAAAAAGAAACACAAGCTTTCTTAGGTGTCATAGCATTTTAGAGTATGTATATTCAGTTATAGTCTGACTGTAAGTCCTTTCTGTTGAGTGACCTGGAAGAACAATGACTTTTAATGGGGCCCTAAGCAGCAGCAAGCCTTTGGGCAAACAAGAAATAGTTCATGAAGTAGCACTTGGGCCAGTTCAGCAAGAAAAGGTGTGAAAAATGTGCTTTACACCTCAGCCATGGATAATGACCCCATTTGGAGCTTCTGGCAGAAAGCTCCTGGAGAAACTCAGGGTGAACTGCTAGGATTTTGGAGACAGGGATACAGGTAATCTGAATACTGTTACACTCCAACTTAAAAAGAAATATTAGCAGTGTATGAAGGAATTTGAGACACTTCAGAAGTAGTTGGTGCTGAAACACAGCTCCTTTTGACACCACCATTTCCTGTGCTCAGTGTATTTTCCAGGGGAGGGTCCCTTCTGTGCATCATGCAACTGATGCTACATAAAGTAAATGGGTCACAGTGATACAACAGGCTTGACTGGGAAATCCCAACTGCCTGGGGATCCTGGAAGTGGTCGTAGACTGGCATTTTGGAGTATTGCCAGAGGAGATGACTATTTCTGAAGAGGCCCCTCTGTATGATAAACTACTAGAAAATGAAAAGTGATATGCCCTGTTTACAGATAGTTTACTCATGAGTGCTGGTAAATGCTTTGTGGGGGTGGCTACAGGAATGGTAACAGAGCAACTTGCAGTGCAGAGGTAAACCCACCTGGGCTGCTGAATTTTAGCAAGATATTGCTGCTCGGGTAGAGAACCTGGTTGTAGAAGCATGTCCCAAAGATGCTTACATACCCAAAAGTCCTGCCACTGAAGAACATCAGAACCATGAGCAGGTGGACCAGGCTGCTAGAATTGAAGTTGCTCAGGTGGATCTGGATTGGGAACATAAGGCTGAGCTGTTTATAGCTTGGTGGGCCCATGACACATTAGGACATTTGGGAAGGGATGCAGCGTTTAAATGGGCTTGTGATCAAGGGTTGGACTTGGCTATTGTTGCCATTGCACAGATTATCCATCAATGTCAGACCTTGCCATAATCAAACAAGCTAGGCAACTGACTCCTTTTTGCTATAGAGGATGATGGCTGAATTATTGGTATGGAGAAGCCTGGGAAATTGATTATGTCACATTACCATAAACCTGCCATGACGAGCAGCATCTGCTGTGTACCACATCCCCTATCATGCACCAATCTCCAGAAAAACTGAACAGTACAGTAGACTGTCAGAAACTACCAAGAGCAATGGGACATTCAGGCATTGGGATGCACATTTAGCAGAAGCCACATGGCTAGTCTAACACTAGACCCCTGCCTAGTCAAAACCCCTGCACAGTGTGGAACGACGTAAGATCCCTGTAGGTAGATATAAAGAACTTGTTCAGGAAAAGTCTGGGTTATTCCTTCCTCAGGAGAGGGTAAACCTATTTGTGGGATTGGTTTTGCTCCAGGAGTTGAGTACAGGATAGGGGAGTCCAATGTGTACCTCAAAGTGTTTTAATCCTGGATGAAAACAATGCATGAGTTGAGTTGCATGTTGTGGTAGTCACAATAGCAGGAATGGCTTGCTGCAGTCAACAGCCTCCAGATTCAGTAAGATTTTAGTGACATATTGCCCTAGCAAATCTGATCTAACAGTTTATGGCTGAGCTAGCATCTGTTAATGCTCTTCTTTTAAAAAAATCCCATTGTACTTCTAATACTGAAATGCTCCGTACTTCTGTGCAAGTGTCCTGGCCTAAATAGAGCAGTTGTGTATGCTTGCATGTCCAATCTTTTCTTCATTTGCCTTCCATTCGTTTCCAGTCTTGATCTTTGTGTCTTTTCTGTGATTATTTTTTCTTACTGCTGAAATATAACTGAAATACTTGATTATTTGCTTTTTGCTTGCAAGTTTTCTTTGTTTTATAAACTGAATGCACTACTTTGTGTAGTAGTATTTTCTTGCAGGTGTGGCACCTTAAAAGACATGAATGAGGCTGGTGATCAGAGGTAGGGTTTTTGGCTCAGACTCTTGTAGTTCTCATATGCTCTTTTTACTGGATGATGGCAATGGGAACAGTTACTAGCTTGGTAAGGAGAGCTTTTAGTTAAATTCGTCAAGGAGGTGGATGGTGTAATGATAATGCCAAATTAGAAGCGTGTAGACTGTTTGCTTGCTTTTTCAATGCAAAGGTTGTAAAATAATACGAGAGTTGCTCTGTAGCCCACCACTATGAAGTCAGTACAGCATTAAACTAAAGGTCAATTTTGAATGCCTAAAATGTGGCCTGAGGCTGTGTGAAGAGCACTTGAATCTGGGTGCTGGAAGGCTATATATAGTAAAGTTGGTGCATTCCTCTTTATGCTGCTCACTGTAAGGAGTTCCTGACACTTGCTGATTCTTCAGTGGAGCTGGGCATTTGTGTAGAGCATTCTTGTTTGCATTGGCCAATGCCATACCACAGAGAGGGCTACAAATTAAGCAATGTGTGTGATCAGTGGTTATGATCACACACAAACTCAATCTGTCCATTTTATTTAGCAGCATAAACTTAGCTCCAGATTCTGAATGATATGTTAGGCCAGGCTTTAGATATTTTGTTTAACTGAAAACAGGAAGAAAAAGTGTGTAAGAAATCGCATTAGTTGTGCCAGATAATAATTCTCTTTTGGTTCCTGTTGACTCATATTTACAGTGTACTTTGGATTTGGGCAAAAATAACTTATTCTATTGTTAACATCAGTGTATCCAAATAATCTCCATTTTGTGTAATACTGAAAAAGTATCACACCTGTACCAAAGAATGCCACCATGATTACTTTTCATTCGTCGTGATAGATTTATGACGCTTCTGCATAACTATTTACACATTAGAGGATCCATGTTAAATTTGTGTTTGGGATAATCATAAAGAACAAAAAGGCATACAAAAAGGAGAGGTGCAGCATAAACTCACAAGAAAGACACCATCTGCATGCTTTATCTTGCAGTTTTGCAACTTCCAAACTTCATGCTAGGTATGACCTCAAATTCTCTAATCATTCTTAGTATTAAATGAGGAATGAAGTGACTGGCTGTCCTGCAGAACCAAGACAATACTTTGGCCATCCACCCCTCTCTGAGATCTTGGGGAACAAATTAATCACTCTGGGAACACATGGGACCTAGATGTAAAGTCTAGGATACAAACAGGAAATTCTGTGGAAATAGTCTTGTGTCTGCAAAGTCATTTTGTAAGTGCTTTTGTCCGCTTTTCATGCTGAAATTAGGTTCCTGTAATAAATTCATTATGGACACAGAAACTGATCTGTAAATACTATGAAATAACTTATCCAGGAAAAGAACTACTGTTTGACACAGTGTGCTTGTGGTACTTTGATTAATTGCTCTCTTAATGAACTGCTGACTGAGTTTAGAAAATAACTGATTTTACATCCCAAAATGCAAGCATGCATGGGTTGAATGGTGATAATACAGAAAATTCTGATAACCTCCTGTCACCAGTGGGAAAGAAAGGAAATTTTTTTACTTTATTGCCTTAGGAAAACTGGAGTTTCCAGTCAGTTGAGTGTTATTTCTCACTTTAGACTGTCCTCTTCCTGTAAAAAGACTCACAATCTATAATGAAAATCTATCATCTAGATTATTCTGGGTCAGTAATTTCTGATCATTGTTACATATTATATACTTTTGAATCCACTGAAAATATGATTAATGATATTGGCTCCAGTTCACTGATACAAATGTTATGGAAATGAGGATCAAGAACAGGATCACATGGGATTCTACTAGAACTACTTGTTGGTTCCTTCGTTATAGTTACATTTCCAGTCTTAGCAGTCAATTTGTCATCAATGTGACAAGAGTCACATTAAGTTCACATTCTTTCATTTTCTTGTATGAACTGCCACGAGTGCCTTTCAGAAGCAATTGTAAGTATCTCGAAGTTCTCTCACACTGTGACATTCACCAACCAAATTATTCTATACATATGCATATAATGTTGATATAAGTAATCTGTTTTCCACATATATGGATTGAAAAATATCCTCAGTTTCATAATAATTAAAGTTTTGTTTTATCACATAGCCATGCTTTTTAATAATCAAAACATGCAAAGCTGCTGTGATACACTGTTTGGTGTCAGGCAGAAAAAAAAAAATTATCTGTGGTATTCCATTTATCAATTTTAAATATTAGCAGACTGATTTCCATTCAGTCTTCTGAAATATCCAGTCTGGAACAATATTTATTGAAAATAAATATTAATATTTCAGTGTGCCTTTCGTCTAGGTCTTTTAATACATTTGTATTCATGTTATGTGGACTTGGTACGGTCCCACTAGTTCTGACAGAGGCTGTTAAACATTCTCCAGTGTGAAAGTGTTTCTTCATCATCCTGAGAAAGAACTATATTGCTTGGCTTTCCAAACCTGCCAGGCTTATTACATATGCATTGCTGACAGTACAACATTCGTTATTTGTCTTTGTGATAACATAAAAGGACTTATTTTATATTTAAGGAAAGATAGTATAAAATCTGAAGAATTTATAATAATAGCTTGAAATATTAGTTAGACTTTACACTGTACTTTAAAGAAAAAATATACTCATTTATCCCATTTATCTTGAAAGAGAGCAGTCTATAATAGCTGAAAATGCTTTTTCTTAAACTACTAAAGAGCTTCTGAGGAAAACCAGCCACATGTCTCAAATGGATGTATATATTTTTCTTTTGGCCTGATGGTTTTACTTAGCATCTTTCAGTTATCCAACAATCCTTTACTGACCAAACAAAGATTTAAATCCAGATTGTCACAAAAAAATTTGTTTCTTTTTTTTCATTAGTTAATTATTTAGAGAACGGACATTACAGATACATTATTTTAGCTTCAGGAAATGGTAATATATGGGAAATTATTATTAAAATCAGAGAGAATGTAAATTACTAAAACATCTAGGAAAGAATATTTGAAAACAACTAAGTAGTAGACAAATTGAGTGTGGCTTTTGATTGGTTACTGGTTAATGACCAAGTACTAGTGGAGTTCCTCAGGATCTGCATTTATGAGATGCATCCCAGAGTCCTAAGGGAACTGGCTGATGTGATTGCCAGGCCACCCTTGATGATATTGGAAAAGTCATGGCAGCCAGGGAAAGTCCCTTGTGACTGGAAGAAGGGCAACATTGTACCCATTTTTCAAAGGGTTTAAAGAAGGACCCTGGGAACTACCAAAATGTCAGCTTTACCTCAGTGCCTGGGAAGATCATGGAACAGATCTTCCTAGAAGCTATGCTAAAGCACATGGAGGACAGAGAGGTGACTCAAGACAGCCAACATGACATCACCAAGGGCAAGTCCTGTCTGACCAACCTAGTGGCTTTCTATGATGGAGTGACCGCATCAATGGACATGGGAGAAGCAATGGATGTAATCTATCTGGACTTCCGTAAAGCCTTTGACACACTCCTCTGCAACATCTTTCTCTCTAAATTGGAGGGATATGGATACGATGGGTGGACTGTTTGGTGGGTGAGGAATTGGTTGGATGGTCACATTCAGAGAGAAGCAATCAACGGCTCCGTGTCCAGATGGAGACCTGTGACAAGTGGTGTCCCTCAGGGGTCCGTACTGGGACCAGTGCTGTTTAATATTTTCATTGATGAAGTAGACAGTGGGATGGAGTGCACCCTCAGCAAGTTTGCAGATGACAGCAAGCTGAGTGGGGACAGTGGTCACACCGGAAGTATCGGATGTCATCCAGAGGGACCTGGACAAGCTGGAGAAGTGGGCCTGTGGGAACCTCATGAGGTTTAATAAGGCCAAGTGCAAGGTCCTACACCTGGGTCGGGGCAACTGCTAGTATCAATACGGGATGAGGGACGATGTGATTGAGATCAGCCCTGCAGAAAAGAACTTTGGAGTGCTGGTTGATGAGAAGCTTGACATGAGCTAGCAATGTGTCCTTGCCAGAAGGCCAAATGTATTCTGGGCTGCATCAAAAGAAGCATTGTCAGCAGGTCAAGGGAGTTGATTTTTCCCCTCTACTCTCATGAGACCCCACATGGAGTATTGTGTCCAGTTCTGGAATCTCCAACTGAAGAAGGATATGGAACTGTTGGAACGGGTCCAGAGGAATGCTATGGAGCATCTCTGCTGTGAGGACAGGCTGAGAGAGTTGGGCTTGTTTGTCCTGGAGAAGAGAGGGCTACAGGGAGACCTGACAGCAGCCTTCCAGTACCTGAAGGGGGCCTGCAAGAAAGCTGGGGAGGGACTGTTTACAAGGCCATGTAGTAATAGGACAAGAGGGAACTGCTTTAAACTAGAAGGGGGAAGATTTAGATTAGGCATTAGGAAGAGATTCTTCACAATGAGGGAGGCAAGGCACTGACACAGGTTGCCCAGGGAAGTTGTGGATGCCCCCTCCCTGAAAGTGTTCAAGACCAGACTGGGTGGGGTCTTGAGCAGTCCTATCTAGTGGGAGATGTCCCTACCCATTACAGGGGTGTTGAAACAAGATGATCTTAAAGGTCCCTTCCCAAACCATTCTATGGTAGAAAGAAAAAAGGGAATATGCTAAGCAAGGTAAAAGATGTGAGATACTTGAATGAACTTCAAGAGATAATAGCTTCAGCATCCTACTTTGGAGATTCTTTTCATCCAATTAGCAGTCTGATTCCCAGGGACAACCATCATCTGAACAGGAGAAAAAAAAAGTTATTCTTGGCTTCCAATTTCCCTATTGGGAAAAGGATTTAAGGGCTTATAAAGAAAATTTGTGAGAAAGGGACAAGTGGGGAGAAACCCTCCAACCCTATGAATCCAAAATTAACCACGACAAAACCCTTAATGACAGCAATTTTGACACCCAAAAGAATTCTTTTAAATTCAATAAACAGATTTTTAATACTAAGTAGTATATTTTACAAGAAATAACCACTGGGAATTTCACAGTTATTATCATATTTACAGGCTGTAGCCTTCACCGAATCATAAAATGGTCCTGTTCAAACACCTTGCCTGAGCAGGGCCACCTGGAGTCACCTGCCCAGGACTGTGAATATCTCTGAGAGAGACTCCACAACCTCTCTGAGCAACCCCTTCACAGTAAAAACATGTTTCCTGTTTTTCAGAGAGAATGAACTATGTTTCTGTGTCCATTGTTCCTGTCCTTGTCACTGGACAGCAATGAAAAGAGCCTTGCTCACTCTTCTTTGCACCCTCACTTCAGTTACTTGTGTACATGCATAAGATCCCCCAAACCTTCTCTTTGCAGGCTGAACAGCACCAGATCTTTCAGCCTTTACTCATATGTGACATTCTCCCGTCCCTTGAACTCTCTCCAGTATGTCTATGTCTCTCTTGTACTGGTGAGCCCAGAACTTTACACAGCACCCTAGGTGTGCTTTCCTTCAACCTGTTGGAAATGTTTTACAAATGCATTTATCTAATCTCCATCCTGTTGAGGTCCCTCTGGATGACAGCACAACCCTCTGGCCATTCCTCCCCATTTTGTGTCATCAGCAAACTTGGGACATATTGTTCAGATCTATATAACAGGACAGAATTAAGTATTGATCTCTGGGGTACACTGCTTGTTACTGGCCTTCAGCTAGAGTTTGCACCACAGACCACTATCCTCTAAGCCCAGCCTTTGAGCCAGTTTTAAATCTACTTCAGTGTCTGCTCATCCAGACCATATATCAAAAGCTTCTCTATGAGGATCTTACAGGAGACGGTGCCAAAGGCCTTACTGAACTTCAGGTAGATAATATCCAATGCTCCCCCCTCATCTAGCAGGCCAGTCACTTAATCACAGAAGTTTATCAAGTTGGTCAAGCATGACAGCCCCTTAATGAAACCATGCTGACTGCTCCTAATGATTTTCTTATCGTTAATGTGCCTGGAAATGGCTTCCAGTATTAGCTGTTCCATCACCTTCCCAGGGATCCAGGTGAGGCTGACTGGCCTGTAGTTCCCTGGGTCTCTCTTCCTGCCCTTCCTGAAAATGGGTGTGATGTTTATTCTTCTCCAGTCTTCAGGCATTTCTCCCAGTCTCCACAATCCGTCAAAGGTTATTAACAGTAGCCTTTCAGTAACACCTGTCAGCTCCCTCAGCACTCCTGGGTGCATCCCATTTACCACTGTGGATTTATGTATGTGCAGCTTGCTTAAGTATTCCCTGACCTGGTCAAGAGTACATCTTCCTTACTCCTGCCTTTACCCCAGTTGCTGGGACCTGGGCTTCCCAAAGATTCTATGATTCTTTTTTTGTTTGATTTTGGCCAGAAACTTCTTTTTCATCTATGCAGTCATGGCTTACTCTTTGGGGTGCAGTTCTCTTGCAGCTTGCTTTTCATTCTCCTTACCTCAGAATCCTGAATTCTACCATCTCATGGTCACTACAGTCAAGGCTGCCTTTTACCTTCACATTACAAATGAACCACTCCTGGTTAATAAGCATGAGAACCAGCTGAGCAGCGCTCCTTGTTGGCTACTCAGTCACTTTGTGGAAGAAGTTATCTTCAATGTATTCCAGGACCTTTCTTCCTTTTTAGTCTTACATGGGGTTCAGTGGACTGGGCCATTGGCTTGTAGGTACTTCTGGCTCCTCTTCAACTTTTAGGGTCGTGAATGTATTTTTCAAGTGTAAGCTCTTGGCTGGAGCAGGAGCCTTCTTCTTGATGCCAGACGTCACAAGTTTGCATCCTTCCCTTTCTCCAGAAGTTTCAGTTACTTGATAGAGGGATAGAGACTGCCTGCTTCTGTTCTGCAGATGGGGTCTTCAGGTTGTCGAGTCTCAGAGAAGATCCCTTCTATCTTCCTTTCATCCTCTCTGGTGCACAGCCTACTCACTTCCTCTTGTAGCTCCTCCACTTGGCAGTGCAGATCCTCCAAGATGGCAACCCACCTGCAAACAGAGGTGCATCTCTTCTGGCGTCAGAGAGAGGCCCCTGAAGCCTAGAACTTGTAAGGCTGCTTCTGCCATCTGCTGCTTCTGAGGCTCAATCTATGTTGACAGCTGCTCCAACACTACTAAGGAAACTGCTCTGCAGCATGTTACCACCCAACTGTTATAGAGGCAAGTTTTCAATTGAGGCCTCCTTTTGCATGCTTTTCTTCCACCTTTCTGTGTAAACTGCTACATCTGCTGGCTGCCACTTTAGCTTACTAAAAGTTTAGTAAGAACATTTTAATTGATGGGCATGTGCTCTCCCTGCCTGGATACAGACCTGTATCATGACATCCCTTGCAAGTCTCTAATGTGTTACTTCTGTTTAAAAGTACTGCAATGAATACTTGTTAAGTATCTATGCTGTGGTTTTAGTGGGTGGGAACTTTTAAAAATCTCTCAGCATTGAGCTAATGAATACTTCTAGAAAACAAAACAAAACACAAAAAGCCCAAAGACTCCAGTGGCTCAGCGTTTAGACCAAAAATTAAAAGTTGGAAGTCCACAGGTAGTATATGTCAAAATAAATAGCTTATGCTTTGACAGAACAATTTATGTTTGTCCTGTTTGCAAGAATACCGTAAATATAAATAGGCAGAAGGGTTTCATCCTGACAAGCTTGGTCACAGGTCTCATTGGCATTAATAGAATTTTCTTTTAATTGAATAAATTCAAAGATTTACAATTGAAACCAGAGACTTTGTACATAGATTAGTGCCACAGAACAGCAGTGTAGAGACTGACTCTACTTCTATTGTCATCTTAAACATCAACTGATTTTACTTGTATTTTTGTCTTAACATCTTCTTGAGTGCTGTGGCTCTGTGGCAAGGGTCTGTTGAAACTCCAGTGACCCTGAAGCCCCCAGCCCCAATTCCAGAACCACCCCAAAGAAGCTTCTGCACGTATGCCAGTTAGACAACTTTTGCAGCAAGACCACCTCTCCTGCTAATGGAGGGGGCATGGACTTGTTCCAGAAGCCTGCCAAGAAGGCAGGCATGCACTCCCATCACCCCGTGGAACCCCCCTGAAGACATGCCACAGAAGAACCTCAGGACCTTGTGCTCCTGAAGACCACGTTTTCCAGAGGCCTACTTTTCTTTTCCCCCCACTACTCTTATTATTCTACCTTTCCCTCTTCTTTCCTTTCTTCTGTTTTCCGTGGCACTACTGTACATCGGATCAGATCTGAGTTGTGTTGTATTGTGCAGCTGCCTTGAGGGTAGCAGATTGTGATCTGAACAGATTGGGATCTGGTTTTGCAACTTTTGGGAAGTTGCAACTCGGAGTGCACCCAAGTATTTGATTCAATATTTTTGGCCATGTCCAAAATATTGAATTGCTCTTTTGGCTGTGTCCAAAATGAATAGTGATTTGTTATTTCGACTGTGTCAAAAATAAACACTGATCTATTGTTTTGGCTGTGCCCAAAATAAACACTGTTTTGTTGGTCTCCAATTCGCAGCACAGACATCAAAAGGCCTTTCCCTCTCCGACAGAGCAGGTCTTGGGACCTGGGAGTGGGAGCAGGCCCTGACAAGCAGTATGTTAAATTTTGCAAATCCTGCTTTACATTAAACAAGAATAAGAAATAAATTTAATAGTTGAAATTAAGGGACCTCTAACTGCACTTTGTTTAACATGGCATACAAGACTCTTGTCATACATTTCCTACAGCAGGAATGTCAAACTCATGGCTCCCACTGTTCTCCTGCTCCTGCAGCGTCACACAGGAGTGTAGGGGCAAGGAACTCAGCGCTGCCACCACGTAGAAACAAGGTGCCAGGCCAGATAAAACAAGAGGGAAGGCTAGATTTAGCCCATGGGCTGTGAGTTTTACACTCCTGTCCTATAGGACAAATTTCAGACTTATAAAAATCTATGCTTCTTACATTTTGGTGCAAAATCCTTGTCATGGCAAGTATACACACACAAATACAGGAGGACTATTTTTAAACATTTTTCTTTTAAATGCTATCAGAACATCTTGAACAGTGCTGAAGAAAAAGTAATATGTTTATAACAGACAGTAAAGTACAAAAGATAATTTATGTCAAACTTGCAAAGGATTGTAACAGTTTGTGAGCAAATCTGTATAAAAATGTTGATAATCTTGGTGAACTAGCAGCTTCCTTTTCACACTGGAAATTTGAATTAGAGAAAGAAAAAGATAAACAATTTCCCTTATTCCAGAGAAGAAAAAAAGGCAAAATTAAAATATAGAATCTAAAGGGAAATCATTTTTTAGTGTTTTGGAACAGTACTCCCCTTTTCTTTATTGTGATGCAAGAGAAACAGCACACCTCAGAGTATTACGGTTCTGCATGGGAGAGGGAACAGCCATAGAAATCTCACACTGAAAGATTCGAAATAGATACTACATACTGCAGAAATCTATTCTGGAGTTGCTTAACCCACTAGTATACAAATGAATAAAAGCAAAGGTAAAGATCTGATCTCTCTGATTATATGAAGTGTGTTGAGTATGCTCCAGAACAGAAGACCCTGGAGCTGGCCATCATTGGCCAAGGGAAAAGCTTCACATTTTTTTTGTAATTCAGAATAGCTCTAAAAATGAGCCATGAAGAAGAGAAGAATTTAATTCCAAATTACAGAAATCCATCCCACAACTCCCATACCCATCACCTCTGCTTTACTTAACATGGCTGACCAGGATTTAATGACATAAACTGAGAAACTAGAGAAGAAGTCAACTGTTTCTCCTCTGTGGTTATATAGTAATTACTACAGTATGTACTCCTGGGAGAATTAGAAGGTCGATATTAACTTGTTTTACTTAGAAATTAACTGTATGCCTGATAAGTACTGCAGAACTGTAATACAAAGGAAGTATGATGAGCCTAAGAGGTACATTCTGTTTTTCTAGGATGCTTCTTACTTGCTAAATATGCTGGATTAATCCAAAAAAGGTACTGAAATTTAGAATTTAATAGCACATCATGTTATTGTGCTCATACTGCATTCCAACTAAAAGGAAAATCAAAAGCAAGAATCAAAAAAATATACTGCTCTAGCTAGATGAGTAGGGCATCTAAGAATCTGCACAGATTAGACCCCTCCAAAAACAGGATCACTGTAAAAGCACCATTAACTACAACTGTAACAATATGTAATATGGTTTACACAACATAAATGTAATCTGGGTCCTTTATCCTTTTCTTCTTTTTTCCTATATTTTTCTTTCTCTCCTTTTTCTGTTTCTTTTTTCTTCTTTTTCTTCTTCTCTTTTCCTTTTTCCTTTCCTTTTTGTTTTCCTTTTTATTTTTTCTTCTTCCAGAATGTGAAATTAGCTTTAAAAGCTGGACACCTTTGTTGATGGCTGATCTTGAACTACCATATCTATAGTCTAGTAATTCAGGTACATGAATGGACATGAAAGTGCATATTCATGCTAAAACATGGGTCTGTCTTCTATGACAGCTGCTATATGTATAGGAAAGCACCACTATAGATAGTAAGAATTACAGATGCATGTTTCATTTCACACAGTGAGTCAAAAAGTAGTAGAGATTTCATAGGCTGCTAGTCAGCCATAATGACACCAATACAAGCAAGAGGAACACAGCAAGGAACCTAGTATTTTAGGACTGAGCAAACTTCAAGAAAAAGGAATGAAAAGTAAGAGGAAAGTATTTGCAATACAATTTGCTTAATCAAGCAGTGAAATGTACACTCCATCACAGAAATCTTGTAGGGCATGTTATTAAACAGTTCAACACTTCCATTCAAACTAGAACCAGATAATGCAAATCTGCAGGTAGCATGATCAGCTGTATTCCTTTCTAAAGCCACATTTTCCACTTAGGGATACAATTTTTGTCCTATGACTTCTTAGTTCGTGAAATTCCAGTTTTTCTAAAGATATATCAAGACTGCTGTTCTAACTCAACATGCAAGCGCTAACAGTGTTTTCCATTATCTTGATGTTGTTCTAATATGCCACACACATCCCGGATTTCCTTTCCATAGATTTTACATCTGAAAGTCAGAGGAGAGTAAGGATAGGACATGGGATAGGAAGAAAATGATTCACAGAGGTTATTTTCTGGCAGAGGCTTGGGATATGCCCAGAACACACATCTGAGCCAGGAATTGGAAAATACCGTCTAGTCCCAGACTGTGAACAACAACTGACTGTCATCACTGAACTATGGTAACAATATGTCATTTGTGTTCAATATCTTGACCTGATAAGAGCCATGTTTTAAAGTCTTATCAATCTCCCCATGCTTTATCCTGAAGAGTAATTCTTACATCTTTTCTGATTTTCCCATTGTATGTTTACCATCATACCTACCAAATAAATTTGTGTTGATATACTAACTCAAAAATAAATGTATTGTATTTCACAAATTATATCTAATGTATTTAACAAATAATAGAAAGATCTATTTTCATTAACAGGAAAAAAGTTATTTTAAAATTGCATAACTAGATGCTCTAGTAACAACAGCTCCCTTTCCATTTCCTGCTGTATGAGATGTATTGAGAATATTCAGCTAGTACATATCTAACAAGAATAAGTCTCAGTTAATTTTATTCACAAAATGTCCCTTGTCCCTTTATATTTCATATTTGTGAAAAAAAATCTTAAAAATAAAATCTCTCTGCATGAGCTACCAGTCAACATCAGAATTAATCCATGATTTTTTGGAGCGAAATATCTGCACAGTATGTAAACCAGAAAATTTTTTCATTGGCTCACACTGCAACTACTTCTGACATGGTACATAGACAGGTCAGAAAAAGATTAGCAAAAAACAAGTTAGCATTGGTTCTACAGTACAGTAACTTCATATTGCGGAAGTACAAAATCATCAGAAATGTCCTCTGAAAACTATCCTGTAAAAATTGTAGGCTAATTAATTTCTGAAGATATTAGAGTTGCTTCACATACTAATCTTTTTTATTGTCTCTTCAACTTTAAGTCAATTCTTCTGTAAGAAAGATGTGCAGAAGGAACTATTTTGTATTGAGAACTGTGACAGCCTTTAAAGAATTTCATATGCTCCTTTAAGGCTGTTTTTCATCCTCAAACCGGGAAACCTAAAGTTTTTAGCAGACATTTACTTTTATCATCTTGGTGTCCTGTGGACTTTAGTAATTACCACCATTAGGAATGAGTATCCTTTAACTGTTTTCCATATTTACTTCCCTTCATTTCAACTTCCAAACAATCTGACCTTTTTTTTATAGGTTATTTCCAATTACACAAAAGCAAAGCAACACCAAACCCCTTCACAGTTTTCTTCTTACAGGCACTAGACAGATAGCTTTTGCGCATTTATCAGCAACAACAAATAAACTTGTTCTTGCACAGGAAACAAAGGACAAGACCATTGTGAAAATCAAAATGAGTAAGCAGTCTATTTTTACCAAGTAAAGAAGCAACAAGACTAGCCACAGTGTAAAGAAGTTCAACTATTACCTTGAATAGAAAAAAAAATTAAATTCAATGCCTTAATTTGTTAATTATTTTTTTTTTACAGCATGGGTAGAATGATGCTTATCTGTTTGGAACATAGAATTTACCTACTTTAGACCACAAATCAGCAAAGATATAGGAGTACATGCCTATACTTGAGGCAGGTGATGGATACAGCTGTTTCGCTACGAATACACAATTTGCCTAAAGTTAAGCATGCTAAAATGTCTCATCAAATCAGAATGAAATATGGTAGCTAAGAAGCAAGTTCTGAGTCTATGGCAATTACCTTGATCAATGCTGTTTTCTGTCTCATCACAGATCCACTTGTTTTCTTAGAAAATTAGGGTGGTTTTGCAATGTAGGCTTCAGAATATTATTTGGATAATCAAGAATTAAGGCAAGAATACATGACAAGGTATTAAAAAAGATATTAAATTCATAAAAACATAAAAAGATATTAAATTCATCAAGTCACCTCATATTATTTCTTTGCCTAAATAGAAGTCTCATGAATTGAGCAATAAGAGGGTATTAAATTTTTACCAAATTGCAACTTCAAATCTGAACACCACTTGTGTTTTTGCTTTGTCAGTCACATATTTGATTAGCTAGATATCTCCTTCTTTTTTCTCCTTTCTTTTCCCCTTGCCTTAGTTGGTTTTATTAAAACACAAAAACCAACACAGAAAAAGCTTACTTCATATGCTTCTGTTTTTCAGTTTCTTCACTGTTCTTAATCATTCTTTGGTCACACACAGTTGTCTGGGTTCCTTCTCATGTGTATTCTCTGTGTTCTTTTTCATGTGTATGTAATAACATGTTCTCTGAACCAGTCTTCTTTTCTCAGTTTACTCACTTAGGACATTGCTCCTACAATATGATGCCTTTTGCTCCTCTGACACATCATATTCCTGGCCCAGATGTCCCATATGGTTTAGTAAGGTTAGCCTATATCCTGGTTTTAAGTCACCTGCAGCTGCTTTTCCTTTGCAATTTCATACTTTAAACCCTAAGAAAATGGGAAAAAGTCAGTTGCAGCTTATCAAATAGTAGTTCATTACATTTCTGTCAAAAGAATATTATCAGGAAAGTACTTTGTCAAGAGAACAGTTTCTCACAGTTCAATTAGGCAGGACTTGACTTCACAGACTTCATAATCAGAGGCTGTGCTCAACGTGAAGCCCTCAATGATATGACAGAAGTAATGAAGATTTTGATCTGGCTGAGGCTTGATCCTGGATGGTAATGATTCTCTGGTGTCAGTGAGATCATTCAACACTAATGTTAATAGCACTACTTGTAATAATAAAAATGTGAACAAGAGTTAGTGGTAAGTTAGCGTGTAGTCCTCCCTTTTCCTGCCCAGTATATATACTTCTAGTCCGTGAGAATCTCTTCTAGTCCATGCAGAATCTCTTCTCTTCTTTTCTTTCTCCCTTAACTGCAGAAAACATTCACATATCTTGGTTTCTGAAAGGCTTCTGCAATAGGATCCAAATTTGCCTTCAATTAATAAGACTTGACACCATTGCCTTCCAAAAAAATGTTACTATTCAAATCCTACCATGTGCATTATATGAAAAGCTTTGACACTTCATTCAAACTTTTGGACTTTTAAGCACAACTTAATGTCAGTGACCTCATCCTCTCTATCACAACATCTACAATCTGCTTTATCCTATAAAATGGACTATCTTGTCTTTGATATATGGTACATTTAGAACCAAGCAACATCACTTGTACTGAACTCAGACATAATAATCTATGTCTGTGCTACAAGGTAGTGCAACAATTTGTATTTATGGAGGTCCAGTCTTACTGATGATGTCTAATCATCAAGTGAAAATGGTTTTCTTTATCTGGATTAGCATGAGTCCTTGAAGTTTTTAATTCAGGGACTATTCCTGACTTGACTTGGGAAGCTCTCCATAATGTTTATATTAAACAGAGAAAAATCATGTAATGTTAATTCTACATTCATAAAAAAACTTTCCTGTAGAAGCTACAACTTGTCAGAGGAAGACACTGAAACATTTTGCCCACTGGGGGGGAATGTCCAGAAAAAATACTTTTTAGTCCCATTATACCTCAAAAAGAAAAAAAGTACTTCTGTTTACCTCAAAGGTGTTCAATGTCTATAGAATAGAAAGGACATAGCCCTTCAAAATTTTCCAAAGGTGAGATCACTTTACCACTGTCCAAGAAAGGTATCCCTGAAAACATTCTAAAAATTAAAGTTTCAGAGCTTTCCAGCTCTCCCTACATGTTATATTTTAAATTCAAACTGTACTAAAGAAAATGCTTAAAAATAGCAAATTTCTCTCTCACACCTGAAGCTATGTTACGTAAAATGGCTTATGCACTTTTGAGTAATAAAAATACAAATCAAGGTTGAGACTAGCAAGACATACATTTGATTGGCAAACTATCTTCATTACACTCATCTTTATCTTCGCACACCAAAAGTCACATTTTGACATTTAGAAAGAAAAAATCTTCATTAACTATCTTAAAAAAAGATAGTTAAACCTATGCTGGAAGTCATTGATTTCTGTCACAGTCAAAAGCTACAAACATTGGTTAAAAGTAAGACATTGCTCCAGTCAAGGATACAAAAAATACAAGCAAGGTAGGAGATGTACAACACCTCTGGGAAGCTTCGGGAACTAGTGCTGTTCAGATTACCTCAGTACTAGTTTTGTTCCTAGCAGCTTACCTGATTTCATGAAAACTTGTGACAATCCTGTCAATGTGTCTTTTTATTTCTCCCTTTCAATCATCTTCAATGACTGTTGTAGAGCCTCAGCAGAAGTTGGGTTTTTTTTAAAAAAGACAATAATACTTTTGAGTAAGATCTCTGTTAATTGTTTTGTCTTCTTAAACCAGCAGTTTAAATGACAATATCTGAAAGTACGTATTCATGGGAGAACAATGAAGTCCTGAGAAAAGCAGTATTTTCTGAGCAGAGATTTGCGTTAAGAGAGAGTCAGAAATGCACAGAAATAAAGACACTGTTTAATTATTCATTAGGATGATATGGCAAAAATCCACTGAAGAATAAGAAGTGGGCATATGCTGAAGGTCTTCAGCAGGTGATTTACAACATTAAGTGCTGACTACTCTTCATGATCACAGAAGGAACAAGCAAGGAAAATGCTGCATTCTGATGGTTTCTTATCAGTGTTTGCTTTATACGTAAAAAGGAGCAAATCTTTTTCAGAACCACAAAGAATTATTTGCTTAAAGATAATGATTGTGCATATCTAGTAAATGGTGTGTCATCAGCCACCAACTGTCCTCATAATCTAATCAAGGCCTCTCATTTTCCTGTTCTTGTATCTAGTTCCCATTAACTGGTAGAGTGAGGAGGATCTGAACTACTGAATTGCAGAAACACCAGTGCACATACACACTTACAACCATGTGTCTAATGTAAATTCTGAATTAATGAGCAATACCAGTGAAGTTGTCTGAAAACACAGTAAGAACCTGACATTAGCTGACATTCCAAGCAAGGATACATTAAAATGATGCAGTTCATGAAGCAGAAGTTCCACCTTTGAGAAACTGAAATATTTCAGTATAGAGAACTGTACATATGTTGTATCAAAATAGAAAAGAGATTCACTGCAGCCCCAGCAGTGAGCACAAATTTCCAAGAAGGCCAGACCTATTTTGCCATGTCCTTGCCGGCTGTGACTGTTGACCATTGCCTATTTTGCCAGCCCCAGTTGTGGCACCCTGAATGCTCGGAAATATAAAGATACACCACCTAGTCACAGGGACAATTTATCAGGCAATAGATTACCAACTAAATGGACTAATTTCCCAAGAGCTAGAATTTACAGCAGTCTTAGGTAAGATTCGTAGTAGTTCATCCAAATCCTTCCAGAAAGCTCAAAGCAAAAATCATACCTATACATTACCATAATGCAAACATAAAAGCATGATTTAAAACCCTGTGCATGCCAAGATAAGAAACATCAAGCAAAATTCTAGAATTTAAGAATGTTCACAAGTTGATCACTCACCAATAATAAAGTTTCTCTTTGTTGCCTTTTAACTTACCATACTGACTTTGTTGACTCCTTTCAAAAGCAGATCGAACAAATGTATTTTATTTAAGGGTATGGCAGCAGGAACTTCAATAAAACACAGAATATTGCAGTTGATGTGGCATCTTCCAATAATTTATTGCTTTCACTCTACAGAGTCTTCACATTTAAGCAGAAGCATAGTATGGACTACGAACAGACACTGCAATATGGTACAGCATGTAGCAGCTTTTGTTGTCTGCAAGTGATAGAACTTAGAAAGGGAGGAAAAAGCCAGTAAATGCATTTATCAAACATTTATTCCAAAGTTGTTTCCAAGTTTTGGTTAAAACCATTGTTTATTTTCAGGAGGATACTGAGTTTCAACATGAAGCTTTTTGGAAGTATCAGTGATCCTCAAGGCCTAGACTACTAATCACAGATTTCGCATACTTGCAAGTTAATAGCATTTTCCCCTGTATCTGAGGGAATTTTAACAACATTACACACTTTCCAAATCATCATCATAGTCATTAAATTAGAGAATATAATGATACATAATAATAAATAGTCCTTGAGCAGTTAGAAGCAAGAGAAAACTTCCTGGCATGCTGTTGAACTTCCAGATTAATCACAGGAAAAAAATTAAACATTTTAAGATTTACCCCTGCATGATGTTGATGTGATCATGGCTGCTCTATTTTGTAAAATTTACATGTTTTTAAGGAATAAAAGCATTTAGATACATCGGTGAACCCTATATATAAAAGCTCATAATAATAGCAGTTAAAAATCTATTCAAAGACACATCTCAAGATCAAAAGACATATTGACAGTTGGGAGCTGCTGTTCAAAAAAAGGAAATAACTGATTCCCAAACAACTCCTGTGTTGGAATACTCTGTTTCAGTGCATACATTTAGTTCCAGAGAAAAGCAGCATCTCAGTAACATTCAAGAATAAGAATTCAACAATATACCTCTAAAATAGATTTGGAAGCGAGATCAAGCAGAAAGTATAAGTTGCAAATGTAGCTGTCATTCACACATCCATACAGATGAAATTTTTCTGCTTATAAAGAGAAGGTTATATGAAGCCACTGATTTCAGTGTTGCTTAATTTAAAAAGGACTAAAAGAAAGCCAGTACTAGTATATCATCAGGCAAGATTAATCCTACAATCCTAATACATTGTTTGTGATCTAAAAAGAGTGCTCAACAAGGTTTATGTTTATTTTCCCCAGAAGAAAAAAACAACCTCTATTTAGAAAGATGACAATAATTTTAAAAAATAAAGAAAGACTTTGATGTTTTTTCTCCTCACACAAGTTCTTTATCTCCTCCACCATCAAGGTGCAATATGTAAAGCAGGCTTTCTATGGTTTCATTTTTCAGAGCAGACTGGCAATTATGGTGTGCTTCACTTACCAGACTAAATGAGTTTCCTTTCTTCCTTTCTACTTCCTTATTGTTTAGGGATCTGGGGAGAAAAAAACAGTTGTATATTCTTGAAATATTTTTAAAGTATATTTAATACTTCTGTTATATGTTTGATTTTGGATTTTCCATGTGTTCCTCTAGGAAATTGGGATCAACCTGTCCAAAGGAATTGTGCTATTTATCTCTTCAGTGAGGGAACAGAAAAAAATGTGTACTTATTCTGTAAAAAAAAAAGACGCATTAGAAAGAAACAAGTGTTAGAGCTGGAGTGTTTTCACTGCCTGCTCTAACATATTTCCTTACTTTTGCTTTTGGAGCTAAATTTTGTCTTACCAAATGAACATTAATTATACAAGAACCGAACATTTTTCAGGACTCTCACTGAAGATTAGCAAATAGTAAGTAAAGCTGAATGCAAAATAATTTTTATACAACATGAGCAGATTGCATTAATGCAAGTCAAAATATTTTATGAGATCACTTCTAAAACGTTATGCTTCCTTGCTTTATAAGAACACAGGCACAACACTTTCAACATGAAATGAGGACTCAGCACATGCTGGGTTAAGATCTTTTTACTAGGTGCAAAGCTCTGTTTCAAGGAATTGCATGCTTTTGAGCTCAGAAGGACAGCTGATTTAAACTTACAAGCTTATGTAAGGCAAGGTGACATTAAATAGCATTATGTTCTCTTTCACCCTAAGATTGTATCTACCTAACAAATGAAAACAGACAAATATTGACTTCTACTTTTACAGATCATTCATATGTTTACACTGTGTATTTGCATGCAATAAATTTTCAATTAATAAATTTAAACACTGAAGACGTGTTTCTGATGACATTCATATAATTAATTAAAATTGTTAAGCCTAAAATCTTCATGGAGTTTTACAGTAGTCTTCTAACAAGGACAGCCACAGAAAGGACAATTATCACTTTTGTCTATTAATAAATAGAATCAAAACTTTGCTTGCCTTAACTAACAGGCTGCGAACCTTGTAGAAGATTTGCCTTAAATAACAAATATTGGAAGTCTCAACTGATCCTATCTGAGAGAGACGAAGAAAGAAATTTCTGGTAGCAAGAAGAATTCCATTCAATTGAACATATGGTATATGTCTTAGGGGAGTAACTATACTATGTTGTTAGAATAGCTATTAAACACTTAAAAAATAAGTGAAGAGAAGGCTCTTTTTCTTAGCATTGAAATAAATTAAAGTTGCAAAGTATCCTACACTATTATTTCAAGAAGTTACCATGATGTATTCAACCATGTGAAAACACATGCTGGAAAGGCTACTGGGAATGCTTTCCGTCTTTAAGTTTGTTTGCTTTCAGCTGTCAGGTAGAAATACCTTGTCAACCTACACCCTAGACTGTATTTAGTCCCTTGGCAGCTTCACAACAATCAAAAGGTTTAGTATCTTCCAGGAAAAAAAAAGTTAGTGTGATACAGAACTATTTTCCTCAGTGGAAAATGCATAATTATAAACAAACTGTATACAAAACAATTTTGCTATAGCATCATAATAACACGGATAAGGTTTTATTGCTGAAAAATACATATAAAAATACAAAATGACAATCAAGAGAATGAATAGGAAAAATATCGCACCAAATTTGTGAGTATATTGTTCTCCTAAGAGGAAGAATCTGGTTCATCTTTAAGTACAAGTGAACTTTATGAGCATTTGAAAAGTCTGAATTCTTCAGACTGGTGTTCAACACCTCATATTTATTCAGATACTGAAAAGAATGGGCTTTTTATACTCCCGCAGATCTCTCTTCATACTATATTGCTTTGACACTGAACTCAGGCCAACTTCTTTTAACTCTATTGTCAAGCCTTTGGCACATGTTACACCACAAATATAGCAATGAAAACTGCTGATACATAGAATCAAAGAATCATAGATTCATCTGGTTGCAAAAGACCTCTGAGATCATTGTGTCCAACTGTACCTGCCCACTTACTAATCCATATCACTGAGAAACTCATCTACCCTGCCTTTAAACACCTCCAGGGATGGTGACTGAACCACCTCCCTGGGCAGCCTGTTCCAGTGCTTGAAACCCCTTTCAGAAATCTTTCCTGATGTCTAATCTGAACATACCCTGGCACAACTTGTGGCCGTTTCCTTTCGTCCTAGTTCCTGTCACTTGGGAGAAGAGACGAGCACCCACCTCGCTACAACCTCCTTTCAGGCAGTTGTAGACAGCGATGAGGTTTTCCCTCAGCCTCCTCTTCTCTAAGTTAAACAACCCCAGTTCCCTCAGCCGCTCTTCACAGGACTTGTTCTCCAGCCCCTTCACCAGCTTTACTGCCCTTCTCTGGACACGCTCCAACACCTCAATGTCCTTCTTGTACTCAGGGGCCCAGAACACAGTACTCGAGGTGTGGTCTCACCAGTGCCAAGTACAGGGGCACAATCACCTCCCTTGTCCTACTGGCCACACTGTTTCTGATACAGGCCAAGATGCCATTGGCCCTCTTGTCCACCTGGGCATACTGCTGGCTCATATTCAGTCGGTTGTCAATCCACACCCCCAGGTCCTTCTCTGATAGGCAGCTCTCCAGCCATTCTTCCCCAAGCATGTAATGCTGCGTGGGGTTGTTGTGTCCCAAGTGCAGGACTCGGCATTTGGTCTTGTTAAACCTCCTTCCGTTGGTCTCAGCCCATCGATCCCTCTGCAGCGCTTCCCTTCCTTCAAGCAGATTAAAACTTCCACCCATCTTGGTGTCATCTGCAAATTTGCTAAGGTTATGCTCAATCCCCTCGTCCAGATCATTGATAAAAATATTGAACAGAATTGTACCCAGTATCTTTCATTTTTATCTTTCTGTTTTTATTAACCTCTAGAAAAGCATAAAACAGAATAGATGCAAAACTCTAATAAAACAATATTGAACATGGTCTGAGGGGATTAATAAATAAATTCTGCTGACATTTGCAGAGTTTTGGAAGCTTAATTCCATTATTCTGTCCAGTTGGGTAACCTGATGATACCGGGAACACATAGCAACCATAATAATTCTGGTTGAGAGAACTGAGACACTTTTAGAGGCCAGATAGCCCAAGTTTCTGCAAGGATAAGGAGGACTATCACCAAAACTACATGTTGATAATTTGATCATGGCTTTCCATCATGATTACTTCGTAAATCTTATAAAGTACTTAATATTCTAGTGCAATTTTACTGGGTTCTGAATAAGAAGTCAAGTATGTGCCAAGTGATTATCACAGAATTAAAGAATGGTTTGGGTTGGAAGTGATCTTTAAAGATCACATAAGCCAAACTCTTGGGCAGGGGCATCATTCACTATATCAGGTTGCTTAAAGCCCCATCCAGCCTGACCCTGAATGTTTCAAATGATGTGGCATCCACAACTTGCTCTGGGCAACTTATTCCAGCGTCTAACCACCCTCATCATAAAAAAAATATTCCTTATGTCCAATCTAAATCGACCTTCTTTTGGTTCACAACTGTTGTCACTTGTCTTGTCACTACAGGCCTCAGTGAAAATCATTCTCTGCCTCTCTTATGAGTGCCCTTTGTAGACTGGAAGGCCTACTTTTCCCCAAGCTAAACAATCACAGTTTTCTCCAAGCCTCTGATTGTTGTTATGTTCCTCCTCTGGACCCACTCCAACAAGTCTTTCTCGTACTCTGGACCCTAGACGTGGATGTAGTACTCCAGGTGGATTCTCATGAGAGTGGAGTTAAAGGGGCAGAATCAACCACCTTGACCTGCTGGTCACTCTTCTTTTTTAGGTAGCCCAAGATATCATTAGCTTTCTGGGCTGCAAGTGCACATTGCCAGAACACGTTCAACTTTTTGACTACCAGTGAATCCAACTACTTCTCAGCAGGGCTGCTCTCAATCCGTTCATACTCCAGCCTGTACTGAAATTGGTGATTATCCTGACTCAGGTGCAGGACTTTGCAGTTAGCCTTATTGAACTTCATGAAGTTCATTTGACTATCTGCTTCTCCCTTTCTGCCATGTTAGCTGTTAGGATTAAAGTCACAATTTTCCTGCCTTTAGATGGTTGAGGTACAGGCAGATACACTGGATTTTATTCTTGCCACCAGGTTCTTAAATCCATAATAGTCATCTCTTCTTCTAGTTCTTCTCTTATTACTACTTCCGGCCCCTGTGAAGACAAACAGAATTCTAGCATCAATTTAAAGGACACTTTAAATAATCAGAATGAAATAAATGAAATCAGAGGAATTGCAAAAAACTAATACAGTATGGTAAGTCAAGGGATGGAAAGCCAGAAACGCCAGTTAAAGCTTCTAATTTCATTTATAATCTTGCCCTGAGCATAATTTAGGACAGATAATGCAGAAAGAGACACCTCAAATCAATGCCAGCCAAGGTTGTAAAAGGGACAAACTCGCCCTGTTCCTGTCCCAGGATGAAAGAAGGAATCTACTTCATGCCAGGGAGTCCACTCTATTGAACTAGAACTTCTTTCCTTTGTGCAAAGAGAAACAAAGAATCACAGTTAAGAAGCAAAATCTAGCTGTGGAACTGAGATGGTAAACTAGAAACTTAAGACAGAAAGGATAATAAAGAGCAGATATTAGCATATTTCTTCTTTTTAAGAGCACATGAATGTATTTATGATGAATGAGGTGAAAGCATTTCTGCTCAGCTGTACTTGAAAAATGGACATTATCAGATGAGTGATGCGTATGTGTCGCTTTGAGCTTGAAGTGACTAATTATTTTTGTGGCATGTACATGGGAGATGAGATATTGTATTTGTCCTACAGTAAAACCACCAGTCAAATGGAGAATTTGACCTACACTCTAGTAGCATATTAAAAAGACAAGGCAAGACATAGCTGACTTTCTAAAAAAATGTTTTTATAACAAACATTAAGTTTTATTTTCCTCTAGTTACCTAAAAATTATTATATTAAATCACTGAGTTGTGATCCTCTCGAGCTGAGATTATCTAATTAAATTATGTAATACTAGCAGCCCTCAGCATGACCGAACTCTCCAGTATTTAGTCTGTTAATGCAATAGAAGTTTATTTGACATAAATCTTTACACATACATTGTGCTATCTCAAGAAACTTGAATTCTGCTCTTATAATTCCTACAGTACTAATAAAACTAGACCTCTATCTTACCTGAGTTATTATAGGTTTATAGTATACTGTACAACCATAGTTATCTCTCCTTTTCTCTTCTGTACATAGAAGTTATCATTCAGGTCAACACTCCCATAGTAAACCATTAGTTATCTACAAGCAGGTAAACTGTGACTATGTCTGTGTACACAACTGCAGCACAAGATGGTTTTCTTCATCAAGATACTCACAAGGTAGCTGGGACTTGTGAGACAAAGGCACAGCAGCTTCACTATGATGCAAGTCGGGTCTTTAGTACTGAGCAGGCCACAGAAGAACCCATGATTCCAAATTGCTGTTATTAACCACTAAAGCTAAGGTAACTCAGGAACTTTTGGAGTTGTGACATGTTTTAGGTACATAGCAGTGGAGTTGTATCCTCTGCTCCCAAAACTGGAGATTTGCTGTTTCTTTCTCTAGTCTCCTACTTATAGAATACCAAAAGAGTACACATCTTAGTTCTTCCAAGCACAAAATAAATTAGTGTCTACAAATATTTGGAAGTTTAAGCATGGTTAATTCTTTTTCAAATATAAGTACCATTTGTGAAATAGGAAAGCCAAGGAGTTTGAAGCTAAACTGAGATACACACTCCAACAGCGTACAGACTTTTTTCTCATCCTTTCCTCTACAGAAAGGATGATTACCTTTCCATTAGAGCTTGATATGCCCATGGGGAAACCCAAGTTGTATTCTGTGCTTCAAGGTCAAGTTGCGCTGTACTTCTAGGGCACCTAGGTAGAGTGAAATTCACCATCATAAAATGTAAATCATTGCAGAGTCAGCTTCTAAGAAACAGATGAAAACCATTCTCAGGAAGAGTATAAAACCAATCATTTCTTGAATGTTCCTCTTCCACTCAGTGTGTCAAATGTTCCCATCACATGAAAAGCACTTAGCTGAAATCTATTTGGAGCTGTTGTATGCAAAAATCATATTGCTTCTCTTCACAAGTTGCAGTTAAGTATGTCGTCTTGCCTCTCAGGCAATATTATAACTTATGGACTACTGTAAAAAAAAAGGAAAATTTCCTTAAAGTAAGTAGCTTCAGCTACACTGTACAATATTTTAATATTACAAAATTATAAGAGAATAACACATCATCAGAGATATATGGTATAATTGCCATGATCTGACACTTACACATTACCTATGGAAAATGCTTTTGGTTTGTTTTTTTTTTTTAATTTAAATGCAAATGATCCAATCTTATACAATAAAAATCGTAACAGAAAAGAGTATCTATGCATATTCTATCAGGCAATGATTTTAGTGGAGGGCTGGCTTTGCAGTCTGGGAAGTTTCTTGACAAATTGCCATGGATGTCATTTCTCAAGAAACGCTGAGCAACCAGTATGTCATTTGCTTTAAGTCTTACAAGTTTTCCAACAGTGAAATGCTTTGAATGATAGCAGTGTAAGTAAAACCACACCTGGTTTTTATACCGATCCCATAATTCTTGATCCCTCCTTTTTACACATATGCAGAATTCGGCAGTAGTTGTTTTTACTGTTTCTTTCAGGCACTGTTACTATTTTCTTACTGATTTCTTACAGATATTATACAATGCTGAAGTACTTGTTAGGGGTACAAAAACTTAGGACATCCATATACAAATTTACAAGCTTATATGAAAGTAAGTAGTTTCATGATAAAAGTGGAATTTTAATTTCAAAGGTGTTGAATGATTATTCAGCACTTGCACAAAATATGAAAAGCAGGGCACCTACTCAATTTTCACATAGACCAAAGGTGCTTTTTTATGTTGTCATTGAAATGCAGTACAAAACTACATTGAAGAGCACACTGCCACACACCGTTTTGAAGTGCAGAAGTACTGGTGTTTTTTGAGAATAAATTTGCAGTTCTTATTGAACATAACAAAACCAATGGAAACAGTTGCTCAAAAAAATCATCAGAAATTAGGTGAGTAGGCAGTACCAGAACATCAGAAGAAAAGGGTTAATCTGTATAAATACTTTTCTAGGAAGAAGAGACCTATCTTTGTAAGTTTTCAGTCCAACTTAGCATAGCTGTCATTACCAGTTTGCAACAGATATTCATCCTGTAACTCTTGAGTTAATAGATCTATCTTTCTTAATCTTCTTCTGTGAGTTTAATCAGCCAAATAATTCTCATTGCAACTGTTACTAAGTATAAGCATAATAGTAATCTCCTTCCAGCCATCTTGGCTCTCTTTTAACATTCAAGTATGTGTCAAAAACCAACTTTAGAAAGAGTCACACTTTTTGGATTTATTTAAAATTAGGTGTGAATACTTTGATCCAGAAAAATTTTAAAATGTTAAAATTTTGTCAGTTATCTTTTAACTTCTTTCCTTTTCATTATCAGAATATGAAGTATTTCATTAATATCAAAATTAATATCAAAACCTGTGTTTATTTGCTTTTTATCTACTTAAAAAATTGGTTGAGTTTAATGAATGCTTTCACATTTTTTATATTGTCATTAATTTTTACCATCACTCTTTTAGAGGGTGATTTGCATGACCTTTGTACTTAGTATATGTTTTGCAGTGGGAGATGCTGGTCGGTTATAACACCAGTAAGCAAGGCAGTGAAAGTCTGTAAATTATCATTTAAAATGCTATTTACTAGACCTAACACTCTAAAAATTAGAGAACAGTATAGATAACCTTACATTCCCCTACATGCTGGATACCTTGTTTAGTATAGCCCCTCTTCCTTGCTGGATAGATTCTGCCCACAGAGAAGATGCTTTCATTTCTCATTTGAGCTGTTATGGAAGCAACTCTGTTTATCATTTCTACTGTCAAGCGGAGAGGCTGTTCACGTAACAGTGGGAACTGCTTGCAGACTGCTCTATTATGATGAATTGACTATATCTATTCTGGAACCAAGGGATTTGTGCAGCACAACACAGACCTGAAAGCCACCCTGTACATGGCATAGTGCAGCGCAGCAACAGGCCTGGGACCCCTCAAGTTTGGATCACTAATTCCTCAATGTCTCCCTTGACACAAAAAAAAAAACAATCGTACCATTGACAAGACAGTACAAAAAAAAATACAAATACTATGTTAAAGTATCTGGCAATGTGAAGACTGGAAAGTTAGAATGCATGGCATGTCAAGCTATTATAAAGGTGTACAACTGAGTTACAAGTTATTTTCAGTGTATATCGGGAATGAAAAAAAACAAGCCTGAGAAAATGGTAATTTTATGACTTCTTTTGCTTATGTTAATCTCTTTGGTTGCATCTTTTGGTTCTTTTTCCTCTTTGAGAACTGGAGTGCAATTCTAATCATAGATCCATTGTCTAGTGGTCTTCCCTTTAAAAAAAGGAACAAACACATCCAGCCTAACTCCAAGAGTAAGTGGCATATGATTTTCTTGCTCATTCAGTAGTCATTTAATTGCACTAACTAACCTCACCTAAGTTTTAAAACCAGACACATTTGATGCTCCTTTCAAACTGATACATCCAAAGCTAAACTGAAGACAAAGAAAATTGAGCTAATTCTGATAGATGTTACCAGGGAGACAATTTGCCTTGTCACTATGCATTCAAAGTGACCTTTCGTGTTTAAACCACAATGCAGAAAGTCATACCATTTATAAGGGGTGCAAAGGATGAGAAGCACACAAGTGAGATTAAAAATCAATCTGTGAGTAAACTACAGTAAGTCACTGCATTCTGCGAATGAGTAAATATTAAAACTCTTCACTCACTTGTATTCTGATCCTCTTTTCTTTATAGAGGAGACAGAAAAATATTGAACAATTGTTTCATCTTTGTCGCGTATTAACAGAAATGTTTACAGCAGCAGTTATTTAATATCTGTCTTAATTGCACTTTGTCTGAGACAAAGAAATTAAAACCCAAGCATTTAATTGAAGTATTCTCATACATATGTATTCAGAAAAGATTGGTAATTGTTTTTCAAACTAGGGGCACCAATGACACTTGTGGATAATCTTTTTTTCCCATTCTTTGGATTTTCTCTGCTTGTCTGTTTAAATGGCTACAGCAAATTAATCAAAACAAAAAAATCAATAGCACAGTATAAAAGAAAACACAACTGGTGGGAACCTGAACAGGTTCCTAGTCCCAGCGCATGAGTCCCAAGACAGGGTGAATTTACAAAATAGAAAAAATAATTTAACGAAGTCCACAGATATGTGTCTAACCTGTTCTTTAGGGTCTTCAGAAACAGAAATTCCTCAGCACCCCTCGGCTACATCTACTGTACATTTCATGTGTTATAGAACTGCCTTTTGTATTCCCTGTATTTGGTAACATACGTGTCTTACATGGATTTAATAAATTGGTTAAGGGTGACAAGGAGAACACACACGTTAAGACTGTTGTAGCACTGTTAGAAGTACTAAAGGAAGTGGACAGGCTAAAAGAAGAATTGACAGAACAGCTTGAGGGCCAGGGGTATAGGAATGTTTTATATGAATGAGTGAATGAACGAGACGTGCTCTGAGCACAAAGTGAGTGCGGAGTCTTGAGCTGCAGTTCCACTGTCCCGCGAGGAATGTGATCAGTGATAGACAAACCATGTGGTGTGAAAGGCCTGAGAAAAACAGACATGCTTGAGATGTACTATAACTACAAGGTGAGTGTGGTGTTCTGATCCGCAGTTCTGTCCTCCGCTGAAGGAAATGGCCAGAGAGGAACAAAGTACAAGTGTAAATGTTATATCACACTACAAATAGCTTAGAAATACATCAAAGGTCTGATAAGGGAAACAACCCTGCAGTTTCTGTTTGTGAGGGGTGTGGTGTTCTCCTGTGGTCGTGACTCATTTTAAAAGGTGTATAACATTTGTCCAAATATATTTAAGTAAGAGTGATACAGAGAGGTGCTGTGGACCAAACAGTTGTCAGACAGAAAGGAAAATATCTGAATGTAGGACAGATTTTGAGTACATTGTTTGCCACAGCAAATTTGAAATTGAGATTTGAAACTAAAATTTGAATTTGTTTCAAATTTGAGATTAGAAATTTGAAAGAAAATAATTATGGGAACACAGCAAAGCAAAGAAACTACACATAAAAGCCCCCAAGGGTACATTTTAAATCACTAGAAAGAGATAGAAGGACTCCCAGGAGAGAGTATGATCAAAAAATTACTGATCAAATATTGTAATCAGTGGTGGCCTCTCTATAAATTAGACAATGGAGAAAAGTGGCCATTAAAGGGAACTCTAAATTATAGCACCTTGTTGCAGTTAATGCTCTTCGTCCAAGGGGAAGGAAAATGGGATGATATGCAGATATGCCACCCAGAATGGCAAAAGTCTTATGGAATTTTTCCAAGAGACCTGCTTGCATTAACGTGGGGTGGAGAAATTAAGGAGGTGTTGTTTGTCCTGTTCCATTGGGCACAGATACTTAAAAAAAAAAAGAGTGACAGAGGCAGATGCAGATCACCAACTTTATCCCTATTCTTCTTCCCATCAAGTAGGAGGACATGGGGTAATGTGAGAGCTCGATTGGCAACACCAGTGGTAAAAAGAAAAACGTGATACAGGCTCAGCTGCGGGAAGCAGCAGGACCAGTGGGTCCTATAAGATTAAAAGTAAACTTTTTATGGGGCACCTTGAAAATTGGAAACACATCACCAGATCATACAGAGATGATCCAGTTTAGGGTGGCAAAGAAATTTAAAGCATTCACTAAAGGCTTTGAACTCCAAGTGGAAAGATATTGATTAGGTGTTTGTTGAGTTAACAGAAACAGAAAAGTTGCTGGTTCTTAAGGCTGCCCAATCTCATGTGCAAACTTTAATAATGGCTCGGACATTACAAGGAAATGTAAATGATTATGCTATATTACAATCAATCTTTCTGGAGATCAAGGGAAATAATAATATTTTTGGAGTTTTGGACAATTTTCAGATGTTATCCGAAAGAAATTACAAAAACTCAAAATAAAATCGAAGGGATACTGGAAATTGATTGAAGAAGTCTGGAGAGTATTTTGTAACCAGGATACCAGCAATAGAAAAGAAACTCAGCAATTACTCATGCCACTATCGCTGCCTTAAATTATGAAGGTCCTTGGAGAGGTGACCAAGCCAAGGGGCAAAGGAAACCTTTCCAGAACTGCCCTAGATGGAGAAAAGGAAAGGCACACCCTCCCTCTTCTGGCAGAATTAGATACTGAATGAGGAGGACCAGGGAATCGCTCCTTGGCTGATCCACTGGTTGTAAAGACACTGGGGAAAGAAACTAATAAAGCTGAATTTTTAATAGAATTTTTAATAGATTTAACAGATTTTTTAATAATTTCTGTGTTAAATCAAAAATTGGCTTTAATTGATAATGAATGTTTAAATGTAACCAGAGCAACTGGTCAGCAATTGAAAGTATCATTTACGGGACCCCTGCAATATAAAATTGGTAAAGAAATAGGGGCATAAATTTTGGTACATGCCAAATGCACCCAGATCAATACTGGGAGAGATTCACTCAACAAGTTAGGAATAAAAATTAAATTTGAGAATAAGGAAATTCTATTTAAAGTAAAAGATGACCAACTCATTGAGTTACTAATTTTTATCACTGATCCAACCATAGGTAATGCCTAGCATCCCAGAAAAAATTTTAAATGAAGTATATCCAAGGGTATGTGTGGATGGAATCCTGGGAAGATCTAAAATTGCAAAACCTATAGAGGTGAAATTGAAATGAGGAGATAAACCACGAAGGCTTAAGATCGCAAAGGAAGCTTTTGATTGAATGTGAATCAAAATATAACACCAATATATTAGCAATTCAAAAACCAGATGGGAAAAATGACAGACTAGTGCAAGATCTTAAGGCAATGTAGAGGATCTATATCCAGATGCGGCTAAATCTTACACTTCACTAACCAAGTTAAGAGATAACTTAGTTTGGATTACAGTTCTGGATTTGAAGGATGCCTTCTTCTGCCTGCCTTTGGACCCAAAGAGTCCAAAGCTGTTTGCTTTTGAAGGGGAAATCCAGAGATGGGTAAAAAAACCCAATTGACTTGAACCGTGTTACCCCAAGGATTCAAAGATAGCCCTACCTTGTTTGGCAATCAATTGGCAAAAGAATTAGAAGAATGGACAGCTCCCGATGAGGTTGAAGTTTTACTTCAGTATGTGGACAACTTGCTAATTGCTACTAAAACCACAGAGTGGACTGTAAGCCTCTTAAAATTCTTGGTGCTAAGGGGTTCACAGATACTGGAGCAAGACGTTAGCTATCTGGGATATGAAATCTCAGTCTCCAGTTCTGGGCCCCTCAGTTTCTGAGAGATGTTGAGATGCTGGAGTGTGTCCAGAGGAGAGCAACGAAGATGGTGAAAGGGCTGGAGCACAAGCCATATGAAGAGCGACTGAGGGAGCTGGGGTTGTTTAGCCTGGAGAGGAGGAGGCTCAGGGAGACTTTATTGCACTCTATAACTACCTTAAAGGTGGTTGTAGGCAGGCAGGGGTTGGTCTCTTCTCTCAGGCGATCAGTGACAGAACAAGAGGACATGGTCTAAAGCTTCGTCAGGGGAGGTTTAGGCTTGATATCAGCAAAAATTTTTCTCTGAAAGGGTGATTGACCATTGGAATGCACTGCCCAGGGAGGTGGTGGAGTCATCGTCCCTGGAGATGTTTAAAAACAGATTGGATGAGGTGCTTAGTGCCATGGTTTAAATGATGAGTGGGTGCTACTGTTGGGTCATAGGTTGGACTACATGATCTCAGAGGTCTTTTCCAACCTTGTGATACTGTGATACTGTGAAGACAACAAAAATTGGGACAAGAACAAAAAGAAGAAATCTGCAAAACTCAACAACTAGAAACAACCAAGGAGATCCACACCTTCCTCAGAATGACAGGTCAGTGTCGTCTTTGGATACACAATTATGGACTTCTAGTTAAGCCACTACAGGAAATGGTGAAGACAACTGAAAAGTAATTTCAACGGACTAGAGAGGATAAAAGGGCATCCAGGAAACTGAAAGTCCCAGCCCTGGGCCACCCAGATATTACCAAAACCATTCTTGCTATTTTCACATGAGAGGCAAGGGATTGCTCTGAGTGTATTAACTAAAACCATTGCACCCCTACAAGAGAGTCTACTTTTCGAAACAACTGGATGAAGTGAGAAAAATGTGGCCAGGCTGCTTGCATGCCATGGCAACAGTGGTATTAAACATCCAAGAATCTCATAAATTCACTCTGGGACTGAAAATAACAGTTCTTGTGTCCCGCACAATATCAGCCATATTGGAACAGAAAGCAGGGCATTGGCTCTCCTCTTTTTGGTTCCTGAAATACCAAGTGATTCTAGTGGAAAAAAGATGATATAGATATTGTCAACACAAATATTGTCAACCCAGCATCTTTCCTTAGTGACATTGCTGCAGTATGGAAACCTGTGATACATGATTGTTTAGACACTATTGAGGCCACGTAATCAAGGAGGATGGATTTGAAGGAAGAACCCATACCAGGAACGAAAACTTTACACGGATGGAAGCAGTTTCATTAAAAAAAGACTTTGGAAAGTAAGGTATATGATAACAATTCTCCAAGATGTTATCGAAGCAAAAGCCCTACTGGCCAGAACATCTGCACAAAGGTCAAACTATCACCTTAACCAGAGTGCTAGCACTGGCAGAAGGAAAAGATAAACTGACTCAAAATATGCTTTCAGAGTGTTACATGCTCACGGAGCTAGAAGGAAAGAATGTTGCTGACATCTCACGGAAAACAGATCAAGCATGCAATAGAAATTCTGCAGCTTCTGGAGGCCATAAAACTCCCCAAACAAATGGCTATCATCCATTGTAGAGGACACCAAAAGGGTGGCACAGGCCACAAAAGAGGGAATCAAATTTCAGATTCAGCAACAAAAAGAGCAGCAGAAAGAGGAGAGGTAAATTTGATAGCACTCATACCCAAGAGGAAGATTGTAAGTACAAATTTCGAATACTCAAAGCAAAATTTACAGCTAGCACAGGGTTTAAATGCACAACCCAGGATAAACTCTATATTCTCCCTCAGGGACAAGTGTTAGTAGCAGGAAAGGCATTATGAAAATAGTACAGGAAAAACACAATAAGACTCACTGGGGAGAAGATGCTTTATATAATAGTTTAAGTACACCACAGTAATGAAAGTCACCAAGCAGTATGCGATATGTTTAAAAAATAATCCTCAAACAAAACACAATATTGCAACAGGTATAATTGACAAAGGTCTCGGACAGATCTGGTAAACTGATCCTTCGGAATTACCAAGAAAAGGGGAGTATCCATATCTTTTGATATTGACAGATACTTTCTCAGGTTGGCCAGAAGCATTTCCAACCCATAACAAGAAGGCCTGCGAAGTAATCAAAATATGCCTCAATGGGCTTAATCAGTTAGCAATTGCATTCTCCATACTGGCCACAAGCCAGTAGACAAGTGGAGAAAATGAACCATTTAATCAAATTATAACTTGCCAAAATCTGTCAGGAAATTAATTTGTAATGAGATCAGACGTTACCTTTGGTCTTGTTAAGAATTTGGGTAAAAACAAGGACAAAAAAACTCTAAAATCCTGTATTTAAGACCATATAATACACAATTTACGGGAGAGGAATTACATGGAATGGGAAAAGGATTTGTTAGAAAACATGTCATTAAAATTGGAAAACAATTACTGAAAATTAACAAGTATGTCATGAGTACCCGTTCAAGGAGACTAGATGGATTCTTGCATGATATCCAACCTGGACAGTATGTGTATGTAAAGACAATAGCAGGGGATCCCTTCCAAAGAAATGGAAGGGGCCCTAACAAGTGTGATTAGTTACATATACAGCTGTTAATGTGAAAGGTATAAATACCTGGGTACATTGTTCTAGAACAAAGAAGGTTCCGAGGGACCTTCAGAATGGATCTCTGAATATACTGGACCAACAAGACTGTGGTTGCAGAGGTCATCCTTATCATGATCTTTGGTATTGTGGGGAAACCAATGCAGAACTGTGATACACACCAAGACTTCCAAGGCACACCAACATCCCTGAACTTTGGGACTGGACCATAGATGGATACTGGCCTGAAGGTTACATATGAAATAAGTAAGGTCCATACCCTTCTAAAGGTTAACAGACAATTAATGAAGAAATAGGGAGAGACCAAGGAAATTCCATCCTTTGATACAAGAGGAAACAGCACTATTGACTTATCACACAAATTTGAGGTGAAACAGGTGTATCAGACTAAAATATTAATGGCTGGCTTTCATGTACATAGTCCCAGGACACCTCAAAAGTGTACATATTTGGTAACTTGTACCTTTTATCAAGATTATTGTCAGACAGAGATAAAGCTAGAAATTAGTTCAATGGTCAAGGCAAGGCAAAAAGGAAGGCAAGGCAAAGGCAAGGCAAGGCAAAGGGTAATGCAAGACAAAGGCAAGCCTTATCATCAGATAGCTCTGAACCTTACACCAGAGTCAAAGGAGATTTGGACGTACAGACCACTGAATTGAGTACAAGAGAGGAAGATGATAGACCTTATGTCAGAGAGATATGTGTGGATGACCTGATAGACGATATATGCCTGGGAAACAACCTGACAACATATCAGTAAGGTGCATAGATACAGGGAAAGAACTAAACTGGCTAGACTTAACTAACACTGCCAGGAATTTTACAAGCCCTAAATATTTTTATGCAGCAGGAATACCTCACAGTGAGATACAAAATACCACAACCTGAGACAATCCAATAAACAAAAATTATTTCTGAATCCCACATATTCTTTAAAGAACGTACAAGTGATAACAGATAGTTTGGATGGTAGGGATCTCAGCTAGAAGTTTTGAACTCCATTAATCAAAAGGTATTGGTTAATAAACTGAGCACTGTTACCTCTGATTTGGGAAAACTAGATGTACCATTGATGATCCCTGATTATCCTGTTTGAATCTCAGCAATTAACTGCTGACCTTATCTTCTTACTATCCAAACATACCACCGAAGATTTTTAAGCAGTAGTAACTTTCATAGAGGGAATGTATCTCTTGCCATTCAGTGCATTCAGACACAACTCTGGATACAATCTATGGTTTCTGATATAATCAGGGAAGGGATGTCAGGGAATTTAACACAAGAAATTAGAGGGATTATAGCTAAAAACGATATTACCTCCCTATTCAAACTAAGACATCAGGCTTGGTGGCAACTAGTTAATTTTACATATGTTGACATGAAGGAGCAAATTGAAGCCTATGTACTCACAATTCAAAGGGCAGAGGTGTGGGATATATTCCTTATTTTTGCATTAGGGGAAGTCCATCAAGATGTAGTAGTCAGACTAATAGGACACCATTTTGGGCCAAAATATGACAATAATACAGGGAAATGGCAGACTGTCAGTACTGAAGAACAGCAGGGATCATCTGCGAAAATGTAATAACTGAAAAAGAAGATCTGTGCTTAAACACAGAAGACTGAACATGTGCTTTTAAGATGTTTCCCTTGGGTCATGCTCAATCACAGTTGTAGGGAAAAGATGTGCCTGTATAAGAACTGGTGGTGCTCCTAGTATTGATACTTGTGAAGAGGGAAAAAATGGAACCAACTTTATGTCTGTAAATTTACCAGAATACGAGGTTGTGTTTTTAACTATTCTGTTCCTGTAAACACCTCGCACTCTGGAAATAAAAAACATAGTCACAGACATGGAGAAAACCGGGGCTAAATATATCATTAAAATCTCCAATCGCTGCACAGTTCTTCAACCTCCTAGTGCACCTTGTGCCAGCGTTGATCCTTGCAGCCCTACTATTAACCATTCTCAGCTTTTGGATATGGTGGAAGATACAAACTGCTGCACAAAAAGTACATGCATTATGAATGTATTTTGCAAACAAGATTTTGCAAAATAATTTGCAATAGCTTAAAGAAAAGAGGGGATTGAATTAAGAAATAGTGAATCTTAACTAAGAACCTACTAGGTCGCTCTCAGATTGGCAGAAGCAGGAACTTGTAACAGAATGTTACAATGTCCAACATCACTAATCTAAGCAGGGGCCTACCCTGTTTGCAAGGGCAAAAGGGCAACTGCTTTGGACATCTAGGCAATATTATCTGAAGAACCATAAAATTCACTGCAGTAGGCAAAATAGGACCCTAAAAGTTTTGTTACCTAACCACTTGCTTATTGGGTGCTAACCACAGAATGTGTTGTGTTTGATAAAATACACTATATAAGCTGATGAAAATTGTACCACATTGGAGCTGCATCTTGTGGGACGCTGAACCTCGCATTCCCTGCCAGGGAATAAAGATACTTTGGTTTACAGTCTGTCTGTGGGTTGATTCTTTTGAATCATATATATCTATATTTCTGTGCTTGCATGTGTACTTATTATACTACGTAGTAAATAGGAGTGAATCTTGTCATTTTTGAATCTGCAACTCAGTTTTGACTACAATAGATATACAATCACCTTGTTAAATATTGAATTGTTTTATGATTAAGTGCTCTTAAAAATCTAATAAGTTGATTTACCTCAAATTTTCAATAAATTCTAAATTGCTATTAATCATAACTGTGTACAATACTTCTAAGCATGACACACATAATCCATGAATTCATGCTCTTGTCCCAGTTTAGCTACTGACATGGCCAGGGCAGGGCTAAACTGGTACATTCAATATTTATTTCTCTCGGGTTTTTTTTCAACAGTGTAAAAATGAGACTGAAGAAAAGTGCGTACTACAGTTTCACTCTGATTTTCTGTAAGGTTTAGGATTACCTTCATGTGCATCTGAGTTAGACTGCTGCAGGATTATGAAGCTCCTCTATCCACCTTTTACCCGCACACATATGCTATAAAACTCTGGAAATGGTGAAAATGCTGAATCTGGCCTTCAGCTAACTGACCTAGTTCACTCTGGACTAGGGCACTTCTTTCCCTTAGAAAGCAAAAAAAGTACCTTCACAGATGAATTCACTCAAAGCACTTTTTTGCTTTGCAATAATCTCAGAACACAATAAGTCGGGAGAGCAAACAGAAATGTATTTATTGTGTCTGGTCTAAAAGTGTGTAAAAACTAATTGGACAGTAACGATGACAAAAAGAACAGCTCATGTGTAAGTCATATTAGGAAGCTTCATTTTTAGTTACATTAGTCCTGATCTGTGAGAACAGATTAAAGGAAAAGGTCAGTTCTAATGAATATAAGCATTTAGGTAACTTTACACAAAGTGGTTAAATTATGAGGATTGGAGGGAGCAAGGAAATCTTGATTCAAATTTCATTACACAAAATAATTCAGAGAGACCTCAGGGCACTCTGTCTAAGGACTGAATAGACACAGGGCCCCTTTTGCCCAAGCTCTAGACAAAAAGTCAGACAATAGAACTGCTAATTCTTTCAAGAGGTACTGCAGAGGAAACATACAATATCCTGCCATTTAATTCCTACAGGACTAATGGACCATTTACACATTTAAGGCCTTTGTAGAACCAGAACCAAACTTATCTGAACAATAATCAGCCGACATCACTCTTTTTTTTTAGGTATGATTAACTCTGTCTAAAAAAAAGGAAGTGTATTTTTTTCCAGCAATAAAAAGTAGCAGAAATTCAAGGTCCTTTTTAAAATGAAATATTGTTTTACTAAAAAAAAAAAACCAAAACCAACACCAAAACTGCAGACCTCACATTTTCAAAATATTTACCTATTTATCCAACATAATAATTGTCTGTTCTTATCTTGCATTTTTCTCAATAAACCCACATTTTTCTGAATGAACATAAAGGAATACAAGGGAAAATGTTTCTACAACAGGAGGAACAAAGATTTTTTTCCAGGCAGTTAGGCAAATGAAATTTTGCACATATCCAGTGTATTAGGTCCCTTCCTCTTTCTCCCACAGATAAGATTGTTTTGCTCTTTGATCTGTAGGTGGAAGTTATAGCTTTGGAACATCTACTTGAATTATTTTCTTTAAACTCTCTTTTAAGCAGTACTTATGCTAATGTAAGGTGATGAACTTCAGCATTTTTCTGTAGAATATGAAATTAATTGCAGGAAAGATGAAGAAGGGCTCTTTATCAGGGACTGCAGTGATAACTGTAGTTTTAAGCTGAAAGATGGCAGATTTAGATTGGATATTAGGAAAAAAAAATTACTGTAAGGGTGGTGAGACACAGAAACAGGTTGCCCAGAGAAGTAATAGAAACCTCATCCCTGGAGGTGTTCAAGGCCAGGTTGAACGGGACTTTGAGCAACCTGATCTAGTGGAAAGTGTCCCTGTCCATGGCAGAGAATTTCTAAGTAGGTGATCTTTTGTGATGACTGGAAAGAAAAGTGAAGGAAAAAAAAACCCACACGACTACAGAGCAGAAGTCTGAAGTCAATCAGGCAGGCAGGCAGTCTCTCAGTTCCTTTCCTCTTTTCCTTGCAGCAGTTTTATACTCTACAGATATGGACCTGGACTATGAGGCCAAACAGGAGGTTTTGCACAAAGTTTCAAAACATCCACATTGTGACTGGTTTTAGTCAAGTTTTCCACACACTCCCTTTCTCATAGCACAACCATCCTGTTAGGTCTGTCCGAGGTCATTTTACACTTTGTTGCCCCACGATATAATTAATATTGTTTGATCATCCAGACAGCTGGAGCCACCTGTTCTGCTGTGCCCACATCTCCCTTTTTGTTTTGAAACATCAGTTTCATGATGAGTGTGGCTAGTTCTATTGATCTTCAGAGATGACTCAGAGGAAAAAGATCACGCAAACACAACTCGTGTCAACAAAAACCCAAATATGCAGATTAAGGCCTGAGGACCATGTATTTACGCAGATCCTCATCTAAAAGTTTACAGGTAGTTTTTCCAAAGTGACAAAGATACCCAAAATTGAAAGAAAAGAATACCTTTTACGGATGGTTCTTGTCTGTTCCCACAGTGATCCAACTGAGGCAAGGAGCCCTCCAGAGAATAACTCTGGAGGTATCCTAGGGAGTCCTTTTCCCAATGGGTCCTGCAGCTGAGAAAGAAGAGGTCCCATCTGGAGTGCCAAACTGAAATACAAAAATCACACTCAGTAGTCAATGTGACTATTGAGCCGGTATTCTTTATTAACAGTACTGGGGGGGTTGCATTGGGATTTTTCCATGCAACTGCTCCCATCAAACAAAGCTATTGGGTAACTTTGATCCAAAGAATTGTTACATATTCATCAATTCCCCTAAAATCTTCAGGCTTCTCTGGAATTCTCTTTTGCTTCTGTGAAGTTTTTTTGCTGCAGAAAGAGTTGCTGCTTCTCTGGCATGGGGTTCTTTGCGACGTCCTTCCAATTCATGGTAAGGTTTCACATACTTCGCGGGAAGCCACCATGGTCCTGTAGGAAGAAGAACACACGCATACCCCTTCCCCAAGTAATCAGTTCAACAGGCCCTTGCCAGTGATTGTGCAATATAGAATCAGGAATCCTAAAATGTTTTTTCTACTGCTGTAACGGAAAGAGAAGGAAAGGTGTGGTTCAAAAAATTTAAAGTATACATTGCATTGTCCAGTTGTTCCTGAGAAGACATATTCCCCCTTTTTTTTTAGGAACATAATCTTAAGGACAGAATAAGAACGCTCAATAACAACCTATACTGTATGAGAGCATGGCATACCTGTGACATCTCAAATGCCCCATTGTTGCAAACATTTCTTAGTGGAAAATCCTGTATAACCAGGGCCACTATCTGTTTTAATTTGTTGTGGGCTCCCATAACAGCAAAACAAGAGGTCCATTATTGTTGAACATCTTCAGCCTTTTCACCTGTGTGAGCTGAAGCACAGATAAATGCAGAAAAAGTATCGACCATCACATGTACATACTTTTGACAGCTGAAGGCATTAAAATGTGCAACATCTGTCTGCCAGAAAACATTTGCCAACAATCCATGGGGATTAACACCCGATGACAAAGAATTGTTTACCAAATGTTGAGAGTCAGGGCAGGAGCAAATGAAACCTTTTGCTTGTGACAGAGTTAAATTGAACATTTTTTTGTAAAGCAGCTGCATTTTGATGAAACAACATGTGAGAAGCACAAGCTGACTGAAATGTTACTGTAGCTACTGTAAATGAATCAGCTATAGCATCTCCTTCAGTAAGGGGCCCTGGTAAATTTGTGTGGGATATATATGTGTAATAAAAAGAGGAAATAGACAGTGCTGTACCATTTGCTGCAAAGTTATGAACATGTTAAATAATTGCTGATGTTCTACATGTTTGATGTAAGCAGAAGGCGATCGGTGAACGACTTTAACTACATTTTCAGAATCAGAAACAACATTCAATGGTTCATTAGAAAACAGGTTTGGGGTGTGGATAATTGCTCCTAATTCTACCAACAGTGTCATCAACCTGTGCTACAAAATGATACCATTGTCCATCCTCAGTCCATACTTCTGTGGCTTTTCCTGATTTACCTGATCCATCAACAAAAACAGTGCGTGTATTTATTATAGGGCCAAAAGTGAGAGTACGTTGTGGTCTGATATCCAATGCATGAAAATTCTGCAATAAATTACACTTAGGTAAACAAAATGATATCACATTTATAAAATCAGCAAGTGCTATAGCTAAATAGACTGAGATAGAAAAAACTCGAAATCAGTTTTCTGAAAAGGCAAATACATAACATTGGGATCATAACCGATTAAGGCTTTAATTCTTTCCCAGACTTTTTGAATTAAACTGACAATTCATTCTAAAGGCTGAGTAATAGATTTTTGAAAAGAATTTGGCAAAAATAACCATTCAAGGTACAATACTTTCTGTTTCTGATCATCATACTTTCCAAGAGGCTGTTTCTGTGTAGCAACAATAAATAATAACACAGGCAGATTAAGATGAATACGATCTGCCTGCAACATAGAAATCTTATGGGCCACAAGATCCAATTCTTGTTATATCACAAGTGTTAAAGTGCAGGAAGAAGAACTATCAGCATCACCTTTTAAAATTTCAAATAAATGCTGAAGTTCATGAGTGGCAAAGCCGAGCATCGGCATTACCCAATGAATTGTACCCATCAATTTCTGCACATCATTTAAAGCTTTTACTTCAGTTTGCAATGTAAGAGGCTGAGGTTCTATTGTTGTTTCAGTAAGGATCCATCCCCAATATTTCCAGGGTGGCATCATCTGTGTCTTTTCATGGGTTATTTGTAAACCGAGTTCTTCTAATGGTTGTATCAGATGCCATATTGTTCCCTGCAAATAATCTGAAGATTCACTGCAATCAAAATACCGCCCATATAATGATACATTAAGGCTTGTGGAAATGCTTCCCAACTCGGTTGAAGGGCTGCTGCTATAACAATCTGACAGACAGTAGGACTGTTCGTCATTCCCTGAGGTAGAACAGTCCAATGATTATGCTGCATAGGGCATAAATTAAAAATAGTTGGGATAGAAAATGCAATATGCATACAGTCATCAGGGTGGAGTGGAATAGTAAAAACCCATTCCTTCAGATCAATAATTTGCAAGGTCCAAAAGCTCACTATCATTGTAGAGTTCGGAGTCCCTAGCTGCAATGGTCCCTTTGACTGCATGACTGCATTAAAGGTACATAAATCCTGTAACAATTGACATTTGCCAGATTTCTTTGGAATAACAAATACAGGGGTATTCCATGGACTCGTGGAAGGGACAATATGTCCTGCCTCTAATTATTCTTGTAATTTCTGTGTTTGATATAGTTTTTCCCCTTTTAAAGGCCATTGATCCACCCAAACAGGTTTTTCAGTTAACCAAGTTTGAGCAGGGGCTTCAGGTCAGTGACCCTTACAATAAATTTGTCTGAGCGGTAGTTAAAGTTACATTCCACAGTCTTAATTAATCTCTACCCCAGAGATTAACAGATGTTTGCAGAACATAAGGGTGAATCCATGCTGGCTGTTTATCTGGGCCAATTACTTGTAAAAGCTGAGCACTTTGCAATGGTGTCTGTACACCTCTGATTCCTGTAATAGTAGCTAAAGCAGCGTCAAAAGGCCAACGCTGTGGCCAGTCATGTTTAGAAATTGTTGAAACAATCCACCAAGCATCTACCAAGCCTATGAATTTTTACCCTGAATTATAACTGGGCTGCTTTTGTGTGATTTCTTGAACCCACGATATTTGCAGCATTCCTATTCCACCAAACTCCATCTTGACCCTCCCGAGGCACATAATACAGTAGTAAAATCAACTGAGCAATGCACTGATGTGCTAATATTTTGCATGGTATTTGCATTACTTTAACTTCACCTTCATAATCAGCATCAATTATCCCAGGAAAAAAAAGAATTCCTTGAAGAGAGACACTGGAGCAGCCAACCATTGATCCCATTTCTCCTTTTGGTAGGGGACTCATAACAGATGTTCCCACAACATACACTCCTGGCTCAGTTATTAACAACTTAGTGGTCGTTGCCAAATCCAGCATTGCACTCCCTGCTGTAATGGGTTTAAGGTTGTAGGTTGTTTGTTGAGCTGGGAGCTCACTGCATTTGGTGACTGGGGTTTTTGGGTGAACATTCATAGTCCAGACCTTGCTGGATTGTGGGGCACCGGGGCTGCTCACACCCCTCCTGCCGTTTCCCTGTAAGGGGTTCCCATCCTTGTCAAATGTAGATTTACACTGATTACTCTAATGATATACTTTCCCATAATGGGAACATAATTGAGAAGGTCGTTTCTCTTTCATTTGCTTTTCTGGGGACAGTTTGCTAACATGACCATCATTGCCACAGTTAAAGCACTTTATGGCTGTCTGGTTTACATTTAATTGCGTCAAGGCAGTGACAAGTATATCAGCTTGATGAGTCTCTGTGCCTATATTTTGACAGACATTTAAGTATTGCCCAATATCAGTAGCTTTCCCTTTTACAGGCAGCAATGCCGCTTGATGATCTGCATTAGCATTTTCAAAAGCCAGCTGGAAAAGTAACACTTTCGCTCCTTCAGCATTCTGTACTTGCCTCTCTATCACAGTTTGTAAATGATCAATAAAGAAACTATAGGGCTCCTGAGGACCCTGATGGACAGTGACAATAGAAAATGCTCTTTGTCCAGCTTCTGGGACCCTTCTCCATGCCATAAGAGCGAGATGGGTTGCCTGTTCAAAAAACCCGTCACGGCAATCCAGCCTGAGCTTGAGGGGTAATATAAGGTCCAGTTCTGTGAAGCATATTTTCATCAATATTAACTCCCAAGGACAAATTTTCCATGACTTGCTCAATCACAGGATCATTGTACTCTAATTGCCAAACTGAATATTGTGCAGGTGTTAAAATTGATTTCACCAGGATTTTCCAGTCCCATGGAGTCATAATATAAGTAGCTGCAACAGCATCTACCACTCCAAGAGTGAATGGACTTTGCAAACCATTGTCTCTTACTGACTTTTATAATTCCTTAAGCATTTTGTAAGGTAATGCATCATGTTCATCTGGCTGTTGGGGTCTGTACACTACTGGAAAGGCAAGAGTTAAATCACGCTGCTACACAGCCCTCTTTCAGCATCTCTGCATAATACTCTTAAAAGCCAGAGCAAAAGGTAACAAACTGGAATTAAGCAATCGTTATGGAGATCAATCAAGGATGGAGCCATAGGCATCACTGTAGGCATTGCTTTTAAATTTCTCTTTGCGGTATTTCTCCCATCTGGCATTTTGTCTGTTAACAATTTAACCGGGATCAAGGGTGAGTGAAAATCAGGCTCTTTTTCAGAACCTGCGGGGCCTGAATCAGACAGATCATCGTCCCCTGAATTGGGACCACCTCCGTCCAAAACCTGGTTATATACATTCTCCGGCTCCTTTTCGATTTGTTGGGCATGAATCACATTTTCAGCTGGTTGCAACTGAGCTAAAGCCAAATAAATAAATCGCCACTTAATCCATAGCTCGTCAGGGACAGAAAAAGTTAATTGTCTACGCATCTGTAAATGCTCCCAAGCTTGTCACCTGTGAAGCACTTTTAGCCTTTTCTATGTGGAAGTTTTAAGGCTGGTGAGCCATTTTGTCTCCGTTTTACATGGAATAGAGACTAGAGATTAAACTACTGACTATTTTTCTTTTCAAATACATGGAGCATTAATAGCACAGTCTTGATAGCTGAAATACTGGAACGTAAACAAAATGTGGTGTGAGTGGAAGCATATCTGTGTTCTTCTAAGACGTCAATTAATAAATTTTCATTCTTAAAGACTTTGAAAATCTAATTCACTCATGCAAGGCTTTTCTAGCCTTGAGTATTTTTCCCAGTTTAGTGTGTCTTATTTGCACAGAATTTTCAAATGTCTCATATAATTCTTAATCATCAAAGTGATTTAACAGGATTACATTTTGCCCTACAGCTTTAAGCTTTTAGATGACAATCTTTCAGCTGATTCCACATGATGCAAAGGCAGAATTTTCGTAGAAAACTGAGGCAAAGCAATCCACCCAAAGGCATATTGAGTATCAGATTGATGTCTATCACAATTTAAGTTAAAATATGAGAGACCAGAGAGGACAGGATACCAATCTGTTTAACCCTTTCTCTGACAATCTTGCAAGAATGGAAATAAACTGCTTAGCTTGCCAGGTCACAGTACACACTGAGCAACTACCCAAGGACAATTAATATTATCCAGCTTGCTCTACATCGCTTTCTTTCTCCATCAATCTCACAAGAACAAAAATACACCACCCAGTTTGCCAGGTCGTGGCAAACACCAAGCAATCTCAGAAAGACAATTAATCTTGTCTAGCTTGTTGAGTTTAAATTAGAAACTCCCTTTAAACCCTCTTTACTAGTTAGTAGGACTCTTGAGTCTTGTATATGTATAAACAAGTCAATTTTATTAAAATTAATTGATTATAACAATTCATGAAAATTCAAACAATTCAAGGGTTTGGTGATGGCTCAGGATAACATACTATTTGCGAAAATACATTGAAAGCCAAGCAACACCAAGATATCCAGGTATGATGTTGATACATATTTTTAGCACACAAAACACAAATGTCTTATCCCAAATGGCACCCCAGTTTTGTGAGGAGATGGGGTCCAACCCATTGGTTGATCCAAAAAGATTTTATGATGTTTTACCCCCACAACTTTCCCCTTTGTTTACATTTTTATAACTACTTGCACCTTTGTGGTAGAGTTTTAGGTGGAGCTTGAGTGACTGAAGTAATTATGTCAAACCCTGCTGATTGGTGGATGAAAAGTTCTCACTTGGCCTGCCAAAACTTGACTGCACATGTTCAATAGAAGTGGTTATGGAATTCGTTTGCCTCAGAGGCAAGCAGCAGGCAGGTAGCCTTTGGTGTGTAGGTGTGTTTTAGTATTATAATGACATACTGTTATAATGAGTACAGGTCAGCTGGAGGGCAAGATTGTCAGAGCAGGAGCTGCAATTCATCTTCTTGATAAAACAATGGGCAGTTGTGCCATACTCTTTGCTGATAGTGGGGGCTGGCTATGTCTGTCTCCAAACATCCCATCTTCCACTTCACAGGGCAAGACGTACTTCCTTTCTGATGAAAAGTGGGCTGCACCTGTACGTGCTGCATCTCCATTGACTTTGCTTTTAAAGAATAACTTTTGTACTCAGACAAGGGAGGATGACTATTCAGAAAACTTTAGGCTTCCCATTTCTCCCCACATCTAGCTTTGTTCCCACATTTAGCTTTATTCCCACGGTGTCTGATATCTTAGCAGTATCTAGAATAAATTAAAGATAAAAAGTCATTAGAGAAATCACTGTTGAATGGAAAACGGAAATTCTGAAGTGTTCTGAGGGATTACAGTAAATTCTGTGATTACAGCTTTAAGTCTAAGGAGCCTTTTCTACTTTAGCATTACAGAGTCAATTGATTATCTATATTTTTAAAAATGCATTAACCATCAAGTATAAAAAGAAAAAAGTTTACTGAACTAGCCACATGGGCAAACTAAAAGCAACCAATATATTCAACAATAAAAGCATTACTTACAAGTTTAGCAAAGTGTATGCAAGAGATAAAAGCTTAGAAAACTTTTGAAGCTATATTTGTCCACTGCTGAAAAAGCAAATTTTAAAAGTCTCTGTGAACTAAAAATTCCTGTTAGATATTGTTCTGCAGTCCTGGAATAACAGGAAAGTTATGTCATGAAAATAAAATTCTGGGTTCTAATGCAACTGGTTTAAACAATATGTTAAGAGACGAATCAAAATTTCAGTGAAGTACGCCTGTGCAGAAAGCAACTAAGCAGTCCATGCTGTATGAAAAGTTAAATAATAATACTCTAGAACAGCTTTGTAAAGAACTTTACCTTGTTGAAGGTGATAATAAAGTTTTGATTCCACCAGTTCTTTAAAAAGCATAACTGCATACAGCCGTGTCTCAAAATAGGCTTTCCAGTTCAATAGTCAATGATAGAAAGTAAGTGCTGCCTGAAGGGTTTTGCAAAAGTACAAACAATACCTTTAAAAATAGGTATATTCCTGACTGAGACATCTAGCAGCAATGAGCAATCTTCCAAAGATTTTTTTAAATCAGTTTGGATTCAAAGCTGTACTGAGATATTGCATTTCTTTAATTTGAAAAAGAAGTGCTAAAATCCTCAAAGGAGGTTTTGCAAGTGTCGTGTTGCTTTATATGTTCAATTCAATCAAATACATTTTTAAAATATCTTCTGTTGCTATATTTTCTATTTTTCTTTCCAGTCTGCAATCAAGAGAAGAACAACACAGAAGTTAATAAGTGCTGTTTACATTATAAACCATCTGTTTTAATCTAATTCATTGGATCTGCCAATCAATTAACAACTATGTTAAGGTAGTGATTAGGTTCCTCAACTCCATCATAGAAAAAGCTTTCAAATTAAAAGACTCTGTCTTTCAAATGATTCATCACTTAAAATCAAGATATAAACTATCTTACCCTCTTCTACCTACTAATATTTGGAGAACCAGATTGAATGAGAAAATGACTAATTAGACTCTGCTGCTATAAGAGCACATCAAGAGAAAGTATGGGTCAGTGGTAGCAGTACTAAACGGAGATGGAAAGACAGAGTTTTGTTCTCTTTCTCAGCTAACATAAGTAAATGAATTAATTTACCTGTCCTTCAATCCCAATGCTAATTCCTTTATCTCCAACCTTCCTTTACCTCCAAAAGATTTTAGAAATTAGCTAAAACTAAGATCTCTGGAACAAGAAATTTGATTCATTTTGCCATTTAACTGAAGAAGTCAACCCAGGAAAAGGATTCCTAATTACTAAGTATATTGATATAAAATACCGTATAGAGGCATTCCAAAATGGAACAAGTAAAAGGAGAGGAAGGGGACTGTAACTTTTTTCTGTTTCAGAAAATCATTCAACTTAAAATCATCCAAATAAAGAGAATGAGTAAAGCAGATCTATCAATCCACAAGAGAAAGCAACTGATAATGGACATCACCAAAACCAAATATATAATTCTGTGGAGCCATTGACAAGTGGTCTTTCTCAGAAAACAAAGAACTGTGGCACGTTTTGATTACTGAAAAGTCGTCATTAATAACTAAAACAATAAAGTTCCAGCACAGTTCTGCTTTCTAAATTTTAAACCAGAAATTAAGAAAAAAGAGCTTCCCTACAAATGCTGATAGGAGTCACATGACCAAGGCATTCCTGATAACTGAAATATGTCACAAAAAATTATATGAAAAAAATATGATTGAAAACTCTGGTTAAATATAGATACGTGGAATTCTAAATAGCTCTTACCTAATTAAAATAAGAAGAATGAAAAAAATGCAAATAACTTCCAAATCATTAAAGTGCTTTGACATAGCTCTTCACAAACTCAACAAAGAGTCAAGAATAGGAAGATAATTATTTTTCGTTTAAGCAACACATTTATTATTTTATCTAAACTCTCTGATTAAACTCTACTTGGTTTTGACCACAAAGGAAAACCACAGCACATATATATATATATATGTTTCAATATATACATATATGTTTTTAATTAAAACACCCAGATTTTAATATAAAAGTTGAGTTTTGTAAATTATGTTTATCTACTTTTAAGTAGATAGCTATATGGCAAAAGGAAAGATGCAAAGTCCTGATACACACAAAGCGGAAAGCTGCCTTTCTCCTCTGAGAAATATCAATGGATGAATCTCAACGGATGAAACACTGGTAAGCCCACATGGAAAACATAAGCTCTGGAAAACAAGTACTGAAATCTGTTGCTGTGACAAGAAAATCCTAATTCCACTTTCAAGAGAAAACCAATTCTTCAACAAAAAAGAAACTGCCTAAATAAGTTCAAAAAACTGGCTCACATAAATGTACAAAAATTAATATGGTGTCTACAGAAGCCTGTTTTAAAGGCAAAAGAACAGAAAGATAAAAATTCAACACTGATTTTCAAATAATCTATCACATTGCAGACATTGCTGCCTCTCACTTCATCCCTTACAAGCCAAATATTTCTGGCTAGATAAGTCCACCTACAGAAATATAAGAAAAGACATATATTTTCTTCAGCTTTACTGAAAAGTAAACCTTGAGTATTTTAAACCTACCACTATTTAGGTACTTCAGGTGTATGTCTTGCACTCCCACATGCACCAGAGAAATATAGACAAGTTACAATGCTTGGACTTTTGTTTTCAGTAAAATTCAGGTCATCTTTTGCTTACTTGTATAAGAATTTCCCATCTCTTTTCCTATTCTTACTTCACTCATTGTCTCTTCAAAATTAAAAGGAAAGACAAATCTGCCAAGGTGACTGTTGTGTCGTAGCATGGTTGAGATCTGTTTTCCACAGTGGCATGTGAAATTTCCTGGTTTGGCTTTGTCAATCCTGTTGACACATCCGTGCATAAAGTCTGCAGCCAGGCTGATATCTGCATTTCTTTGCGAAATAAGAAACTACTGCCTCTCAGTTCACACGCACTGCGGCTTCAGCCCGTGGTGGGGAACAGCGCTTACCTTTGGCGACATCTGCTGCCCGCCGAGCAGAATCGCGCTTCTGGCAAAGAGGAACGGGTTCCTTTCGTAGGTTTCCCGATATTCCAGTTATCTGGAGGGCTTCTTTTAGTTCCTGTATATTCATTCATGCGTTTAGGATCTCCAAAACCACCTCTGAGTAAGAAAATAAAAATACTCTTTTTCTTATGATTTGGATGTGTTTAGGAGAGGAGTTTGTAAAAAAAACCTTCATCTTGTTACCTTCATTTTGAAAAAGCAGATGAAGTCTAAATTAGGGGGTGAACTATACTGTCTCAATATATACTTTGTCCAAAGGACTGGACTTCTTTTGAACAGAGAATAGTTGCCATATAAAACAATCACTATTGTTCTGTTCTGCTTTGCGTTTCTAATTTTGTAGCCTGCCCACTGCAGTGTCAAACATGAATCAGTTAGAACTGAAGAAAAAAAAATCAGTTCTTAGTCATTTGTGCATAAGACAGTATACCTGATTTTGATAGAATGCTAAAGAAAACTAAGGAACAAATGCATGCTCTGATGGATAGGGAAGAAAATCTAATTATATATGACTATATTTCATTTGAGACAGCACTAATGACACTTTCTTTCTTACTCAATTATCTTTGAGTAGATAATGCAAATAAAGCAATTCAAATAAAGCTCATGTTAGTCAAAGATTTACAGGGTCCCACAACCATCAACACACAGTTAAGACCAAAACAAATCAACAACACAGAACTCAATGAAACAAAGCTTCAGGCTCACCAGAGAAGACTTCTAAGCATCTGCATAGGAGCTTGAACACAACTCAAGCAGTCAAATAAGAAATCAATCTCATAAACACAGAGAAGTTAGAGGTTATAAAACAAAATGTGTTTATGTTTAGATATGACTGAGGGTCATACTTGCATTTAGATAGCTCCATGAATGGAGGTACAGCTAAAGGAAGGAAAAAAAGGTGTTGTAATTGAGAAGTGTTTAAGCCCAACCTTAAATCATGTTTCAAGAAAGATACCATTAGTATTATTATAAACACAAAAGAGTGATATTTGTAAAATTCAGGGTTCTAAACTTGTTTTCATCATTGACTCTATTCTTTTTGAGAGTCATTTTATCTATGTTTTAGTGTCAGTTTTCTCTTTGATACACACTAATGTGGTTTAACCTCCACAAGCAGGTCAAATGATTTTAGTATCACACTTTAAGATCTTTCTGACATAAAAAAAAAAGAAAGGAGTGACTACAGAAAGAGAAAGAACTTTGTTTCTTTCCGGGTATTTAGCAAGCGTACCACCTAATTTGTTCATCTATGCAGTTGCATAGGAAGATGACATAAATCAAGTAGAAGGCTATAGAAGACTGTAGAAGGATTTATTTGTTCATTTACTTACATATTAAGGTAGCACCTAGCATATCAATAATCAACCTACAATCCAAAAAGGACTACGCACCAATGTTAATGCATTTCTTTTGGGCACAGATTAGAATGAATTTTGAATCATCATTTCAATGCTTTAGAATGCAATTTCCAAACTGAACCACCTGGAAGGATTGTGCAATGTCTTATTGATTAATGTATTATCTTTGACATCTTAAGAGCAAAGGTCTCCAGAAAGATTATTAGTCTTCAGAAATACGAGCTACACAGTTTGTACATTGGTATTCCCTGTGACCCTATTAGATGTACTTCAAAAACTCAGATCAACAGCAGGAGAGTTATAAAAATTATACTAGCAGACTCGTGGTGTGCAACAGAAATAGATTTGAAAGTAAAGTTTCCTAAAGTTTTGAGCTCTGTAAAGTGAAACCTACTGACCAAACTGACAGGAAGGTTTTTGTTTGTTTGTGTAAAAGGCATCATAGTCCTTTTGTACCAAACAGAGTATCTCAGAGTAAATTTCACAAATTTTTCAGATAGTATTCTCCAAAGTGAAAAGCACAAGATTTCCCTTTCAAGCAAGATCAGTGAAACTCCACATTAACACAGCAGCTCTCAGCAAGGGCAAAGGGAGTGAAGTGTGAAAGAAAGCAGGAAACAGACCTATTTTACAGTCATTTCAAAGATTTTGAAGGTTTAATAACTACTTGTACTGAGCTCTCATGTTTAAGTACCATGAAACTAAACACCTATAAGAAGTCTACAGATGAAAGCACTGTAGAGGTGCACTCAGAAGTTTCTCCACTCAGATTACAGGTTCACTTTACGTAATTTCTACATACCATTTTTCATAAACATCTTTTTACAGGCTCTTGTCAGCATTTTACAGATGTGAATCCTCCTGCAGTGGATTAAAACATAAACCCCAACTGTTTATACTTCCGTACAACAAAAAGCCCAAATGCCTACCTGCACTTCAGCCACCCCAAATAATAGTGGAGAAATGTCACTAAAACCTGTCAATGGTACCCTCCAATGGATGCATGCTCACACATGCTAGGGAACACTACATATTTAGACCTGAAGATTAGCTGTCTGTAGTCAAGTAGTGTCTCATTTCTATGGACAGAACTGTGTTCATGACATGTTGCACTCTGAATTGTAAAGGACCAAAATGGGTTCAGTGAACAGTTCGCACCAAGTTTTAATACGCTTTGCCATCTAGCTCCCTTTAAATTCTCAGCATCAACCTAGTAATGAAACTTCAACCTCCTAGAAAACAAAACAAAACAGACAAAAAACTTTGAACTAATTAAGCAAATTATCTCACAGTCTAGGTAAAGGTGAAGTAATCAAATTTACTTAGGAAATTACTGTCACTAATCATATAAAAAGAAAAAGCCTTATTCCTCTTACTTGTTGAAAGATTTAAGTTATGAAAACTTTGATTAATTAATTAACACATTTTACCCTTTAAAAGATTTAAAGATCTTATAATTTTGAAGAAGTACATGATATTTCTGTTTGGGGTTCACAAGTTTTAAAAAAGAATGCCACCCAATCTCTGAAGAGTCTCTGAATAGGCCTGTATTGTTATGTCAGGCTCACTTCTGACTTGACTTGCTGCTGATGTTCATTTCAGCTACAAAGACTATGACTGCTTTAAATAAAGGTGAGCAGATGATTTGTGTAGACTTACAAATAAGGAAAGAGATGTGTTAGTAACAAGGTAACATCCATGAAATTGGCGTCACAAAACTGGCTCTTTCTTCTTTAATAGACTACCACGAGGTGCATGCAGAAATGTGTTTGGTGTCTCAGTTTTATCATCTGCACAAATGATCTCCCCTGCTGTACACGAGTGTGAGTAAGCCATGGCCAAGCATCTACTTAAAGGCTGTCCAATATACGGAAGATTATGGAGACTCTCATACGTATGCTATTTTGAAACTTAATTTGAGTTTAAGACAACCTTGCAGCTTTCTTTTAGTGAAATAATGTCTCAATGTTTCAGTAATTTAATTACAGTTCATTTCATTCAGTAATGGAGATATTCAAAGCTCAGAGTGGCCAATCCAAAGCAGGCTTGAAACTGTTAGAAATTTCACCTGTTTCATCTAGCCACTTATACTAGTAAAATTGAAAAAGAAAAATGTAATTTTGTCTTATATCTAGTTTTCTTTCCAAATTTAGCATCCTTCAGAAAGAAAAGATTTTTGAAAGATGGTATCTCAGTCTTTCAGGTTGTTTTGCTTTCTTGTTAGAATAATATAAAAGAATAACGAACAAGTTTTTTTCACATAAACTGAGAAAAGCAGGAAGGCTACGCTAAAGAGAAACAAAACGAATTACTCTGCTCTGTTTGTGAGATGCAACTGAACAAATTCAGATTTGGACTTCTCAGACTACTTTCAGGATCACCTGTGCATTTTTCAGCTTCATGTCTACTATCCTTATTACTGCTAAGACTGACTTCACATACAGAAATTCAACATCTTGCAATTAGAGGTACAGGTATAGGCTAGGAAAAAAAATCTATAAAAATTATTTTGCTGAGCAAACACCAATGTTGTCTTTTTAAGATGTCACAGAAGATGACAGTGTTCTAACATACTCTCCAGAAAAAGAGATTATAGACATAGGTGCACATAAAATGAACCCAGACTAAAAGGCAAATTAATTAGCATTTTTGAGGGGTTGGCAAGTTTAGTACTATTGTGTTAAATACTTTGGATTTACAACAATGCTCTGAAATTCAAATTCTATCTCTATTCTCTTTAGTGAAAAGAATTTTGAAGCATTTTCTGAGTATTATGGTGAAATATGCATTTATGCAAATCATTTTTCATCTTCATCTGAAAATTGTAAGAGAAAACAAAAATGTTTTTACATTAACAACAAAAAAGAAAGCCAAGGACAATCTCCATCCTTTATTGGATGTTAGCGGCAACATTGCCACCAAGGATAAGGAAAAGGCTGAGGTACTTAACGCATGCTTTTCCTCAGTCTTTAATAGTCAGACACATTATACCCAGGGCTTTTAAGCCCCTGAGCTGAAAGACAGGCACAGAGAGCAGAATAATCCAGTACGAAGTAGCTAACAACCTGTTACACCACCTAGGCATTCACAAGTCTGTAAGTCTGCATGGGATCCACCAAGAGTGCTGAGGAAGCTGGTGGACGATCTTGCCAAGCCTCTCTCCATCATTTATCAGAGTCCTGGTTAACATGGCAGGTCCTAGATGACTGGAGGTTTGCCAGTGTCAGGCCCATCTATAAGAAGGGCTGGAAGGAGGATTTGGGGAACTATAGGCCTGTCAGCCTGACCTCAGTAACAGGGAAGACTATGGAGTAGCTCGTGTTGAATGCATTCACCAGGCATGTGCAAGACACTGAGGAAATCAGGCCCAGACAGCACAGGTTCACAAAAGGCAGGTAATAGATTTTAGTGAAGCCTTTGATGCTGTCTCCTACAGCACTTGATGGGTAAAAAATTGACTGGATGACTGACCCCGGAGAGTTGCAAATAGAGTTAAATCGATTTGGCAGCCAGTCGCAAGTAGTGTTCCCTAGAGCTCAGTTTTGGGGCCAGTTTTGGGGTCAGTTTTGTTTAATATCTTTATCAATGATCTGGATGAGGGGATTGAGTGCTGCCTCAGTAAGTTTTGCAGATGACATCAAACTGGGTGGGAGTGTTGATCTGCTTAAGTGTAGGAAGGCTCTGCAGAGAAATCTGGACAGGTTGGATCAATGAGTCCAGGTCAATTGTATGAGGTTGTTAAAAGATCAAGCATCAGGTCCTGCGCTTTGGTCATAACAATTCCATACAAAGCTACAGGTTTGGGGAAGAGGGGCTGGAAAGCTGCCTGGTGGAAAAGGACCTGCAGGTGTTGGTCAGTAGGCAGCTGAATATGAGACAGCAGAGTGCCTAGGTAGCCAAGAAGGCCACTAGCATCCTGGCTTGCATCAGACATAGTGTGGCCAGCAGAACTAGGGAAGTGACATTCCCCTGGTGAGGCCACACCTTGAATCCTGTGTTCCGTTTTGGGCTCCTCAGTACAAGAAAGACATTGAGGTGCTGGAGCATATTCAAAGAAGGGCAACAAAGCTGGAGAAAGGTCTGGAGCACAAGTCTTATGAGAAGCGGCTGAGGGAACTGGGCTTGTTTAGCCTGGAGAAGAGGAGGCCATGGGGAGACCTTATCGCCTTATTGTTCTCCACAATTACCTGAAAGGACTAGTAGGGTCTCATCTCCCAAGTAACTAGTAATAGGATGAGAAGAAATGTCCACAAGTAGCATCACGGGAAGTTTAGATTGGATATTAGGAAAAATTTCTATACTGAAAGAGTGGTCAAGCATTGGCATGTTGCCCAGGGAAGTGGTGGAGACCCCCTTCCCAGAGCTGTTCAGAAAACATGTACACATGATACTTTGTGACATGGTTTAGTAGGCATGCTAGTCTTGGGCTGATGATTAGATTTGATGATCTTAGAGGTCTTTCCCAATCTTTATGATTCTATGATTCCATTCTGATTCATATCCTCTTCTGAATATATTCTTTAGTATGTCAAGATCTACCTGTTCCTGTTGCCATCATTTGATCCCTAGCACTATTTATCACTTTAATTATTAAACCGTTGAAACAAGGAAAAGCAGGATGAAGAGGATGTTTCTATTGGCTAGGTATTGCTGTGTATTACCTACAACATAGAAAAGTTTCAGAACAAGATGCTTGTAAACTAAGGTGGTGATATATATGCCATGTTAGTTTCCCTCTTCTATATTTTTTTGATCTGAAATTCAAGTTTCAGGTACTCCTATGCTACTAAGTCAGGATTTGCTTGTAAACTAACTGTGGTACTCCTTTACTGCAATTAGTTTCTTGATTGATGTTATGGACATGTGTTTTTTACTTTTTCCTCAAAACTGATTTACAGAACAACGACATTTTCACAGCACATATAGAATCAAAGAATCAAAGAATATCTCAAGTTGGAAGGGACCGATAAAGATGACTGAGTCCAACTCCTTGCTTCCTTCAGGACTTCCTAAAACTAAACTATATATATAATCTTATCTGAAGGGTGAGGAGAAAACAGCAGCTCATTTCCACAATAGCAAGGAGTCCTAGAGCCAAATCAAAGAATCAGTAACTGCTGAGTAACAAACCCAATGATTCCTTTATTTCTGAGGAAGTTACTTTATAGCTGGTTTTTTTGTTCTGTGTAAATGACTAAATTAAGACCTCTCTCCAAGGTGTTTTAGGTATGTGATGTGAAAATGGGCATTCAACAAGTAATAAATAGAAGAAACCGAAATCTTGTCACATTTGGGATTCTAAACAGATGATTCCTGTCTCATGTAGAAATCAATTCAATAGAACCAGGGGCAGCACAATATCAGCATTTCCCCAGCTTTTATGTAGAAGACTGTTTCAGTATTACATTGTCAGACTTTATTTTAAGTACTGATTCTCTAGGTTGCATTTGCAAAATACCGGCAACATTGTAAAATGATTTCACTATTTATTTACAAACTCTTGCTGAATAAAACACATAAAATTGCTCATAAGAGCATATACAGTCTAATGGCTATTTTGTTAACACTTAGCAACTACAGGCAACTTGATGAAGAATTATATGAAGCCTGACAACCTGTATTTCAGAAACTTTTGATAACTACATACCATCAGAGTCCCTCCCAGCCCTTTCAGATAGTATATTTCATTTTATCCTCACAGTATCAATGACAACATATGGAAATGATGCAATTTATGGATGGAAAATTGAACTACAGAAAGGTTAAGAGACAGATTCAGGAGAACCCAAATGAAGCAGCGAGATTCTTTCAGTTTTCATTTTGGTAATTAACAAACTAATCCCTGCCTACACCTAATCCCTACATATACCTATCTGGACAGGGGTCTTACTCTGATTTCTAAGCCGTCAGAAGCACCTCCTCAGGTAGAGCTGAGCAAGGCACATATTATAAAAACAGTGGGGAAGACATCCCGTGTTTTCCTCATTTCCCTATCTTCTTTCTTCCCATCTGCATAGTACCACCACTTAATCTGTCTTCTCTGTGAAACAGTTTAACTGACGAAAGTGCTAGAGAATTAATTCAGTAAAGCAGTGGGTAATATCCTGCTGTTTCAATGAGTTAGGTCAACTTGGTGAAGAGTCAGGGTTGGTGTCAGCAGAGGAAAAACCTCCTATTCAGTAACATCAATTGCATGTGCAATAGAGCTGCTTAAAATTTCAGTCTCAAGATTTTTAAGATAGTCCCTGACTGTTCATTATATATACTGTATGTTAAACAACTTTAAGAGGAGGGACTAATGTTACAACTTCACCTCAGAGCAACAGAAAATACAATTTCTTTGAAACAGCAAGTAGATACTTCACTTTAACAGAGCTGCTGTTGACTGTTCTTCTATGAATCCCACTAGTGTAACTCCAGATCAAACCAGTAGCAAGCTTCCTTTTTGAAATTAAAAATGGCTAAGAAAGATGCCATTTTCCTTTTGCGGAAATTTTATATTCACAGCTGAGAAAATACAGAACAAAATTAGGATAACTAATAATCTCACTTTTATATACAAGGTAGTTTTCCAAAATACAGTCTAACTAAGCTTTTTAAAATATTAACCTAAGGAGTCAAAAACTATCAAAGAAATACTAGTAAGTGTACTCTGCAAGTTTTACATTGACATTCCTTTAAAAAAAAGCCACCACGGTGCAGACACATTGATATTTTAAAATCTACATAACTACTTATGGAATTACCTAAGCTATGTCAAAGATAACTATTTACCTTTGTATAATCAGAAGAAAACAAGCAATAACATGTAATCAGCTCTATTTCTCCTGGAAGTCTCTTAGTTTACATTATATGTATATCCTCATGTTGCATGTCTGCTTCCTTTTGCTAATATAGATAGCCTATTTCATGTACACAATCCACTTTTAGCTTAAAAAAAAAACATTCATTGAATCCAGCCTTAATAAGGTAGTCCACAAAATGTGATCAGTACCTGAATTCCTTTGCTTCCAAATGGTTATGATGAGCTTAGATACAATGCTTCATAAGAAGAAACATAAGTTATGTGTTGCGACCTGTTTTCTTGTAGTTCTTCAACTGTAAGCTGATAAACATAATGATGTAAAAATTACTCAAAAAACCTTTTAAGCATATTCTACTCTCTACAGGCATGCTCCCTGCTCTAATCTGTCCTTTTCTTCAAATCTTTGTGCCAATTATTCCACAATGCCTACGAAGACCAAGAAGAACTCAATTTACCTTCAAATTACAGGAAAAGAAGTGCAGCAGGGAACGTCCTTACAAAGATGAGAAATGAACCATAGATTATAGAAAATAAACAAGAGAGATTAGCAGAAAGCAGACCTGCATTTTTACCCGCTTCCCCTAACATGTTCCAGGTCCACGTACTGCCAATTCTGTTTGCTGTTGTAGAGAAGAATGTATCAAGTAGTTTAAGCATCTGCTCAAGTTTTTCATTATTTTGTCACCCACGTTGCTTCTGAGCAGATGACACAGCACAAAAAAAATACAAGTTTTCAAAAGCAATAGTGGCAAAATGATAGCCTGAAGCAAATAGAAAGTAACCTAATGGAAAACAAGTACATTGAAGTCACATGCGGGAACAGAGGATTCCAAGGAAAAGGATGTGTGTTATCAAGTATGTGAGAAGTGGTCCATCTTGTCCAGCTTTAAGTAACAGCACAAAAAACAGATGTTATTTAGGCAATATCACTACCTTTTCCACTTCATATTCACTTAATGACCACTGAGGATTTTTTAATCCTTTTTGAACCTGTTGATCCTGTGTGTCTGTATAGTCTACTTCAGTAAAAGTTTACTGCCAGTTTTGTAAATAAATGTGGTGGGAGTCTGTTACCTGCTGCCCAGCCAGGACGAAGAAACCGATGAGCTCTTCTACAAGCAACTGGGAGAAGTCTCGCGATCACTGGCCCTTGTTCTTACGGGGGATTTCAACCTTCCAGATGTCTGCTGGAAGAACAACACAGCAGAAAGGAAACAATCTAGGAGGTTCATCGAGTGTATGGAAGACAAATTCCTAACACAACTGGTGAGTGAACCAACTAGAGAAGGTGCCCCACTGGATCTGCTGTTTGTGAACAGAGAGGGCCTTGTGGGGGAGGTGACTTTTGGAGGACGCCTGGGGCATGATCACGAGATGATAGAATTCTCAGTTCTTGGAGGAGTAAGGAGGGGGGTCAGAAGAACTGCCACTTTGGACTTGCAGAGGGCAGACTTTGAACTGTTTAGAAGGCTGCTTGATAAAGTTCATTGGGAGACAGTCCTAAATAACAAAGGTGCCCAAGAGAGTTGGATGCTCCTCAGAAAGGAAATCATGGTGGCACCAGAGCAGGCCATCTCCATGTGCCATAAAATGAGTTGGTGGGGAAGAAAACCAGCTTGGCTTAGCAGAGAGCTTTGTTTCAATCACAAGAAGAAGCGGAAAGTATATGAGTTTTGCAAGAGCGGGTAGGCATCCCAGGAGGACAAGAATGAGGTGAGACCATGTAGAGAGAAAATCAGAAGGGCTGAAGCCCAATTAGAAGTTCAGCTGGCCAGTTCAGTGAAAGAAAATAAAAAATGTTTCTTCAAATATATTAACAACAAGAAGAGGACCACGGAGAACCTCCCTCCTTTACTGGATTCAGGGGGGGACAGTATAAGGATAAGGATAAGGCAGAGGTACTTAATTCCTTCTTTGCATTGGTTTTAATAGTAAGATAAGATGTTCTCTGGCTTCTCTGGGTAAGATGTTCAGCCCCCTGAGCCAGAAGACAGTGAGCGTGAAGGTCCAACGATCCAAGAGGATTTAGTTAGAGACCTGCTCAGCCAATTAGACATACACAAGTCTATGGAGCCAAATGGGATCCACCCAAGCATATTAAGGGAGCTGGCAGAGGTCCTCACCAAACCCCTTTCCCTCATCTACCAGCAGTCCTGGCTGACTGGGGAAGTGCCACTTGGCTCGAGACTGGCAAATGTTGCACCCATTTACAAGAAGGGTCAGAGGGAGCATCCAGGGAACTACAGGCCTGTCAGTCTGACCACAATGACAGGGAAGGTCATGGAGCAGATCATCTTGAGTGCTATCATACAGCACATGCAGGACAACCAGTGATCAGGCCTAGGCAACACGGGTTTATGAAAGGAAGGTCCTGCCAGACCAATCTGATCTTCTTCTATGACAAGATTAACCAGTTAATGGACGAGGGAAAGGTTGTGCATGTGATGTGCTTGGACTTTGGTAAAGCCTTTGACTCCATTTCTCATAGTATTCTGACTGAGGAACTGGCTGCCATTGGCCTGGATGAAAAACTGGCTGGATGGCCGGACCTAAAGAGCAGTAGTAAATGGAGTTAAATCCAGTTGGAAAACAGTCATGAGTGGCTGTTACCCAGGGCTCAGTGCTGGATCCAGTTCTGTTCAACATCTTTGTCAACGATGTGGACAAGGGATTGAGTGTACCCTAAGCAAGCTTCTGGATGACACTAAGCTGGGTGGCAGTGTCGATCTGCTTGAGGGTAGGGAGGCTCTGCAAAGAGATCTGTACAGGCTGGATTGATGGGCTGAGACCAACGGGATGAGGTTCAACAAGACCAAACGCTGAGCCCAGCATTACAGGCTTGAGTAAGAATGGCTGGAGAGCTGCCTGGCAGAGAAGGACCTGGGGGCATTGGTTGACAGCCAGCTGCACATGAGCCAGCAGTGTGTCCAGGTGGCTAACAAGGCCAGTGGCATTTTGGCCTGTATCAGAAACAGCGTGGCCAGCAGGACAAGGGAAGTGATTGTGCCCCTGTACTCAGCACTGGTGAGGCTGCACCTCGAGTACTGGGTTCAGTTCTGGGCCTCTCACCACAAGAAGAACATTGAGGTGCTGGAGTGTGTCCAGAGAAGGGCAATGAGGCTGTGAAGGGGCTGGAGAACAAGTCTTATGAGAAGCAGCTGAGGGAACTAGCTTTGTTCAGCTTAGAGAAGAAGAGGCTGAGGGGAGACCCCAGTCACTGTCTACAACTACCTGAATGGAGGTTTTAGGGAGGTGGGTGCTGGTCTCTTCTCCCAAGTGACAGTTGATAGGATGAGAGGAAATGGCTGTAAGTTGTGCCAGCGGAGATTCAGATTAAACAGTAGGAAAAAATTCTTCACAGAGGGGGTGGTCAGGCACTGGAACAGGCTGTCCAGGGAGGTGGCTGAGTCACCATCCCTAGAGGGGTTTAAAAGATGGGTAGATGAGTTTCTCCTGGGTATGGTTTAGTAACTAGACATGTACAGTTGGACTCGATGACCTCAAAGGTCTTTTGCAACTAGATAATTCTACGATTCTATGAAATCGGCAGCACACAAATGGACACAGACAATTAAATAAGCTGAGATGAACAAATTTGAAAATAAGCAAGGAATGAGAGTTCAGAGAGTAATTTTCAGGGTGTAATTAGTTACTCTTTGTGAAGCCTAAAAAAGGCAAGATAGAGCAAGAACATTCAAACTAACATGGAAGAGTCAAGCAAGGGACATGGAAGTGGTAGAAATATTTCTTACTCAAACCTTCCACCCCTAGCCCCTCCAAAATCCTTGTTTAGCCCCGTCAAACACCATATACACAAACACACCTCTTAACAGCTAAATCTACTCCACAAAGAACTATCCAACTAAAACAAAAAAAAAATTGTTTTCAATGTTTATAGATCACCAGTACTCCTTAAAAAAGAACAGAAGCACGTAAAAAGGAAAAAAAGAAAAAGCTATATAGACTGTGTTTTTCCCTTAAAATAACATCAGCAAAATGCTCCACGCAGACCACATTGAATCTGTCACTGATGGTATGACTTTTGCCAAGACACTCTGCTTATTCGTTGGCATATACTTGAGCTGTCAGATTATTCCACCTGCATATTCATTTTACACCACATGTAACAATTAGAAAGAACAATATTTAAATACTTATTTTAGGACCACGCAGAAACTTAAAAACCTTTAGTGTTCTAACTTCATAAAGCACCAGAGCTAAAACATTAGTAAGATTTCTCATTAGGTTAATAGTACGATATTTCAAAGTTATCATGAGAAAAAAAAAAACATTGGAGTTGCATCACCACAGAGCAAAACAATTTCAAATTACGTACACATTGACTGCAAACACTTAAAAAAAAATGTAAACCTGAAGCCAGGATCAAAAGTGATGAAACCAAAAGCTAGTATCAAAACCTACCCCATCTCTGCCAGTAAAATTAATCTCACCGACAGCTGGACAGGGGATATGAGGAAAGGGAGGAAGGTTAGATAGATTGATCATCCTCTGCCCTAGAACACACTTAACTGACACCACTTTGAAAAACACAGAACAAAAGAAAATCACACCTCTTTCTGGTTTTGCTAATAGCAACAAAACTGTACCAGTAAAGAAGAAGGAGATGATCTCAAAGATCTTTTCCAACCAGATGACGCTATGATATTCATGATTTTGTGAGCCTTGATTATGTTGCCCTGGTCTTCTATTCTACAATAGCTATTCCACCAGTTCTTTCAGTCTTTCCTTGCCAGGCAGTTAATGCATCCCCTAAATTATTAGACAGTAACATCACACACTGGAAAGAGAGACAGAAATCAAGTAAAATAGAAGCACAGAATGTTCTGAGACAGAAGGGATCCACAAGGATTATCGAGTTCAACTCCTACCCTTGCACAGGACAACACCAACATACACACCATGTGTCTGAGCGTGTTGTCCAAATGCTTCTGGATTACTGTCAGGATTGGCACCATGACTGCTTCCCTGGACAGCCTCTTCCAGTGCTCCATCACCCACTGAGTGAAGAACCTTTCCCTAACACACAACCTAAACCTGCCCTTGCAGAGCTCCTTGCCATTCCCTTTGGTCCTAACTTTGGTTGCCAGAGAGAAGAGATTAGCTCTGGAGACTATAAAGGCTATCCAAATACAATGGATAAGTTACAGATAAAGTTATAATTATGGGCAGTGCATGGCAAGACTTGGGAGTATGTCCCCCTCCCCTAATCCTCTTCAGAGTATCACCTCTGAGCTCCCTCTCAGAAACCAAAGGACTTTCCTCACCCCATTCCCACCTTTGCAAGCACAGGTTTCACAGCCTGAACACCAACCCCACCCAGAATAAGGAGCTTTTTCTCACCTACAATGCACCAGAGGTATTTGTTGCACTCCAAGTCATTCACAGCTTTCTAAACTCTCTTGTGCTTCTCAGTAGCTTTGCTTGTGATTTACTGTAGTGCAAGTCCTTAGCACTGTAAGCGACTTTCACTGAATATATTAGTACTGGAAAGAACACTCATTTCACCCCTAGCATACTCTGGGTGGCTGCTAATATAATCTAGGCCTCATTTTCTGGATGAAGAGAGGATGTATATGTATGTTTAATGACTGATAATAATCCAGATAGACTTTGAATTATTATACTGTGGAAAGTACCGTAATTTTGGTTATTCTGCGTGACCAGCTGTGAGGAGCTTAACTGAAACATCCTGTTTCAAAGATAGCTGCAGCACAGGACCCCAGAGCCAACATCCTTTAGAAGTTCAGTGAAGAAGGGCACTAAAGGTGCAGAATAGCAAGCGTGCATGCCCAAGGTGGGTAAAGATGTGCAGTACATGTGATACAAGTGGGATGTGCAGTTGCTACGATAACCTGAGCCATGAAAGGGTATAAAAGGCCCACTGAAAGCACCTGCACCTGCTTCATGACCCACTACCAACTCTCCACTGGACCTCCAAGACACCAGCCTTTGAAGACACTGCAGATCCATGGTGGTGACTATTCTTGCAAACCTATCCCGATAGCTTGGTTACCCTTCTATCTTTGTTCCTTTCCTTTCTATTGCTCTCATTCTCATTACCTCTCACCTTTCATTTACCACTTTTGTAATAAACAACGATTTTGATACACAGCATTTGGCCTCACTTGGTCTTAATCTTGATCTGGGGATCATCAAGGGACCTTACATTTTGGCGTCGGAAGTGGGATGTCCCTGAGATGAGAGTGCTGTAATGTTTCCTAAAAAAAGTGGAACCTCTCAGGAAAGCAAAAGGAGCAGGACAGTGAATCTATAGGCTGCCCTCCTGAGATGTCCACTCCAATCATACTAAATATTTGCTGTCTATGTGAATTGTGCTGCTTGTCAGTCTATCTACACAAGACCTCTCAATAAAGTTAGGGGTGTGAGGTGTTTCTCACTTATGTGTAGACCTTCTTGAGATGAATGCTCCCCATTTCTTTTCCTCTGTGGTAAAATGTGCGATAGTAGGACTGCCCCTTTGGGGAAAGAAGTGCTGTTTGTTTTCTTATAAAAACATAAAGCACAAATCTCAGTGCCTGCGGTAGACTGGGCTTAGGGAAACTGGAATAACTTGCAAAGTGTAGTGGATCAGATAAATGCCTTACAGAAAGATGCGAGAGTCAGGTCAGAAAAAGGAAATGAGATCATCTGTGCCATTTTGGGTGCTAGTTTGGCTGCAGCTGTGGAGGCTAGAGAATGTCGTAGTGCTCCGGAGTCTCAGTTAATTGAGTCCCTTCAGAATATTGTCCAGTCCCTTCAGGGACATTAACCGACTTAAAACAACAGGTTGAGGAGGAAAGGAGTCAGATGAGGCAACTGCAAAGTGCTTTTAAAAAGCAGCTTCTTGAAGACGCTCCTTCTCAAAAGGTAGCGTCTTCTAGATCAGAAAATGTTGATGCACCCCACTCTGAGGCAAGAAACGGCAGTGTATGCTATCCTCTCAATGACCTAATGGGTGCCTGAGAGAGACCAGACCAAAAGAACCTGCTCCCATTGCGGCCCCTAGTTAAAAATGAGTATGTCTATGACGATGAACAAGATTTGCCACCTCAAGTAACAACTAAGGAGGTTCTGTATGCAGCTACAGAACTGGTGATGCTTAAAAAGGAATCTGGTAAGACACCTTAGGAGACAGAGACAGAATATGTATCAAGATTGTCGTTAACAGGGGGTGATCACATTTTGTTGAGCAAAAAGAAACTAAAGGCTACTGGGGCCCTGGTGTTTTTCTCATAATGGGTAATCACCACGATCGTTGGTGCTTGTCCCAGCCACTAACTGGGCTGGAAGCTTGGACACCTTGGTGAGAGGGGCCACCATTACTGGTAGGAGAGATCAGCTGGTGGAAAACATGCAGAAGGCAGCTTGCCCACAGTTGATGCATGAGCGGAGGCTGGGTCCTGGTCAAGAGTCTCCAATGATGATGCTGGTAGATCTGGAGCAGACGACCCCTTTAATAAGGGGAATCCTGGACTCTTAAGACCCACAGGCATTCAGCTACAAGGAAAAATTCACGCTATGTAACCAAGCAAGAGATTGTCTGCCACACTGGAGGAACTCACACCCAGACAACACATTCAATCTGCAGATAAGAGAATGCGGACCTGGGGAGAAGTGGTCCAGGAATTGATTAACTATGGGTGCAAATTCCACGTCCTGGTAGTCTCACCAAACCAGCCAGAGGGAGAAATATCCCTAACAAAACAAATTATCTGTGGAATAGGGGATGGCAGAAGGGAATCCCACAGAATTTGATGGATGGGTTGCCAACAGAAAAGTTAGAGAAATTACTGTCAGAATCGCACGATAAATCAGCAAAGAGAGAGACAGACATTAAATACCTTACTCCTAATGCACAGTCTCTGGCAGACTTATCAGAGACAGGGATCCCTCAGAACCAGGTGGGAAACTAGGTCCTTCACCCTCCAATGGTGAGTGGGGGGATGGAGGGTGGATACATATCAGATGGCTCACTGAGAATTATCAACGAGATCTGTCAATTACCTGTGCCATGGGACCAATCCAATCACATTTTTGTGGACATCAGAGCTCAAATTTTGGTCATCAAGGCAAAGGATGCCACCAATTGTGAAAGTAAATCACCTAAACAGAAGTTATTTGTGACAGATAGGTTCAGCAATGTGCAACCCCAGACACTAGCTATGGTCAGTTTACGCTTGCCAGGCTCAGAGACATGCCACCACAGTGACCATGGTGGTAGGAGAATTTCCACTGAACCTCCTGGGACTCGACGCCCTGAAAGGTAAGATTTGGACTGACAACAAAGGCAGGCAGTGATCATTCAGTTCCCTGATCCTAGAAATTCAGCTATTACAGATTGCATTGTTCATTTCCCTTTTTAAAATTATGAATGTTTAACCTTATCCAATGCCTCTGGGAGTCCAAGAAGGGATCACCTCTGTGTTAGAGGACCTGAAGTGAAAAGGCATTGTGATTCCAACTCATTCTCTTTTCAGTTTGCCAGTATGGGCCATGTGAAAATGTAATAGCAAATGGTAACGACTGTAGATTATCATAGACTTAATGCCAATACTGGTCTATTAACAGCCGCAGCACCAAACTCTGCCGAACTCATAGCCACAATCCAAGAATGAGCTTATCCAGTGATGGCCACTATTGATGTGAAGGATATGTTTTTCGTGGTCCACTTGCAACCTGAAGATCAGAATTGTTTTGCATTTACATGGGAGGGTCAACAACTTACCTTTACCAGACTCTCCCACGGAGACAAGCATTCCTCCACACCGGCCCACCTCGCACTAGCACAAGAACTGCAAGCAGCCCAAATAGAAGAGCAAGTTAGCATTTACCAATACATTGACAATGTCCTTATAGGAGGATATGCGGAAGAAAATGCGTGAACTCAACAGAACAAAATTTCCCACTTAGACGGCCTAGGGTTAGAAGTTCCATTTGAAAAAGATAGAAGCACCCTCAAATGAGGTAAAATTTGGGGGGATCTTGTGGAAGGTGGGGGATGACCTGCAGCCCACCAGACACTCTTTCCTCATTAGATCAAATTAGAATGCCAGAATTGAAGGAGGACTTGCAACATGTGTTGGGGCTACTTGTATTCTGGAGAAAACATATTCCAGACTTTTCCATCATTGCGAAACTCCTGTATGATTTATTACAAAAGGGAGCAAAGTGGGAGTGGACTGAGCCTCACAAAGTAGCTTTACAGTTATTAGTATTTGAGGCAACTGCACATCATGCTCTTGGTCCCTCTCACCCTACTGATACCATTCAAATAGAATGGGAGTTTGCTAGAACAGTACTATCAGTTCATTTACGGCAGAAAGGTCCAGAGGGGCACACTTGACACATTGGATTCTACTCCTGTAGCTTTAAGGATGTCAAAAAGAGACATGCTTCTTGGGGAAAGGATTTGTTTGTCGTCAGCTTAGCCCTGTGAGAGGCAGAATGAACTATCTGGCAACAGCCTATTAGTGCTCATGGGCTCATTTCAAGTTACATGGACCCCTCCCCCTGGCAGGGTGGCTCCATGAGTTTCTGTACGAAAATGGTATGCTCCAACAGAATATTGTTGTGACATCTTTTCAGTAACAGAATAAGCTTCTAAAATATTAAGCATTCACAAGGAGACAGAAAGAAAACAAAGAAATCGTGTAACTTTCTCATGTAATACAAGTAGCACCCTCATTCTCAGGGCAATTGCAAAATGTTTGGTTCACAGATGCCTCCTCCAGACAAGAAGGAAAAACTTGGAAATATCCAGCTGTAGTGCTCTAAGTAGATCTTGACAAGCAGATAATTACTGAAGAGGAAGTTAGTGCCAGGAGAACTAGAGGCAGTGTGGAGTGTTTTCCAACATGAAGCTCAGTCTACATCTGCTGTCTATCTCTCTGCTGACTCTTACGCTGTGTTCAAAGGCTGCACTGAGTGGTTCCCATTCTGGGAACAGAAAGGATGGGAGGTCAATAGAATTCCTGTATGGCAAAAGGAGATGTGGCAAGATATTCTGGCTATTGCCAAGCAAGGAAAATTTGCAACTAGACAGACACCCCTTAGAAGATAACCCCCTACCGCTGTGGGAGGTGAAAGGACTGTGGGAAACATGTCAAGCAGACTATATTGGCCCTTACCAAAAATCACAGGGAAAACATTACATATTGGCAGCTGTAGAAATAGTATCTGGGTTAGTCCAAGCTGAAGCATATGCTCTAGCAACCAGGGAAAATACTGTGAAAGCCCTGAGGGGATGGTTCAGCAACTTCTCCAAACTACAAACAATCCAACCAGATAATGGATCTCATTTTACTGCCAAGGTAGTATAAGACTGGGTTGCTCAAGAAGAAATTTTGTGGGTGTACCACACTCCATGCTACCCACAAGCACTACTGACTCTTCATGGGACCTCTGAGACACCAGCCTTTGAAGACACCATGGATTCGTGGTGGTGACTATTCTTGCAAACCTATCCCAATAGCTTGCTTACCCTTCTTTTTTCCTTTTTTCCTATCACTCTCGTTTTCGTTATCTCTCACCTTTCACTTACTGCCTTTGTAATAAAGATTTTGATACATGGCATTTTGGCCTCACTTGCTCTTAATCTCAATGTAGGGGACTGTCAAAGAGTGTCACATCAACCTATGAGATTCGTACATATGGGCAGTTGTACTGCCCTTGGGAGTTCTCTCACAAACTCTAGTTTTAGCTTCCTTGAGATCGTATTAGTCCCTTGATTATGTAAAAAGTAATCCAGGCGTAATGCTGAAGCTTAGAAACTAAGTAAGGCAACCTCATTGGCTAAGTAGGGCAGCCCCATCAGCTCACTGGGTAACAAACAGCACAACGGAGAAAAGGCAACAGAAAACTCTCTTCTGAGAGGCATGGAGGCACCCATTTGCTAACCTGACCAACTCTCCAGAGAAGTGTGCTACCTACCGGGGATGTCACCAAGACACTGCCAAGCCTAGTACAGCCCACTGACTATTATCCACTGTTGTAGTTTCACATGGGCACCACTGATATAGCGCACAGCAGTCTCAGGGGTATTAAGAAGGTTTACAGAGCCCTAGGAGCAGTGGCAAGAGATTCTGGAGCTCAACTATTTTTTTCATCAATCCTCTCAGTCAAGGGAATGAGGTTTGAAAAGGCCACTCAACTCTGGCAAATCAACAAATGGCTACAGGACTGGTGCTAGAGCCAGAGATTTGGCTAATTAGACCATGGGAATTGCTTTGAGAAACCTGGTCTACCAGGCACTGAACTGATGGTGTCATCTGTCAGAGAAGACGGGGAAGAGCACCTTTGGTCATATGTCTGCCAACCTGATAAAGAGGGCAACTTTGACTAGGAAAGGTACACAGGGAGGGCACCTCTATGAAGCAGGGTGTTCAACCTCCTAAGTGGAAGTTTTGAGATACACAGAACCCAGCATCTGGGCACCATTCATACACCACCTGCACAGGTCAAGGGCACCCCTATCTGACCCTCAAGGCAGAATGGCAGGCACTCATCTCAGAGTAAAGGCTGTAGTTCTGGCTGGATGGTCTGCACCACCTACCCCAGCAGCAGCCAATGCCTTCATACAGACGGAGCTGCTGAGGGCAAGCTGCAGTGCAGATCTCAGACTGCAGGAAGTGCCTAGACCTTCCTCCTCGGGTAGGGGCTGGCAGCAGACTAGCAATTTGTTAGCAGCAGATGCCCAAGGAGAAGGAATACAGGTCAGTAGGAGAGCACCTGAAGAGCAACACAAAGGATTTCCAGTCAGTAAAACAGCTTCATCAGGGGCCCAACATAAATGCATTTATGCAAATGCACGTAGCATGGGGGATAAACAAGAGGAGTTAGCAACGTGTGCATGCCTGCATGGCTATGATCTCATTGACATCATGGAGACATGGTGGGATGGATCCTATGATTGGACTGTTGAGATGGAGGGATACAGGCTCCTTTGGAAGGAGAGGCAAGGAAGATGAGGAGGGGTTGTTGCCCTTTACATCAATGACCAGTTTGAGTGCATGGATCTCCACCTGGGGATGGATGAAGAGCTGACTGAGAGCCTAAGGGTGAGAATTAAAGATAGAATAGGGACAGGTGATGTGCGGGTCTGCAACAGTCAACCAGATCAGAAACAACAAGCAGATGAGACCTTTATAGACAGATGGGCACAGTCTCACATTTGCAAGCCTTGGTTTTCATGAGGGACTTCAACCACCCCAATATCTGTTGGAGGGACAACACAGCAGGGTCCAAGCAATCCAGGAGGTTCCTGGAATGCATTCATGATAACTTCCTTCTCCAAGTGATGGAAGAACCAATGAGGAGAGGTGCTATGCTGGACCTTGTTCTCATCAAAAAGGAAGGCCTGGTGGAAAATGTGTCACTCAAGGGAAGCCTTGGCTGCAGTGACCATGAAATAGTGGAGTTCAAGCTCCTTAGGGCTTGAGGAGGGGGCACAGCAAGTTCATTACCCTAGACTTCAGGAGAAAAGACCTTGGCCTCTTCAGGGATCTGCTTGGTAGGGTACCGGGGGATAAAGTCCTGGAGGGCAGGGCGGTCAAAAAAATCTAGTTAATATTCAAGGATTACCTCCTCTAAGCTCAGGAGTGATGCATTGAAACAAAGAGGAAGTCAGGCAAAACACCAAGAGGCCTGCATAGATGAACATGGAACTCCTGGACAAACCTAAACACAAAAAGGAAGCCTACAGAGAGTGGAAGCAAGGACAGGTAGCCACGGAGGAATACACAGAAATTGTCCAAGTGGCTGGGGATCAGGTTAGGAAAAATAAAGCCCTGATAGAACTAAATCTGACCAAGGATGTCAAGCGCAAGAAAAGCTTTTATAAGTATGTCAGTGATAAAAGGAAGACTAGAGAGAATGTGGGCCTTATCTGGAAAGAAATGGGAGACTTGGTTATCCAGGATATGGAGAAGGCTGAGCTGCTCAATGACATTTTTGCCTCAGCCTTCAACAGCAAGCGCTCAGGTCACACTGCCCAAGTTGCAGAAGGCAAAGGCAGTGACTGGGAGATTGAAGAACCACCCACTGTAGGAGAGGATAATATGCAAGACCACCTAAGTAACCTGAAGGTGTACAAGTTCATGGGACCTGACAAAGTGCATCCACGAGTCCAGGGGCAAAAGGCAAATGAAGCTGCTAAGGCACAATACATTATATTTGAGAAGCCATGGCAATCTGGTGAAGTTCGCACTGACTGGAAAAGGGGAAACACAACACCCATTCTTTAAAAAAATGGAAAAAGAAAGACCTGGGGAACTAAAGGCTGGTCAGTTTCACCTCTGTGCCCACCAAGATCATGGAGCAGATCCTCCTGAAAACACTGCTGAGGCACATGGAAAATAAGAAGGTGACTGGTGAAAGCCAGCATTAAGGGTAAATCATGCCTGACTAATTTGGTGGACTTCTACAATGGGGCTACAGCATTGACTGGTAAGAGTAACTAACATCATCCACCTGGACTTGTGAAAGCATTCAACACTGTCCTGCATAACATTCTTGTCTTTTAAATGGAGAGACATGAGCTCATGGATGGACTGCTCGGTGGATAAGAAATCAGCTGGATGCTGGCATTCAAAGAGTTGCGGTCAACAGCCCAATGTCCAGCTGGAGAACACTATGAGTGGCGTTCCACAGGCGCTGGTATTGGGACCAGTGTGGTTTAACATCTTTGTTGCAGACATGACCAGTGGATTGAGGGCAGCCTCAGCAAGTTTACCTATGACACCAGGGTTTATGGTGGGGTCCACACGCTGGAGGGAAGGGATGCCATCCAGAGGGACCTTGACAGGCTTGAGAGGTGGACCTGCGCAAATCTCATTAAGTTCAATAAGGCCAAGTGGAAGCTCCTGCACCTGGGTAGGGCAATCTGAAGCACAAATACAGGCTGGGCAGAGATTGAACTGACAGTAGCTCTGAAGAGAAGGACTTGAGGCTGTTGATGGATGAGAAACTCAACACTTGCAGCCCAGAAAGCCAACCGTATCCTCTTCACCCAACTCTCATGAGATCTCACCTGGAGTACTGCATTCAGTTCTGAAGTTCTCAGTATGAAAGACATGGACCTCTAACAAGAATGAGTCCAGAAGAGGCCCACAAAGATGATGAGAGGGCTGAAGCACCTCCCATAGGAGATCTTACAGCAGACTTCCAGTACTTCAAGGGGGCCTATGGGAAAGATGCATTCCCTTTATCAGAGAATCCAGTGAAAGGATGAGGGGAAATCGATTTAAGCTGAAAGAGGGTAGATACTATGAAGAATTTCTTCACTGTAAGGGTGGTGAGGTATTAGAACATGTTGCCCAGAGAAGTTGCGAAACCACGTCTCTGGCAGTGGGTTGGAACTAGATAATCTTTAAGGTCTCCTCCAACCCAAGAAGCCAAAACATTGTCACGTGGATGTTTATGCATTTTTTTCACTAGAGGGAGCCAAAATCTGTAAGTATTTAGTTCTAAGTACCAACATTTCTAAAGTTTTCAGTTCAGTCCTATGTCAACAGCTACTGTGGTAAAGCTAAATGTGCTACTTCAGGAATATTTTTGTAACATTATTATTGACATATTATTGCAGGATAAAAAAAGGAAATTACGATACTGGGTTAGTCTTGATGGTACAAGTTTACAGGAATTTAGGCTGCTGAACTTAAATTCTTGGTATATTGGAATACATTATGCATTTGCCTCTTACTGCTAAGAAGTAAGTTCTTTTATACCTCACCATCTCACATACTAACACTCAGAACAGGGTTCATTTGTGCATAAAACAGGGTTGACTCAGTGTCACCATTTTCAGTGAGAGAGGATAATCCAGAACACGTGTTAATTTGGGGTTTTTTGATCATGAGCCAGCCTACATGACACCAGGACTGTTGATGACAGATGGGATACACCTCTCTTAAAGTGGTAAAAGGATCTTTGTGCAGGAGTTAGCAGGGCTCAGTATAGCAAGGAGATTGCTCAAAAGTACCTTTAGGCTGAATAACTGATTTTCTCCATCATTTTGATATCATGGAAAAAGTATTTTCTTTTTGGTTTTTATATACAGATCAACAATTCCAGTAATATTGCAATACTAAATCGGATTTCTGGCAAAAAAAAAATCATAGAGTAAGTGAATGAATTGGATCTGGAGACTTGTGAGGTTGCAGGTTTTTTTCATGTTTTTCGTTTTCTTTCTTTTCTTAATAACTTCACAATATTAGAGGCATTTAAGTTACTAAAATAAACTTTTTCTTAACTATACAATCTTCTTTATGTCTCTATAAATATTTGATACGAGACATTTTTCATTTGTTGCATATGATTGCTATGCTCTTTTGTTTCTTATTTGCTTTTGGCTGTTAGCTACAATTTATCTAGGACTCAGAACAGCTCAGATCAACCTTAATGTATACAGCACCATGAACTGCTGTTTCTTTAGATGATTTACCATATGAAAGGGACATCGGGGACATTAGAAAAAAAAGAAGACAGAACCTGAGCACTGGCTAAACTTGAAACCAACATGTCTTTCTTGGCTTCTAACAAATAAGGTAATTACCACGTTGTGTTCCAGGGAGAATGTTAACTCCCCACATCAAAATATTCTTTAGATGCTCCTTACTAGAGTGTTGGGTTTTTTCAGTCAATTTCCATTTTTTTACCTAAATTATTTTTTCCATTCAGTCAATCTCATTGTCTAGGAAGGAAAAAAATGGAAGAGAGTAGGGAAAGTAATTGCCTTTTACCAAGGGAAAGTAACTCTCACAGATTTGCTACTGTAACAGATGGACAGCAGAGCAATAACTAAGGTAATTTAACTTAAGTTAGACAGAGTTCCTCAAAAACTGAAAGCAAACTTTGATGTCTAATTTTCACTGCCTTTATGCTTTGAACTTACAGTCACATATTTACAAAGTTCTGATAAGATTTTAAGCTGTTTTCATGAAATACTCAAAATAATTTGATATAAAAATACAAACTTCCTACACAAAACAGGATTTCAGCGTTGTTTAAAATATTTTTAAAATCAACTAATTCTAAGCTTAGCATAAACAAAATAAAAAAGATAAATACACACTATTGGTTTTAGTGTAAAAAATTCCTTAAATTTTCCAACCTGGATAATGATGGATTGTGAATCCAAAATCAATGTCTGCACAAGTAACTATTAGTGCCAGCTTTAGCTACTGTACTCTAATGATTTGTGACAGTCATTCTAACCCTTCTACTGTTGTTAGTGAAGTTAAGAGAACTTTTTAACTGTCTCTGTTGTTTATACAACTCCACTGTCCAGAGTATCTCTCCAAGGCACAACAGCAAAAGCAGTCTCCTCTATCACTCAGCCTTGCTCTACGTAAGTCTTACTATAAACACAATGCAGCTGGGTATAATTTCAAAGGAAGCTATCTCAATGAAGCGTACACAAACTATAACTTACTTTGCATAACAGAACTGTGCTTGAAAGCACTTCAGAGATCTAGTAAAATTCTATGCGTACAGAAAATAGGAAGTAGCAACTAAGCAATGAAGTTAAGACTGTCTAGTAAGTTGCACCACAATAACAGAGTTAGGCACTATAGTATGAAAACATCACTTAGGGGTAAATGAACACTTGTACTGGCTCTGGATAGAGTTAAATTTCTTCATAGCTACCATATGGTGCTGTAGTCTGCATTTGTGATTAAAACAGCACTGAAAATACACCACTGTTTTGGCTATTGCTGAACAGCGTTTGCACAGAGTCACAGCCCTCTAATTCTTGCTCTGATCCACCAGGGACTAGACCAGGGTGAGAAAGAACTTGGGAGGAAGCACAGCTAGGACAGTTGACACAAACTGGCCAAATGGAAATTCCATGCCATACAATGACATGCTCAGCAACAAAAACTGTCTGTGCTGTTTTTCCAAAGTAGCCAGTGCTCAGAGATGAGCTGGGCACTAGTTGGAGATGTTCATCTTTCTAGAAGGGAATAAGATCTGCCATTTTTTGAGGTAATATAATAGTTAAAATCTAGGGGGGCAGGGGGAAACAAATATAAAAAAAAAAACAAACAAAAAAAACCAAAAGGCAAATCATCAGCAGTGATTTAGAATTAGTGGACCTACATACTAGCTTAATATAATTAAGTACCTTCTATAGTACAGCAGTTGGGGGTTATTACAAGTCAATTATGACTACTTCAGGACTACAAGAATTATAATGATAAGTAAAACAAAGAATACCGAAGATTCAATTAAACAATTGTATTGAGTCTGGCTGGGATTCTCACTGGTACTCTATGCAGGGCACACTGACAAATCAAACAAAATCAAGTTTCAGCAATACAAACGTAAGAAGATGTTATTTTCTCCAATTACTATACCTAGTTTGAATAAAATTTCAAGTATCAGTAGTATCTTACAATGCTGAAAACACCATATGTAAAACTACTACAAAAATCATTCTGATTATGCACAAGTAATAGTTTGATGACAACATGCCACCTTCCAATTCCTCTGTTCAGAAAGATGTTATTTGGTCACTGAGCATTAACTATTGCAACAACTTACAAATTTAGTTTTATTTTAATATGTCTGATAATTTGGTGTGTCAGATGTTGCTAAACACCTTACATGTGTTTACCATAGTAACAGTGAGAACCAGCAGCAGCTACAGATCATCAGAATTAACTAATTGAGCACTAACAGTTTATTTCAAATGAAGACTTATTGTATGGGTCACTGATTGGGTCATGTTATTGTATTTCCTATGTCTCCAATTAACAAAAAATAGAAAAAAGAAAAGAAGAAAAACAGTTACTTCAGTAGCAAAGTTATGGCATTTTTGGTGGATTTTTTTTTCTTTTTTAAATGGATACTCCAAACATTGTAGATGTATTTTGCAGTAGGACTTCTAATTAAGTTATTTGTATATCTATTTCCCAACTAAAAGACTGGATTAAGGCTGTCAATATATACTTGATCTGACATTTTCTAAATTTTAATTTCTAATTTTTAATTTGGAATTACTTAAGAGCTTCTGAAAAACTGTCACAAACAGAAATGACACAACATTGCTGCTTTATCCAGTATTCAGAGGAATGTTTGGTACCCGTATTAATGAATATTCTCCATTTAAAAATACCAAATGGCCAAATGCACTTCTGCCACAAATATAAAGATATTAATTTCATCAAAGCTTTAACAAACAATATTATTTCATCTTCTTGTTTCATAATAGTTCACTAAGCTTGATGAAATCTCTCTGAGATATAGCAATGCTTTTATTTCCGTTCTGCATATGAAGAGCCATGCTGAAGAAACTTAGATAAGATGGCCAGTAGTTTTGCATGGCTAATTTGAAAAATCTACGGTCTGATCTGCCACTGTCCCAACACTTAAGTTTATTGCTGTTTTCTTGAATATCATGCTTAAAGCAGAAAATGCCCGACCTTACAAATATAGATATATAAAACCATACATGGTTCCTGGTTCCTTACTGCCACCCATTTTGGGAGACTGTTTTAAATTTCAAACAGGTTTTAACCAGGTTGAAATCTTTTGTTAGTTCCCTCCAGACCTTGTATGTTTTAAAGAAGGATGGAAAGTTCTATTAGTTGTGGAGAGGCCAGTTGTTTCCTACCTCCTCTGATGGAAAGCTACATGGCTTTTTAAATCTTACGCATGTAAATGGAAAGGATACAAGAGCACAACTTCCTGCACTACAATACAATGTTTTCATTTCTAGTTATCAGATCCTTCAAAGTCTTGTGACACAGCTAGCAACTTACTAGGACTTCCTCAGGAAACCAAGGGGCATCTCAGCAAATGGCTTTGTTATGGTCATAAAAAGGAAATGATAATTGCCAAATCTCTGTTGCATAACCCACACCCTGATGCATGCATAATTCATGGCCCTCCATGGGACAAAATACAGTCCTGAGTGGTGTCTCCTGAGCTCTGCTTGGAAGGATTATCCAGACCTAGAACAAATATTACACACACCCTCCGAAGCTTAGGAGTGCTGCTTCGACTTGGGTGCATATCCAGCTGCTGTCAGCCACCAGAAAAAACATCCTACTCTCAGAATTTTGGAACTCTCAAGCAGCTTGACCAGCAAAGGCAGGGGTTCAATACGAAAACTTTTGGATATACTTTTTGGGTTTTGGTTACTGTGAAATTGAACAAATGTCTTAGTATACTGCTTCTACGAGGCAACATGTTGGTAGCTGGGGTGTTCTACAGAACAGTCTCTGTGAGGAAAGGCCTGGGCAGCCCCCTGCTGGAAACGGCTGGTTCCAGCCGGCTCCACCAGAGCCACTGCAGGACACAGCAGAGCCCTGCAGACAAGATGATCCTGCCTCTAGGAAAACGTACTTAAGAAATGGTAGAAAACACTGCACAACAGTTGAGAGCGGGGAGTGAGAAATATATGAAAGAGTCCTGCAGACACCACGGTCAGCAATGGAGGGGAGGACGTGCTCCAGGCACTGGAGCAGAGATTCCCCTGCATCCTGTGGAAGACAACTTCAGTAAAAGTTGTTATTCTCCTGCAGCCCCATGAACAACCCATACTGGAGCAGGTTTATCCTGAAGGAACTGTGGCCTAAGGACACCCCAGACTGTATTGCATGAGGAGGACCCACCCTGGAGCAAGAGAAGAGTGTGAGGTGTAAGAAGTGGCAGAGAGGAACCATTATGGACTGATCTCAGTTCCCATTCCACATACCCCCACGCTAGTCAGGGGAAGGAGGTAGAGGAGTTGGGAATGAAGGAGTGAAGTTGAGCGGGCGAAATGTAGGAGGATGAAGGGAAGATGGTTTAGTTTCTTTGTCTTTGTTCCTCACCATGCAATTCAGTTTTGATTGGCAATAATTTAAACTATTTTTTCCCAAGTCAAGTCTGTTTTGTTTCTGCTGGTCTTTGGTAAGTGATCACCCTGTCTTCATCTTAAACCATAAGCTTTTAATCTCATTTTCTCCCCATCCTGCTGAGGAAGCTGAGTGAGATTGTGTCTCTGTGGGCATATGGCAGCCAGTCAAGGTCAACCCACCATACGTAGTGGAATTTATCACCACAAAGAAAAACAGAAGAGTCAGATAAAAAGATTCAGTTTCATTAACAGACAAGTTATAAAGACAAAATAACTTGTTTACTTAAAATTGCAGATTGTAGCTAAAGTGAATTCTTTGTGCTACAATCATTAATTTCTATAATCTCTTGGTAAAAGAATTAAAACCCTGTATTCATAACTTCATAAAGAACTTTCATCCCAGCTTGTAGCTAAGACCCTAGGACAAAGATCTACACTTCAATATTTTAAAGAACCATCTCAGACAAGGCCTGGAAAATTTCAGAAGGTCCCATTACCCTTTCTAAATCTACATTAACAGTAAATGAACTATTCGATTAGTGTCTTGAGAAAATAGATGCAGTCAGAGACACTGTTATGTTTTTAGTGTCTTGCTGTAAAGTTCCTGGATGTTAACGCTTTGCAGACTTTTTTCTTCTGCGTATTTTATCATTTAATTCTCATTTACTGTGTTAAGTACTCTTTGTCTTTATTTTCTTACTATAATTTGGGGTGATACTGCCTGACAGGAAAATTTTGAGGGTAAAATCCTTAATAACAGTACAAATGCTTTGAAGCAATGCATACATTTCTCAACTGCTCAGCTTCAAAGTCATTGTTTTGCACCACTATGTCAAAAAGCAACATATGGGTCTAACTCAAATTGCCACTGCTGTATACAGTAATATAGCGCAGGCCTTTTCAATACACTTCTGTATATTTTGTATGTTACATGGTTAAGTACAGGAGGATGATTCTTCTTTCAGACCCTGCCTTTAGTAACTGGAAGAAACAGCTCTCAAATGATCCCTTTGATCTATTTTTACCATCAGCAGTAGTAGGGCTAGTAAAAACCTCAGCTTTGGTCTGAACCTCTGCATGCTCAAATTATAGTCAGGTGTCCACTCAGAGCTAGTCTACCTGAAGACTCAAACACTGAAACACTCAGTTACTTTTTATAAACTTACCTACACCTATAAGCACTAAAAGTACTGAAGTACTAAAAGACAACTCATTAGTGTAACTGGTAGCATGACCTATCCATTATACTAGTAAAACTGAGAGCGGAAAAAAAAAGTCTTAGACCAAATCTAAGACAACACAACATTTCAGTTATACTAGTGAGAAAATTGTATTACTACAATACGCAAGAGGCACAAAGTTATGTTCAAAGTATGGGCCAAGTATAATAGTTAAAATAGTGTAATATACATTGGTTTGTTAAAATTGATAGGTAAGAGTAGTTTTCTTGTAGCTGAGAGGAAGCTCCAAACATCTTCATTCATGTTTGTAGTGTAACTGTGTCAGGTCGGAATACATGTAGGGGAAGTTGTGACTGAAATAGCTGTGCAAATAAAAGCTCCAGGTGTAAATACAGTGCTAAATATAGTGGCATACAGTTACACTACTTTATGCCTCTTAAATTCCAGTAAATAACAATGACATCTTCCAAAGAATGGGCATTTTATGCATTATGTGACATAACAATAATGTTTATCAAATGAAAAGTGTGTTCACGGTACTATATGGTCACAGAGGAGTGCCTACAGGACAGAAAATGCATTATGGTGGGAGTTCATTAAGCAAAGGTTCATGTTTCCAGACAGCTGCCAAGTACCATGCCTTTTGCTGTGGTATTCCACCTGCCACACGCATCTGTCCAATACCCTACTAACCAGGTCAGCTGGCCAGCCAGCTGAATCTAGGAGTACTGATAAGGAAGACCACTAGAAGTTCATGATTCACTACCATGCATACAGAAAACGCAAGAAAGATGCCAGATGAACAAGACCTATATGAAATTACTGTTGCAAACCCTGAAAAGGGGAATCTGTCCTAGGAACAGAATAGCTCTCTAAACCAAATTTATGATGGCTTAAGTCTACATGTAGGAGCTGACATTTTTTGATTGTACAAAAGATGTTTTAAGCAACTTTAAACTTAGAATTTTAGGGGTGTTTTACGAGTAGACAGTCTTTGAAAGACTGACTAGTATGCCTTCCCACACATTACTGGCACTATTCTTCTAGCAGAGCTTCCTAATGAAAGAAAACATATGGTTGCACTAACTGTATTTATTTTCTCATTCTCTACCTTATTCTGCAAGAAATTTTGAAATCAGCGAGCAAGTTCAACCAAATCTATCAAAAGTGCTGGGACTCTGAAAATACAGCCTGTGGTTATAAAGAGAGGTACTGAACACATATTACTGAATTAAAATAGCAAGAACTTTGTCTTTGATACATCTAGCTTCCCACCTTTTATACGTTTCCCCTGCTCCCCCCACCCAAAAAATCCAACCAACCCCAACATACATATACAACCCCCCCAGACCTAAAACTGTCAGGTATGTCCTAGTATGGACATGGGCTAGGGCTACAACTTTTAATAAATATAGTAATGGTTGGAATTGCACCTTCATGAACAGAGCAGTCTGAGAGTGTTGAAAACTCAGTGGAAAGAACTGAAACTATAGGCCAAAGATAAACAAGTTCATAACAAAGCAAGGTCATCCACATTCCATTCATTTCAGAAAATATCCTTCCCCTTCCAGACACACTAAAACTATAGGAAACCTAAGACTGGCAATATAATCACAGAATGAAGATACCAAGGGCAATTAAGAGAAAACAGTTTACTTCTTTCCACATTGGATTCCAAAGCACAATGAAACAAATGATAAATCTAGAATTAACTGCTTTACAAGATCCGCTTTTTCTCAATTGAAAAGTTCCTTATTTATTAAAAAAAAAACCCTCTGAAAGAATTACTATATATATGATTAGTCTGACTGGAAAGAGAAAAGTCTATAGAAATAGTACGCTAACAAGAAAACAGCCATGTTTAAAAGTCTCATCTGACATTCTTTAAACAAAGAGTACTTGTGGCTTGAAGGATCATTACTTTAAGTTTCTTCTTTAACTCTGGATGCTACTTATTATTTTTAACTGCAAATACGTAAGTGTGTACTGTGAATAATTAAGTCTCTATGAATTAATTTCTTTCTCTTACTCCAGAACATAGTCTAAAGCAGTCTACTGATGTCTTTCTCTTGAAAATACCAAGGATTATTGCCTCAGAAGGAGGAAAAAAAGAGTTTACTTCAATCTCAGTTTACACTTTCTTTAGCTAAACATTGAAAAGATGACTCTAAGAGACACCATGATTATAAGGTAGGCAAAGTCTACACTGTGCAGCTGCTTTTGGTGCTCGTTTTTTTGGAGAGAATTAATGCTTCCAACAAATCACTGGTAATTCAGATAGACCGAACAAAACAGTAGTTAAAGAAAAGTGTGAACTTTTCTCAGCTATCCTGATCGATGTTAACTTTAAAGCCTCACTGTAACCATTTAAATGCCACTGCTTAAATTATTTCTTCGTTCTTTTCAGCAAAGCATTCAGCCAGTGCGCTGATCTAATATTTCTGTCCATAAGTTCCAGTCACATACAGATATTCTGGCATGACAAGGCAGAAATTCTTAAACTGTTTACTTAATTGTACTATATATGAGGTGTAAGTAAAGTGTTGAATCATGCTTGCCCAGCTATCAGTTTGTTGTTTAATTTAATTAAACTCATACAGTTAGGAAAATTTATTTATACACTTGTACCAGTTGAAGCTGTTACATTTTATTCTAACTTGAAAATAATTTACTTGAAGTTGATATGTGTTATTAAGGGATTGCATAAATAATTTAAGAAATTTATCAATAAATTATTAAAAAACCTAAGCTTAGTTGGTCAAATTTAGCCAAAGTATTTAACCAGCCACTACGATTTTCTTCTTCCATATTTCCAGTTTCCATGCTCTGCAGTTAACAAATCTGCCTGCACTTTAACAGCAGTTCTAACTCCAATTTATTTAAACACTGTGAAACCATAACTTCAAAGGAGATTTCCAAGGCAGCTACTTAAAGAGTCTAGGTGAATGAAACTGAAGAAGCTAAGAAGACTATTAAGTAAAATATTACTAAAAATTTAGACTTCATCAAAGTTTCATACTTCAGAGTTCAAGTCATATCGTGCTGAAACAGAAAATTATTCTGATTAAGTCTGGTCATAATGTAATGAGTACAAGTGAAGCACCCTCATTTCTCAAACGCAAATGAAAGGGCATGTGCAGGTACATCCTGGGAAATAGCACTTTGGGACACACTTGGCAGACTTAGGGAATAAAGGCTATGTCCTGGGTTGCAAAGCGTAAGCTAGTATTTTTAACTGCTGTTTTCAGGAAACAATTAACATTAGTGAGTACACAGGTTAGCTTGTCTGCTACAGGCAGGAAGCAGAAAGACATTGCACACCTCTAACTAAATTGTGCAAAAAAAAAGCTGATGATTGCTCCTTATTGGAAAGGAAGTAGGTTTAGTCTTATTAATTTGGTGAAAAAGTCCTGGGTAGTGAGAGGGAGGTGGAGTTAAAAAAAAAAAAAAATTGTTCACAGCAGACTATCCAATAGTAACTGATTATGGTAAAGTTTACACATAAATACCTTTCTAGCAAAAGGGTGTTCATAGCAAGAGCAAGTACGTGCATATCATTTAACTAATCTCAAATAGCACTACCCACTCCAGAACCTTCTAGCAACCACAAAACAGTCCTCCAAGGACATGCTAGGCTGCATATAACTGAAGAAGATAGAGGTGCTGTGCATCTGGAAATGGAACCACACGTAACCACAATTTTACAGTTTTGGTAGTACTGCTGATAAAATTCTCTATCACTGACTGTTTATTTACTTACGCTGACGTTCATTCTATCCTACGTTCACAGTTCGGTTTTTTGATAGCTAAAATAAGCTATTACAAAGATACTTAGTTTGTACAGTCACACCTTCCCAGCATGCAGAAAAATCTTATAGAAGGTCTTCTTAATGAAGCAGAGGACCACCAGGAAGTTTAAAGTGTTTAAAATTTGGGGCCTTAACCTGCAAAGGAAACTCCGTATGTGCAGTGTGACCACTATTGAAATGCAGAACCTGCCACAACATTAACTCTAACCATGCAAAAGACATAGCAGCTGCCATGTGAAATGAAAAATCTGGACTTTCTCTCTCAATTATTTTCTTGAGAAAATAGTTAGGTTTTGTTAATTCTAATACTAATGGCTAAACCAATTTATTGAACTTACGAGTAAACTGCTTTACTTTCATTTCTAAACAGAAGTTGATTACTACGGATTAAAAATTAACATATATTTTTTAGCAGAAGAAAACTATTTTCTGAACAAGGAGAAACACAGACAAAAGAAGAATGAAAGTCATTGTATCTGTGAATAATTAGGAATTGAAGAAAGGAATTTGGAGAGAAAAAATAGAGGAATTTGACTAACACTTGCCCTCTTTACTGATGTTTAGCTTTTTGGATGGTTAATAAAGAATTGAGTACATTCTGTAGCTAAGCAACTGGAATTGCTGGCATTTATTTTGTTTTCTCTTTTTTTTTTCTTCTATCTCATTTCAGAGGATTTTTTTCAAATATCTCCAACAAAGAGTAGTAGTTTGTAGGAGATTCTGTAAACAGAAAGGGATGCTAAATTATTTTATCTCCTTTTGTTTGTACTTAGCTGTGGTTGCATTATTAAAGCTTTTACTGATGGTTTTACTAGGGCTGGACCAACTTTCCGATGAAGAGAGTTGGCTGAGAGAGTTTGGGTAGTTTGGCCTGATGAAGAGAATGTTCTGGGGAGACCTTAGAGCAGCCTTCCAGTACCTAAATGGGGCCTACAGGAAGCCTAGAGAGGGTCTTTATACAAGGGCAGATAGTGACAAGGGGTAATAGCTTTAAACTTACAGAGGGTAGATTTAGAACAGATATATGAAAGAAATTCTTCACTATGAGGGTGGTGAGGCACTGGAGCAGATTGCTCAGCATTGTGGATGCCCCATCTTCAGAAGTCTCAGGGCCAGGCAGGATGAGACTTTAAGCAACCTGGCCTAGTGGAAGGTGTCCCTACCCACTGCAGGTGTCCCTGTAGGTGGACTAGTAGTTAAAGTCCCTTCCAATCAAACCTTTCAATGATTCTGTGGATCATATTCATATTAAAGGTGTAAATTATATACTTACATATCTATATTGACCTATGGAGTTTTGTGACCAGCTTTACAATCCACTGAAAACTTTTGTTATTTATCTATGTCACTCAAATTATTCATCTATGTATGTCACCTAATTTGTTCTTCTAACGTCTAGCATGTATCTGGATTCTGCATAAGGCCTATCACTTCTGTTTCTTTCCTTAAAATAAAAATCCTTCCATAGGGTCTGAACTATCCTTGGTGAAGCATTTTGGTATTAATTATCTTAATTTAAAACAGGTACTTTCATTTAGATAGTCTTGACTTTAAATATCAGTCCACTCATCTTGCACCACTCTTTCTATCACAATAAAATATGCTCCCTTAAAGTGACTTAAGCAAACTTAAGTGCTTCAGTAAGGAACATAGTGTAATATAGCATTCTTGTAAACTTTGTAACCTGTTTCCTTGTCTGAGCACTTCCTGCTGTATTTTTTTAACTGTAAAGGGAAGCGAGCTGCTGTGCATGGAAACCAATCCCACAACCCATTTCGTGCGTTGACGATGCAGCTCCAGGCAACCCCAGCAACCCAGCTGCCCACCCTCCACACTGGTTGCCTACCCTTCACTGAGCACTGGGTTAACCAGCTTTGCTCACCCTGGAAGAGCAGCCATGAGGTGAGCTGTAGGCCCAAAAGGTCTCCATTGCCAACATTAATTCTCCAAGTTTGAATTGACAGCTACTTTAACCACTTTCCTCTAGTATATGCATTCAATGAATGGCTTCCAATCATTGAAGAGAGAACTGTGTTTTCATGCCAATCTTGGCCTCCTTCAGTCTTGTAGGGTGCTATGGTTCGAGATGTCAGTTGCTAATGACCCCACAATCCTCCTTCAAAGTAACAAAGCTTAACTGCGTATGTGCCTCTGAAGGGGGAAAGGCAGGTAAGCTGCTTCCTCTTTCCAACAGTGTTTGGCTGTGTGGTGGTGTTTATTAAAGCACATTCTTTCACTTATATACCACTGCTTTCCTTTGCCACTCTGGCAACATTTCGACACACAACTTACAGGACACATCTTGTGTGCGGTTTTTGTTGGGCTCCCCGCAAAAGAATGCGAGGCATGTTAAACAAACGGCTCACGTTAATTACTCCGAAAAGAGCGGGCGTTGGGTTCTGGAATGGAAGGAAACCCAGCCCCCAGTTGGGAGATAGTTCTCACGCAGACAACCGTCCTTCGCCAGCAGCACGCCAAGCCTTCCTAAACACACCCCGGTACCACTTGCAGCTGCGAACTTAGACTAAGAAATGCAGAAGCGTTTGTTGCCAGGCTGTGATTTTACACCATAAAACCCAGAACAAGCATAAAAACCGTGCTACACAGAACAGTAACAAGCTGCCCGCGCCAGGCTTGCAGCCGCGCCTCTCGGGTCATGGCGCCCCCCTGGTCCGGGCCACGCCCTGCGTCTTCACACACGGATGGGATCTGCAGCCGCGCCGGCCTGGCGGGGATCTGCAGCCGCGGCCGGCCGGTTAGGAGAGAGGGCGGGCAAGACCGCTGGCCCCCGGAGCGGCGAGCGTTACGTCCTGTCTCCGCCGCCTCCCGCTAAGCGGCCCAGCAGCCATGCCCACCACCCCCAGCCGTGGCTCCTCCTCCTGCCGCTCGGTCCCAGGGCGCAGCGCTGACATCACGCTCGGGGTTTCCGTCCGATCGAGGGAGGGAGAGGCTGAGCGGAGAAGCAGCGTGATGGCGGCTGTCGGGAGGACTTAAGCTGTGGCGGAGCAGAGCAGCGCAGCACCAACGCTGCTTCTCCCAGCGCCTTTCCCTGCCCGGTTCAGGGGCCCATTGTTCGAGCCGGCGAGGGTGGCGGGCGACCTCACCGCGCGGGGCTGAGAGGAGCCGGCCAGCAGCGGGAAGAGCGACGGCCCAGGCCCCGCCGCGATCACAGGAGCAGCACCCGACCCTGGGTTGCGGCACTCACCGCTCCGTGGGGCGTAGCGCAGTCCAGGGCGGCTGGGCCAGGCACACACAGGTAGGTAGACACCCGCCATGACTCCTTTCCCTTTCGCCGGCCGGGAGTTGTGCGGCTTCTGAAAATGGAAAGGGGGGGGGGGAGGGGTGCGGCAGGCGGTGCTGAGGAGATGGGGCCCAGGGCCGGCTGTCGGCCGGGGTCCTGGATGTCCTGTAGGGGGCTGCATGTTTGGGCCCTGTCGCTGTTGTCCGCGGAGGGAGGGAGCTGCGAGGGCCGAGGCGGGCATCGGGGTCGAGCCGCTCTCATTGGCTCCTGCGGGGGGAGCCAGCGTCAAGCTCCCTCGGAGGCAGGAGAGTGGCCGTGGCTCTCCTCTGGCTATGGGAGGCGCCGGGGGCAGCGAGCATGGAGGACGGCGGCAGGCCGCGCCGTCGGCGGAGGTCCATCTCTGGGGACGGGAGGCAAGTGCTGGGCCGGGTGCCCGCGGGAGTGCTGTGAAGACGGGCAGAGGGAGAGGGGCCGTGGGAGGCCGCGGGAGCGTGGTGAGGATGGCCAAGGCTCGGGGGAGTATTGCCGCAGAGCAGGAAGCGGGCGGCAGGGAGCAAGTGTTCGCTGCTGCTCAAGGTGCTTCCCGGGCTCCAAAGGGTGCCGGGCCCAGAGACGAGGGTTTGTTTGCCCACGCGGGAGGACAGACGGTGGTAAGTATGCTGTCAGACGGTGCCGTGGGCGGCCTCGTGGGGCAGCAGCGACTGGTCTGTGGGGAGCCGACTGGCTCAACCGCGTAGAGTCCCCAACGTTGCTTCGCTGTCCCTCCGAGGTTACAGAGTTCCTTCCTATCACTTCGCGTTTTCTCATCGCCTTTCTTTGCTGGCCAGAGAGGTCCGGGTGTCCGAAATAGTGCCTGAGAGCAGAGCATTTCTCAGCGAGGCTTTCCCACGCACACATACCCGCTCGATGAGCTCTGAGACCTTTCAATGTTAGGGGACTGAGCACCCAGGAGTAGGCCACGAGCGGGTGAGCCCCTGATCTCTTTGACACCACTAAATCTGTGAGAGGCATTTGCTCGTTAGCTGATTATCAGTGCGTTTATACTTGTAGTCCATTTACCCTGAGCCTGAACTTTCTCTGGCTGCATCAGATACTGTGGTGATTTGATTTAAGATGCTCTTCTATATGAAATAATGATCATTCCATCTATGGGGTGGTTTGATTTAGTTGAGACAGTTGTTTTCAATTGCTTTATCTTCCTGCCTCTACCCACAACTGGATATAAATATTATATATGTATCTGGAAATGCTAACATGCTTTGAGTATTAAATAGGTTTTACTAAGCAGATCTCAGCAGAAGGTTAAAATATCTATTTTTTACCTATGGTTCAGGTAGACAGTTTTTCTTGTCCTGAAGTCCTGAAGTCAGTGCTATGGCAAAAGCTAAGCCATGAGGTATATTGCAGACATGCAGTAAGCTCTTCTTTTCACCTTGCAATGTTAAAGAGGTGTAATTTCCTTAACATTTCCTATTCTGCAGAAATTGCCATCTTTATAGCACTATCAATGAAAAGTTGGATAAAGAAGCATAAGGGCATGTATGCTGAGACCCAGCTGCAGTTGAGCAAAAAAATAGACAGGTCTTCCCTGTCATGCGTTGGTGTATATTATTTAGTTCTTTCAAAATTTTTAGGTGTAACTAATAAAAACAACTGTTCTTCTTTCGAGAAGACTTTTTCTGGTTTTCACAGATAGCAGGGAAGACTTCAGATTTTTTTTCAGACAAGAAAATGGTGATAAGGTGATTGACCATCAACAGGTAATACACAGAAACGTGTTTTTTGATTAAAAACAGGATATCAAACACGATGCTTCCTTTCAGTGTTAGTGAAAGACCAAGTTATTTTTGGCTTTTTTATTTTTATTTGCAAACATACTTTCAAATTGTGTCAGTGTTTTCCTTTACTATTTTAGGCATTTTGGAAGAAATCTTGAATACTCGCAGAGAACACTAGAGTGAACATATCACCTGGAAAACGTACAGAGTACCAAGAAGTGTATTCTTGATATCCACATTGTAACCAGAGTGGGCTTTTATTTATCTTTTAAACTTCTTAATATTTACAATGAATGGGCACAGTGATGAAGAAAGCATAAGAAACAGTAGTGGAGAGTCAAGGTAAGCACTGGTCATTTCAGTTGTTCTTGGCTGTATATTCTACTATATTTTGTTTACTAAAATTGGTTTGTATTTGAACTTGGTGCCAAAGCTTCCTAGTTAGCAAGCACACCATAGTTAAGAGGACTGGACATGTTTTCTTACAGGTGCTTAACTGCTTGTCACATTCATATCACTGAGGTTTAGAGTTGGAATGATCCTGTATATGTCTTGGATAATAAAGCTTAAATAGTATTAAAACAGCACCAGCATCCAACAGAATAGTGTTACTCGAGGAAAAAAAGGTCTGCAGTGCTAAAAGCTGAAACATTGGATTAGAATGTTAAAATAAGGCTGCTCTCTGTAAAGTGCGAGGAACACACATGTAATTGTGTTGTGTAAAACCCTAACCAGACTGTCTCTAAAAGTGGAGAAGTGGGCTGTTCATTTTAGTTTTTGATACAGAGTACATTATGATTCTTCCCTCTTCACAGCTGAGAGCAGTGTAACTCAAACGGTTAAATTTGTATGTTTTCTAAAATCGGAGTACAGTTTTCCAACTGTGGTTTGTTGTTTGCGTTTAATTAAAAAACCGTTCTCTAATGTTGAATGCAAGTGCAGTGTTCACATGTTTGGAAGTTCTTGATCGGAACTTCCCTGCATCCATGCAGGATGACAGCTAATTCCTGGGGTTGGAATTAAGTTCTCCCTGTAGAGCAATGCTAAGTTCAAAAAGTCCCTTCTGCACTGGAAAGTTCAGATTTCTAAAACTAGAAATCTGAGTGCTGAGGATTTAAGAAGTCAAAGTAAACTCACAAATAAGTGATTTTAGACTTCTCTTCTGAGAGGTGGCTGTGACCATGCTGTTAGTCTACCCATCGGTCTCTCAGCCCCTCTTCCTGATCACAGCCTGTTGAACCAGTTAGGTGATTCTGTTAGTCAGAGGGCCATAAAGAAAACTATTCTGTGGTTTTTTTCTGTGGGAAGAAGGGGAAGAGAGAGGTGTTTGGGTACCTTTAGATGCAAATCACATGGAAATCTATGAATGGTAAAACTAAAACTTAAGTAACTTTTGTGTATTTTTATATCAAGATTCCTTTTCTACAAAGGAGTGTCACAGAAAGACAGTAAACTTTCAATCCCATGAATAATTTTTAAGTTCTTACATAATATAAGATTTCTGCTTCAAGTACTGTTCCAGTTAGCAAACAGATGTAGAGTTTCTTTTGGTACGGTGCAAAGTATTCTTAGTTACTCTAAAAAAAAAAAAAAAAAGGCTTACCAGATGAGAAGACAAATGTGAACAAATAGAATGTGTGAGCAAAGTTAGTCTTTGAACTGTAAGACCTCCAGTGAACACAGACTTACAGGGACAAGTCTGATGATTTTGTGAATTTTCTTATTACTTGAAACAAGCCACTCTGCTAAAGATTACTTGGGAAAACTACTTTGTATTGAACTGTGACTGCCCATAAATACCAGTGTATGGAAGTTATGTAAGAGCTGAAGCCATTTGTTAGACTAAACCAGCTCAATGTGATTAATTTCCCAGCAACTTCATTAAAACTAAGCATCAGGAGGATGTATTCAAAACTTGATAATTACCTGTAAAGCAAGACTTTGTTCTAGATCTTAAGTGTCTTACTGAGCACGTACTGAAGTAATGCTAAAGACTTTTTTTCCTAGGCTTGTATCAATCATTAACTTCATAACTTAATTCACACACAGGTCTTGGAAAGCTTATTTTCGTGTTTGCCATTATTATCAGGAAACTGTTAGTAAATGAAAGGTGAGAGCTTTCCATTTTAAACGATGGAACCCTGTTGTGTTTAGCCTAGTTCCATTATTAAAATAATTATCGTGAGAGGAGTGTGACACAGAGTATCTTCATATGACTTACCCCTGTTTAGTCTTTTTTTTTTTTTTCCTTCTTCATTGTTAAGTTTCCAGAACTACTTGAGGGTAGGGCATGCCGTGAGTTGCCTTAGGAAGCAGCAGCTGCAGGTAGATAGCTAACTGTAACTTGGAAAGTGTTGCTGCATTTCACCTTCAAATCGGAAATGTGATTTCTACACAACAGAAGTAGAGATTGGTAACAAAATATGCTTCAATATGATTCAAGGTTTTCAGATCCCTCAAGGTAGAATCAATTTTTGTGATACGGGCAATGCCAGACTTACCCAGATGTGGCCCCTCAAGTGAGGGTTTTTTTGATTTAATTCCATTAAATACTTTTTTTGCTGGTAATTTGTAAGGAGCTTCTGGTAAAGGTGGTGTATAGCCGCTGGAACCAGCTGTGTGTTGAAGCGTGGTCATATTACACAACAGAGTGGTAAAGCCCTAGGAGACCACTGATACTTCCTTGCCTGTGTAGGATTCTTGGAAATTCTTTGTGCTCTTAAAATGTGTGTCTTGTGGCTCTCAATAAAGACTTGCAGTGTACTCCTTAGAGTTGTGAAAGTTGGTAGATGATCATTGTAGTTCTGATGCCTTTGTTTTGTGGAAAGTTTATGGTAGCGGCCAAATATAGTCTGCAGGACTAGAAATATAATGCATCTGTTTGAGTTGTTAGCCCATGTCAGGAACATTTAATTGAGTTCGTGCTTTGTAATAGCTGAGGACAGGAAGTAATTCTTGGTAGTCTGAGCATCATACTCTTTGTTTCCTCTACTTTTTACTGGTGGTAATAAATAAGATAAATCTTCCTTTTTCATCTAAATCAAATTAAATAGTTTGGCATTTAATGTCTGTTACTTCTGTACATTTTGAATAGACTTTTCATATTCAAATATTTGCCTTTCTCCAACTTCTGATTTATTTTAAAACAAAACCAAAAAAACCCTACAAAAACTCAAACAGTCCATTGTCATCTCAGATGCTGTTTGAAGACCCTCCATTATGTTTGCATGTGTGCGCTAAACTTTATTTTGATCTAATGGGTACTCTTTCCTGCTGTTCTTAAACCAGAAGATTTTTAAGGTAGCTTAACACCTAACAAATACACTTGAAGTCAGTGGTGATAAGTTATCCACTCTTGAATGCATTATTAACCTTGACCTTACACAGGAGTCTTAAATGCTTGATCAGTTCTTTTACAAAGTGACTTGAGTCCTAGTGCCTTGTGTAAATCAGCAGACTTCTCTCATTGTGTGATGCTGTCAGGGACACCTTGTTTTAAAAGGTAAGGTAGTGAAGCTAAATTTAAGACTATCAAAAGGAACTAAATGCGTTTGTTACAGGATACTTGCTTTTAGTGTGTTTAAGCCTGTCATCTTCCAAAGCACTCTCCAGTTTCAGTGCATAGATACTTATTGGGGAGCGTGGTGTGTGAAAAATTAACAAATAAAACATTCTCCTTTGTTACTTTCGTTAAGGTCTTCTCTTTTTCTTGTAAAGTAATCTGTAAATAAATTCTGCATTCAGGCGTAAATTCATCTTGAATGTGCAGGGAGTATCTGGAGACAGAAGAACAGACAAATTACCTCAGTGTGTCAGACTTCCATACCAAATCAGATTTGACATATGCTGCTGTACAAATGCAGCTACTTGATTCAAGGTCTAGGAGTGAACGAGAGGTTTCTTGACAATACATACTGAAAGGTGTATAGACTTTGCCTCCATTTGTCAACATGTGTGAAACTCTATCTTTTCTTGTAGAAATCTCATCATGAGAACATGCTACTCATTTTTAGTATGTACTGTTGCATGCCTGCTACTGCAAATTATTATTTACAGCTAACTTTGTCATCACTGCTGTGCTTTGTTTGCCTAGTAAAGAAATAGTTTCTCTGAAACAATACTTAAGAGACTATCATTATTGCTTTATCTGTCATGATGATTTTATCTTATGATGCTTCTCTGTTAAAATAGAAGTTTTATAAGGATGAGATAAAGATCAAATAATGTTTGAAAATACTTTTATCTTGTTAATTACAAAAAACACTTTATGCGCTCAGTAAAAGTATTATTAATATTCTTATTTATTAAAATCTTGGTTTAGTGCTTTTTATACAGTAGTTTTAAGGTATGGTTCTAAGTTCACTTTATGTTGGTACTTGACATAGCCAGAGAAGGATACCTTACAAGGATATGTGGAGCCAAATGGATCCTGCTCTTACTAATTCATGATACGAATTTTTTTTCAATTGCATCCACTAATTATTATGCAAATATTTTTCATAAAATCTGGCTAGTAAATTTCCATCTGCTTTAGTGTCATACTGTTCTTGCAAATTAATTAGAAGGGGTAGCAGTTTTATGTTTCTAACAATTGAGTTCAAAACCTACTGAAACTTTTTTGGAAGATTTTTAAACAGACTAGAAATTTCTGTCTCAGACTTCTTAAGTGTACAAAACATGATATCTTTTTCAGGTGACACACATTCACTGTTTTTGTCAGTAAAGTCGCATAACGATGGAAACCTTTCCAAACATCTACTTACAGAATGCTTTCCATAGCATGAGTGTCTTTTGAAAAGCAGTTGCTTTCTTGTTCTTAAAACGTCATCTCCACCTGAAGGTATGCACTGTATTATGCTTTTTAAAGTATCTGCTAGATAGCATACTACTGGTGGCCACTAGTTTTCCCAGAAAAGGACAACAAATATGGATCACTTTTTTTTTTCAAATAACAACGCCAAATCCAGGCAAAAGCTAGTCTTCAAAGTCAGCAAGGCTTTTAGGCAGTGAATCTCTTTAGGTACTAAAGATTTTTATTGTCACTTCCCATCTCACTACAAAGTATGCTAAGAATTTTACTAATTCACAGTCTTTTTTTGACATCCTTTCACACTTTGTATACTTCTGGCTCTAGAGTCTTTTGCTGCAATAGCTTACCTGTAGTTGATGCAGTGGATTAATGTCATGTGTGGTGCTATGTCTATCACTCTTACCAGAATGTTTTTTTTATTCCAGTCAAAGCAGTCACTCTATCACTGCTTACACTTACACAGTCTTTCCATAAAACTTTTTTTTTTAATATGAGAATATATCTTCTTTGGTACATCTTTCCTTTGGTTGCTCACTAAAAAAAAATATAGTTGTTCATGCATTTTGTCATTGAAACAGAATCTAGCAAATACCATAAATTGGGACATGTTGGAAGCATCTGTGCTTTCTTTCAGCCTTAGAGCAAACCTCCTACAGTGTGTGATTTGTTCTAATTGTTTGTTCAAATGTTCACTACTGGTTTTGATGCATCTTTCAGCAGCATTTGCTGACAGAGAAATGCACTTCAGTTTCAGTGTCATTTTACATGCATTATTTTAGCTATTTTTACAGCAGCAAGTAGTAAATTGAAACATTGCTGGAACATCTGTGTGTTCTGAATGGTCAGTTTTCAAATGTCTAGCTGATTGGGATGGCTTCATATTGTTGTTAGCTAGTATCTCAAGTCAATATACATTTCAGACAAAGCTAATTGAAAAACACATTTACATCCACTACTGTTAACAAATGGTTATGATAATTCCAATTTTTTTTATCCAGCTTCTTGTCAGATGCAATTGTTTCGTGTCAGATGTCCTCGTTCTTTACCTTGCAATGACTAAGAGCTTGTACCAGGAGTAGAAGTGTCAGCTCTGCCATTTTTTTGTTTGCTTGCACTCACAGTGTTATTATTCTCTTCGGTCCACTGTTCTTTGCAGGAGTCTTTTTAAACCACTTCTCCATTTTGTGAGGGTTAGTTTGGTTAAAACTAAGTAACATGAAGTAATATATGTCACAGTGCACAGAAAGGGGATGAAGGAGTGATTGCGCTGTGATCACTCTTCCATGTTGTGGATCGTGGAAGAGGACTTTCAGACATACTGATTGCCAGTGTTGATCTGTATATTAAATGTTTGTAAAGCTGAATCTGTGAGTGTTTTTTTTTCGTTTTGGTTTGTTTTTTCTGGGGTGTTGATTTGTTTTGGTTTTGTTTGTGTTTTGATTTTGTTTTATAGGGCTGCTTTTTTAGATTAAAAATCTAAATATGTGTTCCAGTGTTTTTCTTAACATACCCCCATGAGTTATCGTGCACACCTTCTGTGTGTGTGCACCCCTCTAGAGCAAATACCAGAGCTAAAAGATTGAATCATTAGAGGATAGTAAAGCCTTCAGAGAAATTAGTCAGTTACCAGGAGTGTGGATTGTCTTTCTCAAGGCTGGCTTTCAGAGACAGACTTCTCAGTTAAGACCTGAGACAGAGTGGCTCTGGGTCCTGCTTATGTGATAGTGAGAAGCAATGACTCGTCGTTGAATTTTGTCTAGGTCAGCTCTACATGTGAAGCAAAAATAAAAAGCCAAGTACGGATAATGTCCTAGTGGTTTTTTGCAGAGGCAAAGTGCTAGAAAACATCCCTGTCTGGATATTGAATTGGTAATGTGTAGCACAAGTTGCAAGTGAAAACTACTGCTACAGTTGGTTTTCAGTAAGACTTAATTTTCAGTACCCTGTTTTTTCATTATGGACACTTCTTAAGACACATGGCTAGTAAATGCCACAGAAACATTTCACTCTTTAATATATTGTGAGAGCAAAGGTGGTTCGGTATTCTCATTTTTATGTAACACTTATTCCTTTATTCCAGTCAAATCTCTGTATATTTTCGTGCTTTCTTGAAGTTTTTAGGTAGGTCTATGTTTTTATTTTATTGCTGCTGCTTTCGTATAAATACAATTTAGAAACCAAATACGGTGCTTCTTTATATCAGAAGTTGATCAGTAACCTGGTCTGATGCTGGTCTAAAACTATTTCCCATAGGAGATTAATAAAGCCAAGAAAAAACTATTTAGTAATCAAGTCTGTTCTTTCTTTCTGTCTGCCTTGTAGATACTTACCTTCAGAGATAATTAACAGATAAGTTTTCGGCAGGAAATCCATTTCAGTTTCTATTTGAATAGGTAAGCTAGTCTTGTTAAGACAATAGAGGGAGGGGGTTTGTGTTATTGATAAAAAAGTGGGGGTTTTTTACCTGCTGACATTTCCAGATAGTTTGATTAGGGTGTAAGTTTTCCACCTGTTTTATTTTTCCTACTTTAAGAAAAAAAAATCTGTGAGAGCAGAGGCAGTGACTTTGATAGAGGGAATGGCTGAACGAAGTTTCTTGTTCTTCAGCCATGATGACACTTGTGTAAAATGACTTGAAATTAGCTAGTAGTAAATTTTTCTTTTAAAAAATAAAAATTCAGTATTGTAGTTTGAAATGATGATATGTTAGTGTTACACGTTGTGAAAGATTATTATCATCTTCAGAAGTATTAGACAAACACTTGTGGTTTTTTTTCTTTAGTACAGGAAAATCAAGTACACAGTCTGCATCCAGAAGAGGGTGATATTTTGATCTTGGCATAACATGTTCTTTTTTTAGATTTTTGGCTGCAGTGACTGAAGTGATAAAAAGAAAAATGCCAATTTTATCTCTAATTTTGAAAATATGTTTTATGCTGAAAACTGAGCACTTAAGCCCCAGTTTTTACTGTATGGTGATGTTTTGTCTCAGGTCACCATCACTGTTAGTGTTAATTCAAATCTTTTGAATTGCTCAGAGGAAAGTCCTTCGTAGGGACTGATGCAGCTATTGAGGATTTATAGGTATTTACACACTGCTCAGTGCTTTCTCAACAGTCTGCAGTGTATCTTAGTTGTCTGTTTATGCAGAACTCGTGTGCTACCCCTTTTCCTACTGTCTTTCTGAACGAGTAGTTTATGTTTCTGGGTTCTGCTACTGGCTTTGTAGAGATTGTGACTCCAAGACAACGTTCTGCTTAAGCTAGGGTTAAAATATCGTGTGAACGAGCATGATGAAGTAATAAACGTGTTCAGCAGAAATTAAGTAAAATCCATTAATCTTACATATTTTTTTGTATACACTGTAGTTGCATCAAGACGTCTGGGAATATGTGGTCCACATAAGGAGATATACAGGCGGAAACTCTAGTGGAGTTTCACAAATCTGTATTAATTTGGATAGTTAGAGTTGAGGTAAGCTTTGCCCAATGTAGACTAGTCTTGTGGGTTTGAACTCCTGTCGTGTTTTTTCTAGTTAATTTCAAACTGTTCCTAAGCATGTATGAATACTACCATAGCATCTTAAGATTTGATCAATGTTTTAGCAAGTCCTACTGTTTCCCTAGTTTTAAAATTACTTGCTATTATTCAGTTTATCTTCTCCTGTTTCCTTCTGCTGATTTAACACCGTGGGATAAGAAATCTTATTAAGATGTTAGTCATACTGTAAATTTTATTTTTCTGATTTTCTTTGTTCTATATACTGGTTAGCTGTTTGTCTACAGTACTGATCCTGCATTGTCCTTCATATGTGGTGTCGTTAGGGCAGCCCTAAATCAGTTGTGGTGAGCTTTATTATTTGTTCATCCTTCTTATTTCCTGTAATTCCCTTTCTTTCTTTCTGCATTGCTTTTACTTGCAGGTTTGTTTAGTAGTTTTGCATGTATTATCGACTTGAAGGTGTTTACTCTTGTCAGACTTAGTACAGCTAGTTGATAACCTTCTTGGATTGCATTAGTCTGCTTTTGTTGAAATCAGGCCAGTTAATTTTTGGAAGTAGGGTTTCTGAAATATGTCTTACGTTTCTTGTCCTGTGTGTGCACCTAATGGCGACTAACTCCTGGACTCACAGCATTGAGAGCTAATTGGCAAGACAAGGAGTTTGAGTCTTATCTGAACCTTGAATGTTGTATTATTTGCATCTGATGACAGGTTGGTTTTACTTAACCTTAAATTTTAGCTAGCTGATCATCATAGAATAGTTACAGCTGGAAGGGACCTCAAAGATCATTCAGTTCCAGCCTCCCTGCCATGAGGAGGGACACCTTTCACAGATCAGGTTTTGCATAGCCTCATCCAACCTGGACTTGAACAACTCCAATAATGTGGCTTTCACAGCTTCTCTGGGCAACCTGTTCTAATACCTCACCACCTTCACAGTAAAGAATTTCTTCCTAATAGCTAATAATTTCTTCCTAATATCTACCCTCTTTCACCTTAAATCGATTACCCCTCATCCTTTCACTGGATTCTCTGATAAAGGGAATGCATCTTTCCCATAGGCCCCCTTGAAGTACTGGAAGGCTGCTGTAAGGTCAACCCAGAACCTTTTCTTCTCTAGGCTAAACAAGCCCAGCTCTCTCAGCCCGTCCTCCTATGGGAGGTGCTTCAGCCCTCTCATCATCTTTGTGGGCCTCTTCTGGACTCATTCTTGTTAGAGGTCCATGTCTTTCATACTGAGAACTTCAGAACTGAATGCAGTACTCCAGGTGAGATCTCATGAGAGTTGGGTGAAGAGGATACAGTTGGCTTTCTGGGCTGCAAGTGTTGAGTTTCTCATCCATCAACAGCCTCAAGTCCTTCTCTTCAGAGCTACTGTCAGTTCAATCTCTGCCCAGCCTGTATTTGTGCTTCAGATTGCCCTACCCAGGTGCAGGAGCTTCCATTTGGCCTTATTGAACTTAATGAGATTTGCGCAGGTCCACCTCTCAAGCCTGTCAAGGTCCCTCTGGATGGCATCCCTTCCCTCCAGCGTGTGGACCCCGCCATACACCTTGGTGTCATAGGTAAACTTGCTGAGGCTGCCCTCAATCCACTGGTCATGTCTGCAACAAAGATGTTAAACCACACTGGTCCCAATACCAGCGCCTGTGGAACGCCACTCATCAGTGTTCTCCAGCTGGACATTGGGCTGTTGACTGCAACACCTTGAATGCCAGCATCCAGCTGATTTCTTATCCACCGAGCAGTCCATCCATGAGCTCATGTCTCTCCATTTAAAAGACAAGAATGTTATGCAGGACAGTGTTGAATGCTTTCACAAGTCCAGGTGGATGATGTTAGTTACTCTTACCAGTCAATGCTGTAGCCCCATTGTAGAAGTCCACCAAATTAGTCAGGCATGATTTACCCTTAATGCTGGCTTTCACCAGTCACCTCCTTATTTTCCATGTGCCTCAGCACTGTTTTCAGGAGGATCTGTTCCATGATCTTGGTGGGCACAGAGGTGAAACTGACCAGCCTTTAGTTCCCCAGGTCTTTCTTTTTCCATTTTTTTAAAGAATGGGTGTTGTGTTTCCCCTTTTCCAGTCAGTGCGAACTTCACCAGACTGCCAAGGCTTCTCAAATATTGAGGGATGGTGCCTTAGCAACTTCATTCACCTGTTTCCTCAGGACTCACAGATGTATCTGTTCGGGTCCCATGGACTTGTGCACATAACGAAAAACATTAGTTGGATTTTTATGCATACACCATCTAAATCAATTGGAATTTGTTTATTTTTTTCTTTCTGTCTGGTCTCTACACGATTCCTGTGCGTAGCTAGTTTACATGTTCTCTTGATGTTTGCAAGTTGTTTGACCAACTTCCATTGTCCGCTCATGCATCAACTGTGGGCAAGCTGCCTTCTGCATGTTTTCCACCAGCTGATCTCTCCTACCAGTAATGGTGGCCCCTCTCACCAAGGTGTCCAAGCTTCCAGCCCAGTTAGTGGCTGGGACAAGCACCAACGATCGTGGTGATTACCCATTATGAGAAAAACACCAGGGCCCCAGTAGCCTTTAGTTTCTTTTTGCTCAACAAAATGTGATCACCCCCTGTTAACGACAATCTTGATACATATTCTGTCTCTGTCTCCTAAGGTGTCTTACCAGATTCCTTTTTAAGCATCACCAGTTCTGTAGCTGCATACAGAACCTCCTTAGTTGTTACTTGAGGTTGCAAATCTTGTTCATCGTCATAGACATACTCATTTTTAACTAGGGGCCGCAATGGGAGCAGGTTCTTTTGGTCTGGTCTCTCTCAGGCACCCATTAGGTCATTGAGAGGATAGCATACACTGCCGTTTCTTGCCTCAGAGTGGGGTGCATCAACATTTTCTGATCTAGAAGACGCTACCTTTTGAGAAGGAGCGTCTTCAAGAAGCTGCTTTTTAAAAGCACTTTGCAGTTGCCTCATCTGACTCCTTTCCTCCTCAACCTGTTGTTTTAAGTCGGTTAATGTCCCTGAAGGGACTGGACAATATTCTGAAGGGACTCAATTAACTGAGACTCCGGAGCACTACGACATTCTCTAGCCTCCACAGCTGCAGCCAAACTAGCACCCAAAATGGCACAGATGATCTCATTTCCTTTTTCTGACCTGACTCTCGCATCTTTCTGTAAGGCATTTATCTGATCCACTACACTTTGCAAGTTATTCCAGTTTCCCTAAGCCCAGTCTACCGCAGGCACTGAGATTTGTGCTTTATGTTTTTATAAGAAAACAAACAGCACTTCTTTCCCCAAAGGGGCAGTCCTACTATCGCACATTTTACCACAGAGGAAAAGAAATGGGGAGCATTCATCTCAAGAAGGTCTACACATAAGTGAGAAACACCTCACACCCCTAACTTTATTGAGAGGTCTTGTGTAGATAGACTGACAAGCAGCACAATTCACATAGACAGCAAATATTTAGTATGATTGGAGTGGACATCTCAGGAGGGCAGCCTATAGATTCACTGTCCTGCTCCTTTTGCTTTCCTGAGAGGTTCCACTTTTTTTAGGAAACATTACAGCACTCTCATCTCAGGGACATCCCACTTCCGACGCCAAAATGTAAGGTCCCTTGATGATCCCCAGATCAAGATTAAGACCAAGTGAGGCCAAATGCTGTGTATCAAAATCGTTGTTTATTACAAAAGTGGTAAATGAAAGGTGAGAGGTAATGAGAATGAGAGCAATAGAAAGGAAAGGAACAAAGATAGAAGGGTAACCAAGCTATCGGGATAGGTTTGCAAGAATAGTCACCACCATGGATCTGCAGTGTCTTCAAAGGCTGGTGTCTTGGAGGTCCAGTGGAGAGTTGGTAGTGGGTCATGAAGCAGGTGCAGGTGCTTTCAGTGGGCCTTTTATACCCTTTCATGGCTCAGGTTATCGTAGCAACTGCACATCCCACTTGTATCACATGTACTGCACATCTTTACCCACCTTGGGCATGCACGCTTGCTATTCTGCACCTTTAGTGCCCTTCTTCACTGAACTTCTAAAGGATGTTGGCTCTGGGGTCCTGTGCTGCAGCTATCTTTGAAACAGGATGTTTCAGTTAAGCTCCTCACAGCTGGTCACGCAGAATAACCAAAATTACGGTACTTTCCACAGTATAATAATTCAAAGTCTATCTGGATTATTATCAGTCATTAAACATACATATACATCCTCTCTTCATCCAGAAAATGAGGCCTAGATTATATTAGCAGCCACCCAGAGTATGCTAGGGGTGAAATGAGTGTTCTTTCCAGTACTAATATATTCAGTGAAAGTCGCTTACAGTGCTAAGGACTTGCACTACAGTAAATCACAAGCAAAGCTACTGAGAAGCACAAGAGAGTTTAGAAAGCTGTGAATGACTTGGAGTGCAACAAATACCTCTGGTGCATTGTAGGTGAGAAAAAGCTCCTTATTCTGGGTGGGGTTGGTGTTCAGGCTGTGAAACCTGTGCTTGCAAAGGTGGGAATGGGGTGAGGAAAGTCCTTTGGTTTCTGAGAGGGAGCTCAGAGGTGATACTCTGAAGAGGATTAGGGGAGGGGGACATACTCCCAAGTCTTGCCATGCACTGCCCATAATTATAACTTTATCTGTAACTTATCCATTGTATTTGGATAGCCTTTATAGTCTCCAGAGCTAATCTCTTCTCTCTGGCAACCAAAGTTAGGACCAAAGGGAATGGCAAGGAGCTCTGCAAGGGCAGGTTTAGGTTGTGTGTTAGGGAAAGGTTCTTCACTCAGTGGGTGATGGAGCACTGGAAGAGGCTGTCCAGGGAAGCAGTCATGGTGCCAATCCTGACAGTAATCCAGAAGCATTTGGACAACACGCTCAGACACATGGTGTGAATGTTGGTGTTGTCCTGTGCAAGGGTAGGAGTTGAACTCGATAATCCTTGTGGATCCCTTCTGTCTCAGAACATTCTGTGCTTCTATTTTACTTGATTTCTGTCTCTCTTTCCAGTGTGTGATGTTATTGTCTAATAATTTAGGGGATGCATTAACTGCCTGGCAAGGAAAGACTGAAAGAACTGGTGGAATAGCTATTGTAGAATAGAAGACCAGGGCAACATAATCAAGGCTCACAAAATCATGAATATCATAGCGTCATCTGGTTGGAAAAGATCTTTGAGATCATCTCCTTCTTCTTTACTGGTACAGTTTTGTTGCTATTAGCAAAACCAGAAAGAGGTGTTATTTTCTTTTGTTCTGTGTTTTTCAAAGTGGTGTCAGTTAAGTGTGTTCTAGGGCAGAGGATGATCAATCTATCTACCTTCCTCCCTTTCCTCATATCCCCTGTCCAGCTGTCGGTGAGATTAATTTTACTGGCAGAGATGGGGTAGGTTTTGATACTAGCTTTTGGTTTCATCACTTTTGATCCTGGCTTCAGGTTTACATTTTTTTTTAAGTGTTTGCAGTCAATGTGTACGTAATTTGAAATTGTTTTGCTCTGTGGTGATGCAACTCCAATGTTTTTTTTTTTCTCATGATAACTTTGAAATATCGTACTATTAACCTAATGAGAAATCTTACTAATGTTTTAGCTCTGGTGCTTTATGAAGTTAGAACACTAAAGGTTTTTAAGTTTCTGCGTGGTCCTAAAATAAGTATTTAAATATTGTTCTTTCTAATTGTTACATGTGGTGTAAAATGAATATGCAGGTGGAATAATCTGACAGCTCAAGTATATGCCAACGAATAAGCAGAGTGTCTTGGCAAAAGTCATACCATCAGTGACAGATTCAATGTGGTCTGCGTGGAGCATTTTGCTGATGTTATTTTAAGGGAAAAACACAGTCTATATAGCTTTTTCTTTTTTTCCTTTTTACGTGCTTCTGTTCTTTTTTAAGGAGTACTGGTGATCTATAAACATTGAAAACAATTTTTTTTTTGTTTTAGTTGGATAGTTCTTTGTGGAGTAGATTTAGCTGTTAAGAGGTGTGTTTGTGTATATGGTGTTTGACGGGGCTAAACAAGGATTTTGGAGGGGCTAGGGGTGGAAGGTTTGAGTAAGAAATATTTCTACCACTTCCATGTCCCTTGCTTGACTCTTCCATGTTAGTTTGAATGTTCTTGCTCTATCTTGCCTTTTTTAGGCTTCACAAAGAGTAACTAATTACACCCTGAAAATTACTCTCTGAACTCTCATTCCTTGCTTATTTTCAAATTTGTTCATCTCAGCTTATTTAATTGTCTGTGTCCATTTGTGTGCTGCCGATTTCATAGAATCGTAGAATTATCTAGTTGCAAAAGACCTTTGAGGTCATCGAGTCCAACTGTACATGTCTAGTTACTAAACCATACCCAGGAGAAACTCATCTACCCATCTTTTAAACCCCTCTAGGGATGGTGACTCAGCCACCTCCCCGGACAGCCTGTTCCAGTGCCTGACCACCCCCTCTGTGAAGAATTTTTTCCTACTGTTTAATCTGAATCTCCGCTGGCACAACTTACAGCCATTTCCTCTCATCCTATCAACTGTCACTTGGGAGAAGAGACCAGCACCCACCTCCCTAAAACCTCCATTCAGGTAGTTGTAGACAGTGACTGGGGTCTCCCCTCAGCCTCTTCTTCTCTAAGCTGAACAAAGCTAGTTCCCTCAGCTGCTTCTCATAAGACTTGTTCTCCAGCCCCTTCACAGCCTCATTGCCCTTCTCTGGACACACTCCAGCACCTCAATGTCCTTCTTGTGGTGAGAGGCCCAGAACTGAACCCAGTACTCGAGGTGCAGCCTCACCAGTGCTGAGTACAGGGGCACAATCACTTCCCTTGTCCTGCTGGCCACGCTGTTTCTGATACAGGCCAAAATGCCACTGGCCTTGTTAGCCACCTGGACACACTGCTGGCTCATGTGCAGCTGGCTGTCAACCAATGCCCCCAGGTCCTTCTCTGCCAGGCAGCTCTCCAGCCATTCTTACTCAAGCCTGTAATGCTGGGCTCAGCGTTTGGTCTTGTTGAACCTCATCCCGTTGGTCTCAGCCCATCGATCCAGCCTGTACAGATCTCTTTGCAGAGCCTCCCTACCCTCAAGTAGATCGACACTGCCACCCAGCTTAGTGTCATCCAGAAGCTTGCTTAGGGTACACTCAATCCCTTGTCCACATCGTTGACAAAGATGTTGAACAGAACTGGATCCAGCACTGAGCCCTGGGTAACAGCCACTCATGACTGTTTTCCAACTGGATTTAACTCCATTTACTACTGCTCTTTAGGTCCGGCCATCCAGCCAGTTTTTCACCCAGCAGAGGGTGTACCTGTCCAGGCCAATGGCAGCCAGTTCCTCAGTCAGAATACTATGAGAAATGGAGTCAAAGGCTTTACCAAAGTCCAAGCACATCACATGCACAGCCTTTCCCTCGTCCATTAACTGGTTAATCTTGTCATAGAAGAAGATCAGATTGGTCTGGCAGGACCTTCCTTTCATAAACCCGTGTTGCCTAGGCCTGATCACCGGTTGTCCTGCACGTGCTGTATGATAGCACTCAAGATGATCTGCTCCATGACCTTCCCCTGTACCGAGGTCAAGCTCTGACAGGCCTGTAGTTCCTTGGATGCTCCCTCTGATCCTTCTTGTAAATGGGTGCAACATTTGCCAGTCTCAAGCCAAGTGGCACTTCCCCAGTCAGTCAGGACTGCTGGTAGATGAGGGAAAGGGGTTTGGTGAGGACCTCTGCCAGCTCCCTTAATATGCTTGGTTGGATCCCATTTGGCCCCATAGACTTGTGTATGTCTAATTGGCTGAGCAGGTCTCTAACTAAATCCTCTTGGATCGTTGGAGCTTCATGCTCGCTGTCTTCTGGCTCTTCCCACTCCTTCCCACCTTTCCCTATCATAGAACAGAAAACTACCCGAGTACCTCAACTCTTTACCACCATTTATCGTAAAGCTCTGAAGTCCTTTTTAATCGCCCTAAGATTTCTAGTCGGTTTTTCATTATTGCCTACCTGGAAGAAGAGTAAAGGATAATAATCTATGGGCTTAAGAAGAGTTGGAAGTTTCCTTACCACATCTCTTGTCTGAGGCCCCAGGTAGGCAGCAGACTTCCCTGTGTAATGGATCTGGTCTCCATATTGAATCTTCAGATCCTTTCAGGAAGTAGTCCCCGGTGACTACAACCCTACTCTTCTTCTTTACTGAAGCTGTTTTAATTGATGGTTTCAGGTTTCTGAACCTGGGGAATGTTTCCAGGCTGCGAGAATCATTAACATTAGGGTTCCGCTCCATTTGCGAGCCTTTGTATCTGACCTGCAGGGGAAGCTGGAAGGCTGAGTTTGAAACAAGGGAGACGCACCTGCTATGCTGAGCAGGTATCCACTGCCATTCCCCTCCATCTCCTAAATTACTCTCCTCAGTTGAGCAGATAGAGGATGGGGGTCCTCTATCGCATGAGCCGTGCCTGTCTGTTGGGGCTAAGACAGGGAGCATAGAGTGTTGTTCAAAAAGTCAGTCTCACTCTAGTATAACAGTTGATTTATAGATGAAGCTAAGGTGACTTTTTTCTTTTAATCATGTTACTTTGGCAGTTTTGTAACATCTCGTTGCAGCCAATCAGATGACGATTCTGGGTCAGCATCAGGTTCTGGATCTGGTTCAAGCTCTGGAAGCAGTAGTGATGGAAGCAGCAGCCGGTCAGGCAGCAGTGACTCTCAGTCTGGTTCAGAGTCAGGCACTCAGTCAGAGTCAGAGTCTGACACATCTAAAGAGAAGAAACAAATTCAAGCTAAACCTCCAAAAGTTGATGGATCTGAGGTAAATGAAACATGTAAATGAACTTAAACATTCATTCCACTGAGTTTGAAGAGCAGTTTGCTCTTAAAAAAAAAAATGTAATGAAGTGGTTTTAATTAGATTTTAACTTGGTTGGGTTAGTGAATGTATTCACTTAGCTATCTTAAATGTTAGGCTAAGTTTCTCGTGGATTGTATGTTTGAATTGTTGCTTTTAAAATTCTCGTATTTATAAGTATTTTCAGTTAAGTCCTTACATAAATTTCATCATGTAGAAGCACATACTATGTTTACTGGAACTTACAGAAGACAAAAGGCCCATGCAATGTTTTTATTTCTGAAATTCTATGTTTTACATTTTCTCTAGTACTCATATCAATAAATAATTGTATAAAATTATTTCAAGCTTACATACAGATGGCTTTCTTTATCAATAAGTCAACTAAATTCAGGAAGAAGTAGTGTTTAGAAATCTCTTAAATCCGGTGGGCCAAAGTTACCCGCACTGTCTTGTAGACTTAATTAGGGTGGTAGACCATATACATGAAAGGTAGTCATATATTAGTTATCACAAGAATTGAAGACTCTTAAGTGTTCTCTTTTATTTTTGTTCATGTACTTCAGTATCAGTGCATGGAAAAAACAAAACATATCAGCTAAATGATCTGAAAGGATTTACCCGGTTCACTTTAAAAATGTACTTTATAAAAATGTTTTATCTTAACAATATATACACAACTATTGCTAAACATGCTGTAGAAATTGTCCTGTGAATTATTATATAACATTCTGTACTGCAGAAATCTTACTACTTTAAAAAGCTCTTCGATATTTTTAGTGCATGCTGTATTTTGTAGGGAATTGTTTAAATTGATAAAATACAAGGTAAGTCAATTAATGTGATGGTACTCAGGAAAAGTAAGTACATGGTAAACTGGTGGTACGTTTAACTCACTATTCCATCTTCATTCCCGTTCAGTTTTGGAAGTCTAGTCCAAGTATGCTTGCTGTGCAAAGATCGTCAGTGCTAAAGAAGGAACAACAACAGCGAAAGAAAGCCTCATCAGACAGTGGTTCAGAAGAGGTGAATAACATAGTTCAGACTTTAAAAATGTAAACATGCTCCTCATTGTCTCATATGTTAGAATAGAATTACTTTGAGCCAGTTTATAGTCTCTAAGTGTGTGTAAATGTCTGGGTTTAGCCTATAAAAGTAACATTCAGATAACTGAAATTTTTAGAAAGAAGAGTGATGAAATCTGTAATTGTTTGCCAGAGAGTTGTGCCAGAATTATAGCAGCTTTGATTATGTGGTATTTTTAGGTAGATGTATGGGCAAAATTTTCAAGCCACACAGTATTGAATTGTGTTGTATTTTTGACTTCTTGAGTTTTGTAAAGACAGTAAAAAATGCTAAAAGGTTTTTTCACTTTGTCTCTACATAAAGGTAGCTGTTTAGGTTTTCAGAAATTTGTGAATTTTTTAACAGTTGCTGTAAAAGATACTGTATTTGAAGAAGGACACCTGTATTCTACGTATTTTAAAACCTAGTCTATGGGCTAAAGAAATGTTAACTTTATGCAGTAGGAACAGCTTTTAAGGACACTAGTATTTTGAACTTATTTATAAAGCAGACTTTTTCTCCTTCGTTGCAGAAACTGCAGTCTAGCCACACTCATTTTGTTGGATTTCTGGTTTTGTCTGATTTAGCAGTTCACCATTAAAACTTGAACACAGAACTTAATCGCCTATCATTAAAATATTAATTTACACCTGTTATTAATACTCTCTTTCTGAAAGATGGTTTCTAGGATAAAATTTAGTCAACAATATCTAAGAGATTGGTTTTTAGGAAAATCTAATTTTAAGAGGGTTCTTATTTTTTGATCATTGCAAAAGAAGAAAAATACTGTTATCAGTTTTCTTAAACTAGTATCTAAATGTGAAAGAATATGCAAGGTGAGAAAGCTCCTGAGAGTAGGTGATTTTATTACAATTTTGATAGAGCTGTCATCTTGATTAACTTGGGGGAGCTTAAACCATGCCTGGTTTTTGGTTATTTTTTAAGACAGGGGGTTTTTTGTGATGTTTTCTATAGCTGTGCTGGCACAATGTATTCATAGATGGCTAAATACAAAACCAGTAGCAGTCCTTGTCTCACTCAGCTTTAACAGCTATACAGCAGGAGATGAAGAGGGTAAAACATATGCCTCCAATTTGAAAATAGGAGTTCATTTATCTTCTTAATGTCAGAAGTATTTAATTTCTTTTTGTGATAATGAATTGGGGTTTTTCTTCACTTACAGGACTCATCAAGTGAAGATTCTGCAGATGATTCATCCAATGAAACCAAGAAGAAAAAACATAAGGAGTAAGATATTTTCATAAGTAATATCATATAATTCTTTCAATCATAGTGACATGTGCTCATAATTCATGCTTTGTTTCTTGAATTGCTCAGGTTCCCTTTCTAAATAATCTGCATTTCTGATTTTGATAAACATTTTTGATACTAAAAATAAACTCTTAAAGGAACCATATTAATTTCTGAGCAAGAGTCTGCAATAGGGAAACTACTTAAATGAGTTGCCTCACAACAAATTTGTTAGAATCTCCTAGTTAATGGCAAAGTATTTTTGTTTGTTTTGAGGGGTTTTTTTTCCTTCTGACATGTTTAAAACTTAACCTAGTCCTGAGCATTATTAACTCTGAGTAGCAAAGAAGTTTAATGGAAAATAAGTTGCTTGTAAGTGATCAATCAGAAGGTTGTGAAAAGAATTATACTTTGTTATCATGGCAGTGAGAGGCAATGACCTATGTTTTTATGAGTGGTTTGTAGTAATTGAACTGTTATTTCGTTCCTCTTCTCCCAATTCATGAATCACCTCAGTGTTCAGAGTGGTCAGTAAAATATCTTAAAGAAATGGTAGTTGAAAAGCGTGGGAGAAAAAAAGTGCTAACTATGCTGAATGGTCCTTTCCTAGCAATGAGCTGTTAATCTCAGTCTTTGTTAGTTAAGAATTTCATTACTCTTAGCCAAATCACTTCATATATCCAGTATTTGAAATTTTGTCCCGTGAATCTGACTATGAGCCAAAAAACAAGGTCAAAACAAGTATGTCTGCAGTTATCGGACATGCAAATCAGACTTCTAGATATATAATTCAGTCTTAAAGGATGGTGCATTTTATCTGTTCTTCCAAATAAATAAAGATAATTAATTTCTGTTACTATTTTTTAATTCACTGTTTGCAGAAAAAGTATTTTAATAAGACTCTCTGTACCACTCGCTGTGTACTATCTGTACAATGGACATATATGTATGTGTTTGTCTTGGATGACTGGAACAATGGGAATGTACTTTCCTTCAGGACCCAATGTCCTGGAAGACAGGAGAGAAGAGAGTAATCAATGCGCTGACACTAGGCTTCCTGATAGGAAACTTAAGGAAGAGATTTCTTACTTGTCCAAGCTGGAATATTACCGTTACTACTGCTCTAGCATCTTGGTCAAGTAAAGCTAAACCTAATGAGTATAAAGATTTAGTAATGTTTCAATAATATGTACTAGACTCTTTTTTTTCCTTTCTTTTTCATGAAGCTTTTAAGATTATATTTGCCTGTATAAAGTCAGAGTTTGAAGCAAGATATTGTTCATCAGTAAGTACATCTTTCGTGTTGCAAAGGAGAAGATCTCAGCTGAGCAGGAACAGGGAGATCCTGCTGCTCAGTCTTAAGTGTATTGCTCATAGTATCTTGCCTGGTTGTGATACACTCATCTAGGAGCTCAGTGGGAACTTTTGGGAGCCAGTGCCACTCACAGGTTGCTCCAGTTCAAGTTTTTCTGAGTGTTTCTCAAATCTGACTCTATTATTTTTTATTCCAGTGCCAAAGTTGCCCATTCTTCACATGGGCCACAGGAGCCATAGGTGCTAAACAATATGGGATTCTACAGAATACAACATCATAGAGCTTTATGATTTGAGGATGTGTGCGTTCTGATAAATTGATATGCTTCCAGTTAGACTTGTTAAGTGCTTTGCTTTCTTTATGTAGTACTAACTCATTTCTTCATGCTGAACTTTATATAAAAATCCAGAATTTTGTTTTAGTTTGGATTATAAGTCTACCTCGATAACAGAAAGCTTAGTCCAGTCCAACTCCCTTTGATGCCATTGGCCATTTTTACTTATCTGTTATTCAGTTATGACAATTTTCTATCTCATCAGCTGAAATAAATGTGATGAGATTTTTATTTCTGTAAAGAATATTGAAATTACAGCAAATACCCTTTGGATCAATACTTGATTAAAAAAAAATATAAGTTACTCTTTTGTCTTTTAATATGTACAGTGAAGACTGGCAAATGTCAGAATCGGGGTCAGTATCAGGAACTGGTTCCGATTCTGAATCAGAGGAAGATAGAGAGAAAAGCACTTGTGAAGAGAGCGAATCTGACTATGAGCCAAAAAACAACATCAAAAGCCGGAAACCTCCAAGCAGGTAAGAAGTTATGTGTTTGGATACTCTGGTACTGTTTCTGATGAACAATTGAGTATTTATTACTACTGTACATGTGGATGAAAACCTTAATGCTTATCAGAAAAATTTTTTTTTGTAAAGCTATGTTAGGTGTTGATAGTACTAAGTCTTTTATAATTGTCCCTGTTGAAGCATCATCATTGTGTCATATCTTATTATCTTCAAGAATTAAGCCAAAAAGTGGGAGAAAAGGTGCAGGACTGAAAAAGAGGCAACTTGATTCATCAGAGGATGATGATGAGGAAGATGATGATGATGATGATTACGATAAGAGAGGATCTCGTCGCCAGGCAACCGTCAATGTTAGTTACAAAGAAGCTGAAGAAACTAAGACAGATTCTGATGATTTGCTGGAAGTTTGTGGAGAAGATGTCCCACAAACTGAAGAGGATGAATTTGAAACTATAGAGAAGTTCATGGATAGTAGAGTTGGACGAAAAGGAGGTATTTTTTTGTCAGTGTTATTAAGATCTGGTAGTACATTGTGGTGCAAGTACAGCAAATGTTCTTAGTTCTAGGTCATCTGTGAGGTTTATAAACAGCAATAATTTTAAAGTTACCAAAAAGTTATCTTGTTGTCTTTTACATTCATGAGTATGTTCCATTTTAAAGTCCCTTTTAATTGTTGCAAACTAAAATGTAGAACTGCATGCCAAATGAAAGTGAAGTAGAAAATAGCTCTGTATTGCATAAATGCATATGATATTGTTACACCACTGCATGTACAGTTTAGTGGTACTTCATCAGTATAAGTTAAATACAGTGAAGTGGAAAATGTGGAGTGAGTTGACTAGTAACCTGAACCCTACAGGATGGTGTTGGCAAGGCTAGACTACTGAGGTTTAATTTTAGTTATTGTTGTATTAATTGTCTCAATAGAGTGCAATATGTGGAATGACTACAGAATGCGTGTAAAATTTCAGTGGTACACTTGTATGTGAGCTCTTCAAGGTATTTCTTGAATAGTGATATGTGTCATTTTTAGCAGTAATGAGTTGCAGTATTTAACAGTTTTGCTTATGTATTTGAGTCTGTAAATTAGGATTCTAATAATAATTGCAAACACGAAAAAAACCCAAACAACAAACCTTGGGCCCCTTCCACTTCAGAGCTACCTTCTTCGTTAGTTATACCCTATCTCTAAAGTGTCTGACCCGTCTCAGAACTTCTTCCTTTCAGCTTTATTCTGCCCTGCTGTCCCAAATTCTAGTGTATCTGGCTCCAATGCATGGTGTTACTGCTGTGGTCAAAGCCATTGGAACTAAGTTTCTTATATTCTTTCTTCCCAGATGATGGTGCTGGTTATGCTGTCTTTTACTGTTGCCACTCTGTATTGCTTCATCTAGCCCCTGCAGCTTGCTGGGCTCATTTCTTTACCTGGTTGTTGGCAAGATAACAAAGGCAGGAAAAGTAGTAAAACTGGTTTAGGAAGAAATGGATTTAGAGGATTCCTTTTAGTATGTTATTCATAGAATCATAAGGTTGGAAAAGACCTCTGAGATCATCAGGTCCAACTGTAACCGACCAAGGCTGACCAAGCATAATGTCAGATGTCTTTTGCATACTCAGAAATTAAAATAATGTAGCAGAGAAGAAAACAAGCAGCATTAGCAGAGCGTTCCCTGGTGATCAGGGAACTAAAAACTAGGAACGCAAAAAAAAAAATTCTCATGAGAAAAGATGTGGGTTAGGTACAGAAGTTTTGGTAGCTTTTTTGATTCTCTTGACTGCTTGTGCATGTGTTAACATATTCCCATCATAACTGTTCAAATAAGAGTAATGACAAGAGAGCTGTAAACACTAGTCAAGTATATGCTTATCTAAATATATTGCTAATTGCTTTCTACAGTACGTTTCTTACTGGTTAACAATGCACATTTAATTAGGGTTTATGATGTGGTTTCTTTCTCAGCCACGGGTGCTGCAACCACTATCTACGCAGTTGAGGCAGATGGTGACCCAAATGCTGGATTTGAAAAGACGAAGGAGCCAGGAGAAATACAGTATCTTATTAAATGGAAAGGTTGGTCACACATCCATAACACCTGGGAAACTGAGGAAACACTGAAGCAACAAAATGTTAAAGGAATGAAGAAACTGGACAACTATAAGAAAAAGGATCAGGAAACAAAACGATGGTGAATATTTTTATGTAGACTTCCATGATCCTTACTTTGTAACAGTGTAGAACTTGTTTTGTATTTCCTGAGACCTGTCACCTCTTTGAGGGCATAATTTCAAGTGTCTGTACAACAGAAAAAGAAAAACTCACAATGTTGTAGACTCCTTTACCTGTTGCTGTAAGATAATCAGCTGAACCAGCGTCTAGTGTGCATTTGGTAAACAGAGATTTAACAAGATGGGTAGTGTTTCAAAATAAGTAATAAATTGTGTAATTTACTAATTCTGTTATACTTTGACCAGACCATGAAGAATCGCTGCAGAGATTTTTTTCCTGGTACCATTTCAGATTACTTTGAATAATTCAGGTATTTTGGCTCAAACTTGAGGTTCAAGCTGGAGAACACAAACCTGAAGAAATTCATACATTTTAAAGTCACAGTTTTGATGTTCAGCTTTATTAATGTGTTTAATATAATCAAAGAATACTGGTGCGTAACTAATACCACCTGTAGCTGGAGTAGTTGTGTCTCTTAGTAAGTGTTCTCAGTTACTAATGATGAGGCATCTGGGCCAGATGCAACGACTTTCTAGCAGGAATTTCTAAGTTGTCCTTTCAAAGAAGGTCTCTAAGCAGCATTCCTGTTAAGTGCACATTCAGAATTTGACTTGCCAAATTTTCTTACTTTTATAACTATGCAGTATAGTAAATGTTGTAAGTTAATTTCCATTACAGGCTGAAAAATGCTTCTCCAGAAGATGTGGAGTATTACAACTGTCAGCAGGAGCTTACAGATGATCTACATAAACAATATCAGATAGTGGAAAGAATAATTGGTATGTTACAAACTTGCAGACAGAAAACTGTGAGAATATATGTTCAGTGTGTTTGTATTTAAATAAATTCTTCTTAATAGAATATTAATATAGCTAACTTTTTGCTCCAAAACATAATTTTGAGTAAAGTTGTCATAGTGTTTGTGCTATGAAGCTAGCACATGTTATCTTATTATCTGAAACAAGTGTTTTGATAAGACACAGTAGTAAAATGATACACATACAGATGTATGATACAGATATCTCTTGGTGTACTTCTGCAGCTCATTCAAATCAGAAATCAGCAGCTGGTTATCCAGACTACTATTGCAAATGGCAGGGTTTACCTTATTCAGAGTGTAGCTGGGAAGATGGTGCTCTCATTGCCAAAAAGTTTCAGGCGCGCATTGATGAATACTTCAGCAGAAATCAATCCAAGACTACTCCATTTAAAGACTCCAAGGTAAGTGTGTAATTTGCAATGGATTTATTATCAGTTTTACTGGGTCTGGCTGGGATGGAGTTAATATTCTTTGTAGCAGCCTTTTGGCCTGTGTGTAGTTTGTGACCTAAACAGTGTTGATAATACTGTAGTGGTTTTGCTGTTCCTGAACAGTGCTTGCACAGTGTCAAAGCATTCTCTGTTTTTTGCTGTGCCCTCCCTACCATGCTTAGGTTGGGGATGGGCAAGGGGCTGGAGGGGAGCACAGTCAGTACAGCTGACCCTAACTGACCAAAGAGATATTCCATGCCGTTTATTATCATGCTCAGCAATAAAACTTAGTAGGCTCAGCAGGGTGTTCAAAGGTGGCTGTTGCTTGGTATTGCTGATAATCAGTCTGCTTGTGAGTTAGCGTGTGATACTTCCTTTCTGTCAATTATGGGGGTTTTGTTGTTGTTGTGGGGTTTTGTTTTGATTGATTGGGGTTTTTTCCTTCACCTAGTAAACTTTTTATTTTGACTTGCAAGTTTTCCTTAGTTTCATCCTTTCATTTCTCTCCCCTGTCCCACTGAGGTGGGGATTGAGTGACTGGGTGGCAGCCTAGCAGCCAGCCAGGTTCAAGCCATCACATCAGTTGTGTTGTGATAGCAAAAATGCGAAAATCTTCTTTGTATCCAGAGATAAGATACATATTTGAAATATGAAATATATAAAATATTTCTTAAAGGTTATTCAGAACAATAATAGTGATTTATGGTAATATATATGGAAAATATCACTGCCAAGAGTAGTTTTTGGAAGGTACTAGTCCCCTGCTTATTGATGGGTATTAAAAGATGGGCTTGTTTAGTATTGTGGTTTATTTTAAAAGTAAACTTTCAGTGACTTAATGTCACACCCTTTTTGGAATTTAGATTAACAATCTAATTTCAACTTGCAAATTTCTTGGCATTTTTATGTGGCTTGTTTTTTAACGATAGATGAAGACTAGACTTGGTGATCACGTAGATCCCTTCTGCTGTTTTTCTCTATAGAAAGACGTTTTGGTAACTTCAGCCAGTAGTAGGAGTGATGATAATTCGCTTTTGACAGGTTCTGAAACAGCGGCCAAGGTTTGTTTCACTGAAGAAGCAACCGTCTTACATTGGAGGACATGAAAGCTTAGAGTTAAGAGATTATCAGTTAAATGGATTGAATTGGCTTGCTCACTCATGGTGCAAGTAAGTATAGTCTGAAATGAGTTTTTCTGCTTGTAGATTGTAAGCATTTGTAAAACTTGAATTTGGTTCTTCTGTATTTTTTTTGAAGGTTTTCACAGAGTAGGCTCAAAGTAGAGATCTGTGGGGAGTGGTTTTGCTCTAAGTAGTACCAAAGCCTATCATTCCATGGCTGTTCTTGAAAAAACAGCTCAACTTTCTTGTTGCTTTGCTTTTAATTTTGTATCGGTCAAGTCAAATTTTTCAAAAACCACACAAACCTAACCCCATAAACCTTTAAAACCCAAAGCAGACTCTTGTGAAATGTCAACATTAGTGTTATACTTCTGAAATTAGACTCATGAAGAATCCAAGTTTTTTGTTATACTTGAATTAAATGAACAAAATTAAGTGGAGGATGCCAAAAAATGTTCTTCTGGAAAAACAGTGGAAATAAATAAATTTCTTAAAGATGTATAGTTGCAAAATCTTGAAAACTTCTATGAGTGTTTTTTATGCTCAGAAGATAATAACTTCTTGTCCTATTCCTCCCCTTCTCTACATCCCCTCTAAATATTTTTTTTTTTTTTTTTAGAGGGAATAGCTGTATTCTTGCAGATGAAATGGGTCTAGGTAAAACAATACAAACAATTTCTTTTCTGAACTACCTGTTTCATGAACATCAGTTGTATGGGCCTTTCTTGCTGGTTGTGCCACTTTCCACCTTGACATCTTGGCAAAGAGAGATTCAGACTTGGGCTCCTCAGATGAATGCTGTAGTTTACTTAGGAGATATAACTAGCAGAAATATGGTGAGTATTTCTCTTAATCACTTCATATTCCTGTCCAGTGCTGATCTCCTGTATTTTGCTTAGGACTGAGCAGAAACGTATGAAACACTGTGTGTTTAAAATGCAAATTGAGAGCTTAGATTTTGATCTAATAGAAATGTGTGTGAAAGTTTTGTTTACTGCTTAACTTTGAACAGGATTAAGAATTTTGTCTTGCATTTGAGAACAAATAATCTTCTGTCATATGATTATTTAGGTGGATATAGTAAAAATAAATACGTAAGCAAGCCAGTCATGATCTTTATTTATTTTCTCAGAGGTTATTGGCTTGTTTTCTTAATGTGTTTTCTGAATTTTGGTAGTCTTATACATTAAAGTAAAAAATGTTTTATAGAAGTTCTTTGCTCTTTATTCAAAAGTTTAAACAAAATAATGGAGTTGGAATTTCAGTCTTGTGTATGTTAATACGTCATGCTTCTGTTTTGTCATCATATTATTGTATGTCTTTGAGCGTTTATGTTGCTGCAGTACTTAAATGCATCCCAGTCATCCAGACCTTATTTTTCTAGTGTAAACTTTTCTTGATTCTTTTTGTAGATTAGAACTCATGAATGGATGCATCCACAGACCAAACGATTAAAATTTAACATTCTTCTAACAACTTATGAAATTTTGCTGAAGGATAAGGTAATTCCACTTTTTCAGGGAGAGAAAAATAATTTCTCCAGCATAGAACTCTCTTTAGACTTGCATGTATTTGGATTGTGGGTCCTTACATTTGTGGAGAGTTTAATAGCTTTTGCTGTTCGAAATATGACAGTGTGTGGCTTGGGGCATGTTCTTTGTGTGGGTTTTTTCAAGCACTTTTAGATTTCTCCAGTTTGCTTGGGATTTTCAGTGCTGTGTTAATCTCTTCCCATCTTCAAGAGCTCTGCTTCTTTGAATACCACCATCAAGGAGCTGAAAAAGAATCCAACCCATAGCCCTAGGCATGATACAGAATTCTGAAATCTCACACAGTGTTTCTTTGTTGTTGGGCATATAGTAATATATGTACATGTATTACTATTATCCCCATACCAGTAGTACCAGATACCAGAATTAATAATCCTTCTAATAGTGTATGGAAACTTTTATAGATAGTCAAGAAGTAGAACCTTTTTTCTTTCATTTGTTTCTACATGCTGGGTAGCAGAGCACAGTAGTCATTTTTTTTCTGTCACATAAAAATTGTGGGGCAGTTTTTTGGCCATTTCTTTCTTTTAAACTTAATATATAGTTTCTTGGGGTGCTTGCACAGCCTTTTATTGAGTCTGGCAAATGTCAAACCATAAGTAGTACTAAAAACGTGGCGCTGTCCATATTTTATTAAAATAAAGCAAAAAGTGATTTTGCTTATAGCTTGATTATAGAATGTGAGAAACTATGCAATGTGCTTACTTGTATAATGTTCCCCCCTCCTTCATTTCTTTAAGTCATTCCTTGGTGGTCTGAATTGGGCATTCATAGGAGTTGACGAAGCTCATCGTTTAAAAAATGACGACTCTCTTCTATACAAGACTTTAATAGACTTTAAATCTAACCATCGTCTTCTTATTACTGGAACCCCTCTACAAAACTCCCTCAAAGAGCTTTGGTCTTTGTTGCACTTCATCATGCCAGAAAAGTAAGGAAGAGTTTTACATGATTCTTTTAAATATTTTTTTGGTCAAATTTCTTATTGTAGAGTACTGTTAAGATTTGAAAATCAGTAAAAGTAGAAATCATACTGAAAAATAATTTAAATAGTCTGTATGAAGTAGATGAATATATTTTTTCGTGCTGCTTCTGGTACGTAACTGGTAGCAGTTGTCACCTTTTTCCATTTTAGCAGTCCGCAAAAATGATGGATTTATGTATGGGTCAAAACCTGGGAAAAAACGCTTATTCTTAACCGAAGAGGAAAACCATATGGGTTTACTCTTGGAAAACAAAATGGAATCTTTTCTGTGTTAGTACTTTTAATGAAAACAAGTTCGTACCAAGATGCCCAACATCCTATGTTCCAGCCTGATAGTTGATTTTCCCATACGATTTTCATGCAGTCAACTTACTGTGTTGACCTTGTTTTTGTATGAACCTATGTTTAATATCAGGGTGTCAAACTGGTGGCTGGAATCTGGCCCTCCAGCTTGTTTCATCCAACCTGGTACCTTGTTTCTACCCTGGGGCAGTGCCGAGCACTTCGCCCCTATGCTCCTCCCAGCGCGCTGGTCACGTGTGCAGTGTGTGACACATGTTACGCTGCAGGAGCAGGAGAATGGCAGGAGCATGTGTGTGAGAGCAAAAGTTAATGTCAGACATCTTGTAAAGGCCAAGCTCCATTTAGTTTGAGCTATGTATTTTACTGACTTCTTCAGAACGTTAAAAGCAAACCCACTATCATCTCTTACCCATTTTTCATTTGGTCGTAAAGTCTGTTCTAGTCTGGTAGCACAGAGAGTAGTTATTCAGCTAGACCATACAAGCTGCAAAACGTGTGTTAAGTAGTCTCTTCTTCTCTTGCACACCCTCCAACCGTGCAGCTACTTTTTTATGCTGCTCTTGATAAATGTAATAACGGAATTTCTGCAGCTGTCTGGGTGAGTATCCTTGCAGAAAAAGAAAATTACTGAGTTTCCACTAGGGAAGTTAATATTCAGGAGTTTCATTCTGTAAATGCTTTATGAAAATTCCACTTTTCTATTTAGAGGCCAAGTATTTGGAATCTGTTGTAAGATGAAAATTCAGAAATTGTGTAAATTGAGCTGAAGGCAGTAGTAGCTGAAGAAATCCAAATGTTTGTGTGTTTTTGCAGTATATTTATGCTCATTATGTGTTTGTTATCTGTCTTCTTGAATTTTGTTACTTCAGGTCATTCATAGTATGTCACTATTTTGCACTCAATTCTTATGTTGAAGGTTTTCCTCCTGGGAGGATTTTGAAGAGGAGCATGGCAAAGGAAGAGAGTATGGTTATGCAAGTCTTCACAAAGAACTTGAACCGTTTCTACTGAGAAGAGTTAAAAAAGATGTAGAAAAGTCTTTACCTGCTAAAGTTGAGCAAATTCTGAGAATGGAAATGAGTGCATTGCAGAAGCAGTATTACAAGTAAGTAGCAACACTTTAAATTGTGCCATTTTAGTGATAAGTCTACATGCAATATACTGAAGTACAGTAGTTTTATAATGCCATTTGAACTTGAGACTTCCAGGATTTTGCAACAGCAAATTCTGTGAAGCAAGGGCTCAAGAATTATTTGTGTAGCTTTCTTTGCCATATTGGTGCCATATGTTTGCCATATTTTTTCTTTAACTTGTTTATATTCTGAGAGCTTACATCTGTCTTTCTTCCACATACGGTTAGAGATTACCTGTATTGTACATCTTATATCATAGGTGGATTTTAACCAGGAATTATAAAGCCCTCAGTAAAGGTTCAAAAGGCAGTACCTCAGGCTTTTTGAACATCATGATGGAACTCAAGAAATGTTGTAACCATTGCTACCTCATTAAATCACCAGATGATAATGAATTCTATAATAAACAGGAGGCCTTACAGGTAATTTCACTTTTTAATTAAAAAAAAAGTTGTGTTTTACATCTGTAGTATTCACACAGTTTTTACAGTGCTCTAGCAGTTTCTTAATTCTTATTGGAGTATATTATGAAAAAACAGGTTCTCTGGAAAATGTGCTTTCTGGGTTTTACAGGAGAGTGAATTGATTTTTGTTTCTTAATTAGGACTGAATAATTGACAGATAATTGATTAAATAAAATATCCTTGGTTTTAATTACAATCAAAGGGACAAGGAAGTAGTTTGAAACTGGCTGTGTATTTCCATGCAAAATAAACTTGAGACTTTTTTAAACCTAAGTAAAATAAAACAGCTAATCAGGTAAATGTAATGAGTGGTAATGCAAGCGACTGACAGTAATTCACCAGTGATACATGTGCAGAAAGTGATTTGCAGAATGCTTTTAAGCCTTTTTTAATAACCAAATAGTGTTCTCTGTATGCCTGCAAACTATTGAAGTGAAAGGAAATTAAAGTAAGAAGCATCCAAAGCTCAGTCTGATTTTGTTGTAACAGGTGAAAATAGTTGTTATGCCTGGCAGAGATGGTCTGGGGTTTTTTTGGTTTTGTTTTTTTTTTAAGGCTAACCAATATTTGCACTAAAACTATTGAGAAACACAGCAATAAATAAGGCTGTTGTTGGTGCAGTTCAGAAACAGTTATGTTGGTATAAAGATGGTTTTTTTTATGGAAGCTTTCAAGTTCGTAATTTAAATACCATCACAGAACTACTGGTTTGTGGCATAAAGAATAGAAGTACCTACCTCAAAATCCAGCATTCCCTAAAGTTCTGTCCCAAGCGTCTTCACATAAAAATAATGTTTTCAACGTTAAATTTCACAACTAGAACAGAAACTCAAGAAAATGAAAAGGCTTAACAGGCTATAGGTGTGTTACAAACAAGTTTCTTCTAATTTTATCTTGCCTGAGAAACTTGATTTGTATGCTTTATTTAAACATACTAGGAGAGTTAAGCAGTAGTACTTTTTTTTTTCAAAAGATGGGAAGTGAAAAGAAAGTAGTACTAAGATAACTTTTTCTCATTTTTATATTTTATTGGTTAGCAAATTTTATTTTTCACTTGGCAGAAAATAACTTGGGCCTGTATAATACATGTTTAGACTTTTAAGCCTGTGTATTTGTTGAGATGTTAGGAAATTACTTTAAGAGAACAATGAGTTTTCATTAAAATATGTGAGTTAGTAATCCTGTTGATTTTAGTTTAGTTGATTCTAACTGAAATAAGAGTAAACTTTCATGTTCAGTTAATGCTGCATACTAGTAAATTTATGTGGCAGTGATACAGTCACATGGTGGGGCTTTTCGTGTTCTAGAAGGCTATATATTGTATCCACGGTTTAAACCGGAATTCTTAGATGACAGAATTTGGCTTTTTTTTCTTACCACAGCAATAGATAGAAAAGCAAACCTTGAATAAGCGTTTAACCAACTGCAGTGTGTACTAGTTTTGTGATAAACTTATTTTATAATACATATTTTTTGGGGTTTGTAGCATTTAATACGTAGCAGTGGGAAGCTAATCCTTCTTGACAAGTTGCTGATTCGTCTGCGAGAACGTGGCAACAGAGTTCTGATTTTCTCACAGATGGTTAGGATGCTGGACATCCTAGCAGAATACCTGAAGTACCGTCAGTTTCCCTTTCAGGTAAGAAGATGGTAGTAGCCAAGAAACTGTGATTACACTCATTGAGTTCCAGAGCCTTGGACATGACCTTAGACAACCTGCTTTAGCTGCCCCTGCCTGATAATCATAGAGCCATAGAATGATTTGTGTTGGAAGGGACCTCTAAAGGTCATCCAGTCCAAACCCCATGCAGTCCAGTCAGTAGGGACATCTTCAAGTCCAGCCTCATCTTGAATATTTCCGGGAATAGAGCATCTACCACCACTCTGGGCAACCTGTTTCACCACCCTCATTGTAAAAAAAAATATATATATATTTATTCTTTACATCTGGTCTAATTCTACCCTCTTTCAGTTATCCCTTGTCCTATCACTACACACCCTGCTAAAACATTTGTCCTCATCATTCTTTTATGCCCCCTTTAAGTACTTGAAAGGATGCAGTAAGGTCTCCCCAGAGCCTTCTCCAGGTTGAACAATCCCAACTCTCTCAGCCTTTCTTCATAGGAGAGATGTTCCAGCCCTTTGATCATTTTTTGTGGCCTTTCTCTGGACCCAGCCTAGGAGGTACATGTCTGTCTTGTGCTAAGGGCTTCAGAACTGGACGCAGGACTGCATGTGGGGTCACACAAGAGCAGAGTGAATGAGCAGAATCACCTCCCTCAGCCTACTGTTCACACTTCTTTTGATGCAGTCTAGGACGTGGTTGGCCTTCTGGGCACACATTGCCAGCTCATGTACAGCTTCTCATCCACCGGCACCCCCAAGTTCTTCTATCCAGGACTGCTCTTGATCCATTCTCCGCCCAGCCTGGGTTTGTACCTGGGATTGCCTGGAACCAGCTGCAGGACCCTGCACTTGGCCTTGCTGAACTTCATGAGGTTTGCACAGGCTCCCTTCTCAAGCCTGTCGGGGTCCTTTTGGATGACATTTCATTTCCTCCAGCACTACATGACTTGGTGCCATCTGCAGACTTGCTGAGGGTGCACTCTACCCCACTGTCTATGTCACTCATGAAGATACTAAACAGTACTGGTCCCAGTACAGACCTCTGAGGGACACCACTTGTCACCAGCCTCTATCTGGACATTGAGCTGTTGACCACTACCCGTTGAATGTGACCATCCAACCAATTCCTCATCCACCCAACATTCTGCCCATCAAATCCTTATCTCTCTAATTTAGAGAGAGGGATATAGTGAGGGACAGTGTCAAAGACCTTAGAGAAGTCCAGATAAATGACATCCATAGCTCCTCCCTTGTCCACTAATGTAGCCACTCCATCATAGAAAACCACTAGGTAGGTCAGGCAGGACTTGTCCTTGGTGAAGCCATGCTGGCTGTCTTGAATCACCTCCCTGTCCTCCATGTGCCTTTAGCATAGCTTCTAGGAAGATCTGTTCTGCAGTCTTTCCCAACAGAGAGGTGATGCTGACGTGTTTGTAGTTCCCATGGTCTTCCTTTCTACACTCGTTAAAAACGGGTGCAGTGTTTCTCTTTTTCTAGTTACAAGCAACTTCACCTGACTATCGTGTCTTTTCAGATATCGCAGAGAATGCTTTGCTACTACATCAGCCAGTTACCTCAGGACTCTGGGATGGATTTTGTCCCTTGTCCCCCTCAGTGCCTGTCTTGCAGTCCATCGACTTCAGAGACTGCTAGAGAAGACAGAGGGAGAAAATATTTTGTGTTCCTCAGCCTTCTCCTTGTCCATTGTTACCACTTTGCCTGTTCACTGGGGAGGTACATTCCTGTAGAAGCCCTTCGTATTATTCTTTGCATCCCTTAAAAAATTCAGCTCCATCTGCACCTTGGTTTTCCTGACCCCATCCCTGCAGAACTGGGCAGTAGCCCATTACTTTTCCCAGGATAATCTGTGCCTGCATTCACTGCTAGTACACCTTGCTCTTCAGTTTGACCAACAAGTCTCAACTTAGCCATGCTGGTCTCTTGTCTTCCTTTCATGATTTCTGATATCTGGGGATCGAGAACTCTTGCACTCTGTGAAAAGCGTCCTTAAAGATATTCTGTTCCCTTGTCCCTGAGGGCAGTTTTCCAAGGGGTTCTATCAACTAACTCGCTGAAGAGCTGGAATTTTGCTTTCCTAAACTTTAGGGTCCCTAACTTTACTCTTCACCTGACCTGTATCCTTCATGACTGCGAACTCCACTCATACCTGAGCACTGCAGCCCAGGCTGCCTCCAGTCTTGATGATGCCGATTAGCTGGGTGACCATCTGTAGTGATGATCAGGTCCAATGTTGTATCCCCTCTGATAAGACTATTACCTGGCTTAAGAAGTTATCTTCCATGTGCTCCAGAAGTCTCCTAGATTGCCCACAGCTCACCTTACTACCTTTCCAGCAGATGTCAGGGTGGTTTAAGTCTCCCAGCAAGATCAGAGCCTGGTTGTGTGATGCCTCTTACAGCTGGAGTAAGGCAGGCATTGTCAATAGGCTCCTCTTGATTGGACAGCCTGTAGTAGACACCATACACAAGGTTCCCTTTCTTGCTTCTTACCCATAAACTTTCAGCTTGCTCATGGCTATTCTTTAGAGACAGCTCTTCACACTGTATCCATTTCTTGATGTAGAGGGCAGTGCCTCTTGCCCTTCTTCCTTACATGTCCCTTCTGAACAGCCTGTAGCCATCAGTAGCAGCACTTAGTCATGGTATTCATGCCACTAAATTTCAGTAATGGCATCCAGGTCATAGCTTTATAGTAGAATGGTGGCTTCCGTTTCCTCCTTTTGTTTGCCCCTGCTGTTTACATTGGTGTAGAGGCACTTTAGCTAGGCTCTGGGCCGTGTCACCTTCTTAGAGGTACACCCCTTAATTCCTTTGAGGTATAATATTTCACTTTTATTTACCTGTTGGATCCTGCTGCCTGGAATCCCTGGCTTATCTCCCTAAGACTTCAAGTGTGCTATAGTGTTCCCAGCATGTCCCAGAGAAACAGGCTGAGGGCCCTCACTAGCACCTCGTCCCTCTAACCTTGTCATGTTATTTCTCTGCTTGTCTCAGTCAAGCTTGATATTATCCCTCTGCTCCTTCACGTCTAGCTTAAAGCTCTGTCAATGAGCCCTGCAAGCTCCTGAGCAAAGACTCTCTTCTTCCTCTGTGAAAGATTTATCCCATCTGGTGCCACCTGAGTCGTCCCATTATTAAAAATTTTCAAAATTGTGGCAGTAACGCCAGTCATGGAGCTGTGTGTTAATAAGACTGGGTGTCTGTTTGTTCCAATGTCAATTCCTGCAATTGAAAGGAGAGAGGAGAAAATAATCTTATGATCCAGATTCCCAAGGCCTAACTGTCCCAAGGCCCTGAAGTGTCTTTCGATTGCCCTTAAACTGTGTTGCAAGCTTCATCACTACCCATGTGAAAGAGTGCCAATGATAATAGCCTAGGGACTGTACCTGGGTTAGGAAGTTTCCTGCTGCTGTCCTTAAGCAGGGCCCTGAGGAGACTTCACTTAGAGGAGGGTCTGCGTATTGGACCCTCTGTTCCCCTCAGAAGGTAGTCACTTACAACTAGAACTGATTTTTTCTTCCTGACTGAGGTGGTTGTGATCCTCATCAACCATTAACTGGCCTTCCATATCCAGAATCTCTGCAAAGGCGAGGTGCGCCAAGAGGGAGTTCTCGTGCCAAGTGTGGATTTGCCTTCATTCACTCCTTTCCTTTAAGCTAATGCCTCCAGTGTGGAGTCAGGGGAGTTTGACAATACGACCTCCAGAGGTCCCTTTGAACCTCAACTGTTTTGTGATTATGTGATCTTTACCACTTTGCTTAAGAAAAAGATGTAGGAAAAAGCATTGTTCTTTCTGGAAAGACTGGCAATTGCTATATGCTAAATAGATTTTGAAATTAAACTGATGAATAAAAAAATCATGTGAAGCATTGCATTACTTTGTTGTCCTTCACGTAACAGTTTTGGCAATTGAGAATTCAAGTTGCTGTGATTTTTGAATGTAGTATAAGTATTGTTTTTTTACTGTAGTATTCAATCTCTTTAGAGACTTGATGGATCAATAAAAGGGGAATTGAGAAAGCAAGCACTGGATCATTTTAATGCAGAAGGATCAGAGGTATGGTATTTTTTTCATAAGGTTTTTTCCCCAAGAAATACAAAAAATATTGCACCAAAAATGAAGTTTGAGAAAAGTGAAAACATATCAGGGTAAAATTAATTGTTATTGCCTACTCTAAGGTTTACATCTCCTATTTTTTCTCTAAGAACAGGTTAAGTAAAAAAAAATATAGCTTTTGGAAACAGTATTTAATCAGTTGTGTAGCTGTATTTTTTTTTTCAAATGCTCTTTATCGGAATAATTTTAATTACCATATAAATGCTGCAGAAATTTAACCTCAACTAACTTGTGTATATCCTTGCATGAACAGTTATCTTTACTTGTTTCACATCTGGCTTCTGTTATCTTCACGTGTTACCACCTGCATACTAGCCCTAAAAGAATTGTGATTTCTACCCATTTTTTGTGAGCAAACTGAAGATGTAGTTGTCTGTTAGAGATTCTTTCTTTTCTAAGTTGGAAGATTTGTAGCTTATTTAGCATCTCAATATGCAAGCCATTCTATACCTTTGATCAGCTTTAATCTTTTGTCCTATGCTGGCAGATCTGGGGAGAGGAGGTTGTTTTGTTTCCTTTAGGGTTTTTGTGTTTAAATCCGTAACTGAAGGATAGCATTTGTCAGCTGCTGCTGGGCTTGTTTCTGCTGTGATGGGAGAAGGGCTTAACATCATATAAATTTCAGATATTTTTTAAATACAGAGGTTAGTTCCATTTCAAATTTCTAGCATAGACATTGTTGCCTTTTTCTGAAATCGCAGTTACCCTGTACATTTTTTGAGATGAAGAGGAATTTCAATTTTATACATTTCAAAAGTGGAGGCGAACTATGCATTTGTGCAGCAATAAAAATTATGTTCTCAGTTCAGTTTTTTATGCCTTTCTTAAAAATTCAGAACATTCCGTAAGGTTTTGGGCCATTACTGAGCTGAAGTCTGCATGGAGATTCTAACACAATTATCAGGACTAATTCCTCAGTGTAATGTCTTGCTATTTTCTCTAGCTGTACTGAAAATTGGGAGTTATTTTAACCTAATTTACTTTGTCTTGATTTTCCAATGTTCTTTCTTACAAGTCTCAAGATCCTTCTACATTCCCTCGTAGTTGTCTCTGAATGATTAATTCTGTATCATCTGCAGGCTTTTTCAGCTCGTTGCTTATTCCATTCTTTTGTTCTTGAATATGTTGAACAGCATTGAACTTGGCAGAAGAGTTTTTCTTCCTGTCTCTTAACCAGTTACCTGAAGACTAAGACATCTGCCCTGCTCTGACGTGGCTGCCTGCTCTTCCAGGACTTGGGGCAGGGGATATGGGAAGAGGGACTTTCTAATACACAAAGCTTTAACAATAAGGGCTTTGTACTTTTTAGCCAGTCTCTTACTTTGGTGGGGTTTTTTTATTTGGATGCTGCTTCCTTCAAACTGTTGAGAAGTCAGTAACTGTTTATGAAAGAAATTTTTGTCAATGTTTGGTTAATACTTCAAAGGAGCTTTAATTATAGAACAGTTATACTTGTTAGTATATGGTTTTGTAGTCTATGCCACAGGCTGCATAAACAAATGTCGTATGGGTTCCTTTCTGAATTTTACAACTATTATATATAAAACTATTTCTTACTTTATGATTTCAGGACTTCTGTTTTTTGCTGTCTACCAGAGCTGGAGGATTAGGTATCAATTTGGCATCTGCTGACACTGTAGTTATATTTGATTCTGACTGGAATCCACAGAACGATCTGCAAGCACAGGCTAGAGCACATAGGATTGGGCAGAAGAAACAGGTGCGCACATTGTTTTAAGCTCTGAACCATAAGGAGGGTTCCATGCAGTAGCTGACTGCTCTCTGTCTGCACCATTCAGTCTTTTAAGAATAATTAATACTTGTTGTGTATTTCCAAGAATGTTAGTAATTCTCATTTAGCTTTAAACATGGTGGCTTTGAATATGGCAACTGTAGTATATGGATGGGAGAGGAAGAAGACTTGTGGTCTTCTGTCCCAGATTCATTGGCATCATGTGATTCTAGAAAATAATTGCTACATCAGGGACATCGCCCTGTGGTCTCCAGGTTTCTTTCTTGCAGAAAACATACCGTAATAATTGGAAATATGACAGTTTTGCCTGTGGCAATGCTTGTGCCACATTACTGAAGTTTAAATAAAGACAGGTTTAAGAGTTTACTTTTTTTTTTAAAGTGCCTCTGTAAAGACTGTGGTAATATGATTAAACTAGTATTTCATGTTTGAAACCAGTCAATACATTCAGAAGATATGTAGTTGAAGACTAAGATTTCTCCTTGTTGCTTACTCTTTTTAAAATACCCATAGGTTAATATTTATCGGCTAGTCACAAAAGGATCAGTAGAAGAAGACATTCTTGAAAGAGCCAAGAAAAAGATGGTGTTAGATCATTTAGTAATTCAGAGAATGGACACTACAGGGAAAACCGTACTACATACAGGCTCTACTCCTTCAAGGTATACTTCTATTTATTTCCACATCTATTTATCCATAAATATATTTGACAAGTAAGTAGAAATCTATTTTACTTGGTTAATGAAAGGCAAAATAAAGTTAAATAAGTAAAGATGATAAAAAATAAAGTGTATTATCTTTGAAGATTTTTATTTGCATATTAATATATATTAAGAGTTTTTTGTTTAACAGTAAAAAGAATGCTTAATTGACTTTGATTATAGAGAAATTTTTCAAGTTACTAAGATAAAATGCTTTTCCTGAAACTTCTTTTGTTTCAGCTCAACACCCTTTAATAAGGAGGAGTTATCAGCAATTTTGAAGTTTGGTGCTGAGGAACTTTTTAAGGAACCTGAAGGTGAAGAACAGGAGCCCCAGGTAAGTAATGTTTCTGGACAAGATAGATAAAACAACCAAAATTATATATTAATTATTTCATTGTAAAGAGAAACTTCTTTTTTAGGAAATGGATATAGATGAAATCTTGAAGAGGGCTGAAACACGTGAAAATGAACCAGGTCCATTGACTGTAGGAGATGAATTGCTTTCACAGTTCAAGGTATTGCTCTGTGCCCTCCCTCATGGCATAATTACACTTTCCTTTAAAAATGGTGCTGCTTTTTGTTTTGTGTACCTATCCATCTCTATTCTTATGCCTCTGTCTTTAGGTATCTATTAATAAACTCTTTTCATCTATACCAGACATCTGCCATGACTATAAACGTTTAAATATACATGATGGATTTTGCTAATAAAATAAGAGATGTTATATTAATAGGGTTTATGGTTAGAATTCTAAGTAGTTCTGTGTTTTATTGACTGCCTTTGTTTTTAAACAGCTGTGGTATTGTTTAATGCAAAATATAACGTTTGCATTTCTTACTCAATGACTTCTAGTAATAACTTTTAGCTCTGAGGTAACCTTGAATGCCAGGTATTTTAAGCACTATTTAGTTAAACATATTATAATTTGGGTGCAAAAATATGCAAAACATGATGTATTTGTTTAGATTATTAAATAGCTTTCATGCTGATCATTCATTAGCAACATATTTTGATTTCTACTGTATATTAGTGTTTAGTTAGTTTTGTATTATTACGTTTCACGTTAACTCAGGTATTCAAATATTGTTAGCCCTGTTTTGAAGGAAGCTAAACAACATACAGCTATCAAGAAGGTGTTTCTTCATACACCTCTATTAGCCAACTTTTAGAAGAAGAAAAAGATTCTCATCTTTTAAATCCTAGCCCATGTTATGTAATGTCTGTTTCATAAATGAATAAAAATACTTCCGTTATAGTATTCCACGAAGCATTTTGTTTGTGTGAATTTTATGTGCAGTATAAAACAATACATTTATAAATATATGAAGTATGTAAATTCATAAAGTGCTATCTTTAACTTTATTTGAAAAAGACTAAGCAGCTAGTATTTTAGGAAAACAAAGTTATGTATTGATTTGATGAGAATACGTATGTTCTGATATATAAGGTGGCCAACTTTTCCAATATGGATGAAGATGATATTGAGTTGGAACCAGAAAGAAATTCAAGAAATTGGGAAGAAATAATTCCAGAAGTCCAGCGGCGAAGAATAGAAGAGGAGGAAAGGCAAAAAGAACTTGAAGAAATATACATGCTTCCAAGGATGAGAAACTGTGCAAAACAGGTGTCTCTTGGTTCTGATTGACTTGTACTTTTATGATACTGGTGATTTAGTTTGGTTTTGGGGGTCGTTGTGTGGTTTGGGGTCTTTTTTCCTTCTGAAAACATTTACAGGTTAGGCAAACTTTACTTACCTTTGTTAATCACGTAGCTTTGAACTGCTTATTCCAGATCAGCTTTAATGGAAGTGAAGGGAGGCGCAGTAGGAGCCGAAGATACTCTGGATCTGATAGTGACTCCATCTCAGAAAGAAAACGGCCGAAAAAACGTGGCAGACCACGAACTATTCCAAGAGAAAATATTAAAGGATTTAGTGATGCAGAGATCAGGCGGTAAGATATGGGGGAACATGCATGTTTAAAGGGACAAGACAAAAAAAAATAATAATTACTGTTGTAATTAATTTCAGCTTGACAGTACAGAAGGCAGTTTATTTTTCCTGAATTTATTTGAAATCTTTTTATTCTAGGCATTTGATGTTTTGCCTTGGGTGCTGATACAGTGAACTATCACGGCAAGAATTTGAACCCATTTTAATGACAGATAAAATTAGATTTGAAAAATATTCTTGATTATTTTAACTTTGTTAATTCCTGCAACTCGTGCAGGCATTTATTTCAAAATCTGTTGTTACTGTGGGTGAGCTTTTCTTTTAGCATACAAGCGAAATAATCCACTTTCCCATTTTCTCTAAAAACTGTAGTGCTGGAAGAATATGCAAAGCTTTTTGGTGACAACTACAAAAATCTGAGTGAATTTTGTTTTTTTTTTTAAATCCTTCACACTGTAATTGAATTAAATATTCTGCTTTTTTCAACTAAAAAGAAATATAAAGACCTCTTTGAATCTCATACAGCGGAGCGGGTCCTTTAAATATTTGGTGCTAGAATATTGTTTTGGTAGAAGGAGGAGGAATTGTTTTTTTACCTTTTTGGGTTTGTGAAATGCTGATTTGCTCTGAAATTTAAGCATGCGCATTTCTCTAAAATGCTGTAAGGTCTTCAGAATATTTTTGTGTAGAGAAATAACTTCAAAGATCCATTTTGCCTTCCCATTTCATCTAACAACCACATCCAACTTACACTTGTTTCAAGGCTGTTCTTATGCTTGCATTAGTAATTTGAGGCCTTGATTTTTTTAAGAAATTGTCTTTCTTTTTCGAAATTATTTATTTTATTTCTATTTAATTTCCTTTCATGGGTATCTTCAGTTCCTTTCTATCACACATTCCTACAGAGAGAATCTTTCCTGTTGTATTTTTCAAATCACATGTTGCAGATTGCTTCTTTTACAATATGAAGCATAACATAATGTCTGAAATCTTTATATACTCTAAATCCATATTACATTTTATGATTAGACACATCAAGCTGCTGAAGGTTCTGTCTTGTGAAGTTAATAAAGTAATTTCTGAAATAAATTGTACCTTTTATTGTTTCATTTGCATCAGTTCTTAAACCAATAAAACTCTGACTTTGTTTGGGTTATCTGGGTATACTAACCTGCCCTTCTGTCTCTGCTTTTATTTCATTGTCTATATAGCATTTTAGCTATATAGCAAGATGAATACAAGTTTGTAATACAAATTAAACCAATGTAGTTAGTTAAACATGCATTTAAATGGCAAAATTATTTTCTGTTACTAGGTTTATCAAGAGTTACAAGAAATTTGGTGGCCCTCTTGAAAGGTAAACTTGTTTGATTATTATTTTTGTTGCAGCTTGGAACCTTCTTTCCATAAAAATTAAAACAATATACCAAGACTAAAGCTGAAGAGAAAACACACTATCTAGCCTTTTGCCTCGATTATAACATGACTTTTAGCTAAATGTCTTCCTTTTCTTCATTTATGTATGTGAACAGCCACACAACAAACCTTTCAGCTTGCAGGATGACTTACTCTCTTTCTTTATACTTTACATGCTGTCTTGTTTAATCTTCACTGGTGATAATCATTCTTGTTTGATGGTCCATAGAAAGCCTGTCAGTTTCTCCACTGGGACTGTCAAAGTTATGTTTTTATTTTCATTATTGTCAGTTCTTATTTTTAAGCTTTCTTTACTATTCCATATTTTAAGAAAAAACTGCCCATCCTTATTGTCATTAAAAATATTTATAGTCTATTACATCTTATATATAGTAATTCCTTTTCTTTTTAAAAAAACATGTGAGTGATTCAACTCAAAACTATAGGATTAGGGTTCTTTACAGTTCTTGTTGTATTGTCCTCTGATACTTGCATAGCTTATTTTTTTCTCTTGGGATACAATTGTACACAGCGTACCAAGTTTGAGTGACTAATAACTTACATAATGTTTCTCTAGTTTCAGAGCCTGAAGGAGTCATTCACAATTACTAAAGTTTCAGAACTATAAAAATGTGTATTTGTTTTATTACAGGTTAGATGCGATAGCTAGAGATGCTGAGCTAGTTGATAAATCAGAGACAGATCTTAGACGTTTGGGAGAACTTGTACATAATGGATGCATTAAAGCTTTAAAGGACAATTCATCTGGACAGGAAAAAGCAGGTACAATGTGTTCAGGGAGCGGGAGGGGGGACAATAAAAATGTACGCTGCCTCAATTATTCTTGCATGCTGATCGTAACAGAAAATAGTTGACATGCTGGGTAAGAAAATAAACAAAAATAACATGGTGGATGATTTTTTAACAATAAGAGGACTTTTTTTTCCATTTCAATGTGTGAGTTGTCAGTGGAGAATGCAATCTGGTTTTGCTTTACTATGAAATTTAAACGTAATCTGTTATTTGGAAGATCTTTTGTTTTCTGGAGCTTCATTCAAGCTTTTGGTTAAGAAAAAGTAACTTGGCAGAACTGAAAGTTTGCTGCTATAGCATCAATCTGGCTCGTCTTTTTTATGTTTTTCTGTATGACATTTGTAAAAGTAAATATTTTAATAGCTTTGCCATTTACTTTAAGGAGGTAGACTTGGGAAAGTTAAAGGCCCAACGTTCCGAATCTCAGGAGTGCAGGTGAATGCAAAGCTAGTCATCTCTCATGAGGAGGAGTTGGCACCATTGCACAAATCTATTCCTTCAGATCCAGAAGAAAGAAAAAGGTACTTTTTTTAAAAAAAGGAAGTAGTAACATAGAAAAATTTTTTCAAGTTTTTACTAGCTTTTTTCAAACAATTGTGACTCAAAGCATACTGACAGCATTGTCCCTCTGTTCATTGTAAGGACTGGCAGCGCTGATCTTCTCCACATATATTGTTCTTTTTTCCTTGCCATAGAATCCAGTACCAGCTTTGGCTTCTTTGTTATATTTACTGGGGAATGTGTTCAGTTACTAATAGTATCCCATACTAGAATTTAGGCTTGCTAAGGAGCTGCTATATGTGTCGTCTCTGTTGGAGAGGAAAGCAATTTCTGTTAACGTGCAGCAGTAATTATTTCTACCATCCTTTGTCACCTTGTGTATTACAATCCTTGAACTGTCAAATTAGTTAGAAGTTACACTTGGATGATGATTTATGCTTTTTTTCATGGTAAACCACCTCTGTAACGCAGCTCATGGCCATAGACGTCTGTGTTTGTTCATACTTTAGTCTTGATCAGCTTTAAAACACATTTCAGTGCTGATTTCAATAAATATTTTATAGGAATGTTAAGAAAATAGAACAATAAATATTTGGATTAATGTCCTAAATATACCAGCATCTTAGCAGAGAAAATAAATACAGTAACATCACTTTTAGTATGTTCCCTTCCCCCTTGCTCAGGTTCAGATGTAAAAATCTGTTATTTGTCTTTCTAATTTATTTCTGCTAGATATGTCATCTCATGCCACACCAAGGCAGCTCATTTTGATATAGATTGGGGTAAGGAAGATGATTCCAATCTGTTAATAGGCATCTATGAATATGGTTATGGCAGCTGGGAAATGATAAAAATGGATCCTGATCTTAGTTTGACACAGAAGGTATGTCATCTACAACATTCATCAAGGACTCTTTTTGTTTAGGTAATAATGCTACTAAATTATTGGAAGAGTTTATTTTTTGATAACTGAAATTAGAGACATACATCGGTTGTATTTCTTGGTATCCTAGTGTGTCTTGTGTATTCAACTGATGTATGCCTTTTTGCAGTCAGGTCTGTTGCCATATTTTCATGTAGTTGGGCCTCTGTCACTTGAATTTTTGTTTTCAGCCTTTTCCTTCTATATTTTAGATGTTCTAGGTTTTTTTCCATTTTGTGTTCTTGAACTTTTGGAAGGGAGGTTTTGCTGGAAATTTGATTTGGTTTCCCCATTGCTACTCAAGCCCTAGATCTTCAACATGAGAAGAGCTGCAGTAGAATAATTCATGCAGTAGCTCTTTAGCCATAGTGAGCAACAGGTATTGGGGGAAAGACTGGAATGAGGTAAACTTTGACAGTGCCAACAGCCGGTAGGTTTGAGTTTTGAAGAGCCACGGTTGTGTAGATATTCATTTAATAATGATTCCTACTCATGCCTTCAATTAATTTGCCTGTTTTTTTGAAACTACTTATATTTTTGGCATCTGCAATATCCTGTAGTGAGTTTTACATTTAGAAAATGAATGAGGCAGAGCCAATAGTTCTGTGGATGGTTGGTAGAGGAGCTCAAAACTTCTTACATAAACTATTAGAGTGGAAATAGAAAGGTGAGGCTGGTTTCTTTAGTTTGTTTTAAACTGTGAGGCAGTCGCCAAGACTCTGCATTGGCTGTGTGACTGGAGAGAAACTGAAACATTTTAGAAATTTTCCATTGCGTCAAGCGTGCTGGTATATTTGCTAGGTATATTTGAAGCAGATTGTCCTCTGCCTTCTTTTAGGCAGTTTTTCTGTTCTGTGTGCTCTAGGCTAGCATCTTCCAAACTTGATATATGCTTATAGCTGCAATACTACCATTGTTCTCCTCAGATTTTGCCTGATGATCCAGATAAGAAACCCCAGGCGAAGCAATTACAGACTCGTGCAGACTACCTCATTAAATTACTGAATAAAGACCTTGCAAGAAAGGAAGCACAAAGGCTTGCTGGGGCAGTAAGTGAAATTTGGCATTCCTTAGTGAGATTAAACAGTACACTTATGGGCATGTCGGCTGATTCTTCTCATTTTTAGTTCTGCTCTTTTTTCTTCTGTAGTGTTACTCTTTACTGCTAATCACACTATGTGAGACTAACTCAAATGAATTAGAAGTTTCATATTGTATTATTCTCTTATTATTTGTTTGCATTCTCTACTGTTGCACTGTGCTCTGTCCCCACTCATGAGAAATGTGGTGGTGGCGGTTATTAGTGACAATAAAGAAAATAAAATGAACCCTCTGTTTGATGTTTAAAAACCAAACTAAAAAAAAAAAACACATAAGCTTTTTTCTAACTGTGGTGCAAAGATGCTTGTCAGTTCACATATTAAAGAGACCAATTTGCATTCAGGGAAATTCAAAGAAGAGGAAAACAAGAACTAAGAAGAATAAGGTGATAAAGGCTGCAAAAATTAAAGAAGAAATTAAAAGTGATTCTTCACCGCAACCGTCAGAAAAATCTGGTGAAGATGATGATGAGGATAACAAGGTAAATATCTTTCAGGTGGTAAAGGTGGCTATTTAGTTCTTCCTGTTAATATTGATTTCTACTTTATCTTCTGCCTGACTTAATAAAATCAAAGCACCTGAATCTCATCCTTTCCCAAGCACATGAGACTGAGTCTATTTTAATTTGATGATAAGCCATCAATAGAGGAATTATAAGTAATTTTCCAAATTATATTGTTAAAAAAAAGTTGTGGTCTAATTACAAGTGGCATTGCTCAGTTTCAGTATTCTTTAAAGTCTTCAGCATTGTATTTACAACTAAAGTTTCTGGGTAATATGTAATTACTACTGATAGCGATTCTTTAGGCCAAGTTTTTTATTCAGGCTCAGGGAAAAACATACCAAGCTGAATTACAATTAGCAGCATGAAGAAAAGATATTTCAAGACTTGCAGGTGGAAGCTCCTGTATATGGCATGGCTTTCATTATCCAAAAAGACTATTTTACTATTTAATCTTACTATGTTCTGTTACTTCTAATGCATTCCTTTAGGCTTCTGCTTTTGTCAGGTTTTTATTTCTAACCATTTATCACACAGCAGAAATGACTAGAGATGAAAATTTAGATAAAGTTTAGAGTCATGTCGCACCTAGTTTTTTGTCTTTGAAAGTAGCTGAAATAAATCAGTCCAAATATATGTGTGTCATTAAAATACTACTTGGTTATGTAAGACACTTCAAGTTAGTTTATTTTAAACAATTTTAGTCTATTATAAACCATTGCAATTGTCAGTTCATTCTAGAAGAAAAAATACTTAGGCAAATACATTTTTAAAACTAAGTCAGCCTTAGAAGAGCCATGATATATCTATAAAAAGTAATCATTTTTAACTACAGCATTCCTGTATGAATTCAAATTGTACTATGAAGAATAAAATGTAAAGACAGAAAAAATACACGACTTTGAATGTAGACTAGCGTTGGTTTATAGATAGTTGTACATTCCACACAGATTGTTCTAAGAACTCTTCAAAGTGTCGTCACAGTTCACAGTAAATTAACATGGGCAACAGAATCCTAAAACTAAGCAAATTACATGTTTAGACACCTCTTAAGAAAAAAAACTGTTGGACTCCATCTCCACTCAAAACAGAAGAGTCAGTTGACTGACTTGTTATGTTCTGGGGAAGTGGGTAGAATGCTGTCACCTTTTGTATATTTAATAACAGATATGCATCCATTTAATACTTTTGGACACAGATTAACAGTTGTATTTCTAAAAACTGGACTAAAAATAGGCTTTAACCACCTAAATGGTTGGCTTCAGCTACTTAGCTGCCATATTGTATGCAATATTTAAAACGTAACTATTTAACTGCTAGAACATTAAGGAAACTCTTGAAGTCACTGGATTTTTGCTACGAAGTTTACATGATACCTAAATATTGATGTCCTCATTGGGTTAGTTACGTAATACCTCATCTAAGTAACTGATTAAATGGGCCCCTATCAGACAATCTGTAACTAAGACCTCTTTTTTTTTGAGCCTCGTAAAAGGAAAACCTTTGGAATAGAGAAAGTTGAGACTCTTGTTACTGTTGTGTGAATGTTTAATATGGGATGGTAAAAAGCTCTAGGACAAAGCTAACTAAAACAGAGGCCTTCTAACATCCTCATCACTTGAGTGTCCTGACCAATAAGCTCAGTTTTGAGAGATCTACTTCTTTAGCAGTTTTTAGCTTTTCAAAGCTTCACTGCCTTTTAGAGGGACAGCATTCTAAGTTAATTCTGAGGTAAGTTGGGCATAATTTCTCACCCCTAGTACCACTGCCAAATCAGTGCTTGCTGATTACATTGACTGAGTATTTCTCATCTCTCTTTACAATTGCATTCAGTCCTGTTTGATAGGTGTTAAATCTACATGCAGAAAGAAAAAAAGACAGAGATAAAAAGTGTGTTTTAATCTGATGGTTGCAAAACTTGTATAGATAGGAACTCAGTTTGATGTGACATATATGCTTGCATGTTGCAGGATGAGATTGTTTCAGTGAAACATCCACATAAAAAAATTAAAGCAGAAAAAGAAAATGAAGAAAAGCCTGAGCCAGATATTGGTATAAAGAAGGAAGCTGAAGAAAAGAGAGAGACCAAAGAAAAGGAAAATAAGAGGGATTTGAAAAGGGAGAAAAAAGAAAAAGAGGATAAGAAAGAATTAAAAGAAAAAGATATTAAAGAAAAGAGAGAAAACAAAGTAAAAGATTCCACACAGAAAGAAAAAGAAGTAAAGGAAGAGAAGGTAATTAGGTTTACTTATATTATATAGCACTAGAAAAAGCCAGTAGGTTTTCACGAATGATTTTGAGATGAGAAGGTATTTTGGATATGATTAGTTGCCATTTCATTGAAGTCTTTTACATGACTTCAAGTTTTATTTTTACAGCCTGAAACCATGAGGACAGGCACATGAAATATGAAATTACATCTTCAATGATACATATCTTAGATGGACTGAGAGTACAAAAAGTACCTTTACTCCTTTTCCATTCTCCTCTTCCATCCCACAGAGAAATAAAATATATTGTCATTGAATATTAGCATAGATTTTATTTTTTATTATTGAAGAGAATGCAGTAGTTATGGGGTTTGTCATATATTACAAGATAATTCTAGAGCAAACGTAAAGTTTACTTAAATACTTTTATGTCTTGTTCTTAGGTAAGTGAAAACAAATCTGAAAATAAAGAAAAATCTAAAAAAACACCATTGTTGGATACTCCAGTTCATATTACTGCAACCAGTGAACCAGTTCCTATATCAGAAGAATCTGAAGAACTGGATCAGAAAACTTTTAGTGTGGTAAGTCCTTTTTTGATAAGTAAAGTGTTCTTAGTCTAAATGAGAACAATTTCTGATGTTCTTGATTCTGTTATTGGACACAGTGACACAGGTGGTATTTTCCTAGTAAAGTCTCAGATCAGTGAATTTTATTGACACTATACTACAGTAATCTTTGTCTTCATTCCAGCAGTTTTATTTTGTTTTTTACTGTATTTAAGCAGGATAATATGAAAAGTTACCCTGTGGTCTGTGTGCTAATAAATTTAAATTATAGACTGTAAAGATATCTCATCAAGAACAACTTGTGTATCCCGCTTCTTAAGAGCAGGCTTTAATGAACTTAAGTACAATTGTTGGAGTCTCTCTAGCTTCACTTTATATGTGCCTTTCTTCTTTGCAAGATAACAAGAGAAATTATGTTTCAGCACTCGCCTCCTGAAGTGTCACAGGCTTAAACTAGTAGACAGAGAAAGGAACAGATGCTAGCTACAGCCCTTAGAAATACCTTACTGTAGTAATTTATCTGACACTAAATGAATTCTGTTCCACCATTATTTCTGATTAAGAAAGGAGTCAATATTATAGGAAAAAAGATGATATACACACATACATGTAGGTCATATGGGGCCATTGGAGAGGTATCAATTCAAACAGCTACTCTGCTGTAGGTGTTTTGTCAGTCAGTTATCTTCAAGTTGTTTGTTAGTGATACCCAGGTTTACTGGGTACTTGCTGTGACCTACAAGATTCTCTTCAGTATGGCAGTGACTGGTCTATGTACGCTTTTATTCTAAAAATTAAGTAACTGACATGTGATTTCGAAGATGAGCCATAAGTGATTCAGGTGTATATATTTGTGTGGGTTAATGACAGAAAATCACTTGATTTCCATGTACAGTTGTATTTTTCTGATCACTTCTGTAATTAAGCAGTGCACTCTGTAAGCTGTCTTTTGAAGGCTACTTTAAGCTGTGGCTAGTCCAATATGTAAAGCAGCTGCTATAATTATGTAGAGACATGAGCTGGCAATGGAACAGCTTCCCTGATTTTTCTGAATTGTTCCTAGATGCTTACATAGTAATGGTGATGTTTCATTTTATTCTGTTCCAAACATTTGTGTATTTTTTAAGAAAAACTTTTTTTTTTTAAATCTACAGACTTCTTTTTTGTTCTTACTGAAAGTAATTCTAGCTTGGGTCATTGTTTTTTCTTCTGGAATGTGTGTTTAGTCATTATATCGTGTTCATAAGCAATCTAATTAGCATATTTAAGTACACTTTCAAATGGAAATTACTTCTCTGGGTTGTTCAAGTTTAACTAATTTGGCTCTTCGTGACAAAGAGACTATGCATATGTTTACCATGCCATTGTAGTTGGCTGGTATTTCTAAATAAGTGTCTGTAATTTAAATCATGCTAACTGGTTTTATCTGGCTTTATGATTAAAAAAATAGATTCAAAGTGTGAAATGCAAGAATACACATGACATATCTGTGTTGCCATAGCTGTTGTTACTAATGTAGGCATACCCAGGCTAGCTTTACTCTAGATAGCTGAAGTCTTGCTAGTGTCTGCATAAGACTTGAGGTTTAAAAAACTGCTCAGAGAAGCAATGTTGATCCTCTTAGTAGAAAGCTGCAGAAAGTATCTGTTTGAAATGTACTGAACACTTCTATTTAATTTTGACATTGAGTTTGTATAGCTCTCAAGATGCTAAAAAGTGTAAGTCCTGTCCTGCGTGATTGTGCTGAAAGGTCTGTGACTGTAAACTCACTTGTAATGAGTCCTTTTCTTCAGAAAATCACGTATATTAAATTAGTGCTTTTTTTTTATCGTTGATGTCTGTATTTTATACAATCTAATGCTTTCATAAAGGACTAAATTTCCAACTAGATTTAAAATGTAACTTTTTCCAAAGAAATCTGTAGAAGATTTTCAAGAGCTGCGAGCAAATCTTATGTTGTGTTTGCCTGTTTGCCTTTTGTGTATGTGTGTGTATATATATAAAATCACAGTAAAGGGTGGGTCATGTTTTGTAATACTTTTTTTCTTTGAATTAATGCATTCCTTTTTTTTTCCATTTTACAGTGTAAAGAAAGAATGAGGCCTGTCAAAGCAGCACTGAAACAGCTAGATCGACCAGAGAAGGGCCTTTCTGAAAGAGAGCAACTGGAACATACAAGACAGTGTCTAATCAAAATTGGGGATCACATTACTGAATGTCTAAAGGAGTACACAAATCCTGAACAAATTAAACAGTGGAGAAAGTAAGACTGAGAACCTTGTTTTTTGTTGAAAAAGGAAAAACTGTAATTGCTTTTATTAAGCAGAATAGTTTTCAATTATTTCTCGTTTCTTGTTCTCCCTTTCTTGTATCTTTCAGTTGTTTTAAATAGGAATCTATAAAAAGATGGTTAGAGATGGTTCTGACTTCTAATGGATTGACTTTTTCATACTGCATAACAATGCATTTTGTGCAATAGGTTGAGTCATATCACTTTTTACAAACAAAAGCAAACACTAGCTAACTTGTTACTTGACTGTGTTTAATGGAAAAGCTTTCTTACCTTTAAGGATCTGGTTATCAGCTTTGATGTTTTTTCTTGCTTTTTAATTCCTGCTAAAAACAGGCAATTCTGTATTTGTGTTGAACTTTTCATGACTTTTGAGTTGCAGAATTCTTTATTCTTTTTAAAATAAAATTAAATTACATACCATTACTTGATAAAAGTATTACAACATACTCGGATATACATCAAAAATGAAAGAACAGTTTGTACTTTATGAGGCAACAGTTTAAATAAAATGAAGAAAAACTGTGTTTTGTAAAATTCTTGTATTTCATTGTAAGGTTCTTAATGCAGTTTGAGTTACCTTTATCAGAATGCACTTTATTCTTTTATGGTTCAAAGTACATCCTGCACTTCCATATGAAAAAATCTGCAAAGTGTTTCATTTTCTAAAGACTTTTGTTAGTGTTGAATGCTTCTGCTGGTTTTAGTTGCATTGCTTCAGAATACTATGGTGGTGTGAGATACAAAAGCAAGTTGCATGTCTACATTTTGGTAAATGTTGAATTTCTTTAAGTTGAAACTTGTTAGAGAGCTAATATTAATAATGCTACAAAATTATATGTAGTTATTAAATATGTATTTCAGCTGTCTTTAGTAAGGAGGAATATAGTTAAACTATCTAAACTTATATAAAGTTATATAGATTTCATTGACTGGTTGTCTGTTTTTTGCAAACCTGTAGACCAAAATTATAATGTTTAAATAATCATAGTGAAGGAGCAGATTACTGGCTTCCTGAGCCTGTAGGCCTCAGATACTCACAAGCACTGGTGTTCTGTAGTCTCTTTTAAGCATTCTACCTGTAAATTTGACTAAAAGTATTCTAGATTTTAGATCTGTTATCTGTGATCATAGAAGCAGATGTTTTCTTCAGGGTATTTGGCGGCTTGACAGTGAAGGATTTGATTTGTTATTCTTTCTTTCTAGCACAGATGAGGCATAAATTTATTGTCATACTACTTCCATTCTCTTTCACAGTTCTCATTTGGTTTCAAAAACTTAGACCAGGCTTTGGAATTCTGTGGAAAAATTCTGATAATTTTCATGAAATAACATTTATAGGTCAGATGTCTTGCACTGTAAGAGATGTCAAGGTTTTTTTACACACTTACTTAAATTCTTATTTAGTGAGTGGTAAATACTCAAAATTCAAATAAACTTTCAGAAGACATTCACAAACTTGATAGGTACATTTTTAGGCAGTTTCACAAATCAGTCTCTTACTGTAGCTGCTACTGGTACTACTTCCCACACACTGCACTCTGAAGTACTTGTGATAAATATTACAGAGTAACAAATTGTTAAAGGAATTGATCTTTGAAGTGTTTGAAATGCAGGTAGGTAATGTTCGCTCTGCAACTTTCTGTGCAGCTAAAATTTCATAGTGTTTACTGAAGTATTATTCTAATAATTTGTTAAATTCATGTTGTTCTGCATAATATAAGAAAACCAAATGTACGGAAGAATAATTTCTCTTTTCTTCTTCCTCAGAAATTTGTGGATTTTTGTCTCTAAGTTTACAGAATTTGATGCCAGAAAGCTGCACAAACTGTATAAACACGCAATCAAAAAACGTCAGGAGTCTCAGGTAATGTTTTCAAGACCCTTTCCAATATATATTTTAAATATTATAATTCTTTTATTAGATTTAAAGTATTATCAGAGCACAGAAATACACTTCAAGTAGCACTTGTGTTTTTGTAAAGCAGTGTCTTTTGTTAGGATCTTTTTCTAATGTATTCACTTGAACTTGGGGATTTAGCAATGAATTTTTATACTTCTCTCTTTTAGCAACACAATGACCAGAATATTAGCAGCAACATCAATACACATGTAATTAGAAATCCAGGTAAGAAACATTAAGTATTTTCTTAAGTATTTTCTCCTTGATCTGTCTCCCACACTGCTAAGTATCGTAGAGGTAGGCTGATTAGTGAAACTTTACTAGTTTGCTGATGAGATCCAGCTGAATATAGACTGAAACTGGTATTGAAAGGTTTTAGTAGCAAGTTATTTGACCATCCTCTAAAAAAATTTTGGAAGCATTTTTTGCGTTTCTTTTTGGGGAGGGAGAGAGGCCCACTCAAAACCTGTAAATTTCTTGGAAATTCTGTGCCTATTTGTAGCTTGTGTAATGGCACTACCATATAAGAAAGCAAGCTTTTCCTTGAAATTGTCATTTGCAATTAGTTGCATGGGCTTCTGTGGTTGACAATAACAGTGATTTTAATTTTTTTTAATGCTCTGAGTCCTGCCTTCTTGTAATATTTGCTCTTATCTTCTTTTATGTAACATTTAAGAGTATATTTTCATGGACTTAAAATCAACATTATTGTATTTTAGGAATACCGCTGAAAGTCCTTCATTAACAAGGCGTACCTTTAAAACTCTTACTCACGCTAAAGCCATCCCTTCTTAGTGAGGAAGTTGCTACCATTCTGTCTAAAATTGTTCCAGTACAGGCACCTTTACTCACTGCTCGTTTGAAGCATGCTTAGCTTCACAGACTGAATATGAGTGGTTGAAAAGTTTAGTTTCCAAGTCCTACACATATAGATTCTAGCTTGCTTTCCTCTTAATTCTGGGTTTCTTTGAATTCACTTGTATTAGTGCATTGTCTTTCAACTATTTAGGCTTGTTTTTGTGAAATTATGATGTCATTTTCACACTGCTTACATCTGACAAGTAGAAGTATTTTTTTAATTAGATGAAGAAAAGATTTCATGAGACTTCATTTTAACCTTTGCTTTATTAAGCAGATGTGGAAAGACTGAAGGAGAATACAAATCATGATGACAGTAGCAGGGACAGTTATTCTTCTGATAGACATTTTTCACAATACCATGATTATCATAAAGAAAGATATCAGGGAGATGCTCACAAGAAAAATGACTCCAGGAAAAGGCCCTATTCAGCCTTCAGCAATGGAAAAGATCACAGAGACTGGGATCACTACAAGCAAGACAGCAGGTGAGTCTGGAGCAATTTTAAAATCAATTTAAAATTTTCTTCCTGGTTTTGAAGTATGCTTGTAGCACTCATCAAAACATCTTGTTTGAATAATGCAAAATTGCAAAGATGACATCTCTCTAATGCAGGTCTGTTGATTTGATGTAATTCTGACTCCTAATGTGTGTTCAGTAACACTAATACAAGTAATTTCTACTTTTTAGATACTACAGTGATAGTAAACACAGAAAGTTAGATGACTACAGGAACAGAGACCACAGGTCAAACCTGGAAGGGAGTTTAAAAGACAGCCGGGCTCATTCAGATCACCGTTCCCATTCAGACCACAGGATACATCCAGATCAGCGTTCCACTTCAGAGTACAGCCATCACAAATCTTCTAGAGATTATAGGTACCACTCAGACTGGCAGTTGGACCACAGAGCTTCGGGCAGTGGCCCAAGGTCACCATTAGATCAGAGGTCTCCTTATGGTTCAAGATCTCCTCTAGGACACAGATCTCCATTTGAACACTCATCAGATCACAAAAGTACACCTGAACATACATGGAGTAGCCGGAAAACATAACAAAGACTGACATTTTCTGGACCTTCTTTTAGCCATATACAGTAAACTAACACAGTAATTGCCTTACATGACTTGAAAGATATGGACTGGATATTCTATCAGTAGCAGTATTGTTACTTCTTTCCAGGATGCAAGGTCTATTATCCCAACAGAAGAAAAATATTTTTGTACTTAAAGTTTATGCTGCACTGTGCTGCAAATGTTGTGGCACTTTTTTTTTTAAAAAAAAACAATGGAAGATGTTTACTTTTACAGGGACCTCACACTGCCCCTTTCAGACTGGATATTAGTATAAAACACTTCATATCAAAGTGGTTTTAGGCTGAACACATTTTAAATTATGTTTGTAAATGAACTTTGAAACACTGACTTGTACTCATATTTCAGAAAGGAATGAGTTTATTTTCTTTTGATTCTTAGTAAGAACTCTCAAGGACTTGGTTCACTTTCCAAAGCTACTTGTTTACATTGTACACTGCGACCACCTTGCCACTTTTCATCACAAGCTTGAATATTTAAATTCTGTAACTGTAAAATAGCCAGGATTTCTCCTGTTTGTGATCAGTTAATAATGCCTTTTTACAAAACAAACAAATAATAATAAAAACAAAACACATATAGGAATGGCTGTAAATTATTGTAAATTAATTAAATGAGTTTTTCCCCTCTCAGGCTTTTGCTGACTGTTCCTTTTCCCACCAACTCAGGCCTTCTTGACACAAGTATGAAATAAAATCAGTGTACTTAAATGTTTTAGTGAAACATCTTGATGGAATCACTGTTCAGAATGTAAAAATGGGGATAGAAAACATTTTATTCCATTTAGTGCTCCTTTTTTATTGGATACTTTAGATACATGTTTTGGTTTGGGTTTTTTTTCTATCAAACTGTCAGTGTTGTGATGTTTGTAATGAGATGGTAAGAAATATGCAGCTGAACTGTGCCTGAAGTTTTTCAGGTGCACTGGTTTGAAACAAATGTTAAATATCTGAACACTTAAGAATCCAAATCAACCAAAATTTATTGTACATCCATTTGTGTTCCCTCTTCAACATGGGCAATAATGTCAAATGTGCTATGCAGCCAGTAAATATTTCAGAAGATTTGAATTACTTTATTGACAGAATTGTTACAGTGCACACCAATTGTACATAGATAACTTCTATCTGACAAATTAAATTTAAACTAAAAGGATATGTGGGCTCTTGTACTTTTCTGCTATGTGTTTCTCTACAACACTACTTTTCTCAGATTTACCCATAGAAACATTAAACTCTTTAAATACTAAATTTTAATGTGCAGTGTGATAATTAGGGAATATATGTAGCCTGGCATCCTGTGCTTGGAGCAATATCTGTAGCTCCAGTTTTTCTCTCATCTTGCAATATTGAGCATTTTTTCCAATTAAACAGTTTTTTATGTTGAAAGCATATGATCTCAGTGTAAGCATAGTTGCTGCACAAGTTTTAATATTATTTAATGTAGACTGAGACCCTAATGCTGCTTCATTTCTTAATCTTCCCATTATTTGGAGGGTTTTGAGTTTTTCTGCTTTTAAGCTTAATTGCTAAAGCAGTTTTCAGGGAGTGGGTGTGTGATAAGGTTGTGCATGTGTGTGTGCTATGCAGCCTCCCATTTCCAATGGTGAAAGTCTAGAAGATGCACCGTCTCCAACTGATTCTTACTGCTTGGGTAGTGCATATATCCATCAGTAGAGGATAGAGCAATCCCACTAAGCCTGGGTTCACTTGTAGCTATATTGTGGCATTGTGGCTGAGTATATCTAGTGTGACATGGTTAGTCTGTATCTGTTCTTGCTAAAGGTATCTCAAGTGTCTGAAACAAGCAAGACAGAAAATACTTCCTTGGTGGCTTTGATGTTTAGGATTAGGGCAGCTGGAAAGCTGCCAGGCGGAAAAGAATCTGGGGGTGCTGGTTGACAGCCAGCTGACCATGAGCCAGCAGTGCGCCCGGGATGCCCAATAGCATCCTCATTTGTATGAAAAATGGTGTGGCCAGCAAGGCTAAGGAAGTGATCATCCCCCTGTACTCAGCTCTGGTGAGGCTGTACCTTGAATACTGAAAGGTGGTTGTAGTAAGGCATGTGTTGGACTTCTCCCAGTAACAAGTGATAGGACAAGAGGAAATGGCCTCAAGTGGCATAAGGGGGTTTAGTTTGGTTATTAGGATAAACTTCTTTTGCGACCGTGGGGGAAGCAAGCAGTCGAATTAATATGATTGATAAAGCAAGCTTCGTTTACTGTTCAGTTCTGTAAGCTTATATACTTTTGCACAGCGAAAATACAAAATCTGATTGGTTATACATTACTACATGTAACTACATGATTGGTTACCTTAAGGTTCCTTTCACACATACAAAGGTTACTTTTAAACAAGCCACAGCTGCTAATCATTGCTACAACTGGCGCCTACATGGTCAGCCTTATGGCATACTCCCTCATTCAGGGTTTCCTTTCCAGGTGTTACATTGTTTCAAGAACCTGATGTAATCAAGGGTCAGCCAGATCTCCGGCATCAGCATGTCTCCTTCTTCAAGCAGATGGCTGCTCACAAAGTTCGTTTAGTGACTCATTACTCTGGTCCGAGAGCCATTCTCCAACAATTCCCCCTTTTTCTTTTTGAGCTAACAATACATTACTGATGGTCTTCATGGTAAAAGACTTAATGCTTGATACTATGCATCTGATAAGCATGACTCCCACCAAAGTAAGCACAACACAATGAAGCCTTGCTTCATTAATTCTCGTAAACATCCTGACAGACCCCAACCACTTAATAGTTTGTCTAAAGGACTTTGCCACTCTTGTAGCTTCTGCATATTATCATTTAGTTGTTTTATTTGATTATGTATTGATTGTGATTTGTCTGTAAGATTAAAGCAATACATTCCTGCAAATTCTTCACATCCATGACCATGAGCAAGCAACAAAAAATCAATGGCAGCACAATTTTGCAAGGTAGCTTTCCTTAAAATATCAGCTTCTGTAGCAAGATCATATAACATATTAGAGGTTAAGTTGATCTGTTTGCCAGCCCAACCTGTCAAAGCTTTTATTGCTAAAGCATTATGTATTGAGCTAAGTGAGGGCAAAAAGATAGAAGCTGCAACAGTTGCAGATGTATCCCATAGTAGGATTTTATCAGAGCAATTTTCATTTAAGACTTGTATTTCTCTTTTTGAATGATGTTGACTCCAAGTAAATTGGGAGATTTGCAATAATTGATGTTTCTTTGGGGTTAACAAAATTAATTTCCCAATGTAAGAAGGTCCACCAAAGGGTTTACTTGGAATTCCTGGCCAGGCTCTATCTCCACATTAAAAAATATCCTGGAGGTAGTGCCTTAGCTCTGGTCTCTCTATATTTTACATCCTGTGTGGAACAATATGATTGGTTATTATATTTGACATCTCGAGGTGACACAACAGTTTCAATTGGCCCTTTTCCATTAGAGACAGAGCTGAATTTAATGCATCCTGTTGTCTGCTCTGAACCAAATAAACTTAATTCCTGTGGAGGCAAAATCATTTTTGTCAGATTTTTTACAAGCAATGCATTTAAAGTAGACATAAAATTCCAAGAGCTACGATTGGCAGCTTCTTCTATAATAGTATCATTCAATGGAATTGATAACCTTACCCACTCTTCAGTAAATTCAGAAAGGTTAACAACAGGGCTATCTATCAGACAGGTTTTGAATGGATTACCCACTTGATGTAGAGACAAACAAAAATCATCTACTCCTGATCTCTGTGCCCAGTCCATGCACATATTTCCGATTTGTTGTCCTTTAATCAACTCTGGTGGCAGGTGTAGACTGGTCGTCACAAGTAGGGTCATCAGGAGTACCAGCAGGCTTAGTCCATTTCGAAGGGATCCACATTGGACCTGTTGGCGTAAGCACACACATATAGCCTCGCCCTAAATACTTGACTTCTGCTGGGCCCTTCCAAATGCCTGTGCCTATAATTTACAAACAAAGGTACTACTTGTGCTTGTTTGGTCAGCTTTGAATGTACACTTACAGAAGGCTCATCATTTTCGTCAAAAATACACAGGTGATTAAGGACAAAAAGGGCTTTTGCCAACTTCTCATGAATATCTGTAACATCTGTGTATTTTTGCAAATATAGTTTCAATGTTTGGTTCATTCTTTCTACAATTGCTTGACCTGTTGGAGAGTACGGAATACCAGTAATATGCTGCACTCCCCATGACTGTAAAAACTTCCTTAGTTTTTCACTTGTATAAGCGGGACCACACAGTATCATAAGGTTGGAAAGGACCTCTGAGATCATCAAGTCCAACCTATATCCCAACACTAACACCAACCATCATCTAAATCATGGCACTCAGTGCCTCATCCAGTCTCCCTTACTGCAAAACATTGGGTTAAATGCCTAATTACATGCAATCCCTTTTCCCCTGTCTGAGCCGTGGCCCAAACATATTTGCTGTACATATCAATTGTTGTATGTACATATTATAGACGGCCAAGAGCTGATATATGGGTTATATCCATTTGCCATAACTGACATGGACCCAGACCTTTAGGGTTAACTCCCATCCCTAGGCCAGGACCGTGGTGACTACAACTGGGACACGTTCTAACAATACCACGAGCTTCTTCCTGAGATATTTTAAACTGCTCACAGAGTCCTTTTGCATTTTGATGGAATACATTATGTGATTCTCTGGCTTTAACAAATTCGTTGACAGGTGCAGACAATGCAACTAGGTCATCGGCCCTTTGATTGCCTTGCCCTAGTCCCAACGTGCTTTGATGACTCCGAATATGAATGATTGCATATGGTTCCATACGTTGTCAAATTGCTGCATGTAATTGTCTTAAAAGTTCATGTAGCCGCGAATTATTCTGGCAGCTTCAATTCTTTGTACTATTCCTGTTACATATAATGAGTCTGTAACTACATTTAATTTTATGGAAAACCAATTCTTAAATGTCCACACAACGGCAGCTAATTCCAGAGTTTATAATGAGTCATGATCAACAGCTTCCAGAATTTTATGTTTCCAAGTGTGGTCATAATCGTCATATCAGGTGGCTGCAACACGTCGTGATTTTTTGCCTGCATCAGTAAATACAGTGATTGCATCTGTCAAAAGACGTGGAGAAAATTTCGGTATATCAATCCATGATTGCTGGCTGATCCATCTTAACGTTGGTGTTTTAAGGCTACTTATATTTAATTCACATGATGCACACAGCAAACTACATTGTAGCGCTGGTGAATTTGATATCATCCATTCTAAATCGTCCTTTTTCATTGGCAAGTAGATTGTAGCTGGCTCCTGACCAGATATCTGTAACACATGTTTTCTTCCTTTCCTTATAAGTTCCGCCAGGTTCTCAGTTTTGGTTTGAATTGTATTTTTTGGTTGCAAGCTGGTAAACATCCATTCCAATATCCGAACTGCCTCCCCCTTTTTCTTTTCACATTGCGTGAGTGCACCAATTAATTGCTGAGGAGTATTTAAAATCGTTAAATCAATTGGTAGTTCAGGATTGAGGCGGTTGACCCATCTGTTTATTATCATTGTTGTAATTTGTTTAATTATAGCTATTTGTTGCGATGTGGGTTGCACTGGGGTGGATGGATTGTGTCTTTTAAGCATGGGTCGCAAATGTTCCAAGCTATCATTAGAGATCCCCACAACAGGTCGCAGCCATTGAAGGTCTCCTATTAATTTCTGTGCATCATGGAGCGTTTGAATGGAGGTATGAATGTTAACTTTTTGTGGTCGAATCTGTGACTCAGTTATAATCCAGCCAAGGTATTTCCATGGAGATGATCATTGAATCTTTTCTGGTGCAATTATAAGTCCTTTATCTGAGAACACACTTGTTATATATTGTTCTTGCTGAGTTGTGAAAACTGACTCTTGTGCTATTAGAATATCATCCACATAATGGTATATAATTGTGTGAGGCCATTGTTGTCGAATTGATAATAAGGCATTGTCGACAAGCAGCTGGCACAGTGTTGGGCTATTTTTCATACCTTGAGGCAAAACTGTCCACTCAAAATGCTGCACCGGAGCATCTCGATTTATTGCTGGTAGGGTAAAAGCAAAATGCTGAGTGTCTTTAGGGTGCAGCTTAATGGTGAAAAAGCAGTCTTTTAAGTCAATTATTAACAACTGCCAGTTCTGTGGTAACATTGCTGGGTTGGGTAATCCAGGTTGTAGTGCTCCCATCACTTGCCTCTGAGTGTTTACAGCTCGTAGATCATGTAATAGGCGAAATTTTCCAGATTTCTTTTTGATAACAAAAATTGGGGTATTCCATGGGCTTGTCGATGGTTGGAGATGTCCTTGTTGTAGTTGTTCCATAACTAACAAATGAGCTTTCCTTTTTTAACAGCCACTGCTCGATCCACACGGGATCCTGAGCAGTCCATGTGAGTCAGATCAGGAAAGTCCATTCTGCAGTGACCGTAATCAAAAAGGCTTGTTTGTAAGGACTAATCCTAAGTGATTTAAAACGTCCCGACCAATTAGCATGCTCACACCTGAAGGCAAAGGCATTACTGTGATATGGGTGAGCACAGTTCATTGATCCAAGACAACTTGAACTCTGTTTATGCTGCATTGGACTGGTGCTGTGCCACTAACGCCCTCTACACCTCTCATCATAGCTTGCAATGGCCAGTGAGATGGCCACTGTGTGCTAGAGAGAATGGTGATATCGGCTCCTGTATCCAACAGAGCTGACAGCTGCAGTTGTTCACCTTCGTGTATAATTTTCACAGTAACAATTGGCCAATGATTCAATGACATGGTGAGCAAAGCTAAGTCTCCTGTTGATCCAAACCCAGAGTTGCCTCTAAAGGGAATGGCTTTTCCAGTCATAGCTGCTGTCAATTGCGAGATGGGTACTAATTGAGCAATTTTACTTTCTTTCTTTATGATCATTGGTGGAAAATGTGTTTGAACTATTATTTGTATTTCCCCGGTATAGTCACTGTCAATTATTCCTGGCAATATAAACAGTCCCTTTAAACTGGCAGAAGAGCGTCCTACTAACAGAGCTCCTTGAGGCTGGTTGTTGATAATAAGTGGGCCCTTGACACCGGTAGGAATCTTTTGAGGATGATTATCGGTTAGGATGATCTCTACTGCGGTTGCCAAGTCCAAGCCGAGGCTTCCTCTGGTTGCTGGGCACAGGTCACTGGCTGGCTGCAGGGCATTGCTGCTGTCGTTGCAGAGACCAGAGCCGCGATTGGTGTCTGTGCGTTGCAGCCCCTCACGCTCCTTGTCGATTTTCCCGGTTTCCCTCAGTATCGGCATGCTTCCATGCTATGGTTATTCATATTGCAATGTTGGCACCATGCTTGAGGGACACAGCATTGTTGGCGAAAATGTCCACCTTGACCACAGCGAAAACATTTTAGTGGCCACTTTGGCTTAATAGTCCGAATAGAAGTTGTGTCTTCAGTGCACAATGGAGAAAGATCTGCAAAAGCCTGTTGCTGAGCCTCTAATATATTTTTTCCTAAATCTTTCATTGCCTCTACTAACATAGCCTGTGGTCCAACAGGGACCCTGTTCATGTGATTTAATATCTGTTTAGCCAGTTCACTATGCAGGCCTGACTCATCTACTGTATTTCTCAATTGGGATAATAATTTCCAATCTAGGGGTCTATAATCCCCTTGAAGTGCCCCATTTTCATCCTCTTCATATCTGACAGGGAAGGCCTGATGTTTGGTAATTATTTCTAAGGCATCATAATCTTGGGTTGCTATCGTATCTTGAGACATTGCGCCCCAATCTATACGGTTAAATGATCATACAACTGTTGGTTTAGGAGTGGTAACCCCTATATTAAAAGTCTGCATTTGTTCATGATTCTTTTGTGTTCTCAGCACATCCATCATTGGAGGTGCAGTGGGTGCAATTGGATCTGTATTTACTTTTAACTCGTTACAATCTTCAGATAGAGAACACAAAGGTTTAACCTTAACTATTTCTCCTGTTGGGGTGGGTGGTATATACGGTGCCCCAACGGCTATCTTTCCACTTTGTCCCCACACATTCTCACTTGCATTAACATCATCTAATCGCTCCTGTGCCACAGCTGCTATTCTTTTTTCCTCCTTGTACTTCTTCATGTAATTAATAACTTCCCGACAAGCTTTCATTAATCTTTTTGCATTTTTATCACCGTCTATCACCATATCCCACAGACAATCACCATACGCTCTCCATTCATTCACTTCAAATAACAAATCAGTCTGTTTAAAAAATCCTTGTGTTATTCCCAATTCTACCAAACTAGACACCTCCTTTGTACTAATATCCTTAGGACTTACCCCCCGCTTTTCTAAAAAGCGTTGCAACAATGACATTGCTATCTCTTTCTCCATTGCGCGTGACTAGTCGATGCAGCCTTCACTTATGGGTAGCAACAATATCAGCGTGGCGAGCTTTCACTTTAATTTTTTCTCAGGCTCAGGCACGGACGGAACAAATCCAGTCTTCTGCCCCCCGACTGCTGCTATCGGTGCCTTCCAGATCCCATGGTCCGGTGGAAACAGGGATTGGGGGTCCCTGTTCTTGCCCCTGTTCAGGTCCCTGTTCCCAGTTTGGGCGCCACTTGCGACCGTGGGGGAAGCAAGCAGTCGAATTAATATGATTGATAAAGCAAGCTTCGTTTATTGTTCAGTTCTGTAAGTTTATATACTTTTGCACAGCGAAAATACAAAATCTGATTGGTTATACATTACTACATGTAACTACATGATTGGTTACCTTAAGGTTCCTTTCACACATACAAAGGTTACTTTTAAACAAGCCACAGCTGCTAATCATTGCTACAACTGGCGCCTACATGGTCAGCCTTATGGCATACTCCCTCATTCAGGGTTTCCTTTCCAGGTGTTACATTGTTTCAAGAACCTGATGTAATCAAGGGTCAGCCAGATCTCCGGCATCAGCATGTCTCCTTCTTCAAGCAGATGGCTGCTCACAAAGTTGGTTTAGTGACTCATTACCCTGGTCCGAGAGCCATTCTCCAACGTTCTTTAATGAAAGAGTGGTCAAGCATTGGTAGGCTGCCCAGGGAAGTGTTGGAGTTCCCATCCCTGGAGGTGTTCAGAAAAAGTGTAGCCATGCCAGTTTAGAACTTCATTTAGTAGGCATGATGGTGTTGGACTGACAGTTGGATTTGATCATCCTAGAGGTCTTTTTCAACCTTAAGGATATGATCCTTGGCAATTAGTCTACTTAGGCTATGTTAAATTTTATTCACTCATATTTACAGATTTACAAATCACACCTGCAACAGTTTTAATTTTTCCCCTCTGGTTTTAGTTAAGCATAAAGTTTGGTGGATGCTCATTACTTATGAATATCTTACTGTTCAGGAGAATCCCATATCCTGTGCAGATAAGTAAATAATTGATTTTTCATGCATGCAGCTTTGATCCTTCTCTTGTTGATTTGTAATAAAAAGTCTTCAAGGAGCATGTCCAGTTCCAATGCATCCATCAGATATTACTGTTGGTTGTCCATAAGAGGTTTTGGGAATTAAGAATTCTGGTGACTGCAAGAGAACTCATGTGGCTATTGGTAAAGATTGAGGTGTTTCATCTGCTGTGCATTGGAAGACTATGATTTGTGACTTAATCCTGTGCGACTTAATCCTAGTCTACCATTCCCAGTACTACCTGAAAAGAGTAGTTTGTCAGTCTGAAAAAGCACATTAAAAATGTGTTTCTATTAGTTTTAAGGACATAGAAATGCATGCTCTGACTGTTTATCAGTTTATCAGTTGCTGTGTTGGCCCCATCATTTACCTGCTCACAGTCACTCTGTTTTCCCCATTTTCATCTTCAGTGCAGTCTTTGTGTCTGAGCAGCACTCAAACAGCTTCTGGTTTCTGACAGCCTTTCACTACTATCAACAACAAGACTTGCAAAGGATTCAAGTGCCAACCACAAAAGGGTGGCAGTTTCTGCAAAATATGATGCTTCTATCAAGAGCAGTGTGCCCCAAATGCCCTTTAAGACGTGGACAGCACAGCAACCTGAAGCACTAACTCACAAGGCTGAATATCTTTGATGCTTGTCCTCCTTCTTTTCAGTTTGATTGGCTTGTAATGTTCCTATGTGACGTTCAGTCATCAACAAATTGATCTTGTCACCTCCACAGATCTTACTGTTTATCCACAGGTTTCCCACTTGAAGACCCAGTGAAGTACTCTTCTAGAAATGTATTTTAAGGAGGTGTTCTAATGTCTAGTGTTACTTTAGGAAATTACCTCACCAATACTTGGGAAGGTGGGCAAGTCTGAAGACACTAAAGGAGACAATCCTGATACTGCTTTTCTTCCTAATGAGACATACTGTTGCAACTTTCTCCATGACCAAGGTTTATTTGAACAGCAAATTAATTAAATTGTAGCTTCCTTTTGTTACACAGCTGAAATGAGATCCTCTCATTTTTACCTTTACAAAAATAAACATAGACAATCTCTTGCTTCTATTGGAGAGTAGTAAAGACTATTAAAAAAGGTGACATCTGGTATAAGTCACCTACTTGTACTGATCAAGGTTTGTTTTACTGAACTATGTTGGGACATATGTGTAGTGCTGTTATTTGTATTCATTGTTCCAACAAGCTACTATGACCACACCAGAAATTTAAGCTTTGTTCTTAAAACTTCATGCTTAAACTTTTATTTGTGAAACACTCCAGAAGCAGTAGCTAAGAAATAACAGTTGTGTGAGACACTGCAACAAGAAGAAAAGGTTCACCAAATTCCTTATTTCTTCTCCTCTTCATTTTTCCCTGTAGTCCAATTCTTAAAGCACAAGTCAAGAACAAAGGAGTAACAGGAAGCACTTTCTAGTCCACTTATCCTTATACTCTAACACTGTATGGAGTCATTGAAAGATCTTCTTTTGATATGGCCAATACTAAAACAAAGATGTTTCTTGCATGTGTTTTCCCATCTCCTAGCCCTACCAATTTATTGGTAACTATGTTATTTTTATATTTTCAAAATTTTTAACATTAAAGAAGATACTGATCAATTTTTTTCCCATGCCAAGGCCACAATGGACTCTGCAGCACTTTAAAAGGGCAATAGAACACATACTGCCAGAAAAATACATACATTGCACAGGTCAATCTTGAGCTATGTTTGAAGAGCCCCTGGTAAAGAAGTCTGCAAGGCATGGGTCAGATCTGGTTGGCAAACTACAGCATTAGCACATTCTTAGTGAGAAAATTATGCCAGTTGTACCAGCTCTATCCTGAAATTGATTTCAAATGTTTAATAGTGCTGTTTTGTGTAAAGGTTGTAAAATAAAGTCATATGAAATATTCTTCTGTTTAGGATTTCCTGTCAAAAACAGATTTTAGGGGATTGATGATATTCTTCCTGTAATGAATTCCACACAATAGGCAGAAGATCTCAAACAAAGCTATCAGCTCTAGAAGAGTAAAGTCTAATCCAGTCTTTTTTTCCTACTGTGAAAGTAAATAGAGTTGGAAAATTATCCTTATCTTCCCAAGATCACCAAGTCATGTCAAATAAATACAGCTGAAGAGAGAGGATCCAGATACCCATTAACCTCAATGCTGGAGGTTAATGCACAGGAGAGAGATACTCCATAAGCTTTAATAGAAAATACGTATGAAGGACTGCATTCTCTAGTTGCGTGCTTAAAACTGTATTCTTCCCTTCAAACGTATTGTCACTGGTGCAATTGCTAGCTAGTGGCTGAAGAAAAATATGTGGAGTGTATGTCCACAAGCTAACAGAACAGATCACCCTGTAGGTCTTCCATATTCCAGCACATTCTGGTCAATTTTTTAAAAGTATGAACACCTGTTCTATCTGGTATGTTATCTTTGATAATGCAGCCTTCCTCATTCTGTGTTAATTAACTGAATTAATTGGTGTTAGTGTTGGGTTATAGGTTGGACTTGATGATCTCAGAGGTCCTTTCCAACCTTGTGATACTGTGATACTGTAATATTTACTATCAGACAAGAATATGGCCAGAATACTAGAATAAGTGAATATGAAATTATCTGAAAGGTGTAGTATGCCCAATTATTACAGTCTGTAAGTATATGTATCTCTTGAAACAGTTACCTCTATGAAGTTCAAGGTCAGAGCCTCAGACAGTCATAGATGACTGCCCTTCTGCAGTTTTAAAATTCTAGAGAAACTCCATAATCATGAATGCAAACAGAAAAAAAAAAACAGCTCTAGTTGGTTTGTTATAAAAACACAATGGGAGAATGTGTGAGGTTTAAAGAGTTTGCATTATTTCAAGTCACAGTACTGAAAATAAGGAAGTATAATATATCTTGGCTCATCAATTCACTTATACATTATCCAGTTTTCTTTTAAATTTTTGGATATTGTATCTGTACTTAAAGATCACTCTTGTAATTTAGAGGAAAAGTATTCTTAATATGAAGAACACCATGTTATTTAAGTTTAAAACTCAAAACAAACCTTATTATTAGAATCACAACCTATGTTTCCGTAATTATGAAAAAAAAGACATTGTCATTACTAATTTGAAATTTGCTTACATTGAATGTGAGTCAAGTTATCTTTCCATTCATAACCTAAAGGCTTAATGTATGGGTTTGTAGTATAATAACATGCACAGTAAACAGATGGACTGACACCCTACCATTTCTTTACAAAAGAAACATTTTCAATATACACACTATAAACACTCAAAACTGAGAGAACATCTTTAATTATAGTATTTTCAAATTCTTTTTCCATAAATGTAACAGTGAATTGACATTTGCTAATTGCAAAGCAAATCACTTAAAAGTTAGGAGATCCCAAAACTAGTTTGCTTGTAGAATCTTAATTCAGACCCCTCTATGTAATTCTTATGATGGAATTTTAATGACAGTCCCAGACTACTTTTTCTAGGGAAACCCACTTCATCCACTGCAGAGAGTACATTACAAGAGTTCACTGCAGTAAGAACATGAAACAAACTCAGTATTTCTTTTCTTATATTCAGCATATGATCACAGAATAAAAAAATCTTTTTTTTTTTTCTCAGATACTGTGATGCACTCAGTTTAGAACTACAAACAGTTTAAAATATATGCTTTATGAGCTGAGTTGGTGTTATTCCAGCACAAGGTAGACATGAGACCCACACTGATTAGGACTAATGTCTTTTGAACAGCAAAATACTTTTAATGTTTTATTTTATCTTCACTTGATGCTTCCAAACACTGCAATTTATTCAGTGTTTCATTAGCCCTTAGTATCTTCTTTCAGTCATCAGCACTGAATCATATCTTTTGGTCTAGGATTTTTTTTTCTCCTAGCTGGCTCCTGAGGCCTCCAGGAAGGATCTCCAATTGCAAGAGGAAGCAAGCATGGCCACTGCCAGGTGATCCTGTTGGGGCAATCAGAGAGTTCATTTACTCCTCTGAAGAATAGCCTGTGGGAGTTCTGGTTACTAAATCAAGTCTTTTCATTGACTCTTGACTTCTTAAAAATAAAATACTGATCAGCTGTGAGAAATAAAATGAGGAAGCTGAAAGCAGGCTCATTTATAGAGGCCTGTTCTGAGTTATACGTCTGTTCATAAATGTTGGAAATGAACTGGGTACAGATGTGGTCCTGTTTCTCTGTGGTAAGAACTCACCTGTAATTCTCCTCCTCTTTTTCGGACTTTGAAACTTGAGTAATAAGTTGAATTGAAATGTTACAAGTTCAGCTTCAGAATTCCAGTGCACCACTGTTATTCTAACAAAATTGCTTGTTCTGGATTTTTTTTTTTTCCCAAGAGCCCATTAGGGTCAGGAGTGAGACTCAGATGCCTGATTGTACCTCTGTGAGGAAGCAAATGTTTAACAATTACAACCTTCCCTTGGATCCCTCTTCCCATCTGTTGTAGAAATGGCAAGTGGCTAAATGCAATCTTAAACCTAAAAACACACTGCTGTTCCCAGATTTACAAAGGAGGCAATCTACAAGCTATGTAGCTGGCATCATCTGTGGAAAGCATTTTCTCAAAGTAGTTTGGTGTCTCACCAAACGCTCTGGATGACTACTCCAATATACCTTCCATCTGCTTCAGGAATGTGACAGCAAAGTAAATCTGTAAGGCATCAAATCTTTTGATGTTTGCCAAACACTGAACTTAGCTGCAAGAGATACCAGGCTTGGAAAACTGGCCCTGAAATAACTGCTCTGCAGAGACAGTGAAAAAAGTTCTGAACTTCAGACAGCTGTGAAAGAATAAGCTCCACAGCCATTCATGGGAATGCTAGCATATTGCTGCAGATGAAAAACCAAGTGTGATCTGTGGCAGACAACAGCACCTGGCTCTCATGGCCTGCCCCATAGAGTTGGGTGGTTACCACTATTCAAGGAAAACAAAAAACATTCTTTGCCAATGTCCTCTCCTTACCACCCAAATAGCACACTGGTGGGTGCTACAGGAAGTTATTCACTCTGTTGTAATTGATTCTTCACCTGCAATATCTTTAAAAATCATAATTTGGGGGGGGGGGGGGGGAGTGTGAATAACTATACACTCACATACCAGTAGTTGTCATTTTTTTATTTAATAATCATTTGACTACCTAGATTTGAACCTTCAGATGGTCTGAGATTTTTGATAACAGGGTGACTATTGAGTCTGTATTATTAGTGGAAATATCCTTTTGGGGAATCTACTAAGGAAGAAATGCCCTGAATTATTTTTTCCTATGATTTTTTTCAGATCCTCTTGTCCCAAAATACCTCTTGTCATTTCTGGTTAATTGATTTTATTTATATTACAAGACTTTAAAGGTTTGAGTTCCTTACTGCTCTCTTACTCTTTGGAGCCAGGTGCCTGATGTTATTGTTGTGGATGTATAGAAGCCTCCAGAAAATGTGAGATACTTGGCAAACACCCCATGCATCTAGAGTAAGATTTTAGATTTTTAAGGAGAGTATTTTTTTAAGCATATTTCATGATCCCTTCCACTCTCTGCACTTCAGTTTGCAATGTAGAACAGCCTCCCTCTGCACAGGGCTGGTTACTTTCAGATGAAGCCAAAAGAGAATGCACCCCTCAAACATCCACACAACAGGAGCAGACTAAATCTCAACTGATATAACCCCTTCCTCCCCAAAGGTGTGGATGTTGGGTCCTCCATTTGTTTATTCGCTCTGCAAACCCACAGCTACATAGAACTATACTCAGCTGCTGTTAACAGCTTTGTTAGCATACAATCAGGAGATACTCTGCTTAGAAATGCTCTAGAAGATACTAAAAATAATCTTTTGAATAAGCTGCTGATATCCAAGGCATCAGCCAACTTTTTTAAGACAAAGGCCAACAACGGAGAGCGTAAGTAACAGCTTACTACTTGTTACATTAAAGTACTGATGATTATGCTGTATTGCCTTCTGAAGTTTGTGGTGGTAGATAACACCATTTTGATGATATATCTGTAATGTAAGATTGTTCCCCAAATGCCTCAAATTCTAGTTGTAACATAAGCTTTGCAAATCAATACTAAAAGTTGAGGTTATTAGTTCTGTCTTTCTTGGATCAACATAACAAGTTTTGGCACTTACAATTTTTCTTCATACTGTGTGATTAGCCCTTCATACTGTATGATAACAGCTGAAATTAAATTACAGTTTCCATGTATATTTAGCAGAACATCTTGTTATACCGTAACTTGTTCTGTAATTTTACGGACTCTTTTGTGTCACTTATTCCTTCAGTACCTCAGTCTCTTCTTCACTTTAATAGCAAGTAACTTTCTCTTCCATGGTTCTAATGGTTTGAGAGTTCTCCATTAACTTTAAAGAGGATTTTGGTAATGCCTCTCAAAGATGAATGAAGCAATATCAGACACAGTGTTAAAGCCCTTCTAAGTATCTCCACAAACACTGCAGAGGAACTGTACAAGTCAGATCCTGAGAGGATGGTTCCCTATTCACTGTCTCTTCAATAAAATGGCCTGGTTTGCAGCTGCCGGTCATACATTTCAATACACAGGTTACATAGCAAAGGAGTAAAAACCATCTCCAGAGATGTATAGCAACTCCACTCAGTACATTCCTATGCAACAAGTGATGGCTAGGACACAAACTGAGGCTTGTTTATAGACTGCCTGTCCAATACACAGCTCACGTCCCAAATTTCTCTGCATCGCACCAGAGGTCACTAACACCACATTACAAACGTTCCTCAGCAGAGTAGGCAACTTTATTAGTTTATTTTAAGTATTTAAGCACTGCACAGCCACTCTTTTACACAAACATATACTTAGTGGTATATTCATGAACCACATTTAAAAGGTTTTGCAAAGACTGACATATTTTGGGGTTTCCAAGCACGAAAAAAATATAAGTAGCCTTCTAAAAGTCAGCCATTTGGAGGCCTATAAAAAAAATGTTCCTCTGATCTTAAGTTCTCCCCAGACACTGTCTGGCATTAAATAAAGCTGTCTTGGCAATGGCAGACTTCAAGAATGAACATGTGCAAATAACATTTTCTTAAGAAATCCCGCAGCAGGAACAAGAAAAAGGAAATCTTTTTAGGGAAATTACTACATTTCTGAAATATTATTTATCTGAGAGGTGCACAACACAATGCTAGTATCCATATACGTACAGCATATACATGTGTATACACACTCAGGATCCAGCGACAGAATACATTAACTAGTATATGGTGCCTGCCCAGTAAATACGTGCACCACTGCAAGCAATGGCTAGATTCATCATCAGCTTTCAGCCATGAGAACTTTAAATTCAGAGCACTAATGAGAAAGTTAAGCCACACAAAACATGGAGAAGGCTGTCACTACCAGGTGAAACTGCAGGAGCCATATTATCAGACATATCATAAATACACAAGTCTAACTCATCTCAAATAGTACCATCCAACACCACAGACAGAACAAGCTGTCAGCAGTCTAATCTAAAATTACTTTCAGCCTTAACTCAGTTCTGACTACTTTCATCTCAAGTATTGCCAGAATCCCACCATCCCACCCATCCATACAGGGAATTAATTAATCTCTTTGAGAAGATTACTGCTGTTCTTACCAGTTAACAGTCTCTGATCTAGCCAGAAGACCCTTCATAAAAACAGAAGCTTTCATTCCATTACTAAACTTCATCTCTTTCCAACACCAATTCCTTTGTTTAATAAAGGCAAGTGCTGTTCTATTTGAATCTTATTTTAACAACACTTTTAACATATCAGTCCAGTCTCAGATGAACAGTTTTAAGAGTGAAAATAAGCCCATCTTAGAGCTGTGTTTATTTTAGTATGTACTGAAGCTCCCACTTCTTGCAGCATATTAAGACACTAGGTAAAAGCAGCCTCCAGGTCATCAAATCATTCCTTTTTTAGCTCCTTAGTAAAAGCAGCCAGAGCCTGTGGCCTCACTCCTCTCTTCCTTCTGAATGGCATACACAGAACCAGCACTTAAGCACGGGACAGAATTCAGGCTTGTGATTTCACTAGTCTGTCTTAGAGAATAACTTAACCCTTCAGGTTAGAGGCAGCTGCAACAGTTACCTTACATGCTTATATAATTTGATGGTTAATAACTTTTAAAGTGATCTTTCCACTGATCCTACAAAGCTACGTAAGTGTCACACCAATGCATTCCTGTTTTTTCTTTCCAAACTCATGCCAAGAAACTGCAAAATGTCAGAATTACAAATAAGGTTCTGTAATTCAGATTATCCAAGATGGCCATCTGCACTAATGGGAAGCACTTCATTCTCTCCCTCTAAAGAAGGGATGGCCATTTTTTTGACCGACAGAATACAATTCCATTCTTAATGGTTTTAACCAGTGAATCAAGTCACTACAGGACAAGAGACATGTCTTCTCTAAAGTAAGATAAATTATAGGGGAAAAACCACAAATTAATCCTATTAAAAATATTTCTTAAACCAAGCAGTATTTAGAGTGAGTACCGTACACGTGTTTATAATGTTTATATGCCTAATACAAAGATACACAGATAAATATTTAATATATAAAAAATAAAGTGCTTTCTTTCGGGAGCCAATGCAAGGACATTATAAAATACATCACCAACTGCAAAAAAAAATAGATAAAAAGACTACTACATCAAACATCCATGAAAACACTTAACACAATATCTACAACTTTATGGACATCCCAAGTCAAATCATCCCTTCATATACATGGTATAAATATATACACTCATCTTTGCTCAAGTAATTTGCTATAAACAAAAAAACCTACAAAAATGCAACAAGAATCAAGCACACAAATCTAAGGCCCACAAAAAATCTGCAACCATTGCCCACAACACAACCTCCACTGCTGGGAAAGATATGCCACTGCTCTTCTCTGGGGTGTAGTGCCTCTACATCCTGCAAGGCAGTGCGAGCAGCAGCCGTGAAGTTAGTGTCTCCAGTGGTGAGTAAATCAAATACACATGAGTCAAAATAAATGTCCTTTACCAGTATCTTCTCAAGGCATTTGGTGGTGGCAGTTTCCAGTGTGTACACTGACTGGCGATGAGCAGCATCACCCTGAGGGAGCAACTGCCCCATCACAGGCAATGGTAACTGGCCACTGTTATCAATACGTTCACTTGAAGGGCAACCATTCACACACAGCTGCAGATCTTGGCTCTCCTCATACACCAGGACCAACTCTTGAGGCATGCGAATGGCCAGTGTTAAGTAATGACCAAGCTGGCGTACATACACAGTGGTCCCAATATACCTGGCATGCATTTCGACGTATTTGCCACTGACTTTCTCCACAATTCGCAAGTTCTTCATGCTCCCACCACCTCCACTTGTTGTACCGTCAATAAAAGCTGCAGGCAAGTCATCAGTCATTGCTTGATATACTTTCTGATCTGTACAATCTTCGTATGTTTTAAAGACAATAGTTATCTGGGGGGCAGGGGAGTGGGAGGGAAATGGAAAGGGAAAGGGAAAGAAAAAAACACCAAAATTAGTAGGGAAAAAAAATCATTTCAATTCCTTTTCCATCTTGCAGTAGAACATTTCTGGGACTGCTCACTAGCTCAGGACTTGATAGTTGTCCCAAACTCATGCCTAAAGGAAAACAGTCTGTACACACACTTAAAGCATGACTTTACCAGATGGCAATCGTTAAATTTGTTCTAAGGCTGGCCTAGAAGCAAGGCTATTACCTTTCAGGGTACTGTACACTTGTTGGATGTGCTGTCAGAATTAGAAACTGACATATTCAGTGCTTTTATCAGCCATCAACAGTGAGATGGGATGCACAACCACGAAGAAAAACTAGTCAAGTAACTGCTTAGTGCTCCTGGACTCTTTAGTCCTAGGGAGATTTGATGCTTTCAGTCCACTGTTGCTAGAAAATGTGCCCGTGGAGAAACAAAGACTGAAAGATAGTCAAAGACATGTCTTTCAAGAGTGACTTCCAACACAGAAACCAGAAACGTAAAGCAATTACTCATTCTTTTAATACTACAAATGGCCTTTTAAATCTTTACGCTCATTTGAATAAGGCACAACGAGAAGAGTAGGTACTCTAGTCTTATTTGAAGGGAACAATTAGGCTATTTGGCAGAACAAGTTTGGAGTGTCTGGTGTTTTTTCTTAAAATAAAAAAGTATAATCACATATAAATATTAGAAACAGATACACTACTTCCTTTTCCGTTTCAGAGGGGAGTAACTTTTTGAAACAGCCAAAGGTAATTTTGCACTAGGAATAGGTGTTTTAATCATTACTGGCATTACTGAATGATTACATCAAAATTACTTACAGTCTATGATTTAAGCAGTCTACTACAAAATTTGTAGTACTCCAAAACATATTAGAAAGCATTTTCACTCTAAAAATGGTTAGTGAAGTAAATTCTACAACCTAGAAAAGAGAAACTTTAGATCTGTCAAGTGATTAGTATTTCTCCATATAGATTGCATACAATCCAGAGCCCCATGCAGTATATTACATCTTTTATATAACACAATTTCGACGAAACAGGTTTCTGTCTCAGACTGCTCAGATGAAGAATTCCTCCTTTTTTGAGCACCTTTGTGTTGCTCTGCAAGGAAAAAATTATTTACATTTCAACAGAAGTGAAGATTTAGGTCTGCTCAGCACCTGAACAAGTCTGGAGTCAAAGAGTTAACAGTTTTAATGAGAAAAGGAACTGGCTACTTGATAAAATCAGCTAAGCAAGGCAAAAATCTATCAGGAAGCAGCCACCAAACTATTCTCTCCAAAGCTCCCTTCTCTGCAAGAATGAAATTGCACAATTTCAGAGACAGAAAGGGAGAACACAAGCCATCACCCTGAGGCAAGACCAGCAATAACACTGCACGCTGAACGAGGGCAGGATGACTATTAGGTGAATGAAGCCTCCACGTACCTTGTAAAGACGCTCCAATCATCACAGATCATTAAGACTTTCCAGGAACCTGTAAGTATTTAAACACTGCAGCTCAAGACATGAGGTTTCTGGTTTGTGTTTTGTGTCATGTGACATCCATCTAATCCATAAGTCAGATCTCTAAAACCAGAGTTCTGTAAAGTCTTTCCCCCATCACTTACTCCTACCTCAATCTCACACTGCGGTACTGAAGGATATTTGAGCACGGTGCAAAGAGCGGCGAAGTAATTTCACTGCAAAGCATTCCCTATTGAAATTCTCAAGGTAACAGAAAGCATTAAATAGTCAAAAAGCTAATTTCAAACAAATTTAACATGCTTTATATGCATGCATATACCTACAGCACTTTCCACGCTCTGGCTGGGTTGTAGGAACATACCTACAAAGCTGCTCATGCATCACTGTTTACAGATGGGAAACTAGCTGCTCTTTCTAAACCTAGGACAGAAAAAACAAAATGCCAGAATCTTCAGTTAAAGAAAGTTCCTTTGAAAGTATAAGCATCTGAGCCTTGTTCTCTGGGTACAGACTTAAATTACTGCAGTGAGGTCCCCTAAAAGATGAAAATTTGGTTGTCCAGAGACTTACGTGAAAATACAATATACAATATCAACTATACTAAGAAAAAAACAAACCACTACACTACTTTCAATCTGCACTTAAAATATTTCATTTTGGACTTCATCATGCCAATAAAAGCATCCTCACTGAGAGTGCTAATCACCAAGAGTACTTAAATTCCACTGCAAAGCCTTTCAAGGACAGTACTATTGAGATATCAAAGTGAAGTTTCAAGATGACCTTCCCATATCTTTAAAAAACGCGTGCCTTATGTACCTTAAACAAAAATAAGATTTTCAACTCTGAGTTCTCATGCTAGTCTTCACTAATTCCATATTACAACTACAGTGTAGTAGGTTTGATTATATGTTGCTATTTTACTATGCATTTCATAGGATCACAGATTCACTTAGGTTGGAAAACATCATTTAAGATGACCGAGTCCAACCATTAACCTAACACTGCCAACTCCACCACTAAACCATATCCCTAAGCACCATGTCTACGTGTCTTTTAGACACCTACAGGGATGATGACTCAACCGCTTCCCTGGGCAGCCTGTTCCAATGCCTAATAACCCATGTGGTGAAGAAATTTTTACTAATATCCAATTTAAACCTCCACAGGCACAACTTGAGGCCATTTCCTCTCACTCTATCACTTGCTATTTGGGAGAATGGACTAACACCTTAAAATCTCCTTTCAGGTAGCTGTAGAGAGTGATAAGGTCTCCACTCAGTCTCCACTTCTCCAGACTAAACAGTCTCAGTTGCCTCAGCCACTCCTTGTAAGACTTGGTCTCTAGACCCTGCACGAGCTTACTGCTTGTCTTTGGACATACTTCAGCACCTCAATGTCTTTGTGGCAGTGAGGAGCCCAAAACCGAACACAGTACTCAAGATGAGGCCTCACTAGTGCAGAGTACAGCGGGGCACTTTCCTAGTTCTGCTGGGCACACTATTTCTGATAAAAGCTGTAATATCATCGGGCACCTGGACACACTGCTTGCTCATATTCAGCCGGCTATCAACCAACACTCCCAGGCCGTCTTCTGGCAGGCAGCTTTCCAGCCCCTCTGAGAATCATTTTGGTTGGAAAAGACCTCTGAGGTCAAGTGCAACCCTTAACCTAACACTGCCAAATTCAGCATTAAATCATGTCCCCAAACCTGGAGGACTGCATGGGGTTGCTGTGACCCAAGCACAGGACCCTATATTTAACCTAGTTGAATCTCATACAGTTGGCTCAGCCCCTACCAATCCAGCCTGTCCAGATCCCTCTGTAGAGCATATCTAGCCTCCAGCAGATGCAACAGTTCCATTCAATTTAGTGTGTCTGCAACTGTACTCAGGGCACACTTGATTCCCTCATCTGGATTACTGATAAAGTTGTTAAATGGAACTGTCCCCAATACTGTGCCCTGGGGAACATCATGTGTGACCAGATGCCAACTGGATTTAACTTCATTCCCCACAACTCTTTGTGCCTGGTCATCTAACAAGCTTTTTCACCCAGCAAAGAGTATGCCCATCCAAACCACAAGCAGTGAGTTTCTCCAGGATAATACCATGTGAAACTGTGTCAAAGGCTCTACTAAAGTCCTTGTAAACAACACCCATAGCCTTTCCTTTGTCCACTAAGTAGGTCATCTTGTCACAGAAGGAGATTGCGTTGGTCAAACAGGACCTGCCTTTCCTAAACCCATGCTGACTGGACTCGATCACTTGGTTGTCTTGCACATGCCATGTGATGGTACTCAAGATGGTCTGTTCCATAACTTTCCCTCTTACCGAGGTCAGGCTGACAGGCCTGTAGTTCACCAAATCCTACTTCCAGCACTTTGTATAGGTGGGCATCCCATGGGACCTTCCCAGCTAGCCAGGACTGCCAATAATTGATGAAAGTGGCCTAGTGGGCACTTCTGCCAGCTCCTTCAGTACCCTTAGATGAATGTCATCCAGCCCCATAGACTAGTCTGTGTCTAAATGGAGTACAGGTCACTAACCATTTCCCCTTGGATTGAGGCCTTCATTCTGTTCCCCATCTTCCAGTTCAGGGGGCTAGGTAAGACCAAAGAACTGGTCTTACTATCAAAGACCAAGGAAAAGAAGGCATCAAGTAACCCAGCCTTTTCTTCATCCTTGGTGACAATGTTTCCCCACACATCCAACAAACAATGGAGATTCTCCTTTTGCTGCTAATGTATTTTGTATTGTTTTTACTGCAGTAGCCTGATTAAATTCTAGATGGGCTTTGGGCCTTCTAATATTCTCCCTGCACAACCTCACAACACCTTTGTAGTCCTGCTGAGTTGCCAGCCCCTTTTTCCAAAGACCATAAACTCTCCATTTTTTCCTGAGTACCTGCAAAAGTTTTCTGTTCAGCCATGCTGGTCTTCTTCCCCAGCAGCTCATATTTCAGCACCTGCGCCTTTAAGATTTCATTCCTGAAGAATGTCCAGCCATTCAGGACAGTCTGCCAAGGGACTCTGTCAAACAAGCCCCTAAAAAGGCCAAAGTCTGCCCTCTGGAAGTCCAAGGTAGCACTCCTAACAAACATAATCCTTAATTCTCCAAGAATTGAAAAGTGTTATTGTTTCATGAGTGCTATGTCCAAGACTGCCTCCAACCACCACACCACCCACATATCCTTCTGTTTGCAAATAACAGGTACGGGTGGAGCACCTTCTCTTGTTCGCTCACTCACCAGTTGTGTCAGAAAGTTAACTTCCACATACTCCAGAAGCCTCCTAAACTGTTTCCTCACAGCTGTACTGTATTTCCAACAGACATTTGGGAAGTTTAAGTCCCCTATGAAAACAAGCACTAGCAATTGCGAGACTTCTCCCAGCTGCTTACATAACATTTCATCTCTCTCTTCATCCTAGTTGGGTGGTCTATAATAGACTCCCAGTAGGATATCTGCCTTGTTAGCCCTTCCCGCAATTCGTAGTCATAAACACTCATCCTTTCCAGCACCATCATCAGGCTCTAGACAGTCAAAACACTTCCTAACATACAGGGCTACTCCATCACCTCTCTCTCCTTGCCTACCCCCTCTGAAGAACTCAACCATTCACCTCAGCTGAGTGTGTCACCCCATCATGTTTCTGTGATAGCAATGATATCACAGTTTTCCAGCTGCACAATGGCTTCCAGCTGCTTCTATTTGTTGCCCATGCTGTGCACACTGGAGTTGATACACTTCAGTTGGGTTACTGATCCTGTCACCTTTTTGAGGCAGAAGCCCTAATTCCTATGTGACTGTTCTTAGGTGCTTCTGTGGTTTCTAATACACCAACAATCCTTGTGTCTTTGCTGCCAGCTGGATCTCCTTCTCCTACTCATGCTAAGATGGTTAAGATGCTGTGTGCATTAGCATAGACACATTTCAAATGGGTTCCAGTGTATTCAACTCAGCACATCGCGGAACAAACTGAAGGACCTTGCCAGCACACTATCCCTTTGTCTTATCACCAGTGAGCCTGGTTTTAACCTTTCCTCCTTCAAATATAGTTTAGAACTCTTACAATGAGCCCTGATAACTCCTGTAAAAAGATCTTTTCTGCACTTGGAGAAAGGTGTACCCTATCTGTTGCCAGCAAGCCTGGTGGTGTGTAGGCTGAGCTATGATCAAAAAAACTAAAATTTTGCTGGCGACATCAGTCATAGAGCCACATAATGATCCACTGGGTCTTCCTGTTTCTTCCAAAATCATTCCCTTCAATGGCAAGGATAGAGATAAAAAACTACCTGTGCTCCTTATCCCAAGGCCCTGACGTCTCTCTTGATCACCCTTGGACTCCCTACTGCAACTTTGTCACTGCCTACATAAAGAAATAAGGGATAACAACCTGAGAGCAGTATGACTTCTTTAACCCAGCCTAGCTCTCCCAAAACAGTAAGACACAAATCCAGGTTCTGTATCTAGAAATGCAATTTCAAGCATTCAAATCTTCTACTCCTACTGCATCTACAATTCCTGAGGGAAGAGTTCAAACAAAACCTGCCTAAGAATCAGACTTCATTTGGATTTTAAAAGACAAAGGGAGGAGGTAACACATACAAGAAGGTAACACTACTTACTGAGCAGGTAGTGACTCTGGGACAATCTGCAGGTTGTTGGTTGTTCTTTTGTTCTGGTCAGGGTTTCGGAGGTGGGTCTGTTTGTTTGCTTAGCATGGAAGTATCTTGGCAGGTTCCTCTCCTTTTACAGACAGATTTGACTCTTTCCTCATTTTACTCATAATTTTACTGTACTAGTCCATTTTCCTCCCCAGTTTCCTCCCCAAGTTGGATTGTACTTTCAAGCAAGGGCTTATATTACCACACGAACATGCGGAACCTAACTCAACACTGCTGAAGACCCATGGTACTACTAGAATTCACAGACACACCCCATCCTCCACGATTACTACTCCAAACACAAATGGCCACAATACATCTCTTGGAAAGTTTACATAAGGAAAGCTAGTTAGAGGGGCAGGAAACATTGATCAAATGCTTGCATAACATACTTGTAACCACTGAATATCTATCCAGTAGAATACATACACTGAAAGCTTGTCTCCACAATGTTTCTTATGACATTAGATGTTGCTACCAAGCATTTCTTTTCCTAACAGACAGCAGCCAAGAAGCAGATGAGATGCCACAGGGTATCTAGTGGTATGTCTCTAAAACTGCACAAACGGGAGTAGGTCTAGCAGACTGCTGAGATGGCACTCTCATGCAGCTGAAGAAACACCTTGCTGTTTTTACTTCTCAGCTTTATCTTCAGCATAAGTCTGAATGTTTGACCTCATGAGAAAATATTCAAATGCTCTCCCTAAGCACCATGTCAGTCTACGGGAAAAGAAGGGGGAAGGATGCTTAAAGAAAAACACTGCCCTGATAACATACTAATGATTTCATCAAGCACTGTAGAATAGGTAGATGTTTCAGCAGGAGGTTTTACAATGTTAGACTAGTGGTCTACCAAATATCCCCGCTAAGTCTGCAAAGGACTTAATGAATGATCTGTGAAATTCTGCATAGCAAACAAGACAGTTCTAAAGGTGTCCTGCAATGCCATCCAAAAGCTTTCAGAGTTCATACATACATATAAGAATGTTTAAACTTGAATCAAAACCTTCCAATCTCCAACTGAAAATACCACACCTTCCCTTTCCAGAAGCCTGCAATGGGTGAGAAGCATGTGAGTTTACCTTAGAAAACAAGCATCATCTATTGAAAAATGGCCTATGACAACAGGTGGGAGTAGAGAGATTTAATAAGGGAAAATCATAAGGACTCATGGAAAATTTTTGATTCAACAGCTTCATTTTGAGTTACATCATAGGCTAGTTTCTTTTTATTTGCATAGCAGGTCTTCTGGGATGAAATAAAACTGAAAGGTGTGTTACAAGTGGTCGTCCATCAAACAGCACCAAACATCATGCAAAGCAGGAATTCTTCACGTTTCTCCCCATACACACACGCTTTTGTGGTGCAGTATTTGTTGTAGTTGATACAGCTCAAGTACCCCAGCAAGAGGCATACATGCAAAAGATACTTTGCTTCTTCTATGCCTATTGAGGGTGGGGAGGGCAGATGGACAGATTCAGGGACTACTTTAACGATGCTGCTGGGGCCAACTTCTCGGAAGCTAGAATTTCTGGGAGTGTTACAAAACTAAATAGAGAAATCCCTCTTCATCCTGCTGTACTTCAGGCTGCTTCTGTGGTACAGAAGCATCACAAGGTATTCTGCCACGACATGTTCCTATTTCAAGTCAGAGAAGAAAATGGGAAGGTAAGGCATGTGGGTATCACGCACAACAGAGAAATAAGGAAGTCAACCTGAACACAACATAGTTCAGCATTAGATGATTTCCAAAAGGAAAGCCATGGTCACTCAGGAAAGCGTTTCTTGAATGTAGTAAAGCAAGAAAGTCACTGTTCATAAATCACTCTAGAAATCAATCTACTATCGTTTAATTTCAAAACTACTCAGAACTTGACCATAGTTAGGCATCCTTAATCAATAGGAACAGCAGCTAAAACATTCCACCTCCTTTTCTCAGGTGAACAACCTAAGCAAAAAGGTTCTCCCCCACCCCTGCAGTGAGACTAAGCTTATATGACAAAAACCAGGAAAGTAAAGCCTGCATAAGTGCACAATATCAACATTTCATTTCCATGGCCATGTCCAAGAAAACACTGCCACTTATAATAATTCATTTATGCTCTATCCAGTTGCCCCCAGGAGACCTCCAGAGGCCTTAAAGATATTCAGACAGATGCTGGTACATGAGTATGTATACATCTCTCCTTTTCTCTCCACATCCTAAAGACAGGTGTTGAAGGCACTGAAACATCCGTAAGAGTTGTCCAGCAGCCCCACAAACATCAAAGTCAAGAAAATAGTTCAATGTCTGACAAACTGCCACAGTTTGTCCTACAAAACCACCTATAGTAAAGCCAAGCTGTCCTTAACACCAGGAAACAGCATTATTTATCTTTACATGAGTGTAAGTCAGTGAATTTGCAGACAACACCAAGCTGGCCAGGAGTGTTGATCTGCTCAAGGACAGAAAGGCTCTACAGAAGGATCAAAGAGCTGAAGCCAATTGTATGAGGTTCAGAAGGTAAGTGATGGGTCCTGCACTTCAGTCACAACAACTGCATGCAATGCTACGGGCTTGGGAAAGAATGGCTGGAAAGCTGCCACGGTGGAAAAGGACCTTGAGGTGCTGGTTGACAGCCGGCTGAACATGAGCCAGCAGTGTCCCCAGGTGTCCAAGAAGGCCAAGAGTATTGTGGCTTGTATCAGAAACGGTGTGGCCAACAGAACTACGAAAGAGATCATCCCCCTGCACTTGGCGCTAGTGAGGCTGCGCCTTGAATACTGTGTTCAGTTTTGGGCCCTTCACAAGAAAGGCATTGAGGTGCTAGAGCATGTCCAAAGAAGAGCAGTGAATCTGGTGATAGGTCTGGAGCACAAGTTTTATGAGGAGAGACTGAGGTGACTGGGATTGTTTAGTCTGGAGAAAAGGAGGCAGAGGGGCAACCTTATTGCTCTCTACAATTACTTGAAAGGAGGTTGTAGCAAAGCCAGCGTTGGTCTCTTCTCCCAAGTAACAAGTGACAGGACAAGAGGAAGTGGCTTTTAGTTGCACAAGAGGAGGTTTAGATGGGATATTAGAAAAAAATCCTTCACCAGAAGTGTTATCAAGCATCGGAACACTGGAGGTATTTAAAAGACAAGCAGATGTAGTGCTTTGGGATATGGTCTAGTGGTGGAGTTGGTAGTGTTAGGTTAATGGTTGGACTCGATGATCTTAAAGGTCTTTTTCCAATCTAAACAATTCCATGATTTTATGATGTCCTTCAACAAAATTGTAATACTTACTGTTTCTGAGAAATAAAGCCAAATTCATTATGGCAGAATGTCCATAAAGATGAAAAAACTAATCACACACGATCAATTATCTGATGCTCCTATTTAGAAGAAGTGGATGGTAACAAGAAGGCAAATGTTTTAATGTTACTTAAAGGAGACAACGTACACTGTTCAGCCTGCAACATTCTCCTGCAAAACAGAAATCCTGTTGCAGGAGAGATATTTAAATGTTTTGACTCTAGAAAAAAAGAACACTTGTATCCAATGCTCTTCAACCTTGCTAATACCACCAGTTAAAAATTTTAGGCACAGTAAATCCACTACATTAAAAGCTCTGTAGTTTTCATCTTTTCCATTCTTCCATTCACTTCCTCATCCTCAAGCTGCCCACTATGAAACACTTGGATAGGAAAAACTCTATTTCCAGTTACTGCAAACAAGAAGGAAAGTTTTTCATACATGAGCCCAAGCATCTCTGCTTCATTTGCTATTCAGAGACAATTACTAGGGATATCCAGAAAACCTGCTACAGTGATGAAAGCAAATAAGGACTGTACAGCCCTCCAAATAAATCACACAATAAATTCAAACAACTCTTTCATTTAATACGTTCTAGAATACATTCTCTACCTTCTCCACTTACAGCCCCTCATAGTAGCCACTTATCCTCAGGAAATCCCAAAATGGCTTCCAAGACATTGGAGGCTTTTAGCTATAGCTGGAGAAATCAGACATAAAGATGCCAATGAAACTCCTACAGGATCTCTGTCAGAAGCAAAAACAAAGGAGAGATTGAACTCAGTTTCCTAGTTGCTCACTGATGATCCTTCACTCTTCACGTGAAAGGTCCTAGTATCCTATGTCAAGGGGCATAAGCACATCAGCCAAGCTCAAAAAACACGTGTTTCAAGTTTCAGCTAGACGACAGAACACACAATAGCTTTGTTAACTGTGAAATAACAGATACTGTTACTATGGACATCACAAATATATAAAAGATCTACAAATAAATTACCAAGAGTATTACCAATACGACTCCCACAACAGGATATCATCTTTCCAATTATGAAATTAAAGGAAAAATTTTCCTGCATTTCATACTTTCCTGCCAGATCCACAGTATAAGGGGAAGGAAAACATACTCCATTCTTCACAGTCTTTTTAAAATCTCCTGCTGGCATTGTCTTATCCTTTATGAACTTACTGGACAGCCCTCAGACTGCTGGGCTTACACAAAACTCATAGGTTTTGGAGAAAGTAAACAACTTCCTTTACACATAATGCTCCCTTGATTGTTGATTGCCACAAAGCTAGGTACACCAGAAACCTATGATAAATCTGAAGGTAGTAACTACCTACAAGGCCAAATGTTGTGGTTTGACCTAATGTAGAATCCCTTTTCTAACTTCAGCTAAGTCTCATCTAACTAACTTAATTTTCTAAAACTTAACTGTATGTTTTTCAGACTGTTTCTCTCTAGAAGTGATAATACAGGGCACTAATTTGCAGAAAGGCCATTGCTTATACTTATTCCTATAGAAAACCAAGGCTACCCTCAAGTTGGTGGAATGCTGTAAGTCAAAGGGGCGAAAAAGGGTCACACTTGCAGAGAGAGGCAGACAGGACACATGACCGCAAACTGACCAACAGAGTATTACATCCTATATACATCATCCTCGGTATAAAAATGAGGCGTCACAGGGGTCAGTCTCTCTTCTTCAATAGCCAACAAGTGAGGACATCATCTGTCTTTTAGCCCTGATCCTGGATCCATGTGTTCCTGGATCCACTTCCTGAGTCCATCTCCCTCCTGCCCTGAGTCTAGCCTGGGACATTTTCCCTCATCTGCTCTGCATTATCTGTGGTGATGTAGTCATTGAGACAAGGGAGGCACTTCTGTATATCTATGTGTTTTATTACTTTCTTACTAATAGTATTTTTATTATTATTGTTTCATTAACACTGTTTTAATTTCCAACCCACAGCTCTTTTTCTCTCATTTCCCTTACCCCTTCCCCTGTGGGGGCAGGGGGGGGTGGAACTGGGACCACCACAGCCACTTGCATTTAGCTGCCGATTCACACCAGGCTGGGACTAAAGCATGACACCAAATGATGGTATGCCCCTTTCAAAAGCACACTGCATAAGTGAAGGTTAAATATTCTGCTCCTACAGCTTCTTAAATCACTTCTCCTAAAAAAGTGCATTCAGGAGAAACCAGATTTTCTACTCTTTTGTCTTTGTTTTCATTAGGTCTGCTTTAAAGTGGATTAAGTAGGTTGGTCAGCAATTTAGTATTTGCTTTGTCTTCTTCACAATTAAAGTTCAGCATAAACCTTTATTATTATTATTTCCCATTAAACATCTACCTCAAATATCTGCAATGAAAAAGTAGCAAGAATAAAAAATGGGCGACATTCTGGAACTTTTCTTAGGTAGAACACCTATTTGCATGCTCTCAGCCAGGGAAAAAAAACACTATGTAGATAAAAGTCACTAAATTTCTCCTGGTAGCTCTTTAAAGGTGCCTTAAGCTACTCAGTGGTCAAAATTAGGAAAGTACACCCAGCAGCAAATAGTCTACTACCACAGACAAAATGGAATACTTGCAGAGAAAAACATTACAGGAATTAAATGAGCAGTGGTAGTGTACTTTAACAAGCCTTTTCTGTATCTTTTACAGCAGCCTGTTCCATAAAGAAATAAAAGAGTCAAAGGGAGGCATCTTATCTTGCTAAGTTACTTGTACATTCAAACAACCTTCATTTCCTGTAAACGCTTGCGGTGATGAGCTTGATTACCTGTCAAAGAAAGAAAAAACTCAAGGACCATACAACATAGAACAGATAGTAGCATTAGAGACATTTCTAATATCCTAAACCATACATCTTATTTCATTTAAATGCTTCTGCACACTTAGCTGTATTGCTGCAACAGCAGGGATATTAAACCCACTATTAGAAAAGATCAAAACACATTATCACTTTTTCCAGAATGACAAGTTAAAGAAAAAAAACAAAAATACTGAGAATAAAGACAGAAGGTACACCGTTTAAAACTTGTACTCTCCCCCAGTATGTACAGTATCTCCTAATTTTCTCCTGGCTATCTGTGTGAGAAGACGATTTCAGCATAACATGCCACTATATTTTATCATTTTCTGAATGTGGCTTAAGGGTAAGATAAGATCACCTACCTACAACCATTACACTCTAGCCACAATTTGTACACAAGACTCAACCTTTTCCGCTAGTGCTAGGAACAAGGAAAGAGAGAACATTCTGGAAGACTTTAGCAAAACTGAGGATAAAAGCTTATAGCAGATTATGAAAGCTTAAGTTAAACCTTGACAATACAAGAGGTACACAATTATAGTTAAAAAAGGTCATTTCACTCCAAAAAGGGAAAAAAAATATGTGACAACATCAGCTTCAAATGTATGTTCAAGTAATTTCTCTTATTGATAGAAAGATGGCCCAAACGTCTCTGGAGGTAAATTAAGAAAATCTCAACCAGGTTCATGTTTTATATCTCCTTATTTTCTTCTTACATACACACCTGCTATCTGCCTTTAGCAGAAAGAGACAAGTACTTTTCTTTAGTTAAGGAACTGGCATAAGCTATCAATGCTAACTCGTCTAGCCACCTCAAGCCACTGAGAGGTGACCAATCTTTGGTCTTGCCTGTCTGAACAGGGGAGCAGACTCTCAACAGAATTTTCAGGCTATTGCTTCTTTAGCAAAGCCAGGTACTAAGACCTTTTGACAACGATCTGGCATCCATGTAATTTTTTTGCTAACTCCTCCGCAAAATTTTTTGCAATCTTCCACAGTTCTCCTTCTTACCTCTGGTCTGAACCCTTAGTAACATATTTGTTTTGCCACTCTGTCAATATTTTTTGTTTTCTACTGTTATGGCTATACAATTTAGAGAAGTAATGAAAAGCAGAGACTTACACTCCTTGCTTGCTTCTTGCCTAGAATTTCTACTTATGCAGACCCAGTCACATATGCTGCAACCTGGTAACTCTTTCAAAGCATGACAAATAGTATCCTTAAAGGCCTCTGTGGTGATATATACACTGTTTTCTTGAAGAAAAGGACCTGTTTTAAGTTTTGTTTGATTCTCAGAAGAGGTTAACAGTTTTACTTTCTTAAAACTACTGCATGGAAGACACTCAAGTGGCTACACTTCTTAACTGTTGAGGGCTAACTGACCTACTCTACTGTCTTGGTCTTTTACTGTGTGCTTAAGAACAATCCATACCTTATTTGTAGCAGTAGCACTGGATCCTGGGACCACAGGCACATTGGTCACTTGAACTGATAAGTAGTTATTGTCTATGAGGGGCCAAGCACCTTCCACTTTGCACGTCTGGAAGTGATTGTTGAAAGTCCTCAGATGAGGATCACCAAACAAGCCACAAAATACATAAGTAGTAGCAGGAGTCTTCCCTCCTGCCTGATGTTCGCTGGCTTCTGTGTGGCCACTGTAATTGCAGGGATCACGGGTCACTTCAGGGCTAGTGGAGGATGTCGGTCCATCTTTGGAACAGTTTCTCTGGCTCATAAGATCACCGATCCCAAGGACTACAGAGTGGTAGACTAGGTTTCCACGGCATACTTTGGAATTGCGATAGGTACAGGCAGAGTATGCTCGCAAGGCCTTGCAGAACTCCAAATCAAAGTGCTCAAGAGCTGAGTTTAGATGTGAAGTTAAGGATACAAAATCAGTGGTGCATTTCTGGATTTGACAAGGTGTTTGCAGCTGGCAGTTGCCTAAGCACAAAACAGACGGCAGAGAGAAATCAAGCAAACTTCTAATATTGCAATACCCCATTCCACACTCACAGGTACGGTAGAAAACAACCTGGAACTAATTGACAGGGAAACACTATGTAACAGAGAAAAAGGAGCCGGGAGGAAGAATGATAGCAATAAAGACCATCTCTAAGACTGAGATGATCCATGTACAACTTGATCCATTACTTGATACTGTCTGGATGGAAACTAAGAGCAATAACTCTTACAAAGCATAAGCCCAGTATTTCTTTCTAAGCATCATGGTGAAGATGCGATTCTGTTAACCACTTATTGACTAAGACTCCATTTAGTCGTTCTGTGCCTTCCACAAGTTCCTGAGCTTTTAAACAGAATCCTGACCCTTGGAAGGATGTGGTAAAGGCAGCAAGCAACACACACTTAGCCAAAACCAGACTGAATAAAGCAAAAGTCAAAGTTTTTCCTCCAGAAAGTGGGGAGGAGTAGGGGAAGGGGGAGGGTCAGGAAGCAGGCAGGTCATACATTGTTTGATTTCTTTCCCTCCCTGGCACTACCAAATCTAAAGCTTCACTACTTGCTTTTCAGGACTAGTAAGTGAGAAAACCCACAGCCGTCTGATCTGTAAGTTGCCAGCTAATGAATCCATACACTGCAATAGCAGTACCTCTACAGTGTAATTCATTAGTAAGACAAGGGGTAAAGAAACCCTCTCCTCACAAAAACCCGAAGTACTTATCAGATGTATACAACAGGTATCCAGTTCAGCTTACATGAACAAACCAGTCAGACCTATCTGGTCACCTGATTTCCACAAAGCAAGCATAACTACCATCCCAGCAAGCCCTCTCCCTCACAGCTCTCATTATCTTACAGCAGTTAACAACAGTCTTCTTCAGGTAATTTTACACAAGTACTCATGAGAAGCAGAAACAAAACGAACTAGACTGTAGGCTGGACTAAAAGAAACAGAGCCATGCATTCCACGGGACTTAAAACTAGGACACCTGTCAAAGAGATCAGGTTCCCTCTTATCCAAATAGCTGAAAACAGCTATAACTGAAAACTGATCATCAAAAAGAATATGTGCAAGACGAAAACTGATCATCAAAAAGAATATGTGCAAGACTACATGCAATATCAGTCCGACCACCCAAAACTGTCTCCTAAAAACATGCTGTCCTTTTTCATTCCTTCTATGACCTATAAAATTCAGCAATACGTACACTAATCTGTAAATTTCAAACTGCCATAAAGCAGATTCTGAACACTGCAAAAATGCTCACAAAGATACATGGAAGTGTGGAAAAAGGGAAAACACAATATACCTCTCCTCAAATTCCACTTACAACATTTCCTATTTGTTTTGTCTTCAAAGTAAAATAGAAATGGGTCTAGTCCAATTTTAACAGCCTAATTAAAATGTTCCTAAACTTCTGAGTTTTCCACTTCTGAGGAGTGGAAAACAGACTGAATACTAATGTAGTACTCTTCATTTTTAAGCAGTTGTTTCCTTCAGCTCACACAGTGATGAGCGAATATTAGCAATTTCTTTGCTTACCCCCTAGCTGACCCTCCTGTGTGTCAGTACACACATGATTTACTCTGATATGGCAACCATTAATTTATAATGACAAACATGTTTGGATAACTAACACAAATCTCCTGTCAAGATCCCAGAACAACACACAGTATAAGAACAAAGTCTCCAGCCTGCAGTCAAACATGACAATCAATTGCATGAGTAAGCAGTAATCTTCTCACTTGACATTTGTGGAAGTGGTACACAGCTTTGCAAAAGAACAGGAAAAAAACAATCAAATTTTATGTTTTCAGCCACACAAACAAAAGAGACCTATGCCAAGCAAAATTACACAGGTAATGTTGGTTCAGAGTGTGACTTTCAAAGCATCAAACCTTTTCTTATATTTTCCTTCAGTTATGATTTGTGATAATATTTTAATCGTATATAAATTAGTCTATCTGAGTAAGCCAGTCAGGTTATGAAATAGCTAAACAAATCTGTCCCTCCACATTCCTTGCAACTTTAGGAAAGTTGCTTGCTGCCTTCAGTGGACTCTTGGTGCAGAGAAAAATGAATCAACGGCAACTGGACTAAAATCAGATGATGTCTTCCTACAATTTATTTCACTAAAACTCTAAGATAGAGAGATATATTTTCACAGAACTGCAACTGCTCTGATCACTTCCGAGACGAAAACAAACTGCTCAGCAAGCATCTGCATGGTGCGGGGTACCTTCCAACCACTCCTCAGTCTCCAATCCGCCAAGCAAACGCTGACTCTCCTTGAATAAAAGAGAAACAGTAGTTCCCTGCCTCTCCAGGCGCTCCGCTGCACGGCCCGGCTCCGCCCAGCTTCGCTCTCAACACTTCCAGAACTCCACCAGCAGCACCACCCCCTCCCCCGCCTCGCCCCGCGCAGGGCCGCGGCCACGGGCAGTATCTGCACCCTGCCCAGGCGGCGGAGAGGTTGCGCCTAAACAGACATGGCTCGCGGTCCCGCACCAGCACGCTCCCTCCGCCCCGGTACCGCCACGGCCCCGGACACGCTGCAGCCCGCCCCGGTACCTGAGCCCAGCAGCAGTCCCAGGGAGGCGAGGAAGCCGAGGGCGGCGAGCGAAGCGCGGCGCGGCGGCTCAGCCGCGGCGGCGCGGGAAGGCGCAGATCTCCCCATGCCCGTCCATGCAGGTCCCCGGGCTGGCGGCGGGACGATGCCGCGGCATGAGGCGGCGGGCGACCAACCTCCTCCTCGTTGCTTACTCCTCCCTCTCCTTTCCCTTCAGTGGCGCGGCGACGAGCGGACGCCGCTCGGTCACCGCGTGGCGGCGCGGCATGGCGGCAGGAGAAAATGAGCACAAAGGGAAGGACCCGGTGAACGGGACGAGGAGGAAGGGAAGACAACCCGGCGATAACAACCCGCAGCTCTAAGCAGCCCGCAGGGCCCGCGCTGTGTCCCGCCCGGCTTGCCGCCTCCCATTGGCTGTTCCCTTGTTCCACAAGCCCTACGACGTGCCGACGGCACGGCCCCGCTCCCCCGGGACGGGACTGATTGGAACGGGAGGGGTGTGCTCAGCTCCTCGGCCCTTTCGTACGGTACCTGCTAAAAAAAAAAAAAAAACAAAACAAAACAAAAACCCTCCGTGCCGCTGGGCGCGTCCCCGCCTGCCGGCCGCCGAACGCGTTGTCACAACCGGGACGCACCTGCTCGTACCCGCAGCGCTGGCCCGACCCCGGCTCCGCGCCCGTCGCCTCTGAAACCCGGCCTGAAACCTGGCCCACCACGGCTGCCCCGATGAGCTTTCTGACCCTGACGTGGCTCAGTGCTCATCCTCCCCACTCTGCTCGGCTCTCAGCAGCTCTAGTGGCCAATAGCTCCGTAGTTCCCGGGTGCTGGGAGCCCACTCGAAAAGCTGCACACGCAACACGACCTCCGTTTTGGGTCTTAGAATGATCTCTGGACTTCTGCAATTTTGGAGTGGGGCTGTGCTGTGACTATTAGAGATGGATGCGACCGTTCTGCAGTGAAGCAACTGCCGATCCCCAGTGTTGGGGGCTCTGCAAAGGGTGCCAAGGGAAGCTACTAACGGGCAACAGCTTTCTGTCCTGGCACAATTCCTGTGGGAGCAATCCCTGGACGTTTGCAATTTTGGAGTGGTGCTCTGCTAAGAATGTTAGAGTGCAAAGTGACCATTCGGCAGTGTTGAAAGCATTGCTGCCTAGTATTGGATGGGGGCTGTTGAAGAGCTGCTAGGAGAAGCTATTGACAGGCAACAACTTTCAGCCCTGACAACTTCGGTATGGGAGCAATCCCTGGAGATCTGCAATTTTGGAGCATGGGTGGAGATTCTCCACTACCAGCCCTTTCACAGGTTCACCAAACTGGGGATAGGCACTTGCTTTGCTGTGAAATGGTCATAGGTGTCTCGACCATTCTCAGCACAGCTCAGCTCCAAAACTCAAACATTCAGTTATTGCTCCTCAGGGGAAGGTGCTTGGACTGAAAGCTGTTTTCTGTTCCTTTCCGTGTTCACCCATCCATAAACCCCACCAATATATGAGATTGGCACTTGCTTCACTGTAGAATAAACATATATGTCTCAACTGTTATCAGAAAATCGTGGCTTCAAATTTGCATAGATGCAAGGATTGCTCCCACATGGTAGGTGTGTTACCACAAATTAAAAACCACAGAGTGCAATCACCAAGCCCAGAATGCAATCACCAAAAGCCGAAACTCTTAAATACTATGGGAAATCAAGTTTTACTTATTAAAACAAGACAAGTGACAAATGATTAGTGGCAATTAACAACAAGATTAACAAGCCCAATTCTACTGATAAGTTGGTACATTTTCTCACATTCTGTGTATTAAGAATAGCACAACACAATTTTACTGATACTATGACAGTGAGAAGTTACAGATTAAACAGTACACATAGCAATGCAATACAAATCATCCATGGGTCACCTATTGTTTGAGGTCTCTTGATCAGGCCCAGCCACTTCTGTGTGTTCCTGGACTGAAAGTTGTTGCTTGTTAGGAGACTGCTCGGCACCCTTTTCATAGCCACCAAAGGCACAGGCAATTGGCAATGCTTTTGTGTAGAACAGTCATTTGTGCTTTGACATTCTCAGCAGAACCCAGCTCCAAAATTGCAAATGTCCAGGGATTGCTCCCATCTGGAAAGTGACAGCACTGAAAGGTAGGAACTTCCCCTGACCGACTGTTCACAACTCCACTGACACAGGGGCTAGAGACTTCTTTCGTTGTAGAACAGTCACAGGTGTCTCAAACATTCTTAGCGGAGCCTGGCTCCAAAAGTGATTTCTCCCTAGGGGAAAAAGCCTGGACTGTTGCTTGTTAGGAGGTTCCTCTGGGAGCCATTTCACAACCACCGAAGACAGCAGGTATCAACGCTTTCTTTACTGTACAACGTCGTATGTGCCTTGACAAATCGTAGTAGAGCCTGGCTCCAAACTTACAATCATCTAGTTATTTCTCTTTAGTGGAAGGTGCCCGGATAGAAAGCTTATTGCCTGTTAGTAGTCCATTGAAGTCAAAAAAACACTTCTCTACATCATTAAAATCTATGTAAAAACAAGTCCACTGAAATTGATACAAACCCATTAAAGTAAAAAACAACCTACTGAAGTCAAAACAAGGCTTTTAAATTCAAAACAAGAGCAGTGAAGTAAAAAAAAATCTACTGAAGTCAAAACAAGTCCAGTTGAAATCAAAATAATTCCATTGAAGTCTAAACATGTGTGGTGAAGTCAAAATTTCTTTGAAGTCACAAGAAGTGCACTAAAGTCAAAACAAGTGCAAGAAAGTCAAAACAAGCCCACTGAAATCAAAACTATTCCACTTTAGTTCATTGAAATTCAAAGCAGTACATTGGTATTAAAAAAAAAAAATTCATGAAGTCATAACAAATCCGTTGAAGTAAAATCAATTCATTTGAAGTCAAAGTAGTCCACTGAAATCAGACCAATCCCATTGAAGTCAAAGCATGTCCAGTGAACTCAATGCAAGTCCACTCAAGTCAAAAGAAGTCTTTTAAGTTCAAAGGAGGTCCTCTGAATTTAAAACAAGTCCAGTGAATTACAATAATCCCCTGAAATCAAAATAAGTCCACTGGAGTAAAAAAAGGTGCACTGAAGTCAAAACAGGTCCACTAATGTCAAATCAAGTCCATTGAAGTCAAAACGTGTCCACCAAAGACAAAACAATTTCTTTGAAGTCAAAACAATTCTACAAACAATTCCACTGAAGTCAAAAGAATTAGACTTTGAATTCTAAGCAGGACCTCTGGAGTCAAAACAAGTCCATTTGAGTCAAAATAAGTCCACAGAAGTCGAAAAACTCTCAATTGAAGTCAAAACTTATACACTGAAGTTAAATCAAGTCTTTTGAAGGCAAAACAAGTCCACAGAACTCAAAATAAGTCCACAAAACTCAAAAAAGTCCACCAAAGTCAAAATATTCCATTTAAGTCAAAATAAGTCTACTGAAGTCAAAACAAGTCCAGTGAAATGAAAACAGATCCACTAAGTAAAAAAAAACCTCCATAGAATTGCAAAATAAATCCACAGAAGTCAAAACAAAAGTCTATTGAAATCAAAATATATTCATTGAAGTCAAAAGAAATCCAACTGAAGTCAAAGACATTCCACTGAAATAAAAAAAGAATCAATCAAAGTCAAAACAAGTCCTTTGAAGTAAAAAAAAAAGTGCACTGAAGTCAAAACTAGTCTAATGGAGTTAAAACAAATCCATGGAAGTCAAAAGAGGTCCACTGAATAGAGAACAAATCCTCTTAAATGAAAACAAGACCATTCAAGACCAGTGAAGTATAAACAGATCTTCTGAAGTGAAAAGATGTTCATTGAAGTACAAAGCAACTGTATTGAACTTAAAAAGAGTTGTCTGAAGTCAAAACAAGTAATTTAAATCAATACAAGTCCACTGAAGTAAAAAAAATCCACAGAAGTTAAAAAAAGGTCCATTGAATTTGTAAGAAGTCCATTGAATTCAAAAGAAATCCATTGAATTCAATAGAAGTCCATTGAAATCAAAACAAATCTACTAAAGTCAAAACAAGTCCCTTGAAATCCAAACAAATTCAAAACTAGTCCACAAAATTCAAAACAAGTCCATTGAGGTCAGAACAAGTCCGTTGAATTCAATTCCATTGAAGTGAAAAATTCCACTGAAGTGAAAAAATCCACCAAATTAAAAACAAGTCCATGGAATTCAAAACATGACCTTGTAATTGAATATTAAATTGGAAACATTCAAGGACTGATCCCACAGCAAAGGTTCCAGCTTTCATCTGTTAGGAGCGCCCCATATCTGCCCTTTCACATCCCAACCAAAAGTAGGTCATGCACTTGCTTCACTGTAGCACAGTCATACGTGTCTCCACCATTCCCAGGAGAGCACAGCTCCTAAATTGCAAAGTCGAAGAATTGCTTCTACAGGGAATGAGCCAGGAATGAAAGCTGTTGCTTGCTAGGACCTTCCCCTGGCAGCCTTTTCACCGCCAATGGTAACAGTGGAGGTCAGTGAGTGCTTTGCTGCAGAACTTCACATTTGACCGTTCTCAGCAGAGCCCCGCTGCAAAATCGTAGACATCCAGGTTCTACAACAAAGCATGTGCATATCCCCAGTTTTGGTGTGGTCTATGAAAGGGCTGCCAGGGGAACTTCCTATTGGGCAAGAGGCTCCAAGCCTGGCACATTCCTTCTGGGGGGAGTTCAAGGAGATAGCCAGTTCTGCGGCTACATTCTGCTGAGAGAGGTCAAGAGCAAGGTGACCATTCTACAGTGAAGAAAGGACCAGTACCCAGTAATGGTGTGGGCAGTGAAAGAGATACCAGGGGATGCTCGTAACAGGCAACAACTTTCAGTCCTTTGTGTGCCAGTAGTTCCCCTGTGTGTGCAGTTCCTGGACATCTTTCATTTTGTATTGAGGTCTGGAGAGAATGCAGAAGACATATTTCACATTAGTACAGAAATTAAAGCTCAGAGACCAAGGTTTTGTGTGGCCTTAGAAGTGATGCCAGAGGAGGACTCTAACAGTTAACCCTTTACAACCATAGCACCAGTCTTGAGATGTCAAGCCCTAGATGTTTACAATTCTGTAGTCGTGCTGTACTCTCACTACACAAGACAAAAATGACCGTAGTTCATCGAATTAAGCTCAGATGCCCAGTTTCTCTGTTGCTGTGGAAGCGGTGCAGATGAAACCTTTGAATGTAGTACAGAATTAAAGCTCACATACCCATTTTTTTTGTGTCGCATTTGAAGGGTTGCCAGAGGATTTTCTAATGGGTAAACTTTTCAAGGATAGCACCTTTCCGTGACAGCAAGACGTAGATGTATACAATCCTATGTTCGGAAACCTCTGACACTGCACAAGACACAGATGACAGTAGCACATTGAAGCACACCCTCATTTCCTCTATGGCAGATTGAACCCAAGCAGAGACATTAATAGTTAACTCTTTTCAAGGATAGAACTGGTTCTGTGACAACAAGCCCTAGACATTTACAATCCTGTCATTCTTCTCTGCTGCACAAGGCACAAATAGCTGCATTTTATTAAAACAAGCATAGATCCCTGGTGTCTCTATGGCTGATTAAAAGCAACCAGAAGATGACCAGAACAGACATGAGCTTTATCCACTAGCATTTTTCCTGTGCATGCAGTCCCTTTAGTTTTGCGATTTTCATAGCTTCAGAGATAGCACAAGACAATTAACAGTCATCCCTTGTAGCAAGACCATATCCTTGTTTTCTAAATGGCAGGTTAAGCCAAAGCAGAGGAAGACATTAACAGGGAAGACATTTCAGTGCCAGCTTATATCCTTAGGGAGCCATCCCTGGATTTTTGTCCATTTGCAGTCAGGTCTGGAGAGAATGCAAAAGACACACTTGACCTTAGTACGACAATTATAGGTCAAAGACCGTGGTTTCATGTGGCCTTGAAAGTGAAGCCAGAGGAGGACTCTACGGCTTAACACTTTTCAATGATAGCTCCGGTCCTGTGACAGCTAGCCTGGACCTATACAACACTTTAGTCGTTCTGCACTCTCACTGCACAAAAAACAAATGACTGTAGTTTATTAAAGCAAGCGTAGAGCCAGGCTGTCTCTATAGCTGATTAAGAGCAACAAGAAAAAGACAAAAACAGGCCATGAACAATATGTGCTAGCGGTTGTCTTTGCATGCAGTTCCTGGATGTCTGCCTTTTTACTGTCAGCTCCCCAGTGAATGCAGACAACACATTTGACTGTAGTAGAGAAAGTAAACCTTAGAGACTGGGATTTCGTTGTGACCTTGGAAGCAAGGCCGAAGGAGCACTCTAATGGTAACTCTTTTCAATGATAGCTCCGGTCGTGTGGCAGCAAGCCTAGACGTTTACAGTATTGTAGTTGTTCTATGCTCTCACGCCACAAGACACAAATGACGGTAGTTCATGGAATCAAGAGCAGATGCCTGGTTTCTCTGTTGCTGTGAAATCACTGGCAGAGCAATAGCATAACAGAGACCATGTTTCAAAGCTAGCACTTTTACAGTGTGAGGGATCCCTGGACCTTTTCCAATTTGTAGTTAGCCTTGCAGAGAATGCAGATGAAATGTTTGAACATAGCACAGAATTAAAGCCCACATACCCCTTTTTCTGTGTGGCATTTGAAGGAATGCCAGAGGAGGTTTCTAATGGGTAAAGATTTCAAGGACAGCACCTGTCTGTGACAGCAAGTCGTAGATGTATACAATTCTGTGTTCAGAAACCGCTGACACTGCACAAGACACAGGTGACTGTAGTGCATTGAAGCACATCCTGATTTCCTCTGCGGCAGATTAAGCCCAGCAGCAGAAGACATTAACAGGAAATGCTTTTTGGTGCCAGCACATTTCCTTTGGGAGCCATCCCTGGATTTTTGTCCATTTGCAGTCAAGTCTGGAGAGAATGTAAAGACACATTTGATAGCAGTACAGCAATGAAAGCTCAGAGACTTGGTGGTGGCGTCACCTTGAAAGTGAAGCCAGAGGAGCACTCTAATGGTTGACGCTTTTCAAGGATAGAACTGGTTCTGTGACAGCAAGCCCTAGACACTTATGATCATGTCATTGTGCTTTGCTGACACTGCACAAGACACAAATGACCGTAGTTTATTAAAGCAAGCATACATCCAGGCTGTCTCTATAGCTGATTAAGAGCAACGAGAGAAAGACAATAACAAGCATGAGCACTATGCGCTACCAGTTTTCCTTTGATTGCAGTTAATTCCTGGACATCTGCTTTTTGCAGTCAGCTCTCCAGTGAATGCAAATGACATGTTTGACTGTAGTAGAGAAAGTAAAGCTTAGAGACTGGGATTTCAGGTGGCCTTGGAAGTGAAGCAAGAGGAACACTCTAACAGTTAACAAAGATAACACAGGACCTGTGACAGCAAGACCTAGATGTTTACAATCCTCCAGTCATGCTCTGCTTTCACTGCACAAGACACAAATGACCATAGATCATTGAAGGTATCGTAGATTCAGGCAGCCTCTAAGGCTGATGAAGAGCAACCAGAAGAAGACCATAACAGGCATGAGCTTTATGGCTAGTAGTTTTCCTGTGTGTGCAGTTCCTGGACATCTTTCATTTTGCAGTAAGGTCTGGAGAGAATGCAGAAGACACATTTGACCATAGTACATCAACTAAAGCTCAGAGACCATGATTTTGTATGGCCTTGAAAGTGATGCCAGAGGATGATTCTAACGGTTAATACTTTTCTAGGATAGCACTGTTCTGTGAAAGCAAGCCCTATATGCTTACAATCCTGTAGTCTTTCTATGCTCTCAACGCACAAGACACAAATGACTGTGGTTCATTTACTCAAGAGCAGATGCAGACTCTGATGATAGCTCCCATTATAAGTACTTTGTGAAAGGGATGGGCAATCCAATAGTGACCCAGACAAGGTCAGGTGCTCATCATAGATGTTGTGGAGCCTCTCACACCAGGGGCCAGCTGTGTACTCCCATTTCCTTACATCCACATACTCGGGAGGAAACCAAGAGGCAGTGGGCTCTCTAACAAGTAAGACCCACTCACCCTTCAACAGCCCCATTTGGCCTGCATGTAGGTCTGATGGAGAATGGAGATTGACTGTGGACTGTCATGGTTACTCCACCCCTGAGTGTCGCTGTGCCAGATATATTGGAAATTCAGTATGAGTTGGAATCCAAGGCAGCAGTGTGGTGTGCTAGTATTGATATTGCTAATGCATTCTTCTCCATTCCCATAGCAGCAGAGTGTAGGCCACAGTTCGCCTTCACCTGGAGGGGCGTGCAGTACACTTGGAACAGACTGCCCCAGGGCTGGAAACACAGTCCCACCATCTGTCATGGACTGATCAAAGCAGCACTAGAGAAGGGTGAGGCTCCAGAACATCTGCAGTACATTGTCAGTATCATCCTATGGGGGGACACAGCAGAAGAGGTCTTTGAGAAAGGAAAGAAAATCATCCAGAATTTCCTGGGACCCAGTTTTGCCATCAAACAGAGCAAGGTTAAGGGACCTGCCTGAGATATTCAGTTCCTGGGAGTGAAGTGGCAGGATGGACGTCGTCAGATTCCAATAGAATTCATTGACAAGATCATGGGAATGTCTCCACCAACCAGCAAGAAGGAAACACAAGCCTTGCTGGGTGCCATAGGTTTCTGGAGAATGCATATCCCAGAATACAGCCAGATTGTAAGCCTCTCTACATGATGACCCATAAGAAAAATGATTTCCACTGGGGCCCAGAACAGCAGCAGGCCTTTGAACAGATCAGGTGGGAGATTGCTCACGCTGTAGCCCTTGGGTCAGTCAAAACAGGACCAGACGTGAAGAACGTGTTCTACTCTGCAGCCAGGAATAATGGTTTTCCTGGAGCCTTTGGCAGAAGGGGCCTGGTGAGAATTGAGGTCGATCACTTGGATTCTCTAGCCAAGGCTTCAGAGGGTCCGAAGCCAAGGTTACAGAGGGTCTGAAGCCAAATACATCCTGACAGAGAAAGAGATTCTGGCTGCTTGTGATGGAGTTCAAGCTGCCTCAGAGGTAAATCAGCACAGAAGCACAGCTCCTCCTGGCAACCTGACTGCCTATGCTAAGGTGGATGTTCAGGGGACAGATTGTCTCCACACATCATGCCACTAATGCTCCTTGAAGCACATGAATTACTTTGATCACACAGCGCACCCGCACTGGAAAACCAAGCTACCCTGGGATCCTGGAGATTATCATGAACTGACCTAAAGGTGAGAACTTTGGCCTAGCTGATGAAGAGGAAGAAGAGCAGGTTGCACATGCAGAGGGAGCTCCACCATATGATCAACTGTCAAAAGAAAAGATAAATTACACCCTTTTTTACTGATGGTTCCATGTTATTGTAGGGAAAAAACAAAAGTGGAAAGCAGCCATATGGAGTCCCATTTGACACGTTACAGAAGCTACTGAAGGAGAAGGTGGGTTGAGCCAATTTGCAGAGCTCAAAGCTGTCCAGTTGGCCCTGGACATTGCTGAATCAGAGAAGTGGCCAAGGCTTTACCTCTACACTGACTCATGGATGGTATCCAGTGCATTGTGAGGATGGTTAGATGAATGGAAGGCAGAAAACTGGGAATGCAGAGGGAAACCCATCTGGGCTGCCGATGGCGGGACATTGCCACTTGAGTGGAGAAGTTGACTGTGAAGGTCTGCCATGGGGACACACATGTGCCTAAGGGTTGAGCCAACGAGAAACATCATAACAATGAGGAGGCAGACCCAGCAGCATGTGTCAAAGTGTCACGGATGGACTTAGACCGGCAGCATAAAGAAACTGAAGAAAGCTCTCTTCGGATCATTACCTCCACTCCATGGGTGCTGTGCCATTTTTTCTTCAGAGGGAGAGAGAGAGGAGGAGTGTGGTCAGCGCCAGCTGGATTTTTCTGCACACTGTCTGGACTTCCCTCCTCCACCTGCACCCTGCACCCCCCACCCCCGCCACCCTTCTCAAATAGGAAGACAAGGAAAGTCTCCGCGCTGCCCAGGAGAAGGATTTCCACCCCATCCCTTCCAACCGCCATTCCCCTAGTGAGTTTTGTTTTTCCTCGGGATCATCATCTCTCTCCTTGAACTCCATTTTTCTGAGCCCAGCATTCTCTGCTGTCCTTAGATATAACTGCCCCATAAGGAGCAAAGATAGGACTTAATTCATTTGAAGGGTTGGATTACAGTGTTGCAGTCTGTTCTGGTTTTGGTTATATATTTATTTGCAGTTGAGAACTGTTATCTTTTTCAATATAATTTCACCACACGCAAGCTAAGCCTGTGTTAGTATCTGTAATTCAGAAATTCTTGAAATGTAAGTTTTTAGTGGAATGTGAATCAAAATAAAATACCTTAGTTTTACCAGTTAAAAGAATGGTAAGGGTTACCATTTAGTAGAGGATCTTAGAGCAATGAATCCAATTGTTCAGAACATACATCCAGTAGTTGCAAATTTGCATATTGTTTTAACAGCTTTAACTGAAAAATGTATTTGGTTTACAGTGTTAGACTTATAAGATGACTTTTTCTGCATTCCCCTTGAAAGGGAAAGTCAGGAAATACTTGCTTTTGAATGGGAAAATCCTGAAACTGATAGAAAAACTCATTATACATGGACAGTCCTACTCCAAGGATTTATAAAATACATGTATAGGATTTATAAAGTCCAGGGAAGTGAAACAAAGAAAATAGCCCAACAGCCTCAGATACTGTTAAGCAGGTATTCTTTAATTTTGGTGCTAAAGAAGCACTGGGGGTATTCCTCCATGAATGCCTCTGAAGAATGCATGTAGGTCTCCCTATTATATTTATTCAACACATACATATTCTCTACAGTTCCCCAAAATCATTAACTGTTCTCCTTTTATTCCTGGAACTAATTGTATACTACCATGTGTCTGATTTACTGTATGCCTTTATTGTCCACTTAAACTAATTCTGGCTATTCCTGGTGATCCTCTGTTTTCTTTCACAGCTGTCTGATAGGTGATTTCCTTATCTAATCAGTGATTTCCTTATCTTTAGCAGATAGCAGTGGAGTACATGATCCTTGATATTGTCATTAACTAAGATTAACACCTAAAGTTGAAGGTTACAAATCGCCTTGTCTCAGAAGAGTCATCAAGACCAAAAGGGTTCAAAAGGAACCTTCCATACTACTCACATAGCTCCACATCATAAAAAGCACCCAAAAAATTGAAAAGCCCCAGAAAACTAATGTGTTAAAAAAGACAGGAAAAGCCTTTAAACACAGGATCAATTTCAACATGCAAGAGTAGTCCATAGGATTCTAAAGAGGTAAGTTACTTATCAGATTGGTAACCCAAGCCTGAAATCCCAGTAAAATTAATGAAAATTTTGTCTAAACAGTAACTGTTAGATATAGTATGACTATGCTAGTTTACAGGTAAGAAATCTTGGAAAATTAAAGAGAATCTAGTAGGTTAAGGATGACCACTCTTATCCATTCTAGGCAAATGTAACACTAATCTGTACTCCAGGATTACTTGCAGCAATGTGTACTTTGACAGTAAACATGTTAGCAGTAGAAGATCTGGAAGTAAACATTGTATATGTATGGTTGCCATCACAACCCAAATACAATTTCATTACTTCTCCATTTTCTTCCATTTGCCTGCTATTTGTTTTCTTTTGTCAATAAATTTTTTTTTTTGAAGCACAAAAAATTTGAAGGAAGAAGAAAATAACACTCTGAAATGCAAGGAAGGGTGATCAAAGACCTCTATCAGCGTGTTTTGAATTACTTGAACTATTTACTAACAGCCATGAGAAAGAGGTATCTGAAAACTGTCATTTAGCCCAGACAAATGCATAATTTAAAGTAAAGCCTAGAGTTATAACACACTTCAGCTTTCAAAGTTATTATTTGGCTTTCAGGAAAAACATATCTCCTGCCTCAGTCCATGAACAAAAAGCAGCAGTCAAGAGACAGACACAGTATTGAATGCAGTTCCTTATCCCCGTCCCAGTTTAGCCCCCTTTATACAGCAGCCAAAAAATCACACCTCTATCCTCTATCACCCACGGAAGAGGAATTCAGAATGAAAACGAAGATCCAAAAGTTGAAATACAAACACTTTTGATAAAACAATAAAAGCTAATACTAGTAATACACAAAATATATAATATAAACAACCATCCTGGCAGTGATCACATAATGCGCTACTAGCAACGACCGCCAGACGGCAGACACAGTGAGCACAATAATTCCAGTGGACAATGAGGTTGGAGCCAGGGCAGGGAGAATGCAGAACACAAAACTGGACTCTAATCACACAGGAACCAGACTCAGAGCAGGAACACCACAGGTGAAGACTGACAAGATCAGAAGGCCCAGGGGAAAAAGAGGGATAAAAAGACCACACAAGCAGGACAGTGTCCAAAGAGGAAAAGTGTGTGTCCTAGAAAGCTTCCTAATTTTTACTGAGCATGACATCTATGGTATGGAATATTTTGGTTGGCTCTTCCGGGTTGTCTGTCTTGGATCCGTTCCTCTCTACTTGATACACTTACTCACTTCTAAAGCACGGAAAACTGACAAAAATCTTTGGAAACTGCATTCCTCTCACACCATTGCCAAACCACAAATCAAAACAATAGGTGTTATAAACTTTATTCCCACGCTAAACTTAAAACGGTGCAGTTACTTAGAAGTACAGCTACTTAGAAGAATATTAATTCTATCCAAGTCCAAACTAGGACAATTCTCTGGGAAAATCATATTTTCCTGTTCTCTTTCAAGAAAGAAGGGAAGCATTGCCCTCTAGAGGAAATCTATAATTTTCTGGAATCATAGAATCGTAAGGTTGGAAAAGACTTCTGAGATCATCAAGTCCAGCTGTATCTGTCCCTTATCCCTAAGATACTCATTTACCTGCCGTTTAAACACCTCCAGGGATGGTGACACACACCTCCCTGGGCAGTCTGTTCTGATGACTGACTATCCTTTCAGCGAAAATATTTTTCTTGATGTCCAGTCTAAACCTCCCTGGGTGCAACTTGTGGCTATTTCCTCTCATTCTATCGCTTGTTACTTGAGAGAAGAGACCAGCACCCACCTCACAACAACCTCCTTTCAGGCAGTTGTAGACAGCAATAAGGTCTCCCCTCAGCCTTTTCTTCTCTAAGCTAAACAACCCCAGTTTCCTCAGCTGCTCTTCATAGGACCTGTTCTCCAGCCCCTTCACAAGCCTCGTCGCCCTTCTCTGGACGCGCTTCAGTACCTCAATGTCTTTCTTGTAATGAGGGGCCCAGAACTGCACACAGTACTCGAGGTGTGGCCTCACCAGTTCTGAGTACAGGGGCACAATCACTGTCCTTGTACTGCTGGCCACACTGTTTGTGATACAGGTCAAGATGCCATTGCCCTTCTTGGCCACCTGGGCACACTGCTGGCTCATAGTCAGCCAGCTGTCAGTCCACACCCCCAGGTCCTTCTCTGCCAGGCAGCTCTCCAGCCTCCAGCTTCCCCAAGCCTGTAACACTGCATGGGATTGTTGTGTCCCAAGTGCAGGACTTGGCATTTGGTCTTGTTGACACTGGGAACAGTGTTAACAGCAAAGTAAGGCTTAGGTCTTTTACTTCAGTTGATTACAAGAAATACAAAGTTACCATTCAAGCAAGATCTCAGGTCTACACCCCCTCCTAAAACAGGTGCAACATAGAAACGAAGCTTTATTGCTAATAAAAAATGTTATTTTTTTTCAAGTAAAACATGAACTTTTAATACAGACAGGATTTACAGGGTGTTTGGAAGGTCTTTGACATATTTAACTTACTAGTCAGATACAATAAAGTCAAAGAGACAGGGAGAGAAACAAACACTGCTTTCTGCATAAAATCTGGGGAGGCATTCAGGTAACCAAAAGGGAAAAAAACACTACAATGGTTTGTTTCAGGAATACTCTTACAAAACTAATCCAGATCATAAATTATGATTTTAAAAAATCACCTGTCCAGCCAGAGGACTGTCAGAAATGGAAGGAAACCCCACAATTTCTTAAATACTAATATTAAAAAAGAATCTAACAATAGCCCAGGTTAAGTAAAAACAAATTCAAATTCAGTTTTATTTTCAACTTCAGAACTATATACGAGTACAAGAAATCTGAACAATTGAGTAACACTAATTTGACAGCTTTTCAGTTTGAGGGCAGATATTACAGGATAGTTCTAGAACTGTCTCCTATAAGACTAGTTCTGTTGCCACCAAGACTTCTGAAACACAATTTAAGACATTACACAGAAAAAAGCGCATAAACCTATGATTGCTACTAAATGCTAAAAGATAAAACAATTATAAAGAAATGTACAGATCAACTCAAAAGAGATAGTTACAATATCTTACCACCACCTTTTTAAAATCAAGAGTATATGCACAATATCAGAACTGAGAGCATAATTGTTTGCAGAACCAGCGCTGCTCAGAATTACGTATCCTGTCATTCCTTAGGAAGGTTCCCACCAAAAGGGTAGAGGTTTATTTAAGGTGCACTTGCATTTTCTATACAAGCCTATATGTTCAATAAGTAAAAAATAGCTGACTTGGAAACAACTGTTTGTTAGGATAAATTTTTTATTTGTCTTTCAAGTAAATGGGAGGGGTAGAAATTATCTAGACACAGACTGTACATCCTTCCTTCTTCAGCTAAGCAGTAAAGAATATTACTTATTTGGATTTAGAAAGATATTCAGTCACTAATTCATAGTGCAAACCTGATACTCCGGTCTGCTTGTTCACATCACTTTCCTGTATGGCAGAATGATGACAAGGGATAACAGAAAATTCAATCATTTTTAGGAATGTTTTTATCAGAAATGCACCGATTTGAAGGTTACAGGGGTAAGTGTCTCTCCTGTCCCTCATTTAATTGGAAGATAAGAATGCCAAAGAATTGTCAAGCATTCAGACAATAAAGCTCTGGAATATCTTGAGCACTTAGGTTCAACTATTATATACTGTGTGGATTTTCAAAAGGTGTTGGTTTTTTTCCCTTAAATTACCTCAGCAATGTGATGCTTTCAACATTGAAAAAACAATGCTTTCAAATGCTTTCATGAACAACTTCTCCAAATTGACGCTCATTACTTTTGCAGTTATATGTATCTGCAGATAGCTATACAGTTCTGATTTAACTATTTAGTTACTCTATGCAAAGTAAATCATATCGTGACATTTATTTACCATGCTTCTGCTGTTACCATTATTATGAGTCCCTTGTGCATGTAACCACATCCAAATATTTTTAGAACATCAAAATAATCACATATTAGTTTGCTCAAATACAAACTAAATGAATAAATACAGTTAAAAAAAATCTAATGTGTTAGTTGTATATGTAATTCTTAATAACAAACTTCAAAATTGTCTTTACTGTAAAAAGCAAATTTATCAGTTCACATCTACCTGAAACTAATTTTTCCAAGTCCTTTACCAGTGCATCTCGAGTTGCAAAAAGGATTTTGTACAAATACTAATAACCAAAGAAAAAAACTAAATGCAAAGTTCTGGTTTTAAGATTCTTTAAAATAGATACTCATAATTACAAAAGAGAAAAGTTCCTGAACTTGCAGGAATATGCTTTATGGTTACGAGTGTGTCTAATAGTAGCTTAAGGTTTAGAATTACAACATTCACAAAAACTTGCATAAAAATGCCTTCCATTTTAGCTGTGGCACCTACTATTTCATACAAAGGATATGTACTACAGGTCATTGTTTATAACATTATATTTCATTCATAGTTTTTATACATTGCCTAGAATTAAAAGACATATTTCAAACATGAATATATTATATCTCTACACCATATCCTGCTTTCCTGTTTTTCTCCTCTTGACACATCAAGGAAAACAGCTTTGCAGTGCATATATACAAATATATGGGCATATCAGTATGTGAATTTATACAGACACACATATCCTTGACATACTTTCTTACAGCAGATGACATAAAAAATAAAATATTGTTGCTATACCAAAGAATCCAGCTGATATCCAGGAACTTACCGTAATTATAAGATTACTGAAAAAGTATAAAAGACAACCCACAAATACTAGCTAGTTAGCCTTAAATACATGTGTAACAAGCCTGTGCTGTAAACTATAAACTTCAAATAGTGAAGAATCATACAAAACAAGTTTGATATTTTGAAGAAAAGTTCTTGCTGATGGCAATATGATCAAACTGATCACTGTGCAACAACAACTTTTAGTGACAAAAAAAGTCCTAACAAAAATTACTTTTTCTGGGAAAATTACTATCCTCTACTTATCAATGTCAAATGCAACTAAGATCAATATACCACAAGCAACCACAGAAACACTGCATCTTTCTCTGTTGAGATAGTTACGTAATTCCTGAGAATATTTTTCTGGAGGACATACTACATTGCCCTGCCTAATAAATATATATTATATGGTCAGATAACAGCATCAGCAGCTTCAAGCCCTAATTAAAAGTCAATCATCCAGTAGTAAAATCTAACATACGGTCTTAATTCTCTTTTTTTCCTATAACATACTAAACAAGGCCATTTTGATTGGTAAGAGAAATCACTCTGTATGGTGAACAGGTTTTGGACCAATGAACAAAGGAGGCCAAAACGGCTAATGACTTTTCTACAAAGACATAAAAAAAATACTTTAACCACAAATTTTGTGATTTAAAAAACCCCAGATTTAAAAACAAAAACAAAGAAATCCCAACAGATTAAAAAAGTGATTTTAAAATTAAATTTAAAAAAATTATATTAAAAATCATTCTATCTACCTAAGTGTAGCTCCTAAAGACAGAAAATGAGAACCAGAACAAAACTTTAATGCATAGCAATTTAAACTTTTACAACTGTTACTAAACATGTAACAGCATTTTAAAAAAAGAAAAAGAGACAAGAAAACACCTCACACAGATTCTTTGAAAACTAGGCTGTATGCCTATCATGTTAAAAAAAAAAAGTAGACAGGGCAAATTGGTTCCAAATTGTTCCGAGCTTGCTCTAAGAACCAGAAGTTTTTCAACCTGAGGGAATAAGAACAAAAGCTCCATATGGCTACTGTCATGGCACTCAAAAGCAGAATTGAACTGGCAAGGCAGAGACCAGGTTAGAAGGAAGACCATCTAGAACAGGTGAAGAAAATGGATTTCTTAAATGGGAATTGCCCTCATAACATTAGTTCACTTGGTCAAGTACCCTATCTCTACACACAGGAAGATACTTAATTAGTACCAAGCAAAATTTCTTTTTGAACTCCAATAGTTAACTGGGCAACAAAAAAAGTTGTCCTGAAACTTGAGTAAGGAAGAGCTCTCAGAGTAAGGAAGAGCTCTCAGCTGCTCTGTTTCATCTGTTGAAAAGTTCCATCTCACTGGAAATAGAAATTATGTTCTATTGAGAAGGAAGAAAAGGCTTGGGCCGCTGTCCCAGTACAGTCAACAATCCTGAACTCATCTAGAGCCACAAATGGATGGTTAAAGACAATGTTGCAACAATGCAAGAAACTCCAGCTTTAGGACTAGCTTTATTTCTACATATAAAAAAGGCTTCATTTTGCTGCCTTCCTCAGTGACTCACATCTGACAGAAGTGCAACAGTTTAAAAAGAGCTGCAGGGAACAAAGAACATTATCAGTCCCCACAGTGACATTATTCTTGCAGGAGAGAAGGCGATATAGATTTGTTCCAGCAACTTTCTGAAACTGCCAGAAAGTTTTCTCCCGGGCTCCAGTGTCCATTTCCACATAAAAAAAGTTTGGGAAAATGGAACAAGTATTGAAGAAATGCTGCACACCTTTCCACAAATCAGAAAGCAGAGACACATCAGGGGTAAAAAAAAACCCAAACAAACAACTTTCAGAACAGAAGTAATGCAAAGGCAAGGTCTGACAGTAAGGATGAAACTCATTGTTGGAAGAATACTAGTGACTTACTTCAGCATAGCAAATACATTTAAAGACGTAATATTTGGCCTTTACATTTACAGCTTTGTGGAGAGATTTGACCACTGCTTTTTAATCTTCAGAGACAGAACTGTTATAGTTGTCTCCTTATAGTTGTCTCCATTGAGCACACCATTCCTTACACTTTTCAAATCCAGAGCATGTCTTCCCTAACTAAGAGACAAACTATCCCCTACTTTCCCCAAAATGCATTTTAGCATGAGTACTCTAACGTGCTATGGTCCCAGACACTTCCCTGTTGTAAATATACAAAATATGCAAAAATATTCTGAGTATTTTATTAGAATCAGAAGAACTGTACTTAAGAGATTTCCTTTCAGTGAAAGGATTAATATATGATTAGCAGGCGAGACCATAGCAGTGCCAGAAAAAATATACTGCAGCACCAGAAAGTCTCATTTATACTGCACTCAGAACTACAAAATTTATGAAACGTATGTCCAGACTCTCACAGAAAGATAAGGACTGAATTTATAAAAATATTTTATTTGTAACCATGATTCATTCAACCATAAGCATACGGGGTTTATATTTATAGAGCTATGTACTTAGCTTTACCTAAATGAGAAGACACTCTGCTCCTGACTCACATAGGTCCAAAAACTAGGCCAAAAATTATACACTTCTACTTTAAAAGCACTGCATTTGAAAGACAGTAAAATGTAAGAAGGAAATTGGCCAAAACATAAAGCTTGCATCTTGTGCAAAAATCAAATGGCTTCCTGAGAAAAATACTTCTTCTTTCCTCCAACAAGCAATTCTCATTTTGGATCTCCAATAGCATGAAAAATTGAAGTCCAGTAATAAAAGAAAGGTGCTTAGGCATGGACTGAACTACTTCAAGAATATTCTGAAATTTATTTTAAAAAGACACAATTTTATATTCAAAATTTTAATCAAAAGTTGCTTAAAAAATTCTAATTTACCATCAATGTAGCAATACTACTATATCTTACTCTTCATCTGATTTATTTTTAAAAACAATCTATGTACTTGCAATATTAAACTTTCCATAAGCTTTATTTCCTCAGATCTTAATCTGTCGTTTCATTTTGAATGAGGAAGCAAGCTACTTTCAAAAGGTTTATATTTCAGTATTATCTCTTCCTCGCATGTACATACTCCTTTAGTGTCGCAGATTCAAAACTCACTTATCCTTCAGACCAAAAAGCTATCTGTCATACAATGTATGGCTGCCTCAGTAGTATTTGCGGTGTGTGTGTTTTTAAATGTTTAGTCAATTAAAAAAAGTGAGCTGTTCTACAGTGCGCAAAATAAGTTATTAACTGCAATATTCCTGGCAGGAGAGTGCTAGTATTCTTAAAGCTGTAACTGAAGGAAGACATTCCTGTAGAGGAATTAGCCAGTTTTGAAGAATTTTTAGATAAAAGTTGGGTTTGCTTACATGCAGAATTGTATTTGTTTAACAAAAAATGTTATTGTCAGTTCACCTGAGAGCATATCAACTTAATGGCTTTTATTTTGAATTAAGAGTAGTTTATTCTTTCTGTAATAAATTGCTTAAAAATTGTTTCATGAAGTCATCTGAAATAAAACTATCTACAATAGGCTTCATAGCAAAATAATGAAAAGAAAATGGAAATGAGAGCCTACAGTCTTATTTGCATGGCTTACCAAGTTGCTGCTTCTCAGATCTTAATTACAATCCCTTACATAAATATGTGTATGTTCAGGTTGGTAGCAATACAGAAGACACAAAAATAATTTTGCTAGTCAAAACTAGTCATGCAGCTATCTCAAATTTCCCATTTCTCTTTCAATCTGGTGGAGGATCTGATATGAAGGATCTATCAAGAAGAACAAAATCATTTTTCTCTAAAGTTTCTCATAAACATAATTTACATGTACATACACATTGTTTATAATTACCCACTCACTAAATAAGTAATTAGAGACCTATAAAATGCACAGAGATATATTCATACCACCAACTGAAGGCACTTAAGCCTGGTGCATGAACTAGACACTGAAGTTTCCTGTGAAGTCAACACTGCCACCAGATCATTGAAATTCTCCACACCAAGAGCTACCCTAACTAATTTTTGTTTGTTTTTCAGCTAATGCAACTCAGCCATTTTCACAGATGTGGTTAGCAGAAAATACTGTCTTGCTAGTCTTTAATAATTATTAACAGGAATTGACCAAGCCATAGGCATCTGCTTGAGAGCATAAAAGTTGGGGGAAATGGAGGAAAAGTGTAGAGGATGGAAACCAAATCGATTTGGGTGAAGTGGTAAGAGCTGGTTAAAAAAATGTTTGTACAGATTCAGCAGAAGTTTCTTACAGATTAATATTCTTGAAGTACTCTGTTTCACTCCATCTACGGTGACTATCCTCAATCCCATGGTATGCAGACTGCCCACACATCTGAGCTGCTCTCTCAGGAGACAACCACCACATCGCCAGAATTCTGAAGAAACGATTTGTCTCTAGCATACCAGCAGTCTCCATGTTTGTGCTCCAGAGATCTACATAGTGGAGGTGCTCATCATTCAGCACGAGGAATTAGGAAGCTCAGAGCATATGATATGAAGATAATGAAAGAAAAAATCAAGGATTAAGCCAGGGTCAAGTAGAGATATGGGAAAGGTGGGATGAGAACAGTATTGAAGGGGGCAATAAAGGGAAGAGGGAGGAACACAGATAGCTAGATTTCCCACAAATACTATATGCCAGTCCAAACAAGGCCTGGAACTGCACTGCATTTCTGACGACTCCTTACTTGTTCATAACATGAATAACTGATGTGCATTAGCTGGAAAAAAAAGTAGTTTGGATGGACTCTTGGTGTGGAATATTTAATGATTCGGAGGCTCTGTTAACTTCACAGGGAGCTTCAGTGTTTGGTTCAAGGCACCAACTATAATATTTACATTTCAAATTTGCATTTGGAAATGACACTGAGATCCACTAGCATGCCCCTATTCTACTCTGTGACTCTACAGACCTACCTCATTATAAATAAGGTATATACACAATTTGTGTAACTATGCTACAGTAAGTCATGCAAAGCTAAGGACTGATACAAAAGCGGGCTGCTTTAGTAATCTGGATTCAGCCTCTAACCATAATTTTACTACAACAGCCTTGTTACCTGGCCTTGTCTTGCTGCTTGCTCTGGGCAAGGTAAGATCTGAAGAAGAAACCTTCAGGACCTGTATACTAAACCAAGCTGCAATATTTCTGTATCATTGCCAGAGAAGCTGGAAGGTGTGCAGGGAAATGCAAGGAAATCACAGGAAGAAAAAAGATGATCTTGTGAAATAGCATCCAAATTCCTTGATACAAACTAGAAACTCCGCAAATCTAGTTAAAACAAAGAGTGAACAAAATGCTTATGTGACTTATTTGACTTCAGGGACATGAAGCAAGCAAGAAAATGACCTTGTAGACAGAACTGACTTAAAAAGGCTTCTGAGGTCTGTCAGAAGGGATTGCACTGCAAGCCATTATGTTTTCCAAGATTTCAGTTTACTTTCAGTTTACTGCAGTTAGCAATAGCACCTACAGTTCTGGCATCATCTAGCTCAATGCCATGCATCAAACAGTGAACACATACAGTTCACATACTGCTTTGGAATAATTTGCATTATTTTATATTTATAATATATTTAAGCAGATACAGAACAGTTTGGGGACATCTCAATAAAGGATCATTGAAGATTTTCACACAACAAAAGCTTCTCTAGAGAGCATTCTGTGGAAAAAAAATTTAAAATTATTGCAGTTCATAAAAGCAATTATTAGAAAAATTCAGTACATCTAAACTGTTACATCAACCTTGTCATATTTGCATTCCCCTTTGTATTTTAATGGATGGCCTTCTACCACACTTAGCAATCCTATATACTGTAGAAACTATTGAAAATTAGAATAGCATGCACTTTTAAAAACTATTAGCAAAACACTACACTAAGATATAGACTCCAACGGAGCTTAAAGTTTGTATCACACCTTCAAAAAATAAATGCTGAAGGATTATGGTCCCAAAACCATACTTAGAATCTTTTTTGCCTCAAATATGGAGAAAAAGTAACAATACAGCTTTGACTCTGAATATAACCCACTATTATTGAAAGGCAAGGAAATATTCCTCTTACTCCACTTACCCCATTGTTAGAAATAAAGGATATTATATGTTTCAATGAAAAGCAGCAGGTCATTAAAATGTTGCAGTGGTTATTTAGAGCCTATTAAGTACGTAGGCTAAAGTGAAAAAATCCCCTGTGGAATTAAGCAAAAAACACAAAGAATTCATTATTTAGTGTTTATAAAATAAACAGAGAAGACATACATATAGCACAAACAATCAAGTGCATAGGACAGTAGCCAGGATCTGGACTTCAAATTGTAAATTTCCTATGCAACCCAGACTGTTGCCTTATTCTCCGTGTACCTAAACTCTAACTAAAAACTCTGACATTTTTCAGGATAACTAGGTGAAAGTTGACATTTTCAGTGTTGGAAATGAACAAGCCAAAACTGTATTTTTGCAAATAAAACTGTATAACACAGCTGCCTCCTCATTATTCTGATCTACTTGCTAAATATCCCCAATAACTTCATTACCTGCAAAGGGGTTTTGTTTTCATAGAATCATAGAATGGTTTGGGTTGGAAGGGACCTGATGGATCAACTAGTTCCAACCACCCTGTCATGGGTAGAGACACCTTCCACTAGATCGGGTTGCTCATAGCCTCATCCAGCCTGGTCTTGTACACCTTCAACAATGGGGCATCCATGATTTCCCTGGGCAACCTGTTCCAGTGCCTCACCACTCTCAGTAAATTTCCTCTTAATAGATACTCTAAATCTCCCCTCTTCCAGCTTTAAACCATTACCCCTTGTCCTATCACTGCACTCTCTGATAAAGAGCCCTTCCTCAGCTTTCCTGTGGGGCCCTTTAAGTACTGGAAGGTTGCTATAAGGTCTCCCCAGAGCCTTCTTTTCTCTAGGCAGAACAACCCCAACTCTCTCAGCCTGTCCTCACAGTAGGTCCTCCTCTGGACTCACTTTAACAGATCCATGTCCTTCTTGTGCTGAGGACTCCAGAACTAAACACATATACTAATGAAATTGCACAAAAAAAAGGCAGGAAACAAATTAGGAAACTAAAACATAAGGTACAGTCAGCATGAACTGTCAAGGAAGATGAAAACTGGTCAGTATGTTAGCATAGACTGACTGTTCTTCCTTATCAGAAAAAGTATTCAAGCAGAGAACGTCTGTACAGGTTTAGGGTATGGGATATATAGTCAACAGAACATAATTAACAAATGAAACTAGTTTCTATCAACTAAGTTCTTACTGCTTCAGAAATACACCGCTAAGCTCTTTTGAGAGTACATACTGCCTCTGTGGAAGCCTATCTAGGGTAGACGTAGGGTCTAGAAGGGAACTCATTTTAAGACTTTCATCCAACTTCTAACAACCTAATTGGTAGGCAGGCAGGAAACTTGCAAACCAGAGAATGACAGCTCCTAGCATAAGGTTTCACAACAAGACTTGCAGAGTTCTTACTCCACCACAGCCTGGCAATTGGCCACATATAGAAGAGAGCTCTGCTCCCCCTTTTATCTTGGTTTTATTTCAATTCTGAATGAAAACACACTAGCTTGAAATTCTCCCCTCATATTGACCAAACAAGAAAAGCAGTATTGAGGCTTTAATTCATACATCAGAGCTTTCAGCGAGGAAGTCTGACATACTAACTCCCTTTGCACCTATATCTACTACAGGATAGCAGTTCCGATCAAGAAATTATTCCTTCCTTTTTAGAAAGCTAAACAGTGATTTCAATGATGAAGAAAAATTACTGCCACCCTGAAGATGTATCCAAAGCATCAGATAGTTACACTGTTCTGTTTAAAGAATGATTAGAAACTAAGTAGAAAACAGTCAATGACATACATTCAGTTTTACTGCATACAATCAACATGTACCTAGCTTTGAATGCTATACATTTTCAGCTAGCACCATTCAATCTGCAGTAAAATCTACAAAGGGACTGTTACTTTCAAGAGTGAGACAGCTTTTAACACTTCTAAATATACATACCATATATAAGACTTGTTGGAAGACTTTCAGCAAATATTAGAATTTATCTCAGAAAATGAGCCAAGACTTTAACCATATTCCTGTTACTGGGATCAATATCACTGAAAGACAGGGTAGGGAAGCTTCCCCTGCAGGGAAGCAGGGAAGTGAAAAGAAACCTTCACTAATACAATTATTAAGATAACACCATGCTTTATGAGAACTATACTCAAAAGTCTAAAGAACTGAATAAATATCTATTCTGGTAAAGATTTATGAGTGTTAAACATTCTATGTCATGTAATTAGATTTAAAAATTCCCATATTACCTGCTTATCCACTTAGAAAACATACACTAGCCTGCTTTAACAGTCTTTTAGGAGGCTACTTTCAGCCGTACAAAGGAATGGATCACAGCTAGACCTCACACATATCAGATGAGCTACAACTCTGATCTAAAGTGAGCTTAAAGTTTGACCACCAATTAAGGTTAATGAAGTCACCAAACACTTCCTTAACAAGTTTATCTGAAATTCCAGGTATAAAAACGTAGGTAAAATACAACCATTCCTGTGGGCTCCTTATATATGCAGTAATGCCTTTTTCTCTTTGAAGTAATTCAGACAGATTAGCAATTACCAAACCTAGAAACCATAACACCATCACAATCTATCCCCTAAAGAGTTATTACTACTTTTCATTTGAAAAGGGACACCTGCAGTAATAAACTCTCAACATTCATACCTTTCATGAGAATAGTAGTTTACCACTTTATGAACTGCACTGTCCAAGCCCTACATTCAACTAGAGTTTTTAGGGATTTATAGAACTACCTTCAGAAAGGAACGTGTGGCTTCTATACACATGGTATAGACTCCACTATTCATTAGAAAAATTTTAACAGACACCTGGGGGGGGGTGTGTGTCTCCCTGACAACCATTTCTACACACACACATGCTAGTCAAATTTAAAAATATCAAAAAAGCAATTTTGCTACACAAAGTTCTTCATAATAAAGGCAATGTGACCTTAGAAGTACACTGACCAGAATTAACCCTATTTTTACAGTCCTCATTAATTTTGTTACATCAGTGCAGACTTCTAGAGAACATTCTTTTTTCATGGTTATGACCTTAAGCTCACAAGCAATTTTTAAGAAAGATTACTTTTTTAACAATTTGTACTGAAAATTTATCATCTCAGTTTATAAGGTCACTTTCAAGGGGCCTCCTTGTAAGTCTAAAACGCACTTGTGATATAAAGAAGTGGTTCTATATTGAGAATATGCAAAAAGATCTGTTGTAGTTAGAATGTGAAGCACAGTAGCAGTAGCTAATACTAGAGGCAGACAGGAGGAAACTTCCTGAAATTTGTTAAGAGTCATGAATATGATGTTCTGAATAGGAGTATTATTATTACTATTATAAGCATATCTTCACAGACACTCTATTAATTAACTGTACAGTGGGTTAATGTCCTCTCTTTTTCACCTTAAGATAGGCAAAACTCATTTAGAAACTTATCATACAGTCCTGGCATTTCTAGCATAAAGATTTTGTAGAACTACCTTATCTTCTAAGACATGCCAGCAAACCTTGCAGAGGAGATGCCAGACAGTAAATCAGGGTATGCAATTCTTCATTACATCATGTGAGATCATGGATGAAATAAAAATAATATTAATTAAAAAAACACCCAAACAAAAGCCACACACACCCTCCCCTTAAAAGAAACCCCAAACTTAGAATCAAGGCCCAAGGTTCCCAAACCATGAAAGAACCTGAAAAAGTCTCCTTCTCATGTACCTTTAGTTGTTGTGTTAAGAGTTTCAACTTATCAATACTTGCGTGAATTGACTTCGAGTGGTCACTAAGGTTCATGTAGCACATGCCTTCAAAATCCTGATATCCATGACCTTGAGCTGAGTAAAAAAATCAATTGCTCCTCTATTCTGCAATGTAGTATGCCTTATTGAGTCCGTATCTATTAATAAGTTTCGCAAAGCAGTGCTAGTTCCATTACTTTCTTTAGCAAGACAACATCCTAACTTATTAAGAGTAGGTAATGCCTTTGCAATTCTTTTGGGTGCAACTAAAGAAGCAAAAATTCTTTCAACCATATTCCAAAACTCAACATTTGAATCACAGTTTTCCTTGAATGATGTTATAGCTTGTTTCACATGACGACTGACTTGATGAGATGCAATGTTAGGATTGAACAATGTTAGTTGGCCAAAAGTACATGGTCCACCCTCAGGTTTCCTGGGAATAGCTTTCTATACCCTGTCTCCACAGATCAAGAAAATACCATCCGGAAGGCCACCAGCATCAATTCCAGAAGTAATATGGCTTGATGCAGTGTTGCTACACCACGTTCCATTTTAAAATATTGCCGTGTGGTGAGACATCAAAGCCAGGATAATTCACATACATTCCAGATGTGAAATTTAAAAAGAAACAAATGTGACTTTGCAATGTACCCATGATGCCGAGTTCTTGTGGTTGAATGGGCAAAAGGTGGGAAATCACCCACCATTGATAACGAGGCATTATACCGTTCCGGGGGTTGCGATGCATATTGCCACCACTTGGCATGACACCACCAGAGAGGCTCAATAAAGCCTGGCTTTTGCATGGGCTTTGCACTGTGATATTGTAAAGGGTATCTAATTTCTGACTTGTCAAAGGCACGCCTACCAAATGTGCGAAAAAAATCAGCTGGAGTGGTCATAGAGATATACATTGTGCTTGTGTTTGTTGCATTGGCAAGGACAAGACAAACATTGCTGTCAGGTGTAGTCAAACCGATAGCAGGCAATTCTGTGGCTCCTCTGATGAGGCTGAAACATAGGGCCACACAAAACGTGACAGAACCCATTGCAGTTGGTCACCCGTAGAAACACAAGCATATCCCCGACCCCACGGTATCAGATCTTTTGGTCCTTCCCATTGTCCCAAAACTATATTTTTACCATTACGAATGGTTTACTTTGAAAGGGCATGGATAAACCATGTTGTTTTTCATGTCTTGACTTATACATCTCATTTTGATTCAGGAAATTAAGGACATAAGTTGCTTTCCACTACCTTTCCCGGGGTGATTCCAACCCCATATTCCCCCATTTATTTTTGTGAGCTGTTCTTTCAAGATTCTGTGAGTGCGTTTGATAATTGCTTGGCCTGTGGGTGAATGAGAAATACCTGTTATGTGTTCAATCCCCCATTGTTGTAAGAATATGCAAATGCGAGCAGAACTATAGGTAGGCCTATTGTCAAGTCTTCACCTGTTGTGGAACACCTAGAAAAGCAACACATGTGAGCCAATGTTTACAAACATCATGAGCCTTTTCTCCTGTGTGTGCAATAGCAACAAGATATCCAGAAAAGGTATCTACTGCTACATGTACATATTTCATTTTGCCAAATTCTCCAAATTTGCCACAAATCACTACTTTTAATACCACATGGGTTAACTCCTTCTTTGGCAGGCAATGGGGCTAGGAGTTGACAATCAGGGGAGGCTGCAAGAATATTACATGTCTGAGTCATGGTTAGCTGAAAGTGCTCTGGCGTTTTGATGATAAAAGGAATGTGACAATTTGCCTTGCTCAGATCTGTTAGGAATCACTGCAGGCATGGTGCAGAAGTCTGCTAACTGGTTTTCTTCCATTATAGGACCAGGCAAATCAGTGTGAGATCTAACACACATGATATAAAAATCATGTTTCCTTCAATCTATTAAATACCAACGCATCCAAAGCTCAGCCATCAAGAAGGGGTTCTCCACATCCTTAATTATTAAATAATCATACCTTGCTATTATCCCAGCTACATAAAATGAGTCAGTGACAAGATTAACAGGTTCATCTTTAAATTTTAACAAGGCCATATTCACTGCAACCAATTCAATTTCTTTTGAACCTTGCAAAAAAATTTTTACTTCATGTCACCACTCTGCCTTTGGAGATGGTTTCCATACCATGGCAGCTTTTCTTGATTTGTCAGACCCATCTGTAAAGACTGTAATGCCTCGTATAGCGGTTGACCAACAGCGTATTTTAGTATACAAGGGCAATTTAGTGATTTTGGCCCAAATTCGATGTTTCAGGTAATGAATGGATATTTGGCCTTGAAAATCAGCCAAAGCAATTTGCATTTCAAGACTCTCAGAAATAAGCCAATTCAAATTTTCTTTGGTTGCAGGAATAAAAATGACAAATAGACCTATCTCATCAAAAGCCTGTAGTCAGACCCTTCCCTTTCATATTAATTGAATGTAAGCTTCAATAATTGTAACCACTGTTTTTGATTGAGAATGCGCCAAGAAGAGCCATTTGTTTGCACTCTCCTCCCATTGGAACAGAGCTGCAAAAGGCTGAAAGACATTAGCAATTATTGCTAACATAATTGGCAGTGCAAGGAGGCATCACCATCCCTGGCAATTTTTGACAGCCTGTGCTACTACAGATAAAGCCTCTTTGGCCTCATCAGTAAGAGTTCTAAGTGATGATAGGTCAGGATTTCCCTTTAAAAGGTTAAATAATGTATGTAATTCTTCAGCAGTAGAATTGGTCGAAGCCAGTTAATTGCTCCTAAAATTTTTGCAGTTCATTAAGTGTCATTGTATTATTCAGTTTTATACAAAGGGGTTGTGGATTAATTTCTTGCTGAGTAATCTTCCGTCCTAGGTATTTCCATGGGCTGGTCTTCTGGACCTTCTCTAGTTAGACGTGCAGGCCAGCTTGTTCAACAGCCTTGTAAATTTGTTCAACAACCTTTTCCAAGTTGTCAAACAGTGCAGCAATTAAAATATCATCCATGTAATGATAAATGATGGCATCTCTATTCTGAACTCTTACTGGGTGAAGTGTGTCATCAACAACAGCTTGACAGATCATCGGGCTATTGTGCATTCCTTGTGGTAAAACTGTCCGGTGGTATCGCTGCATGGGTGCTTGTTGGTTTAATGATGGAATAGAAAAAGCATATGGTACATCTTCAGGATGCAAAAAAATAGTGAAAAAACCAGTCCTTTAAATCAATCATTGTTAAAGGCCAATCGTCTGGCAGCATTGACAGTGAGGGGAGCCCTAATTGAAGAGCTCCCATAGGCTTGATGACAGCATTAACTGCCCTAAGGTCATTTAATAAAACACCACTGTACATTCTTTTTTGGTACATAAAAGACAGGAGTATTCCATGGACTCATGGAGGGTACGATGTGGCCGGCAGTTAACTGTACCTCTGTTAGTCTGTGAAGTTGTTCTAGCTGTTCTTGACGTAGAGGCCACTGGTTGACCCACACAGGTTGTTGTGTCAACCAAGTGAGTTGGAAGATCGGTTGCTGTTGGATCCAGAGCGGCTCTTCATTGGTCCCTACGCAAGATGTCGCTGTTGCCGTTGTTGCGGTCCTGCAACATGAATTGTAGTTCCGAACTGTGAACATCTTGGCCCCATACAGTACACGGAATCGGTGTGATGAAAGGAGGAGCCCAGGTTATCCGTCACTCTGGTCCAACGATTACCCGGAAATGCGTGCTCTCTTCTGGTGGCTGCATTCCTCCTACCCCCACGACCATAGAAGTGGGACCCGCTGTGGGCCATTCTGGTGCCCATGCAGAGCTTTGAATTATAGAAACATCCGCACTAGTATTTACAAGTCCTCTAAAGGAATGTCCATCAGCAGTACATGTTATCATTGGTTGTGTCACTTTGATAGATTTTGCCCACAATATTTGCTGTGTTCCAATGCTGCCAAAACCTTTTTCACCTCTATATCCCATTCCCTCAGAAGCCTCTCCCCCAAAAATGTACAAACTGTGCAATATCCTGTCCTTGCAGAACAAAACAGGGAGGCTCTAGCATCCATGCCATGATCTCAAGTTCTCTACTGTAATCCGAATCAATGATTCCAGGTAAAATAAAAAGTCCTAGCTTCGTCACTGATGATTAATAAAGCATGTAATCTGTGTAATCTGTGTAAACAGATTAATAAAGTGTCTAATCCCAATTTCCAATTGGTCCCCAAACTCCTGTCGGGATGAGAACATCCATTGTTGTTATGGTGACTGAGTGAGTGGCGACCAGGTCCAGTCGTGCACTTTCTGCAGTGGCTGGGGTGAACTTGCTGATCACACAGCATGGCACAGATTAATTTGATTGTTCAGGTGTGCGGCCTTGCCCCCTGTCTCGCATTTCTTGAGCAGTCTGTCAGGGTTTTCCCATTAACATGGTATTTAAAATGACATTCATTAGACCAATATTTACCTTTCCCACAACAGGGGCAGTCTCGAGATGGAAGAGTTCTTTTATTCACATTTTGTGGGCAACCTCTCTGTAAATGTCCTGAGGTGTCAGTGTTAGCACCCTCCTTGTCCCGACCGCTTATCTGATACTTTCAACTGTGAAGCACGAGCATTAGCTAAAGCACTAGCTTGATGTTCTGTCAATCCAATATCCTGACACACTTTAACCATGTTACCCAAAGTAGGATTACGATTCCTCATAGGTTGCAATGTGCGCTTACAGGCAGTATTAGCGTTGTCAACAGCCAGCTGCAATAGGAACAGCCCTCTTGTGGCATCATTATCAACTCGTTGCTCTGAAGTGGCTTGCAGACAGTCTATAAAATCTGCATACTGTTCATTAGGTCCCTGTAGCACTTTAACAAAATACTGAAGTCCTTCACCTTTGGATGCTGGACTTTTTCGCACTGCCTGAAGAGATATTTGTTTAATTTGAGCGTATGCTTCTTCCAGAAAAGCCGCTTGTGTCAGTGGCTTAATAAAGGCATTCTGGCCAGCTAATTGACCATAGCCAATTGGATTATGATTATTGAGATTTTCTATCGTCTGCGCCGTCCACTCTTCCTTATATTCTGTACGCCAAATCATAAATTGAGTAGGTGTTAATACCATTCTCATCAAAGATTTCCAATTCTGCCAGCGCTTCAATCAGCGAGACAGTAAATGATGAGTGTAATTCCTCCAATCTATCTTCCTCACAACTTGGAGAGCGCTGTACCACTAGCTAGGGTATTGCATACATAAATTATTTCAGATCTTTTTATATAGTGTCTATCTGTAATGATGGCAACTTACGACAAGAAAAATAGAAAAAAAATGCATAGATCTTCCTATCATCATGAAAACTTTTCTCATGTCAGAAAGGTTTAACCAAAAAAAAAAAAAAGAAAAAAGGAGGAGCAGGCAGGACACATTTTATAGCAATGTTTAAGTTCTGCAGATTAAAAATATCAAGGATTTACTGGTTTACATCAGCATAAAGATACCCTTCTCACTATTCACAGGCTTTGAGAAAGAATCTGAAAAAGACAACAGATAAAAAGTTAATCAGAAATATTTACATCATAAGCAACTATCTAACAAAGCAATTGAGGGTTCTTTCATTACTGCTACAAAATAAACTTAATTAACCTCTCATCATTGCAGTCTAATACACAATGAAGAACAGTTACTAAATAAAGCATTAAAAGCATTTCCTTTCCCATGTAGTAAACGTGAGTTCAGCCTACTCCCCCTTTTCTTAGAGCAGCTGAGAGAGGGAGGAAGAAACATCTCCAATCGTCCCAACAGTGTTTCTAATCCTCCTAGCCCTACTATCACCCACGACGGAAAAAAGAAAAAGCAAGCAAACCCCCTTCCCCTCCCTCCCCCCGCCCCATATAAACTCAGAAAGGCTCGGACGTCACTGCCCTCGTGACAGATGCATGGGCAAGACAAACGCTCCAGCCTCAAACCCAGGCGCCTTCGATCGGCGCGCAGGCGAACCACGGCGACAAGGAGCGGGCGTTCAGCTTCTCCCCGCACTCCCGAGTCCACAGGCGCTTCACATCCCGGCTGTACTAAGGTTGTGAGCAAGCTGGATAGGAGGGCGTGGCAGGGGGCGGGGCGGAGGTCCCGCTTGGTAGTTTGTGCTCAGGTGGTGCAACCGAGCAGTGGTGGGACAAGTTGGTCGCTTTCCGTGAGTGTCTCAAGAGCGGTGTTTCTTTTAGGGAATCGGTCTTGGCAGATGCACACACCACACAACGAACTCATTCGAAAAGAGGTCAAGCCAATCTCGCAGGCTTGTTTTGCTTCGATTTTTGTAGCCGATAATGACTCAGTGACAAAGGGAGCACGCCTGTCCCCGGCGGAGGACACGAGGGTGTACGCAGCTGCCAGGACCCAAACGCGCAGCAACCTTCGACCCGGGAGGAGGTCCGAGCACCAGCATTGAGAGCTCTGCGCATGCGCCGAAGTGGTGCGCGCGGTGCAGGGTGTGTGCGCGCGGGCAGAGGCCTGGGCGTCCGTGAGTGGGTGCTTGACGGTGCTAGCGCGTTAGCAGCCACAGCGGTCATGGGAAGGCTGAATGTGGTGATGCTTCGGTACTTCTCCAGGGAGCACTTCAGGGTTCTGACAGCGGTGAGCCAGTGGGGAGGCCTGGCTGCGGGGACGGTCGAGTGAGGGGAAGGAGGGGAGGCCAAGCCCGGCCCAGCCCAACCCAACCCTGCGCACGGAGTTGCAAGGCCGGTTATAAAAGCAGTGTTGGGCAGGTTCCGTGCACAGGTAGGAGATTGGATTGGTTGTGTCGCAAACGTAGCGTAAGTAGGGCAGCAGGGGAATAGGAGTTGTTTCTGTTCTTTCTACCTCCTTTAGGGTCCGATGTTCTCTGGTGGGGAGGGGGCCAAGTTGTGCCGTTCTTTCCTTCAGCCTCGGAGGGGTCATTAACAGCAGGGCGGCCGCTGGAGCTGCCCAGGTGGTGGCCATGCAGTAAGGTACTGTCACCAGTTTCTTCGCGCATGCTTTTGGCACCCAGTCTAATGAGGAGTGAGCAAAGGTGTGTCAGTGTGTGGAGTATTAGTGGAAAGGCAAGTTGAGCCATGGCTGTGGGAGTCTGAGAAGAGATCCACGTTTCAGAAATGTAGAGCAGATCTTTTTTTATCACTCTTGAGACTGAAATGTATCAGGCACTCATCTTGTGGCTGGTACTGTAGAAGTTTCAAGACTGAGTTGTACTGAGGATATCAAGGGACAGTGATGCACATTAAAAGTTTTGGTTAGTCATTAAAAAAAAATACATCAATGGAAAGTGATTTTAATCTGATATTACTTCATTGTTGAACTCAGGGGCTAACCAATCTATTTGTATGTACTCTTCTAGGTGGAAATGGGCATGAAGAACCATGAAATAGTTCCTGCTAGCTTAATTGCTTCCATTGCCAGCCTTAAACATGGTGGCTGTAATAAAATTTTGAGAGAGCTGGTGAAGCACAAGCTACTAGCTTATGAACGAACTAAAAGTAAGTTTAAGTTTTATATTGGGTTCCTTCTATCACCCAGTGCCTCAGAGTGGAACCTGCAGAAGTACCACAGCTTGATGCTAGCATCTGGATCACTTGGTAGGCTTACCTTCTTTTGGACCTACCCTGAGAATATGGATTTGTATAGAACCAAATGTTTTAGCTGTCTGCTGAGCTGCTGGTGATGAATAAATTATAAAGAAGACAGGCAGAAAGAGATGAACAGTTAGCTTTCTTTTTTACTCAGTCACCGAAGTCACAAAAATTAAAAGAATTGTCGGCTAAGTCAATATTCAAGTGCATACGGGAATCAGCCTACAAAGTTATGGTGCACAAACTAGAGCAAACTGCAAAAACCTTGTACATTTCTCTCCCTTAAAAACAGCTACTAAAGTAATGTTTATTCTCTGTCATACAAGTAGTAGTTGTGCTGGCCTTTCCCGGTTTCCTTCAGCCTTTTTGTTGCATCTGTCTTTGCAAACGTACTGTAGGATTCTAGAGGAAATTCATATACTTTTTGTCTCAGTTCTTTAGAGCATTAAGGGTTGCTGTATTTCAACACAACAGTCCCAGATCCCATCTGTGTCTCCTGAATATATATATATATAATCCTTGGGTTTTCCCAGGCTATTTGAAGTACTGCTGTTACCTCTGTTAGAAAGGGTCTAACAACATGTCTGTATTTTGCCCAGTGATCAGTTTTCACAAGACTTGCAGGATTTTGAACAGCTTTACCATTCTATCAAATTAGGCTGATAATTAGTCAACCGGTGAACTTTTACTTGGATGTTGTGTTCTGTGAGCTGAAACAAGAAACGAGTAAATTGAGACAACTTTAAATGTAGTGTATACGTAATGAGGAATTAAATGTTTTGCGTTTTTTCCTACTTAGCTGTCCAGGGTTATCGATTAACTAATGCAGGATATGATTACCTTGCTTTGAAAACTCTGTCTTCCCGACAAGTCATAAATTCCGTTGGAAACCAGATGGGTGTTGGCAAAGAATCAGGTAATTAAAAAAAAAAAAATTTAAGCAAACCCAGTTGTAATGTTGCAGATATTGTGTTAGAAACTAGGTAAGTTTTCCTCTGGATAGTCATATCAGTTAAACTGTGAAACGCCAAGATTTATGAGTCACTTGTTGAAATGGTATGTGAGGTTTCTGGCTCCATTTGAATGTTTCTTTGTAAGTGTGTCATTCTACTTTGACCATTTTGTCTGATTCTTGGTTCATCATCTAAAAGGATACTTTGTATGCAGATGCTGGTTTGTTCATGCTTTGTGAAGAGTTTTGAACCATTTTAGCAAAAATATAATTTCAGCTTTTTCATCCCACTTAAGTTAGTAAAGCAAAATAGGCTCGAAACAATTGCAATACCATCTTGGTTCCAGTTGCATTCATGTAGATTGTAATTTGACACAGCATGTAAGTTGTGTCATTGAAGAATGAGAAGGGAATTACTGATAACAAATGATAGCAATGAAACATATGCTATTTATTAACACTATTTAAATTAGGAGGCTGGTCCCTTAGGTTGTCTGTCCACTCAGTAGAAAGAAGGTCACTCTTCCAGAGTGCAGTTAAGAACAACAGCATTTTCATTCTGTGCTGTACAGGTAGCCTGGGGGTGTTAACTTGAATGTAAGAACCTTAAGATCTACTCTGAAAAACATCTCACAGCACACAAATATTTCTTCTATCTGTGGTCTCTTTAACAATAATTCCATCTTGTTCAGCAGTTTAATGTACAATGTGTAAATTTAACTGTTTTTACTAACTGTACTGCCTGAAGCAGTAATTGTGAGAAGTGAAATAACAAACTTACCACTGCACTTCTTCATCAGATACTAGCTTGTTTGATATAATTTATTTCTTAGATGTGTGCCACTGTGTGTCTTCTAGATGTTTATGTTGTTGCAAATGAAGATGAGCAGCAATTTGCATTGAAATTACATAGGCTTGGAAGAACTTCCTTTCGCAGTCTGAAAAATAAACGTGACTACCACAAGCACAGACATAAAATGTCATGGCTGTATTTATCCCGGCTAGCAGCGATGAAGGAGTTTGCTTATATGAAGGTAGGTGACCATTCACACATTATCAACAATGGTGTAATAGACTGAAAGTAATTCTCAGGCTGTCTTTTAGTCAGTTCATATTTGTAGTACTGTTAGTATATATACCCTCTTTCCCCCCGTTATTTTTATTGATTCCAAGAATTTTGGTGCCATATGTTTTGTGTACTTTCCAATGACAAAATGAAGCTTTTCCATGGAAGGCATGTGAAACAGAAGCAGGTGTCTTGAGAGAATTTCAGATAAACGTTTTTATTTATGTGTGTATTATATATCACCAATTCTATGTTTTTTTCTTTGCATAAGCTTGCAAAAACACCTTAGAAAGTAAGGAAATTTACAGTTACTTGTCAGAATTAATCTTTATTTGTTGTTCAACTGTAATTTTTTTGAAATTATTTGTTCATTTTTTTAATTTGTTGTGTTTCCAGTTGTTGCTGTGCGGTTAAGGGAAATCTTCGAGTCCAGATCGATGTTCTGATCTGAAAAGTCATACTTTGTTCTATACTGTGTGAGAAGATTTCATTTCCGAGCGTATATGGCTACTCTTGAGTTCTAAATTTTTTGACTTGCTTTAAAAAAATGTTGCTATTATAGTGATTGAAAGTTGATAGTTGAAAACTAATTATTTTTAGAAGACTAGTTTTCCATTCTCCTTTTGTGCTATTCAACGGTACTGTATTTTCGTGAAATATTATTTTTTGTTATTCCTTAAAAATCTTGGTAGGTGTTGCTCTTAAAAAACCTTGGCCAGTGGCCTCCAAAGAGGGAGAAAGAACGATTACCATGATTTAGAATTTCTATATTTGTCCGAATGGTCCAATTTGTAAAGCATTATGTAGTCAGGACTTGTAGGAATATGATCACGGGGGATCAGTTTCCTTGACAAGAGAGTTGGGGGAGCATTGTATGCTGAAAAGTGGTAATAGTATAGTATTTAAGTAACAAAAGCTGTATTTATGTTGCTTTATCTTAGAATTCTATCTTAGAAAAATTCACTGATGAGAGAATAAGTAAGAAGGAACCCATACTGAAGCTGAATGGATCAAGTGAATTTGCATTAGAAAAGGCAAAGAGGAGGGCTTCAAAGTATTATGAGCTTCCATTGGTTAATCTTTAATGTGATGCAGTTCTGGTTACTAATATTTAAGAATGAACTTTCCTCTTACAGCAACTGAGTATGGATTAACTACTCAGGCAAAACTGAGCTGGCAACAAATTAGTGTGGAGTTTTTTTCCTGATGTCTGGGACCCTGTCCAGGGTTGCTTGCTATTGATTACTTGGCCTAACAGACCAGATAAGATTCTGTCACTTTTCCATTCTGTTGTGTTTTTCTTGCAGATACACAGTAATTAAACTGTTTACAATATAGTAGTCTGCTTAGCATCTAGGTTTAGATTTTATTTGGCTTTGCAGTGAAAGTTCAAACGGCTGTTATGCTGTCTTCCTCCACAGTGATATTTATTGTTTTTCTTAGCTGGGAGTTTGTCAATATATGCAATATTTTCTTAAATACTCAATATTAGTTTTTCAGTGTGTTGTCTCTTTCCAGGCTTTGCATGACAGAAGATTTCCTGTTCCAAAACCTGTAGACTATAACAGGCATGCAGTTGTTATGGAACTTATTGATGGCTATCCCTTGTAAGTACTGAAGCTTGAATTCTCTGTGTTACAGAAGCCCTAAAAATGTTAGGTTAAGTAAGGTAAAGAGACTTGGCGTTTCTCCTTGTTCCTTGTCATGTGAGTGATTCTGACTTCACCATGCTGGATGATGTTCTCCAGCCCACACTTATTAGCATTCTACTGACTTAGTGAGTCTGGCTTCTTTTATCTCTTTATTCAGAGAAATTGTTTCTTAGTCCAAGGAAAGTGTTGAAATAGACTAAGTTTTTCAGTGAGGAATACATCTAAAGACCAGTGTGGTGCAGGTTAGTACTGTAACTGTTTTCTACACAGAAATCACATATTCTGAATGTTACTGGATATATTCAATATTGATATTACATCCCTCACATTCTGAACTCCAGTTCATGATTCTTGCTGTGGTAATTCAAGTAAGATTATATATCACTGTTTTAGAACTTCTGCTCCGTTGATATAAGATATGGCATATAATCTGGTTTTGCTTCTTCAAGGAAGATTACTTTGCTTGAGTTGTTCAACATCTAGAAACGTTAATTGTCACTGAAGTTTTTAAGTCCAGCCTCTCTGCTTGAGCAGAGCCAGAGCTGGTTGTCCAGGACCATGCCTAGAGGACTGATGAATATCTCTAGCAAGGAGACTCCTCGCTTTCTTCGGGCAACCTATGTCAGTGGTCAGTCACCCCTCACACTGGAAAAAATATTTCCTATGTTCAAACAAACCCTCCTGTGTTTCAGTTTATGCCCACTGCTTCTTGTCCTGTCACTGGGCTTCACTGAAAAAGCCTGGCTATGTCCTTTTTGCACCCTCCCATCATGTCTTTATATACATTGGTGAGATCCCCCTGAGCCTTCTGTTCTCCAGACTGAACAGTCTCAGCTCTCGGCCTTTTCACATTAGAGAGGTGCTCCAGGCCTTGCATGATCTTAGTAGTCCTTCACTGGGCTCTCTCCAGTACAGCTGTGTCTCTTGTACTGGGGAGCACAGACCTGGAGGCAGTACTGCAGGTGTGCCCTCGCTAGGAATAAAGGGGAAGGATCACCTCCCTTGACCTGCTGTAAATGCTTTATGCTTTGTGCAATGAAGCAGAGGGTACCATTAGCCTTCCTTGCAGCAAGGTCACCCTGCTGGGTCGTACTCAACTTGATATCTACCAGGATCCGCAGGTCCTTTTCTGCTAGGCTGGTTTCCAGCTGGGTGATACCCAGTGTGTACAGCTGCATGATGTTATTCCTCCTTAGGTGCAGGACTTTTCTTAACTTGCTCATTGAACTTCATGAGGCTCATGCTGACCCATTTTTGCAGCCTTTTGATGTCCCTTTGGATGGCAGGACAAACCTCTGGCCTATCAGCCACTCTGTTTTGTGTTGTCTGCAAACCCTGCCCCATCAACCATCTCATTAATGAACCTGTTAAACAGGACTGGAACGATTTTTGACTGGTAGGGAGTACTGGTAGTCACTATACTTTTCACCCTGCCATTCAGGCAATTTTCAATCCACCTCACTGTTTGCACATAGAGACCGTACATTCTTCAAAGCTTTTGCGTGAGTCTTAGGGAAGATGGTGTCAAAACCTCACTGAAGTCCCAGTAGATAATACCTACTGCTGTCTCCCCATCTAGCTGACAGTCACAGAAGTTTATCAAGTCAGTCAAGAATGACTTCCTCTTGGTGAAGTTGGATGATTTTTCTCATCTTCACTGTGCCTGACAGTGGTTTTCAGGATTAGCAACTCCTTTACCTTCCCATAGTTCAAGATGAAGCTGACCAGTCTATAGTTCCCTGGGTCCTCCTTCCTGCCCTTCCCAAAGATGGGAGTGACATTTGTCTTTCTCCAGTCATCAGTCACTATGATTGATAAACAGTTACCAAGAAGCAGCCTTGCCACTTGCCAGCTTCCTCATTGCTCCAGGGGTACATTCTATCAGGATCCAGGGGCTTCGTGTATGTCCAGTTTGCCTTAAGTATTCCCTGAAATAATGCCCTTCTACTAAGGGTACATCTTCCTGGTCTGCCCTGGTTCCTGGGACTTGAGATTCCTATCGTGAAATATACCGATTAACATCCACATTCAAAGAGCAAGTGGGACAAGTTATGATGCAGACCTGTGGCTATGAGAAGGGTCACCATTTAATTTTGGTACAAGCTTGGAAACGTTCAACAGAAGCTTGTTACAGAGATGCTAGACTTGTAATGTTTGTTCTTTGTATTGTACCAATGATCCATTCTCACAATACTGTAGCGCTGCATTCAGACTAAAATATTTCACGTGATAACTGTAACACTTGTTTATGGTAGAGTAAGATAACTGCCTTTTTGCTTGATTTGTTTCTAAAGAGAATATGATTTGTATTTTGCCACTTAGGGGTACTTTGCTTTCTCAGGTATACATTCAGGAATGCTTTAAGATTACTTTTTTTTTCACCTAAGTTAATCTAGAAAATACATTTTTTTAAAAGCAAATGCCATAGAGCATTTGAATTTGAGTACAGTGAGATTATGTAAAACAGGAGAGACATAAAAATTTACAGATCCATTACTTAAACAATTCATTTTGAGAGTGGTGCCTGGTGGAAAGCAGTAAACATAAGCTGAAGTGATGTTTAGCCTGGATGTAAGGAGAACTCTTCTCCCATTGAGGGAGAAGAAGCAGTGAAGCAATGACATAGAATGCTTGGAGAGATTGCACAGTCTGTCTGAATATTTTCAGGCCCCACCCAGACAAATCGCTGAGCAATCTGGTCTCATCTCAGAGTTCACTTAGCTTTGAGAAAGGTTTTGGACTAGAGACACGAGGGCCCTTTTAATTTGAGTTATGCTGTCATTGTGTCATATGTATTTCCTATACTTTGTTGGTATTTTTAAATAAAGTATTTCAAAGTTCAGAATATAGGGATTTTTAATTTAACTTTTCAGGTGTCAAGTGCGCCAAATGGAACAACCTGCGTCTGTCTACAGTGAATTAATGGATCTAATTGTAAAACTTGCCAATCATGGTTTGATTCATGGTGATTTCAATGAATTTAATCTCATGTTGGATAATAATGACCGTGTCACCATGATTGATTTTCCTCAGATGATTTCAACATCACATGAAAATGCTGAATGGTAAGTTCAGATTTAAAGATGCTTTCAAAGTAAATATGTCAAGTGCTAATGACCTCAAATAGTCAACTATGACTTGTTTCCCTAAGTCTTGTTTCTGATTCTTTTTCTGCCATTGTTATCATGACGCATAATATTCCAAACACAGTTTGTTTTATGAATGAGTAGAAATGTCTGTTTAGAATAAATATATAATTAATTGCTTTGCAGAAAGAATGATATTGTTCAGCTAAGGAATGCTTAGAAATAAACTGCATGCAGTCTCTCCCTAGCCTTCTGTCTGGGGATCATTAATAGAAATAATTTTTCAAATAAATGTGTTAAAAGACAAGAAATGTAGAGTAAAAGTTTGTCATTGCAGTAGATTTCATGTTTGTACAATTCCGTATTTTTTACAGGTATTTTGACAGAGATGTTAACTGTATTAAGGAGTTCTTTAAGAAACGCTTCAACTATGAGAGTGAGCTCTTCCCAACATTCAAAGACATCAGGTAGAAACCACCACATGAATTTGAGTTCTCCTACTTATGGTATTTGTGTTGGGTTTGTGCGAAAAATGGGTGCCAGTGGGAGATGCTTGTAGAAGAAATTAAAAAAAAAAAAGGCTCGACTATGAAACTGTAAAATTTTAACTTTTTTTTCATTCCTATTTGGTTTTTAACCAAAATTTCTATAAGTGGTTTTCTGAAAGCTAAAGTGTACTTTCAACTCTGCATCTGCCTCCTTTGTCTTTCCTCTGTAGCTAAGGTCTCTTTCTTGATCTTCCTTGATCAATCAGAAAGCTCAATACAAATGGTGAATATTTAGGAAGTGTTAACAGTGATACAGAATCATTTTTTCTCACTTTCCAGAGCCTATTTAACAGCTCCAATATATTCAGGATTACTTTAGTTTCAATTTTAAATTTATTTTTAAAATGCTAGTAAAGACGCCTCTTGAAACATTATTATGTTCAAAGTCATTTTCATAATGTCTTTTGTCCCTTTTGAAAAGAAATTTATCACTTATTTTAAAATTGAAGCTGTTGCAATGAAAAGGGGTTTATTTAGACTTAGACTTGATGTTAGGAAAAAGTTCTTCACTGAAAGGGTGATTGGCCATTGGAATGCGCTGCCCAGGAAGGTGGTGGAGTCGCTGACCCTGGAGGTGTTTAAGGGGAGACTGGATGAGGCACTGAGTGCCATGGTTTAGATGATGGTGTTAGTGTTAGTGTTGGGATATAGGTTGGACTCGATGATTTTGGAGGTCCTTTCCAACCTTATGGTACTGTGATACTGTGATACTGTGATTTCATTCTGAGGACTTTTCCAGAGGAGTACCATATTTGAATCACTCCCTTTGTATCAGTCTACCCTTTATATTCTTCTGTTTGCTTACATAAGAGCTTAAAGCCAAATTGCCTTCCTGCTAAGGTAAAATAATTGCCTGTATATAAATAAAGAAAGAAATAAATGCTTATTATGGGGATGGAATCATCTTCTGTGGAAGTTTGCTTCTCTTGAGTCACATTCTGTTAATACCGTATGTAAAGCTTAGCATTGTCATATGGTTTCAACAGAATATATCCTCTTTGTTAATAGTTTGGTTAATTATAATCTAGCTTGATTAGTATTTTTAATCCAATATGTAGCATATTGGTAGCTTGATGATTTAGCCTATTAAAGGAGAACATGCTTTTTTACTTTTTTTCACAGAAGAGAGTGTTCTCTTGATAGAGAAATTGCTGCCAGTGGCTATACAAAAGAAATGCAGGAAGATGGTGAACTGCTCTACCCACCACATTCTGATGAGGATGATAATACGACTGAGGTATCACAATTTGTAGAAGATGCTGAGAATAAGCTTGACTTGTACAGCAGAGATGAAGAAAACAAGACAGAATTCATGTATGAAATGGATGATTTCTCTGAAAGCAGAACCTCTAATGTCTTTATGAGTAGTGATGAAGAGGTTGATACAACTGATAGTTGTGAAAATGCACAAAGGCTGAATATGTCAAAGTTGAGTTCAGCCTTAGAAAAAATTGAAGGGCAAGCTGTGCTTTGGAAGTCTGGTGCAAATGGAGAGAGTTCTGCAGTTGCCTTTTTTGAGGGCAAAAGTGTAACTGAAAATGCTGAAGTTGAAAATCAGGTCGGTCAAGAAGGATGCTCTAATGATAAGGAGAAGGGAGACAAATGCCATCATCTGGTCGACTTGTCAACTTTAAAGAAGGAATTAAGGCATTACAGGTAAAGATTCATATTTACTATCTAGAAATGTGGTTCTTCCCCTCTCCCCAATAAATGTAAATCTTTCAAGTAGCTTAAAAAATGGCTGCTCTTCAGCTACCCTTGTTTAAAATTAAGTCTAAAAACTAAATTTTCCTTGTTGATCTTACTACATTGTTGGTACTACATATGCAGTGCTTAATACATAATGCTTGACAGATCAGTTGTCCAGCTGTGTAGTAGTGTTTAATAAGACAACAGGTCATGGATTTAATTCACAGACCAACCTATTTTCTATGGTGGATTTTTTCCCCTTTTCTTTATTTCAGTTAATATTCATAGTGAAAGAGTTCTTGGTATTAAAATACTACTTATAAATAACTTATTCATAAGAGTTTGTGGTTTGAATGCTCAGTCTAAAAGCCAAATTATTCTGCTGTGTGCTCAGCTGAAGTTAGCAAGAACGAAGTCCTTGGAATGTATTATTCAAATATCTTATACTGTGTGTTCTTGTAGCTTTTAATTCCTTTCCTGACATACTTAGAAATTCCTGCTCACCTTAAGCCTAGCCCCTTGCACATGGAATTCTGAGTTTGCCAGCCCACCATGTACCTGGATGCGTATATCAAACTCAAGCCCTCCCTCATCTGCTGTTGCTTTTTAGTGAAATTACTTGTCAAGACACTGTGCAGAATCAGAACTTTTTTTTCATGTGCTCTATATATATGTGGTTATTGTGCAACAGATTCTTCCTTTTATAAAATGCCTGTTTCAACAGCTGATGTTACTATTTAAAATGTAAATGTTCTGGAAGACCTGCATGTTAATGGCAATTTTCAAATTATATCTCAAAAAGTTAAGACTAAAACATGATGCTTGTAGAGGCAAAGGATGTTTAGCTTACTAGTGGAATAAAACATTGATTTATGTATTTTCAGAAATGAAGAGAGTATTGTACATGTTGCTGAGCCCAGAACAAGGACTAGAAGTATTATATCAGTCAAAAGTATTGGGAGCTGTTCAACCATTCCAGCGGTAAATATAGTTATGTTATTATCTAGTTATGTTATGTTATTACCTACTCTCAGACAATGTTAAAATTTCACGTAGGTTTTAGTATGTCTTTGAAAAAAATGTAGGTAGCATTCATCTTTGAAAAGACTGTTACCATGCACCCCTCCAGTTTGCATTTCCATACCCAAAGGAAAATAGGACTGATACTTCTTTAACTGTTTACAGGGAATGATTTACAGCACTTTTGTTCATGTATTACTCTTTACTCTTTCACCAAAGCTCTACAAGAGCATTAAAAACTCTCATTTAACCATGAACAGGCTAAGGTGTATTAATGTATGTTAATGAACTGACATATAATCAGTTCATTCATTTCTGTTGCTGGCTACAACTAATATTTTTTTTATTTTAAAAGTGTATGCTTGAGTCAAGATTTAATTTGGCCTCTTTCACCTGTCTTCTTAGACATTTCTTCACATTCTTTTCTGAAATATTGATATGAACTCACTTCAATTGTGATTTCTTTGGCAATATGAGTTTATTTTACTTTCTGCATTATATAAATCAGAACATTTTACAGCAGAATTTAATGTCTTTTTCTTCAAGCCCAGACTACACACTAGTCAGTACAGCTACCTCTGTCACATTTTTTAAAGTGCATTTTAATTTTAAAAGGAAGAAAATCCAATGTTGTACAAAATGGGAAGAAACTTCATTCAGCTGACAACTGATCCATGAGGTATTTTTTCATTGGGTCAGACTACATAGTTGCCGTTGTAAATAGTACCTACTACGTTCAGTCTCATTTTCATTGTCAGGAACGGAAGCTCTGAAAAATCTGGTTTGGGGAACACATTAGTTTAGTTTCAACTCTTTCATGACATGTACCAAAAGTAGATACCTGCGTTTTCAATTTGTGTCTTTTCAAAGCATTTCTGTTGCCCAATTAGAGCATCATTCCTAGAAATACTGTATCTATACTATATCTGAAACCTCTGCTGCTGGCAAGAGTGACTCAGTTAGTTACGTTTTTAGTTGGTCTTGATCTTCATCATCTACAATCTTTCAGTGTGCTTCTCAGTACTTCTGTAGTTTTCTAACAAAAGCTTTGCTACTGTGATAACATGCGTTCACTAAAGTGATTTGTTATTCTATGAAGCAGCATTGTTTTACACAAGATACCTGTTGGTAGCTGTAATCATGGAATAGTTGGCTACTTTACTCATTCCTGTCTGGATTTCTTTTTCTCTTTTTTTTTTTAAGTATTTTAAAGATACACAGATAACCAATAAAGTTACGTTTGTAAATAAATGTTAAGGAACAGCATGTTTGCATCTTGTCTATGCTGTTTTACATGACTGCATGCAAGCAGAAAAAACAATCACAGTTATTATTACTCTAGGAAATGATACTGTATTCTCAAGGAGATGAAACAATGGGATGAAGTACATAGAGCCAGGATGACTTGTCAGGAATTCCCTAGCCCATGCAATCTCCTGAAGCCCTCCTTCAGTTTTTTTTTGAGTTTGCTAATTTAAGTTTGCAAAATTAAAAAAAAAAATGCTACTAGGTGCTGTAAGGGAAATAACTTGAAATTGTATTCCTGTACACCACTTAGTTAGTGGTAGCAGTTGTTGATATGCAGCTATAGAAACCCTTTTGAGTATTTAATGGATGTATGTTTATTCTGTAGACAGACACATAAATCATGTTAAAATATGTAAATGGCATGTACATACCTGATTTTCTGCTCTAAAAGAAAGATAAAAACTCTTTAGCAGAAAAACTCTCAGGAGATTCAACTGCATAGAAACCTTTTCCTGCACCAGTTTACCTTGCATAATGCTTTCACTTTTAGGCTGAGTAAAATCATGCCTCTGCTTATTGCTGAGTCTTGTTTTAATTTTTGGGTGTTAGAACTAAAGAAACAGTATCTATAATGAACTTTTTTGTAAAAAAGAAATAATTACAAAACTGAAAAAGTGAAATAATAGCACTGCAGTGCGATCCCCTTGATTTCAGGAGACCTGATTACCAGTACTGAGCAGAAGCTGGCTTAGTTTATCCTGCTGCCAGTGGATTTGTGCAGCATGACACAGGCTTGAGGACAACCCTGTACATGCAACTCAGTGCACAGACTTGGTCTTGCTCACATTAAATGTTGTATAGATCACTAACTTCTCAATGTACAGATACGTCTTCCAGTTAGGATCATGCATGTTCATGTTGGTACTGAAAATACACTAGCATTGCGCCGTTTCTTAGTAGTAAATTGTCTTTGAACAGTTCTGATACTGAATTGTTTGTTTTTTTGTAGGAACTGGTGAAACAGAAGATAAAACGCCAACTGACCAAACATCAAAAGTCTGCTTTGAAGCAACGGCTGCAAAAAGGAGAGGCAAATATTTATACCAAACAGCGTCGAGAAAATTTGCACAACATTAAGTCAAGCTTAGATGCAGTTAGTTTCTGGGGATAATTTATCAAAGCTTCCACAGTAGGAGAAAACTCACAATATATACAGTTGAAAGAATTATGTTAGTAATTAATAATCCTTTTGATATAATGGAGCAATCTCTTCTATATAAACAATTTTTTTTCTGGAAGTTAATAAACCTTATGCTGGTTCCTGTGATTTTGACTGGGGGATTTTGTTTTGTGTTTCTGGTTAAAACTGTTGACTATAATTTAAATTAAATCAGTAGGACTAGCTGAGGTCATTTACCTATAGTAATTTCCTGCAGCATCTTGTGAGTCCATCGTACTGTGTTTGTTTAGATTAAGAATCTTCTGTTGTGCAGAAGATTCCTCTTAAGAGGGAAGGAAGGGAAATTTTTCAAATTTTTGCAATGACATGAAATTTAAATTTAAAATTTTAAATTATAGACAGATGTTTAATTAAAAATCACAAATATGAAATAGCAGTTAGTACTCTTCAAGATTTCTTTTGTACCTGTACAAACATGAGCAATGAATGAATATGTGAATGATGAATATGTGTTCTTTGAAGCCAGCAATTCTCATTTGTTTTTCCCTTCACTCCAACATCTCACGTATACATTTAGCCCAGAACGATACATAATAACAGCGTTGTACAGACCTGGCAAGCACTCAGGATTTTTAATATCTGCAAAATTACCAATAAATATAGTTCTTTTATTCATCACTATATAAAGTGATGAAGATTCTGGAACTTGTATTTTCAAAATTATCACCATGACTTTTACTAGGCTGTGTCGTTGGGGTCTGAAGACCTGGAAGAAAAACAAGTACCTTGATTTATTTTTAATTTTTTTTAAGCAAAATACATCTGGTAATGAAATTTAAAAGGTGTTTCTTTTTAGAAACACATAATAAACAAGGAGAGAAATGTTTGTGAACACTGAAAGAAGAGAGAGCAGTTTAAGTTTTTCTTCATTCTTTTTTTAACTTTCTACTGTATCTGCGCTTGAGATGTGAGTTGGAGCCCTTCATGGGAAGGATGACATGATAGTTTAAATCTATCGTTCAGAAAATCTTAAATCTTTTACTTGTCTTAGTAAAAGAAATTTGGAACTTTGGCTTTGGCCTTTAGATTTCTGCTCGTGTGTCTGATAGTATGTGTTCTTTGGCCTGTGTTCCTGATACCTTATCTAGGTTTTAGCACACTGGAGAACTGCAGCCTCTGTCCTGCCTTGCAGCACGCTGTTGCTTTCAAAGTTTAAAATTTTTGTCTTCTCTTCGGAACAATATAAAAGCTAATCTCAGCCAGCAGCTGTATGTGATCTTTAATAAAACCATGGCAGGTCAGTGAAGACATACAGTAGATATATTTTTCTTTTATCAACACAGCTGATGAAAGTCTGTTGACAGAAGTCCAATTAAATCTTACATGTAAGTGACTGCAATCATGGTTATGTAGCTTATTTCCCAATCCAGCTAGAGCCCATTTTAGCAAGAGTAGAAAAACAAAGTGAACTTAATTGTATTTCCATTTTAAACACTGGGGGGGAATCTATGGTTCTAGGCTCTTATTTGTTAAAGACTTGTTCAGTGACAACAAGATTTGAGTTACCATTCTTTGGCTAAAATGTGCCTTGGCTTCTAGTTTAGGAATTCTCACAATGATTGAGTTGGTTTTGATGCGCAACCTAAATCTGTCTTAGTAATCAGTTCCAAAAATATACAAAGGCTGTCCATTTGATTCAGCACCATGAGAAAAATAGGAATGATAGAAGTCTTTGCTTTTTGTTTTTAAAATGTTCTTTTAAAACATCCCTTAACTATTTTAATGGTATTCTAATGGATGGCTGTTAAGTTATGATTTTCATTTACTCTTCCAGATGAGACTGGAGTAGCAAGGGAGGAATTAATCCTCAAACTTACGGCTTAATATATCTTTAAGCCTGTTGATTTTTTTTTTCAGCAGAATTCCTGAAATACATAAAGTCAAAGGTCACAATGAAGTTTATGTATTGAATGAACCTTCAGAGCACTCACTCCACTTGAATATCCATATATGAAACAAAGTATTTAGAATGAGCTTAGGAAAATGCAGAGGTTGAGGCACTAATGTTACTGACTGTCTTAAATTCACATATTCAGCAGGAAGGACTGTGGGTTATAATAAAATTTGCTTAAAATGTTAAATGTTATTTTACTAAGCAGAGATAGAGTAGCTTTATTTCATTAATTTGTAACCAAACAAAATGTGAAAATTAATATGGGGCAGATAAACATTGTACTATGCACATTCAGTATTGCAACAATATGTTTTAAAAAATTGATGTAATATAGCTACAAGGTTGTGTACCAATTCTCTAGTGCTAAATCCAAAAAATATACTTTTTGTTTGGGAACATAGAAGAAAAGATTGTGAAGTAACTAAAGAACACATCTTTACCTGTGGATTTTTTCCTAGTCAGAAAGACTTTACGGAACTGATACAGAAGTATTCTGTGTCTGAAAAAAACCCCTCTTGTTGATGTATCTTCTCTAGTTGATGCAGCTTATGGCTGCTACAAACAGCCCTTCCATCTGAAGTAAAAACTACACCTGTGTAAACAGCAGTATACTTGCATTTGTACTTCAGGCTTTTGCCAGCAAATCCATATGTCTTTTGTTCGGAACACCTCATCAGACTCCTGGACAAACCCTCACCTTACCTTGGTGGCTTTTTCACACCACCACACAACCTGTACCACAGGGCCCTGCTCTTTGTCCTGCACCAAACCCTAACCCTTTTCCTGACCCCGACTTTATCCCTGTCCAAAACAGAGCCTTATCGGTAATGGCTCCCGGGAAAAAGTGGTCAGGACTGAAGGCTTTAGCAGCTTTTTCACAGCCCCACAAGCAGTGAGACTCTGCTTTTTTTCCTGCATCTATGTCTCACCCTAACCTTAGACCCAACAGGAAACTGCCAGCTATGGCCTCCCCCCAAAAAAGTGTCCAAAATTGAAAGCCTTTTCATGGCTCCCCTAGCACTAGGGCTATACACTTTTGCCTTGCACTGAACCCTAACCCTTTTCCTGACCCTCATCCTGCCCATGTCCAAAATTGGAACCTTGTTAGCTATGGCTGGCTATCCTGCACCGGGTCTTAGCCATTCCAGTGTTTTTACCCAGTTCCCAATACACTCAAAAATGGTGGAGTACATTTAAGTATTTCTCATGGATGAAGGACACCAGTACAATTTTAATAGGATTAGGACTCAATGACAGAAAAATAATTTAAAAACTGTTACAACTGACATACCAGAAGTACGCATATGCAATAAACTGTAAAATGAAAAAATATTCAATAATTCCTCCACAATCTCCCCAACTTTCTCAATTTTCTTGATATTGTTTGGTCTCTAAAACTCAGCTCCATGTCATTTCCTCATAATCACCATAAAAGCATTTGAATAAAACAATAACTTTTTAAAATTCCACAACAGAAAACAGGAAGAAGATTAGATCTTATTCCACAGATTTCATTTTAAGTTTTGTATGCCTCAATACTGCAGTCAGGGATGCGTTTAAAAAAAAAACCGTGATGTCCAAAAGGGATAGAAAAGTGAAAGTTTACTACTGACTTCTCATTTAGTATGAAAAGGTGATTAGAAAGAGATGACTATATATATATACACGCACGCAAATATGGAAACATAGAACTAATATTTCTGTAGAGATTCCAAAGGTTTAAAACAAAGGAGGAAACGGAAACATAATACCCGGCAGTACAAAAATTCCAAGACATACTTAATTACAGTTCTAATTCCATAAATCATAAGGAAGCATGATTTATTGTCAATACTCATACTGCTAGCTCATTCTTCAGTATATGTAAAAATTTCTGGGCCTTTTTAGGCAAACATATCTGCATTCTCTTAAGGTCTAACATTGACCTCAAGGTTAAAAATAACATCTGCAATGCTAATGTGAGCTGGAAAATAAAGAATTTCTTTGCCAGAAGTTTTGATATATATACTGGAAAGATGGGAAAAATATGGTATAACTTCAGCAATCATAGCTTACAATTTTTACTAACCAAATAAACAGCCAGTGCTGCAGTTTCATAAATTAAAGCATTCAATTTGAATTACCCTGTGACAGATTTTATATCCATTAATTTAACAGTAATTCATACTATTATCATCTTCAGAATTTACTGTAGTTGAAATTAAATTCATTTCACTAAAATTTTACCACATTTAACTGTTAGTGCTTTCAACATGTTTTATAACTAGTTACAGAATTGGATGATGACACAACAGGTCTGAATCTGCCTGAATGAATCCACAAAAAGTGCATCAGTAGTGAAATGAAGAGAATAGATCTCCAGAGAAAAAGGTATGTTTACTCTTGCATGTGTTATATATACATGTTATACCTCAAAAATGGCCTTTTTCACTGCTGTTGGAAAAAGTGCGGCTTGTACAGTAGGTATTTCACTTTTCTAATGTAGTACATTAGGGGCTTATAGTCTTTTCTTTAAAAGCCTTCGAAGACTTGTCTCACAAGGTTTTTCACAACACTGAAAGAACAAATAATTAAAATCTAAATAAGAAGCTTCCCTAAAGCTAATGTTATAAAGAGGGAGCAAAGTTCACATGATATGCAAGATTTCAGGCAAGGATAAAACAGAAATTTACCCAAATGAAGTGGCCTACGTATCTATTAAGTGTAGACCCTCTGCAGGAATTGGTGAAATTAAAAATCAGTAGTCAAAAGGGCACAAATCATTAGTCTAAAAATATTAAGCAACCTGTAAAAATGCAATTTTGTGCAGTTGCTCAGAGACGAATAGAGCAAAATAAGTTAAAGTTCAACGATATATGAGATTCTAAAAAAACGTCCAATATATTCAGAGTAAAGGTTCCAAGGTCACAACAGTGTTTCTGGAAAAACACTTTGGTTTGTTGTCTCCTTTTTCTTTCGTGTACTGCTACACAGCCGCTTTATACTTAAAAGTTCACTATTAGCTTGAGATGCTATTCTTATTTTTTGTGTCTGTAATTCCTAAAGAATACTGTGAAAATAAAAATTCCTAACTTAAATCAAAATGGAAATTTATTTATTTTACCTCAAACTGGTGCACTTATTAAGATCCACTGTTACTTACATATCTTAAGTATGATTTTTTCACAATAGCTTCTATATCTACAAATGTTGAAACCACTTACAGTTTTACATTAAAAAGCCTACTGCTCAAGGAACAGTCTGAAAGGAAGTAACAGTTTATGAACTCTTTCCTTCTTTCTTTCTGACACTAACTGTCAATATTAACCCACTGCCAAGAAACTGTCACACAACACAACTGCAAATAAAAGTACGTATGTTTCAAATATAAAATTACATTTAATGATTTGTGCAGATGCTTGGTCTATAGATAACAGTTTCAGAATAAATACACACATCTTGCTCATAGGAAAATAAATTTCCATGCTTCAAGGAAAATAAAAATTCATCCAAGTCATGCCCTGAGCTATCTAGATTCCTTAATAGTGCAAACTTGTTGCAGTGATGCCTGGTTTCACCCTGACTTTTGCAAAAATAAACACAGCAACAGTCCACAGATCCCCTAAATGCTGACACATCACAGCATAACGCTCACTATAGCAGCTCTCGTAGCTTTGCTAAGTTCCTCTCCATCCACTGGATATTGAGCTGAATTGTGTCAATTGCTTCTTTTACACAACGCAGTTGAGAACTCTCCTCTGATTTTGATTCAAAAAATGATTTCACCTGCCAAGCAAGAAAGAAAAAGAAAATATTAACTAAAATCAACACAGGCCACACAAATAAATTCAGAAGCAAAAGCTACACATATGTTGCAGGAAATCTGTTCCAGTGAATCATTTCTACCTATGTAGCAAGTAAACCTCTCAAAGGAGTTCCCAAAATGCAAGGAAAGCATTTTTCATGGGAACTGCAGCAATAACTCATTTGGTTTCAATAAATTTCACCAGTAAAACAGACATTCACTTATCATATTCATCACAGAGCAATCACAGAGCACTCAAAATTCTGGAAAAGGAGCGTCCTTCTGTGACAAAGAACAGATTACAGTAAGTAGCCCTCTTCAGTGTTTTGGAATGACACTATACCCACTCTTCATTATAATTCTCAATGCTAACACCTACAATACTGCAGATCAAACTATAAACATCTATCCCTGCCAAATTATATGATTCAGAACATTAGACTAAACCATAAATCATTCTTAATTCCTTAAGTTCAAGGCCTTGTTTGGTAACACAACAGAGATTTCTAATGGCTGTCTACCAGATCTTAAATGATAGTCAACATCCACAACAGTTTCCTGGGATTGCTGACAGCAAAAATAACATAAAGCAATTTTAATGGTGCTCCATTACATTCCAGAGATGCAGAAAGCATATCTTGTTTACAACATCTAGACCAAAATTCTACCTAGATGAAATCACTATTTTAGGAGACAGTGTATTCCAGTGAACAGGAAAACAAAATACTATGAACAGATAACTGGGTTTAACTCTATACACAACTCTGCCACAGACTCAGCGCGTAATCTTCATCATGCTTATGTATATTTTTCCCATGTGTGAAATAGGAGAAGCAATAGCTGCATATTCTTGCAAAAGGGCCTCAAAGAGAGAACTAATGTTTTTTCCTCAACTAAATGAAAACAGCATTGACATTAAAAAATATTGATTTTTGGTAGATTAAGCCACCAACCTCAAGTAGATGTGCCTTTGTTGCAAACTGAGAAGTTGACCAACCAATGATATTCTGGATAGTGTATGAACCTAGGTGAAACCTGAAATACAAGCAAAGAAGTCATTTTTAGCTAGGAGCCACTTTAAGATGCAGGTTCAGTTCACATTCTTATTTCTACAGTTGTTGGAAATAATTAAAACCACTTATATTCAAGTTTATAGACCTCGTTTTTCCTAAAAAGATCCAAGGTCTTAGAAGTTCAAGCCTCCAGTTCATTAATCCCTTTAAAACTTAATTTTAGAGGAAAAGACATGGAAAATTTTCAGATTTCTGTCAGAGCTCTAATAATAAAGAACTGAGGACATCGCACACTGAATACCAAGACCTGTATTTTCGGTAGATATTACAAAACTGCACAATAACTGAGTTTGCAACCAGGTTTTATTTCAAGCGAATTAATTTTGTAATATTAGTTATAAAGAGCTCACTAGAGTAGAAATTTTCATCCAGAAGAAGCTTTTTCAGCAATGTGAAACTATTCCAAATCAAAATTAGTATTTACAAAAACAGTTTTCCACATATTGTTAGCTTTTCCAAGCCTTATAGGCCAGCTCTCCTGCTGGGTACCCTTCAAGGCCAGTTAAGAACTGGCAAGTTGGGGAGAACTGGTTAAGGAGAACTTTCTAAAGCAAGTGGGATTTTTTTTTGTTATTTACTTTTGGGGCTGCTGTAAAAAGACAGAAAAAATAAATGCTGAATGACTTCCTTGTGTCTACTTTTGAATGCATTTGATCCACATTAATATCCTGCATCTGCAGCAATCACCTTAAAGACAGCATCCTTTTAACAGAAATGCAAATAAAGATTTTTTTAGAATTACTATGTGAGGCTCTAGGAGGCTCCAAATTCCCACCAGCTACTGGTCAGAGTTCAAAATTCTTTGTTCCATGTTATTTTTGTAAAATAAGATTTTAAAACAGGCTTTACAATTGTAAATCAAATATTCTGATATGACTCCAACAATTTATTATCTTGTACTTGAAAGAAACAAACAGGTCTTTTGCCACTGTGAATATGAAATTTTAGCTACATCAAAACCCTTACTTTCGTGTAAGCTCTTCCCAGTTCTCTTTGACAAAGTCCCAGGCCAGCAAATATCCAGGCAAACTCTGGCTAACAGTTGCTATGACATGTGAAAACTCCTGTGTCCTGATGACTTCTCCTTCAAGGCTGTTCTGCATTAACCTAAACGACAAAGCATATGAAAAGAGACAGGAAAAAAACATCTCTATTCATATCTTCACATGATTCTACTGATACTACAGAAAGGTGCTGGAGTATAACATAAAGTCAAAATTCACCCACAGGAAAAAAAGAAATTAAAACAAAAAAAACCCCAACTAGTTACAAAGATATATCAATCTTTTAAGACTCCAAATAACAATCTGCAGTTTATTTATCTTTACCACAAAATCTTCATTTTTATTTTTACCAATAGTGCAAAGTCTTCAAATTCAACTGTGTTCTTTTTATGTGTATTCAGAATTTGGCCTCTTGAGCTACTGTTATGTAAATTATTTTAAAGATAAAAAGATCAGGTTCTTCACGTTTATGAAAGCCTGTAGGAAACATGTTGATAGGTTTTCTTTAGCAATCAGAATTCTTTTCAACAATATGAAAAAAGACTACTTTTTTTCCAAAATAGATTTTAATACTTTTAATTAACATAACATACAATCTTTTTGCCCCTTCATACCATATCAGCTTTCTGACATCTTCTGTACTGGCCAAGGCTTCAATCATTTTGCTTTTCTCTGCTTCAGAAACTGAAGAGGAGTACATCTTTAGGAGGAATTCCCAGCCATCATTAGTTTTGGCTCCAGCTGTAAATATGGCTTTCATAACATCACTAGGCAGACTACAGGGAAAAATAAAATCAACAACAAAACAAGACAACAACAAAAAAGGGGGCACATAAAAATGTTCATCTGAGAAAAGAAGGGAGAAAAGTCACAAAAGGAAAAGATTAGCTTGAAAGAGATGTCTCTCTTTTGAATAATTTTATTCTGCAGCAACTGTAACTTTTCTGGACAGAATTCATGCCAGTCTAATATAGTAGGTCACAGGGAAAAAGCAAATCATATTAGTCACATGAAACCAACAGTAATTTGTACACAAATCTGAGCAATCATCTGTGGCTCAAAATTTTCATGAATCCAGAGCAGAAGGCATTCTGCAAGATAAAAAGGTATGCCTTCACATGGCTACTAAATAATGCTCCTTGAGTAGTGACACCGCAGATGAAGTCTTAAATTGTAGTACAGTTCTCCCTCTCATCTTAAAACAGCAGTTACTTCTAAAAGATAGAATAAAGTTTTTGTGGGTGGTGTGATATTTTTTAGTTTGGATGTTTTGTTTGTTGTTTATTTCCTCCCAAAAATGCTGGCAAGGTAACAGGAAAACAGATTCCAGAAGTGGTTGTTATTGCAGACAGTGAAATATTTTGACTTAAGTAAGAGCTGTTTTTCTGTAGATCAGATTTTCTAACTCACTTCAGTTAAGCAATATCTAAGTGGCAGTGTTTTTGAAAGTTAGACAGACACAGACAGTACGTTTTTGTAAATAGTGCTGTTTCCAGACAATACTTCACTTATCTAAAGAACTCAAGGCCGGACAGAGAACTAGCTTCATAGCTCTAATGAGCAGAGACTTGGCTGTTTTTAAGTTCATAATAAAATTAAGATTAGTCCTTGGAAAGCAATAGAATATGCATAAGATTGCTGAGAGAATTTATACAGATGCATGTAAGTTCAATATATATTCTGTCCCCAGCTCTTGCCTTGTCGCGCATGATTGATGGAAACCAATCCCTCTTGTGCCCAGCAATGAAATAAAAGATGCTGCTTTCTACAACTCCAAAATGAGTCTTAGAGAGTTAATTTGCCAGCATTTTTGGTATCAGTACCTCATTGTTCCATTAGAGTTCATCCACTTCTCAAACATCTCAGTGGCAGTTGTTCTACAGTTTCTTATATCATGGGTGCAGGCAAAGGTTAACAGTGTTGACCGGAGCTCTCGTTCAGACATGGTCCCATCATCTGTCCAATGCTGTTGATCAATTTTATCTCCAAGCAAGTGCTCTATTCTACGCTAAAGAAGGAAAATTGTCAGAAATTGCTAAATCTTCCCAAGAGAATTTTTTATATAAAAAAGTTTAAAAAATGAAAAAAAGTTAAGTTTTAGCACTGTGGAAGTTAAACATAGTAGTTTTCATCTATCAGTTCCAATTTACATAGACCATATGTTATCTATATGAATAAATATCAGATACTACATAGATGTGAAACATGGGCCAGGTCTACATCTTAAGTTGCACATGGAAGATGACTCTTTAAGCAACAGTTCAGACTTCTATGCAGTCAGCTTACTATCTCAACTACAACTCCTTACATTTTATTGCTTTTAACTCCACCAAGTCACAGTTAAAACACCTCAGTTTAGCACAAACAAACTTTTTTCTATAGGCTGAACACGTTTGCAGTTTCATAGCCTGTTAAAACCACAGTTAAGTGCCTGAGAAACTACCATATCTCAGCTAGAACACTTGACTTCACGTATAACCTGAGAGACACTGCATTGCAAACCATAGCTTGGGCTGTTCATCATAGCAAATCTGCAAAATCTTTGAATAAATGATAAATAAGGAAAATTGTTATAGTAGTGAGGTTTTGTTTCTTGTAAGTTACCCTAAGCACTCACTATTTACCCTTACCTAATATAAAGAAAAATATCTACTATTTTACTGAACCATTTAATAATCTTCCTTCTAGACTAAATCCCTTTTCTGATATTCTACAATGTAAAACGATAATCTTAATCCTGTAAACTAATGCAGAGAGGAGGCTTTACAATAAGAAGTGAAATGAAACATATTTTCTTAGCAAGCACTGAAGCTACAATGTTGATTTAATTGCCAAATCTGTAGTACTGTATCGTGTTAATCTATCATATAGCTGGAATGGGACAATGACAAAGACAGCCATTCATATGTTCCTATTTTTACAGAAAATAATTCTGTTTTTTTCCACCATCTCCATACAAAGCAACTAGATCTATGATCTCCAGCCACTGTAATAATTTTGGAAATAACTTTTCTGTATTTGAAAAATGTCATGGACTCTTTAATTACCTATGTGTACTACAACTGAACTTTATGGTCACTAGCAAATCCCCACACACCACTGTGTTTCCACTGCATTACACTCCTTACAAACTTACAAAACATTGGCAGAAGGGGGAAGGTGATCCAAGAAATTCAGCATTTCAGTGAGAGATCATTGCTACTTAACAAAAGCAGGCAAGACTGGCAACTACTTAGAATCTCCATGCAACTTTGTGGAATTACTGAATATGTTCAACAGTCAAGACTTAAAATGATAATGCAAGTATAAAGAACATTACAGCTAATTTTTCCAAATGATAATTTATTGAAAACTAAGGCATACCATGACTCGGGCCGCCAGTTGTTGTTCGCCCTTTTTCTCTAAAAGGCTATATATAAGATTCAGCTGAAACAAAGCCTGAGTGAGTGGTGCAGTGCTGCTCTCCTTGTCAAGATAATCAATCAGCTCAAAGGCCTTTTCCAGAGACTCTTTTCCTAGCCTACAGGTCAATAAACACAAACATTAAAATGGTTTCCAGAACAAAGCACTCCCTGCAGCAAGATCAGAAGTGATATTCCCAGCTATATTAACAGAGGGATGAATAGACGGAATAACATAAAAAATGCTTTACATGGAGATATTTTTATATTACAACATCACTAAGATAGCAACTGAGCAACAATGGCAACTAACATGCCTCTACTAACGAAAATGAAAATGAGTACGGAAGCATAACAATGATGTCTAAAGATATTTATCACAAGTGAGGGTACTCAAGCCCAGGAAGATGCTGTCAAAGAGGTCATCCAGAATGCTCTGACAGCAGTGGTGAAAGACAAGATGAAGCCCATAACAATTTGAGAAGCAAATAACTTACTTCTCCAGAGTGGAGCACACATAGAGAGAGCACAGGAAAATAGCTAGGTGGATTATCACACACTAAAGAAAACAATGTCTTCTAGAAATGAAAGTTATAATGTGGCTTTTTGTGATGGAAATAAATGGATGCTACTATGAAGGACAGGGGAACAACATCTAACACAAACATGGAAGCATCAGTGAAATAACTTAAAAACAATACTAGTGAATGGCAAACAGTTTAAACAATGAAGACTGAACTAAAACTTCTCTGCAGCAGTCTTCTCCAGAATCTGTGTGATTTACATTGACTTTAAGCACTTATTAAATACATTTTCCAACATAAAAGCCTTACCCTGCAAGGCTGAAGATATTGTTGATCAAATTAGCTCTGTCTTTAGAACTCAAAGCAGTGTGGTCTTTTTTCAACAGATCAATCAGTGTTTTCCAGTCTTCAGCATAGTCTACTATGTAATAGCCGCTCATGTCCACATTGAATTTTATCCATTCCACCTCTTCTACAAGTTCAATGACAGCTAATGGACAGACAATTAGTTAGCAGCAGAACGAACACGTAGTAACTGTTCATTCAAATCCAAATCCGGTTCCAGAGAGCACATAAATCCTTTTCCACTATGAAGAAGGAATAACAGATGTTAGAAAGGTTAACGAGAAAGCTCCAAAATTCCAGGTTGTACTTCTTTCTCCTTCTTCCTACATCTGATTGAATTAACAGTACCACAAGCTCCCCTGAGTTGTATCTATGTAGTTAATTACTTAGTGCAGTTATTTTCCTCCTTCTGTACAGTCCTCCTTTAAAAACAAAGTATCTTCTCTGCCAATTTTCATACATATATATATATGGAGCAGTTACACACGTCATATTGATGCAAGAAGTAGTTACTATTGCAGAAGAGGAACATTCTGGTTCGAACTAAAGTAAAATTAGTTTTTTAATTTCAGTTAAGTCTCATCTCTCTCAGAGAGTTTACTTGCCAACACTTTCAGTATCAATATAAAGAAAGAGAGAAACAGAGACAGCATTAGGGAGATGAAAGTTGACAACCTAGTTTCACAGTCAACTAGATACAAAAAGAGAGCTTTGGGAAAAAGTTCTTAATTTCAGTTTATTCTATAACTACTGCCAAAATCGGCAGTTTGCACAGGACTTACACTGCCTTTGAAATTTAGCAAATATTCTACCCCAAATTCATTTGTACATATCCCCTACGGTTATATTCTCCACATCAAAACTTCTACAGTGAGTGAGGAATCAGTATGAACACAAAACCACTAACAGGGTCACTTAAGGTGAAACAAAAATGATGAAATCAGACTATTTACCTATTAGCTCTCATAAGAACAAGAACAACTTAAACTACATAGCTTTGGTTTTCCCTTCTGATAATTCATAATATTTTTTCTGAAACTCCATCTCAAATGAAAAATACTAGGAATAAACTGAAGGGTTTGTAACACCACTGTCAGAATGACACAAATCAAAATTATTTACTTTAACTTTAGTACATTTAAAGTTATTTTAGAGAGCTAGCAGTTCATAAAAATCAGTAAAGAGTAAAAACGTGAAAATCAATTCTACATATTTGATTTTAAATTTGTATAATTTTATTTCAGAAAGTGGAGGTTTAGGAATTCAAAATAATTGCCAGTTAAATGCACTGAATAGTAACTTTAACAGCGGAGAAGAAAATACATCAGCAGACATAAAATGATGAGTTAGACTGATACAAGAAGTAGTTACTACTGCAAAAAGTGGAATATTCCGATTTAAGCTAAAGTAGAATTAGTTTTCTAACTTCAGTTAATTCTCATTTAGATAGCTGTATTTTTTGAAAGTTAGGCAGAATGTCCCTCTGATAGCATGTTTTTTGTCAGAGTATTCCAAGACACTGTTCTCTTGAGAAATGAAAACATCTTGTGTTAAGTTGATATGTGCTGAAGAGATGTGTCGTCTCCTGTAATCATCTTTGTAGTTTTTCTCTAAAAATGCAAGGTCAGACAGAAAACTGACTCACCAGTACTATCCCAATTAGCGGAGATTTGGCTGTTGTGAAGTTCATAATAACATTAAATTAGTCATTGGAAAGTAACAGAATATGCATGAGATTTCTGGAAAATGTTATACATGTAGGTGGAGAATACATTCTGTAGCCAGTTCTCATCCTGTGACACATGACTGGCGGAATTATTCCTCCGTGTGTCCAGCACTGTAATAAAGGATGTTTGCTTTCTAAAGCTCGAAATGAGTCTAAGAGAGTTTATTTGCCAGCATTTTCGGTATCATTTGGTGACTCAGATGGGACTTGCTTTCAGGATTTCAGATCTGTGGTCAAGGACACTCCAGCTGGCAACTGAGAACTTCCTGGGGGTGAAACTCCCCTTCGCCCCGGACCACATCTTAGGAGCAAGGATTCCATTGGTATGAATTAAAGCATCCTACCTGTGTTTTGGTTTGGTTGCCAGCCTGTAAGTCAGAGACAAAAGCCTTGCAGGCCTGGGTTAGAAAGTTACCTAATTTGGACTTGGGGTTAGAGTCCTCAGCTTTGGTACATATAGTATATAATCCAGATTTTGCTTTGGGGGTAAAGTCCCTGATTTTGGTACATAATCATGATTTTGGGTTTGGTTTGCTTGGGGCTCGTAATTGTCTGTGTGATTATCTGCATGAGGGACTCTGTAATTGTCTCTGTGATTCGTGGCAGTCCATGTGAAGGGTTAGAGTCCCAATTTGTTAAAATTTGGAAAACTGATTTTGGCATGGTTTGCTGATCTGTTTTGCCTGAGATCCTGAGACTGCAGGAGTTGTAACTGCAATTTGTTTTGTTTTGTGATCTGTCCGTAATGGCCTGTTTGTAATACGGGTGTGGGATCATTGCAAGGAGGTGTCAGTGTTGTAAAGAAATCCCCTCTGTGGTGCGTTTTAATGCACTGGAAACAATTAGGCAGGCCAAGACAAAACGGGGAACAGCAACAAAAGAAAATTTAATTAAATACTGTAATCAATGGTGGCTGTTATATACATTAGATGAAGGAGAATGATGGCCTGTTAATGGGTCATTGAATTAAAACGCTTTGTTGCAGTTAACACTTTTTCTAAGAAGAGAACAAAACGAGGATGAAATTACGTATTCAGATATGTTTTATACATTGCAGAATCACCAAGAACAGCAGAAAATGTGTGGTATAAATTTGACACCTAGTGGTCCCCTGGTATTAGCCTTAAAAAGGCTAAAGAAAGGTTTTAAAAACATATTGTTCTGCCTGTAACATTGGCCAGAGGTGTTTAAAATTATATGAACAGCAGAAAGATTACAATGATATTGAACTAATTATAGCTCCTAGATGCTATCTTGTGAGCACCAAAATGAAAATCCTGAAGTGAGGGAAGTGAGTGGTGCCCAGGATAGCTCTTGGGGAGCTGCAGGTGCAGGCTTTAGTCTAGCAGCAGGACAGACAAGGGCTAGGCAAGGAAAAGTAATCCAGGCTCTCCTATGGCAAGCTGTGGGGAATAAAGGACCAGTAATTGTTAAGGCTCCCTTTTCAATTACTGATCTTAATAATTAGAAAGTGGCAAATGGGAATCATAGGGACAATCTAGATCAGGCAGCAAATGCTTTCTAAATGATGATTAAAACTCAGGATTGGGATTGGAAAGATATTGAGGCAATAATGTAGGTGATGTTTGATGGGACAGAGAGAGAAATGATTTAGAGGGTAGCTAGATTGCAAGTGGAAGTGCAGGTTGCATCAGGAACTCTGCAGGGGACAGTAGAGAATCTTTTCCCTCTGTAGATCCAAACTGGGGTCCTAATGTGGATAGAAATAGACAACTCCTGACACTATCAGAACTGGATTTTGTTTGGGATATGGAATGCAATACCTAAGCTATTAATTGGTCAAAAATTATATGAAGTGGGATACAAAGGAGTCATCACCTGACTTTATGAATTGATTAAAAGAAGCTATACATAAATTTGCTACTATAAATCCTGATTCAGAGAAGGGGAAAGGACAATTGGACCCATGATTCACAGGGCAGGCCTCAGGAAATATCTGAAGAAAGCTACAACAAACTGCAAGGTGCAGAGGCATGGGATTTAGGGGAGCTGTTGCAGGTGGTCTTGACTGCATATAAAAAAAGGATGCTGAAAAAGAAGCTGTTAATAACCATCTGATAGCAGCGTTGAAAGGACACAATCATGGAAGAGGGAGTTATAGGGGAGGTATCGGAAAGTGAAGTCAGGGCTTCAATTCACTGAGACAGTTGACATGAATTTGACCAGGAGAAAAACAGCGCAAGAAACAGGGACACTGGAGAAAAAAATGCCCTGCTTAAACCAAGGTACCTCTCCAAACCCATTGTTTTCTGTGGAATAAGACTGAAGGGGAACAGAGGAGACTTTCCCAGCAGAACCTCTGGTAAAGATGGTAAAGATTTTTGTTTAGTACAGGATCTTAGATCCATTAATAAAATTGTACAAGATATAAATCCCATGGTGGCAAATCCATACATCTTGATACTTTAACTGAGTAACAAAGGTGCTTTACAGTATTAGGTCTAAAAGATGCCTTCTTCTGCATCCCTCTTGAGATACAAAGTCAGGAGATCTTTTCTTTTGAATGGAAAAATCCTGAAACTGGTAGAAAAACTCAGTATACATGGACTCTTCTACCCCAACGATTTAAAAACAGTCCAATGATTTTTGAAAATAAATTAGCCAAAGAACTTGAAATATGGTAAAAAGAAAATGCTGGGTAAACAGTATATTACAGTATTTGGATGATACTCTTATTGCTACAACTAACAGACAAGTTTGTTTGCAAGTGACTATATATCTTTTAAACTTTTTGGGACTAAGTGGATACAGAGTTTCCAGAGTAAAGGCTCAGGTGGTACAAAGAACTGTGAGTTACCTTGGATTTAAGATAAGACAAAGATAACGACAATTGGGAATGGGAGGAAAAGAAGTTATTTGCCAACTTCCAGAATCCTCGACAGTCCACGAGTTAAGAACCTTTCTTGGGATAGTGTCAGCTCCAGATTTCAAATTATGGACTCTTAGTAAAGCCTTTGTATGAGGTATTAAAGACATTGACCCCTGAGCATTTAGACTGGACTGATAATAGCAGAGCAGTCTACAAATTTTTAAAATTACCTCTAGTGAAAGCACAAGCACTCAGTCTACTGGACTTAATAAATCCTTTGGAGCTTTTTACCCATGACAGATGTGGGATAGCTCTGGGAGTGCTATCGCAGTTTCTGAGACCTATCTCTCAAAAGAGATGGACAATGTCAGCCAAGGATGGCCAGACTGCCTGAAAGCAGTTACAGCCACAGTATAACTGATCCAGGAAGCCCACAAATTTACAACGTGTCAGAAAACAATGGTACACTTACCACATATGGTCATCACAGTCCTGGAACAAAAACGAGGACACTGGCACTCTCCTAGTCAAATGTTAAATTACTAGGTGGTATTATTGGGAGTAGGATGATGTCCTCCTTTGGACCACCTATATTAACCCAGCAGTGTTTCTTTCTACTGATCATGTAGAAGGGCCTCTTGAGCATGACTGTTTGCAGACAATCGATGTGGACCTTAAAGATAAACCACTGGAGAGTCCAGATTGGGAATTATTTATGGACGAGAGCAGTTCTGTGCGAGGAGGAAAGAGGTTGTTGGGGTATACAGATACCACAATACCCTCCATAGCGGAAACTCATGCTTTGTCATCAACAACCTCTGTTCAGGAGGGCAAATCAGTGGCCCTAACCTGGGCCCCGGATTTGAGTCAAGGCAAGACAGTCAACACATGCACAGATTCTAAATATGCCTTTGGAGTTGTGCATGCACGTGGAGCCATATGGAAAGAGAGGGGGCTTTTAACAGCACAAGGGACTGGAATCAAGCATACAGACAAATGCAAAAATTACTAGACAGTGTTCAGAAACTGACAGCAGTGCCTATTATACATTGTAAGGCACATCAATCGGAGAAATCTAATATTGGATTGGAAATCAATTGGCTGCTAAAGCTGCTAAAGAGGCTGCAGAAACAGGCATCATGGTTTGAGCGCCAGAGAAAGAAATAAAATTGCCAGGGACAGCTCCTATATATGATAATAAGGACCTTACATTGACTAAGAAGTTACAGGCGAAAAAAGTAAAACAGTGGGTGGTTTGTCACACCCACCACACAGGTAGCAATAGCTCCTTTACTTCTGCTGAAAGGGAGCATGATAAAGAACACTGGGAAAGAGAAGCTCTTTTAAAAAAGTGGCCAGAGGCTTCCTCTGCTCATACCAATAAGGCAAGAGAAGTAGTAAAAACTTTACTTAAAGAAAATATTCCAAGGTTTGGGGTGCCTTTAGGAAGGTCTTCAGACGGAGGTCCTCATTTGGTGGTGGAAGTAATTAAACAACTTAAAGAGTGTTCTGGGAGTATCTTGGGATTTCCATATGTCTTACAGGCCTCAGCCTAGTGAGAAGGTATATTAATTATACTTTGAAGCTGCAGTTCAGTAAAATACGTCAGGAAACCTCTACGACCCGCATTACTTTAGCATTGTTAAGAAGTCGAACTCAACCTCTACCTTAGCCTGTATGAGATACCGTATAGGAGGTCTTATCAGATGACACATGTCCCAGGAGATATCACTGTTAAAGGAAACTGGATGTTAATAACTGTTTGATATCTTTAGGAAAGACTCTCCAGCAACTGCAGAAATTCCTGACTGTTAACAAATCCCTAGAGCTTGATGCGCCAGCACATCCATTCCAGGCTGGAGAACAGGTATACATGAAGTCCCGGGACTCAGAACCATTAAATCCTAGGTGAAAAGGACCATGCCATGCACTTTTAATACATACACAGTTGTGAAGCTAGCTGGAAAAGGATCCTGGATTCATTATGCATGGATTAAGAAGGTTCCTGCTTCATGGACTATCGAACAACGATCCCCAACTGCTCAACAGATGGGAATCGAGCGGGTACCAAAGCCTGAGTGGAAAACTTAATGGGGCTCAGGGAACCCACTAAAGATAAGGATTCAAAGAATTAGACTATAATGTATTTTGGGGTTATGTTACAAATTACTATCATTACAATGATAACTGTGGGTAAAGAGGTGGATTGGAACGACAACAGCATATTGGAATTGCTGAAAGGTTTTGGTAAAGTGAGTAGACTCTCTAGCGCGACAGTCTGTCTTCCCATGTCACATTCCACCACAGACCCCATACCCTGGAGAATTATTCCATTAAATTTTACGGTTCTTCAAAAATTGGACAATTTCTCCAAAGCACTAGAACATGCTAACATGAGCTAATATTTAGATAGCAAAAAACAGTGCAGACAAAAAGGGAATGACATACTGCAGGAAAAACCTTCTTGGGGGCAAAAACAAAAGAGCCAGTGATAAGGATAGCTGGCGAGGCCCAAGCACATCCACTGAGGTAGGATGGGGACTACAGTTTTTTTAATCCTGGGATTGACTGCACTGGAAAATTGGATTCTAATTGAAAATTTTACAGTGGAAACACTGGCCAATTCTCTTGCCAAAGGACTCGAATTAATCAGTCAGCAAGTACAATCCAATACTAAGGCAGTGTTACAACACTGTCTGGTTTTAGATTTATTGCTGGCCAAAAAGCATGGAGTCTTTGGGGATCTGAAATCAGATACAGATCATTGTTGCACTCATATTTCAAGTGTCACGGAAGACCTTAATAAGGAGATAGAACAAATTCAGGCTGTTGTCTGACAAGGTTGGAATCTTAGAGAGGATACAGAGGACAATTTGCTGAATAAATTTTTAAGCCATACAGGTGGAATAAGGAAAATGAACAGGTGGTTTGCTTCCTTTTTGCTTTTAGTGTTACTCATTGTCACAACAAGACTCAAAAATGAGTCTTACAGAGTTTATTTGCAGGCATTTTTTGTATCAAGACCAGCTTCTCTCAGCAGAGAGTGGTAGCCAAAAGTGATTTTAGCACAATACAACATAAAAGTGTATAGTAACTATTCACATGGTAAAGAAAATATAAGGTCAAAGTTTTGAGTCACATACCTGACTTTTGGTCCAGTAAATATGCATTAGTACAGTGGGTAAAGTTGCAGCTACTAGTTATGTAGGTGAGAGGAATCTGCCACATGTAACTGCAAAGAAAAGTAAATGTTTACTGACATATTACACACTTCTTTGTTATTGGTTTTTTTTTTAATTTAAGCATTTTAACATTTTAGTAGTATTAGCACCACTGCGTGCCAGCTAAAATAACAGAATACCTATCTCACTCATGTAATCAGAACACAAAAAAAGAATAAATATACAGCATAAACAGCAAATATATTTTTTTCCCATCATGTTGAGACATGAGAAAATTTCATAGAATCACAGAATCACAGAATTGTTTCAGTTGGAAGGGAGGGACCTTTAAAGGTCATCTAATCCAACCTCCCTGCAATAAGCAGGAACATCTTCAACTAGATCAGGTTGCTCAAAGCCCTGTCCAACCTGAGTTTGAATGTTTCCAGGAATGGGGCCTCCACTTCCTCCTTGGGCTACCTGTTCCAGTGTTTCACCATCTTCATCTTCATCCTAAAAAACTTCTTCCTTATATCTAGTCTGAATCTATCCTCTTTTTGTTTAAAACCTTTACCCATTGTCCTATTGCCAAAGGCTCTACTAAACAGTCTGTCCTCACCTTTCCTTTAAGTATTGAGAGGCCAAAATAAGGTCTCCCTGGAGCCTTCTCTTTTCCAGCCTCTCTCAACCTTTCCTCATAGAAGAGGTGCTCTGTCCCCCTGATTATTTTTGAGGCCCTCTCTGCACCCACTCCAACAGGCTCACTTCTTTCCTGTGCTGAGTGACAGGTGACAGGACGAGAGGTAATGCCAACAAGTTGAGCCAGGAGTGGTTCAGATTAGACATTAAGAAAAATTTCTTCTCTGAAAGGGTGGACAAGCACTGGAATTGCCCAGGGAGGTAGCTGAGTCACCATCCCTGGATGTATTCAAAAGATGAGTAGGTGAAGCACTTAAGGATATGGTTTAGCAGTGAACAGGTATGGTGGGACTCAAGGACCTCAAAGGTCTTTTCCAACCAAGCAACTCTAAAATTCTGTGTTTCTATGATTCTATGACTCTGAAGCTGGACGCACGACTCCAGGTGGGGTCTCAGCAGAGCAGAGTAGAGGAGTAGAATCACCTCCCTCAACCTGCTGGCCATGCTTATTTTGATGCAACCCAGGATACAGTTTGCTTTATGGGCTGCAAGCACACTTTGCCAGCTTATGTCCAGCTTTTCATCCACCCACACTCCCAAGTCTTTCTTGCCGCGGCTGGTCTCAGTCCCTTCATCCTCCACTCTGTATTGATACTGAGGGTTGCCCCAACCCAGCTGCAGAAACTTTCATTTGGTCTTGTTGAACTGCATGAGGTTCACATGGGCCCACTTCTCAAGCTTGTCTAAGTCCTTCTGAATGGCATCCCATCCCTCAAGCATGTCAACCACACCACTCTGCTTGCTGTCATCTGTAAATTTGCTGAGGGTTTGATCCCTCTGTATGTCTGCATTTTGATCCCTCTGTATGTCATTGATGAAGACATCAAACAGTACTGGTTCCAGTACGGACCTCTGAGGGACACTGCATTTCCTAGTATTTCTTCCTCAGTTCCAGTATGCTAAGTAGACTGCCCCAAATCACGTGGAACGAAAACCTGTATCAAAAATTCAGCCAGTATGATTTTCAACTTAGTCAAATGTACTGTCTTCCAAAAATTTTACATTGTTTATTATTTTTAAAAAACAATATATGTTGATTCAAGTACAAGGCTCAAATTCCAAATCATGATAAGAGAAACTGTAATTGATGGCATACTACGAAGACCGTCCCAAGTGAACTGCAAGTAGGAAGAATAAATGTGAAGGCGGCTCGTAATGATGATAAGGACTTCACTTTTTAAAGAAAACACAATTCCAAGTGAGATGAAACAAGCTGCATACACGCATTCCAATTTTAACAGTGCCCCTTTATTTGTATGACTTAAAGTACTCTTCTTCAAGATTGGCATTAACTACAAAAACACTAAAACAATTAAGCTAAACAATCCTTCCCTTCTTCCCTTACCATTCAGTCACACATCACTTTCCTTCCTCCAAATAACAATAATAAAACAAAGCCCTGTAACTTCCAACATTTCAAGAGATGAATTCCCTTCACAGGCCTGATTCTACAAGATGATGCGAAGGACTAAGCTCCTGTTAAGACTTCAAATAACTGAATAAAACCACTAAGATCTCAAAAGGATTCAAACCTACACTTTGTTGGGGTTTTTTTAATAAAATACAGTAAGGTTCATAATGAGAGACATATTTGCAATAAATTAATTTTTACAGCAATCAACTCCCACATCTTTGGTTCTTCAACATTTGGATATGCACTTCCTTTTAGTTTTCAGTAAAATGGATATTGCCTCTCATATATTCAGTCATGCATTAGTGACATATTAAGATTTTCAAGTCAAGAAAGCTTTGATTCTAGTTTCTCTACTTTCCTCTGTACCAAAGCCCAAGATGTACACTGGCAGGAAGGAACAGAGGCTCTAAAGACAGACATATGGATCTGAAACTCCTGCAATTTTCTGCAACCTGCCTTTCTACAGCTTCTCCCTAACCACACAAAACTTTCTGGAAAGAAAACATTACCTGTGGGATCTGTCTTTTGGTATTAAAAAAACTGAAGAAAGGATGCAAATAAGAAACTCAGCTTACAAAGGTTGTTACATATTTTTCCAGTTCCTTGGGTGAAAACAGACATGGATCTTCAGAAAGATATTAGGTGTGTGAATTTCTGTGTCAAATTCTGTATTACTACCTGTCTCCAAAGAAAACACTAGAACTCTTGAATACAAGTGAGAAAGATGTAGAAAACATAGGATATCTTCAGGTAGATTTTAACGGATAACAAGTATTAGGAAGGTACTAACATTGCATCTGATGTCCAGTTTTCTGGTTCCATGTGATACAAAAACTTCTCTTGTTGTACAGAAACCATCTTTCCCTTTCGGACAACAGTTACCAAAGGAAATCCTTTATGCAGAATCCAAGTTTTCATCAACTTCTTTACATCTAGTGTTCCATTGGTAATCTGTAAAAAACAGTCACAACATAACAAGAAAATGGAAAATGAAGAAAATATTTAAATCTTCTGATTTAAATTACAAAGTAGTAGCATGATTCTGCATTTGTAAACAATGACTTTGACTCTAAGTCTGCAAATTTCAAAAGCAACAATTTAGGGGAGCAACTGGTTTCTATTTTCTTAACTTGAGGTAATCCTAGCCAAGGGGAAAGACAAACTGGAAACATCTGATAGGTTGAACTCGTATGTCAAGAAAACGGAAAAGAGAATATCACAGAAAAGAAAGTTATGGTAAGCTCCCAAGCTCCTCGCTACACTTTCTCTTTCCTTACTGGCATTCTGATATTATGTGAGTATTTCAGGTTAAAGATCTCCTTTTAATTCTGAAATGAATATTAGAAATAGACTACACCAACATTTGTACAACAAAACCAACACATCCTTTATATTAAGCAGTCTTTCTTTTCTTTATTTCCCCTGCCACTTCCCTTCCACTTAGCAGCCTTTGCATAGCTTAACCTCCAACCTCTTCTAATGTTTCAGGAAGAACTGTTTGTACTACAACATCCCCACTGAGAGACAAGTACTTTATAATGTCTATATATCACTGCCTCTTTATTAGCAGAGATGATCACCCAACCTGAAAGACAGTATGTCCCCTAACTTATGAAAAATATGTTTTTAACTGAGCCATCAGGAACACAAGGAAATTACATAATTATTCAAGTTACACACAACTCTTACCAACCCATAAAGTGTCTTTCTCTAGTTTACCCCATCAGCAACTTACTGCCCATGGTACTCTGTTCAAGCCAACAATAACATGTGCAGTTTACCCTCATGGGAAAGTACTTTATTATTTATGTAGAGAATGACAATATACTTCAATTCCAGGCAAGCAATTCTCTGTCAGAAGTTTAAAATTTATAGAATTTGAAGTGTAAATGTTTTTTTTACTTTTTACACACTTAAAAAAACCACTCCTGACTAAATCCTCTTCCTCTATCTCATTATCACAAGCTATCATTGTTACTACAATATTATATTATGCAATCCCTTCATAAACGGCCCAAGATGTGATGAATGCATGCTTGCACTTTCTTTTGCAACTACGTTTGCTATCCTTCCTGTTACACTTTGAAACCACCATGAAATTTGTAAGACCAATGCCAGTCAGCCCAAAAGCACCAAACCAAAATGACCTAAAGTCAAGATGAGAGGAACGTTAAGAGATCAGGAGACTAATCAAGTCTAATATTAGCACCTTGTCAACTTCCCTGTTTCACATGTCAGTCTTTCTGTGCTAACACTGTGACCCACCTGAAGACTGGCAGATTTCTATCTAATCTGTGCAGAGACATGAGTAGATTTGAAATTTGCTCCTTAAAATAATTGTGTTCTGAATTATAACCTTCCCCAATCACCTGAAATTAAACAAATTTACTAGGAATTATAGGTTCATAGTTTCATAAAGAGCAAAAATTTTATTGACATTAATTTGATTGACATTTCTTTGAACAGCAGCTCCTAACTCCAATGAAAGCAATGCATAAAAATTTCTTGATCCTTCTTCTCTCTAGGCAAGGTATACAAAACATTTGCTTCCTTTCTTGTTTACAGGTTTTCCATTTAATTCACATGTAGTTTTCTCACCTTCACTCCAATTATGGTTATCAGTCGCCACAGAGAAGGTTAAGACTTAAGAAATTATTGTGCATTTTGCTGTGTGGAAAGCAAATATTTCTGACCAAAGAAAAGAAAATTTTTACAGTGGGAATCTTCAAACACATTCAGCCTACCCATAATTAGTGGGAGCAAAAGGAGAAACAATTTGCTGAATATAATTGATCCATTGTTACTATTACCTTAAATATGGGAAACGATTGAAAAGCACTCCAAAGATCTCAATACACAATAATACTAGTGATTTAATTGTCATATGGGGGACTCAGTGCAATAGCTCACATCTGAAATGGAGAAAATCCAAAAAGTCCAGATGGTAATATGGCCCCTTACATTATGAAGGTAAAACTTTGAAAGAAACTTTTAACAGATTGGCTAGAGTGCTAGGCCACTGATGGTGGTATCAGTCAACTCAAAAACTGATAGGTACACAATATTTTGTGTGAGCTACTCAGATTCATCTAGTTCATATTATTTTAATTATTCTGACACCTATTGGGCTGAAACACTATCGACCAAAGACTTTACATCAAGTTCATGAGCAGATGAACTTTTGATACCAAGTTCAGAGAAAGTAATCACAGATGCAGCTGCTCTAGATTTGACTGTTGACCATCACAGTCTGGCTGAGAATCCAAAGACAGAAGACCACCAGAAAGCAATATGAACAAAGAATTCAAGATACAAAAAGAAAGAATACTAAAACAAAAGAAAGCTGATACACAGACAGTACATTTCAGTAAATTCAGATAGGCAATAAGTCAAAATCAGTGGAAAGAAAATAAGACAGAAAATTTGGTATCTTCTCAGGAAAGCAAAATAATAAAATCCCAAATAAAACTAACTCATTGCAATCCAGTCCAGCAAAATCATGAGTCTTTGGAAAAAGGGAATATGAAAGTATACAAAAGTGCAGGCTATCTGAAAACAAAAAATTAACAGCATTAATGCTTCCATGCAAAAAAATCCAAAAAACCAACAAAACAAACCAAAGACTGAGGTACAAAAACAGATGCAGCCAGAAAAGGACACATTGTAACTAGCATCAGGAAACATCTAAAGAACCAGTCCATGTGTTCCTCCACAAAACCACAAAAGGCGGCAACTTCTGGCAGATAATGCTGTTAAATACCTGATGTCAGAAAGACTCTGCAACTGTCAAATTAGCACCAAATAGAAAGAGTTGTTTCTCATTAAAATAGGAAATACACACTGAGTTCTGACATTAGATGTTACTAAGTTGGTTGGATTTGATTCACTTAACAATACTATTACAGGGAGGTGAAGCAATTCCAGAGTCGCTAACAATTACTTTTGACTCTTAAAATATCATGACTGAGGTTCCAAAAGATTGGAGAAAGAGGCCTGCTGAATTTGTAGAAAAGTTGCCCCATGGACAAACTGCAGGGTACAATTAAAAAAAAAGTTCTTTTCTGAGCCAGTGAGACAGACTAAGGAAAGAATATAAACTTTTGAAAACTATCCTTCTCCTATGTTCTAGTAATAGTTAAACCCTGTATCTAGTAACAGTTAAGCCCTCCCATTAATTAAATGCAAGATTTCTGTGTGGTCTCCCAAGCCACTCTATGTGGATAATATCATCTCCTTGTAGTATGTTCTTTATGTGTGCGTAACTGAAGATGGTTGCTCAGAAGGCTCCATTTTGCAGAGTTTGAGGACAGAAAGCCTGTTTGCAATATAAAATCACAGTACAAACCAAAATAATTCTCTTTCATAAAATAATCACAGTCTGATATCAGTAATAATCCATCACTAGCCAGCAAACTAGTGACTATGAGTGACTAAACACAAATTTACAGCCACTTGTGACAGTTAACAATAACTGTCAGTGGCTCCAGTTCTGCAGAAGTTCAAACATCATGAGGTAGGTGCCAAGAACTAAAACTAAACATTAAATTACAATAGCATCCTGCCTAGCACTGAGTTCTCTGAGAGAACTTCACAAGTACTTCAGAGACTCTAAAATACACTATGTAGTACATGTACTCACAGAGAAATCTGTTTGCTTCCTTTATACGGATATCTTGACATCTCCTGGGGATACAGAGCAGCTCTTCTGGTTGGGATCACTCTCTAAGATCTCACTGTCCCTCTCGTACATCCTCCCTCTTGCACCCTCCCTTCCCCTTAGGTGTTCTCACTCACAAACCCATGCCTCTTCCTTGCTCTCTCTCCCTTCTTCACCCTCTTTTCCTCCCTATCACCCTCCTCCTGTCTCTCCCTCCTCCTCCACACATGTCCTCTCACCCCTGCCCTTTCCAGCTCAGACACGCTTGCCATCTCTTGCCCTTGGCCTTTGCTCTCTCCTGCCCATGGCCCTTGCTTTCTTGCACCCTCACCTTCTCAATCTGCACCCACTTCAATCAGACATAGCCTTATAACTGCTTTATCATTTCAAAGCTGCCTAACGAAACTGTCATCTACAATGTTCTCCTACAATTCCAGCACTGCTTGTTGAAACAGAAGCTATCACTGAAACAAAGTTACACTAGGAGAGAACATCCCAAGACCTCTAGAGTAGTTGGATTCAGCTGTTCCTTGAAAGTAAAGTTTTCTCCTGCATTTATTTTTATACTGGTGTTAACACACTAACAATGCAACTCTAGAAAGTGTATGTACACACTGTCATCTCCACACATGCTGATATGCATACTTCTAGCACTTCTTTGGGGATGATAATAAGAGTTCTAGAAGCTGCAGGAATCTCCATATCTATATGATAGAAATTTGAACCACAAAGTGCAAGAACTTTAGAGTCATTACTTTATCTCTTTCACAAACAAGGAAATAAGTAAAATTTGCAACACACTTAGAGAACTGAAAAAGCAAGAACAGCGTATTGAAGATGGATACCTCATTCATGCTATCCCACAAGTCATCACTGCGGGCAGATCCATAGCTGTGATCATGCAAGTACACCTCGATGCCAGCTTGGAAAACATCCTTAGTGAGATAGTGCTTCAGCATCAAAAGAAGTGAAGCGCCCTTTAGGAAGAAAAAAGGAGAGAAAGAACTGGTAAATTATAGAACTTTTTGAAGCATACCCATATTACAGCTCTTCCACAGTACAAGAATGCCTCAAAAGCTGGCAGATTTTACCCTAAATGCTATCATCTAAATAATTTCCTTAACACTCAGTTGCCTTGGGAAAATATTTTTTTAATATTTCATGAAGTCCAAATATAGTTACAAGAAAGGCTAACATAGCTTGAAATTTTTTTCCAGTTGCTTTGAAAAAAATAATTTTTAATACTTCAAAGGCTCAAAATACAGCTAAAAACCCAGACTAATACAGCTTGACATCTTCCCCAAATAACATAATCTCAAAAATATTACCTTCTTACTGATAAGTCTCTGCTGCCTGCCATATTTCACTAGGAATACTGTTCTGTATACAGAACTGCACTTGTGAGAGTGGTTAACAATCAGGCGATTTGCAGCTACATCAAAAAACTAAAATTACAGGAAAAAGTGAGATATATTTAGTAAGCTGGAACTGACTATAGAAGCACAGGTGCTTTTTGGCAGTGTTTAAATATAGACTTTTTTTGCTAAAAAAAGGTCATAACTGAGTAGCTCTAGCATGAAAGTAGCCACTAATGTGTTTACAGAAAGCTGTTGTCTTTCACTTTTTTTAAATGTAGCTGAAAGTAATTTTCTTTCCATATAAATGCTTCTGTGTCAAGCCACTAATAAAAAAATTGCCTGAGGACTTGCATACTATACAACTGAACGCAGATGAGAAAACATAGATCATAGAAAGTTTAAACGTGCACTTTCTATTTTTGGTACTATTTCTGAGAAAGGATCAAGAAAAAATTAAAAGGAAGATTTTAATGAGAGTATGAATGTTTCTTACACATGCTAAACTCAAGTTTTTGAATTTAAGTAAGATCTTGCCTGGAACTTGAAGACTGAGTGGTTAATCTAATTATTCATGAAACTGCAGGAATAAGTCTTGCTAGCATTTTTAACAATATGGTCATAATTTCCTCTCTTTGATGCATCCATACTTAACCTATAGCTCTACTACTTCGTTTCTTACAGTTAAATCCTTCCAAACATTCTGTTGTCGCAGGCGGATCTTTGTCCCACTCAAGTGTTAGGTTTACTGATAGTCTACAAAAACAACGAGGCTCAATGTAGAAGTCACCAACAGATCCGTTTAAGTTGGTAGCATAGTAAAACAAAGTTGCACATTTCAATAACAGCCCCCCCTTATCTGACTAGGGATAATGTGGCAAGTGTCTTCTCATTTAAACTCCTAAAAGTATTAGCTAAAATATAGGGCCAAGAGTAGTGAAATATGAAGACTGCATGCATGAATGAAGAGCTATGCAATGAAAACACCTGAAACATAGAAAGCAGTTATGAAAAACCTGTTTCTGACAATGTGAAGGCAAAACTTATTTTGGTTACTTCTTAAATACAAAAGTGTGGGTTGCCACATTTCTTCTCTTCAGAAGGTGCACATTCTTATTAGTAGCAATAAAATAATATAGTGATTTTCCAAATACAACACTTTACTAATTGAATGAAATCCCAGCCCAATCACTTTACAGAATATTTCCATTCAAATTGTATAGAGTTTTGATCAGGCAAATAGTCACAGAATTGTTATGTCCAACTGTAGCTGGCTGATCATGCATGACACATAGCCTCCAGATGCTCAACAAAAGGGGTATTACTTGAGGCAGGAAGTCTGAAGCATGAAACAACAGTCATGCCTTTTGATAGACAGCTTCAGGAGAGCAACCAAACTCATTTCACAACCAAGGGAAGCTGAAAATCATACACTTCTCTTCTTGTAAATCGGTAACAGAGATCAAAATAAACAGAAGCACATTGCTATTGTAAGTCCATCTGGCATCTCAGACTACTCAAGGATGCCAGACAACACATGTTGACCAGTTGATACTTGCAAAAAGAAATCAGAGGGGACAAACCACAACAGCTGTAGTGGAACTGCATTCCACTAAGCAGAGAAAGATGTAGTATTCAACTGTCTACTAGTAAGCACTAGCTCTCCCCATGGTTTCTTATTAGGTGAAAGTACAAGCATATGCAGCTACTGAGGGAAAAAAATTGCTGCTAATCCAAAAGACGTCAAAGGCTTTCCTCCAATCATGGGGCACAGTATCTAAAATTTGAGACAACGAAAGTAAAAATTTGGCAAATACAGATATTTGCACTCTCATGTATTTTCAAGTGAGGCACTGTGAAGCTCTAAATCTCACACACAACCCTCACTAGACATCAAGTTGAAAGCAATCAGTATGTGCAGTGAAATAATTTTACATTCCAAATGCAAGCCTCCAGCTCAAGAAGTCTCTAAAATGCCGTTTTTTGAAAGTAGACAGACTATAAAAAGGAGCAATTGCTTCAATAGATGCCTTGTTGTTACTATTTTCTTAAGCACTTGTTACAGTCTGCTATCAGAAAAAGACTAGGTATTTTGGTTTGCCTATTGGGTTCCCTCTTACACCTTCAAGAGTATTGCACTTTGTGCTAAAACATGCACCAAGCAGAAGAATGTTAAGTAAGGACACATACATATACACAATCTTTTCCTAATTAAAACCTCTGCAGACACTCAGAAACACTCGTGAGAGATCCTGCATTGTTTGTGCTAGGTATAAATTAGCCCCTAAAAAATGTCAGTACGTGCCTACTTATGATTCCACATTCAAGTTTTTAATAGCTAGCACCACTCTCCAAATATTTACAAATATATTCAATATTTTCCCTACTTATATCAAAGTTACCTTGATATAAGAAAGTGTATCAAACATTTCTTCAATTTGCTCTGAAGACTGAACAGCAGAAGAGACTGGATGTGAAGAATTCAAGGAATCCTTCATCATAGCCTTGAAAATTAAATTAAGGAAATCTTCATCCTAGAAGAGAAACATTCATAAGTATCTAAGAAGCTAGAACATACACAGTAAAAGTTGTCTCTGCTTTGCTCTTCCACTGCCTTCCTATCAATGGAGGCAACAAAAGAATCGTCAGTCTGGCATATGTAAAATCTAAGCTTGCCTTGTCATATTTTAGCAGCAGAATCTCACTCTTGCATTTATTTCAACATCTAGATCCCCAAGCTCCTGGTTCAGGTAAAAGCATCATTGGCACTAGACAATATAAACATACCTACTAAATAAGCATGTGCCCAATTTCAGATTTGGCTCACTACTGTTTTCAAGTTCATTTGCTGTAAGCAGGGAATAGAAAATCATGAGTTCTTTGGTATGCATTATATTAAAGTATGCATTTATGAAATCTAGGGAAATTATCACTACAGTTATGTTTGAGTGAATGTAATCTAGTAATCTTAGCACCAAAGTTTCTCTCTGCTTTTCTTCCAGAATAAAGGTATTTGATTGTAATACATTGTTACTGGAATGAGACAGCCCCAAATACTGAAAAGAAGCTGATTGTATTGGTATTTGTCCATTTCATTTCATTGAGACTTAAACCAACTATTCTCTAAAGAGTTTCTTCTGTACACGAAAGGGTTACCAATAAAGGTAAGACTTCTGTACCATATGATAAAGATACCCCTTAAGGTTTAGAATTTTAAAGCTATTCATGAATGTAGAAGTTCAGAGTGATATTCTTTTATATTTACCAAAGCACATTTTGGCACCACCAAGTGGTGAAATGAGATGTTGATGAAGGCACCTCGTCAGACACCTTCCGGAATGAAGTACGTGTTAGCTGTGTCCTTGTTAAAGCATGACTAGTTTTGTGTCCTTCCCTCACCACACATGCACCCAACAAGCTGTACAAACATACTTTCAGTGGCTGTCAAACTCAACAACCAGACTAGACCAAACAAAAAGAACTTTTTAAACACCCAGCTCCAAGAAATAATTCTAATCAACCAAATTAGCAACACAAGTTTCCTTTGCAGTAACAAGGGTGAGTTAAGAACTCAAAACTCACACTCAGTCAGTATGCTGAGAACATCAGCCTCCAGCAAGCAGGAAACAGTCAGTACATGTCACATTTTTAACACTGTGACTAATGCAAATCACATAAATACCTCCAGAACCTGGTTCCAAAGCCTAGATATCTCCTAGCAGAGAAGATACCATTACCCAGGATGCAAAATTCATCTCTCCACTGCCCCTCCTATTAGTTCCACTAATCTTTGTTTCTCTGCCTGCATTCAGTGACAGAGATGCTTTACAACATTCCTTTCTTGGAGAGGAAAGATCAAGTTTGAATCCTTTACGTTTTCCACAGTCTGAGAAGCTAGGTCACTTAGTACCTGAGTCAGTGCTTAATGATCACTAGGTTACTATACAAAAAATATTCTACCCTTCAGCCATATGTGTAAATAGAAATGGCTGTGGGCGAAGTGCTTTGTACCATTAGTGTAACTCAAAGCTATCAGGATCCATTAGGTAGGACCATATGACACTTTAATACCAGATCCCTTGATTTATGAATCTCAAACTGATTAAAACACAAGCAAGTACCACTTTCCAACTGTAGAAAGACAATGAGTTAGTCCAGACGTATTTAGTAACCTAAAGCTCTGGTGCTTCAAAGTCTAGAAGGAAAAGCAGAGAGAGACTAACTTTGTCAACAACATGCCTAAATTTTCTGTAAAAACATTTAAATTTGACATACAGATACCTGCACCTTTTAATATCCGTTATGTTGCACAGAACAGTTTAACCCACAGAAAACACTAAGACTGCAAGTAGACTACTACCAAAATACAAAAACAAAACAACAAAAACCAATGTACTCTCCCCAAAACTCCCCCCACCAAACCACTTCCAATACAATGGAAGTGTCAAAGCAGAGGAGATATAGTATAACCTCAACGAAGTCCAAAGGGAATTTCAATATAAGTTTGTAAGTATCAATTCTTTATGATGACCATTAAAAAACAGATCTTAGTGAAGATACAGTATGTATAGTTACAAAAAGTACTTACTGAATGTAATTCCGGAAAAACCTCCTCCATGGCTAAGTACTCCATGAAAGTGGCAAATCCTTCATTTAGCCAGAGATCATTCCACCATTCCATAGTTACTAGATTGCCAAACCACTACGAAAGATCAAAAATGTCATTCTTTTTCAGGAAAAAAAATAAAATCAAATGAGTAGAGTAACACTTCATCCATCCTCAGCTTTATCTTGTGGCAAAATGAAGCTCACTCAAAACCACAGTAATGCTTTTGGATGAACAGCTGCCCAAGTACATCATGACAGAGTTGTAGTCAGTGTTGTACTGGAGAAAATATACCTGCTGTTATTCTGAATAGTTACAATTCACAGCCCAGTCACAGTGAGAGCAGGGGTCAATGTAAATAAAGTAAGTAGGGAGAGAGAGAAGGAGGAAGATTTAAACAATCTCCTCCCCAGTCTAGTACCTGATGGGCAAGTTCATGTGCTATCACTGTAGTTATTAACTTTTTATCCCTTGCTGAAGAAGTATTACTGTCAAACAAAAGTGTTGCTTCTCGGAAGGTGATCAAGCCCCAGTTTTCCATTGCACCGGACTGAAAATCAGGAATTGCTACCAGATCTGGAAAAGAATTTGGAAGATACTTTTGAAAACCACTAGTTATAGCAATTCTTTATTTCAAGTCTACTTACTCTATTACATAATCCCTAAAAACTCCATTATTTAAATTCTGTGGTGTGGACATGCTCTACATCTCAAGCACAGAAGCCCTGTTTCTTTAGCAGTACCCTTACACAAAGTACTACACAAACACTGCCTATAGAGCTTGCATGCATACAACTAATGAGGAAATGGGTCTGCCCTTACTTAAGTAATGTCTTAGAACACTGCATCTTTCCTGTCAAGCTAACACCTGCAGAGAAACGAGCCTGCAAATTCTGCATGGGTGAACATAGTTCAGAGACTGAGAATTCTTATCTCCCCCCTAAAGCACACCGTGTGAAATTCAGACTAAAGTACTTATTTGATGTCATGTACAAGTATAAACAATCCAGTCTTAAAAGCTCACAAAAATTTTCCAGCCTGGGAATCACTTCATACTCATACTCAGTCAAACGTCTAATCAATTTTTAAAATAATTTGGGGGCAATTTTATTTCAGAGATGCTTTATGCTATCTTTTTTTAAGCACACCTTTTCAGGACAGAAGTCTCCTGCATTTCGCAGAATTGATTATGGCTTCTTATTCTGTTTAAAAAAATAGTTCAAAGGAACTTACCTAATTTTTCAAGCGGGTAGTTTATTAAAAAGTATTTTTGATAAAATTCCAGAAGTTTCACTGCGGTGTTTAGGGCATACTCAACTTGGCTTAGATGCTGTGGCATAGCATAGACTGATACCTAGTCCAAATAGAGAAAAGATTTTGAAACATATAGCTGTAAAAGCATTAGAAGTTAAATAGGAGCTGGCAGACATTCTTGAAACAGATCAGACACAGTTTTGGGAGTACAGGTATAAGTTGCTAACACAAATTATGAAGCTATAAATATGGGGTCATTTTTTTACTAGATATTATTCACCAGTCAAAATACAGACAGAATATCTAATTCTGTATCTGTAATCCGTATGCAACAATATTTCAAAGCTGACAGCTTTAAGGAAGATGTTCAAGAAGGGTTTACATAAATAGAAATTGATCCATTTCATTTTTTACATCCTCATGAGTGGGTGTAAGTGAACCTCTCTACAAGCTCCAATTAATCCATAAGTTTAGGTTATCAGTATGCTAACACCAGTATCGTGTGCAAGAAATTATCTCAAGAAATAATAAACTGCACAAAGTTCATTGATTCTCCTATCTAAGATATGGCCACATTAGCCATGATGTAAGAAGCATTCATAAAATCTGAGAGGTTACAATCTCCCTCTACTCATTTTGAAGTGCCTCTATGAAGAAAAGAAGCCAGTCCAACCTATAGCATAAGGGTTTCTTCCTCCTACCAATGGTAAGTATAAAAAAAGCAAGAAAATAAACACATTTTTAAAAGAGACAGCTTGCTTGTTGGTTTGGGTATTTTTTTTTTAATTTTGTTTTGTTTGGCTTGTTGGCTTGGAAGGGGTGAAGGAGAACTCAAAGAGGAACAAACATACCAGACTCCCATTAGTTTCCCTACTGATATTTTTCAAGTCTGCAACAACAAAGGCTACCAGGTAGGTGCTCATCTTCAAACTCACGAAAAACTCATCTTGAACAACTCCATTTATCAGAGGAGTAGTGGCTTTCTGCAGGTAAAAGGAAAGCACAGTTATTAAGGCAGACAAAAGAACATTAAAACATGCAAGGAATCAATATTAAATCAACTCTAAGAACAGGTCACAAGCTAACTTGCAGAACGTCTTTATATTTTGGTTGTGTTTCAGTGGGACAGATAACACAGCCTACTCATGGGGTAAAAAACTTAAGGCGACAAGGAACATTTAAGCCTATATACCCCAAAATTATTTGTCAAGCTTTTATTATGGAGAATTAACAGAGTTGCATGGCTTGGTAAAACCATCAACCTAATTTAGTTTCACTGAAGTCCCCTTTATAATCCAAAGTCATCAAGATGATAAGCATTAATTTAAGAGAGCTTTAGACCAGATCAGAGACACAGTTCAGCATAGCCTACTAAAAATACTGGTATTGCACGAGTTAAACATTCACCTTTTCCCAGAAGCCTCTTCAAAACTAGGTAATTAGACACACTCATTAAAACCTCCTCACACATAACCTTACAAATCAAAAGACTGCATCTTAAGAAGTGAAGAAAACATAAGACTTCAGCTATTTCAAAGCAAAAACACGTCCACTGTAAATACACACTACCAAACTGTCTGGTCAGTTTTCTGAAGTAAGATATCATTGTGTAAATTACATTACTTTCAGCACAGAAGTTTTTCTTTAATATTAGTTCTGGGAAGGCATGCAATATACCTAAAAGTACTTTTCTGTACAGTCCTTCACAAACAATAATAAAATGAAATGTTTAAAACAACTGTAGCGTAGGATAGTAAAGGTCTGGAGACAGGGATGTCAATGCATATGCCATCTGAAACTTCAAAAATTAGACGTAGCATACAAGGCAGAAGAGGAAGAAGCAGATCTGAATGTAATTCGACAAACAGTAGTGGAAATCAAAACCATGAAGAGATGTATGAGAGGCACCATGTAATTTAAAAGGAATTCACGATGCAGAAGTGGCAAAATCCATTGGAAGAACAATTCCACCTACAGAAAGATGGGTAGGAAAAAGATGCTTTTTTTCTATACAGTACAGGAACAGCTAAACAGTGACTATTTAAGGCGACCAATGGGAAAATTCATAACATCAATGGTTAAGATACAAACGTGCATTTTTCACTGCAAGTAGAATGGTTACAAGGTCACATGGCTTCCCATCTCCTTGGAAAATGAGCAGTGCAATGAATGCCACTCTGCCACAAGAAAGGCTAGAAACTTAAACGGGTCCTGAAGTAAGGAGGAAGAAGAGATGCATTAATGACCTTAGAGTAAAGAACATCTTCTCTGTGTGGATGATTCCTCATGGCGCACAAACTTCAGGTACACAGCATTAGTATCCATAGGCAGCAACAAAAAAACAAAAGAGCTACTGGATGCTTTGTAACAGCACTCAAGAGTTGAGCAGGGACAGACGATACAGGGAGCACAAAACCCACAGACACATGCTTTGTAGGACTGCCAAAGCAAGGCAGAAGTTATGAGAGTTCGCAAGATTAAGGCAAGTTACAGTCTGTCTTTCCATGACTTAATTCACATGTCCTGAGGTGTGAGAGTCAGTTAGCTCCAGACTAATTAGAGGAAGATTCTCTGGGAACATAAAATAACTCACCAAACTAGAAATACAGAGTTGCTCTTTCAGGAATGTTGTTCGGATCACTTAAATCACCATGGTAACCCACAGTTTCATGTCAGAGGTATACCATGTAATTCAGTCTCTAATAATAGGATATAAGATGTCTCAGAATATCCCTTCTCATTTTCTTTATAATGATGCCATTGAAGATGAGCAAAAGAACATAGAGAATATACCAGAATTAGAGTAGCAATAAACATTCTCTATTAGTGGTGCAGCAGAGAAATCATCAGTGTCTTTCAGAGCATCCATCATCCGTGGAATATACACCGAATAATAGGCTACACTAGAGTCTGTTTCTTCTTTCAGTAAAGAGCAGCAAATAAAGTGCTCTTAGGTGTGGACGGACATAAGCTGAAGTGCTGCGTTCTCATTTGTGGTTGAGAATCACCACAAATGTAGGAACATTTGTGCACGGTGAAAAAGATTATTGCACAAAGTTGCAGGGTTTTACCTTGGTTTTCAAAATACAGGGTAGCTATATCAGCACCTGAGCTTCTGACAACCATCTGGAACCCAAACCGCACAGTATACATGTGTGGCCGATCAAGTGAGTAATTTTTTTCATTACTGGTTAGATTAATGTTAATAGTAATGAATTTCTGTTGGATGACAAATGGTGGTAATGTTTTTATGACAGAAGTCCTCATTCAGACACAGACCAGGTAATAAGTTAGTTTTGTTGGTCTGTCAAAATGAATTAGACTTTTATAAAGGCTCCTCCAAAGGCTTAATGGCATAAAGCACCACGATAAAATTCAGATATGCTTCTTGTAAGATTTTGCCTGAAAACATCTAGGTTAAGAAATTTCAGATCGCTCGTTCATATTCTCGGTTCTGGGGTTGACTCTGTTGTTGACATCCTGCTTCTCCTTGTTCAGGCTCAAAAGCACATCCTTCAAGATCAGGTATATCTTTCAAAGAGACTGTTGCTAGTTACCCAAACTATTGGTAAAGATATTCTAGTATTGTGCCCATCTGTGGAGTCAACAAACATGGGAAATCTCAAGAGAATCTTAAGGCCTGTTGAGAATGATGTAGCTAACAACAGAACTGCAAAATAATGATTTATTTAAATTCAACGGGAATCCCTCCCATAGCCATTCAGCCATCCCTACAATAATATCCTACACCGTGCAAGTGCATCGAATGGCTGTTTTCACTCTGCAAAGCTACTTAGTTCAAGCCTTTGACAAAGAGACAGTTGTTTTATTACAAAGTCATACAGTTTAAAGCTTATCTGCTCAAGTCAATCCCCTGGATGTTAAAGCAACAAAATGACAACGCAAAGTATTTAAACAGATTAACTATGTAGTAAAATACCTCTATAAAACCACATACCTTTGGCATATTTGACAGAGTGGAAAGTTTCTCATCTCTTTTGATCTTGATTAAAAAAGTAGCTTTAAATGCTGGTTCATCAAAGCATGGAAAGGCAGACCTTGCTGCCAGAGGTTCAAATTGAGTTGCTGCAAACCATCTAATGGGAAGAGTAGAGAAAAGCAAATTAGGAATTATGAAAAAGAAAAAAAGAAGTTTATTTGTGATAGAAGAGTCATTTACCCAACCCCCTCAACCTTTTAACAGCTTGTTATGGGAGAAGCTTTCTGAATGGTAGGAGAGAGGGTTGGACTGGTCAGAATAAATGTTTCATTAACAAAAGTTTCATTAACAAAACTTTTTTTAACCCTCTCAAAATGTATTTATTTGAGGATAAACCTGCTTTGATGTTTCTTTTTCTTTCTTAACAAAGACGAATATACCTGGAATAATACAATTATAGATCAGTCTCTAAAATATAGGCCAGGCAGTTTTCAGTAGGAGTGAACTAAAAGGAGACTGAAAATTAAATTAGTGAGCATGCCCAGTAAATGAAAGTTTTGGAACTTCAGCAGCAGATGGGACTGCAAAGAAGATTTTTCATCTAATTGTCCTGTCTCCTCCTCCTGAAGATGTTCCCACAGTTCACCTAACTGTGTGCCTGCTGCCTTTGCTGGTTAGCAGATGGGTTCTGTGTAAGTTCATGCATTGTCTTATATCTAACCCAACAGCTAGTCATATCACAAGAGAAATATCACAAGAAGTCTATGTTCCTTCTCCAGTTTTCTGACACTAACTAGCTACAGAAATTACAGATCTTCCCAGAGACCATCTCTGATTTGTACTCTGTCTTGCAAAACAACTCTGGGAGTTCAACAAGAAATTTGCAAATTTAAGTCTTGTATTTACTAGAGCTAAGTAGTGGAGAAAATAATGTTTCACATTACTCTTTTTTTTGTGGCTTATCTCTTTATTTAAACCGCCCGTCAACCTCCTATTTTATGGTTTGGGGTTTTTTTTTTGCAACATGACTCCAACATTTTTGAATCTACAGGTTTTCTGAAGAAGCACACTGTAGACAATTCATAAGATTATTTTCTTAGCCTGCTTTCTACTTCTTACTCTTCTCTGGCCCCCCATGGCCAGTCTTGAAGTCGGTGTAGTTAAGTCTCTTTTTTTTTTTATCCTTCACCCCAAAATTTCACAGAAGAAAAAAGAACTGTTCTGCATAAAAACATAAATAAGGTCCAACTTCTTTTTTTAAATTTGCATCTGGTAACAGTGAGTTATTTTGCCATTTGATCATTTTAATGTTTCTGTAATAATATGAAAAATATTCAAAAGAAAATAAAACTAAACTAGAAAAGACATTTTCTTGCAAAAGTAGCTTGATAGCTTGAGTTTTATACAGCAAATGCAATAAAATCAAAGGCGGTCCAATTACCCTGCATTTGTAAAACCAGTGAAATCAAGCATACAGAGACAAAACCCTTGAAAATAGAAAAGGCAGGCAAGGCAATGGAAATTATATCAACGGAGTTAACTGAAAAGGATTTACTGAAGTGCATACAGTTAAAGCATATGCCATATCCTGTTCCTGAAAAAAGTAGGTAGCACTGGACTGAAGGGGGACAAAATCTCAAGAAGTTACTGACAAATCATCTTTTTCCTCTGTGAATACTTACACTTTGTCTTTCTACTACAGTAAAAACAAGGAAAAAACAAAGCTTAGCTACATCACAGTAGGAAAAACCATGAAACTTCAAAAACAGGCTAATCATTGAAGTGATTTTGACTTCTATACTTACTATATCTTCACTCCCCCTTACTTCATGATAATGAATTCCTGCCTCATCTCTATTGCTGACCAGCTCAAGAACCCACTTAACGTTCCATAGTTTACCTGAATGCCAAGTTTTGCATGTATTTGAAAACCACTGTTGCAGCTAACTTATTTTGTACTTTTCAGCACTATGTCATAGACCCACTAGGATCTAAATAAAGGGAGTTTTAAAGGCAAAATGTGAGTAAATTTTAGAAAAATAAGAGGTTTTTGTTAAATGTCCGTTGTTAATACTTAGAGAGGCTTGCTGAACCTAAAATGAAATACCCTGGATTATAGAATACCTACAGAATACCTGTTTATAGAATAGAAATAAAACTTTCTTATGTTATGCAGCTTCCTAACTGTCCATGAAATCATCTTTACACTATCTTGTTTTGTTTATTATTTTAAAGATGAGATATCAGTGGGGGACAAATAATTAAAACATTAGCAATGTATAGTTGTTATATCTCACTGAAGAGAGAAAAACCATGACCAAGTGTGTGGCACTTTTGTTATGGTCTTCAGTGAGTTTCAATGAAAAAGTTTGTAACAGCTCAATGAAGGATCTTGTTTTCAGTATCTGAAAACAAATACAACATCAGAGTGATTCTCTTCCCATGGAATAATTTCAAGCTTATATTGTCAACTTCTACAAGGTTAGACTGGTGACACTGACTGTAAGTTCTGCCTTCCCCTTACAGGAAACAAAATCTACTTATTAATATTCTGGGAATTTCCATACTAACTGTCTGTTTTTGCAAAGATTTGTAACACTGATAATATTCAGTTTTATTGCTTTTTCCTTTACATACAACTTAACATTTTTTTTTTTAATCTTTAGATCTCAGCACTTCTTAGCACAAGTTGGTAAGGGTTTTTTGTCTTTATTTAGCAGTTGTCTTTGTGGGCCCTTATAAACTACTTTTCAGTCAGCTGGTCCTGGACTGACCCATATTTCTCTTCCCATCTTTCAGTTATTGCACTGCTTTATTTCCAGAAAAACTGCACAACAAAGGCATGAACAGCCCCCTTCACAGTTCCCTAAGGACTGTAGGATGCATTGCGTCTCATGGACTTGTGAATGTTTAGATTCCTCAGAAGGTCTCAAACCCGATCTTCTTCTATGACGGTAGGATTTTGTTTCAGCAGGCCTGCCTTGAGACTCAGGGCCGTGAGAGATGCAGGAAGAATTTTTAAAGAGAAAAACTAAAAATTAAACAAACAAAAAGCCACACTATAGGGACCTACAACTGTACTACATTTAACTGATGGAAACACTGTCCTGATTTAATGAACTTATTCTTGAAAGACACCTTTCAGGTATATTATGGGATTATCAGGATTATTAAAGATTGATTTTGCTTAATAAGAATCGTTTAGATGAAACAACCAATGGGAAAAGTAACAATTGTTATTTCTATTATCAAAGCACAACCCAGACATGACAGAAGGGAGAAACTGTGGGCATACCTTTGCTTAGAATCCTCATCCTTGCCAGAAATTTTGTAAAAACCATAATAGGTATCTGATAAATTAGATGAATATTCTATGTTGACAGTATAATTCTGGCCTACAAGGAGAGCCTCAGGAGCCACAACTGCAATCTGGTCATGCAATGGATATTCCAAGAATTCAACTGGCTTTGCTTGATGTCCTCCTGCTGAACTAATGGTTGTCTTGGTGATATTAAGTCCTGAGCTGTGAAGTATGATCTTCCAAGTTATACGGACGATGTTAACCACGATCTTCACAGAGCCTGCAAACTTCAGAGTAGTTAGGTTTGGCTGCAATACAAGTTCATAATGCAGTGGTACAACATCACCAGGAAGTCTAATTTTTGCCCATGGAAACAGTTTTCCATTGGTTGCCAAAGGGTATATTAGTTCCATTGTATGATTTTTTTCCTGGCAGCCTTCTCTGGTAAAGGTACATTTGGGAAGAAGATAAATAGTCATTATTAATGAGACTGCAATCACAAGAACAACTGTGCAAACCACAATGGACCTCTTAGAGGGCACCAAACATGATCCATTTGGGTTTTGCCTATAGACAGACATATTATTCTGAAGATTTGAGCTTCTATTCATGAAGGACATTCCCAGCAATTTTGCTGATGATTCATAATCCTCTTCATCATCGTCCATCTCATGTTCTCCAAGGCCACGCACCAAGAGTCGGGAGCTCCTTGGTTCATATTCCACTTCATCAGGTTCCAGGGGATGTAAGCTAGGCTCTTTTGCCAAGTCAACCACATCAGGCTCTTCTTCAAACATACTGTTTTCAATCATATTCCGAGGTAACTGAATTCGATCTAAAACCCAAAAGACCATACATTACAAGATAAACAAAAGACATTATTATAATACCTCAAAGACTGGTTACTGAATTAGAGAATGAGAAATGCTTCTACAGCACGATCAAGAGCTCTTCAATTTTCTCTCTCAGGTTTCTGTCCAAAAAATATGTTTGTGATTTTCTGCCTATTGCAATTTTTATTGTTCAATATCTTCAAAAGGATGCTTCCGTTGCGCATACTCAATTACATCTTGCACCATAACTGGACATTGATTGTATATATTACTGCATTGCACTCCCACTTCAATGTCAGTGTCTTGGCTACATTTCCTCTACCCCAATAAACTATACCCATATTCAGCTAAATTAGGTAAGATGCAATATTCTTTATATTGCAGGGTAAAGCATGGGCAGCCCAATGTATCTAAAAAGTGTTTCTAAATATATTAGTTACTGAGTTCTTTAATAGGGGAGAAAATATGCCAATGGGCTGGCAGCTACGCAAATACCATATCCATTAGATATTTTTAAGGTTTTTCACACACACCCTGAAAACAGAAAGAAATATTTCTCCCATAAAAATGGTGGTATTAAAAAATACAATTCCAACTGACACCTTCATTTAAGGTCTAGCTCATACAATCCTTGAAATTAAATTAGTACCAATCAGACTACTTCTCTTCAGAAAATTTGTTCCAGTGATAATCAACCACTGAACATTAAAAGAAGAATTAATACCAAATTTTAAAAGCATATTCTCATATTCTGCATGCAGTTACATTTTAATCAAACTTCTGGTCATTTCTACAGCTGTTTTTGTAAAAGATAATCTTTCAGCTCATCTGATCAATGGAGAGTGGAAAAAATGAAAAACCCTGTTGGAAAGAAATATAAATACGGAATGGGACACAGACACCCATATGTAGCTAACTTAGGAGCAAGAGACTTTTTTTATACTATAAACAACATAGAAAGGATGTCAGCTGGATTTTGTTGAGACATGACAAACATGTACAGAACAAAAAATTCAAATGGAAAAGCCACCTATATGGAGATCTTTCTCCTCCCAGAAACAGGTGGGTAGGTGAGTTTCTTAGGGATATGGTTTAGGAAGGGGACAGGTACGGCTGGACTTGGTGATCTCAGAGGTCTTTTCCAACCTTATCATTCTATGATTTTATCATAAGAAATCCCATTATTAACTTTTTGGGGGCCCTGAAATTACAGTTAATTTGAATTAGTTCCCTCCCACAACTTGTATCTAAGGGACTAAACAAAACTTTTGTCCAACTGCAAGGCTTTGGAAATGAAACTAATCTCTTTCAGACATGAAGGATGAGGTCTTGTAGTGGACTGACTTTTGGATTTTTCAGATCTTCCTCAAAAAAATGGCCTTTACAGGTCTTCCTTAACAACAGAGGTCAGGATTCACGGAAGTATTCTATATCTTCCTTTAACGTCACACAACATATAAATAAGGTGTAGGTAACGGGATACACTCTTTTCTTCTTCCGGGAGGCTGGAGAGCAGGAGCTCTGTTGCTGCTGGTCCTGTCTGGAGCTGAGGCCTGCAGCAGCTGCTGTTGTTTGCCCACGTGTCGAGGGAGAGTCCTGGGTCAGATTTAGCTGTTCTGCTTTCCTCAAGGGAAGCGGTGAGATTATGCTAGTTCTTTACTTTGTTAGTTACTGGGTCTTACAAGTGTGCATACCTGTTTTGTTTTAGTTCCTTTTTGTCCTTTTTCCCATTTTACCTTCCCCCTTTTCCCTTTCTTGGGAGTTTTGCATGATATCCTTGCTATATGTAGTTGTTTATATTTAGAAAATACCTAAATACATATATTTAGTGGGATTTCGGTTTTTCTATAGTTTTTTTTTCTTTGAGAAGGGGAAGGTTTTGGGAAAGGGGCTTAAACTGAGTGTTAGAGAGCTTGGAAAAGTTAGCTCAAACCAGCTCAGGTCTACTGCTAACTGAACAATAATCACATCACGTCCTCCACATTCCATGTTTTCAGAATAAGACAGACGTTTTTTCCTTTGTGTCTAAACATACTGAAAAATAGGTTGACTTTTATTAATTTCTGACAAGAATGTACATTTTCCCAACCTATATACAGCCTAGAATATCAGCATTTCTATAATACATTACTGGTTTTATCTATATTGCTAAGCTCCTGCCCAGTAATCGAGGATAACATTATACAGAAACAAATTACAGTAATAATTTCAAGAACATATCTATACACAGCTGTTTGACAAGACTTAAAATGTTGAAACAGACCAATGGTAGATACTGAGAGGGTGAAGATTTATGGTTTGGTAGTAGCCTTCCACCACCCTCTCCGCCTTTTTTTTGAAGTCAAGTTTCTGTATAGTTGAAATTCTGAAAGTGAAAATGCAACATCTTGAAAGCAAACATGGCAAGAAACTTCAAACCAGATATAACAAACTCCTCAACATTTACTCTAAAATATATCAAGACTTCCTCTTTCCAGGCCAAAAGCTCAGAAAACTCTGTCAGTAGCCATAACATCGAAAAGGATAGAGCAAGAGTTCTTATTCTAGCCCACATTCCACCATGCTTTTCTTTTTGTGTGATATCTGTGTATTAAACCTCTAGTAATACCTGCCTGCCACTTACTTCAGAATTAGAGACAGACTATTCTGATACTTTTGAAACAAATAATAGCCTCACAAATCAGCATCTTGCATCTCAAACAAGAGAACAGTATTGCTTCAAGAAAGATCAACCTTAACCATTTCTCTGGAAAGGTCCTAATATAAGAAAAAAGAAAATTAAAAAAAATCCTACACCACAGAAGTCAGTAAGACAGTCAATACACTGGTCAATCTGAACAAGCAATATGAAGACGGATGAAAGCATTTGTCCCATTCTAAACATGCTACTCTGCCTAGGAATAGGATCATAGGGTCATAGGACACCTGAGGCTGGAAGTGATTTCAGGCGGTCCTCTACTCCAACCTCCAAGCAAAAGCAGCTTCTAAAGTCCTTAATGGTTCTTCCCAGTAGAGTGCTCATGTTCCAACCTTCAGGCTGTGGTTGCAGTTCAGTGGTCCAGCACTATGTCTCTGCATACGAGCATGTGCACTCATGTACCACACTGCAGTCCTCAGGGTGTAAAGAAAGAGGACAGAAAGCTAAGTTACAAGGGAAAACACGCAGACAAACTAGTAGAGACAAAAAAAGTGAAAAGATATAAGTACTGTGCAACGGAAGCTCTTTTACAAATCCTTTAAGCAAAAATAGTTTATCAAGAATTCACTGAAATACTTCAAGCAGAGATTCTTGTTCATTATTCCCTCAACTGGCTGCTTTTCAAATCTGACTAGCTTCAAATAAATTTGAAAACAGACTCGAAAGATTTCTTCAAGTCCCGAAGCAATCCCACCCAAAACAACCAGCTGCTGCTGGAGGACACCCAGATCAATAATGGCTATGCAGAAAAGGCAGGTACTAAGACTCACATCTTAACCACTCCAAAAGGTGGCAGCCAATCAGTGCACAGCTCCAAGCCCAGCCATGGCACGTGGTGCTGCATGGCCAGCAAAAGAGGTAGAAGACAGGGAAGGCACTGCAGAGGAAAGGAGGAGAAAGACAAAGAGCATAAATCTGGCAAAAAGTAGGCTTCATCAGCTCTGCCGCTCACTTCTTTTTCAACAGTTTATTGTCTAATAAAGTTTCTTTGAAAATATTAAAACAGTTGGCTTTAGAAATTGCATGCAGGTATTAATAACATTTTCAGTCATAAACAAATCTACAAAAAATCCTGAACAGAAACTAAGAGACAACAGCTAAAAAAAAGTTAGTTTCAAGGCAATTCACAGTTTTAATACTTAAGAGATTTAATGCTAGGAAAACAACAGTTAAAAAACAATTTCTATGGAAGTATTTGCAAAAATTGGAAGCAAAGTCTTGATTGTTTCATAGTACTGAAAATCTGTAAGATCAAACTTTACTCAACATCAAGGGCACTGAAAAGCATATAGACAACGTACTAAAAGGTTACTTGGAGCTATTTATGCTAACATATGTATTCACAGAAGCACACAAGTCAGGCTGGTTTTTAGAGAGGAACTACTTCAAACACATTTAAAGCTTTAAGTATTCAGATATACTCTGGGTTATTTGCTTCCTTATGGTTCAGTGGAATTTATAACACAATAGCATCACTTATCAATCATGTGAACTGAACTCTTGTGACCTTTCAGTTTTAATCCATAAGCTGCTATACAATAAGAGCTAAAAAGCCCATAAGAAGGACAAAAAATGGTATTCTTAAACTGAAACAAGCCATAAGTAATAAATAGTAGCCTGAGGAACACAACTGCAACCATCGTATTTCAGTCATCTTTAACACCGAGTATGGTCAAGACACAAACATTCCTATTGTAAAACATACTAAAACCCCATTAATTCAGATATTCAAGCAGATTAATTCAGATTCCAAATATGACACAGGAAAAATTACTATCTCTGCAAGACTAGGAAACTTAACCTCTAAAGACGCTACATGGTTCCAGGTACCACTGCCACGCCAGAACCTACTGGTGCACTAGAGGCATTTCTGGTCATACTAGTCCACAAGTAAGGAGTACTTTATCTGAGCTGCTAAAATGCACTACAAAGATCATCTTCATCAAGCATGGCAATTTAAATCTAAATCTTTACTAACAGCAAGGAGGTAAAAAAAAGGTCATAGGGTTGAGTCATGTTACTCCCTAATAAGCACTAATGAAATTATGCTAAAAACTTAAACACAGGCAAGTAGAAGTGATTTTATACAATTCCTCCACAAATTTGCAATCTGAAAACTAGAGATTTTCCACACCTTCCTCAATACTATTATCACATCTAGCAAAGAACAATATGCATAGTCACAGTTTAGAAAGACTCCCGAGAAGAGTTATGAGCTTAGAAAACTAAATGTCATAGACTAAACCAGAAAGCCAATCCTTCTAATACTGCAAAGCTGAAGGCAGGTAGACATTTTCTCAAAATCAATGGTTTTGAAAAAGTTGTTTTAGAGCTGCCTCGTGCAACGCAGATGCCCCAAAACCTCTTGCAACATATCGCCTCATTACAATGTTCAGGGGACCATAACAAGCCCATTTTTTTCTTTTCTGTAAAGAAGACAAAATGCTTGGAGATGAAATCCAAATGCAGTTTACAACAGGGAAAACCAATAGCACAAAAAACTTGCTGTATGCACTGCATCCTTTGCTAATGTGAACAGTATAGCCATATCTAAGTAGTAACAATTGGCATGACTTGATACAACAGTAATTAATCAGACCAAGCTGAACAATCTCGTACCTAGAAGACTTACATTTTTCCCTCTTATACCCTTCCACAAATTAGTCCTTTAACTTACCATGCAACTTTACCAAAATACTCAAGTTCAGTATAAAAAATAATGATGATGCAAGGATGATAGGGGCTGCAGTAAAACTATCGAGGCTTTGCTCCACATATTTAATTTTTCTGAAGAGATCCATTCTCATTAATAAGGACAATGTAAGCTTTCACCTGATGTGTAAAAGCCTCAGGCAACACCAAGTAATGAATCTCAGTATGTGCAGCACTCAAGTAGGTCACAATGTTTTCCTTTTGGAATCCATTACAAATATTTTGTAGAAAACAAAAAACAATTTTTCCTTTATTGCTCAGAGTCAGTATCTTCCTATAAAGCTATCGAAACCTCTTCATAATGCTAAAAGCATGTTCTTTTTCCTTGCAAAATGAGATCAGCAACCTCTCAGGTATCAGGATTTATATCCAAATATCCTATTTCAGAATTGAAATCTCAGCATTCAAAATTCTTACATGAATCTAAGCAATCTGTTCCTCAAGTTCATTACTTTTTAAAAAGCTCAAAGGCAAGTGTTCTTTTTTTCAACTTTCCATATTCTAATCAAAAAGTTAAAATTTTAAAACTGCACAATTTAAACCAAATAAATACTATTGGTAGATTCAGACAGATTGCTGCCACTTTCTGAGACTGAAGTTCAGCAACATTAGCATCTTTAAATAACGAGCAGGTATTACACTATATTTTTACTGAAAGAAATGCTACAAGAATTACGTTAACACATTTTGTAGCAACCAAACCCCTACTGCAGGGATAAAGATAGGGAACTTTCTGTTAGCCTAGAATAACCCAGAAGCCAATTACTGGGTAGCATCTTGTCACATACCAAAAGATGTAGCAAAATCCTAGTCCAGAGTAAATGGCCCTGTATAAAATATGCCTACCAGCTGGAGTAAAAATTGATTATCACAGAATGTAAACTATTGTGGTTACATTTAAGTAATGGGAAAGAGGGTGTGGAGCTACTGCTGTCCAAAACCAGGCATCTATTAATCAGTTGATGTGTTCCGTGCCTGTCTATCAGGAAAGAACACAGAAATGCTACAAACAAAGCTACAAACTTCAGGAATAACTCTAGGTTTTTGACAATGCAGTTGACGGGGCCATAATACTGTTATACATACCTAACTTTTATCTCCAACATTGAAAGCATTGGTCTTTTCTTAGCAGAAGCAGCTGCTCACCAAACAGAAAATTTTACAGGCAAACGAGATGAATTTTGTTCCTACTAAAGCCTGGGTGCACTTGCTAAGATCATCCAGGAAGGCCAAAAAGCAACTTTGAGGTGTTTTTTTGTCTTTTAAAGATCTATTTTATGTACCTGTACCTGCTTAAATGACACCTTTTCTAGAAGTAGTGTTGAAACACAACATGAATACGTGAATGAACCTGCTACCATGATGGTAAAGTGAGTCTGAGGAAAAGGATGCTAGGAAGAACATAACACTGCCAAACAGTCTAATGTCACAAGAAAAAGGGATCTAGTACTCCTTAAGCACTGGAAAATTAGTTTTACACTCTTAATTTTTAGCTAACAGCATAAAGCTATCTGTTTACAGGACTCCAAGAAAGAATCTCAGGTACTTACAATGCAAATACACTGTATATGGCAGGCAAGCACACTTCCAGTGGATGGATGTATTGTTATAAAAATATTAAGACTGGTTATAGCACATGAAAGCTGATCTTCTCTCCTTTATTTGGACTTTGGAATTACTAACAAAGGAAAGGAATGTGCCAGTGAAGGCTAAAGCATGTCACTGTTACATAGCCATTGATAAAAAGACCATCAAAATGCTACTGCTCTTCAAGTTATTTAACCCTTGCCAGTAAATAACATTATGTCACACAGAAGAGCCAAAGAATAAACTGCAGAAATGAGGACACACATGAAGTCACTGCACTGTCTAATATCAACAGCAGTATATTCAGTATAACCATGTCCTCAGAAAAAGGGAAAAAAAGTTCAAAATTAGATATCAGAAGAATGTTTACATTAAAACTTAAAATTTATATATTGCTTAGTGAAATAACAGTTCTCTTTATATCTGAGCAAAAAAATAATCGGAGGCACTCCCCAATTAAAAAAACCTCAAATATTATAGCCAAGAGAATGTATGGAATTTTTCTGTTACACTTGGAGAGTCTTTTAAGAGCTAACGTGATCTATACAATTTCCTACACAGACATGGCACTAGGCATTTTGTAATAGGTGTACCTACTATAGAATCTGTTCTTTTAAGAAGAGGATGAATGTTACTTACAGTATAATATTTATCTGTATTTATGAGAGAGGAAAACAAATATACACCAACTTCAGGTTTACATAGTGAAATTTCTCATATACATCTCATCCTCAGACCTTTCAAGCTACAGACAAGAACAACATAAAATGCAAGAGCCAAAAAAAAAAAAAGGATCTTGTGTCATATAGGATGAATGCAACAAGGAGGAAAACAAGCTATAGGAAAACAGAGTAAGTAATAGTCAGCAAGCTTTCAGAATTTTTCTGTGTTTGTTAAGATTAAACCAACATAAAAAAATACTATTCTATAATTAAAATTTAAATTAAGTCTGCATTCTAAATGTACAAACCATTAAGCTTGTCGTTAGTTAAAAGAATTATCCTTAATGTACGGGAGGAGAGAAAGGCTAGACATGCCTATAGAAACGAAAAGGTAATTGTTCAAATTAAATAGTTCTCCAAAATGTGTATAAGGACATTTGAGACACCGAGGATTTAGAAAATGAACTGTCAACCCCAAATCTGCATCTTAAGCCTCCAAAAAAAAAGGAGGGTAGGGAGAGAGAAATGTTCTCTTAATACTCTAAATCTTTCTGTATTGTCACTACTAAAATTTCAGAAGTGTTATTATGGAAAAACAGGATAGTATATGGGTTTCAATAAACATTTTTAAAGTTCTTTTGTTAATTCAATTTGGCGTATGCCCATCTTCCATTTACCTAGTCAAGCAATAAATCTATTAATTTTTCCAGTTCTGTTAAAATTATGTTTTTATTAAGTAACTCAGAATAAACTAAAACTATATACCCAGGCTCTGCTCCTACCAAAGTAATTTATCAGTTCTCCTTAACACAAATTGATCTCCACAACTCCAAACTACAAAACACTAAATATTTCATATAGGAAAGAGGGGAGCAATCATTCATATTTGTGGTGCCCATGTTGGACTCATTGCTTGAGTTTTGCTTCAAATCCTAATCTTAGTCAAAATTATTGTTGCAGTTGCTTGCAGCTGCGGTCTGTTGCAGTCTGCCTTGACTGAGAGGGAAGAAGGGAGATGGCAGCCCAAAAGTGAACTTCAAAACACATTCTTTTCCACAGGTGCTGAAACTGACCTACACAGACACTTCGAAGAAAACCAAAATTCTACATACCACACTGGCAACCCAAAACATGAGCAGTATTTCAGAAAGCACAATCACTTCCTTGGCAGAGACTGCCAATTGAAAATCACTAGTTCCAAACACCACTAGTTAGAATTTCATAGAATCATAGAATCTTCGGGTTGGAAAGGACCTTGGATCATCAAGTCCAACTGTACCAATCTTCTGCTAAACCACGTTCTTCAAAAACTCATCTACCTGTTTTTTAAACACCTCCAGGGATGGTGACTCAACCACCTCCCCGGGCAGACTGTTCCAGTGCCTGCCCACCCTTTCGCTACAGAATTTCTTCCTAATATCTAGTTTGAATCTCCCCTGGCATGACTTACGGTCATTTCCTCTTGTCCTATCACCTGTCACTTCTGAGAAGAGATCAACACTTGCTCTCTCACAGCCTCCTTTCAGGCAGCCATAGACAGTGATTAGGTCTCCTCTCAGCCTCCTCTTCTCCAAGCTAAACAATCCCAATTCCCTCAGCTGCTCCTCACAGGACTTGTTCTCAAGCCCCTTCACCAGCCTCCTCGCCCTTATCTGGATGCGCTCCAACACCTCAATGTCCTTCTTGTACTCAGGGGCCCAGAACTGAACACAGTACTTGAGGTGTGGTCTCACCAGTGCTGAGTATAGGGGCACAATGACTTCCCTTGTCCTGATGGTCACACTGTTTTTGATACAGGTCAAGATGTCATTGGCCTTCTTGGCCACCTGGGCACACTGCTGGCTCATATTCAGCCAGCTGTCATCAACACCCCCAGGTCCTTCTCCACCAGGCAGCTCTCCAGCCATTCTTCCCCAAGCCTGTAATGCTGCATGGGGTTGTTGTGTCCCAGGTGCAGGACTCCGCATTTGGTCTTGTTAAACATCCTTCTGTTGGTCTCAGCCCATTGATCCAGCCAGTCCAGATCCCTCTTCAGAGCCTCCCTTCCTCCAAGCAGATCAACCCTGCCACCCAGCTTGGTGTCACCTGCAAACTTGCTAAGGGTGCACTCAATCCCTTTGTCCAGACCATTAATAAAGATATTAAACAGGACTGGACCGTGCACTGAACCCTGGGGAACACCACTCGTGGCCAGCCTCCAATGGGATTTAACTCCATTTACCGCCACCCCCTGGGCCCAGCCATCCAGCCATTTTTTCACCCACCAGAGGCTGTGCCCGTCCAGGCCAATGGCAGCCAGTTTCTCAATCATAATACTGTGAGAAATGGTGTCAAAGGCTTCACAAAAGTCCAGGTACACCACATCCACAGCCTTTCCCTCGTCCATTAACCAGGTAACCTTATCATAACAGGAGATCAGGTTTGCCTGGCAGGACCTGCCTTTCATAAACCCATGTTGACTGGGGTCTGATCACCTGGCTGTCCTGCATGTGCTGTGTGATAGCATCCAGTATCATCTGCTCCATGACCTTCCCATGTACCGAGGTCAAGCTGGCAGCCCTATAATTCCCCAGATCCTCCTTCCAACCCTTCATGTAAATGGGTGTAACATTTGCCAGTCTCCAGTCAAGCGGCGCTTCCTCAGTCAGCCAGGACTGTTGATAGATGAGGGAGATGGGTTTGTCAAGGACCTCTGCCAGTTCCCTTAATACCTTTGTTGTATCTCCTCCAGCCCCATAGACTTGTGGATGTCTAATTGGCTAAGCAGGTCTCTAACCAAGTCTTCCTGGAACATTGAGGGTTCACCTTCACAGTCTTCTGGCTCAGGAGATTTGGAGCCCAGAGAACATCTCACCTTACAATTAAAAACAGAGGCAAAGAAGGAGTTAAGTACCTCTGCCTTGTCCTCATCCTTGGTTACTACCATTCCCCTTACATCCTGTCAGAGAGTGAGATTCTCCTTGGTCCTCCTGTTGTTCTTAATATACTTGAAGAAACGTTTCTTATTGTCTTTCACTGAACTGGCCAGCTGAAATTCTAGTTGGACTTTAGCCCTTCTAATTTTTTGCCTGCATGATCTCACCCCACCCTTGTAGTCCTCCTGAGATGCCTGCCCTCTCTTCCAAAGCTCATATATTTTCCTCTTTTTCCTGAGACCAACACAGAGCTCTCTGTTAAGCCAAGCTGGCTTTCTTCCCCACCGACTCATTTTACGGCACACGGGATGACCGGCTCTTGCACTGCCAGAATTTCCTTCTTGAGGAGCATCCAGACCTCTTAGACTCCTCTGTCATTTAGAACCATCTCCCACTGGACTTTATCAAGCAGCCTTCTAAACAGTTCAAAGTCTGCCCTCCGGAAGTTAAAGGTGACAGTTCTGCTGACCCCACTCCTTACTCCTCCAAGAATTGAGAATTCCACCATCTTGAGATCACTGTGCCCCAGGTGTCCTCCAACAGTCACCTCCCCGACAAGGCCCTCTCTGTTCACAAACAGCATATGCAGCAGGGCACCTTCTCCAGTCGGTTCACTCACCAGTTGTGTTAAGAAGTTGTCTTCCATACACTCGATGAACCTCCTAGACTGTTTCCTTTCTGCTGTGTTGTACTTCCAGTAGACAGCTGGAAGGTTGAAGTCACTCACAAGAATGAGGGCCAACGATCGCAAGACTTCCCCCAGTTCCTTGTAGAAGAGCTCATCAGTTTCCTCATCCTGGCCAGGTGGCCAATAACAGACACCCACCACTACGTCTGACACATAGAGGGCAACTCCACCACCTCTCTTTCCTAGCCTGTCCCGCCTGAAAAGTTTATAGCCACCCATGGCAGCACTCCAGTTGTGCAAGTCATCCAACCACGTTTCCATGAGGGCAATTTTATCACAGTTTTCTAGCATAGCAATGGCTTCCAGCTCCCCTTGTTTGCTGCCCATGATGCATGCATTAGTGTAAAGGCACTTAAGTCAGGCTGCTGTTTCCACTCCTTTCCTAAGTGGAATAGGCTCAAGTCCTGACTGTCTACTAGCAGTGGTTTGTAACCTACCGATAACCTTTGAATTCTGGCTGCCACCTGGAGTGCTACTCTCCCCTTCCACTGAGGTGGCAGACCTGAGGTGCCATTCCCATGATTTAGTCTATTGAGCCCAGTGATGTCCCCCTCCCCCTTCCAATCTAGTTTAAAGCCCTTTTGATTAGTCCAACCAACTCCTTGGAGAGTGTCCTTATGCCTTTGGCACAGGATTTGAAGACATAGATGAGAATACCTCACCACTAGGTGACACTTCATAAATTTTTTCCACACAAAATTATCAAGGGATACAAATAACCACCATTGATTTTTTCCTGGCCATATATGCCAATAACTGCTCAGTCTACAAGTGATAGCAAGTAACAAAGCTCCTCCTACCTAAAACCTTCTTTAGACTCTTTCTGAATGTTTGGATGCAGCTTCAGACTTCTTTATTGGGTTACTTTAATTTCAATACCTTCCAATTAAATCAGTAAGAAACTCAGAACATGATCCCTTAGATAAAATTATTGATCACAGCAAATATGTACATGAAAATTGTCTTCCAATGCCTAACTATGTAGTAGTCTGTATCAAAAACCGCGTTAGATAAACTTGTAGTTCTATTGAACCTTCACACATCTCCAGCCTTCCTGCTGGTTGCTCGCCTAGGGAAATAATTTTCACTTCATGATCTGAATGAAGGATTATACAAGAGGCACGTTAATGGTCAAAAGTAACTACACTAGTAGTTAACCTTCACTTTGATTTAAACTGTAATTCCCTTCTGATGTAGCATGAGCAGCTATGAAAGGAAAGCCATGTTTTCTGAACATGGGGCATATACATGAATCAGAGTCCAGCTGTTTAAAACAGTTAGCTAGAGCAAACAGATAAATAGACCCATTCATCTGGAGAACTGTTTGTCATCCTGATGTTTGTGACCAGTCCAGAAAAATGGGATGGAACTTCTCAATCCACCTGAATATTGAATACATAGTAGATTCATCACCTTTTCACACACTCAAAAAGAGATCATCTCCCAAGTTACACGTTCAGCATCTCTGCTGAACCAGAGAACCAAACAGTAGGAATACAGTACTGACTGGAGTCTGTGGAGCTACACAGCCTAGTTCTTGCTGTCACAGACAACCAAAATAACTGATGGTGAATCCAGACAGACTTTACATGCAATTCTATTCTGAAAAAAAAATCTGCAGAAATATAAACCTGAAGCCAAGTACTAAAACTCCTTTACATCAGCACTACCTTCTGTCTTTTTCACTGATTACTTGCACAAAAAAATCAATGCTGTGAAAATGTAATACTTGCTCAGTAATGCAAAATACACTCTATAGTTGATTTGCTAGCAATATTCCATGCTCAGCACAGAATTACTCCAGAACTGCAGATTTCCTGTTACTAACTATAACAACCCTTCAAAGACTAGTTTTGCCATTTGTATCAAATTGTTGATTGCCTGTGGTTTAGTGTCTTTTCTTTATGAATTGTAAACTTTAGGATAATCAAAATCAGCATATAGCGGTTGCTGCAGATTACTTTATAAATAACAAAAAAGTACCAATCATGGAAAAAAAGATAGCAATTTTATATACTTAGCAGAAAATGGTAATAACAGTAATTGAGCAGACATTATTTTAAATTCTTCATTCATTGTTTGTGGATCAGCCTTTCCGAACAGTGTTGGGTGGGCAGCATTCCATAAATCTGTGTCCAAAAGTATAAAATTTGAAAAATAAGCCTGACCAGTTTAAAAAAAAAGTTATTTCACATAGTTGACAGACTCTCTAATCTATTTAGGAAACAGATCATTCCTTTAAAGACATTTGCTTTTATTTTAACTACAGTTAGAAGCATAAAATTGCTCCAAGGGGACTCTTGGCCTAAACATTTAGTATTGCCTGTAGGTTAAGCTGCAGTGAGAGCATATCCCTTCAGTGACAGCTGAAGAGCCAGAAGCAGCTGGCTGTTTTTGGTTCAAGCAAATGTTAGCCAAACACAAAAGATTCTACTGGCTAAAGAGCTCCTGAAGTTGTAGAGTAAGTATTACAAAATTGTCTCTACTCGAGTGTCTACAGTCTGATACTGATAACAGACCTCTTAGATTTTTTTTTTTTTACCTACCACCTTACCAAAACAAATTACTCACTCTGTTGTTTAGGACTGAATAATACCGTTTAAAAGAAACAGGAACCCTTCTGCTCCATGACACAACTGTATACAGCATCAGTAGGTAAGGGTATGCCTGTTGCCCCCAGAACACTTAACCTATGCACACAGAACATGCGCCTGTAACCTCCATACATTTATACACTGAACAGAACTAACAGAAAGAATGGAAACATTTTGGAATTGACAGGAACTAGCTGAAATAACTAGACTTTGCAAATGACAATCTTTATTTTGTAAATGGCATTAACTAACTTGGTTTATGACTATCTTCTGTTATACAAAAAAACTCACTTCTTCCCATGACAGCCTGTTATTTTGTTCGTCAGTCTAGTTATGTAATTTGCTGTGTAAAAGAAAGGATAAAATTATTTTTATGAATCTTGAATGATTTCAAGAATGTCAAAGAAAGTGGATGTAATTTGCTTTTCAGGAGATCAACACAAGTTATCTCCTATGTGAGAAACATTCTACCCTCCTTTCGTCTCAAATGTGTTAAAGAGGAAATGCTGAAATTATATTTTCAGAAATACATACAATCTAAAAATAAAAGCAAGTGGCTTGCAAAATATTTCCCAAAGACGAGATGCCCAAAATTACATGTAACATTTGCTTTTTGTAATTTTTTTAGTGAAACTGTTTAGGTAAAAAGTTACTAATCAGAATTAATAAATTCTATCATTAATTTGGAGTTACCATTTCAGAGGAATCTGAAATCAACTTAAAAAAAATTATGTGCAACAACCCAGAAGTCTTCCATTGTACTTGTAATTACACTTTGTTTATTCATATTTCTGGAAAGGTCTCAACCTAAGAACAGTCATGTAAAACAGAGGAATTTGTCTGAAAAAATAAAATCTCATTATTAATTTACAACATTTATTACATTTTGAGGGAAGTTCCGATGGGACTTTAGGGAAAGGTTCTTCACTGAGAGGGTGGCTGGTCACTGGTACAGGCTCCCAGGGAGAGCAGTCACAGCACCAAGCCTGTCAGAGTCCAAGAAGCATCTGCACATCACTCTTAGTCTTATGGTTTAGTTAGTACCAGGCAGTCCCACAAGGAGCAGGACTTGTTGATCCTTATGGGTTCCTTCTAACTCAAGATATTCTATGATCCTATGATTAACTTGGTTACTGAGGCCTTTGAGCAACCCCATCTTGTGAAAGGTGTTGGAAGGGTGTTGGCAGAGTTGGAACTAAATGATCTTTAAGGTCCCTTAAAGCCAAACCTTTCTATGATTCTACAATTCCAGCCAAAACCAGATCTGTAATAAATTGTTCTTCAAGAGCTACAGACCTCACACACTATCTCCAGCTAAACACGTGGGCAGGAGGAAAGGCATAGCAGAAATCAGAGTTCTGAATCCAAATGAAATGCTTTTGGAAAATCTTAAGATTCCCTTTGTTTCACACAAGGGTAAAAGCTCCAAAGAACTCAGAGAGCCAAACATAATATTGTAAGCTTCCTATGAGTTTGCACAGCTAATCATCAAACTCCCAAACAAAACTCATTGCTACTGTATAAGATAAAACAAAACCCCTTCCAGTTACTGTGAAGCACAGTTTACTTGAAAGATCTGATGCTCACAAAAGCTACCAGATCACCAGTCAGACAAATGAAAAATCTATGCAAGAAGCAAATAGTATAAACATTCTCTTCACTTCATATTTTAGCAGCTGCCATTAAGCACCAAAGATGCCTCAAGATCATCAAAACAAGCAATATCTCTGTTCTAATATTTGCACATTCACTTCAGTGCCTCTTCCAGCAGACACAGCTTTCTGGAGGAAATTTATTGACTAGCTTCAGCTCCAAATTTTCTTCCAAACAGTCTCACCAGGATCTCCAGGTTTTTCACTTCAGGGAACAAAATTAGGAAGTTCTGTGCATGAACATCACTTTTCAGTAGGAGCACAAGTATTTTTGAGCTGTATGCTCAGGCCTACATTGTCATTTCTTCCTGTTGCATGTATAAAGAGCAAAATTTTTTAACGTTTTGTTGCACAATACAGTAACAGTATTATGTCAAACAGACTTTTAAAGTGGTAACAACATGATGGCTGTCTCTATCAAAGCAAGGGGACTCCAGCCAGACGACTTAAAAAAAAAAAACATTTCCCCAAAACTACACTACTATTAAAGAAAGATCTTTTTACAGTGCATACAGGAATGCATATAACAACTCTCTGACTGCAAAAAGCTCTAGTTGAAAGATTTTCTACTAAGGTCACAATTAAGTATAAGACCAAAACATCAGCTATTTATAGAAACTGTAATTTTAACATGACAAAAAAAAAAAACCTCTCCATAGAATTTAAAAAAAAAAAGTCCACATTGATAATTAAAACAACTACATACGTCCAGAGCTCATAACCTTTGCATTATGAAAACAGCAGCACAGAAAGGATACAAATTTTTTAGTGTATTTGAGAAGAGGGAAGTACAAGGCAATGACAATACGTTTCTCAAGTGAAACAGAAAATTCACGTTTTACTTATGAAGTTTTTCTGAATTTGGCATAAGTTTTGTACTCTGAACTGGCAGGTCACTGAATAGCTAAAATATAATGCAACAAACTCTACCTGATTCTTTAGCTATGGCTAGTCACACATTTGTAATTTAACAGACCAAATCTCACCTGTAAGAAAAGCACCAGATTTTCAACAGGAAGGCTGCTGTTCTACGCAGTGTCTTGTCCTAATTCCATATTTGGCTACAGTCTTGTGAGTAACCAAACATAGTTTAGTTTCAGGCTGATCTGAGAGTTTCATTTCCTCCTCTGTCCTAGACGGGTAGAATGTGTTACTAATACAGAGGCAGTAGTAACATGGACTTCACATGGCTTCATTTCAATCACAAGCACAGGATGTACACAAACTGCTGTATCATGATGTCAACAAATGTTCCTGTAGGCTCATCTCGAAGTTGCAACCGTCTCGCTATTTCATGCACTTCTGTAAACACACGGACAATTCTGAAAGCTTTTCGGCCTCCCGGAACACCCTGAAACATTGTTTCAAACACCCTAAATGTCCTGTAATGTATTTGTCTTTTTCCTGGCTGAGAGGAGAAACTGTTTAAAGCGCCTCGATAAACATAGGGTCTGGTTTTCTCACTGACATCACAGTTATGATTGCTTTGGCACTCAGAACGCATACAAAGCTTTTCCCTCGTTGCAATACATAGCGAGAGCACACCCTGACGTACAAATTGCTATGGTTTCATAGTGTCCGTTATCTGGCACCACGACACTATGCTGAGCAATAAAAACCACAACAGTACCAAAAAAAAGAGAGAGAACCTCCTCTCACCTTTCCAGTTAAAGACACGTGTGCCTAATTAACCCACATAAAACAAGACCTGAGGTAACTTCAAAGACCATGGGGACTACACGACTAAGCAGCCTCCCTGCTCCTCTGGGCAAGCAGCTCCTGCCGAGCGCCACAGCTGCGCCAGGCTCTCCGGCGCGGGTGCCCCGCGGGCAGCACTGCCCCAGGGCGGTCGCGTGTCCCGTGCTGGTCCCGGACGCTGGCTCGGAGCGCGCCCGCTTGCCGTGCGGCGCTGCCGCGGTACTCACCGCTGGCAAACGGCTCCATTTTCCTCCCGAGTCCGCCCCCAGCCGGCAATAGCGAAGCCCTGGCGAAGACGCAGGCGAGGACGCCGAGACGCAGCCACGACTCTTCCCTGCTCCTCCCGCTGCCGCGAGCTCTTGCGGCGAGCTCTTGCGACGGGCGCTGCCGCCGGCTCCGCCGGGCGGCTACGGCCGTCGCAGCGCAATCAGTGCCCGCCCATCCTGTGCCGACTCCATGGCGGCCGCGGCCGCAACAGGCTCAGGGTGTGACTTCCTGCTCAGCAGTTTATTTAGGGAAGTAACTCCGCCCCAAACACATCGTGCCCGGGACTCCGTGCCTGCTTCCTTCTCCCAGCGCCCTGGACCGCGCAGCACCGCCTCCTCCAGCCGCCTGACGCTGGCAGCGGCCGACATAGCAGCCTGCGCAGCTTTCAGAACCGCGGGGTCGCGCGATCTGCCCGTCTGGATTAGTTCAACCTTGGCAGCTGCGGGTGCGGGAGCTCGTCCGCAGGCCTCCGCGTGCCTCCGCAAGCTCCTGGCACTGGGTGGGCCAGGCCAGCTTTGCCCGCATCTCACCGCCATATCCAGTTCGTCGAGATTTACCTTTAATATTTATTAGTCGCATTACTGCCTTCCTGCCTTCGTCCCTAACCACTGCGGTCCTGCTATTACGCAACTGATAACACTACATTGAAGAGATGAATCATTGTTTCTAGTGAAACCCTGCTATATTTGTAAACAAAAAGAGGAAAAAATTGGAGGTTAACGTAACCCCTCATATTTTCTCTAGTTTAAGGAATTCTTAATGCTTTCAGTCTCTCTATATTCCTGTTATCCATCCTTAATAATAGATTGGACTTAAAGAGGCTTATGTGCTGCTGTTTGATGCTGGTTACACTTGTATGTTGAGTAACTAGTGATAGAATTGTTACTGGTATCAAAATTATAGTCTACATCCTGTCCATTGTAAAGTCTGTCTATGCATTTGTTCCACAACCTCATACATAAGAAACACTGATTTCATGTGATTCTTGTATTATAGTAGCAGAATAATGGCAAGTTTTCTGCAAAGAGAGTCAATGCAGTTTGAGTCACAAAACAATGCAGTAAATTGTCATGGATAAGATGCATGTTCACACACAGAGCTATGTGACCTTTCCGCTGGAGGAACTTGGAAAAGGTAGTTCTGGGTGATGTACAAAAATGTTGATTTAAAAATCAGCATGCCACTTGGTTAGGATAACTTTGAACCAGTAGATCGTATAGATGTGAACAGCCATATAAACCAAACAGCTAAAAAGTAGCATGGCTTACCAGGGGGATACCCCTGTGATTTTGCAAAAATTGGTATAGATTGGAAACTCATCATCCTCACACCTCTAGCTCCAAAGGTAGGGAATAATTACCACTAATTAAAACACTGATAAGGCATAAAAAAGTATTTGTGGATATAAGACCTAGTACTGACTAATGAAATTTAACCTGGAACCACTTTCAAGTATTGACAGGCTCTTGCACCAAAAAACAAGTTCAGCTTTCCTGAAGGGATTTATCTAAAGATCTCCCATGTTCCTACAAAATGGCTGGTGATCCCTTTTTTTGGCTTGACATCTTTCACTGTAGTATTTCCTTCAAGACTGAGTTGCATAGTGAAACAAGATATTGTCACAGGGCTCAAAGAGAAAGAAAGAAAGAAGCTGTCAGCCTGTGGCTTAGATGGGAGCACTCTGTGCTGGGTTAGGAATTGGCTGGATGGCCGAGCCCAGAGAGTGGTGGTGAATGGTGTCTCATCCAGTTGGCGGCCGGTCACCAGTGGTGTACCCCAGGGATCCGTGTTGGGTCCGGTCCTGTTTAATATCTTTATTGATGATCTGGATGAGGGGATTGAGTCCATCATCAGCAAGTTTGCAGATGATACCAAACTGGGAAGAAGGGTTGATCTGTTAGAAGGTAGGATGGCCCTGCAGAGGGACCTGGACAGATTGGAGAGATGGGCCGATTCCAATGGGATGATGTTTAATAAGTCCAAATGTCGGGTACTTCATTTTGGACACAACAATCCCATGCAGAGCTACAGATTGGGGACAGAGTGGCTGGAGAGTAGTCAGGCAGAAAAGGACCTGGGAGTGCTGGTCGACAGGAAGCTCAACATGAGCCAGCAGTGTGCCCAGGTGGCCAAGAAGGCCAATGGCATTCTGGCCTGCATCAGGAATAGTGTAGTCAGCAGAACCAGAGAAGTTATCGTCCCCCTGTACTCGGCACTAGTCAGGCCTCATCTGGAATACTGTGTACAGTTCTGGGCCCCCCGGTTTGGGAAAGATGTCAGGATACTGGAATGTGTTCAGAGGAGGGCAACGAAGATGGTAAAGGGGCTGGAGCATAAGCCCTATGAGGAGCGACTGAGTGAGTTGGGGCTGTTTAGTCTAAAGAAGAGGAGGCTCAGGGGAGACCTCATTGCTCTCTACAACTACCTAAAAGGAGGTTGTAGTTGGGCAGGGGTTGGTCTCTTCTCTCAGGTGACCAGTGACAGAACTAGAGGGCATGGACTCAAGCTTTGTCAGGGAAAGTTTAGGCTTGATGTGAGGAAGAAGTTCTTTACTAAAAGGGTGATTGGCCATTGGAATGCGTTGCCCAGGGAGGTGGTGGAGTCGCCGACCCTGGAAGTGTTTAAGGGGAGATTCATTATGTCATGAATAGAATTGTTATAATAAACTGGAAGATTAGGTTGAATATTAGGAAAAGGTTCTTCACACAGACAGTAGTGGAGCACTGGAACAGGCTCCCGAGAGAAGGAGTCACGACGCTCAAGAAGCATTTGGACAATGCCTTCAGACACATGGTGTGAATTTTGGGGTTGTCCTATGGATGGATAGGAGTTGGATTCAATGATCCTTGTGGGTCCCTTCCAACTCAGGTTGTTTTATGATTTTATAAAATTGACTTGTTTGCACACACAAAATCTCAGGAATCTTCCTAGCTGTTAAAGGGGATTTAAAGGGAGTTTATGTTTTAAACTCAGCAAGCTAGACAAGATTGTCTTGACAAAATTGCTGATAAGAGCCCAAAAGCAGTGGTTTTGAGCAAGCTGGATAGTATTGATTGTCCTTGGATTATTACTCACTGTTTGCTGTAATCTGACAAGCTGAATGGTCTATTTTCATTCTTGCAAGCCTGTTGGAGAAAGGATTAAGCAGACTGGTAAATTCTCCCTCTGAAGTAGTTCCTATTTTAACTCAAATCATGAGTTAAAGAAGCAGCAGAAATCAGTGATGAGCCAGTAAAGCATGAGTTAACTATGCCGAACATCATAAATCACAGAATCATAGAATTACTTGAGTTGGAAGGGACCCTACATAGGACACTCTCAACATTCACACCATGTGACTGAGGGCATTGTCCAAATGCTTCTTGAATGCTGGCAGACTCAGTGCCATCACTGCTTCCCTAGGGAGATGTTCCAGTGCTCCACCACCTGCTGGATGAAGAACCTCTTCCTAATATCCAGTCTAAACCTCCACTGGCACATCTTCCTGCCATTACCTCTAGTCCTATCTGTCAAGATCCCTCTGCAAGGCCTCTTTGCCCCCAGGAGTGTCGATGGCTACCCCCAGTTTTGTGTGATCAGCAAATTTTGTCAATAAACTAGGTTCTTCATCCAGGTCATTTATGAAGATATTGAAGAGCAATGACCCCAGGATGGATCCCTGTGAGACCACACTAATGACTGGGCACCAGCCTGATTGTAAGTCCATTCATTAGGACTTTCTGAGCCCCACCCATCATCCAGTTGTGCACCCATTGTATTATGTGTTTATCCAGCTGTATCCTGGACATTCTGTTTATGAGAATAGTGAGAGAGACAGTATCTAAGGCTTTGCTGAAATCCAGAAAAATGCCATTAACTGTTTTTTCCCTGGTCAACCAGGTGGGTGACCTTGTCCTAGAAGGATGTTAAGTTTGTAAGGAAGGACCTTCCCTTTGTAAACCCATGCTGGCTGGGACCAATGACTGCGTTGTCTTTCAGATGCTTTTCAGTAACTTCCAGAATAATCTTCTCCATAATCTTACCAGGCACTGAAGTGAGACTGACAGGTCTGTAGTTACTGGGGCCATCCCTGCTGCCCTTCTTGAAGATTGGGACAACATTTGCTACTTTCCAGTCAGCTGGTACCTCTCCAGATTCCCAAGAGCGTTGAAGAATCATTGAGAGAGGTCTTGCTATGACATCAGCCAGCTCTTTTAAGTACCCTTGGATGAATCCCATTGAGCCCCTTTGAATTGCAGGGATCCAGATGGAGCAACAGATCCCACACAAGTTTGCTGGTGTTTGGGAGATTATTTGCCCAGCCATGATCCTCCAGCTCGGGGCAAGCTCAATGTCATTATTGAATACTGATGCAAAAAGAGCATTAAAAGTCTCTGCTTTGTCCAAGTTGCTGTTAAAGAGGTGCCCATTCTCATCAAGTAAAGGTCCAATGTTGTTTCTGTTTTCCTATTAATATATTTGAAAAAGCCTTTTTTATTATCCTTGTCAGTGTTGGCTACGTTCAACTCTAACTGAGCTTTGGCCACATGGATTTCACCCTACAGTGGTGAACAGCATCCCTGTATTCCTCCCATGTCACTTGTCCTTGTTTCCACTGGCCATACATCATCTTCTTATGCCTCAGTTTGAGTAGAAGATTCCCTGCTCAGCCAGGCTGGCCTTCTGCCTCGTCTGCTTGACTTCTGGCATTTCGGGATTGCCTGGTCCTGTGCCCTTTGGAGGTGGTAATTTAAAAAAGTGACCAGCACCATCAAAATCTTTTTCCCAGTGGACCTCGGTAAGCAGGTCCCTGAGCAACCTGAAGTCTGCTTTTCCCATATCCAGGGTTGAGGTCTGACTGACAGTTTTCCTGTTACCATATATGTTAAACTTGACTGCTTTGTAGTCATGGGAAGAACAGATTTGGTTCCAGATCAGCCAGCTGATCAGTATAGAGCTTATGATTTTGAGGTCTTTCTTCTGATTTACTTTCTTTGAAAGAAGATTCTCTCTAAACATGTTAGGGGACAGTTCTACGTCTCCCAGTCTTCAATAGGCAAAATGGGATTTATTTGTCCATTTTTTTTCCAAGTAAAGAAGGGGCCTTAGTTTTTTTTTTGTGGTTCTTTTTTTCCCTGCCATAATACAGTAAATCATAACCTACATAATATTTTCCTGGAGAAACACATTATGTTGATGAGATGAGGTTAAGGCCAGGGCTTGGCCTAGTGAGAGCCAGCCTGCCCTGAAAAGAAGAAACATACACAGTGTAAAAACTTTAGCATGTATTTGGGTTGGACTGTTCTTAGCAAGATGCTTTGCCCTTACACTGTATTGTAAAAAGTGTTCAGGAAACCCATTCTCAAGGATCACCTACTCCACTGCTATCTGCTACAGATAAGGAAATCACCAATCAGACACCTGTGAAAAAAAAATCCAAAGGATCATTGGGAATAGCCAGAATTGGTTTAAATTGACAATAAGGGGGTACAGCTGTATTGTAAATCAGACACGAGGTAGTATGTAATTAGTTCCAGGAACAGGAGTTAAATCAGTTAAATGATTTCAAGTTTGCAGATGATACCCAGCTGGGAGGAAGGGTTGATCTGTTAGAGGGTAGGATGGCCCTACAGAGGGACCTGGACAGACTGGAGACATGGGCCGATTCTAATGGGATGATGTTTAATAAGTCCAAATGTCGGGTACTTCATTTTGGACACAACAATCCCATGCATAGCTATAGACTGGGGACAGAGTGGCTGGAGAGTAGTCAGGCAGAAAGGGACCTGGGAGTGCTGGTTGACAGGAAGCTCAACATGAGCCAGCAGTGTGCCCAGGTGGCCAAGAACGCCAATGGCATTCTAGCCTGCATCAGGAATAGTGTGGCGAGCAGGACCAGAGAAGTTATCGTCCCCCTGACGAAGTTATCGTCAGGCCTCATCTTCAATATTGTGTACAGTTCTGGGCCCCCCAGTTTGGGAAAGATGTCAGGATGCTGGAGTGTGTCCAGAGGAGGGAAATGAAGATGGTGAAGGGGCTGGAGCACAAACCCTATGAGAAGCGACTGAGGGAGTTGGGGCTGTTTAGTCTGAAGAAGAGGAGGCTCAGGGGAGACCTCATTGCTCTCTACAACTACCTAAAAGGAGGTTGTAGTTGGGCAGGGGTTGGTCTCTTCTCTCAGGTTACTAGTGATAGAATTAGAGGGCATGGACTCAAGCTTCGTTGGGGAGGTTTAGACTTGATGTTAGGAAAAAGTTCTTCACTGAAAGGGTGATTGGCCATTGGAATGCGTTGCCCAGGGAGGTGGTGGAGTCGCCGACCCTGGAGGTGTTTAAGGGGAGATTGGATGAGGCACTGGATGAGGCACACGGTTTAGATGATGGTGTTAGTGTTGGTGTTAGTGTTGGGATATAGGTTGGACTCGATGATCTTGGAGGTCCTTTCCAACCTTATGATACTGTGATACTGTGATAACTGTAGTGAATATGTATCTGTTGAGTAAATATAATAATGAGACCTACATGAATTCTTTAGAGACACTCATGGAGGAATATCCTCAGTGCTTCTCTGTGCCGAAAATAAAGAATACCAGCTTAACCCTATCTCAGGCTATTGGGCTATTTTCTTTGTTTCAATACTATAAAATAAACATTAATAAATCCTTTTATAAGTAAAATACACTATGAGAAACAGCTTTGTAAAGCATAATGCAGAAGGGTATTTAACATAAAATGACACTGCATTTTCTGTGAGTTTGAATGACTTAGAAACAGAGAACAAACAAAAACCTTTTCAGATATGATGAGGTTTCTAAAAATGAAATGAAATAAAAACATTCAAGGAAAGGCATTTTCCATTGGGAAGGATAACTTGCCAAGGATACATGATTTATTTCTCATGAAGCTAGTACCACATATCATCAGTTTTAATATTTATGATCCCATTTGCTGGGTTGCTCCATATTTGACTTGTGCGTTAAGTGAGACCATTGGAAAAAAACACTTCATCTGACACTATTCCATATAAAAATCTGAATAAAGCCTGCCCCTTGTTCTTAAGGGCTGGTGCATCTCTTTGAGTTGCCTCTTTGCTCTCTGTTTTAGTTTTATTACACTGTAGAATTTTGTTTCTGTATTTGAAAAAAAGGTAGGGCAAATCCCATTCTAAACACTATCTGTTATAATTTCAGTTCCTGTACTTCTGGAAATTATGTTCCAAGATCAGTCCTTCATTTACCTTATTTCGATTTTTTTTTTTTTGCTTAAAAATAAAATCCGGATTCAGTGTTCTCATTGATTGAGGAAAAGATGAAATTCTACATAAAAACCCAACCAAGCTATCAAGGCTATGTGTTGGAATTAAGAAACATTTTTACAATGTATATTTAGGTCAAATAGTGGATAACTCTTCAAGAGTATCCTTTCAACTTCTAGACTTTACAGAAAAAAAATGAAAAATATGGGCTCGCCTAAGGAGGAATGGCTTTTACTGTCCTTGAAAAAGATTCTATGTCATAATTTTTCATTTCCTGCTCAGTATTCAGGCTATATTAACAACCAAAAAAAAGTGTGTCAGATTGATTCAAAGGAATCGACCTGCAGACAGACTGTAAGCCAAATCTTTATTCACTAGCGGGGAGTGTGGGGCTCAGTGTCCCACAGGATGCAGCTCCAATGTGGTACAATTTTGGTCAACTTATATAGTGTATTTTATCAAACACAACATATTCTGTGGTTAGCACCCAATAAGCAAGCGGTTAGGTTGCAAAAGTTTTAGGGTCTTATTTTGCCCACTGCAGTGAATTTTGTGGTTCTTCAGCTAATACTGCTTAGGTGTCCAAAGCAGTTGCGCTTTTGCCCTTGTGAACAGAGTAGGTCCTTACTTGGATTAGCCATGTTGGAACATTCCAAGATATGCTAAGAGTGGCCCAGTAGGCCATTAGTTAAGACTCACTATTCCTTAATTAAATATTGAACATTTCCGACTTCTGTTAATTCAGTAGAATCTCTGCTTCTTGATAGAGCTTAGTAGATCTTTTTCTGTTCAGCACAGATACAGAAACTTCATGTCTATTCAAACAAAACTCCAGTCAGCAGCTGTTTTGCCTCCAACTGAGAATATGCTTCCAACAATCATCGAATCATAGAACAACAATAATAAAAGGAAGATACTAATTTCAAAGGAGTAATGAAATATATACAAATACACAGAACCAATTCAAACTCCATGGATGACCATAACTCATCAGTGATGCTGCAGGGCAGGTGTGGGGAAGGTCCCAGACTGGACTCAGGGTGGACTGGACTCAGGCTGAACTTGACTCAGGAAATGGATCCAGGAACTGGATTCATGAACACATGGATGGGTTCGGGGCAGACATACAAAGTCCTCACTGAATGTCAGCCATAGAAGAAGAGAGAGGAAGACCCTCATGATCTCTAAGCTTTTCTACTATGACATGTATGGCATGAATACTTATTTGGTCAGGTTTGGGTCACCTTCCTGTCTGTCCTTCCCAGTAGGTGCAACACCAAATGCCACCAACTCTGAGATGGTCTTAATTTACATAGGACTAGGTGTGAGCAGTGGCCTCTCTGCACACCGATGGCCCATTACCTTGGTGACAACTATCAGGCTTAACACTTCACTAGTGACAGCCACCATCTGAAAACTGTGTTGGTAAGCTTCAGCAGCTGAAGTTTTAAAAGAAGCTTAGCTAAAAAGTCAGAGAATATGTTCTGGTATACCCCAAACCAGAGCAGCACCAATTCATGACTCTGTCCAATCTGACACACCATTGAACTCAGTTATATTTCCCATTGCATGGAATACAAATCTTGAAGTAATAAGACAGCAACAGATGTGGCAAGGATCACATTAATGCGCATCAACCATACCATCCCACAGAACAGGATAGGACATTTAACTGATTTGCCCTGATAGATGACAGACACTGATCAGTGCTAAAAGATTGTATTTATCTGTCACTCTGAAACAAAAAAAAATGCCCAACAGCTTGGAATACTGTTAAGCAAGTGTCCTTTTTAATTCCAACTGGGGAAGCACTGGGGATATTCCTCCATAAGCACTTCCAAAGAGTACATGGAATTCTCCTTATTATATTTACTAAATACATACATATTTATTACATTACCCTGAAATCATTTAACTATTTCCTTCCTATTTCTGGAACGAATTACATCTTATCTTGTGTCTGTTTTACAATACAACAGGTATCTTTAACAGGTAGCAGTGGAGTAGTTATCCTTGATTAACTAAGATTAACATCTAAAGTTGAAGATTACAAATCCCCTTGTCTCAACATATATTTAAAAATAATGGGGGGGAAAGCACAGAAGCAACAAGTCTAGATTTTCCAATCCAAGCAGAGCTCTGCTTCTATAGCACTTGCTTGAAATAAGCAAAAGTTTGTGAATGCAAGTGTACTATCCCAGTACAGCACTGCTCTCATCCCAGGCAACATTTTCAGTGAACAAACTGATTCTTCCTCTGTCTATATAGAAAACCTTTCACACAGTGAAAGAAGAGAATCAGAAGAGTTTCAAAGATTGGATTAAGCCTTCTTAAAACTGAAGGAAGTAAAAATATAAACCACTATTTTAGGTGGCAAGTAGTTCCATCTCATAGAAAAAAAATTAAGTAATTTCATAGTATTTTCTCACAAATGGTGTTTGTTACATGGTGTGCAATAACCCAATCTCACACACTGAGACGAGATATTGTTCATTGCATTTCTGTGCCGAGATGGATGCTAGGTGGTAAATTCACAAAGCTAACATGCCCTAACATTCCTACACATTCAATTTATACGTAATTTGGTTAGCAAATCATTTGCCAAGTACAACCTGTGACTTCTGATTGGTTAGTGATTTACATACAGTTACATGATACATAAAAAAACCTATGCACACCCCCTGACTTCTGTGGTCTTGTTGGGTTGCAAAATGTTCCTCCTTCAGGTTAGCCAGTTCTGAATCACCAGTCGCCTGTGACATGACCCAGGATGTTCCATCCTGCTAAAGGTACAACCTTTTGTTTAAACAACCCTCTGTAATTTCTACTTCTGGTACATTCTTTATCCTTGCAAGATTTTAAAAAATAGAAGTCTTAAGCAAGCAAAGCATGTAGAAAAAAACAATCAACTTGAAGTAAAATTAACTTTCAAACTTTAAAAATCTCCTACATATTGAAAACAATGGGAAAGCAGTGATCAAAATATTGTTTCCTGTCATTTGAATAGTGATAAAATTCACTGTCTCTTGTCAGGGCAAGAAGGCTGTATAGATTAACAGTATTTCAACAAAGGATCAATCACTCAGTAAGACTCCATATTTCAAGTAGGGCAATGTACAAGTTTGATAAAAGAACTGGTTGTTTTTGCAGAGAATGGAATATTTTGACTTAAGCAGAGTTGGTTTTCTGTAGAATAGGTTTTCTATATAACTTCAATTAAGTGATATGTAAGTGGCAGTATTCTTTAAGTTAGGCAGACAGATAGACACAGACTGTTCTTCTGATATAGTATGTTTTTTTAAAACAGTGCTGTATCCAAACAATTTTATTTACTTATCTAAAAGTTGCAAGGCCAAACAGATAGCTAGCTCTGAAGCTCTAATTAGTGGAGACAGACTTGGCTGTGCAGAGGTTCATAATAAAATTAGTCCTTAGAAAGTAATAGAATACACAGGGAGAATTATACATATGTGTGTAACTTGGATATGTTCTGTCCCCAGATCTTGTCTTGTTGCGCATGATTGATGGAAATCATTCCCTCATGCTGCCCAGCACTGAAATAAAGGTGGCTGCTTTCTAAAACTCAAAAAGGAGTCTTAGAGAGTTTATTTGCTGGCATTTTTGGTATCAAGTTCAAGAACAGGATGAACATTCAGGTAGCTATAAGAATGGAGTGGGAGAATATTTGTATTTTGTTGCTGTATTTTACATCTCTTCATGGATTGTCAACGATGGGAAGCCAAAGTCTGTAAATCTAGATCTAAAACGAGCTTGAGCTTCATGTGAAGCAGTTTCCCAAACTTTTATGTTGGTATAAATGTACTCCAGAGTATGTGGCTTTCTGATTCTTCTTCCTTTCCAGCAGAGAAAAATTTTTCATATATCTTACAGGGAATTGTTATACTTCAAAAGTCTATGTTCTAAAAAACAGATCTCAAGGTAAAGTAAAAGAAGCATAATGTAAGAAGAAAACACTTGATTTACTTTACCATCACACCATTATCTTTTCATTTGTTGAAAAACTTACTTGCCTTCTAGATACAAGGGAAATATTGAAGGTCACACACAAGCTCCAGAAGATCACAGTGAAACATTCTTTTGGAAATGGAGCCCTCATTACTCCAGGTCTGCTTCCCAACCACTGTTTTAACCACTGCAGAACATATTGCTGTTGTTGTTGTCCAAAGGTTCTGTATATTGCTTTTATTTTTCTCCTGCCAGCTTGTAATTCTAGAGCTGGATCCAATTCAACTTCACCAACTCAGAAACTCACTTCTTATACAGGGCTGCAATCCTCTGCAGTAGTGGTGTAAAGGGCTGCAGTCAGCCATGAAAACAGGAAATCTTATCTAAAAAGGCAACTGTGGAAGGAGGAATATATGTCACAAGTTATAACTTTCAACATTCTGTTGGAACCCTGGACTGCAGGGAGCGTGCTCTGCAGAAAAGACGTATTAAGGTTTACCTAATTCAGTGGTTCTCAATATTGTTCTCCTTTTTCTTCTGCCAGCTTGTAATTCTAGAGCTGCATCAGATTCAACTTCACCAATTCGGAAACCCAATTCTTGTTTAGGGGACTGTAACTGTGGCCTGAACAAGGTCACTTGTAGAGATGCAATTCACAGATGCATGACTGCATTTCACTACCATGAAACAGCCCTTTAACATGCAGTTGGAGGCAGAAGCATCCTTCTCACCTTGCCTTTTTCTTCCTTCCTGTTTGCAGGTAAGACTCAATGAAAATTATTGTCACTTTTCTGGTGGCACCAGAAACAATGTTTTTGTGTGTCCTCAGTTACTTTAGACCAATTCTGGTAAACTGGTGTCTTTTATCTGTTTTGATAGTTTTTGTCTACATCACTGATTCTGGGGAGGTGGAACACTAGGCAGGGAATAAGTCTGCTCTGGAAGGACTATGTGCACTGGTATTTTTCCTGTTTCAAAATTAAACCTAGGAAACCTTATGAGACTGAGAAAAATAATTACAGTAATGAAAATCGTTCTGGTTGGTTGGTTGCATTGTTTGCTTGTTTAAAGAGAGCTTCCCTTTGCTGGTGAACAATATTCTGTCAGTGTGTTACCATAAAAGCCAGTCAAATAAAACTCTCAGAGACCAGCGTTTAAGGTTTCTGAAAGAAGCATTCCTTTATTGGCCTCAAGGCAAAAGCAGGCCATTTATCTCACCATACGCTCACCTCCGATACACACAATTGGGTTCTTTATATTTACTTATTTATATTTCCATTCATTACATAACCCAGGAAATCATTAATATAGTCCCACTTATGCTAAAAACTAGTTACAGATCCATGAACTAAGTTATTTCATGATCTTATGTTACCATCTGCTGTCTGTTTTCATAAACTTCAGTCACTCTGGTGGTTTTTCAGGGAGGTCGTTTACTTCCTCCAACACTCATCATCAGGTGGCTACTGCATGAACACGTTGTTGTAGCTGCCTCTTGAGGATGTGCGATACTTAAATGTTCGGACAAGTGTGAAGATTTGAAGAGATCAGCATTATGTATCCTTCGAAAGATACCCAATTTTCCACCTTAACTTTGAGCATTCCTTGACTACCTTCAATCAGACGCAGTCTGTTATCTCAGCCAGCAACATCTGGTTTCTTTTGGTGTTGCTCTCTTTCTATCTTGCTTACTTTATGGTTAGTTTACAGCCCCCCTCCCTCTTTTCATTTCTTTCTTCAGATTGTGTTTTCTTGTTACTGAATCCTAGCATTTGGGTTATTTCAACAACAGCAACAAGAAAAACAGAAACTGTGTTTAGCCAGCTTGTGATAATTTCAGTTCTTGCAGTTTGTCCTTCCAGCTGCATTTCCCCGTTCTTTTTTTACCTCAATATCCCATTCCTCCTCCTTTTGCCAAAAACTGGGAAAGCTCAAATTTAAACGCCAAATAACTGGTACAACCCCTAGACCCTGCAGCCCACCTAGAGCCGCAGGGACCTCAGGTGTCTGCAATGCCCCAAAGCTCTTATTCTTTAATTATTTCCTGTGGAAAAGAAACCACAGCATCCAGCAATTCCTTTCCCTTTCCAAAGTCCTCACCCTTTGTGTCCACCATTTTTCAGAGAGACCAGGCTGCCAGGATCTTCCATGCCAAACCTCAGCTCTTCCCCTAGGCTTGTTACATTCCCACTACTGCAAAGAGCACAGATATTTCGGTCATTTGTCCTATGGACAACTGTCTCTATCTGGCACATGAGTGTTCAGCACTACCTGTGAAAGAGGGTGTAAAGTCCTCCTTGAGAAAAGCCTGAAGGTACACAAGAAGGAAGTTCCTAGACCAAAGGAGGTAATGTTATCAGCACTTGGCAGCAAACACATATCTAGCAGTTTAAAGATGTGACTGAGGTCATGGATTGTCAGTTCCAGTGTTCAATCTTTGCAGAGGGCAGATACCTTGATTTGGATGGGGAGCAGCCAACAGATATAGTTTTCTTTGTTTCACTTTTTTTTCCAGGTGTAGCTCATAATAACAACATGGAGGAATGAAGAAAAAAATTTTATTGCCTTAACCTAAATTAATACTTATTACAAGTGGTGTGTAGGAGAAGAATAAAAGATCAAATCAAATCACAGCTGTGTTTTCCTGAAGCTGATGCCTGGATAAAAAATAGCTGGTAACTTTAAGCCACTATTACTTAGCTCTAATCTTCCTGTTTGGCATCGAAAGTACACACTGTCAGCTTCAGTAGGGAGAAAACCACAGTGGCCTTCAGTCTCACTCGCAGAACATAATAACCAATAGTATTTTTACAAGGATTGAATTCTATACATGAAACCCAGTAAACTAACTGGCAAAACATGGTCCCCTTTGTATTATTAATTAACAGAGTCTACAACATTAGACAAAAGAAAATAAATAGTCTACCTAGAGACAATGAAAGGACCCAATGAAGAATAAGAAGATCACAGACCCTAATATTACTATTGGACTGGACCTTTGTGTGAGGGGTGGGAACTTACATTGTAAGGGTATAATTGCCCAAAGATTTTGGTGTTCAAGGTCGCTCTCTGGAGGCACCCAGCCTGAGCTGTAGCATGCCGCTGTACCTCCAATAAATTAGTCTGAAGTACTTTGTGTTGGAGACTCTGCTTCAGGAATCAAAATTCTGTAACAATGAAGTAATAAAAGACTATCAGTTAAAGTTCTGTGACATTAAAAACTGGTTAAGAGACTGAAAATTAAAAGAAGGCATATATGTCCAACTCCCACCTCAAAAAGAAGCTAACAGCAGCATGGGATCTATGCTAGGGTTGCTGATGTTCACTAATTTGTAATTACCCGGAAAAGAAGAAGAATCTGAACACCAAGTTGGCAAAATACGTTGACGACTTAAATTTATATTGGTTACCTACAGACAGGGAAGAGTTTGAGGACGTATGGAAAACTAGGTAGAGTGAGAAGCACTGCAAAACAAGGCACTATGGGAAGACTGTAAAGTATTGTGACCAACAACCCCTGCTCCTGATAGCTGGTAATATAGTTAGAATAACTAACACCATTTTATAAAGCAAACAGGCATTCTCTGTGACTGAGATGGTCCCATATTAGGCCCCTTTCCCCACCATATCAGATCTTGAAGGTCCTGTGCATCAGACAAATTCTTCTCCACCTCCGTATCAGCCTCAAGATTTCTGGGTGCCAGGCCACCTTCTTCCTTTGTTACAAGCCTTGAAGTTCCCAGGCACACAGCCAGCAAGATTGTGATGACCCCATGACAAAAAAAACCACAGAAAACTGTCTATAAAATCAAGTTGTTACAAAACATAAGTGGGACTTGATTCAGAACTGCTGCTGGAGAGCAAAACCTGTGATCTCTCAGGGGCCATGGACACTTCACTACTGTCTAATTCCTGTGAGGATTGAGTCTAGATTATGATTGTTATATTGATACTGCAAGCCAAGTATTAAATTTTTACCTGATCTGCAGAGCATTAAGATGATTAGGAATCATGAGTTAAGATGCGCTCTAAAATTCAAGTGCTATGCTTATGTTAAAAAAGGTGTTCTCATTGTAGTGACATCATCATTCTGCTGAGGATCCCTGAAAGTATCTCCTGGTCCCAGTAGTATGTTTTCAGTTTAAAATGAATAGCCATACCTCAGTAGGGTAGCCATCAGGCATAGCCATTTGGAAAACTGTCCTGTTGTACCACTGAAGGTTTTTGGGTCAGATCATGTCCTGTCTTACACAGAACAAGAAAACAGAACTGGGAAGAACACAAGTAGGAGACCAGCTTCATAGAAGCACAGAACAATTTCAGTTGAACAGAACATCTAGAAATCTCTGCAACACTGCCCTCCTCAAAGCTGGACCAATATAAATCTGGGTCTTTTCCATTTGAGGTCTGAATTTCCAACAATGGAGATCTCATTGTGTCTCTGGGCTCCTGTACCAGTGTCTACCTTTTCATCACTGTGCAGAATGTACCATTGCTTCCAGGTGGTTGGACTGGAACTCAGAGCAGAGAAGACAGAAATTCTGAGATCATTGCACACTATGGGAGAAAGCAAGGAAAAGTACTTGTATCAAAGTGGCAGAGCTCCTAGTTAGCCAGCTGAGTTCAAGCTGGATCATAAAGAATCCTGTTATCCTCATTATCACAATTCATTATTTTCTGAAGGGTAGCTGGGATTAAGGACACAATTCCAGTGATTCCAGACTGCCTGTGCTCAAAGCAAATCTATGATGCAGCCTGTATTAGTCACCTGAGCCACAGATTTCCAGAAAGTGAGGCATCTAAAGATGCAATTAGATGACAAATGGGATGCTTGCCAACTCTAATTCCAGCTGTCTTTATGAAGTTGTTTTTGCAAATTCTACTGGGCATCTATGGGTGACAAACCCTTTCAAAATTTGATTTTGGATAGCCTATACAATACAAGAAAACTAAAAATGATTGAAGATGAAGCGCACTGGTTCTTGGAGGGAAAGAGATCATCACAAAAGTAAAATTTAGGAGTAATTTTACCTGGTGCTCTTTTCCTGAAGCATGAAAATATAGGACAAATTAGTTGGACTTAAACAAACAAAACACGATGGGATAGATGATGTGACCAAGTGTATCCTGAAGAACTTTGCTGATGACACCAAACTGAATAATAGAATCATACGGTTGGAAGAGACCGCTGAGATCAATAAACTGATCCGTAAACATAACCTGACTTAGGATGCAATATGCACAAACAGGAGAATCTAAATACACTACACACCCTTTCTGAGCTATCTGATATATGTCACCAAGAAAGAAGCACGTGAAGAAAAAGAACCTACCTAGTAAAGAAACAGGACACTTCCCAGGCTCAGCGAGAGAAGTTGCTATGAAAAAAATCAAGTCAACAGTATGCTACAGAGGTGACTTGTAAAGAGAAGTTGATAAAAAGTTCCTTTTTGCTCCCCTCTCCTATTCTGAATATAAAAAGAAAAGATTAAGAGGTTCATCTCCCAAATGATTAAAAGCAGCAGTGAAAAATGTGACTAGTTGCTGACATCTTCACACTGCTTGCCCAACACTGCATAACATAATCTTTCCCACCATCAAAAGGGGCTTACCTGTCAACTCTAATTTCAGGCTACCTTATGGAGGAAAAGCACTTTAGGACCTCTGCTCTTCCTGTTAAGAACGTAGCTGTGCAGCTGGGAAAGGCACCTACCTACAAAATACAGAATATCTTGTTCGTTTAGCACCAGCTCAAGCCAACAAGAGGGCCTAGTGCTCAGTTTAAGACCCCCTATCCCTGTGAGGGAAGGTGGGCACATAGCTGGCGACAGTAAAAAAAAATCAGAGCTCAAACCGTGTAGACAGTAGCTGAGATCACATCGTCCTTGCTGCAGACGACAGAACAGAAAGCTGCTCCTGAAGAGGCGAGGGAGAGAGGAGGTCGCCATACCTCCTGCCCTCTCACAGCAACAGCGCCGTTTCCCTCGCCCTTTCACTGAGGCGAAGCGGAAGCCTCGGGGGGCCCGGAGGGGCCTGGCCCGCCCCCACCGCGTCCTTCCTGCCGCGGAGGTAAGGGCAACGCTGTGCCGACAGTTTCCTGCTCTTCGGAGACGCTTGCCTCTGCTGCTGTCACCGACGATGATTATGTGCGTCCTGTGCCTCATGGGGCTTACAAGAAGAAAGCTATGAGCCCCGGACCGGGACTCCTGCAGGGAAACGCTTGGCCACTCCTTCTCCCTGCACTGCGGCCAGGGCGGGGCGCTCCGCGCAGCCACCGCCCGCCGGCACCTGGCCTGGCCCGGCCTTGCCCGACTCTCCCCGCCCCCGGCCGCGGTGGTGGGAGGGCTCCGGCAGCGAGGCCCACATGCGGATGGCTCTTCCCTGGTGCTGCTAAGGTCAGGTGGGGCTGTGCTGCCCGCTCGGAGGGGCGGCAGGGCGCTTGCGAGAGCCCCGGAGCCGCGGGGGAGGGCGTGGAACGTTCCTTCTGGCGGGGAAGTCGAAGGCCGAAAACGGGTGCTTGCATTCGCTGGCGGGGGAGGAGAGCCGCGCACGGCTGCCGGCCCGCCCCGCCCTGCTTCTCCATGCGGGCGGCGGCGTGCGGGACTGTCACGCGCGTCGCCGGGGGCGCCACGTGCTGCTGAGAGGTCGCGGCGGGGAGAGACGATGGCCAAATGGCTGAATAAATACTTCAGCCTGGGCAATAACAAGACCAAGAGTCCCCCACAGCCTCCGCGAGCCGACTACAGAGAGAAACGCAACGTTGCTGGCGGCGTTTCCCGCCCCGACGGGCCGTCGCGCCTCCACCTTCACCACCGCACCTCGCCTGGCTTTCCGCACCGCCGCCTGTGCGACGACACCACTGACCTGCTGAGAGCCTACCGCGCCCAGAAAGACCGAGACTTCGAGGATCCCTACTGTGAGCCCGATTCGTCCTTGCGCAAGTTGCGCGCCGTGTGCCGCCTGGACTACTCTGTGCCCGAGGAACTGGGTCAGGCGACCCCCAAGGCTTTCTCCTCCTCATCGTGCTGCGCCGCGCCCCGTGCCCCCTGCGCAGCCGCCTCCCCACACCTCTTCCGCAGCCACAGCGAGAGGCGCCCGGCCACACCGCCCGACATGAAGTATATATCCCCGAAGCACCGGCTTATCAAAGTTGAGAGTGGCAGTGACAGCAGTGGCACAGGCAAGAAGCTCCACAAAGGCTCTAAGCAGTTGGCAACCTCTGGCTACTCTGCCACAAAAGACAAAGTAAGTGTGCTCCTGTTCCTGCCCCCGTACACTGGGTAATAGGGCTGGGGCTATGTCAGCCCCTGGAAGGATTTTTGGTGAGTGAACTAACTCCTGTTTAAACGCATCTGGAGTGGGCACTGCTCTTCACTGGGTGGGCCTGGCTCTTTTTAATATCTCAGAGCAGGCAGGGCATGTGCAAGGCTAGCACATGAGGTGGTGGTGCCCTGTCCTCTGGAATTTCAAACTCACTTTCCTTCTGATAGGGCAGGTTTGCAGGTGTTCCTGGCTCTGTTCTAGGGCGCAGTGCACTACCAGCCTCATGGCTGGTACCAAGGCTCTTGGTTCAGCATGCTACTGTAGAGCAGGATGTGAGTCTTTCAGAGGGTACTTGGAGAGCCCCAGAGTCACTTAAAAAGCCCAGTGCTTGTGACACAAAGCTGTGAAGTCAGCCCCATGGCATGTGGTATGGAGTGGTCAAGTATAAAATTTAAAAAAAAGATCAACAAAACTGATGCTGTCTCAAATCACACTGCTAATTTATAGGGAGACACTTTGTCATGTGTTCAGTAATAACTTCTTTGCCTCCTAGTTCAGTGTTAAAGGTGAAGTATTTCAAAGTCTTATATTTCAACATCATCACAACTTCCATGATAAGTCAGTGTTTCTAACTAGCAAGTACCTGAAGAAAACTCATTAGCTACTGGCTCAGTTACAGAGGTTCTCTTGTATTTTACTGGTCATTCCCTACAAATAGTACAGAATATTGTAGATGCTGCACTACCAAGTGCTGGGCTCAGGAACTTGGATTAAAGCTGCGAAGCTTTGCAGAGGGAAGTAGCATTAATTATTTTGTAAGCACAGCACATATCCTCCCTCTTCAGTTGGTCCTATGAGTATAGTTTGTTTTTTTATATATTGGAAATGAATGCCAATTTACGAAATAAAGAAATATTTACAATTTTAGTGTAATAGTCACATTAAAGGAATTCTAAGTATGTACTGAATGCTATCAATTTGAATAATCTGTGTGTATGTGTTTGTATATTTAACGTGATTGCACTGAGTGGTGACATATTTCTGTGACAACTTGATAAATTATATCCTGTCCAGGTGGAATTCTTAATAAATTAGCTTGTGATGGTATAAGATGAAAAGTCTAGAATTTATTACGTTGACTCTCATTTTAGGTGTAGTTCCTGACTGGAAGCAACTTCTTTTGTGTAAGTGAATAATTAATGTTAGAGACTCACTTTATTAAAGTCTTAGTATGTCCAGTCTTCTTTCAATTGCCAATGTTGATACCATCTATCTGTTCTTAGGCAAATACTCTTAGCAATTTCATACTTCAGGGAAAATAATTGCTCAGGGCAAAATGCCTCCAAATGCAACTGCTATTCATTTTTTTTATTTTACTAAGTCATGATTTTTTATTATCTTTCAATTTTAGACTGTACTGAAGCAATTTTTAAATCAGAAACTACATCTGCTGCTAAGTGGCCTGCTCCCTTGTGTGTTCATAATCCTGTGTGCAGCTCCCAAGCCCTTATTGCAGGTTCTAAAATTTGTTTTGAATGAGTAGCTTACAATTTTTTTGAAAAAAAGATACAGAATACTCCTGCCATAGTCACATTCTCTCTGGTTTTGAGAGAAGGAACTAAATGTGACAAGCAGAAAGGCTTAATGTGTCTGAGAAGTACAATCATCCCTGCGCCTGAAATGGTAAATGCACCTGCCCCCACTCACAACATTATTTGGTTGTGAGAAGCTGCATACATTGGTTACCTTTTTTCTGTTTGTCTTATTTCCTCTCAGTAGTGGAAATGAAACCTCTCTTAAATCAAAGCCCTGGAATGTAAAGCTCGTGAATCTAGTAAGCAGTGGTCATGTTGGGCAGGCAGTCCTACACTTGTCAGTCACTGCGGTTCTAGTGTACTTGTCCTTTGAACAATAATTATGTCATAGTCAGCATTTTGCACTCCCTCTGTGCAGTAGAGACAGAACTGTGTAGCAGTTCTGGATATTGAATGCAGAAGACACTGCAAGTTGCAAGATCCACTTCCACAGGACATATGTCGTGCTTAGAAAATAGCTCAGTTCCTCATAGGCAGAGCTGATCCAGTGCAGAAGTATGTAGATGTGTGGCAGCAGCAATCAGGCAGGAAACTGTTGGCTCCATAGTTGCTGATTTGATTTACAAAGGTCTGAAAATTATGACTATGTGTGAGTTCTACACTTGTATAAGCAACCCTTTGTTTCCATGGGATCCACCTCAGAAGGTTGGGGTGCAGAGATCTGGCTGCTTAGCTAAGCAAAAGGGCTAAATGTATTTGCTTTGAAACCTTTCCCCCCACTAGGTAAGAAACAAATACATTTCTATCATTGCAATAGACTGTGGAAATGTTCTTTGAACTTTTAAGGTCCTGCATAAAGGTACTTAGGCTCCATGGAATGTTATTAATATCTGTATATAATCAAAAACTTTCAGTAAACATGAGGTGATGTTTGTCTTATTTCTATATATGGAAGGTCTAAGTTTTATTTGCTCTTACAAGTGAGAACATGTTAGGTGTAATTGGCAGAATCTTGCAGCTGATATTTCAGAGTGTACTGAGAAAACACTTGAAAAGTGTCTAAGCAATGTTTGGGTTATTTATATAAAGTATGTAGTTTCTAGGGATCCTAAACTGCAAATGTAACTCTGTGTCTTATTTTCATGTTTAATCTGTTGCAGCAAGGTGTCAAGCTGGCACTTGTTATAATTGATTCTAGTCTGAAGCAGTTTTCCTCCCTGCATGTGGTTCACATTCACATATAGCTGTGTCTTTGAGACAGGGGTCTCAGGAGAAGATACCCATGGATACTAGTGTTGTGAACCTGCATGAATAGCTTGTACAAGGCTACACATAAAGGCAGAAAGCTGCATTTTTTCCCATATATCTCATGTTGCTATAGTGTACCTAAAATGCAGCTAGAAATGCATTTTTCCAAATCTGTAAAGAAGTGTTTCCTAATGTCAAGTATGAACCTACTCTGGCATGTAGTATTTGAGGTACTCCAGGATGCAGTTTGCCCACTTGGCTGTCAGGGCACACTGCTGAATCATTTTGAGCATAGTGCCAACCAGCACCCTCAGATCCTTTTCTGCAGGGCTGCTCTCCAGCCACTCCCCTCCCCAAAAATACTTATGTCCAGCATTACTCCAGCCCAGGTGCAAAATATGGTGTTTGGACTTGTTAAATTTTGTGCCAAATTTCATGTGCATTAGATTTCATGTCTTCTGTGTAACTCTGCCTCTGGTGAGTGTAGAAAGGAGTAAATATTTGGTTAATGTTAAAGTGGGAGAATATCCTGCCAGTCAGTGAGAAACCGCTGATCCAGCTTGCTGTGGCTTTTTATGACTTGTGACTACTTTCTCTCTGTTTCAGATTAGAGAAACAATCCTTTGCCTTCTTCTCCAGTGCTCCTCTCATGTCTCCCATATCCTGGTATGTCTACGTTAAAGAAATAAGCTGGTTAGCCATAATGATTGGCATGATTGCCCTACCAGAGATCTGCAGGGGATATGGAAGAATGAAAGGCCACTGCAGGTAATTTAAAACATGAAATTCATTTGAGAAGCTTTGCTGTGGCTGACAGACATGTAGCTCTGCTAAAGGCCAGGCAAGGTTACTGGGATTGCAGCAGCAATGAAAATGGTGAGCTGGATGATTTGGTAAATCCTGGGAGCAATTTTTCTAATGCAAAGATTAGACAAATAACTCAGAGGATCAGAAGCCTGCAACCTTGGAGAAACTAAAAACTGCCATATGTTCCAAGTTTATAACAGTAATGTTGAGAGCTGCCTCAAATGCTTATTGTATTGTTTTGCGAAGAAGTGTTCATAAGGCTGTAAACAAATGTCTACCTTCCCCACTCTTGTTACAAAGCTCACATAAGGGAATTCCCAGTGGTGAACTCAGAGAGGCCTTTGGCTGTAAAATGCAGGTCCCAACCATTGTGTAAAACACTAACACACTGTGAAGCCATGGATGGTTGATTTGGCCTATACATGATTGTGATGCTGTGTGAATTGGATAACTCGTATAGTCTGGGTTCACTGAATTGCACAGGTGTTGCTGACACGTTTCCAGCTGGCTTTCAAAGATGATGGAAAGTATTGAAAGGAACGCGGGTGCTGTTAAATTGGGTTTGCTGTCACTGTACCTCAGGATGCTTGGTGGTACATGTGTCTGCTAAATACTTAAGTCATTTTAACTGCTGATCTGGCATGGAGGAAGACATGCTGAATTGTGGCATACAGGGAGGAGATGTCAGGTCTAGGGGGAATTTCAGTTGCGGTTCTGAGGTCTGATGTAGGGATTCTGGCTCATCAGAATATGAGGTTTGTCTTAAAATTGTTTTTCCCTGGTCAGTGTGGACTAAGTACTGAACTATAATGTCTGTGTGCTTTGTGAAACATGCTTGAGTAAAGCTGAGTACCAGGCTTTAGAGTGGGGAGTGACGTTCCATCCAGAATAATGCATCTCAGTGAGTCTTGAGCTGTGTAGGGGAAAGAGATAAACTATGTGTTTTCCATCACTGTTGTGTTATTAGGGTGGTTGTTGGGATGGCTGTGGTTGATCATTCTTTGACATTAAGTCTAGAGAAGCCTTGTGATAATAGCAGCTGTTGCTGGCTTGCTATGTCCAGGTTCTTGCAGTGGTTTTCAGGTTGTAGTATAGTATTGTAGAGTGGCCTTCTTGCATCTGGAAAGCCTGCAGGGTGGGCTTCTACCACTCTGGAATTGGACTGTTATTGTGTTGGAGGAGTCAACACATTCCTGTTGCTGAAAGAAAGGCTGAAGGTGGGAACAAACAGTGCAACAAATGGCAACCGGAGGTGAGACTGAAACATTCTGATGTCAGAAGTGGTCAGCTGTGTGCAGACCTCTGGGCAGAAGAGCAGGATGGTGGCTGTGTTTCTCTTTATATGGTGATAGGCTGGAGTTATACAGCTAGGCCTCTCTGAGCCAGCAGAAGGGCGTACCTCTTTCCTCCCTTCAGCTTTCTAGTGCAGAAGGAGGAGCTCTGTGGCCCTACTGCTGCTCAACGTGTTGATGTCTTATATTTAGGCGGACAGGCAGGCTGCAGAGATGCCCCTGGAAGGAAATCACTGCATGCAGTAGCCTTCCAGGTCCTAGTACTGGCATGCCTGTTGTAAGCTTGACTTGTGTGTTTCACCGTTGGTTTACTGCTCCTGCATAAGTTCACCACTTTATCTTTCTATCTGTTTATTGCTGTGAGAATCTATACTCAAAAAAGCCGACTGTGGGAGATGGAAGTAATCCTTTGCTTTTACATGTTTTTGCTGATTCATTATGATGACTTTGGCCTGGTTCCAGCAGCTGACAACTTTGTGGAGATAGAAGGTAAAGCTGCATGCTGTAGATGCAGTTCATGCCCTTGCAATATCTGTAGATGGGTATGTCACATATGAAGACCCTGGAACATTCCTTGTAAAAGTTGTGCATGCATCTATGAACAAGCATTAGCTTACCCGAAAGTATTAAGACAATAAAATAATATTAATATTAGTAGTGAGAGATGTCTGTGATTACATTTTTGCTTGTCATTGTGGTTTTATATTCAGCCAGAAATTCTAATTAATGTCTCCAGACTGATAAAGCTAATAACTGTAAGAGACAAGGAGTAGATACGTTTTTTTAACCTCAAAAGGTATTAACAGTCTGCGTATGGCTGATTGTTGAATAAGGCTAAATTGAATAGTGAGGAAAAAAGTCTACTTAAAAATTAATACAGGGCTTGATTTTGCATGAGTGGCAAAAGAAGGCTGGTGAAAGAGTCAAAATGCCAACAGCAGATTTTTTTTTTTACAGGTTCTGACTTTAAATAGAAGTGAAAACTACTTGGTGGGTGCCATGTAATACTTGTGGAACGATTTTTCTAAATTATTGAACTGAGCTATAGTAGTCCAGTGTAGCACTTGCAGGTCTTCTGTCTTTATGGGATCTATAATATTTGTGAATGGAATCCAAATACCTACTTAATGACATCCTCTGATCTACTCATCTTCTATCTCTATGGTCTACACATCTTCTGTCTGCTCTCAAACAGTTGCTATAGTCTACTAGTTTTATATAATTAAGTTTAGGTTTTCTTGTTACATAGGTTGAAATTATTTGTGAAGTTCTACGTACATGTACATATACAAAAATATAACAAATACATAAAATATATAGTTATTATTATCTGTTATCTTATATACATAAACATGCATGTTGCTGTGATAGAGGTTATGGACCTTCTGTCTTTGGGGACTGTCAAAACTTGTGTGGGCAGGAGCCTGAACAACTTGGTCCGTCTTTGATATTACCCCTGCTTTGGGCAGAAGAGTGGTTTAGTTGTCTTCAGGCATCTCATAGAACCTAAGTCTTAACATAACTTTGATATTCAAAAATGGCCCTGGAGCCTGAGTGTTGCTGGCAGCCTTACATTTTGTTAATAAATACTGGATTCCTTAAGGACAGTAGTACAGGATCTAAGATACAGCTCTGTCAAGCTGGTGTGCTTTTCTCAATTTTGTACATGAATCTGTGCTGCAAGTAAATGTAGTTAGCCTGAAAATAGTCTCTGAAGCTCAGAGGCATACCTTCTTCTGCAAAAGCATGAAAGAATGAATTTGTTCACATCTTTGTTGATATCGAATGCATGTGTGTTTGGTTGGACATGGTTGGGTGACTCAATGGGAGAGAATGTTATTGTGAAGACACTGAAGCAGAGTTGAATATTGGTGCTGGTCAGCAAGAAGGAATGAATTGTGCTTGCTTCCATACTTCGCCCTCTGAATTTTCACGTGAATGTATGTAGTTAAATCTGCATGTGAACATGGAAGTACTGAGATGCTAAGCATAGCTAAAAAAGTATTACACAATTCTGTTTCAACAGTGGGGCCACTATGAATCCAGCTGTCTTAATATTACATGATAGTACCAATATTATCTGCAGCCTTTCCTTCAAGACTGCTCAGATATGGCAAGAAGTCTGTGTTACACGTTACACATCCATCTTAAGGCAAAAATGCTAGCAAACTGGTAGCGTTAGGACTGTTGTATATGTGGAAGTGAAACCTCTATAGACAGAATAAGGTTACTGTGATTTGAAGAATATTTTAACTCTAAATGAGAAATTAGGCATATTAAGAGGAATTTGGAACTTATGTAAAAGGCTTTTAGCCTAATTAATGAGGAGAAAGGATCTAGAGAGGAAAAACGTGAATTTGTGTTACTCAAGTTTGCTATTAAGCTTCTGGTTTGCAGTCTGGTCTTGTGGCGGCCAGTTTTCTGTTATATTTGCCTGGATCACTGAAGAAATGCTTGTTCTGTATTTTTTTACAGGCTCCTTTGATCCCCAAGCTCATTGGCACTGTTCAGAAGAGATGTTTGAGTCTCTGAACAACTTGTGTGTGTCTTTGCCTACCAGCACACATGGGATAGTGGGGAATTGCAGTTACTGCCTGGGAAATCACAGATGAGAGAAAATGGGAAGCAAGAAGACAAAAAATGTTATTTACATACATTAACTTGTTAACAGTTGGGTTCTGTCACTGTGAGCGTGTGGACTTGTAGAAACCACAAGGAGCAATTAATCTTCTCTGAAACCTAAGCCTTATGTATTGGAGAGTAGCTCTTGAAACCTTGTTATTACATACTGTTTTGTTTTAGTTTTGTTTGTTTGTTTGTTTTCCCCAAACCTTGCTATCAGTCCACATCTCTCTCAGAGATTCAGGAGCTACCTTTTCTAATTTGTGGTTCAGTGACATTTTAGTCAAAGAATTTGTCCCTCTCTGGAAATCGAGGCTATGAATGAGTTTTGTGGTTTCTTCCAGAGGCAGAGCTGATGCAGGTCTTTCCAATACTCAAATTCAGTTGTAGAAGAAAAAGCTCTATACATGGCTCCATCTATAGTATAGTATTCTAGAATCATGGCCTAAATTTTTGACTCATTAGCAAGATATTAAAAATCATTCTTCTACTCTTTCTTCTACTGACTGTTTTGGGAATCCAGCCATATACAGATCTTTACATTTACCAGTTTATTAAGGCTCTGAATTTTATTTTGAAAAAAAAAAAGTGGTACTGAGGCTATGGGGAGGTTTACTCATCATTTTTTTTAATTCAGTGCTTCATAGAAGAAAGCGTAAGTGAATGTTTTTATTCATTTGGAACAAATCCGGACCAAACTTATCAGTCCTTCTGTATGTAGGCTGAGCTTTGTCCAGGCTTCATCATCAGAAATCTTTCTGATGTGTAGTTGTCTGAACATTAAATGAAAATATTTTTAAGGAAATATCTGCCTATGGCATGTTTGATATGGGAGACCTAGAGATTACTTGGGAACAAGGAGAGAAATTTGTTATTTGTCAAAATTTTCACATGGTTATTGTTAAAAAAAAATCAAATCAAAGCGAAAACCCACTTAATGTAGATTGAATTTTACTATAGCTAGTGACTGGTCTTTTGTGACTATAAATTCCCAGAGACAATGAAGAATTTTTGTTACGTTATGTTAATTGTGTTAACTATGGTGTTCTCTCTGACATAAATTCACAGTTTCTTAGTGCTATTTGTTCTTTTCTGTGTCTGCTAATAGTCATTAGTTCTTGTCTATGATATCGGTGAACATAATTACCAGTCACAAAAGCCAGGAGGTCTATATGGTTTGCCTTTTTAAAAATTTAAGTATCTAGTAATAATATATTGATAAAATATAATATTTAATAATAAATCTTCTGTCCCAAAAGAAGGTCCCATAATAAGTCTACCAAAGACCTAACAGGAAGGAGAAGTCTTTGAGGGTTTTGTTGCATGTTTTTTGCCACAATACCCCTTGGATTTTTCCAGAATTGTATGTGTCATTAATCACAATAGCCACTAAATCAGTTAAATAACAAACAATTCTGTCCTGAAGTTGCTGTTTCAAGGATAGATCTTTCGTATCTCCTTTCAGTTCAAAGAGGGTTTTTCTCTAAAGACTCAGTTTATTTCAATGTGCTACATTCTTACTGGTTTCTTTTTGGGTTGTTCCCTTTAAATTGTGTTTTTTAGTCAGATAGAGATATCTGCAAGCTTATGCATCTAGGCATGTTCTTTGTTTTCTTCCTGTGGCTGCATATGCAAATCATGTCTTTGCATATGCATGTACTCATTTAAACTTTATTTAATATAATATATGTAGGTCTTAAAAGGTATTTTTTAGAAGAATAAAGACTATGCATCAACAGTGAAGCTTGCAACTTAGTTATATTGCAGTGGTAAACCAGAATCTCAGCTTGTATTTAATTTTCTGGGGAGTTCTGTTGTTGTTCTTTTTTTTTTATCTTTTATCTGCTAACTAACTTTTTAGCTAGAGCTGTGGTTTTGAATTTGTTACCTTGTCTGGTTATCTGAGCCATACTCCTTTTCTTTTGCCTTCAAGTTTTGATACCCTGCTAGGGAAAACTCTGGTGAATGTACCCTAAATCCTTATTCTGTGTGATTGCATTTCTTTTTGTGTTTTGGAATTTCTTTTGCTTTAAGTTACTCATACCTCAAGTTACTATTACTAGATCTATAAGTTAGAAAATATGGATGAGGTGCCATAGGATGGGCTTGTGTAGAACAGGAATTAGTGGTTGAGGGAGTTCACGGTCGACTGATAATCTTGCATTCTGTTAAATGATAAGCCACAGGTCTTTAACAATAGCCCTGACAAATGCAGCAGATGGAGAGATGATCAATACCAGATACTTTGGTATCCCAGCTGTTAACCTCTGACTGTTGGACAATGAAGTCTTGGTCTGATACTCACATCAGTGTTCAGTAATTAAAAAATAGATCTTTTAAAATGTCCCTTGTTTGGGAGGGTCTTGCAAGTGGTCTGTAGTCTAGAGGTGGGAGTTTTGCTAAGCAATGGACCAAGGGGTTTTGGTTGACTGTTTTCTTTGTGTTGTTTTGGGCCTTTTTTGGTAGGCAAGATTAGTGATATAAGATTGCAGCATGATAGTGTTTTGTGGCCTGTGTAGCGACTCTGAAATGCGTTAAGGTGTTTTGATCTGTCTTTCATAATACAGTACTCATTTACTTAATTGCATGTGTGCAGGTGTATGATCTGGAAATGCTTGTATGTCCTGTTTTTTTGCTCTGTCTGGTGGAGTATGCAGGAAGCAGGAAATAGAAACTGGTGCAGCTCATGGCTGGTAATGTACTCCTGGTTCTTTGCTGAAGTTTGAAGCTGTTGGAATAGCAGTCTGCTGTCAGTCTTACTGGTCGGACTTCAGGGCAGAACCCTTTAGACTTACCTTGCTTGGAGTGAGGGACTGGACAGCATAATACTCTCAGGTTCTTTCTCACCTGTTGTTTTTTTTATTATTCTGTGGGGATTCTGATACTGAGGGTTGCCTCCGCTCTCTCTACTTCCAGTTCTTTTGCCTGTCCTACATTACATCTCTGTGCTCTGCAGTAATGCTCATATGAAGATTTTTTTCTTTGCCCTGGTTGGCTTGTAGAAAACAAGGTTAACTCTACCCTTTCAGTAACAGGGGGGAGTGATCCTTGTTACTTTTATCAGCTGATAAAAAAAGCCTATGGGACTTTAATGACCAATGGAACTTGATATTGTAGGGGTCAGGGCAGTATTGTAATGTATGGTAAGGGCTGAGAATTTCTAATCTTTGGGTTTTTCTAGCCTCCTAATGGAGGAAGGAAGCTTCTTCTGACAGATAATACCTTTCTGTTGCCTTTTGTCCAAGTTCACAACACACAGGTGAATGTAGTGTTTCTTTGAGAGAAAAATCAGCATAGATGGGTTCAGGGAACTAAGTTTAAACAAGCAGCTTGTTTTATGTCTTGTTCCATTTCAACTGAGAACTAAAATTACAAAGCTTCTTATTAATGCAGTGAAAATAATAGCCTTTGAGTATTTATTTTAAAATTTTTTTATTGATATTTTTAGTTGTAGCTGATAAACCTAAAAGGCAGAAAGGGTGAGGTAAGTCCAAGTGAAAGTGTGCTTTTTTTGATGAATATTATCAAACATAGTCACCAAGGCGAAGGTCTTCAGAGTGGACAGTTGCACTGGGAGACCCCTCCTGAAGGTGACAAAACTGCGGCCAGAACCACAAAGGCCAAAACCCCAGTGACAGAGAGAGAGAGAAATGCCAGCTCCTGACAGGTCTGACACCATGCTGACTCATCCGGGGTGGAGTGAAGGGGTCAGTCCCCCTGCCATACAAGAGCAACCCCTAAGGAATGCCAGTGACTAGGAGCAGGGCAAACAGGGCCTGGTATGTCAGAAGGGTGTGGCAAGGCAGTTTGCAAGGTAATTTGCTCCCAGGAAAACACACAGGTATCCAGGTCTCTGGCTGCAGGGAGTGCCACCAGCTTGCACTGGAAGCAGAGGACAACAGAGGCAACAGCTGTGTAAGGTGTGATTGGGTGGACTATCTCCTTGGCCTGGTGAGGAAATAGATAGGCTAAGGAGCATCAGGGAGTCTGAGCAAGAGGTAGACTGGTGGAACCACGCTCCCTAAACTCCCTGAAACATGAACAGAGGCAGCCAGCAGAAAAAGGCCCCGATCAAACGGATCTGGTATCCTCCTGCTGTATTGATGTAGACAGGGACTTAAAGGGAAGCAGGGTGTGGAAACTAGTCCACAAATGGGTCAGCAAGTAAAACCTCCTCCTTGTCAGCACCTACCCAGGTGCATCTGCACAACAGATACAAGGCTCTAGCTGTGGAGGACCAGTCAGTGGACAATGTGGATGCTGATCTGTCTGTACCAGAGGACAGCCTAAGACCGGAATGACTCCCCTGCCATATTAATACAACCACCACAAAGGAAAAAAAGACAAGTCATAGTTGTAGGAGACTCTCTGCTGAGACGAACAGAGCGTCCAATATTTTGGCCAGAACCTACTCACAGAGCTAAGTCTGCTGTCTCCCAGGAGCCTGGGTTAGGGATATCACTAGGAAATTTCCCAGTCTGGTACAAGCCTCAGACTACTACCTATTAGTGCTGTTCCATGTGGGAAGTGACAAAGCAGCAGTACATAACCCAGGAATGATTAAAAGAGACTTCATGGCCTTGGAACTGTTAGAGAGGGAATCTGGGGCCCAGGTGATTTTTTTTTTCCTTTCTCCTTCCAGTTGCAGGCAGTGATACAGGAAAGAACAGACAGACCTAGTCTATTAATACATGACTCCATGTCTGGAGTTACCATAATAATTTTGGGGGGTTTGACCTAAAATGGGATCAAAATCATGGGATCATTCCTGTAAAGTGGGATGGTCTATATAGCACCAGGTTTACAGGCATCAAGTAGAAGCCACCTTTCTCAAACAGAAATAGAGTCTTTACTCAGGAGCTTGCAGGGCTTATTGACCGAGTTTTAAACTAGATGTGAAGGGACAGGGGGTAGTGTCAGGCTTGCCTATGACTAACTGCTGGTTAGAGGGATGGGGTGCTAGTGTGGACCCTCTGCCTGTTGCCCCTGGGTGCGCTGGGGATGCTGCAGCACAGTTTAAATCTTGTAGAGATAAGCTGGGGACTCCTCGGGTAGCAGGAGCCAACAAGGAAACTTCCATGGAACATTAAGGGAAATAAGGGGCATACCACTAGGAAGGTGACACAGGCAACAGCCCAGATGAAGCAACTCTACACAAATGCACGCAGCTTGGACAACAAACAGGAAGAGCTGAAAGCTACTGTGCTGCTAGAAAGCTATGACCTCATTGACATTACTGAAACTTGGTGGGACAAATCCCATGACTGAAGTGTGGCTATCGATGACTACAGGCTGTTCAGAAGGGATAGGCCAGGAGGAGGGGTGGAGGCATTACCCTCTATATCTGGAAATGGATAGAGTGTGAAGAGCTGTCCCTGAAGAATAGCCACGAACAGGTGGAAAGCTTATGGGTGAGAATAAGAGACTGAGGCAACGAAGGGAACCTTGTGGTTGGTGTTTACTACAGGCCACCCAATCAAGCAGAGCCTATTAATGAAGTCTTCTTCCTCCAGCTACAGGAGACTTCATGCTCTCAAGCTTTCGTCTTACTGTGCAGACCTCAGCCATCCTGACATCTGCTGGAAAAGTAGAACAGCAAGCTATGTAGGCAATCCAGGAGACTCCTAGAGTGCACTCAAGATAAATTCTTAACCCAGCTCATAGATATTCCTGCTTGAGGGGACATCAAGAGTGGAGGCAGCCTGGGCTGCAGTGATCAGGCATTGGTGGAATTCAAGGTCCTGAGGGGTATGGGACAGGCAAGGACTGTAGTCAGGACCCTAAATTTTAGGAAAGCAGACTTCCAAGTCTTTGAGGGGTTAGTCAGTAGGCCCCTGGGTAATGGCCCTCATGGACAAGGGAGCAGAACAGAACTGGTAGATATTGAAGGATCCTTTCCATAGAGTGCAAGAGCACTCAGTCCTCAAGTGTAGAAAATCAAGCAGGGAAGGGAAGAGGTCAGCATGGCTGAGTCGAGACCTGCTGATCAAACTGAAGAGTAAGAGGGAACTGCACAGCCAGAGCAAGCAGAGACAAGTGACCTGGGAAGAGTACAGGAATGCTGCCTGGATGTACAGGGATGTGATCAGGAAGGCCAAGGTGCAGGTGGAGCAGAATTGGCAAGGGACATCAACCAGAAAAGGAAGGTTAAAGAAAGTGTACCCCCACTGATGGATGATAATAGTGATTTCTTATCAACAGACAAGGAGAAAGCTGAGGTGCTCAACAACTATTTTGCCTTAGTCTTCACTGATGACTGCTCTCTTCACCCCTCCTGGATCAGTGGACAACAAGATGTGGACCAGAGGTTTAAAGCCCCTCCCACTGTAGAGGAAGATTGGATTTGTGACCACCCGAGGAACCTGAACATATATAAGTTTATGAGTCCTGATGAGATGCATCCCAGAGTCCTGAGGGAGTTCATTGGCTGATGTTGTCATGAAGCCACTCTCCATGATATTTGGAAAGACAGGGCAGTCAGGGGAAGTCCATGGTGACTGGAAGAAGGACAACATTTTGCCCATTTTTAAAAACGGTGGAAAGGATGACCCTGGGAACTACTGATCTGTCAGCTTCACCTTAGTGCCTGGGAAGATCATGGAACAGATCCTCCTAGAAGCTAAGCTAAAGCACGTGGAGGGCAGGGAGGTCATTCAAGACAGCCACTATGGCTTCACCAAGGGCAAGTCCTGCCTGACCAACCTAGTGGCTTTCTATGATGTGCTAATCATTTCAGTGGACAGGGGAAAAGAAATGGATGTAATTTATCTGGGCTTCTGAGAAACCTTTGACACAGTGTCCAGCAACATCATTCTCTCTAAACTGGAGAGATATGGATTTGATGGGTAGTGGACTGTTCAGTGGATAAGGAATTGGTTGAATTGGTCACATCCGGAGAGTAATGGTCAATGGCTTGATGTCCAGATGGAGACCCATGAAAAGTGGTGTCCCTCAGGGGTTTGTATTGGGACTGATGATGTTTAATATTTTTATTGATGATATAGACAGCAAGATCGAGTGCACCCTCAATGACACCAAGCTGAGTGGGGCAGTTGTCACACTAGAAGGATGAGATGTCAACCAGAGGGACCTGGACAAACTGGAGAAGTGGGCCTGTGTGAACCTTATGCATAATCCTACACCTGGCTCTGCGCAATCTGGTGTTTCAATATAGGCTGGGGGACAATATGATTGAGAGCAGCCCTGCAGAGAAGGACTTGGGGGCACTGATTGATGAGAAGCTCAACATGAGCTGGCAATGTGCACTCACAGCCCAGAAGGCCACCCATGTCCTGGGCTGCACCAGAAGAAGCATGGCCAGCAGGTCGAAGGAGGTTGTTCTCCCCCTCTACTCCACTCTCGTGAAACCCAACCTGTATTATTGTGTCCACTTCTGGAATCCCAGCATAAGAAGGGTATGGAATTGTTGAACAGAGTCTAGAGGAGGGCTATGAGGATGATCAGAGGGCTGGAGCACCTCTGGTATGAGGACAGGCTGAGAGTTGGGCTTTTTCCCTGAGGAAGGGAGGGCTCTGGAGAGACCTCATAGCAGCCTTCCAGTACCTGTACGAGGGCTACTAGGAACGTTTACAAGAACATGTAGTGATAGGACAAGGGGGAGTGGCATTAAACTGGAAGGGAGAAGATTTGTATTACTCATTAGGAAGAAATTCTTCACAATGACGGTGGTGAGACACTGGAACAGGTTGCCCAGGGAAGCTGTGCATGACCCCTCCCTGGAAGTGTTCAAGGCCAGTTTGGATGGGGCCTTGAGCATCCTGGTCTGCTGGAAGGTGTCCCTGCCCATGGCAGGGGAGTTGGAACTGGATGATCTTTAAGGTCCCTTCCAATCCAAACCATTCTATGATTCTATGGAACTTCTCTGGTAACAATTGCACTGGATTGAATGTGCTGACTGATGGGATATTTCTAATTTGTCCATCCCATTTATTCCATATCTTGTGCTGGTCAGAAAACTTTTGACCTAGGGTCTGCCTTAGTGAGATTTCTGGTATGAACAAGTGCACAGTTCTATTTCAACACCATTTACTAACTGATTTGTGGCAACTGTATTTTCCCCTGAACTTACACTGCACTTTGAGCATTAAATAAGATGCAGCTGTGTGAAATGATGTTTTGTTGGTAGGGCATTACAGGTTTGCACATTTGACCAGAGGTTCTAGTAACAGTTACTTTCCTGTTTTTCAGATTTTGATAGCTGATGACTACTCAGATCCTTTTGATGCCAAAAGTGAGTTGAACAGACTGGGAAGAGGGGAGAACACTGGCTACATGGAACCTTATGAAGCCCAGAGAATTATGACTGGTGAGAAATGACAGCTGCATGCGTGAGCGTTAATTCCATGGCAGTTCATGTGGATATTACAGCTGCTATGATACTCAAATGTCCTTTCGCATGCAAGACAATCTTTCTGAACGTAGGTAGTCAACAGTAAATGCTGTGGAGGCTTTTCATGGGCCTGCATATGCCTTGGTATCTAAAAATACTACTCTGCGTGTCTCTAGTGAATATAGATGCTTTATACTGTCATGTGGGAATATTAAAATGTGAGCAGTGGGAGTTGGAGTGAGTATTGCTCAGCTTGGCAGTGCCAAGGCTGTCAATCTGTTTACATAGTAGGGACAGCAAAAATATGACATTGTTTTAGTTCCCTTAAAAGCAGTTGATCAAGTTGCTTATGGCCTTTGTCATTTCAGTCAGATTAAGACTTCTTAGTCTTTGCTCTGTTGGAGAAGGGCTTCAAGCTACACCTTTGCATGCCTTGCTCTCCTCCTTGCTCTCCTTCCCTCTCCACTTCTGATTTTTTTTGTAGTGATGGTCAATAGAAGACACTTCAGGATGCATGTGAGCCTTTAACTGCTGTTCTTGGTAGCATCCTCCTTTTTCTGTCATATAGGGAGGTAGTTAATCACAGAATCATAGAATGGTTTGGTTTGGAAGGGATCATGAAAGTCATCTGGACCAACACTCCTGCAATGAGCAAGGACATCTTCAACTTGATCAGGTTGCTTGGAGCCCCATCCAACCTGACCTTGAATGTTTTCAGGGGTGGGACATCTACCACCTGTCTGGACAACCTATTCCAGTGTTTCACCACAGTCTGCCAAAAAAAAATTCTTCCTAGTATCTTATCTAAACTTCTCCTCTCGTAGTTTAAAACCATTGTTCCTTGTCATATTGCTACAGGCCCTGCTAAAAAGCTTTTCCCCATCTTTCTTATTAGCCCCCTTTAAGTATTGAAAGATCACTATAAGGCCTCCTCAGAGTCTTCTCCAAGCTGAATGACAACTCTCTCAGCCTCTCTTCATAGGGGAGGTGTTCCAGACCGCTGATCATTTTGTTGGGCCTCCTCTGGAACCACTACAACAGGTCTGTGTCTTTCCTGTGTTCAGGACGATGATGGTATTGTTTTAAGACTTTGGACTGTTTGAACCCCTTCATTTGGCATTATGTGACTACTGTACTATTGACTATTGTATTTTCCTTTTATTATCTGCATCCCTTTCTTATTTGTTGGCTGTGAAATCTGTACATTTTTCTGGGGTATTGGGCCATATGTTTTATTTACAATGATTTGACTCAGTCAACACACATCTTTGTGCACATCAGTTCTGTATTTCTTGGATTTATACAGAAGGTGCTCTTTTTTTCAATATGAGGGAAAAGTCACTCTTCCACCCAGCTAAGCTGATTGTCCAGTCAAGTTGATTGTATGCCTTCCTTTCCTATTGGCAGCTTCTGGTTTGGACCCTCAGGAAAGATTAATCACTAATAAGTCAGAAAATATGTTCTGCTTTAGCTCAAATCAAAACACTTGATGATTTTAATAAACTATTGAACGGCCTATCTTATTCTGTGGTGTCCATGGTTGGAACTGGTTTTAACCAGGCTTGAATTTTCTTCTGCTGTTAGTGTCCTGAAAAAATACTGCCTTCCCAGATTTGTGGTCATGTTAATTGACAGAAAGCAACCTTTATTTTCAAGATTTGGAAAAGCTTTTTGATGAAAGGCTTGACCTGAGGCTAGGGTAGAGCATGTTAAGAACGAATGCCAGGAGATGACATCTGAACATGTGCATAAGTGTTTGACCTGTCTTCAGGAAGTCCATGCCAGAGGTTGAGAGAAAATCCCTGGCACTATAGTTCTTGGTGTGCTGCGCATTTTGAGTCCCTGATGTGCACCCAAAGCGACAGGAACAGTGTTGCATCTTTGCCTTATTCACTACCTGTTTGGGGATTGGATGTCCCAGAGTAAATTCAAGTATCTGAAAGAAGTCCTCTGTGATTTTAATATCTGACATACTATATCCTGGGCTGTGCATGGAATGAGATCTTGGCCTGGCTACTATCATGCATGCATGCATGAAAAGAAGCAGAAATTGCTGAGATTATGCTGATTTCCAAGAATCCTGAGAAGTAGGTGGACCACAGAGAAAAGAGTAACCTGCCAAGAAGAAATTGGCATTGATCAGTGTCTGGATAGCCACATTCTAGCAAGAAATAACGAGGAAGGGTTGGAGGTAAAAGGAAAAAGGAAAGAAGAGTGAACATTACTGTGAGTGGGCTTCCTCATAAAGCTGCAGCCCCATGTGCCTAGTTACCTCTGACCTGTCTAGATGAAAGAGATATTGAAAATTGTAGAATTGTTTGTGTTGGAAGCGACCTTAAAGATCATCCAGTTCCAGCCCCCCTGCCATGGACAGGGACACCTTCCACCAGACCAGGCTGCTCAAGGCCCCATCCAAACTGGCCTTGAGCACTTCCCGGGAGGGGTCATGCACAGCTTCCCTGGGCAACCTGTTCCAGTGTCTCACCACCGTCATTGTGAAGAATTTCTTCCTAATGTGTAATACAAATCTTCCCCCTTCCAGTTTAATGCCATTCCCCCTTGTCCCATCACTGCATGTCCTTGTAAGTGTCCCTCTCTAGCTTTCTTGTAGCCCTCGTTCAGGTACCGGAATGCTGCTAGGAAGTATTCACAGAGCCTTCTCTTCTCCAGGCTGCCTGTAACACTGCCTTAGCAGATACTGCTTGTACCTGCTGACGAATGATTTTGAATCCTTTGGCAACAGAATTAGCCAGTGTTTCTACTTGCCAGGTAAGATTTTCAATTGGAATCCAATTTTCCAGTGTCCTCAGTCCTGGGACTATAAACCTTTGTAATCCCCATCCTACCTCAGGGGGTATGCTCCACGTTTACGTATTATCCTCATTACTGGCTTTTTTGTTTTTTCCCCAATACCAAGGTTTTATAGGACTTTGCTTCCAGATAGCACACAGTGTCAGGAGGCCTAAAGTTATAGATGTATTTTCTTTAGTAAAAGATAATCTGGTATTCCAAGACCCACTTCCCAATCCCTATATGCTGTATCCATCGGCTGGTACTTCAGCCTGTCAAAAGTTGTAATTGTTGATACAGGTTTTTCACAATTCTAATGCTCTTTTTATAATCAAGGAAGTTATTATTACATCTGGCCCAATGAAGTTACATGTGATTTTTTGTGTAAAGTTCCAGGACAACTTGTGGTAATCAAATTTATTTTTCTTTCCTGCTCTAAGGCACCAATTCAGGAGAGAAATATATGTCCAATCTCCTTGTAACTTTTTATCCCAAGTCCCAGAGCCTTTTCTCAAGATATTACATTCTGGTAATTCAGTCACGTCACTGCTGTGGTTGGTAACACACAAGGTCATTAATTCAGCAGTGATTTGTGCCGCACTGTACCCTGCAACCCAATTAAGAAATAATGATCTAACAGGGTGGACCCCTTTGAGCAAGGAATGTTAGCACAATGCCCCAAACCAGTCCTGTTACTTCTTGGCCTTCAAAGTGTTGCATGCTGCAGTACTCCACTCCTGCATCGTCTGCATTGGTTTTTGCTGTCTAAATAATAGATTGCATTAGCTGGTTTTAGCGCTTTGGGGACATTATCCAGTTTTTGAAGATCCATAAAATTTAATGGAATAATTCTCCAGGGTATGGGGTCTGTGGTGGAATGTGACATGGGAAGGCAGACTGTCACGCTAGAGAGTCTACTCACTTTACCAAAACCTTTCAGCAATTCCAATATGCTGTTGTCGTTCCAATCCACCTCTTTACCCACAGTTATCATTGTAATGATAGTAATTTGTAACATAACCCCAAAATACATTATGGTCTAATTCTTTGAATCCTTATCTTTAGTGGGTTCCCTGAGCCCCATTAAGTTTTCCACTCAGGCTTTGGTACCCGCTCGATTCCCATCTGTTGAGCAGTTGGGGATCATTGTTCGATAGTCCATGAAGCAGGAACCTTCTTAATCCATGCATAATGAATCCAGGATCCTTTTCCAGCTAGCTTCACAACTGTGTATGTATTAAAAGTGCATGGCATGGTCCTTTCCACCTAGGATTTAATGGTTCTGAGTCTCGGGACTTCATGTATACCTGTTCTCCAGCCTGGAATGAATGTGCTGGCGCATCAAGCTCTAGGGATTTGTTAACAGTCAGGAATTTCTGCAGTTGCTGGAGAGTCTTTCCTAAAGATATCAAACAGTTATTAACATCCAGTTTCCCTTTAACAGTGATATCTCCTGGGACATGTGTCATCTGATAAGACCTCCCATACGGTATCTCATACAGGCTAAGGGAGAGGTTGAGTTCGACTTCTTAACAATGCTAAAGTAATGCGGGTCGTAGAGGTTTCCTGACGTATTTTACTGCAGCTTCAAAGTATAATTAATACACCTTCTCACTAGGTTGAGGCCTGTAAGACATATGGAAATCCCAAGATACTCCCAGAACACTCCTTAAGTTGTTTAATTACTTCCACCACCAAATGAGGACCTCCTCTGAAGACCTTCCTAAAGGCACACCAAACCTTGGAATATTTTCTTCAAGTAAAGTTTTTACTACTTCTCTTGCCTTATTGGTATGAGCAGAGGAAGCCTCTGGCCACTTTGAAAAGGCATCTGCTAAAACTAGAATATCTCTGTGTCTTTCTTTTCAGGGTAACTCAGTAAAATCTATTTGCCAGTAATCTCCGTGGGAATTGATTTAATTAATATTCCCACCTTGGGATTGTTTCTTTTGCATACTCCATACTTTTATGTAACTGAATGCACAATGTCCATCATGGCCCTTCCTATAACTGCTTTCTTTAAGTTTTTTAAAAGAGCTTCTCTTTCCCAGTGTTCTTTATCATGCTCCCTTTCGGCAGAAGTAAAGGAGCTATTGCTACCTGTGTGGTGGGTGTGACAAACCACCCACTGTTTTACTTTTTTCGCCTGTAACTTCTTAGTCAATGTAAGGTCCTTATTATCATATATAGGAGCTGTCCCTGGCAATTTTATTTCTTTCTCTGGTGCTCAAACCATGATGCCTGTTTCTGCAGCCTCTTTAGCAGCTTTAGCAGCCAATTGATTTCCAATCCAATATTAGATTTCTCCGATTGATGTGCCTTACAATGTATAATAGGCACTGCTGTCAGTTTCTGAACACTGTCTAGTAATTTTTGCATTTGTCTGTATGCTTGATTCCAGTCCCTTGTGCTGTTAAAAGCCCCCTCTCTTTCCATATGGCTCCACGTGCATGCACAACTCCAAAGGCATATTTAGAATCTGTGCATGTGTTGACTGTCTTGCCTTGACTCAAATCCAGGGCCCAGGTTAGGGCCACTAATTTGCCTTCCTGAACAGAGGTTGTTGATGACAAAGCATGAGTTTCCACTATGGAGGGTATTGTGGTATCTGTATACCCCAACAACCTCTTTCCTCCTCGCACAGAACTGCTCTCGTCCATAAATAATTCCCAATCTGGACTCTCAAGTGGTTGATCTTTAAGGTCTGCATCAATTGTCTGCAAACAGTCATGCTCGAGAGGCCCTTCTACAAGATCAGTAGAAAGAAACACTGCTGGGTTAATAATAGGTGGCCCAAAGGAGGGCATCATCCTACTCCCAATAATACCACCTGGTACTTCAACATTTGACTAGGAGAGTGCCAGTGTCCTCATTTTTGTTCCAGGACTGTGATGACCATATGTGGTAAGTGTACCATTGTTTTCTGACACGTTGTAAATTTGTGGGCTTCCTGGATCAGTTATACTGTGGCTGTAACTGCTTTTAGGCAGTCTGGCCATCCTTGGCTGACATCGTCCGTCTCTGTGCATCACTGCTTTCCCAGAAACTGCGACAGCACTCCCAGAGCTATCCCACATCTTTCATGGGTAAAAAGTAACCGAAGTGCTGGTGCTTTCACGAGAGACAACTTCGAGCATTTGTAGACTGCTCTGCTATTATCAGTCCAGTCTAAATGCTCAGGGGTCAATGTCTTTAATACCTCATACAAAGGCTTTACTAAGAGTCCATAATTTGAAATCTGGAGTTGACACCATCCCAAGAAAGGTTCTTAACTTACGGACTTTCCAGGGTTCTTGGAGTTTACAAATGGCTTGGTTTCTTTCCATTCCCAATTGTTGTTGTCCTTGTTATATCTCAAATCCAAGGTAAATCACAGTTTTGCAGTAATAACTACTTCTTATATCAAAAGGACTTTGTTCTCTCTTAAAACAGCAGTATAAATCCCAATTGTTCACTTGCCAGGTGCATTAGCATTTTGTAAGGACGGTGTTCCCACTGCTTTCTTATGCAAGGTTTCAATTCTTATTTTTCACCTAGAGTCAGTCTTTAGCTTCTGCCGTAGCTGCTGCAATAGCATGCGGCCTTGTCACAGAAACAGGCCTGTGCTGCCTTACCAAGCCTGTAACTGACTGTCGTTGTTTGGATCAGGTGTAAGAGGTACTTGATGCTTGAGACAGAGGAGCCAACAGAGAAGTGGTGGCTGGAGGTGCTGCGTTTGAGGAGAAGTGAATGACTGAGACAGTCAGGCCACAGTGGTGGTGACTGTAACATCCAGGCTGTACCACCCTCCATTCTTCTTGGAGTTTGCTAGGGGACAAAAAGACTTCATCAGAGTATTTACTCTCATGAGCCTGAACTGGATATCAAATACTGGAGAGGATTCTGTTTGTTTTCTGTGGTAATCCCTTACCTGAGAGGAAGAAAAGTGTGTATCAATTTATGGATATGCCTATGGTGGGGAAAAATGTGGGTGTCTTTTTTTTTCCCTTTAAAATCCCCTTAAAATCATAAAACCCTATCCCAGGCATACCCTGTGAGCTGTAAGGGGTAGTGCCTTTCCACTTTCTCCTGACAACTGAGCGTGTTTGCACAGCTCTTCCAGGTATCTCTGCCTCTCAGAAGGAATTAAATCTTCAGACTGCATGAAATGTTTGCAATCAAATGCCAAATCAAGACAGTTTGTACAACAGCCATCTGTGTACTGGCTCATAGAGCGCATCTGAAACTCACCTTTGGAGGACAATCAAATTTCAGATCATTACTCAGATGGAGATAAATTGTCAGACAAGTTGTTGCATAAGGAACTCCTTTTAACGTGTGATAAAGAATACTGTCTACAAGAATAAGATAATTTTGTCTGTTACCCTTCTTAGCTTGCTGCTTGGCTTTGAAGGGAGCTCCTTGCCTCCAACTCATACATTTTTGAGTACATGGTGCTTGGCATGATACGTATTAATAGAAAAATCAATTTACTTGAAAAGTAGTAAAATTAAGGTCAATTCAGGTCTTAAACTGATTTGGAACATCATTATCAAAAAGAAGTGGGGGTCATGGGGAGGGAAGTTCTGGGAGAGAGAAGGTAAAAAAAGCATTAGTTGATGGGCATGCCTGCGTTGCAGGATGTGTGTTGTCAAAAACACTGCTGTCTTTTCCAGAGCAGAACCTGTGGTTTCAGTGCTCTCTAATGGGTGTTAAAGGAGAATTGGGACAGGCTAGGCCTTGTCTCTATATTATGCATCTGCCTTAGGGATGTGGTAGACAGGGAGAAACCTCTCTTCTTTTTCAGAATTCTGTAGGCTTCAATGAGTAGTGTTTCTGGAAATGGGACCTGGGCAGATTAGGTCTTGTTGGTGGGGTATGCTGACCCACGGAAGTGCTCGATGTACATTGAGTCAGTCTCAAATCAATGCAGCAGCATGCTGCCAGTGCCTCTTGAAGACTGGAAGATGTAAGTTACGAAAGGGCTTCTGGCCATAAATGCAAAGCTGATTTGAAGTCTCAGGGATGTAGTTAAATCTGTAAAGAATGTGACTCTCCCCATACTGGCCTGGTCTGTGTAGGGCAGACTGAATAGATGAGCTCATGTGCTTGTTGCAGGGGTGGGTGATTGGTACAGGAGAAGGATCTGCGTGCTGGACCTGAAGAGATTAAAATTATTCCTAAGGATGCTCTGGAGCATTTGGATCATGGCACAGAGATACTTACTGTCTTGCCTGTGCTGTTCAGTGCATTCAATAACCTGGGTGATGACATATCTGCACTGCCAGCAAAGGTGAACATAAACTAAGAGAAGCGCATGGTGAGGAAGGGCAGAACCTGCCTCCAGAGTGGCCTTAATGAATGCAAGTACTCTGTCAAGAAGAACGTTTTTGACATTAAACGAAGGATATTAGAGAGAATTCTAAAGCAAAATTTACATCTTTGTTCACAGGCTCAACACTAGTATCCTACTTCCTTTCTTCTTTTTCAGTGTGTTTGTCATCTTGTGTCTGTACGCATCATCCTGACAATGCGGTAGAACAGCAGTGAGCAAGTTTAAATAGCTCACACCTAGGGTTTTCCTCATGGATGCAATCTCCTCTCTAGGTACAGGCAGTGCTGTGCAATGCCTTCATGTACTTCACTGCTTCTTTCTAGGGACTGCAGTAAGAGTTTGTGCCTGAATCGCAGTAGAATTTCCAATGCATGACAGGCAGCCTAGCAAAACCAGTGCATCAGCCTAAACTGGGAGTTGCTTGTGGACATGCTGGGAGCACTAACTGTGTTTTGCTGCAAGGTAGCACAGAAAAGCTGGAATTGTGGGGAAAACAGCATTCCGAGGAACTTGCATGTACTTCAAAAGGTCTTAGGTGTCAGCTTCTCTTGTAACTGGAAAGACAGGATTTTTGTTCCAATGTATGACTTCACCTGACTAGCACATTGGTGGTGAATAAGTTCTTGTAAAATCCTTAACAACATAGCCTCTGGCATCTTGGTTGTTGGCTTTGAGTGTGCTGCTGCAAGTTATGTAAAAGGACCAGTGATTATTACTTTGATAAATATTAGGCTGCGTAGATTGACACATACGGCACGGGAGCCCAGCAAACCAGACTGTTATATTTAAGCATTGTAATGACTCTTATGTACGATTTGCTTTCTGCTTGTATTTGAACATGGCAAGCAACTGTAGCCAACACAGAAGAGGCAGTGTGTTTGCTCGCTTAGCTAAACAGCTAAAAAAGATTTCAAAAGACTTGAAGCTTCATCTCTTGTTCCTACATTTGTGTATGTTTCTATTCTAGATTCTGTTTGAGGATCTAACGCTAGCCTGGCCATGACTAGAAATCAGCCAAAACCAGAGTTTATTCATGATCAATCGATCTCATATGGTATTATGGATTTCTAATTAGAACTCTCAGGTTCATTGTCCTGTTGCCAGGCCATGTGAATAAGACTACATGCTGGTCATTCTAGCAGAGCAAGTTTTAAGATTTTTTTTTCTTTTAAAATGGCAGGTGAAAATATAGAGAATCTCTTCACTCTTGAAATCTGATGTGTATGTGCTTTTAATTCGTTTTTCGCAATGTGGAGAACCACTTGATGAGATTTGAAGAAGTTCTATAATACACAGAAATAAGCTTGTCATCAGTAACAAGATAATTTTATCTACATGTTGGAAGTTTTCTAAAGGGCTACAGTAGAAGTCTTGGGGAGCTCTTCCTAGAGCTGACAAGAAAACAAGACGTCTCATGTGTCCTGTTATTGTCTGTTAGCCGGTATGCAATAAGACAATAGCTACATCACCGAGAGAGACATTGTTTCATTGTTTATTCAGGTTTGCACGAATGTAGGTGATTGGAGGCTTTTTTATTTCCTCAAATCAAGCACAATTGAAGAGAGTTGTCACCTTCGTTTATACACAAGTTTTCACAAAACCATACACTATTTGTCATGCATGTGATCACATATATACATGAAATTATATAAATGCCAAGTCATTCCTAGCACCTTGCTCCAAATGGATCTTTAGGGGCATCTAGTAGTAAGTATCTCAAAAATCACCTACCAAGTTCAATCATCAGTCAGCTTCTCCCAGTCGTCTCCCAAGTATCTCTAAACCACTGCCTTGGAACGTCTTAATTTAATTAAATGTTCAGCTCCCCATTCAAAAGTCATGCTAATAAATTGCACTATTATCTAACCACACAGCTGAACAAACTTTAATCCCCTACCACTACAATTACAAAAGATACACGTGATCGATACCAGTTAATGATTAAGTCTTCTGTCTATGATGATCCTAAGATATTTTTTAAGATATTGAAAATACCAAAGGCTTTTAGCAACATTGAGCATAGAGCATCATTTGGAGCGTAGTGCTAATGTTACTTGTGTGTGTTCATAAAGCCTGGCCCTCACCTACTGCTAGCATGATTGTGGTGCAGAATTCCCTGCAGCCCAGCAGAAGAAAAGACATGTGAAGAGCCTTGTTCCTTCTTTAAAATATGCTAGAAGCAATGTTATTTAGAAACTGCCTGGACCTCAGCATTCATTTCTAGTTGTTTCTTAGTTCTTTAGAAATTTGGACAGATATCATTCAGCAATGATTTAAAGGAAAACACATTGCCTAGGCACAAGTATAGAAGTGGACTTCTTTCTTTGCATTAGGTCTAACGTGCACAAATTGCAGCATGTTTGAAATAATGCTGGAACTGGTTCAACACAAGTCCTTACATTCTCTCTGAGCAATCAGTAGTTCTTACATGTTCTGTAAAACTGTGTCACTTTAAATCCATGGCCAGCTGGGGCTTCTCTTGTCCTCATGGAGCACTTCACATCCCATCAGTGAGTGTGAGGAGATAAGGTCAGAGTCAGGTTTCTCATGTTGAGAGAGACTGTGGTGTGCAGTTGTTGCTATAACTAGATGCATAACTGGAGACTAAAATCAGCTATGCATAGAATTAATAGCATTCCTCTATGTTTAAATCTGTCTCCTCCTCTAAAATAATTTAAGGTATTCTCTCTAATGTTTAATAGTTACGGCAGTGCTTGTTGCTCTCAGTAGTGCATACTAGCTCACAAATATGGGTTAATAAAAACTAACTACTCTGTACAGCTGGGTAAGTGTAAAATTAACCTTTTCCTGAAAGAGAAACCATCCCCTGACCTTGGATTGAAATAGGAGTTAGAAACTGTGTTTTGCCACTCAATGCATCAGTTGTACGCACAGAATTTTGTTGTTTAGTTTCAGTATACAGACATGTTGCCCAGAATGAGTTTAAGCCAAATTTTTTTTTTCTTCCCCTGTTTCAACAACCTCCTCTTGCTTTTCAGACTTAATGTAGTCTGGAAATAGCCTAAATGGTGAAACTTGAATCACAAGTGCGAATATAAATTGAGGGTTTTTTCAGCTTCTTGCTGTTTCTTCTCAATAAGACACGACTTACACCCCAAAATAATGGGAACAGTATGTCCAGAACTTTGGAAAGGTATGTCAGCATCGTAACAGATTAGGTGAGAGTGTGTGTGGAAGGAACTTAACTTCATTCATGCAAATTACTTGCTCAACGTCAGATGAATCTGACTTATGTTTTTCCACCAAAAGTGAAGTGATGGAATGAATGCTTGTACAGTTGGGAAAGAAAAAAACATTGAGCTCAAAATGCTGTTAAACCCTTTCCCACACTTTAGAAGGCAAACCGTTTCCCACACTTTAGAGAGCTCCCTGCATCATGGTGATAAAGAAGCAGTAGTTTCAAGCTGCTTTGATCAGGAGGTTTACTTAGACAAAGACAAAACCTATGTGCTTTTATCTATAACATATGCTGGTGCTTATTCCTTGGTGCCTGTATGTGGTTTCAGTACAGTACTGCTGTTGGGATAGAGGGTTATATTTAAGTTTCTTGACATGCTTCTTCAATTCTGTGTCTGTTTTAGCCTGCCAGTTGCCACAGGTCTTCCCTCTGCCCTATATCCCTCACCTGCCAGCAAGCTTCAAGTTTTTGGTCTGCTTCTCTTAAGAATGGTGGTCCTTTTAAATTTGATGTGAATTGCCTTTAAGACAGGGATGCTACTGGCCACATTCTGAGAAACACTGCAGTCAGTGTGTTCCAAGAGTATCTGTCATTTCAGAACCATAGCAGCTGTCTCTTGAGAAATGCAAAAAGACTACTGTGACCCTAGAGTGAGAAGAATTCAGTGAAGTCTGAATTCACCAGAAATCTTTGAAATCTTCTGGCCACCAAGATGAAAGAGCTCCTTTTTTTCTCATTTCTTATCTTGCTGGATTAAGCAACTTGCTGCTGCTCTGTTCAAGGTCATTTTAGTCTCCCTCCTGTCTCACCTCCACACTTCTCGCTCCACCTCTACCTCCTAGTACTGCTGTGTTGAATTTGAAGATCTCTCACTGCTTCGGCCATCCAGTGAGATAGAAAAGATGAATGTCCGCTTGCTGCATAGGAGTCTCTTATGTAGAACACACCTTTGCACGGGGGCGTTTGGCAGGTAGTGGAGCTTCTCCCTATCCTGTAAAGTTTTATGTGATTTGTGTAAAGCCTAAAACTGGATCAAGTAAATTAAAATGAAACTGTTGTGCATTCTTCGTTGAAAGCTAGGTTCTGTGGACTGTGATTTCTTTGGATTTCATCAGTGTTCCTCCATCTGTCCTTTCCATGCCTGGGAAGAGTGAGAGGCAGTGAATATAAAATGAAATGAGCATGGGCGCGTCATTAACAGTAACTTAGACAAACAAGAGACTTTTAATGATTTTGTTCCATCAGTATTCAATAATGACATTGGGCTTGGGGTCCCTCCAGAGCCTCAAGCTGGAGGATCATGACTGGGCAAACAATCTTCCAAGCACCCTAGAACCCCAGCTGGATCCCTGCAAGTTGATGGGGCCTGATGAGATTCATCCAAGGGTACTTAAAGAGCTGGCTGATGTCATAGCAAGACCTCTCTCAATGATTTTTCAACACTCTTGGGAATCTGGAGAGGTACCAGCTGACTGGAAGGTAGCAAATGTTGTTCCAATCTTCAAGAAGGGCAGCAGGGATGACCCCGGTAACTACAGACCTGTCAGTCTCACTTCAGTGCCTGGTAAGATTATGGAGAAGATTATTCTGGAAGTTACTGAAAAACACCTGAAAGACAACGCAGTCATTGGTCCCAGCCAGCATGGGTTTACAAAGGGAAGGTCCTGCCTTACAAACTTAATATCCTTCCAGGACAAGGTCACCCGCCTGGTTGACCAGGGAAAACCGGTTGATGTCATTTTTCTGAATTTCAGCAAACCCTTTGGTACTGTCTCTCTCACTATTCTCATAAACAGAATGTCCAGGATACAGCTGGATAAACACATAATACAATAGGTGTGGAATTGGCTGATGGGTGAGGCTCAAAGAGTCATAGTGAATGGAGTTACATCAGGCTGACATCTGGTCACTCGTGGGGTACTACAGGGATCCATCCTGCATCCAGTGCTCTTCAATATCTTAATAAATGATCTGGATGAAAGACTTGAAGGTTTGTTGACAAAGTTTGCTGATGGCACAAAACTGGGGGAAGCCATTGACACTCCTGGGGGCAAAGAGGCCCTGCAGAGGGATCTTAACAGATTGGAGAACTGGACAATCACCAACTGCATGACATTTAGCAAGGGCAAATGCCAGGTTCTGCGCCTGGAACACGACAACCCTGGATACAGGTACAGGCTGAGGTCTGAGATGCTGGAGAGCAGCCCTGCAGAGAGAGACCTGGGGGTTCTGGTTGACAGCAAGTTGAACATGAACCAACAGCATGCCCTGGCAGCCAAGAGGGCCAACCGTGTCTTGGGGTGCATCAAGCACAGCATTGCCAGTTGGTCAAGGGAGGTGATTGTCCCCCTCTGCTCTGCACTAGTGAGACCTCACCTCGAGTACTGTGTGCGGTTTTGTTGCTATGGTATAAAAAGGACATCAAACTACTGGACAGTGTCCAGGTGAAGCCACAAAACTGGTGAAGGGTCTAGAAGGGATGTTGCATGAGGAATGGCTGAGGTCACTTGCGCTGTTCAGCCTGGAGCAGAGGAGTCTGAGAGGGGATCTCATAGCTGTTTACTGCCTTCTCACAAGGGAGGGAGGTGAAACAGGTGCTGATCTCTTCTCACTTGTGACCTATGGTAGGTCACAATACCTATGCTAGGTATTGTGACCAATGGCAGGAAGATATTCCAGGGGGAGGTTTAAATTGGAAGAAGTTCTTCACCCAGCGGGTGGTGGAGCACTGGAAAAGCTGCCTAGGGAAGCAGTGATGGCACTGAGTCTGCCAGCATTCAAGAGGCATTTGGACAATGCCCTCAGTCACATTGTGTGAATGTTGGTAGTGTCCTATGTAGGGATAGGAGTTGGACTCGATGATCCTTTTGGGTTCTTTCCAACTCATGTGATTCTATGATTCTATGACATGAGAGGTTCCAATTGAATGTAATGAAAAGAAAATCTCACTATGAATACGGTCAAAGGGTGGAGGATGTTGCCCACTGAGATTGTGTAGTCTCCATCTTTGGAGTTTTTCAAGAGCAGACTGATGAATCAGAATCTGAGTAACTTTGTCTGACCTCCTAGCTGACCCTGCTTTGAGCAAGAGATTGAACAAGGTGACTTCCTGAGATCTTGTTTAATCTAACTTACCCTATGATCTTGCAGCTAAACTGTAGCTGTGCTGTGAAAGTTAGAAATGGCATTAAGAATCAGGATATTGCAGATTAGCTTTTGGGAATTGATTTTTTTTCAATCCCGGTCGATCTTCAGCTTTGTCATCATGTTAGTATGCTCTCAGAATTGGTCTTTTAAAACTTAATCACTTTAAAGACCAGATAGATGTTTGTGAAGCATAAAGAAGCTTACTGAAATATAGCTTGAGCATAGGCTCATCTGTTAATATCCCACTTTTCTGGAAGTAGCACTGGATAGGGGATATGCATATTGCAGCAGTGAATATGATTCCCGACAGCATTTCACCTATTACTTCTTGGGATAAAGGTGCAGAAGCTGAACAGATGAGCTTGCAGGCTGGGCTGGGTTTGTATGTACATGTCTGAACTCTGTTGGCAGGACTTCTGGTGTGAAGGAGTTGTAGATGACTGATATCACTGTGGTCAGTATGGAAAAGGAAGGGAGCACTGTAAACTCTCAGTGTTGGCTTAACTGGGAGGAGTATTAATTAATTGAGTGGGAGACATCAGTGGTACATCTTCCTGATGTTACTAGTTCAGCTCTCAGTCTTCCCAAACTTTTCCCAGTTCTACTGCTCTTCTCTAAGATTGCTCAAAAGCGGAACAGAGAGAATTTGTTACATGAAGGGTCAGCAGCTTGGGAGAGACTGTTGCTAATGAGCTTTAGGGGGATTTCCAAAGAAGCTTTTATCCAAAGGATGTGTTTGAAGCTCTTGTGGAAATGTTTAAGAGCAATTTTTTAATAATCAAACTAGAATTAAGTTTACCACACTGGAAATAAATATTTCTATTTTAAGTCGTATTTTCATGAGAAAACCAGTAGACATCACATGCACTATGAAGTCTGAAGTCAGAAGGAATTTCTTATCCTTAAAAGTATATGAGGGTTGAAGATTTCTGTGTCTGCTTGCCACTGAGACTAAGCATCTTGCCTTATCAGCTTAAAAACATTTTAATGTGGCTTTACAGCAGTGTCATAAAACTAGCTTAAAGCTTTAGTGAGGAAGTGGTCAAAAACACAACTTCCTTTGTAGACAGTGTATTATATGTAGGCTGGCAACAATATACAAATTATCTGATAAAACATCTCACCTAGGTTTGTTAAATCATTTAGCAGCTATTCTGGCTACATTAGTCTACTTCCTCAGTCTGCCCTGTATGTTGTTCCTGTAGGCAACTTCTTATGCACTCCATGTCACATAAGCCCGGAGGGAGGCCTCTATCCACTTTCCCTTCTTCTCTGCCCCCTTCCCTGTCCCAAGTAGGGCCATGTTCAAAGTTAGTTTCAGGCAGAGAAGATAACTCCTCTCTAGGTAATTCTCATGGAACTTAAACCCCCAGTTATCAGGGAAATAATTACATATTTTATCTTGGTGTTGATAAACTCACTTCTGCTCACATTTAGATGTCCTTTGAAATAGCATCTTGAATGTATAAATGCAGATAATCTGTACGTATCTCATTTGATGCTTTTCAGTAAGCAGAGGCTGCCAAGAGCCAAACCAAGATTCAAGGAGCGGTCTTCCTTCTGTGTAAGTGTTGATATTTACATTATAAATCGGTTCTTCTCCCACTCCTTTCCCTTCTCAAGGTGATTTCTGTTCCTCTTCCAAGGTGATTTCTGTGAAGGGATGAGATTGTGTGCCTGAAGAGAGCTGGCAAGGGTGTCGTGAGCATCAGTAGCAGCTATGAGTAGAAGGGGGGCCCAACTGCAGGAAATAGTAGTCATATTTGTAGCAAGCTTCTCTGTCCTGACACTGCAGAGTGTTAACTTGTTTAAAATAGGCACCACATTGATATTAGAATGTCTTTTAAGGAGAATAGATTCTACTTGTGCTAATCTTAGAGCAAAAGTTTTGGGACAATGTTGTTTGTGTCATGGGCTGTTAAGAACCGTTGTACATGGGAGTACATGAAAATACCAGTGCTGCTCTCTGTTTCTACGAGGGCTTCCATCTTGAATGAATCCTCTTTTACATAGCTTAGAAGCTTCAAAATATGGAATGACAATCATGGATTTTGGTTGAGGTGAAATCTCTGTTTTGCATTGTTGACACATGAATTGCTCCATTTTGAACAATGATTCTTGAATCCAAAAGTCGTTGCTTCTGATTAGAAAGATCAGTAAAATCTACAAGTGAACAAGGGTTGTAGCATTATGATGCAACTGGCTGTAGTAATATCTGGAGTTGGCTATTGGCCAAGGAAATGTACAGAATCTTGTGGAGTTTTTTTGAATTCTTTTTCTCCTCCCCCTATGACTTTCTGAGACATGTAAGGACTAAGTAGCTAAGCAGCATCAAAGCACCCTTGAAGAGGAAAAGTCTGCAGAAAATATGACTTTTAAGATGGCAGTTATAATACTTAGTCACTGCTTAATAGAAAATAAAGTGTTTGGGGGAAGTTTTCATAGAATAAACTTCTGCCTTTGAGGAACTGAAGAAATTATTCTTTTTGCCTCTCCCATAAAAGAAATACTTCTCCAAGGACAGTTTTTGTGTCCTTTGGGACAAGCACTGCTGTTCTTTCAATCCACCAGGGCTTAGGTTTTCTTCTCATGTGTTTTGTTTTTATTAATCAGCCTCCTTTGACTCCATCCAAACTCAACCCTCCCATCCCTACCCTTCCCAACCTCCAAAAAAACCCATGTACTTCCTGTCTTCTTGGACAGAATATGCTTGCTTGTTCTTTTTATTTCTGTACATACTTTCTGTGGAAGATATTAACATTTTTATTGCTGATTTATTGTACTTATAAAGGGACTTCTCCTCCTCCTGACTGGGCCTAAAACTCTTTCTTTATCAGGATTGCTGGAATGTAAAGTTGCTTTGAGTGCTTCATCCTGAGGTAATGAGTCAGACTTGGACTTAACTGTGATTTCCCTCATGATGCAGGTTGTTTCAAGACATTGCTTTTCACATCAAGAAGTTATGCCAAGCTCTCACACCAGCGCAAGGGCACAAATGTCTGTTGTTCATTCCTGGGAAGTGGCTCATTTCTGAGTCACTTGGCTTCTGTTCAGAGGGAAAAAATAACGGCAAGTCTTCTCATATCCAGCTTTTTCTGCAGTAAAATCTAGAATCATGAGCATTTGGAGGCAATTGCTGCAGTCTCAAAGCAAAACAGGTCTCCTTGCTCTTGTATCCAGACAGTTGGAGGCATCCAGCTGTACCTGGAAGCAGAGCAGGAAGCAATTTGACTTTTGGTGGCCTGAGGTGGAATTTGAGCAGAGGTCAAACAGCTTTTGTGGTGATTAGACTTTGCACTAATGCAATGAGAATTCTGGAGTATGGTTTCTACAATGTTTCCAGATTGTCTTGCCAGTATGGGCATGAAAAGAAACATTAATGGTGAGACTTGAAATAAGTAAGCTGTTGATTAAATATTTCTGACCTGTTTATGGAGAGGGTAAGGAAATTTATTCAGTGGGGGCAAATGATCTTATAAAGTGATCCAGCATCTGTGTGATGCCTCTGGCAAACTGGCCAGTTATTGGTTGATTTGTAGCCTACCCATGAATACAGTGCAAACAGCTCACTATCCCTTAATGTGGTTACATGCTAGTTCAGTGGCTCTCCACTGGAAGCCTCAAGAGCAAAGGATGTGAATAGCAGAGGTTGGGCCGATTGAGCAAGACCTGTTCCTTCTAGAGAACAAAAATAATACCAGATAAGCCTTGGTTTTTCTGTGCTCAGACCTGGCTCTGATGTGGCCTTCACCTGCTAGAGATAGCCAGGTGGTCAGGATGATGTCTGGGGAGATGCCTAAGGTACCACTACCTCACACTGTGACTCTGAGCCTTCCCAAGTTTCTTTCTGTTCCTGCTAGTAACTTCGTGTTTTCAGTCACAGGAGAGAATACAAGGAATACAAATGGCTGATGTTCACAAATGGGTCTTGTTCTTAAGGTACATTCTCAAGTAACTTTTCTGTCTTATTTTTCTTTTCACATTTTTTTCTTTTTTTTAGTATGATACTTTTCTAGTTATTCTAGGCTTATCTAAAGAAAGCTGCAGTCCTCCAAACACTTTGCAAACTACCATTCTGGGGCTCTTGAATATAAAATCCACATTTCAAAAGTTGTGCTTCTCATAACTTCTTTTGAGTATCCTAGTTGAAGGCAGGTTAGTCTGCTTCCTTACTGCTAAAACACTTCCTCTCCCTGTGGGTCATTTTGTTTTTACAGGAGAACAAGATTCAAATAGTGGACTCCTGCAAAGGATTATTGTTTCCTTGCTTGCTTTACTTAAACATACAGCTCTTTCTGAAGATAAATATTCAGTTTGTCTATGTGCCTTGAAAAGCTGATACCAGAAAGATCTGTGATTTCAAGGTACATTTGCTTCAATGCTAAGATCCTTGCAGCTGGAATATCTAGTAGATTTGGTGGTGCAAAGGTACTAAGTGAGAATAGCATCACAGTGGCATTCACTCTAAGTTGGTTATAGTTTTGTATGTTATGTAGTGGATAGAAGGTTGCATTTTTATGTGGTTAGCAGGAAGCTAAATCCAGTTCACTGAGATTTAAACTGTTTAAATGCTGTCATATGGGTGTAAGTCAAGCAACTGAATCTGGAGAACATCTGTAGTCTAAATCCAAAGATAGTGAGGCAGAAATTCTTAAAACTGACAGCTATGCTCTGTATAATCTTGTTCATTAGTTGGTCATAATGTTCTTGCTGATACATTAACTGATTGATGGCTTTTGTTATAGTAACGGAGATGCCACAGTTTAGCCCCAACCCAGCTAAATTCGGTGGGTAGGAACCATGCAGTTGGGCTCCCAAATTCCACCCCTCATCCCCAGGGGAAGGGGAGAGGAAAAAGGCTTGCAGATTGGAAACTAAAATTACAGCTTTAATGAGATGATGATGATGAGGATGATGATAATAATGATACTAATGATAATGATTAAAATAATTAGAAAGTAATGAGTATGTACAAATATGCAAGGTCCCACCCCCAAGGACTGTAAGTCACCACAAATGCCACAGAGCAGACACAGGGGAGTGGGTCCACAGCTAAGAGGGAGCTGAACTCAGAAACTGGATTCAGGGAGACACGGATCCGGAATCGGGAGCAATCAGACAAATGAGGTCGTCACTGGAGGGCGGCCATCACAGAAGCAAGCGAGACCCTCGTGATATCTCAGTTTTATACTGAGTATGACATATATGAGATGGAATACTCTGTTGGTCAGTTTGGGGTCATCTGTCCTGTCTGCCCCTCCCTGCAAGTGTGACCTTTTCTGCTAGCTTGAGGATGGCCTTGGGTTATCAGAGGAATAAGTATGAACATCGGCCTTTCTGCATACCAGTGTTCCATGTTATCACTTCTGGAGAGAAACTGTCTGAAAAACATGGATTTAGCTTTTAGAAAATATTATTTGGGCTAGACCAAGCCAGAGTCAGGAAACAGACCCCAGTTTAACTCAAGCTCTATCAGGATAGAACTGCTCTAAATCTTTACTTTATTTGTAGGTTAAAAAATTCTCTCCCTTCATGAGTAAGGTCTCACCAGAGCAGAGTAGAGGGGCAGAATCCCATCCCGCGACCTGCTGGTCCCACTTCTTTGGATGCAGCCCAGGATACAGTTGGCTTTCTGGGCTGCAAGTGCACATTGCCAGCTCATGTTTAGTTTCTCATCCACTAGCACGCCCAGGTCTTCTCTTCAGGGCTATTCTCAATCTGTTATCCATCCGGCCGGTATTTGTACTTGGGACTGCCCCAGCCCAGGTGCAGCCTTATTGAACTTCTTGAGGTTCACACAGGCCCGTCTCAAGACTCTGAGAGTCCTTCTGGATGGCATCCCTTCTTTTCAGCGTGTCAGCTGTGTCACACTGTTTAGTGTCGTCAACAAACTTGCTAAGGGTGCCCTCAATCCCACTGTCTATGTCTGCAATAAAGATGTTAAACAACACCAGTCCCACTACCAACCCCACTCGTCACTGGTCTCCACTTGGCCACTGAGCCATTGATTCTTCGAGTGTGACCAACCAGCCAGTTCCTTATTCATCAAGTTATCCATCTGTCAAATCCATGTTGTTCCAATTTAGAGAAAAGGATGTCATACAGGACAGTTTCAAATGCTTTGGACATGTCCAGGTACATGATGTCAGCTATTCTTCCCTTGTCCACCAAACACTGTAGTCCCATGGGAGAAGGCCACCAAATTTGCCAGGCATGATTTGTCCTCAGTAATGCCATGTTGGTTGTCATGTGCCTCAGCAGAGTTTCTGGGAGGATCAGCTTCATGATCTTGCCAGACAGAGAGGTGAGACTTGACCAAGTTGTAGTTTCCTGGGTCTTCTTTTTTCTCCTTTTATATCATCTAAAAAAAAGACCCTGATCAAACAGGGTCAGCTAGAAAATGTTGCCCATGACTAGATTCAGTCAGGTCTTAAATATATCCACAGATGGAGATTCTACACTACAGCCTCTCTGGGCTACCCATTTCAGTGTTTGACCATTATCACAATAAAAGGGTATTTTCTTGTGTTCACATGGAATTTTATGTATTTTGATTTGATCCTGTTGCTAACTGTCCTGTCACTGGATACTGCCTATAAAAGTCTTGCTCCATCTTTAATCTCTTCCATCAGTTATTTATACGCACTGATAAGGTCCTTGCTGAAACTTGTCTTCTCCCTGCTGACCAGTCCTGGCTCTCTCAGCCTCTCCTCATATGAAAAATGCTCCAGTACCATTATCAGCTTCATGGCCCTCTGCTGGACTTGCACCAGTATGTCCATGTCTTTCTTGCCATGGGGAGGTGAGAAGACAGAGCAGTCCAGGTGCAGTCTCAGCAGTGCTGACTAGAGGGGAAGAATCAACCTCCCTTGACCTGCTTTCAGCACCTCCTAATGTAGTCCAGGTTAGTATTAGCCCTCTTTACCATAAGGGTGCGTTGCTTGCTCATGTTCAACTTGCTGTCATACAGGACCCCAAAGTCTTCTTCTGAGCTGTTTTCCAGCCAGTTAGCCTGCAATTTTCCAGCACCTCCAGGTCCCTCTGGTTTACCTGGTCATCACCCAGTCCATCCAGTTTTGTATCAGCAGAAAGCAACTCTGGATTTTGGCAGAAAAGGACCTGGGCGTGTCAGTCAATAACCAGCTGAATATGAGTCAGCAGTGTGCTCAGGTAGCAAAGAAAGCTAAAGCATCGTGACTTCTATCAGAAATAGCGTGAGAGAAGTCATCAGCCCCCTGTACCAGACACTGGTGAGACTGTACCTCAAATCCGGTTTTGGGTCACTCACTACAAGGAAGACACTGAGGTGCTGGAGCGTGACCAGAGAAGGGCAATGAAGCTGGTGAAGAGTCTGGAGCACAGGTGTTATGAGGAGCAGCTGAGGGGACTGGGTCTTCAGAAAAGCAGGCTGTTGGGAGGCCTTATCACTCTCTATAAGTACGTGAAAGGAGGGTGTAGTGAGGTGGGCATTGGTCTCCTTTCCTGATTTACAAGTGATAGGATGAGAGAAAGTGGCCTCAAGTTGAGCCCGGGGAGATTTAGGATGGGTATTAGGAAACATTACTTCATTGAAGGTGTTGTCAAGCTGTGGAACAGGCTGCCCAGGGAAGCAGTGGAGCTGCCGTCCCTGGAGGTATTTAAAAGGTGTGTAGATGTGGCATGGTTTAGTGGTGGAGTTCTCAGTGTTAGTTTATGGTTGGACTCAATGATCTTAAAGGTTTTTCTAGTCTAAACGATTCTGTGATTCTGTCTAGCCAAGATTCTGCAAAATCAAAAAATAGAGGCATGTCCCACAACCTACCTGTCCTAGGGCTGCACTAAACACCAGGGGAAGAAAATTCCCTCGATGTCCCATTTGGATCTCTCAAACCACATCTTGTGTCTGTTTCTCTTTATTGCATCTTTTGACACTGCCTGAGGAGGGTTTGGCTCTGACTGCCCTTCAGGCAGCTGAGAACTGCTGTTACATCCCCCTTAACATTCTCCACATTGGAGTAACCAAAAACCATCTCTCCATATTATAGGCCTGAGGACCCTGCTAACTTGATAGCTTTGTACTTGGCCTCTTTCTAGTTTTGTGAACTCGCTTACTCCTTGTCAGGAATGTGCAGGCTGGACACAGTAGGACATACCTGTTGGTGGGTAGTAGCGTCCTTGGGGCCAAGGGTTAAGGCATAACAGCTTGCCCCTTGATTTGCTAGCAGTACTCCTCCTAACAAAGCCCAGTGTTTGGTTTGTTGTATTCAGGCCAGTAGAGTGTATCATTCTGCAAAGTGCCGACATGGATTTTTTTTTTATAAAGTCAGTGTTAATTTAAAGAAATACATGTTCCTTACTACAATGTGAGCGAAACTCTAGTTACCAATGCTTTTCTTTAGTGTTCTTACTCTAGTCCTAGCTAGACCAAAGTTTTCACCTTTAGGTCAGTTCATGATGATTTCCAGGATCCCAGGGCGGTTCGGTTTTCCAGTGCAGGTGCACTGTGTGATCAAAGCAATCCACTTGCTCCAAGTAGCATCAGTGGCATGATGTGTGGAGACAGCCTGTCCCCCAAACACCCACCTTATCACTGGCAGTCAGGATGCCAGGAGGAGCTGTGCCTCTGTGCTGATTACCTCTGAGGCAGCTTGAACTCCTTCATGAGCAGCCAGGATCTCTCTCTGTCGGGGTGTATTTGGCTTCAGACCATCTGTAGCCTCAGCTCCAGAATCGAAGTGGTTGACCTCAGATCTCACCAGGCATCTTCTGCCAAAGGCTCCAGGAAAACCATTATTCCTGGCTGCAGAGTAGAGCACGTTCTTCACGTCTGGTCCTGTCCTGACTGGCCCAAGGACTACAGCATGAGCTGTAGATGAGCAATCTCCCACCTGATCTGTTCAAAGGCCTGCTGCTGTTCAGGGCCCCAGTGGAAATCATTCTTCTTACGGGTTATTATGTAGAGAGTGCTTACAATCTGGCTGTACTCTGGGATATGGATCCCCAGAAACCTATGGCATCCAGGAAGCCTTGTGTTTCCTTCTTGCTGTTCGGTGGTGACATTGCTCTGATCTTGTCGATGACTTCTACCAGAATCTGACGATTTCCATCCTGCCACTTCACTCCAGGGAATTGAATCTCTTGGGCAAGTCCCTCTGTTTGATGATGAAACTGGGACCCAGGAGAATCTGGATGATTTTCTTTCCTTTCTCGAAGACCTCTTCTGCCATGTCTCCCCATACAATGATGTTTTCAAAGTACTGTAGATGTTTTGGAAATTCACCCTTCTCTAGTGCTGCTTGCATCAGTCCATGACAGATGGTGGGACTGTGTTTCCAGCCCTGGGGCAGTCTGTTCCAAGGGTACTGCAAGCCCCTCCAGATGAAGGCGAACTGTGGCCTACACTTTGCTGCTATGGGAATGGAGAAGAACGCATTAGCAACGTCAGTAGTGGCACACCACATCGCTGCCTTGGATTCCAACTCATACTGAAGTTCCAACATATCTGGCACAGCGGCACTCAGCAGTGGAGTAACCTCATGCAACCCACGATAGTCCACAGTTAGCCTCTATTCTCCATCAGATTTATGCATGGGCCAAATAGGGCTGTTAAAGGGTGAGTGGGTTTTACTGATGACCCCTTGACTCTCCAGTTCATAGATCATCTTATGGATGGGAATCACAGTGTCAGGATTCGTACAGTATTGCAAACAATCCACTATCGTGGTGGCAATTGGCAGCTGCTGTTCCTCAACCTTCAGCAGTCCAACAGCAGAAGGACTCTCTGAGAGACCCAGCAATGAATTCAATCTCTTCTGTCTCTACAGCAGCTATTCCAAAGCCCATCTATGTCTCTTTGGGTCCTTGAAATATCTGTTTCTGAGGTAGCTAATGCCCAGGATACATGGGGTGGCTGGAGCAGTCACAATGGGGTGTTTTTGCCAGTCTCTCCTGATCAAGCTTACTTCAGCTTCCAGCACAGTCAACCCTTGAGACCTCCCCAGTCACCCCAGAAATAGAAATAGTTTCTGGGCCCACATGTCCTGGTGGCATTAACATGCATTGAGCACCAGTATCAACCAAAGCCTTGTATTACTGTGGATCTGATGTGCCAGGCCATTGGATCCACACAGTTCAATAGACACAGTTGTCCCTTGCCCTCTACCTGGCTAGAGGCAGGGCCCCTCTAATACTGGTCTTGGTTATAGGGATCAGAGCTTTTTCCTGATGGATACACATGGGAGGTACCCTCTAGTGGGTCAGATCCTTGCCCATGGGAAACTGGCACTGCACTTAGTCTCACCAATCTTCTTTTGCTCTCCTTCAATTCTTGTACTCAGGCTTCTAGGGCATGAGTAGGTTTCTGTTCCCACTGTCTCCCATCTTCTCCATGGTCAACCAGGAAATACCACAGCTGGGTTCGTGAGGCCTGTTGCCTTTCTCTAGCTGGGGCATATCTGGCTCTGACCTCAGAGACTCTGATCCACACTGATGCCACTTGAAGACTTTTCCTTAATCTGCTCTCTAAGTTTCCTCTGTTCATCCCTGAGACTCTCAACCAATGTCTCTACAGTAGAGATATGGGCCCTTATCGGGCCATAGACCATTCCCTCATATAACCTGAGTTTACTTATTACAGAGCCGACTTTCTCTTGGTTTCCTCCTAAATATATGGACGCCAGGAAATTGGAGTATAGAGCTGGCCCCTGGTGTGAGAGGCTCCACCACATTTGTGATGTGCACCTGACCTTGCCTGGGTCGCTATTAGATTGCCCATCCCTTCCAAAAAGTACTTCTAACAGTGCTATTTCTGTCAGATGTAGGATCCCTTCTTCCGTTGTCTTCCAAGTTGTCTTATGATGATGTTCCTGCAGGATGTCTCTGTAAACAAACTTCTCTCTTACACCTGTTAGAAGTCGTGCCCAAAAGTGAAAGGGGTTTTGATTCCCACAGAAATACCTGTTTGATACCCACATCCTGGACCAGAGACCCCAAAAACCTGGCTTCAGTACCATCAAGTTGTAAGTTTTCACCCGTAAGGTCCCAAACTTGGATCAACCAAGTCAGGAAGGGCTCACCCTGTCTTGTAATGTCTTTCCACAGACTACGGAGACTGTCAAACGACAGTGATTCAGTAATAATCTCTGGTTCTGGGTCTGCTACCTGTGAAGGTGTCACTTCTCCCTCATTATCCACTGGGCGAACTGGTTTGGTCTTACATTTCCTTTTTTTGATAGGGACAACTTCCATTGGCTTGGACTGTTCTCTTGGTTCAGCCATGTCCTGAGTCACCATGACATTGGGCATTTTACTCTCTTCCTTCTCTCCCTGGGGGTGCTTCTGGGTGCATTCTTGAGAGACCCTGGCCCTAGCTTCATACACAAGATAGGGCATAATGGCACAAACTTGCAGGCAAACCGCAAAAAGTAAGATATCTCTGGCATCTAGGGAGAATTTAAGCTTCCCAAAAGCTGTTGTAGCAGACTTGAAAATAGGTATCATTATCATTAAACCCCCAGAGGTAACAGCTCAGACTAGGGCAGGAGTACAACCTTGAAAACACATTCCCAATGAGACTCACAGGCGTTGAGTTCATAACACTATAAATCTAAAATAAGAATTTGATAATAATCACAGCTTCCTCAGTTCTACTAATTGATGTGCCGAGATGAATTAAGCTGGCCAGGCCTTTAGGCATGATTCTATACTAACAAAAAACCAAATATGTAGTACAGTATGGTCTGTATGGACCCTAAACTCAATACATACATGATGGTAAAAGAACTGTTGTTATTCCTCTGCTCGAGTCCCATGTCTAGCGCCAGTTATGTCTTGGTTTAAAGGAAGACTAAGATGTCTATTGGTGCTATCTCCCACAGGAAAATCACCACAACCCTTTGCAATTAATAGTCTTTAATCAGAGGGGGAAAAAATTGTATAGCAGAAGATAACAGTTCTCAACTGCAAATATATAGATAACCAAACACAGACCAGACCATACAACAAGGCTGTAATCAAACCCTTCAAACGAGTGAAGTCCTGTCTTTGCTCCTTACGGTGCAGTTATATCTCAAGGGCAGCAGGGGGCGCTGCCGCACCTCGGGGGAGGTGGTGACACGGGGAGGCAGTGGCGAGAAGTCACTCCCCTGTGATCTGGCTGGGCTTCGAAAAAATGGCGTTCAAGGAGAGAGGTGATGATCCCGAGGGAAAACGTGGGGGAATGGTCGTCGCAAGGGAAGGAGTGGAATTCCTTCTCCTGAGCAGCGCGGACAGTTTCCTCCTCTTCCTGTGAAGAAGGATGCGGGGGTGGGAGGTGCGGGGAAGGGAAGTCCAGAAAGTCCGCAGAAAAAGTCCAGCTGGCGCTGACCGCACCCCTCCTTTCTCTCTCTCTCTCTCTCTCTCTCTCTCCCTCTGAAGAAAAATGGCGGGGGTAACGATCGAAAGACAGCGTTCTTCCGCTGCCCCACACCAACCGAGTTTTTTTTCCTTGCCGCCACAGTGCGACAGGAAGTGCCCTCTTCCCGGGGTGTCACCAATGGCGCTGCACCCCCTAGAACTTGCGGCCCCAGCGGTCTGGCCGGTCTCCACCCCCACCAGTCCCCGTGTTGGCAAGGGGAGAGAAATTATCTGAGAAACCGGAAACTACAACACTGCATACACAAATTTCGGCATTCTTGGGGATTTACCTACAGTGGCTGGTCAAGTGTGCTTTACATAAGCTGACAAGGGGATCATGTCTTTCCTGGAATCTGGCTCTGTTAATACTGAGTAATGTTGGTGAAAGCATGAGAGTGTTTGTGCTTTGCTTGTGCGCTGGAAAAAAACTTTTCCTTCCAGCCAGTTACCAAATGTAGAGGTAGAATTTAGAGATCTTGTACAAGCTTGCCATCTGTACAATTATGTGTCTGTTAAGGAGTGGGTAGAAGTGGAGTGCTGTAATTGTACGGCATGGCTAGTAGTGATGCCGATGTTTGTTTTTTCTTGCAAATAGGATTTCAGAAGCAGGAAGGCATTAACTCCTGTCAGACAAACATGCAGCTCTATGACGTACCCTATGAACCAGAAGGCAGTGGTGTGGAATCTGATTCTAAAAGTGCGGTGAGTCACCATTTGCCAGAAAGCAAATTGCCACAGGATGATGACAGGCCTGCAGATGAGTATGACCAGCCGTGGGAATGGAACAAAGTCACCATCCCAGCTCTGGCAGGTAGGATTCCTATATGCACTTGCCTTTGGGAGAATTTAAGTATTTGTGCTCTTTTTGTGTGTGTGTGGGGAGAGAAATGTCTGAAAAGCAAATGTGGGTAGTCTCAGTCCGAGAACTGTGGCATGTTGCACTTTTTGTTTGGTGCTTCAGCTGCCCTGTTGTCAGCCATCTCAGCACTTGGTTAATTTTAGTAGAACTTGTGGTTTTGTGTTTCTCCAGCTTCCTAACCCCATTTTAACTGACATGACGTTGATAGTCTTTGTTGTTGAGTGGCTCTATGATGCAGGAGTTGCTTTGCAGGGTCCTTAAATTATGGGGCAATTCTTAAAGGGGCAAGACAAAAAGAAAAGCTGTGTGACATGTATGCAGTAACCTGCTTCTACTCAGTGATGAGTTTCTTGGTGTTTGGAGTATATTCATTGTAACTGCAAGCATTTTTATGGCTACGTAGAACTGCTTTTCAGGTGAATCCTTTTGAACTACTAAAGTTCTCCCACATCAGAACTTGTCTGTTACAGAGATCTGACACAAAATGTTTTCTGTCTTTGTGTATGTCTGTGTTTGGTGTTGGTTACACTGCTCCTCTTTTTTTTTTTCCGTTTATGTTGCTTTGCAGAAATGACTGAGGAGGGCTTCATTCAATGAGAACATAATTCTAGAGACCAAAGCTTTTTCTTTCGTAGAGCCTCTGTGCCCATCTGTATCAGTTGGTCTGACCATGTTCCAGCATGCTCCTATGGGCTACTAGAGTCATACTGGCATGTTCTAGTGAAAAGTTGTGTGCAAGAGAACGTTGTTACTCTTCCTTTTTTAGGAGTCAGCTTGACAGAAAGCGTGTGTGGTAATGATTGTGGGTATGAGGAGGGAAGAAAACAGATGTAGGTGTAAGAGAGATTATGGAAGAAATGTGTGAGCAATGATTAGTAGTCACTGTGTATGGTAAATCCTGCTTGACAAAATTCGTTTGCTCTCTGCATTAAAACTATGAGATCTGTTAATGGAAGGAGAGCAGTCAGTGTCATCTGTGTTGACTTTAGCCTTGGGGGAAAGTAGGCTAAATGTGGCTAGCAGTGCTCCCTAGCAGTGGGGAAACCTAGCTGTATGCTGGCCTGTGTGAATAGGAGCATAGGATCAACCAAAGTGACTGCTCCTCTTTACATCACATTTCTTGGACAACATATGTACAGCTGTATCCAGTATTCTGATGCAAGAAGATGCATAAATGTTGGTGTCAGCAGAGTGCCACCAAAATGACAGGAAACTGCAGCAATGACTTGAGAGGAGATGCTGAGAGAACTGGTCTCACTTAGCCTGGAGAAAAGAAAGCTTTGGGGAGGTGTAATAGCAGATTTGCAATACCTATGAGGAGATCTTAAAGAAGGTTCTTCACAAATGAGCAGGTGTGAGTGGGAAGGGGGACATAAGTTGAATCAGGAGAGGTTTTGACTCGATGCTGCAGAAGATTTAAACGTGGCAAAACCAGCAGCAGCACTCAGGATCAGCAGTGAGCTGGGTAAGGTCTGCAACTGAGCGCTAGATCAAGGCAGACAAGGAGTCCCCAGAGTGAGGGATCCACCGGGAGGGAGCAGGGGCAGGTGATTCCCAAATTCCAGAAGCAGCAGCTCTCAGGAGAGAGGCTGATGCAGTGGGGAGTGTTCCTGGAAGCATCTGCTGGAGATTTAAATGTGGCAAAACCAGCAGCAGCACTCAGTTGGCAAGTATCGGCAGTGAGGTCGTTAAGTTCTGCAGCTGAGCTCTAGATCGAGGCAGACAAGGAGTCCCCAGAGTGAGGGAACCCCCTGGGAGGGAGCGGGGGCTGGTGATTCCCGAAATTCGAAAACAACAGCTCTCGTGAGGGAGGCTGGTGTGGCAGGGGTCTTCCCAGAAACATCCGCAGGAGATTTAAATAGTCCCTGTGGAATGTGAGGGATCAGGAGCATGGTGTACAGATTGGGCAAACAGCATGGCTCATCGGAAAGGCATGGTGTAACAGTTGGCACAGGCAAGGGAAGCAATCAAAGGCATGCAGAGATGGTGTGTGAGTGGGGCACTGGAGCTCAGCCAGAAATACCAGAGAACCATTGTGTCCACGCAACAGAAAATTAAGTCCTCTCCAAGCTCTGTAACAGCTGTGACTTATACAGCCTCCGAGACAGAGCCCCAGTGGATGCACACTGCCATGCAGATATTGGGCTGTAGGATGTGCCTCCCTCTTGCACTGGTATTGGACGCCAGTGGGGAATTCAACTGTAGGAGGTTTGCCCAGGTGAATGAACTCTTCCATTTGGTAACAGAACTCAGGGAGGAGGTGAGCAGGTTGAGGACGGTCATGCAGTGTGAGAGGGAGATTCACCACTGGAACCATACCCTATGCTCCCTGTCTCAGACCCAACAGACAGGCATGCTTTGCCTGACAGAGGACTCCGCATCCTCTCTCCATCCAACTGAACAGAGAAGTTTAGGAGATCGGGGGTGGGAAATTGCAGCAGGTTTATTCCTAGCACAGCAAGCATGTCTCCCCTGTGACAGCCTGTCTCCCAGATTCCCTTGCATAATAGATACGAAGTTCGGCAAGTAGAACTGAACCTTAATGTGGATGGTAGCTCTTGCAGCCTAGAAACACTCCCAAGATTAAGACACCCTAAGTCATCCATCAAAAGGCCTTCTGTAAAGAAGGAAAGACTGGTTGTTGTCATAGGGGACTTCCTTCCGAAGGAAACAGAAGGCCCAATATGCAGACCAGACCCATTTCATGGAACCCATTGCTACCCACCTGGGATCTCAGTTAAAGATGTGCAAAGAAAACTTCCAACTCTGGTTAGGCCCAAGGTTTATTATCAATTATTGATTGTCCAAGTAGGCAATACTGAAACCCTAACAAGAAACCTGAGGGAAATTAAGAGAGAATTGAGGACCTTGGGAGGAATCGTGAAGGGATCGGTTGCACAGGTGGTATTCTTGTATGTCATTCCTGTTACAAGGAGTGATGAGGGAAGGAATAGGAAGAGCCAGGAAATAAATATCAGACAGTTCTGAGCCTGGTGTGAAGAGCAAAACTTTGGCATTTTTGACCGTGAGTTGGGCTACACAACATCAGGCTTGCTGACAAGAGATGGGATACACCTTCTCCAGGGGGCAGAAGGATGCTTACCGAGAAGTTAGCAGGGCTTAGCAAAAGAGCTTTAAACTAGATATGGAGGAGGAGGGGGACAAAAGAACCTTGATGGAAAAAGGCCTGGGAATGGCACTCCAGTATCTGAGGACGGAGGTGCTATCGAGGCCTTTTGTTCTGCCGTCTCAGAGGAAGGTGGGGATAGCACCCCAATCAGGCCTTGGTTAATGATAACCAGATTGGTTTCTACTGGTAATTGCTGCTAGAGAGAATAGGGGCTTACTTTTCCATTATGTAAGAAGAAAAACAGGCCACAGAGCAGCAACAATGCACTTCAGCGTGGAAAAGAAGGAATATGACAAATTTCTGTTCCAAGGGGCATGATGGAGTTGCCAGAGCTCACTCAGGCAAAGACATAGACAGCAGCAGATGCAATCCAATTCCTAATCTCTGCGACCTCTGCCACCTTAAAGAATTGACAGAAGAATATGCTGACTTAATTGTCCCTGTATGCTCGTGCCAACTGGGTGATGTTTAAGAGGAGAATGAGTTCTGCAAAGAACTCTTTAGAAAAATAAAAGGCGCAAGTAGGTGAGTGCATGAAAAAGGCAATGTTTGGTTTCACTTGGAAAGGAATGTTGTCTCTTTGTACTTCATTGTGCCACCCTTCTCAAGGAAAACCAGTAAGAACTTAGTTCAATGCAGGTTCAAATTCTAAGCAACGTAGGGACAGCCTGATGCACTACCGTTGCTGCACAGAGTGACACTGGGCTCCTCACATATGTGTGACTCACTCCTGTTCAAACTGTGTTGGATGTCATATAAACAACAAGGCAAGCTTAAAAGGAAGTGCAACATTCATTACCTGTGACATTATACAGGACATCCTTGAGGTCCTTATCAGATCAGCCAATACAACGAAGCACTACTTGTACAGTTACTAAGTGGTTACTCCATTACAATTTTCAGATTTGCACTTCTCCCTATGCAGACATAAAAGGGAATAGTAGGAAAGAAAGCTTAACTAAATAACACACAGTTTCACAGTTCTGTTGCAGTCTATAAAATACATAAATCACATATAATCTGCTTGCTACTACAACAGCTGATGGGTGAACATACAACATTCTAGGCATGGGTGGGAGATGGCATGAAGTGAGGACTACCAGGCTACTGATTCCCCAGTTCCAATTTCTGCACATTTTTTTTTTACATATTCCACTCAACAAACACACAAAGCATGAGGAAGTATCTCTCAAGTGGGTGGGCGCTGAGTTGGCAGGATTGAGGTACAGGGCAACTGCCGCAGTGCTTCTGGCTGGCAGGGATTGGAATAGAGCAAGGGCCTTCTACTCATGATAAAAATGAACACTGACCACAAGGTATGTGTCAACGGACTATGGTTTAAGAATGCCTTGGTATGCCAGAAAAACAAATTCTGCTCTGCTACGTACTGAAGTTCTCATTTACACAGCTGCAAAAGGAAAGGATACACACTTGTTACCTCAGTGGAACAACTGTTGGATCCATATGAAGGAGTAAGTGAAGGTTTTGCCTACTAAAGCTTTATAAAAGCCTTCAGCCATCCTCTTGCAAAAATGCTAACTCACATATTAAAATGACTCATTCTCAACATCTTAAAACACTATGGTGTAACTGCTCCAAACAGATTTATCTGCTTGCATCTATGAATGAAACTTGCAAATAAAGACAGTAACCCTTAAGAGATCGCTGTTCCAAAAAGGTTAAAAATATTCTTGGTGGGTTAGAAATGACAGCGAGTAGTCACTTAGGAATTGACTATTCCACTCAGAAAGTGGTGGTATCCACAGCCCAGCTGAAGTGCATCTACATCAAGACATACCGCATGGGCAAGAAACAGGAGGAAACGGAAGTCATTGTAGAGCAAGGAAACCATGATACAATCGCCATCACGGAAAAGTGGTGGGATGACTCACCTAACTGGAATGCTGCCACGGTTGGCTATAAACTCTTCAGGTGGGATAGGCAAGGAAGGAGAGGCAGTGGGGGGGTAGCCCTCTATGTTCAAGAGTGTTTTGAGTGCCTTGAGCTCAGTGACGGTGACAATAGGGTTGAGTGTCTATGGTTAAAAAACTGTGGAATGTCCAATAAGGCAGACTGCCTTATTGGTGAGAGTCTGCCCAACCGGGACGAGGAAGCTGATGAGGTGTTCGACAAGGAACAGTGCAGGCCATCCTCACAAGCCAAAAAATGAGCCGGTGGGAAAGAAAACCAGCTTGGCAGGGCAGCAAGCTTTGGGTGGATCTCAGAGAAAAGTCTGTGAGCTTTGGAAGAAGGGGCAGGAATCTCAGGAGGACTACAAGGGTGAGGTGAGATCGTGCAGAGAAAAAATCAGAAGGGCTAAAGCCCACCTAGAACTTCAATTGGCCAATTCTGTGAAAGACAATAAAAAATGTTTCTACAAGTATATTGACAACAAAAGGAGGGCCAAGGAGAATCCCAATCCTTTACTGGATGCCGAGGGAGCAAATAAGAGACAAAGGATGAGGATAAGGCTGAGGTATTTAATGCCTCAGCTGACTGGGGAAGTTCCACCTGAGTGGAGTTAGGCAAATGTTACACCCATTTACAAGAAGGGTCGAAGGGAGGATCCAGGGGAACTGCCAGGGAGGGTCATGGAGCAGATCATACTGAATAGTATCACACAGCACATGCAGGACAGCCAGGTGATCAGGCCCAGACAGCATGGGTTTATGAAAGGCAGGTCCTGTCAAACTAACCTCTTCTCCCTTTCCGACAAAGTTACCTGCTTAGTGGACAAGGGAAAAGCGGTGGGTGTGGTGTACCTGGACTTTTGTAAAGCCTCTGACAGTGTTTCTCACAGTATTCTGATTGAGAAACTGGCCTGGACAGGCATACCCTCTGCTGGGTAAAAAACTGGCTGGATGGCTGGGCCCAAAGAGTAGTGGTAAACGGAGTTAAATCCAGTTGGAAGTCGGTCACAAGTGGTGTTCCCCAGGGTTCAGTGATGGGTCCAATCCTGTTCGGTATTTTCACTGATGATCTGGATAAAGGGATTGAGTGTTCTCTCAGTAAGTTTGCGGATGACACTAAGCTGATGGCAGTGTTGATCTGCTTGAAGGAAGGGAGGCTCTGCAGAAGGATCTGGATAGGCTGCATTGATGGGCATCAAGGTTCAAAAAGGTTCAGCAAGGCCAAGTGCTGAGTCCTGTGCAAGCATTACAGGCTTGGGGAAGAGTGACTGGAAAGCGGCCTGGCAGAGAAGGATCTAGGGGTACTGGCTAACAGCCAGTTGAGTATGAGCCAGCAGTGTGCCCAGGTGGCCAAGAAGACCAATGGCATGTTGGCCTGCATCAGAAACAGCATGACCAGGCAAATGATTGTGCCCCTGTGCTCAGCATTGGTGAGGCTGCGCCTTGAGTGCTGTGTTCAGTTTTGGGCCTCTCACTAAAAGAAAGATATCAAGGTGCTGGAATGTGTCCAGAGAACAACAACAAAGCTGATGACGGTGCTGAACAGCAAGCCTTTTTAGAGGTTACTGGGGTTGTTTAGCCTGGAGAAAAAGAGGCTGAGTGGAGACCCTGTCATTCTCTACAACTACCTGAAGGGAGGTCGCAGCAAGGTGGGTGCTGGTGTCTTCTCCCAAGTGACAGGCGATAGGATGAGAGTTGTGCCAGGGGAGCTTCAGATTAGATGTCAAAGAATAACTTTTTTCTTCATGTAACTGCAAATTAATAAAGCACAATCTATCCAATATGAGATTTTATTATTGGCTGATGTGTAAATATTCTTCTAAGCACTCTCTAGTTAACTCTTACAAAAAGCACATTGAATTAAAACATTGCTTTACAAAAGTAACAAACTAAAAGAATTTTAATTAACAACTACTATGATATGATTGGATTATTTATGCATTTAGCATGCACAGTTCTGTTTTAAAAGAGAGTAAACATTTTTTGAGGTTAGTTAGGTTTCTTCCACTGCACCAGTCATTCTTTACTACTTAGTGTGTCTTAGGTAGCTGGTTACTAAGGAATGTGTAAGGATTGGCTGCAAGCATAGATTCAAGCTGCTGTGGCATGTGCAGTATCTATACCAGTCTAACTCTTAGTAATTATGAATGTTTACAAAAAGAAAGGAAGTCATTTAATTTCTGAGTTTGAAAGAGTGGAAAGTTTGCATTGGAAAAGTATTGATCCTGTGCCAAGACGTGGGAAATACTTTTCTGACTTAATGTGTACTATGGTCCTGTAATGTAGCTAGCTAATGTAGTTAGACCAGGTGGGTTTTTTTCAGTTTTGAGCTGAGAAATTCTAGCAATGGGCAAGTACTGCTTTACTGGCCCACAACGACTCTCCCCCAATTACTTGAAGCTGTGGGAGCTGTGAAACTGAAGTGATCTGCTGCAACTTTCCCAGTTTTTGAGAAGGGAACATCAGATGTTTGTGATGTGAAGCGCAGACACAGAGACACTTATGCAGTGAATATTTTTTATTTCTCAGGTGATAGACCTAGGAAACAAACCAAAATGGCAAGCAACACTACAATTATCACGAAGTTAATTACTTATGCAAGTCTTTGAAGGAGAGCATTTGTTCCTCTCGCATGATTTCAAGGTTTACTGCTGAAGCATCTATAGAACCTGTTTTATCTCCAAAAATGGAGTTTGGGATGTGCTAGACTGAAAGTGTGCAAAAGCTATGGAGTCTGATCAGGCAGAGGTGTCTGCACTGTGGCCCCTAAGCATGGATCTGAGACTGATGTCATGCTGACCCTTGTGAAGCAAACTATGTATAGACTTCCTCACAGACTTCTGCTCTTAACTGCAGTGCTGAAGTATGTGTCTCTGTATAGCAGAGCTGAAGTCTGGCATTTAGACTGTCTGCAGCTTGAGTTTTTTAGCAAACAATTTTGATTTTGTTTTATTGGAGGTAGCACAGCTGAAGCTGAAATATGTTTTTGATGGCTTTTGTGGGAAGTGGGCAGGTCTTATTAGACCGCCTGCTGAGCTGGGGAGACTGATCTGCCCAGAAGAGCTAAATTTGTGGAAGTAACAGGAATAAAGTAGCTTTCAGGTACGTAAGTCTGGCTAGGAAAGGACAGCAACACCAGAGAGTCCATTCACAAAGGTCAGGCTGACACTGGCTCCCATTTAAGTGTGTGAGAAATAGGGCCTTTTCAGGCTGTCATGTGAGGTTGGCAAACCTTTGGGTAAAGGAAATGCATGTGAAGTCTGTAGAGCCCATCTTAGTATTGCTTTACAAAATAAACGGTCCTCTGTTATGAAGAGGGCCATCTGGTAGTGGTTTTCAGCACTGATCATGGACTGCAATGAAGAACAATCTGTAGATGCCAAACTTGGTTACCTCTACTGACTGTAATTGTTATTGCACACAAAGCTGGTGCCTACAACCCTGTGGGACTTGAAGCAAGGGAGTTTTGGCATGCCCCACCAGAGACTGCTATGTGTACTTCAGAATATGATTTAATACATTTACCCATTTTTTTTCAGTAGTTTTTGCCTCTTTCTCTGAGTAGAGGGAGAATTTGGAAGTGCCCTAAGCCCCGAGAGGAAAGCGTATAAAAATAACAATGACAAAAAAATGGTCCAAAACATTCTCCATGTCCATTACATCTCTGTTCTGTATGTATTACCTTTTTGAACATTGCAGCGGTCTTCCTGTTGTGTAGCATTGCTTTAAAACAGTAAGTGCTACCAACCACATACTTAACTGGCAGTGTGTTACAGTGAGTTAGGTTCTAAATGCATGAGATCCATACCACAGTGTGTAGGGGGTCGTTTTAGTTGTCCTTGTAATATTTTCTCTCATATTGCTGTTGAAACTTCCAGAGCAGCTGATTGTGTTGTGTGTGTTTGTGTGCCTCATGATGTTTGTCTTCTGATACAATGAAGTTTTTTTGCCTGGTCCTCACTAGATGACCTTTAAACAATAATCTGTCTGCAGCTGGGAGTGTCAGTTTTCGATGAAGAAGCAAAACATAGAAGGCAGTGAGAGACAGAAAAAATGGTGTGGGTAGTTCCTTTCACTGTTTCTGTCAATATTCTCTCTTTAGTTTTCTGGAATTGTAGATGTGTAAAATCTGTTAGTGTAGAAGTATAGAATGAGGATGCCAGCATCATTAGTATGTGCTTTGTTAGAAATGTTTCAGTGCTCTAAAAAATTACTGCTTTGCCAAATAAGTCATATTGCTTTTCTTAATATAATATAATTATTGCTGCTTGCTGGTTTCTAATGTGCATAGGCAGGTGTTAGCTGCCCAGATCACTCTTAGGATGATTCCACATAAACTGACACAACCTGGGTTCTTGATGTTCTCACTTTTTTTGTTATTGCAATCATGGTAAGTGACTGAAAGCTATCTTTATTACTATTATTTTTTTAATAGTATCATCTCTTGTGGCAGAAAGAGTCGAATGTTAAGGTAAGCACTACTTATTGTAAGAGGGTTTAGACGAGTGTGGATTTTGTTACTTGGAAAAACAAGAGAGTTTTAGGACTGTATTTTGCATAGTTAGAAGTGCCTTAAGAGGATACATAGAACTTTGTAGATCTTAGTGGTAGTGAATGCATGTTTATTCTCCTGGGTAAGCATGGAACCTCTCTAAGTGCTGCAACTATTTTGGTCTTTGTTAACCTTGCCTGGAGGGGTAATTATTGTCTATCTTGCAGCCCAATTTAACGGAAATGAGAAACAGCAAGCATCTCTTCCTCCATCAAATGAGCAGTGCAGGCAGTTAAAAGCACCTGGGGGAAGCTTCAAACCCATCAAACATAGCAGTCCAGAATTTTGTGGGATCCTGGGAGAAAGAATAGATCCAACTATTCAACTGGAAAAGCAAATGTAAGTAAGCACAGTAGTTGCTGTCTAGCTCTTTGCCTCCCCACTTACAGGAGCAGCCAGTGTCCTAGATTCTGTGGTCTAAATCCCCCTCCTCAGTATCCTCTGTGTTACTGTTCACAAAAAATATTCTTACTATTCTTGCAAAGTGTAAGTAACTTCTGTGGGAGACCAAATGAAGTTAAACAGGAGCTATTTAAGGAACAGTGAATTTGATGTGCCAAGTCTTTGCAGTTACTCCACTTTGAACCATGTTGATTACGTTGTATTAGGGAAACAGCTTTTGTATATCACGTGTATATAAGTTGTTCTGTAAAGTTGCACAAATTATATACCTTTGTGGCTGCATAGCATGTTTGTAGTACCTCAGACGTGCCTTGCATCTGCCTGTAATGCTGTTCCAGGGAGAGACTCGTAAGACCACTTCACAGAGCTTTCAGAGAAGAGACACTTATTTCTGCTCTGGTGGAGTGAAACTTGAGGGTGATATTTAGAGGGAGTTTTGTCAGCTCCAGACTCCGATTCTGGGGGAATTCCATAGAGTGAATGTCTAGTATCCACAAAGGTGGCCTCTGTCCTGCCTCATTGTTGCCCTTCCTTGAACCTTTTAGACAGACTAGCTTCTGTGGTGGAATGACCCACTGTCCTGTAGCATACCAAAGCTGCAGCCTCATAGAAGGGGCCAGAATCCCCTCTTACACAAAGAAAGAAAAATCTTCTTGTGGAGGAATTTACACAGGTTACACGGGAATTTGTGAGCACCGAGAAGTCCAATGGATTTGCACAGTAAAATGAGGAAGCTGTGTCTTGAATCCGTGCAGGCAGTCTCACTCCAGACACTATCATTCTAAGTTACATGCAGAATTTATTTTCACAGGAGGAGAAGGGCATAATTTAGCACTGGTGTGCTCTTTGTGAGAATACTTTGTTCTTGAATGGTAGTGGTATTTGGAGGAATGGCAGTCTTTTTGCACTTCAGGTCCACAGCTGGGGAGAATCCCCTCTGTGAATCATTTCTGAGAAGTTAGTTCCCGAAATTCCCATTCCTTTGACATTCTAATTTTACATGTTGTATTTGGAAGCTTAAGCTTGAAAGAGAATAATACCATCTGCCTGCTGTTATATCCATCTAATCAGCCTCAGCCTTTGAACCATCTGCTCATTGACACATTGTAGGCTTATCTCCAATAGAGGAAGTAGCAGCTATTGTGAAGTCGTTCACGTGATACTGTAAGGTAAATGACTAAAAGGCTGTAAAATCTGGGTGGTTCCAGCTCACGATAGTTCTGAAAAAATGTATTTAAGATACTAAAGGGAGTTGTACATTGGTTGATTAACTTTTGACTCATAAATATATTGTTGTGTAGTTTTCTCTTCTAGTATAACTGCGGTTATATGTAATTGCAATTGATAATAACAACCAAAAACTACAGAACTAGTTTTGCTTCCTTTAATTATTCAAGGGTTCATCATACGGGATTATTTTTGGTTCTTCATTATGCTGGATCAAACCTGAAATGAATGCACAGTTAATAATTATGTGTCAGAAAGTGGAAGAGTTTTGGTGTATTTGTACCTTAGATTATTCGTAATCATTCAGATTGCTCCAGTTTTAGTAGCATGAGACCTCTCCAAAGCACATGCTAAGCCATTCCATTTTTCTTTACAAAAATGGAATCTATTTTTGTAGAGTGGAGTACAAGATCTATAGGAAAGGAAGTATGCAAATTGACAAATGGATTTCTGATAGGTAGATTAGGGAGTTTTTCAAACAGGCAACAGTACCAAAGTATGATAATATAAAAGGAAAATACTTACTGTTACTTTTGATTAAGGAGTCTGTAACTATGAACTCAGTAACTCTTCAACCCAGGTAGACTGAATGGTTCCATATTCTGAATAACAGTGAAAAGAAGAAAATACATTTTGCTGTTTCCATTGTCTTATTGAAAGTGAATCCCTCCCAACCTTGTATACAAGGTATCGTGTCTTCCTGTTTTGTTTTGACAAATTCAGAAACAGAGTAGTGTTGTGCATTATATGAGATGTAAAAACTGATTATACTTAACTGTAGAACTGATGGAGCTGTCCTTTCTTCAGTGAAGCTGAAGTGGCTGAAACCTGACCATTGAGAAAGTAAGGACATCAGGAACAACATTCTATAAACTGCAAACAGGATGCTTTCAATCCTGGGAAGAGACCCTCATAAAGGTCAAATGTGTAATTGTGCTTAAGTTTTGCTTTCAGATTTATATTATATGCCTATGTATTCCAGGCTATCTTAGAAGACATGCATGTCTTCAGGTTTTTGTGTCCCCTGCTTTTGTATTGGTATCTTTCACAAATTGTCACTGATATTTTAATCTTTGACCTTTCTCCACAAATAGCTATATACTGACATTTGAAAAATAGACGCAGCCAGGGCAAACAGGCCCAATACAGATGAAAGAGGATATTAGTCAGGAACATAAAACTGATTATAGCACTATGCATGCCTCTCTAGCTACCTAGAACAAGAGTGATCTGAGTGTCCCATTTAAATGGTGGTATGATTTGCGAGCAGTTACACTTCTGGATAATGCTGTTTACTCTGAGCTGTAGCCAAAACAGTTTCCAGGCATCACTTCTGAATCAGATATTCTCCCGTCAGTGGTTGTCTTCATACTTGGCTAGTTTTCTTCCACATATTTTAAAAGCAGGTTTGCTTCTTGGAACTAGCCCTACATTCTGTTTCCATGAACCTCTCTGCCAACTGGGGAACACAAGGTGTGAGGAATATACGAAATACTTCCCTCTGAGTATCATAGTCCAGGGTTTCTCCCTGATTTTGGCTGGGTCATCTTTTATTATGGTCTTATTTTGCCTTTTAGGGAGAAAAGGAAGAAAAATTATTATAGCTAGTAGGAATATTTTAGACCTCCCAAGTACATTTTCTGATTTATATTTAGTGTTAATATTCTTCTCTTATGCTCAGAAGATGACCTAGTCTTTAAATTGCTTTTTGAGAAAAATCCTTCAGCTGTAAATATCGAATGGGGACTAGGCAGAACACTGCCTGAAAACACTCATATCAATGCCATTCATATCAATTTGTGAAATGGTGGAGCCGTCAGGACCTCCCTTTCTAATCTATCTTCAATATACATTAGTGTAATGCTCTTTTTTAGCTTTCTCTAATATGGATTTTGGTTGTAAACAGGCAAACAATGAACCTTAATTTGAGCACCAACTTCCATTTAGCACATTCATCAATTTTGACAATGGAGCTGACATGAGTATTAGGTAATTAAGAGTGTGACATTGGCAAAGGGATGTCTCTCGTCTTTATTCACTTACTCTTTAGCTGGAACATCTCAAGAGTAAATTCAGCAGGTTATAAAACTAGAACAAATGGAAGAAAAATTCTTTTGCACAAAGCCAGTAACAGTTCCAGGTAATAACAGAAAGAGAGAGCACTTCGGCCCCTGCTTGGAAAGTCACATCATTTCTCAAAGTGCATCTAGAAATTGAAGGAAGGAAGAGATCTTCCTCAGAGATGCAGTTTACCCAGTGCAGGATGACATACATTACATCACCTGGGGAAACTTGGAGGAAGGGTCAAAGCCTTTATTACTGGATTGTGAAATTCTAATTGCTGATACAGAGCAGTTTGCAGTGGTCGGTTTAGTGAAGGACCCAACTCCCCTCTCCCCATTTCCTTGCTTCCCTGAATTGATCAAACCCACTCCACAGTTCCTCCAGAGTATTAATTAAAGTGCTCTGAGTTGTCACAGTGGTGCTTAGAACAGGTGCTTTTGTTATAGATCTTCACATTTTATCACCTTTCTCCTTTCTCAAAGATTTATTTTTGTATATCTGTTCCGCTGTTAACTGGTTTTCAGATATGATTTTCTTTATTTGCTTTTTTTTGTTTTCTCTTTGTTCTTATATATATTAGTTGAAATATTGATCTATCACAGGGATGAAATAGAGCAAATGTATATATTGTGGGTGTACTGCTTGCAAGATGGAGGTTGTAATGAGTTGCTCTGAGTGTGGATTTCTTAGATAAATATGTACACCAATCCTATTGCATGTTGTCCTGTTCTGAGTTTTTTCTTTCAGCTGACAGGACCTACAGGCCTCACCAAGTTGTAAAGTTAACTTCAGATAATGCAACACATTATTTTATTTTATCCATAATACGTTAGATTACATTATATTAACCATTATTCATACCTTAAAGAAACGAAGTAGTGAAAGGAATATGAGTTTAAATTCATGTGTGTTAATCTCTCTTCTTTTTCCTAGATGGTATCATGGAGCAATCAGTCGGACAGATGCAGAAAACCTGTTACGTTTATGTAAAGAGTGTAGCTACCTCGTAAGAAATAGTCAAACAAGCAAGCATGACTATTCTCTTTCACTGAAGTAAGTACATGTCAGTAAAACATAATAAATATAATTTCTAAGCCATAACTTCTCTAGTTCAAGAAGGGAATATAATACAGCCTGTTGCTGCACTGTTTCAGCTCAGAAGGGCACTCAGAGCTTGAGACCGTTGGCTGCATGTGTAGTAACAGTCACTGAATTAGGACCTTGCAGCTTAGGAATGTGAAGGGATTTTTAGTCTTTGTTTAGTGCCCATTTAAATAAATACATTTGGTTCTGATTTGAAATGCTCCTGCTGCTCTGCTTCAAGCTCAATAAGCCACTATGTTGTTTGGGGATTTTATTCCTTTTACTCCATGGAAGGAAGGCTTTATGTAGTGTACTGTGGTAAGAGCTGTATAGTATTGCTACAGTTCTTGGAATTAAAAAGCCTGGGATCAAGGATAAAAGATCTAGAGAATTGGGAAATGAGCGTTCTTCTGATCTTGTGCTGCTTTGAACTTGCCTCACCTACCTTAGGCTTTTAAGGGTACATGACACCTCTTGGCTTCAACGAATCATAGAATATAGAACGGTTTAGGTTGGAAGGGACCTTCAAAGATCATCTAGTCTAACGCTCCTGCCATAGGTAGGGACACAAGCTCACTTGCATTTCCAGTAGAAGAAATGTTTCCACATGTTCCACGCAGAACAAGAAGCCCTTTGACCTTGGAATAACATGTACAATTGCATTTGTTTCCTTTCTTTCCTTCTTACAGAATAGGGCCTGATGTGGAACCTGCACTTTCAGGAAAGTCTGGGCCACAGGTCTACTTGCTATTTTACTAGCATTAACTCCTAACAGTTTGGCTTTTACATAGTTTCTTTATAGGTCTGTTCTGGAGACACATTTTACTGCCGGGATGATGGTAATATTTGTTAGTAATAGGGTAGTACTTTCATAGATATTACCAGCTGTTCCTTTCAATGTTCATTGGTTAATTAGAAATAAAGGGCCTGGGTTTAGTCTGATGGTCTAAACAGTAAATTTCAGATTGGTTTTACATCCCCATTTTGGGCTGAGAAGAAACCAGGTTAACATCTGTTGACCTAGTTTTAAGGTTCTCTGTAAGTATCTAGTTGAATAAAGGATCATGTCGTTTAACCACACTTATGCAAACCTACTTTCTTTTTGAGAAACCTGCATCTGTTTTACTTACCATCTGACTAACCATTACCATCTGCGTGCTACTGACAAAGTTATGTTTGATGTTCACATCTGATTTTTACTCACTGCCGTAAAGCCCTTTTCCCCCTATTTAAGACATTGAATTTATAATTAATTTTTGTTTTCTCCTTAATGAAGATTATTTTCCAACCAAAGTAAGATTTTGAAGAGTTTTGGTAATACTGGAGATCTTGTTCCTTAAGCTGGAAGAGTTAAATTATTGGACAGTTCTCAGGTTTCACTCACAATTCTTGGCTGGAATATTTCCTCATGGTCAGTGTGGTTTATGACTACTTTTAGCAGTGAGAAACTAGCCCTTCAAAGTGCCAAACATACGATACTACTTTGGCTTCTGACTTCCTTGCCTAGAGGCATCTAATCAGTCTGTGATGAGGTTATTTTGGACCTATGCATGCTTACCTTGAGATCAGCCACAAATCCCTTCATTCATGTCATTGCCATGCAGTCTTGCATCCTCATTACTACTTGAATCATAGAATCATAGAATTTTCCGGTTGGAAAAGACGTTGGAGATTATTGAGTCCAACCGTACCCATCTTCTGCTAAACCATGTCCGTCAAAAACCCATCTACCCGGTTTTTAAACTCAGTGACTCAACCACCTCCCTGGGCAGCTCTTCCAGTGCCTGACCACTCTTTCGGTAAAGAAATTCTTCCTAATATCCAGTCTGAATCTCCCCTGGTACAACTTATGGCCATTTCCCCTTGTCCTATCATCTGTCACTTCTGAGAAGAGATCAACACTCACTCTGCCACAGCCTCCTTTCAGGCAGTTGTAGACAGTGATAAGGTCTCCCCTCAGCCTTCTCTTCTCAAAACTAAACAGCACCAGTTCCCTTAGCTGCTCCTTGTAGGACTTGTTCTCCAGCCCCTTCACCAGCCTCATCGCCCTTCTCTGGATGCACTCCAACACCTCAATGTCCTTCTTGTAGTAAGGGGACTGAACACAGTACTTGAGGTGCGGCCTCACCAGTGCTGAGTACAGGAGTACAATCACCTCCCTGGTCCTGCTGGCCACACTGTTTCTGATACAGGCCAAGATGCCATTGGCCTTCTTGGCCACCTGGGCACACTGCCGGCTCATATTTAGCCGGCTGTAAACCAACACCCCCAGGTCCTTCTCCTCCAGGCAGCTCTCCAGCCATTCTTTCCCAAGCCTGTAACACTGCATGGGGTTGTTGTGTCCCAGGTGCAGGACTCAGCATTTGGTCTTGTTAAACCTCATCCCGTTGGCCTCAGCCCACTGACCCAGCCAGTCCAGATCTCTTTGCAGAGCCTCCCTTCCTTCAAGCTGATCAACACTGCCACCCAGCTTGGTGTCATCTGCAAACTTGTTAAGGGTGCACTCGATCCGTTCGTCCAGATCATTAATAAAGATATTGAACTTGTAGGATCTCCTGCTTGCTTCATATTTTGATGAAATGTGAGCTCAGGGCATGCCAGAACCTTTCACTAGTATTGGAAGGCAGTATTGAGAACAGCTGCATGAGGATGATCTGCTCAGCCTGCTAGCAGAGCTACAAGAGGAAGCAGAAAGTTTAAAGAGCGTCATGGAAGCTGAGAAAGAGAGAGACCAGTGGTACCATGCTCTGCCCTCCCTGAGACAGAAACAGGAACAGCCATCAAAAGAAAACCAAGATCAGTGGTATCCTGTATTCTCCCCATGCCAGGCTCGGGGCAGTAGCTTAAGGAAAAGGAGTAAATGGAAGCAAATCCACACTTTCCTAGGTGCCTCTGTTCAGTGGGTATGATGCTCTGGATGTGGGAAGTCAGTCAATGAATGATGTAAATTATGGTTCATCTACTTCAGAATTGTTGACATGGTCAGAAAGGCCTACTCCCTGTATCACAACCACCTTGACAAGGAGGAAAAGACAGGTTATAGTAGTAGGCAACTCTCTTCTTGGGGGAATAAAGGGTCCAATATGCCAGACAAACCCTCATCTTACGGAATTCTGCTGCTTCCCTAAGGCCTGGGTTAAGGGTATTGCTAGGAAACTTCCTAGCCTAGCACAGCCTTTTCGTTGCTCTTGCATTTGGGTGGTGATGAGGCTGCAACATGTCCAAGGGCAAACAAAGGAGTTTTCAAGGCCTTGGGACGATTGGTAAGGGAATCTGGAGCATAGGTATTTTTTTCCTATAACCTTTCAGTTGTGGGCAGCAACACTGGAAAGAGTAGACAGAACCAGTCTGTTAATGAATGTCTCTGTGCCTGATGTCACTGCCACAATTTCAGTTTTTTCTGTGGTGGCATGGCCTACACAGCACTAGGCCTTTTGGCTTCAGATGAAATTCAGCTTTCTCGAAAGGGGAAGAGAATCTTTGCTCATGAGCTTGTGGGGCTCATTGACAGAGCTTTAAACTAGACTTGAAGAGGGAAGCAGATAATATCAGACTTCCTTCAGTGACACGCCAGTGTTAGAAGGACAGAGTGCTAGCAAAGGCCCTTAGACATGCTGGGTAAACTGCAGCACACTGGAAATCTTACAGAGATAAGCCAGGGACTCCTGAGGTAGTCACTAGCCAACAGGGGAACATCAGTGAAATATCTCAAAGGAAATAAGAGGTGTTCCTCTAAGAAGGTGACATGGCTCGCCACCCAACTGAAGTGCCTCTGCACCAATGCACATCGCATGAACAACAGAAGGAGGAGTTGGAAGTCCCTGTGCTACTAGAAAGCAAGTCTGGAGGAGAGCCACAAAAATGATCAGAGAGGTGGAATTCCCCTGTGAAGAAAGGCTAAAAGAATCTGTTCTGTTCAGCCTGGAGAAGAGGAATCTCCAGGGAGACCTTATTGCAGCCTTTTGGTACTTGAAGATGTTAGGACAGACTTTTTAGTAGGGCCTGTTGTGATAGGGCAAGGCATAAGGGTTTAGAAGCAAAAGAGGGTAGATTTTTTTACAGTGAAGGTGGTGAAACACTGGAACGGGTTGTGTAGCGTAGTGATAGAAGCCCCATTCCTGGAAAAAGTTGAAGTCAGGTTGGTCGGGGCTCTGAGCAACCTGATCTAGGTGAATATGTCCCGGATCACTGTGGGGAGGTTGGACTAGATGACCTTAAAAATTCCTTCCAATGCATGTCATTCTGTGATTCTATTCCTGCATTCTGTGATTCTATTCCTGATGTATTTTGTGTCCCGGTGGGTTTCTAGCTTAAGCAGTCTTATGTCTTCCCATGTGACCATAAGAGAGATTTTAAGTCTCTGTGTTCTTTCACTTTTTTTTTAATTCAGTGAATAGAGTAAGAAGTCTTACCTGTGGTGCAGCCAGTGTTCAAGTGACTTTATACTCTTCCCAGTGCTTCCTCTTTTAGGGACATTTATATAAGAGGCTTTATTTCACCTCCATTTTCACCAGGACAGATGTATGTCTTGTATAGATGTGCCTAAACAAGGTTTGCACAGAGTAGCTGGCAGAGTTAACCATAGACACAATGGCTAATAGTCATTCCCTCTTCAGACTGTACTGAGGATGTGTTTAGACTAGTTCATGGCAGTGAACCCACTGCTGAAAGTAGAATTATTTCTGTTTACAGAAAAGAGCCCCTGAAACATTCAATTGTAGACTTAAGTTGCTGGCTGATGTCACTGGTAGATAGTTAATTTCCATTATGATCACTAGGATATGCATAGGATATGCAAACAGACTTTTTAGGACAATCATAAAGGAGCTGCAGGCATTGGGGTGATGACATGAGCATAGTTGGGATTGTGCATAGATACCTTGTTGCGGTGTTTTTGATAATGCCAGCCCGGTAAGAGACTCTTTGTAATAATGCAATTGTCACTCAACTGCTACACAGAAACTGACCATGTGTTGCTATGCTGACTCAGTGCCCCCCCACCTTGTCCCATGGGGCTAGCATTAGAATTGGCATCATAGGATGGGATTAAAAAAGGCTTTGCTCTCTGTCCCTTTTACAGGCAGGCACAAAGGTAATTGAGGTCTTCTGTGCGTGTGAGATACCTACAAAAGATGGAGACTTTTGAATGTTCCTGTTGCAGGTGCATAGTCAAATTATGTTTGGAACAGACCCTTTCAGCATCAAACTTCTCGTTTCATTTACTGGTGCATTTATGGTGTGTGAAATGAAAAGTACTGGCAGCAGGAGGGTCTGATAGACCACTATAAAAATACATGGTGTTTGTGGGGTATACTTGTTAGTAAAGCTGTAGCAGAAAATTAGGGCTGACCAGCCTAATAACTGTTATAAATTTGCAACAATTGTTTCATTGCCCTACAGTACCTGCATTAGGATATGGTTCTTGAATCCTAGCTCTGATGTTGGTAGATTGTACAGTGTAAAACATATGCAGCTCTTCTCTGGGACTAATTCCTAAATGTCCTTGCTAATTGGACTCTGCTTCTCACTTCTGCTGAAATTTGCACTAGGTCTTTATCCTGCTATGGTATGATCTGTACAGTGTCCCTGCTTAGCACATACTGTATGGCCAGTGTTTCCATGCAATAACATCTCAGGAAGTACTGTGTGATTCTAATGTTACAGAGGACACGTGCATGCTATAAGAAACATCTGGCTTTGAAGCCGGATGCAGTTTAAATTGTTAATTGCCATGATTTCACCAAATTCATTGCTACACAAATTGAAGCTGATGAAAAGAGATTGTAGAGAATATAGGCAATGGGCTCCAACCCCACGTTTCATGATTCTGTTCTAGTCATTTTGTCCTGTGGTGGTGGCTGCTATGTATTTGATATCTGTTTCTTAGAGGCCTTTTCATTAGAGATATACTGCCTCTGTTTCCCCAAAACTATGCAAGTGTTGCACTTCTGGTACAATGACAGTGACTTATAATTGATTTTATTTTTCCTGCATAAGCTGCTTGCTGGATAGCATGCTCCTCTACATGCCTTATTCTTTAGTCTTTCTTCTTGTTCATACATTTTCCTTATCTTGAAAATTAAGAGGTGTCCTGAGTACCAGCCCTATGGTGATATATTTTGCAGGAAGGACTGGGATCTTTATTGGTAGTGTCATGGTTTAATCCCAACCTGGCCAGTTTTGTCAGCTAAAACCAAGCAGTTGGGCTCCCTGTTTCCCCCAGGGAAGGGGTAAAGGCAAATGAGAGCAAAAAGACTTGCGGATTGGAAACTAAAACTAGAACAGCTTTAATGAAATAATAATAAAGAAAATACTATTAATAAGAAAAGAAGAAAATATACACAAAATTGCATTCTCACCCCTCGATGACTGTATGTCAGCACAAATGCTGCAGAGCAACTATGGGAAAGAAGGTGAGTGACGGGAGGGAACTGGGCTCTAGAACTGCATTCAGGAATGCACAGATCCGAGGTCCGGGCAAACAAACCGACATGACCCTCAATGAACCTTGGCCATTGAAGAAGAGAGGCCTGACCCTCGTAATCCCTCAGTTTTATACTGAGTATGACATATATGGGATGGAATACTCTGTTGGTCAGTTTGGGATCACCCCTCCCTATAGGTGCGACCCTTCTTTGTGTTTGACTTAGGGTACTCCACTAGCTTGAGGATGGCCTTGGTTACTATAGGAATAAGTATAAGAAATGGCCTATCTGCATAACAATGTCCTCTGTTATGTCTTCTAGAAAGAAACACAATCTGAAAAACATGCAGTTAACTTTCAGAAAATGAAGTTACTTAGATGAGTTACTTACTTGAAGTTAGGAAACATTCTTCTTTAGCTCAAAACAGAACAGCTAGCTATGTCTGTAGCTTTGTCTCGCAGAATGAATCAGTGAATCTCAGTTTGGCTTGCTGCTAGGTCCACAGGCATAACAGATATTATCACAGCCAGTAAGGCTCCTTGGGTTCCATGGGTACTCTGTAAGTCTACCCCAGCAAGATTTGCATATTTGAACACTTGCCTTATGTCTTCAGCTGATAATTTAATCCACCTCTTCAATGTATTTATTGAAAGAATATGTATAGCATGATTTGACACAGGCAGACAGTGGCTGAGTTCTGACTTTGTGAATCGAAATGCCAGAATGATCTTAGCAATACCTCAAGGCTGCCCATTGTCCCGTGGAAACCCAAAGGTTTCTAGATCAAGTGCTGTGCAGCCAAATGATAGTATGCCTAAGCATGCCTATCCTCTGTCTGAGCCAAACCGCTGTGTGTCACGTAAGCAGATCCTAAGTAGTTTGGATATGCATAAGAGCAGCAGGGGCTTTTACTATCTGAAGGATAGAACTGAAGGACTATATTCTTAGCTGTTTCCAGTTCCCCCTCTACTTGAAGCCTGTCTGTCTCTTGCACCTTGATGCTTGGCGCTTTCTGTTAGTGCCAGGAGATGTGCTGATGCAGAGGGAGCTAAAGGCAGTGTGTTCTCCATGGGGTGTTGCACATTACTGTGAAAGCCTTATTGAAGCAAGACTGTCCTAAACCCCTTTTTCTACAATAAACTCATTTGCATTCTGTTTGATTTCTATTAAGGCACAACCCTTCTGTTGGCTTGTTGGAACCAAAGGGAAGGGCTCGAGTTTGGGACCATTGCTGCTCTCGTGTGTCCTTGAGCTGATGTGCCTGTTCACATAGTAAGTTAACTTTGATTCACAAGAGCCCATCCTTGGTTATATTCCTTGCCAGAAAGGAGAGAGAGGAGGAGGACACAGACGAAATTCTTAGAACTATGTTGTCAGGGCCTGCTCCTGCCACCAGTGTAATCCATCCGTCCGTCCCGGCCCCACACACCCCCACAAACCTGCCAGATCAGAGAGAGAAGGATCTTTGGTGTCTGTGCAGCAAATTGGAGACCAGCAAATCTCTCAGGATAAATTCAAACTGTGTTTATTTTGGGCACAGCCAAAACAATAAATCAGTATTTGTTTTGGACGCAGACAAAACAACAAATCAATATTTTGGACACAGCCAAAATATCAAATCAAATATTCAGGTGTGGGCTGAGTTGCAGTTTCCAAAAAGTTGCAAAACCAGATTCTAATCTGTTCAGATCAAAATCTGATCAAGGAAGCTAGACAAAAACATCACCATCTGGATCTGATCTGATTCATAGTTGTGCCATGGAAACAAGTAAGAAGGGAAAGGAGAGAGAAGAATAAGAGTAATGGGGGGAAGAGAAAAACGGTCACCACTCCATAGGCGGCTGGAAAACGTGGTCTTCAGGAACATGTGTTCCTGTGGTTCTGCTGCAGCATGTCTTCAGGTGGATATTGGTACTTGCACAGAAGCTCCTTTGGGAAGGTTCTGGAATTGGGGCTGGGGCTCCAGGGTCACTGGCAGTGGAACAGACCCTTGCTGGAATAACCTCTGCCTGAATCCTTTGGGTTCACATGCGCAGTCAGCTGTGGAGGAGGAGCATCTGCTGCTACACCTCCTCCCCCTCCTCTGCAGTAGCACGGTCAGCCCAGCAGAAGCCAGAGCTCTTAAGAAGATGTTAAAGACAACAATACAAGTAGTGTCAGATCCTGTTAAGACAACAGTAGAAATAGAGTCAGTCTCTAAACATGTGAAATAAAAACTTTTAATGGATTTCAACCCACAGCCTCTCTCAGCTTTACCCTCTGTCAAACCTGATTGTGACTTTCTGCTTTTCTTCCTGTGTCGTTCCTCAGAATTGCTAGGGTATTTGGTTGTCAGCTGTGTGGTCTCATGGCAGACTAAATAGGACTTTAAGGCATGTATGATGTATTGGATATGTGAAAAGCAACTCCCTCCAAAAATAATCTCAAAATTGTAAAAGCAAGTGGAGTTATCTTGAGCTAGGACTCTCTGCCTGAAAGGTCGGAGGACTGTCTGATGTACAGAAGAGGATGGTATGCTACCCCACAGCTGGGCACAGTAAACTAAGTAAAACCTCTTGGTGTAAGGTAAATGTTCACCAACCATGTAACATAAAGGGGTTCATGTTACAACAGGAGAACTAGGAGAGATACTAGATTTGCATCTCCCGGAGTCCAATTTTATTTACTGTTTTCTTCAGGAACCCTAGAGCTACTTCTTGATGTCCCCTGTTTCCCAGTTCAACTACCATCAAATAACAGTTCAGGCAGCAGCAGACCTCTGAAGCAGTGGATATAGATCTCTGCTGTGAGTACTTTAAACATGTGAAAGCAGTCTTGAAGATTAAGCTGTGAGGCTACAGCAGTAAACCATTCAGGCTTGTCTGACAGTGCATTGAACTGGAGTACTGATTTATTGTTCTTGGTTGTCTAATCCAGTGTGAAGTCTTGCTGTTACTTTCTTGAAGTGTAATAAATTTGAGGAGAGATTGCTTAACTGTTTAGATAAATTGGTTAAAAAATATGACTGGCTGCAGAAGCCTTAATGCAATACTTGCAAATGACTGTAGTCACTTTTCACTTGTTAATTAATGTGTTCTGAAAAGCACTCAGCTGTAGCCATCACCCTCTCATTAGCCTGAGTGTCCTATATGTGGGTTTTTTCCACTCACTGGTGGGAAATCTCCAGTGAGTGCAAGCTTGCTCGTTTGTTTTTTTTATTATGGGAGTGGGGTCTGCTCTCTCCCCTCCTCCCAATAACTGCTGAAGCCTGCTGTTTCTATTGTATCCCTGGGCTGATGTTTTTGCATCTTTAGCATCGTAATATATAGGGTAGCTCAACAGGAGAACAGAAGTGACACAGATAATTTGTATGAACAGGAAGATGAGGGGAGAAGGGTGATGACCTCTCTGGGATCAGGCAGTTAATCAGCAACAGGAACAGAAGCAATATGATGTTATTATGGATAATCCATGATCCATGTAATATGGTAGTTGGCAGATACATCACAGCCTGTGATAGGGGTAGGTAAGGGCAGGCAGAGTAACTGTGTACACACAAGGGACTACATGAAATAAAAGGGCACACATATTGAAATATCTGTGAGGAGGAGATAACATATAAGGAAAATACTTTGCAGAAGTTGAATTTACACAAAGCCACACACATACGCTGGAATGAACTCACAGTTCTCACTTGTTTTCTGTGGAGTACTTGACTGTAAATTGTCATCTCCGGACAAATTCTTTAATATGTGTTGAGAGCAAACTGTGCCGTGAATGTGGGTGTTTTGTGTGTTTCTATATATGAGGGCTGACTAGAAAAAGGCATATTAATTTTCTGGCATTTTACTACTAGCACTGTCACTGATAAATATATAAAAATTTTTGGTGCATTCTGGGACAAATAATAAAATGGTCTTTTTTGCATGACTGTGTAAATCAATCACATTAAAGAGTAGAAAGGTAGGGATTTAATGTAGGTTTTTAAAAAATCACCCTGTGGAAATTAATTGTCAGGAGACTGACAGAATGCTGGCTACAACTGAACAAAGTTAGGCAGCTGAAACTGACTGTTCTAAAACGCGATTCCAAGCCTATCCAAGTGCTACAGGAGCCAAAGGAACTCAGGTTTTCAATATGTACAAACACTACCTTTTTCCAGTTGGTTCATTAAAGCAAGGGTTCTGATATCTGATTAGTCTAGTTAGATTGATACTGAAATTCCATTAGTTTTGTCATCTCTGGTTGCATTGCTTGATCAGTGACCCTATGTTTTCTTTGTTGTTGTTGTTGTTTAGGCTGAAATGATTCCACTTAGTCATAGATACGGGAAAGCATGTGATCTGTAGGTCAGTGAGGTGTGGAATGGCTTTGTGGGGTGAGGTAAGCTCTGGGAGTTGTGTAGCTTTTTGTCTGTAAGATTCTTGGGCAAAAATTGCACTATCTGTTCCTGTCTAAATGTTACATGCATCCTCCAGGCATTCATATTCACCATGGCCTCCTAGGTGTGTTTTGCTTCTCACAGACCTTCAGTAGCATGTGTGAGTCAGCATTTTTTTCAGTTAAAAGTCGTACATTTCTGATTCAGGGAAAAAGGAAAATGAGATCCTGGTTTCGTATTGAGATCAAGTAACAGTGATTTAAAGTCTGTTCTTTAGCTTCATGTGGCATGTTTGGGGTTATTTTTAAGAAAAAACGCTTACTCTAGTTTTGGGGTTTGTTTTTGTTTATTTTTTCTCTAGTAACAGAAGACTATAGGTTTTGCAGCATCTGGCATTGAGAATCTACATGAATGTTACCTGTATTTGAAAAGTGGAAAGATGGTAGCACTTGCTCGGTGTCATTTAGTGTAACTGAATAATGAATGTAAGAAGTGAACTTACAATTAAACTTTAGCCGAGACCAAAGTCTGTGAAGCAAAGTTTATTAACAGCACTGGGTGCATACCTTGCTAGTCCATATGCACACCCTTACATTTTGCTTATACATTTTTATACTATTATGTACTACATATTCATATAGGGTCCAAAAATTAGTTACATATTCATCACATTTCCCAGAAACAAAACTACACCATGCGTTGGCTGATGCAATCCTCATTTGCCCATCTGTGCATGTTCCTTTGGGGTCTTCAGTGGTCGTCTGATGAAGATGTGTAGTTTTCCTCGGTCTTGTCCTTCTCAGCCCAGGGTTTGACGCATGCGTGTTAGGGCAATAAAGTAACTTCCTTATCTGTTAGGGCAGTAGTGAAGTTATTTCCTTATCACAACGGCACATGTCTCTTGGCTGGGGTCCCCGACTGGGCCCCAAGCTTAGCTGCTTTTCATCTGCCTATGTCTTAAGCGCTTACAGTTTACCAATATAGTTATGAACCTGTTATCAAAGCCCACACAATCTTATTTAAGCGAAATTACTGTTCATTTTATTCTCCTCACAAATTTCCCCTCATTCATTTTGCTGAAGTTTTCCATATTCAATACATTAGCTCCCATCTTAACAATATTTTTTCAGCTTCTGTGTTATCTTTTCTTTCTTGTGGATCATTATTCTTGTCACTCCATTCTTGGTTGCCCTCCCAGGATCTATTGGTACAGCAGTTACTTACATGCCTTCTACTACATGAGTGGTTAGCCTTATAAACATGGAAATAAACATGGCAAAACTAATAACAAAATGAAAACACATATCACATAAAATATGTTTTATCCACGGCCCTCCTGGTAGCCAAGAAAACAAGTCAATGCCAAGTCCATTGCAAGTTTGGGTGGGCACATGAGCAATTTTGCGAATCTCCTTGATCAATTGTTTTATTACCTGCCCATTATCATCAATTTTTAGACAATTACTCTCATTCAGTTGCCCACATACTCCTCCTTCTTCTGCTAATAAATAGTCTAACACCATGCGATGTTGTAATATTGCTGTCCTCATCTGGGTAGTTCAATATGCCAAAATATCTATTGCATTGGCCATTTTGTTTGTGGTAATTTCCAGAACTGCCTGGAGCCTTATTATTCGGTTCAGATTGTAAATAGATTCTCTGACCCCACTAATAATTTCGTGTGGATTCCAGGTGGCTGGTCCATATTGCTGGATTATCCTTTCTGGTGACCATTCATCCTTTCCCCACCTCTGTGAACTTCCTGCAGTCAGACCTCTATCCAAGCTTCTCTTAGGTCTGTCTAGATCATCATAAATACGTACCCCTAGTTCACCCCCTTTCTTTCCATTAATCAGAAAGAAAAGTGGTCCTATAGTTCCCAAGTAGCACATCCCACTCCAATCCGCCCAAAGCTGTGTATAGACCTGATAGCCACAGACCCAATAATGCCCTTCTAACATGCTACCCCCTGTGAGGAAAATATCCGCGTTGGTTACATTAGGAAAATATGTGTGACTTTCGTTCCCCACAGGATGTATAAGATTTCCACTGGCAGTCTGATTGCAGTGTCATGCTTCCGCCTCTTTTCTCCACTTACAACGGGTTTGGTTGGCCTTTGTCAGGTCAGTGGTTGTCCAGAATCGTTTGACCGACATTCTCTGTCCTGTTTCGTTTATCCACGGCCACCCATAAACTGGGTTATATACCTCAGAACAATTACACGAACTACAGTATTGCTCTGGAGTATCTCTAGGGGCTCCCCCACATATGCTACCATTTCTGCATTTCATACAATTGATGGGTGCTAGAAATAATCAATGATTCCCCTTTGCAAATTTGAATCTGCGCTTACTGCTCCCTACATCCTTTCCCCTTGTATCATTCCGAGCTAAATAATAAACTCCCTTTTGTGGATATTTTATCTTCCAAGGGTCCCCATAATGACTTGACCGATTGTGGTGGTTCGATTCTTTATAATTACTAACCATCTAATTAGGTGTTACGGGGATTGATGTTCAGGGCCATTTAGAAAGTCTGAATGGTCCCCACACATCCAATATTTAGTCAGGTTGTACACCTGAGGAACCTATTCCACTAGTATTATAAACGAGTTTTCCAGAGGGTCTGTTAGCCTTGTTGATTCCCCTCTTTTCCATGGCATAGTTTAAAACAATAGCAAGACCGAGAGGTCTGGTATAACATGCCCTTTCATCTCTCAACACATACTGGGTTGCAGCCAGCAACAGGTTAATCCACTCTTGCCCTCCTGGCTTAGTTTGTTACTCCCCTCAGAACTGGGTAGCCATATCGGGTACAACAGAATCCCTCTGTAGTCACAAGTTGCTCTAATTTACATGTCCTTCTCCACCAATTACAAAATGGCTCTAGCATCAGGTACATATATATATGATTGAGACCCCTTTTACAATAGCCACACTTTGCCACTATTACCAAATTACAGCTTTTACACTTAGTACTAGGGAAGGGACTAGCTTTTCACTCAGGTCATAATCTCAGTCCTTCTTCCATTCTGCCCGTATGAGAGTGTTCACCACACTGTATGTCCGATAGCCAACACCCTGTTAGTTCTCCACACATATCACATATGACCTCTCCATGGCAGTCTTTTCCAGGTCTGCCTTACATCCAGTATGTTTCGTCGCACCAACCTGTCTTGGAGTAAGGGAACCTGTTACAACATTTTGTCTTGTCTAAAGGGTTACATGAGTTACATGGGTGTTCAGGGCACTTTCGCCAAGTGCACTTGGCAGATTGTTCTCCAATTCTTGCTGTACTCCTCAAATTAGTGTGCACTTGTGATTCCATAAATTAATTAATTAATAGTTAATAATTATTTTTCAAGACATTTTGTACCAAAGCACATGCATAGTGAACTGAACAAAGGGAACAATACATCTGTCATAATGTATTTAAAAGTTCACTTTTGTTTAAAGGTAATAATTTAGAGAACAATTAGGATTTGAAAGAGATATTTTCCCTTTAAGAAATTATATTTAAAGCAAGATTTTAAGCATGTAGATTTATCATTACGGTGCCTGCAGTGGTTTTTGCCCACCAGAAAGGGTCAGTTCATCAGAGAATTGTTGAACATGTCTGAAAGATTTAAGCTTGTTGTGCTACAAGCACTTCTGGAGGAAAAGCAGCACCTTCGAAATAGAAAATGGCAAATACTAGAAAAGCTGGTTTTAATATGGCGTAATTTGTTTTCCTCATTTCCAACTTTCTGTGTCATCTTAAACTGTGTTTCCTTACTGACATAGACTGACGCTTTTAAGACTGTTCAGTTTGTCCCTGGATATACTTGGAAGAAACAATTGTTTGAAACCAGAAGGTTATGGAGTGGGACATAAGCAAGCTGTAAAAACTCTATGCCTCGTTTGTTATCTTGCAGTGTAGGAGCTGTCCTTTGCTCTTGTTTTGTCCTGGATAAACTCTACATCCTAAAATAGTTTGTATGACATGCTAAAGACAATAAACAACTGAAGTGTCACTCCTGGGAAGAGATGAGGTCAGCTCTGCCACCTATTGACTATATGAGAATGCAGGTTGCACCCATCACAGTGACATTATGTTGGAAGTGTTGCTTTTGCAGGAGCAGACAGGGCAGTTACCATGCCACACTTCTCTTCCCTTTAAGAGGCAGCATGCTGTGCAAGCAGACAGGTTATCTAGGAACTGAATTCTTCTGGTGTGGAAGTCACAGACGTGTTTCTGCCTTTGTTTAGTACAGTGCAGGTCAAAGTCTTTGTGCCACTAATCTTGGGAATGCACTCACCTGAGGAAATTTTCTGAGCCTAAGCCACCCAGTTCTGCACATAGCTATGCTCTGGGTAGTTGCTGCCAGTTTGATATGAGTGTGATCTGTCCTGAGGTCTCCACAGGACAGGATGGGGTTGGCCTTGCCCTGGGTGAGTGAGGTTCATGGTCTGCCTATGTGTGTATGAAGGGAGCCTCAAGCCTTTTGACAGGCAAAAACCAGTGATACCTTATGGTCCTGAAGTAATGATTTGCTATAGTGAAAGTAAATGTTTACACGAAAACACTGAGGTCAGGGGGAATGGACAGTGATGGACAGGAAAGGCATTGTCCTCTACCATGCCTCTGGATCAATTCCAGGGTAAGACAGACTTGCAAGTGGTGAAAATAAAATACTAACTGCCTTTGTGTTAAGCTGTCCATAGCGGTTTGCAGCTAACAGTAACTATCTGTCAGTCTGGCCACTGTTTTGGTCTGTCGCCCAGCAACTACTTGCATTTTTTTCACCTACATTCCCTTACATCGTGAAGGAGAGCCTGTCCTGGTGCTGCTCCCCTCCTCCCTAAGCACAAGTACAAATTAACGCTTTGCTTTCCTTGCAGGAGCAGTCAAGGTTTTATGCACATGAAACTGATGAAAACCAAAGAGAAGTACATCCTGGGTCAGAACAGCCCTCCCTTCAACAGTGTTCCTGAAGTCATCCACTACTACACTACAAAAAAGCTACCTATTAAAGGAGCAGAACACTTGTCACTGCTCTACCCTGTGGCTGTGCGAACCCTCTAATAACCTAGTCTCATCCGTTCCTGTGGATGGGAGGTGAGAGGTAAGCTGGGTTGCACAGAATTTGTTGTCAGAATTCATTGCTTAGCCTGGTTCTGGGGAGTGGCAGCTTGAAGTCTTGGGAACATGGACATGCGACAGACGTGTTTATGGGACTGTGTGGATGGTACTCATGCTGCAGCATGCGTCTAGGATGATGCTTCCACATAAGGGAAAGAAATCTTATTTTAATGCAAGTAGACAAGATAACCTTCCCAGAGCTTTTCTGTGATTGAAAGTACTTCCCAACGAAAGATCTTGCTCCATATTTTCAGCAGAGTCAACAAATTCTTTTTAGCAGTAAAACTCCAGCAATGTTTATTGTCTTGGTACCCTGAGAAACTTCTCCATGTGAAAGAGTAACCTGACTCTGAGGGACAGCAGGGTATTCTTGGTGGACCCAAGAAGGACCTGCTTAGTGGCGCTGGTCACTTAGTTTTGTGAGTTTTGTGGTTTTAATGGAGTTTCTTGTGGTAACTGAACTCCTATTAGGCATTTTAAAACAAATCTGTGAGAGAAAATCATTGTCAATTATTAATGAATATGAAATGTAATTAAACAGTAGTTTGTTATTTAGAATCATAGATTCACTTGGTTGGAAGGGACCTTTGAGATCATTAAAGCCAACCATACCTGTCCGCTACTGAACCATATCCCTGAGAACTACATCTGCCTGTCTTTAAATACCTCCAGGGATGGTAACTCAACCACTTCCCTGGGCATCATGTTCCAGTGCCTGATAACCCTTTTGCTGAAGAGATTCTTTGATATCTAATCTAAACCTCCGCTGGTGCAACTTACGGCCATTTCCTCTCATCCTATTGCCTGTCACATGGGAGAAGAGACCAACACCCGCCTTGCTTCAACCTCCCTTCAGGAAGTTGTAGAGAATGATAAGGCCTCCACTCAGCTTCTTTTTCTCCAGGCTAAACAACCCCTATCTATGAATACTTGTGACCTTAATATCAGCTTCTGATCAAGCAACATCTTTCTCTTTCAACCACCAAAAAAATCAGCTCACAAACCAAACATGAAACACAGTTCTTGATTGGAAACTGCAATATCTTTACAACATGATGGTTAAAAGTAGGATCTGTTCTCCAAAATTAGCACAACTTTTGAATGTTTTCTCTGTCTAGCTCCAGACTCCTGCCCTTTTCATTTTTGTGAATTAAACTGACAGGAAGAAAAAGTCTGAAAGGGTTATCCAGGCAGACTAAACTGACACCAGCACACACAATCTTATTATTAGGACTGAGTTTTGGCTGCTATAAAACCCCTCTTAACCAAAGCTACAGCACTACAGCATATAAAGTGAAGGTTCAGAAGCTCAACTGCATGCGGCTTTGATTGTAAAGTTTTTTATTGCTATGGTACTTTTTGTTTACATAGCCATAACAGTTATAGGACTGACTGCATACCTGACCCTCACTCTCCATGTGGCTTCTCTTCCTCTGCACTGTAGCTGGTACCATACCCCTCTGGTGGGGCATGCCAAAACTCCCTTGCTTCAAGTCCCACAGGGTTGTAGGCACCAGCTTTGTGTGCAATAACAATTACAGTCAGTAGAGGTAACCAAGTTTGGCATCTACAGATTGTTCTTCATTGGAGTCCATGATCAGTGCTGAAAACCACTACCAGATGGCCCTCTTCATAACAGAGGACCGTTTATTTTGTAAAGCAATACTAAGATGGGCTCTACAGACTTCACATGCATTTCCTTTACCCAAAGGTTTGCCAACCTCACATGACAGCCTGAAAAGGCCCTATTTCTCACACACTTAAATGGGAGCCAGTGTCAGCCTGACCTTTGTGAATGGACTCTCTGGTGTTGCTGTCCTTTCCTAGCCAGACTTACGTACCTGAAAGCTACTTTATTCCTGTTACTTCCACAAATTTAGCTCTTCTGGGCAGATCAGTCTCCCCAGCTCAGCAGGCGGTCTAATAAGACCTGCCCACTTCCCACAAAAGCCATCAAAAACATATTTCAGCTTCAGCTGTGCTACCTCCAATAAAACAAAATCAAAATTGTTTGCTAAAAAACTCAAGCTGCAGACAGTCTAAATGCCAGACTTCAGCTCTGCTATACAGAGACACATACTTCAGCACTGCAGTTAAGAGCAGAAGTCTGTGAGGAAGTCTATACATAGTTTGCTTCACAAGGGTCAGCATGACATCAGTCTCAGATCCATGCTTAGGGGCCACAGTGCAGACACCTCTGCCTGATCAGACTCCATAGCTTTTGCACACTTTCAGTCTAGCACATCCCAAACTCCATTTTTGGAGATAAAACAGGTTCTATAGATGCTTCAGCAGTAAACCTTGAAATCATGCGAGAGGAACAAATGCTCTCCTTCAAAGACTTGCATAAGTAATTAACTTCGTGATAATTGTAGTGTTGCTTGCCATTTTGGTTTGTTTCCTAGGTCTATCACCTGAGAAATAAAAAATATTCACTGCATAAGTGTCTCTGTGTCTGCGCTTCACATCACAAACATCTGATGTTCCCTTCTCAAAAACTGGGAAAGTTGCAGCAGATCACTTCAGTTTCACAGCTCCCACAGCTTCAAGTAATTGGGGGAGAGTCGTTGTGGGCCAGTAAAGCAGTACTTGCCCATTGCTAGAATTTCTCAGCTCAAAACTGAAAAAAACCCACCTGGTCTAACTACATTAGCTAGCTACATTACAGGACCATAGTACACATTAAGTCAGAAAAGTATTTCCCACGTCTTGGCACAGGATCAATACTTTTCCAATGCAAACTTTCCACTCTTTCAAACTCAGAAATTAAATGACTTCCTTTCTTTTTGTAAACATTCATAATTACTAAGAGTTAGACTGGTATAGATACTGCACATGCCACAGCAGCTTGAATCTATGCTTGCAGCCAATCCTTACACATTCCTTAGTAACCAGCTACCTAAGACACACTAAGTAGTAAAGAATGCCTGGTGCAGTGGAAGAAACCTAACTAACCTCAAAAAATGTTTACTCTCTTTTAAAACAGAACTGTGCATGCTAAATGCATAAATAATCCAATCATATCATAGTAGTTGTTAATTAAAATTCTTTTAGTTTGTTACTTTTGTAAAGCAATGTTTTAATTCAATGTGCTTTTTGTAAGAGTTAACTAGAGAGTGCTTAGAAGAATATTTACACATCAGCCAATAATAAAATCTCATATTGGATAGATTGTGCTTTATTAATTTGCAGTTACATGAAGAAAAAAGTTATTCTTTGACATCTAATCTGAAGCTCCCCTGGCACAACTCTCATCCTATCGCCTGTCACTTGGGAGAAGACACCAGCACCCACCTTGCTGCGACCTCCCTTCAGGTAGTTGTAGAGAATGACAGGGTCTCCACTCAGCCTCTTTTTCTCCAGGCTAAACAACCCCAGTAACCTCTAAAAAGGCTTGCTGTTCAGCACCGTCATCAGCTTTGTTGTTGTTCTCTGGACACATTCCAGCACCTTGATATCTTTCTTTTAGTGAGAGGCCCAAAACTGAACACAGCACTCAAGGCGCAGCCTCACCAATGCTGAGCACAGGGGCACAATCATTTGCCTGGTCATGCTGTTTCTGATGCAGGCCAACATGCCATTGGTCTTCTTGGCCACCTGGGCACACTGCTGGCTCATACTCAACTGGCTGTTAGCCAGTACCCCTAGATCCTTCTCTGCCAGGCCGCTTTCCAGTCACTCTTCCCCAAGCCTGTAATGCTTGCACAGGACTCAGCACTTGGCCTTGCTGAACCTTTTTGAACCTTGATGCCCATCAATGCAGCCTATCCAGATCCTTCTGCAGAGCCTCCCTTCCTTCAAGCAGATCAACACTGCCATCAGCTTAGTGTCATCCGCAAACTTACTGAGAGAACACTCAATCCCTTTATCCAGATCATCAGTGAAAATACCGAACAGGATTGGACCCATCACTGAACCCTGGGGAACACCACTTGTGACCGACTTCCAACTGGATTTAACTCCGTTTACCACTACTCTTTGGGCCCAGCCATCCAGCCAGTTTTTTACCCAGCAGAGGGTATGCCTGTCCAGGCCAGTTTCTCAATCAGAATACTGTGAGAAACACTGTCAGAGGCTTTACAAAAGTCCAGGTACACCACACCCACCGCTTTTCCCTTGTCCACTAAGCAGGTAACTTTGTCGGAAAGGGAGAAGAGGTTAGTTTGACAGGACCTGCCTTTCATAAACCCATGCTGTCTGGGCCTGATCACCTGGCTGTCCTGCATGTGCTGTGTGATACTATTCAGTATGATCTGCTCCATGACCCTCCCTGGCAGTTCCCCTGGATCCTCCCTTCGACCCTTCTTGTAAATGGGTGTAACATTTGCCTAACTCCACTCAGGTGGAACTTCCCCAGTCAGCTGAGGCATTAAATACCTCAGCCTTATCCTCATCCTTTGTCTCTTATTTGCTCCCTCGGCATCCAGTAAAGGATTGGGATTCTCCTTGGCCCTCCTTTTGTTGTCAATATACTTGTAGAAACATTTTTTATTGTCTTTCACAGAATTGGCCAATTGAAGTTCTAGGTGGGCTTTAGCCCTTCTGATTTTTTCTCTGCACGATCTCACCTCACCCTTGTAGTCCTCCTGAGATTCCTGCCCCTTCTTCCAAAGCTCACAGACTTTTCTCTGAGATCCACCCAAAGCTTGCTGCCCTGCCAAGCTGGTTTTCTTTCCCACCGGCTCATTTTTTGGCTTGTGAGGATGGCCTGCACTGTTCCTTGTCGAACACCTCATCAGCTTCCTCGTCCCGGTTGGGCAGACTCTCACCAATAAGGCAGTCTGCCTTATTGGACATTCCACAGTTTTTTAACCATAGACACTCAACCCTATTGTCACCGTCACTGAGCTCAAGGCACTCAAAACACTCTTGAACATAGAGGGCTACCCCCCCACTGCCTCTCCTTCCTTGCCTATCCCACCTGAAGAGTTTATAGCCAACCGTGGCAGCATTCCAGTTAGGTGAGTCATCCCACCACTTTTCCGTGATGGCGATTGTATCATGGTTTCCTTGCTCTACAATGACTTCCGTTTCCTCCTGTTTCTTGCCCATGCGGTATGTCTTGATGTAGATGCACTTCAGCTGGGCTGTGGATACCACCACTTTCTGAGTGGAATAGTCAATTCCTAAGTGACTACTCGCTGTCATTTCTAACCCACCAAGAATATTTTTAACCTTTTTGGAACAGCGATCTCTTAAGGGTTACTGTCTTTATTTGCAAGTTTCATTCATAGATGCAAGCAGATAAATCTGTTTGGAGCAGTTACACCATAGTGTTTTAAGATGTTGAGAATGAGTCATTTTAATATGTGAGTTAGCATTTTTGCAAGAGGATGGCTGAAGGCTTTTATAAAGCTTTAGTAGGCAAAACCTTCACTTACTCCTTCATATGGATCCAACAGTTGTTCCACTGAGGTAACAAGTGTGTATCCTTTCCTTTTGCAGCTGTGTAAATGAGAACTTCAGTACGTAGCAGAGCAGAATTTGTTTTTCTGGCATACCAAGGCATTCTTAAACCATAGTCCGTTGACACATACCTTGTGGTCAGTGTTCATTTTTATCATGAGTAGAAGGCCCTTGCTCTATTCCAATCCCTGCCAGCCAGAAGCACTGCGGCAGTTGCCCTGTACCTCAATCCTGCCAACTCAGCGCCCACCCACTTGAGAGATACTTCCTCATGCTTTGTGTGTTTGTTGAGTGGAATATGTAAAAAAAAAATGTGCAGAAATTGGAACTGGGGAATCAGTAGCCTGGTAGTCCTCACTTCATGCCATCTCCCACCCATGCCTAGAATGTTGTATGTTCACCCATCAGCTGTTGTAGTAGCAAGCAGATTATATGTGATTTATGTATTTTATAGACTGCAACAGAACTGTGAAACTGTGTGTTATTTAGTTAAGCTTTCTTTCCTACTATTCCCTTTTATGTCTGCATAGGGAGAAGTGCAAATCTGAAAATTGTAATGGAGTAACCACTTAGTAACTGTACAAGTAGTGCTTCGTTGTATTGGCTGATCTGATAAGGACCTCAAGGATGTCCTGTATAATGTCACAGGTAATGAATGTTGCACTTCCTTTTAAGCTTGCCTTGTTGTTTATGAGACATCCAACACAGTTTGAACAGGAGTGAGTCACACATATGTGAGGAGCCCAGTGTCACTCTGTGCAGCAACGGTAGTGCATCAGGCTGTCCCTACGTTGCTTAGAATTTGAACCTGCATTGAACTAAGTTCTTACTGGTTTTCCTTGAGAAGGGTGGCACAATGAAGTACAAAGAGACAACATTCCTTTCCAAGTGAAACCAAACATTGCCTTTTTCATGCACTCACCTACTTGCGCCTTTTATTTTTCTAAAGAGTTCTTTGCAGAACTCATTCTCCTCTTAAACATCACCCAGTTGGCACGAGCATACAGGGACAATTAAGTCAGCATATTCTTCTGTCAATTCTTTAAGGTGGCAGAGGTCGCAGAGATTAGGAATTGGATTGCATCTGCTGCTGTCTATGTCTTTGCCTGAGTGAGCTCTGGCAACTCCATCATGCCCCTTGGAACAGAAATTTGTCATATTCCTTCTTTTCCACGCTGAAGTGCATTGTTGCTGCTCTGTGGCCTGTTTTTCTTCTTACATAATGGAAAAGTAAGCCCCTATTCTCTCTAGCAGCAATTACCAGTAGAAACCAATCTGGTTATCATTAACCAAGGCTTTGACAGGCTTCCTCAAACACGTTGCTTTTAGCTTATGGAGATGAGTGTTGTACTGAAACTTTCCTCTTACAGACCTGACTGAATGTCAATTAAGCCAGCCACTTTATTGCTGTCTGCAGATCTTGGTTTAGGATCCCTTGTTTCATACCAATCTAGCCAATATGCATCATAGAAATGTGTATACATTTTATCATGGCTTCAAGGATCAGATTAAAATCTTCGGTTCAGCAAGAAGAAATCACCTCAGAAAGTTTTGTTTGTTTATGGAAAGTTTTTTTATTATTTTTTAAAATACTTAGTACTCAGTAATTTCAGAATAAATAAAACAAGGATTTTGTTTGCACTGTAATGTTGTCTTTGTTTATTTAAGTGACTGTATGATATTTTTCCAGGGAAGGGATATTCCTCCCAGACTTTTCAATGTATAGTGAAAATACAGCGTATTGCAATGTGTAATGTTGTGTATAGGTGGAAGATCTCATGATGATCATGCCTACATAGCCCTTTAAAAGTTTATTTAAAAAACTAATAAACTTCTTCCTTTTCTCCATCTAATTGTCAATGTGTACTAAGATTGTCTTGAACGGATAATAGTTGAAGTGACCTTTCAGAACAACTTGTGTTTGTGTAATCATTAGGCTATAATCTGGTTTGGAGTCTAGAAAATCATATGGCTCAGTTCTGCCCTTAGTAATTCTCTTGACAGTGTGCAGCTTTGCAAGGGCTGTGCCAAAAACCCACTTGTGTGTGTGTGAATGACATTGCTGTCCAATTGCTTGGGGTGCTCAAGGAATCCAATTATGGCTGTTTACAGGGTAACACTGGTGAGTCACTTTTTACAGACTTTACAAGAGGTGTTAATTAGGCTCCCATCTTGGTGAGTATCTCACATTGTGTTGAAAGCCTCCAATCTGTGAACATCACAATGATGGGTTTAGAGTTCTAGTGGCCAAGATTGCATCTCACAGCTCTTTCCATAATTGAAAAAATCTTTAAGATTTGTGGAAGTATGTTCGTCACCATGGGTTCTGTACTTGATAGTGGTTTATTCTATTCTCTGACACTGAAATTAAGTCTTCAGAGCCACAGCGCAAAGTACAGGGCCTCATTAAGTTTAAAGGTACAAAACACTTATTTCCAGCTTCTCAGAGAACATGGTCTGAATCTGTGCTCTGAGTAAAACTGGCTGCTGCTTGGAGGATGACATTTATGTGCTGCTCCTCACCATCACAGTGAGGTTCAGGATTTGCCTTTCTCTTGCTGTCACAGCATTGCAAGGGATGACCATTTACAGTCTCATTTTCTGTGTCATGTTATTGCCTGTCTCAGGCCTTCATGTAACTCTGAGAATCGTGTACCCACAATTCAGAGTTGCTGTGTTGTCCTCAGCATTCTGGACCTTGTAGTTAGTTGAATGTCAAAATCAATCCAAACATTGCTCATGCTTTCTCAAGAGTCTTGCAGGGTCCCTGCATTGCATTTATTGCTGCTAATAGTTCAAAGACACAAATAGAGTAGCTTAATTACAACTTTGCAGGGCTTAATTATCTTCTAAGCTTGGTTTGGGGATTAGTAGTATTCTGGTATTACAATGGGTACAGGTTAACAGTTAGGTGTTGATGCCTGCTGTAGTCGTTTAGGAAAAAAAAGTTGCATCCTGTGCCAGGCTGTCAGAGCCTTCCTTGGTCTTGATATTGCTCCAAGAGGCACACAGGCCCCTCAGGGACTACCTACAAGCAAAGATGATGTATTTCTGTCATTGACTTCTATTTCTGGGGTCTGTGCAATTACTACAGCACAGCCTACTGCACTATCGAGCCACAGAAAAAATCTCAAGGTTCCTACTGCCAGCCATACCACTCAGAGAAGTGACTTTGGGAGACTGATATCATCATCTACTCTGCTTTAAGTCAAGCAGTTTTGCCACCAGAAAGGAACTGTTTACCTGTCAGCTAAAGGTAAGCGTACAAGGTTTATAGACCAAGAGTTTATTCAAGAGTAAATCCAGTTAGTCTCCTATGTTTGTGTCTCAAGTAGACACGCTGGTTGACTCCCATCTGCCAGTCCATATTTTGGAGATGACTGTTGGCTATTTGTAAACTAGAGGGCAATTCAGAGGGACCTGTACAGATGCAGCTTGACTAGCACAAGGAATGGGCCAGCATGATCCTCCTGGAACTCCATAAAGGCAGTCCTACATTGGGGTGCATTGCAAAAGGTGACCCTCCTGTCACCAGAGGGAGATGAGTAACAAGGAATTGAACTGAAGTCAGCTGTCTTCCTTTGCAGTCATGAAGGCCTACTGCAGTCAGGACTGCCTAGTGGAAGTGTAGCCAGCAGGTCGAAGGAGGTAATTATTTTCTCTACAGAGCACTGGCGAGGCTGTATCTGGATACTGCAACTGTTTTGGATGCATCCAAGTACAAGGAGAGATGTCAACTCAAACAGCTGTAAAGCAGGGCCTCTAGGATGGTCTGTGGGTTGGAACTTGTGGTGTATAAAGGACTGGCAGTGGGAATGAGGCTAGTTTAGCTGGTAGAAGACAAGGCAGAAGGGGGTTACTTGGCTTACAAGGAGAGCAACGTTGCTGCTACTTCTAATCTGGTGCTTTGCACCATCTCACGCTGCTGATGGCTTTAGCTCTTCCTCCTGAATTGCTCTCTAGTTTTCCCACAGGAACTCTGGAATGTACCATTGGAACCCACTGATGGTGTTCTGGTGCTGCAAGCTCAGCGTTGGGGATTGGGTGATGGGGTTTTTAGCAGAGCCTTTCTGCTGACAGTCTGATGGAGGTGGGGAGATTGCTTCAGCCTCTTATAGCACCAGCGCCTTCCCCATCTTCAACACTACCATTTGGTTTGAAGTGGCAGCAGCGAGCAACCTGTCAAAGTGGGCTTCGAGCAAGGCACTGTATTTATCATTGAGGTGTATATATGGAACACTACCCAGATCCAGGCATAATGCAGGTTTGAAAACAAGCTTTTTTTTTTTTTTTTATTGGCCAGTGCCAGCTGACCTTGAGTTGGACTTGGCTGAACTTTAGTTCCAAGGAAGTAGACAGGAACAGGGGAGTAATTTCAGGATTTAGTTCAAAAGACATGTTCCAGCTGCAGTTAAGAGTTGGAAGCAAAAATACTAAAATGGTATGCCAGCACTTACATAGCCAAAGTGTTCTTTTCTATTGCTGTAATGGAAGGGCATAGATTTCAGTTTGCTTTCACCTGAGAAGGAATACATATTGTGCAGCTGGAATCAATTACCCCAGGGTGAAAGCTCAGTTACCATTTGCCTTGGACTGATTCAAGAAACCTTAGAGATGGGCAATACACTGATGACATCATGTTCTTGGAACAAACAAAAGATAAAATATTTGAGAAAAGGTTAAGCTGTGCAAGATATCCTATATGTCACCTCAGGAAATCTAGTGTGAGGCAATGGAGTCCCGTGAATCCAAGGCTGACCACTCAGTTTTTCAAGCTGCAGCCACCAGGGGTCATTTATTATTATGCAGCTGAAGAGAGTATGAGAGAGTCCAAGCAGCATCTGAAATACCAGGAACAGAACAACCATTTACATTGGGCTCTGATGGGATGCACTCAGGAATGCTCAGAGAGCTGGCAAATGTTGTTGCTAAGCCACTCTCCATTATCTTCAAAAGATCGTGGAGAACGGGAGAGGTGCCTGAGGACTGGAGAAAAGACAGTGTCACTCCGATCTTCGAAAAAGGAAAGAAGGAGGACCTGGAAAACTGCAGGCCAGTCAGCCTCACCTCCATCTCCAGCTCACACTGGATGTCATCTCTAAGCATCTGGAGGAAAAGAAGGTTATTAGGAGTGGTCAACATGGGTTCACCAAGGGGAAATCATGCTTGACCAATCTGGGAGCCTTCTATGATGGCTAAGTAGATGAGGAAAAAGCAGTGGGTGTTGTCTACCTTGACTTCAGCAAGGCTTTTGACACTGTCTCCCATAACATTCTCATAGTTAAACTTAGGAAATGTGAGTTAAATAAGTGAACAATGAGATGGATTGAGAACTAATGGAATAGCAGTGCTCAGAGGGTTCTCATCAGTGGTGCAGAGTCTAGTTGGAAGCCTGTAGCCAGTGGTGCTTCTGAGGGGTCAGTACTGCGTCCAGTCTTATTCGTTATATTCATCAGAGACCTGGATGAGTGGACAGAATGTACCCTCAGCAAGTTTTGCTGATGACACAAAACAGGGAGGAGTGGCTGATACACTGTAAGGCTGTGCTGCCATTCAGTGAGGCCTGGACAGGCTGGAGAAGTGGATGGAAAAGAACTTAATGAAGTTCAACGAAGGGAAGTGTAGGGTTCTGCACCTTGGGAGGAATAACCCCATGCACCTGCTGGAAAGCAGCTCTGCAGAAAAGGACCTGGGAGTTGTAGTGGACAAGTTAACCGTAAGTCAGCGATGTGTCCTCATGCCTGAGAAGGCCAAGGGTATCCTGGAGTGCATCAAGAGTAGTGTAGCAAGCAGGTCGAGGGAGGTTATCCTCCCTCTATTCTGCCCTAGTGAGGCCACATCTGGAGTACTGTGTCCACTTGTGGGCTCCCCAGTTCAAGAAAGACAAGAAACTACTAGATAGAAGCCAGTGGAGGGCCACAAGGGTGATTAGGGGATTGGTACATATCTCTTACAAGGAAAGGCTAAGGCTGAAACAGCTGGTCTGTTTAGTCTGGTGAACAGAAGACTGAGAAAAGGTCATATCAATGCACACAAATAAAAATAAAAATAAAAATATATAAATATAAATATAAATATAAATATAAATATAAATATAAATATAAATATAAATATAAATATAAATATAAATATAAATATAAATATAAATATAAATATAAATATAAATATAGATATAAATAATATAAATGGCTGGTGTCAAGAGGATGATGCCAGACTCTTTTCAGTGGTGCCCAAGAGAAGAGGTAATGGGCACAAAGTAGAACACAAGAAGTTCCACCTCTACGTGAGGAAAAACTTCTATACGTTGAAGGTGACAGAGCATTGAACAGGCTGCTCAGAGAGGTTGTGGAATCTCCTTCTCTGGAGATACTCAAAACTGACCTGGACATGCTTCTGTACAACCTGCTCTAGGTGAGATTGCTTTCCAGAGAAGTTGTACTAGATGATATCTAGAAGTCCCCTCCAAACCCTAGCATTCTGTGATTCTGTATTAAGTGCTCCCATAGCCTGAACTGGACTGGATGTTCAAAGAAGAAGTGACACCCATACATCATGCTACTACCATCCTTGAAACAAGGGGACTGCCCTGATAACCCAGTGAATGTATTTGAGAAAAAATGAACAGTCTGCACAGAAAGCAATAGTATGGAGTACTTCACCCATTATATGGCTGTACGGAGTGGAAAAGGACAAGCCAGTCAGTTTTCAGAAGCCAGTGCTATGCACTTAGCCTTAGAAATACCTAACAGGAAAATTGTCCCTCAATGCATGTTTACACTGACTTTTTTTTGATGGCCAATGCTGAGTAGGAATGGATAGAACTATGAGAAAAAACATGGATAGGAAAGTTGTATTACATCCATTTTGGCACCAAAGTATAGCAACAAACTGTCTGCAGCAAGGACAAGTATTCATTTACCATGTGAGTGCACATATCGCCATCAACTGGGTCACAGAAGAGCATGAAAACACATCACCTTCCTGGTTGCAAAAATGAATGTAGACTGGCAACACAAAGGAGAATCCATCGTGGCCCAATGGTCCCATGAGTTGGGAGGCCATAGAAGCCAAGATGATACCTGTCACTGGGCCAGGGAAATGAGGGACAGATCTTCCATTAGCAATGACTATGCAGGTCATTCATTACTGTGAGGTATGTGCTGTGGTAAAGGAAGCCTGGAAGAGGAAATTGCCTGTTGACTGTGCCTGAAAGAACATGTGGAAATTTGGTGAAACTTGTTGGCAAGTTGAGTGTGTTACACCACTTCCCAAGTCTACCTCCAAGGAACAATTGTCCTAGCCATAGTAGAAATAGCGACAGGATGGCTGGAAACCTACTTAGTTGCACTAGCTATGAAGGTAACTGGAACATGCTGATGACTGATTACATGAAATGAGTCTGTAGGAAGAGTTACAGGACTGTGTATAGAATAAGGGCTACATTGTATGGCAGGTGTTATGGGATGGGCTTTGCCCAAAGGTAGCTATAAGTTAATAGAGAAGAAACGGGAAAATTTAAGAGTAAACAAACTGTTAATTGCTGTGAAAGTTGCAAGTATGTCATGGGAAAGTGTGGAGATACTTTAGAAATGGCAGACAGTGAATGCCAGTGAGGCAAAAGTGAAGTGTGAGACACTGAGAGAATTTGGATGAGCTAATCAGGAATTAGGCATTCTCTACCAGTCTATAACTACTGTTGTCCAGAGTTACTCAAGAGAGACCTGGAAGAGACTTCCAAGAGAGAGCCCAGAGAGACATAACACAGGGAGAGATTAGATAAACTTAAGGAGAATCAAAGAGAACCGAAGAGAACCAGAAGAAACATAAAGCAAAACCATTGTGAGAAAATGAGGAGAATACAGAGTACCTGGGGAGAAACAGAGGCCACCTCACATCCTTACATCTGGACTACGCACAGCGAGGATGGAACTGCTGCACTGACCTGCCTGACTTCTCTCCCAGACAGTGAGATCTCCCACATAGGCCAAGGAAGTTACATCAGGAACCACTACAGCAACCAGCCGAACTTCTCTCCTGGCCTGCACGATCTGTCCTGAGGAACAGGGAATTTATGTTACTTATCATTAACATTACACATATCCATGACACTAGTGTTTTGGTATCTTGACTCTATTTAGTCTCTGCAGTCAGTTTGGCCTTAATCTGCAACAGCCAGCCCTGAGCTTCCTGTTCCTTGTTAATTAATTACTGTTAATTATTTCCAAATACAAAAGTATGTGATATAATTGTATTAAATAATTATAATAAAAAGGATTCCAGATAGTGACTTCATATAGCCAAATGGGACTCAGATTTAAAGCCCTGGAAGAAGTTACCTATTCTGTTGCATCCATGATTTCAACTATCATCAGTTCTGTGAAAGTAAGGGCTGTTTAAGCAATATCTTTGATTTTTGCTGTTCATGCATAACCTACTTCCAGCACAAGTGAAGTAAACTTTCCTCTGAAATCACCTTATTGATTACATTGATTAGTGAAGAGACTTGACTGTTAAGATTTTGCATTCTTGTTTTCATAGACTCATAGAATCATTAAGGTTTAAAAAGACCTGTAAAATCATGGAGTCCAGTCGTCAAGCTAACACTACGGAAAGTCCACCACTAAACCATGTCCCTAAGTACCATGTCTACACATCTTTTAAATGCTTTTCAGGAATGGTGATTCAACCATTTGCCTGGGCAGCCTATTCCAATGCTTGACAACCCTTTCAGTAAAGAAATTTTTCCTAATATCCAGCCTTAAACTCCCTGGGCACAACTTGAGGCCATTTCATATTGTCATATCTCTTGTTACTTGGGAAAAAAGACCAACACCCACCTCACTACAACCTCCTTTCATCTGGCTGAATATTTGGAGAAAATTTTTCCTGTAAAAAAAGGAAATTTCTTTTGAACTGCAGTTGTGAATTCTAAAGAAGAAGAGTCTGCTTTCTAAAAGGCAATTAGCACCCTCATAGGACTTAGGGTATGATGCTATGAGCCTCAGAATCAGGAATAAACCTTCCCTTTTGGATTGAAGGAACCTGCCTTCCATCAGCTGGTCATTGGAGTAAAATTCCAAGGAAGATATAATGTATTCTGAACAGCAAAGAGAGCTCAGAGCCAAACATATGCTTACATCCTTAGTGAGTGGCAAGGCGAGGAGCTATGCTACCTATCAGTGACCTCTCTGATAGGTACGGAGCCAGCTAATGTCACTCCTGTCCAGGCCCAGAGAGAAGCTATGACATGGCATTCCCACTTTACTGTGCATGATGGTAGACCCACCCCTGCCATGTCTTTGGCTGAATCTTGCATTGTCGTGTCCTCTCACAAAACAGTGCTGCCTAAGGAACAGGAAGGGGTGGAGAGAGGACCGAGTTCCTTCTGCAGAGAGGAGAGTCAGAGTCTTGGCCATTGTGACTGGAATCTAGCTGCTCAGGAGGTGTTTGATAAGGAAGACTCTGCCTCATCTGTGGAACCTTCCGCACAACAGGGAGTTGCAACACCAGAGACCAGCAATAGAAGAGAGAATTGTCCATGTGCCAATTGGGACATAGCAGGTAGTTGAGAGCCCAGCCATCATTTGCAGTGGAGTCACTGGAACTACTCCTCTCTTCTTGAGCTTGTCAGCACTTGAACTGCCCCAAAGCTCTTGTCAGCCCTCTCTGTTCCATGACTTCCTTATAGAAACAGAGTATTCTATGACAGTAACATTCACAGGGTGGGAGGAGGTGTACAGAAACAGGACAAATACCATCCAAAGGCATTTGTAAATAGGATAACAAGGGAAGTGAGTTAATGAGGGACAATCAATGAGTCTCATGGGTGCACTGTTCACATATGGTGTCACAATGGCCGGGTAGAGAGAAGAATCACCTAATTCTGGAAATTTATAGAATCATAGAATTACCCATGTTGGAAGAGATCCAAAAGGATCATCAAGTCCAGCTCCTATCCCTGCACAGGACACTCCCAACATTCACACCATGTGACTGAGGGCATTGTCCAAATGCCTCTTGAATGCTGGCAGACTCAGTACCATCACTGCTTCCCTGGGGAGTTGTTCAATTGCTCCACCACCTGCTGGGTGAAAAATCTTATGCTAATAATCCAGTCTAAACCTCCCCTGGAACATCTTCCTGCCCTTACCTCTAGTGCTATCATAGGTCACAAGAGAGAAGAGATCAGCACATGTTTCACCTCCCTCCCTTGTGAGATGCAGTAAACAGCTATGAGATCCCTTCACCAGCCTTGTGGCTTCATCTGGACACTCTCCAGTAGTTTGATGTCCTTTTTATACTGTGGCACCCAAACCACACACAGTACTCGAGGTGGGGGGTCTCACTAGTGCAGAGCAGAGCGGGACAATCACCTCCCTTGACTGGCTGGCAATGCCATGTTGATGCACCCCAGGACACGGTTGGCCCTCTTGGCTGCCAGGGCACGCTGTTGGCTCATGTTCAACTTGCTGTCGACCAGAACCCCCAGGTCCCTCTCTGCAGGGCTGCTCTCCAGCATCTCAGACCCCAGTCTATAGGTGTATCCAGGGCTGCTGTGTCCCAGGTGCAGGACCTGGCACTTGCCCTTGTTAAATTTCATGCAGTTGGTGATTGTCCAGCTCTCCAATCTGTTAAGATCCCTCTGCAGGGCCTCTTTGCCCCCAGGAGTGTCAATGGTTTCCCCCAGTTTTGTATCATCAGCAAACTTTGTCAATAAAACTTCAAGTCCTTCATCCAGGTCATTTATGAAGATATTGTAGAGTACTGGCCCCAGAATGGATCCCTGTAGTACCCCACTAGTGACCAGATGCCAGCCTGATGTAACTCCATTCACTGTGACTCTTTGAGCCTCACCCATCAGCCAATTCCACACCCATTGTATTATGTGTTTATCCAGCTGTATCCTGGACATTCTGTTTATGAGAATACTGAGATAGACAGTACCAAAGGGTTTGCTGAAATTCAGAAAAATGACATTGACTGGTTTTCCCTGGTCAACCAGGTGGGTGACCTTGTCCTGGAAGGATATTAAGTTTGTAAGGCAGGACCTTCCCTTTTTAAACCCATGCTGGCTGGGACCAATGACTGCGTTGTCTTTCAGGTGCTTTTCAGTAACTTCCAGAATAATCTTCTCCATAATCTTACCAGGCACTGAAGTGAGACTGACAGGTCTGTAGTTACTGGGGCCATCCCTGCTGCCCTTCTTGAAGATTGGGACAACATTTGCTACCTTCCAGTCAGCTGGTACCTCTCCAGATTCCCAAGAGTGTTGAAAAATCATTGAGGGAGGTCTTGCTATGACATCAGCAGATCCCACACAAGTTTGCTGGTGTTTGGGAGATTATTTGCCCAGCCATGATCGTCCAGCTTGGGGGTGAGGGGGGCAAACCCAATGTCATTATTGAATACTGATGCAAAAAGAGCATTAAAAATCTCTGCTTTGTCCAAGTTGCTGTTAATGATGGGCCCATTCTCATCAAGTAATGGTCCAATGTTGTTTCTGGCCTGCCTTTTACTATTAATATATTTGAAAAAGCCCTTTCTATTATCCTTGTCAGTATTGGCCACCTTCAACTCTAATTTAGCTTTGGCCACACGAATTTCCGCCCTACAGTGGTGAACAGCATCCCTGTAGTCCTCCCATGTCACCTGTCCTTGTTTCCACTGGCCATACATCATCTTCTTATGCCTCAGTTTGAGTAGAAGATTCCCTGCTCAGCCAGGCTGGCCTTCTGCCTCGTCTGCTTGACTTCTGGCATTTTGGGATTGCCTGGTCTTGTGCCCTTTGGAGGTGGTACTTAAACAGCAACCAGTATTGATGGACCCCAGCAACATCAAAATCTTTTTCCCAGTGGACCTTGCTAAGCAGTTCCCTGAGCAACCTGAAGTCTACTTTCCCCGAGACGAGGGTTGAGGTCTTGCTGACTGTTTTCCTCATGTTACCATATATGTTAAATCTGACTGGTTTGTGGTCACTGTGACCAAGGCAGTCTGCAGTCATCACACCGCCTACCAGACCTTCTCTGTTGACCAGCAATAAATCAAGGAAGGCACCTTTTCTGGTCAGTTCCCTCAGCACCTGTGCTAGGAAGTTATCATCCAGGGAGCTCTGGAATCTTCTTGACCTGCTTGTTCCAGCCATGTGGTACTTCCAGTCTGGCAGATTGAAGATCCCCATGAGGACAAGGGCAGAGGACTTAGTGGCTTTCCTTAGTTCCTTAAAGAATAACTCACCAGTGTCATCATCCTGGTTGTGTGGCCCATAACAGACTACCACGAGGACATTGTTTTAATTGTCCGCCCCTTAATCCTTACGCAGAGGCTCTCAGTGGTGCCATTTCCAACTGCCAGTTCCACGCATTCCAGCCCTTCTGCTACATACAACGCCCCCCCCCCCCGCCTTGCCTATGCCTCCTGAATAGCCTGTACGCATCAATCAAGGCACACCAGTTGCAAGACTTATCCCACCAAGTTTCACTAATGCCAATAATGTCATATCTTTGGGACAGGGCCAAGGTTTCTAGCTCCTCCTGCTTATTCCTCATGCTGTGTGCATTAGTATAGAAACACTTCAGGTGTGGTTCATTTTGCCCATCTCTTTGTGGAGTAGTCTGAACCTCACAAGATGTAGCTCTTCAGCCTTTGGTGTGTCTTCCCATTTCTCTTCCGAGACTAGCCTGCTGCTGTCCCCCTCCCCTTTCGAATCTAGTATAAGGCCCTATCAATCAGCCCCTCTAACTCTTGGGCTAATATCCTTGTCCTTGTGCCCCTTAGTGAGAGGTGCAAGCTATCTGATGCCCAAAGACCTGGCGATGAGTAGACTGCCCCATGGTTGTAAAAGCCAAAGTTCTGCCAATGATCCACTTGTTGACCTGGTCAATCCGCCTGCTTAATTCCATGTTTCTCCCAGTTACTTTAAGGATTGAGAAAAATACTACCTGTGCTCCTGAGCCTTTAACCACCTGTCCCAGGGCTCAGAAATATCTTTTGGTGGCTATAGGATTTCTGCTTGCAATGTCTTCACTACCTACTTGAAATACCATCATCGGGTAGTAATCTGAGGACTTCACCAGAGTAGGGAGTTTTCTGGTGATGTCCCTAACTCTGGCCCTGGGGAGGCAACAGACCTCCCTGTGGGCTGGCTCTAGATGGCATACTGGGCCCTCAGTCCCTCTCAGAAGGGTCTCCTATGACAACTACCCATCTTTTAGCCTTGATATGAGTGGTGGTGATGCAAGGGGTTGTCTTCTTGGATGACCTCTCCCTCCCAGAAGGTTCTTCATTTACATCACCAGCTGATTGCCCCTCTAATTCCAGGGCCTCGTACTTGTTGTGTACTCGCACCTGGGAAGATAAGGCAGGCTGGGAGTGGATTCGTCTGCCGCCCCAAGCAGTCACTTTAATCCATCCTTCTCCAGCTCCAGGATTTTCTCTGTCTACTTGGTGGTGGGAGTAGGGTGGAGAGACCTTTGTCTCCTGAGGTGTGGTAGGCAGGTGCATCTCACTTTGGGGAGTGGTGCTTTTGGTTTTGGAAATTTATTCTGAAGTGAATCTGCTGGCTATACTGTTGCTAAGAGATCCCAGGGTGAAGTTGGCCTTCACTGCTACAAAGCATGCATTGCTGTCTTAAGCACAATTGCCTATATCGCAGGAGGTTTTGACTCTTTTCTGCAAAGCTGCTTCCTGTCCATTCACTGCTGGTACAGGGCCTCAATCTATTATGTATGCATGACTTCATATCTGCCTTTGTTCATTCTTAGCCCATTCCTCCAGCCTGTTGATAACCCTCTTGAATAGCAGCCCTATTTTCCATACCTACTGCTTCCCTCAGGTTACGTACTTTCTGCAAACTGGCTTCAAGGGCACTGTGCCCATCAGTCCAGTTCTTAATAAAGACATTAAAAGGTGTTGGACTAATTATCAGGCCCTAAGGGCATACTATTCATACCCAGCTGCCTTGTGGATTTTGTACCACACATCATTGCATTTTGAGCCCAGTAGTCCAGCCAGTTTGACATTCACTTTACTGGTTACTTAGCAGTCCCTGCCTTATTCATCAGGCTACACGGATATTATGGAAGGCAGTGTCAAAGACGTTGCTGAAGTATGCAACCTCCACTGCTCTCCCACTGTCCTGTCAGCCAATCATGTCATTATAGAGTGATTTCCAAGGCAGATTTCCTCCATAAGTTTCCTGAAGACTGAAATGAAACTAACTGGCCTACATTTCCCCAAACCACACTCCTTGGCTTCTTGAAGATATGTGTAATGCTTATCTTTTTGCCATTCATCAGGATCCTACCCTGATTGTGTCTTCCTACAACCCTTGAAATAGCTTAGTAAGTCAGGCTGAAGAAAAAGTCAATGAAATTCTGTGACAGTCTAGGAGTTTATGTATCTTAATACATATGCCTGTGAAATTCTGAAGAACAGTGTGTTAAAATTAATTTGAAATTTTTAACAGTAGTTCTATAACTATTAATATTCCATATGTAACATAAGCAAAGAAACATTTTAATATTTAAGAGAGGAATTAGCACATATACCATCTAAACATCTTATGATATAAATTATTACTGCCATGAAAGTCAGTTTATAATGGCTGAAGACTAAGCTGTATCTGCCTCTTTGGTAGGAGTTAAAATTTCATCCCCTTTTTCCTTAGTTTAACTTAGATAAACTCAGCAATCCAAAGAAAACACCAAGTGAGCAATTTACCCTCAGGTGTTCAGGTGTGTATCATCTGCTCTACACAGTCTTTTTTTCCATTCTTTGATTGCACCCCTAAGAGTCAAATTGGTAAAAGTTCCATTCTGTTATTGCAGTTTTTATTGCAAGATGTGATTCCATGGAAAAATCGGACAATCAGACCAAGAGCTGGTGTGACCCTGTGCTCCCTCATACCTCATTTGCCTGAGCTGACCATTTCTAAACAGGTCAAGGATTGGACTGCCTCAGGAAAGCAATTCAATGAAACAATCTCATCACTGTTTTGCTGGTGAACTTTCAGCAAAGGGTGTTATCACACCTGATTCCACCCGATTCCTGTTTCACCAGCAGACCAAGTGAGGAGTGGGAACATGTGAAGGTAGGAGCAGACCCTGATATCTACAACTTTGAGCAGATTGATTTGCTGTGGAGCCTTTCCATAAGAAACACATCAAGCATAAACATATGAGAGTAGCTATTCTCCTGCCTTTGCAGTATGGTAGGAACCAGACTTTGAAGTATGGATAGTAAGACCTACATGGATTATTTAGGACTACTCCAGGCCTGCTACATGAAAAGTAAAAAGTACAGCAAACAAGCTACAACAGTGGCAAAGATGTAATCTAGAGCAAGCTTTTCTTTCTGTTCCCCTATTCTTTAGATATGTGGGCATTTTTTCTTGGTATTCAGTTGGCATGTAAAGAATTTACTTTGTCCTGATTTTTGGTTTGGAATCTGTTTCCATTTGCTGACATGACATGATGTGTTGACCTTGGCTAGACACCAGGTGACCACCAAGCCACATCCTGAACTGGACAGGGGAAGAAAATATGACAAAGGCTCATAGGTCGAGATAAGAATAGGGAAATCACTCAACAGTTAGGTCTACAGGCAAAACAGACTTGACACAGGGAAATTAACTGAATTTATTGCCAATCTAAATCAGAGTAGGGTAATGAGAAACAAGAAAATGTGCAGAAGCAGAAGAAAAAGTGATGTGGAAGAGCAAGAGAAATAACAGGCCTGTGCATGTTCTCCATCTTGGTCACTGCAGTCCTCTGCCATGATGGGGTACAGGGCTGCACTCAGCCATGAAAACAGAAAATCTTGTCTAAAAAGGCAACTGTGGGAGGAGGAAAATATGTCACAAGTTTCAACATGCTATTGGAACCCTGGACTGCATTGAGTGTGCTCTGCTGAGCAGAAAAGACATACTCAGGCTGCCCTCATTACTATTTACTTAGTTCAGTGGTTCTCAATGTTGTTTTCTTTTTCCTCCTGCCAGCTTGAGCTGAATCCAGTTCAACTTCACCAACTCAGAAACACAATTCTTGATTTAGGGAACTGTAACTGTGGCCTGAACAAGGTCACTTGTAGAGATGCTATTCATGGATACATGACTGCATTTCACTACCATGAAACAGCCCTTTAACATGCAGTTGGAGGCAGAAGCATCCTTCCTACCTTGCCTTCTTCTTCCTGTTTGCAGGCAAGACTCAATGAAAATTATTGTAATTTTTCTGGTGGCACCAGAAACAACGTTTTTCTGTGTCCTCAGTTATTTTAGACCAATTCTGGTAAACTGGTGTCTTTTATCTGTTTTGATGGTTTTTGTCTACATCACTGATTCTGGGGAGGTGGAAAACTAGACAGGGAATAAGTCTGCTCTGGAAGGAGTGGTATTTTTCCTGTTGCAAGATTTCCTAGGTTTCATTTTAAGGGACTGAGATAAATAATTGCAATTATAGCAATTGTTCTGGGTGGCTGATTGGGTTTTATTTGTTTGTTTGTTTAAAGAGAGCCTCCCTGTGCAATAATATCAGATGGCTAACTGTATTCTCTCAGTGTGTTACTGTAAGAGTCAGTCAAGTAAAACTCAGAGACCAGAGTTTAAAGTTTCTGAGAGAAGCATTCCTTTATTGGCTCCAAAGGCAAGCTGGGGATTTCTCTGGCCAAATGCTCGCCCCTGATACACGCGATTGGGTTCTTTATATTTGCTAACTACATGTATATTCATTGCATAGCTGAGGAAATCGTTAACATAGTCCCACTTATCCTAAAAACTAGTTACATAGCCATGAACTAAGTTAGTTCATGGTCTTATGTTGCCATCTGCTGTCTGTTTTCACACCAGGTGGCTGCTCCATGAACACCTTGTTCTAGCTGCCTCTTGAGTATGTGCGATACTTAAAAGTTTAGACAAGCTTGAAGATTTGACAAGACATGTATCCTTCTAAAGGTACCAAATTTCCACCTTATCTTTTTCCACCTTATCTTTGCCTGAGAATTCTTTGACTACCTTCAATCAGATGCAGCCTGTTATCTCAGCCAGCAATATCTGGTTTCTTTTGGTGTTGCTCTCTTCCTAAAGCCTGGGAAGTAACACAGAGAATAACAGAGGCTTGACAGAGTTTGATAATGAGCTGAGAACTGTCTAACCTTGAAGTAGTGGAAAGTCTGGAGCAGTTTATCAGGAGGGATTAGGTGAAGAAAAACAGAATTTGTGCTACCAATTAAGAAACAGCTCAAGGTGCGCGTACAAGTGCTTTAACCCAATCACCAATGTTAAATTGGTTCGTGGACAATGACTTTGCAAAACGATTGTTATAAAAGAGCAATTTGTGTTGTAAACGGTTCTGATTTGGACTTAATTTTGAACCTGCATCGGGGTCCATGCCTTTATCCGGTGCAAATGGTGCCTGAAATAGAGACCTGACTGATTGGGACCAGAGACAGGAAGGAACCTTGGGCTAATCAAAATCGCGGGGAGAGAGCGACCGGCAGCGGCGCCCAGTTGTGAATTCTAACCAGTGGGAGAGAGCTGAAGGATCTAGGCACCACCTTACCTGCAAGACAGGTGAGCTACACAACTGGAAACTATGGGAAATTGTATGACAGCTGAGGAATGATCATTAGCAAACATTTTTTAAAGGATCCTTTCAAAACGGGGAGTTAAATATGACGAAACACAACTGAAATTAATGTTAGCATGGATAAGGCAAAATCAGGAAGACATAGATATAGTAAACACTTTTGACATAGGAACTTGGGAGGACTTGAAAGAAAAACTTTGAGATGGTGCCACGTGGGGAGAAGGCCCAGCAGCTGGTTTATTAACAACATGGAGAATAATCATAGAGTCACTGTGGTAACATAAAACAGCAGAGCACGGAACAAGCCAGGCAATACTGACTGCCCGACCTTTGAAGGGCTGGAAGAATAATGAGCCCGAACATTGGCCACAGCCTCCCGTGTCCGAACACCAGCAGCAACCTATCTTACAAGCAGAGGAGGAGAGAATCTCTGACTCCGAAAACCTTGAGACAATTGATATTTCTAATTCCACAGAAAATGCATGGCTCAAAGAAATGAAAAATGAAAACCTATTTTTGTTATTTAAGAGATAGTTGTTTCTAGTAAACACTCGTCATTTTTATGTTATGCATATACAATCACATACACAATTGCCTGGATTTTGGGTGGAAGGTAACAGGCGGGCAGATCATTTAACAATGCCTGCCTGGGTACCTCTGGTTCCTGATGTTATGCAGCAAGCAGTTATGTCCCATGCCTTTTTTCACCAGTCAGCCAGAGCTCTGAGATGGCAATTCCAAATTTTGTGGTTTAAACTCGCCAAATTGTTCAATCTTGTTCTGATTGTCAACCTTTTGCAAATACCTTGCACAGCGAAGTAAACCCTCGTGATTTGTCTGCCTTACAACTATGGCAGATGGATGTGACTCACATTCCTGAATCTGGGAGACAGAAATATTTACATGTTACAGTAGATACATTTTCTCATGCCATTTGAGCAATGACTTTAACCGGAGAATCAGCAAAGGATGTGCTCACACATCTATTAGGATCATTTGCTGTTCTCAGTGTTCCTAAACAAGTAAAAACAGATAAAGGCCCGGCTTACACCAGCCGAACCGTGCAGTCCTTCTTTGCTCAGTGGGGGATGCAACATGTTTTTGGCATTGCGAACTCGACCTTACCTTGCGAGCAACACACACAGAAGAATACCAGAAGATGATATTAAAACTCCACAAACTCTACAACCTGATGATGCTGGTCTATTGCACCCTGGTGAATTGGCTGACAATGATTTCATGGATGCAAATAGATAAAAGAAGAAAAAAAAAAGTGTGACTTTCCTTGACTAGTACCATTGTCAGATTTTAGTTCAGTGACAGAATTTGTGAATGATTCAAGGTTGATTAAACAACTTGTTAGCTAACTTGTTAGATGTGCACGGCTATTCATTTTTGTTGTGAAGTGCAAGGTCATGGGTGTGAAGAGTAAAGGAAAGTGTTGTATGAATTTATCTGATCGCTTACTAACAATTCAACAAGCAAAAAAAAAAAAGCCTTTATCACCATACCCCCCCAACCCCAATTTCACCACAAACAAGTATTCGTCACTTTTAACAAACCAGTCTCTGTTATTTACTATGATGTGCATGCTTGAGCTCTCCTATCCAATGCAATATAAGAGCACTGTCAAATGCTATGAGAAACTAAAAGTCTGCTAGGTTAATATGTTTTGCTTAAGATTAAACAATTCAACTATTTCAATGCTTTTATGCTATGTCGTTAATATGCAACAAGTATCTGTCTGTATATGGAAGCTGTTTCAGGTCAAATTCCAAATGCAGAAGAAAGCATTCAGCAATGACAGGCTCAGCATAAAATGGTTGAGCTTAAAACTTGAGCTTTGGCTTTTTTTCATGACTGTTCAGTCCTTATTGAATTGTGCTTGTCCTTTTAAATTTTGCTTTTTTCATTAGCTTCAATTTCTCCTGATTCACCCCTGTCCAAATGAGAGTAGAATGATACTTTTGGTTATGATAAAACTGTGAGACTGAACTGAAACATGCTAATTAGGGTACACTGCTTTTTGCCTTGTTTCCTTTGAGGGTTTTTTTGTTTGATTGCTGTTTTTTTCAGAACTTTGTAGCACTGAGAGTTTTGACAGAGAGCTGGAACACACAGAACAACCAACACAGCATCAATCATGATCTCAGCTGCAGGACAAGATCCCTCCCCACACCATCCCCCATGATGCAAACTGGTTCATGGAGTTCTTAGACAAAGCTCTAGTTACCCTCATTTTCTCAACATTCCGCAAAACCCAAAGCCTTAATGAAAACACACATTGTGACATTATTCTGGGATCACAAAAGCTGTGGAGCTGCATTGTTTTTTCAATGCGGAGCCACAGGGTGCTCTTGTGTGCATCCTTCCTTCACAGTTTGAGTTTCTTCAGTTCACAGCCAAGTGCCACCCAGAGGCTGAAGAAGGAGGCTTGTTCATGTGCAAACTGAAGTTTTCCTGCTTTTAAAGAAATGATGTTCATCGTATTCCATTTTTTTCTCGAGACTGATTTTTTTTGTTACTGAATCCTAGCATTTGGGTTATTTCAACAACAGTATCAAGAAAACTAGAAACTGTATTTAGCCAGCTTGTGATAATTTCAGTTCTTGCAGTTCGTCCCTCCAGCTGCATTTCTTCTTTCCTTCTTTACCTCAATTTCCCACTCCCCCTCCTTTTGCCAACAAATGGGAAAGCTCAACACTAAATGCTAAATAATTTGCTTTGAATTTCGGAAAACTAAAAAAGTACTTTTTTAATGTGAGAATGAAAATATTGTCTTTTAATTAATTTCATTTTCTCCAGATGAGCCTGGACTGGTGTGGCACTTCCAGACCATTTGTTCTTGATGGGGCCACTATACAGTGCAGTGCCCAGGACTCTAGAAGTGCTTAAGTGCTTCACCCAGAACTGCTGATGGTCTCCAAGCTGGGCTGGCCCAGGACACTGCTTTGCTGCAGAGGAAGGGGCTGCAGAGAACCCAGTTTTTCCAAATCTTGTGAGGAGTGAACTTTCCCAGCTTGGCCTGCAGTTGAGCGCTTTTTGATCTCTGTTTGATATAGCAGCAGAGAATGAGGACAGTCCTCCAGGGGTGGAGCCCCTCCCACAGGCAGTGACTGTTGTTCCGCTGTTCTTGTGAGTCTCTGTCCTGTCCGCCACAGCTCTGAATCCTCGTGTTCCCTGCCCCTGTACCTGTATGTAGCACAACTGGGGGCTGTGTAGAGATGCCTCCTGGGCAGGGATTGAAGGAAGAGGGATGGGAGACTTTCCCCCAGTCCCTTTCCAGGTCTCTAGGGCTGATATACTGGGGGATCAGCCCGCTTAGAAACTTCTGTCTTGGAGACGTGATTTCCCCTTGGGGCAGGGCCATTTCAGATTCAGCTGGGTGATGGAATGTAAACGCAAAATTATCTGGACAAAACAGGGAAGCAGATATAGTCCTCCACCATCTGCACAGGTATGACTGGAAGGAGATCCCAATCTCATGGGAGGCATTGCTGGGGAGAGGAACCCCAAATTCTGCTTCTGTCCAGAAAACCCAAGTGCCTTGCTGCTCACCCCTTCTCTGCTCTAATTGCTAGCTGCAATTGTTTTCTCGATATCAAAATAACCCAGGTGTCTTGGCTTCTTCAGTAGCCCCTAGAGACCCTGCTAATCAATTCATTAGATGACAAATCCCAGATTCTCAACCCTAGAACCTGCTACCCACCTAGAACTGCTTTGTTGCCCCACATGATGATGTCATTGATGTATGGTAGATGCTACAGTAGCAGTCTTTTCTAGAAGCTCTTATGGGTTGCTAGAAGCTGGGACCAGAGAGAGAGAGAGAGAGAGAGAGAGAGAGAGAGAGAGAGAGAAGGGAGGATGAGGATGAGAGAAAGAAGGACTGAAACCCCGATCCCCCTGGGCTGCTGTTGGGGAAGCGGTGAAGAATCCAGAGTAAAAATCAAGCCTGGAAAGAAGGGAGGGGTAGGGATGTTCCTTTTGGGATTTAGTTTTGTTTCCCAGTATTTTGCTTTGATTTGTAAGTAATAACTTAGACTGATTTTTTTATTTCCCTCCAAGTCAAGGCTGTTTTGCCCATGACAGTAGTTGGTGAATGATCCCTCCCTGTCCTTGTCTCAACTCAAAAGTTTTGTGTTGGTTTTTTGACTGATCCTCTAACCAGAAAGAGGAAGGGGTGGGTGTGCTGATTATGTTATTCTTTATTCCACTAAGTGGCTCAAATCCACAAGAATAAATCTAATTTTTTTTTTTCCCAGTGCAGGCATCCTAAATTTTCTCTTTTCCCTACTTGACAGTTTTCCAAGCCATGGCATGGCTCCAGCCCATAGGAGTCAGTAGAAATTGTGTTGGCTCAAGCTTTAATATACTCTAAACTATTCTGCCCTCACTCATAAACATCTTACCACCACTTAGCCACACATGCCAGTAAAAAATTAGTCTATATTTTTGTTGTTCTCAACTTGTCATTTTAAGAAGGAGATAGTGTTACTATCTAGCTGCTAATGTTTCCAGAATGGTTTTTTGTTTTGCCTGCTGGTTTTGATACAAGACATAGTTACTATTAAAATAAGAGGAATATTTTAATTTAAGCTAAAGTAGAATTAATTTTCTATAGAATTAGTTTTCTAACTAACTTCAGTTAAGTTTCATCTAAGTAACTGTATTTTTTGAAAGTTAGACAGAATGTCCCACTGATAGCATGTGTCTTTTTTTCAAATAATATTATCTCAAACACTGTTTGAAGAGAAATGATGATGTCTTGTCTTCAGTATGATATGTGCTGAACAGATGTGTCTCAGACCTCTCTTTGCAGCCTTCCCTTATCTAAAACACAAGGTAAGAGACAGAGAACTGACTCCAAAGCTCCAATCAGCAGAGATTTGGCTGCTGTGAAATTAATAATGAAATTAAAATTAGTCCTTGGAAAGTAATAGAATATGCGTAAGATTTCTGTGAAAATTCCTACATATGCATATTCTGTAACCAGCTCTTGTCTCATTATGCATGATTAATGGAAATCATTCCCTCATGCATCCGGCACTGAAATAAAGGATGCTGTTTTCTAAAACTCAAAAAATGAGTCTTAGAATTGATTTGTTGGCATTTTCAGGATCAGTTTCTTACACAAAACCTGCACAGAAACTGCTGAAAATGACATGAAGGCAAGCTGAGAGTCACTGTGTGTTTCATAATGGAAGGCTTATCACAGTAAATCAATGCTATATTCCTGTTCCTGTGCATTGCTCATACTTTCTGAGCAGGTCCAAAGTCAGGCTGAAGGACTCTGAAGGAATTCCTACCAAGAATCAATATTTAAGCTGCTACAGCCAAGATATGTCAATATTATCTCTAACCAGTAAATCTGGTAGAGTGAGGTATGAGTAGGGATTTTAAAATGCACTGCGTGTCACTTTGCTTTTCATAGTGTGGCAAACTACTCCAAGAATATCTAAAAGCTATCTCTTCTTTATGGGTGTTCATGGAATAACAATACTACATTATTAAGCAGTCTGTTTTTATGGGGGTTGGGGCAGTGTTAGATTGCGAATCAGTCTGGAAAGTAGTATGAAGGTGGGTCTTGGGACACTCATGGGTGAAAGAAGGGAAGTGGAGGAATGTGTTTATGTGTGGGAAGTAAGAGCATACTCAAGCAGCAGTTCTCTTTAATTTTATCAGATCTCTCTTTTTTTTTTCCCCTCAATGGGTGTGCATCAATACATGTGACAGGATCTGTCATGGAAATGAGAAAGGATGATCCCTTTTGAAGTATTCCGTCTAGCAGAGTTCCTCTGGGATCACTCAGATCCTCTTGTTCCTTTCCTGTACATCAAAGGAATGCCGTGTGGATCTGTGTGGCCTATATCTGACTGATGGTATCAGCATGAACAGGACAGAGAGAAAGTGCATTGTGCTGCAAAAACATAACCATACTGTTGTTGAGGGTGCAAGAGGTAAAAAATCAATATATTTTCATCTGAAATGCTATGCTTGCTGGGTCTCAAGACATCAAAATGTGCCTTATGTCCTCATCTCTTCTGAAGATAATGTTTCTCCTTAAATTGCTATTCAAAGCTCTTGAAAAAATTTTGACTGAGATTTTTTGTTGGAACAAAATTCAGCCAGAAAGCTGATGCTGTCAGTTAAATTGGTGATTCTTGTAAATCCTCTTTGGTGGGGAATTTTTCGCCAGGACAAGACAGGATTTTACTATGCTATGTACTCTACTATGAACTTATATTAATAGAACTGAAGTAAGCCAGTCATATAGTCACCTATAGCTCATGCAAAAGATTTCTCATTGTTGTTAGTGGATTTTGAATCAGTCCCTAATGGTACCTTTAGAGAATGAGTACGTTTCCATAGAATTCTATGATAGGCTTATGCAGACTTGACACATTGTCCAAAGGCACCAAGAGCTCAATATATTTTATCACTTCAAAAACAGAACCTCTCTAGCAAAACACCTGTGATTCTTTTCTGAAAGCTGGCCTCTGGTGAACAGAAGAGGTGTCAGACAATTGGACACTTGCCAATGTGATGCTCATCAACAAGAAGAGCTGGAAGGAGGATCCAGGGATCCAGGCCTGTCAGTTTGACCTCAGTACTGGGGCAGATTATGGAGTGGTTCATCTTGAGTGCACTCACCAGGTATGTGCAGGATAACCAGGTAATCTGGCCCAGTCAGTATGTGTTTAGGAAAGGTAGGTCCTGTGTGTCCAACCTGATGTCCTTTTATGACTAGGTTACCAACCTAGTGGATGAGGGAAACGCTGTGAATGTTGTTTATCTGGACTTAAGTGAAGATTTTGACACCATTTCCTACAGCATTGTCCCAGGAGACTGGGTGTTCCTGGCTTAAACAGGTGTACTCTTTGCTGGGTAAATAATCGGCTGGATGGCTAGGCCCAGAAAGTTGTGGAGAATGGAGTTAGATTGGTAATCAGTTGGTTAACCGGTTAGTAACCTGTCACAAGTAGTGTTTCCCAGGGCTCAGTGTTGGGGCCAGTTCTGTTCAATATTCTTAACAATTATTTTGAATTGGGTAAGATCTACTTGAGGGTAGGAAAGCTCAGCAAAGGGATCTGAACAAGCTCAATCAACAAGCCTAGGTAAACTGTATGATGTTCAACAAGGCCAAGTGATGGATCCTGCACTTGAATCACAACAACCCCATGCAATGCTACAGACCTGGGAAAGAGCTGTCTAGAAAGCTGTCTGGTGGAAAAGGACCTGAGAATGCTGATTGACAACTGGCTGAACATGAATGTGTTCAGGTGGCCAAGAAGACCGAAAGCATCCTGGCCAGCAGCAGCAGGGAAGTGATTGCCCCCCTGTACTCAGTGCTGGTGAGGCCTCACTTTGAACATTGTGTTCAGTTTTGGGCCCCTCACTACAAGGAAGACATTGAGTTGCTGAAGCATGTCCAGAGAAGGACAACAAAACTGGTGAAGGGTCTGAAGCACAAGTCTTATGAGGAGAAGCTGAGGGACCTGTGGCTGTTTAGCCTGGAGGAAGCTGAGGGGAGACTTTATTGTTCTCTAAAACTACCTGAAAGGAGGTTGTGGTGACATGGGTCTCTTCTCCCAAGTGACAAGTGATATGATGAGAGGAAATGGCTTCAAATTGCATCAGAAATAGTTTAGACTGGTTATTGGGAAAAACTTCTTCACTGAAAGATTGGTGAAGCATTGCAAGAAGCTTCACAGGGAAGTGGTGGAGTCACCATCCTTGGAGATTTTCGAAAAACAAGGCATGGAACTTTGTGACATGGTTTAGTAGGCATGATGGTAATGGGCTGCCAAGTGGATTGGATGACCTTTATGATTCCCTACTGTACCATAGTCTACTTTGGCTTTACAATGTAGTCTATTTGGGGAATTCAGGTCACACAGAAATGGTTTATTTGTACATATGTTAGACAGAGCAGAATGGCAGAGGTTCAGTCTTCTATTTATACAAACATTGATTTAAGACAATAATACTGGCATTTACATACACTCATAGCAGATGCAAGATGTTTTTTTTAAGGGATCTAATGTTGACAGTGGTCGCCACACAAAGGGATACTTTGCTACAGCAGATGAACCACTCTTTTCTTGATTATTCGTGTTTATAGGTTCATAGAAGAAATAATAGAATGGTTATTACAAAGACTCTTGCCTGATCACTGGCTAGGGAGGACTGCCAATGCACCAAAATATGTGTGTTTGCATATTGTACAGTGACTGAGAAATAACAGAAATAATCTTGTTCTAATCATGAACAGAGAGCCAAAATCAATCACAGTGGAAAAACAGCATACACAACCTGTACAGCATAATTTCATTTCAAATGTGTGGTACACATCCAGAGGGAAGTAAAAGGAGAAAAAAATAATATGAGAAGCAGTATAAAGGAGGTCACACTATTCTTGAAATGCGAAAAGTACAAATCAGTCTCCTAGCTGATTCAGTAAAAATCAGTTCTTTGCTGGTCGAGGAAGGATACAAGGATGCTTATTAAAAATTATCAAGGAGATTTATTCTTTTATTTTAGTGATGCACATAGCAGTGCACCAGCCTAATACGTAGAGGACCCTGATAAACAGGAAAGCAGAGTTTATCTATCTTATAAAACAGTTTGTGTAGGCCAATCAATTTTCTTATGTTAAGGGGTGGGCTAATCAGTCACTATCACTCACATAAACAATACGTATTTGTCCCATGCAGGGAGTCAAAGGGTGCAGCTTCGTCAGAGGCCTGGGGCTGCTTGGGGTGGGAACCAGTGTGTGATTCCTACAGGTGGCAGGGGGAAGGGTCATCCTACCAGCCCAGGCCCGTCCCAATGCCCCAGCAGGGAGCAGGCCCATACCTAGGCATCAGACAACTCCCTGAGTATGGGGACAGGCCAATGCTGAGCAGGACACAGACAGATGTTTGGGCCTGCCTTTGGATCCAGTTTGGCAGAGCCCATGGCTGGGCAGGAAAGGGCTGTGTGGAGCTGGAGATAGGCCCTACTGCAGGGTCACTATGGCACAGGCTGATGGCCCTGAGGACTGGCATGAGGTCCTGGGCCATAAGCAGTATTATGCGTGACCAGGAACAGGAAAAGTTATCAGTGCCCTCAGCGCCTGTAAGTGCTCTTGTGTGTCTAATATTGGGTGTGCAAGATCTGTAAGATGAGCCTTGTTAAAACCCTCCCAGCAGAAGCAGTTTAGTATCAGATATATTAAGATCAATGTATAAACGTACTAGAAAAAACACTTCTTCTGTACTTGGAGCTAGAAAAACAGTTCAACTTAAAAAAAATATTTACTTTCATGAAGTTCACTAACTCTGGCTTTTTGTATTTCCCATAAAATATCAAATTCTTTCTAAAATCTTGCATTTTCTTGCATTCATTGATCTTCTGAGTACCATAGTGTATTCACAAATAGTATGAAAAAACTAATTTGAATCGTTTTGAGCTGCTATTAATTTAAGTGGAATTTCCTCAACTGGCTGAGGAAATTGTTGGAGGGAATGTCATAACATTAAGGAAGTTTTATGATGCTGTGAATTGATTTGAAGAATTTAAAAGAAGAACAAATTGTTCCAAAGTGTGAAAGACTGATCTGGCTTAGATGATGAAAGTTGCCTTTCTTTATTAAAAGACAAATGTCTTAATTTTTATGTTCTATTTTCAAGAGAAATGGCATGTTCCCTCTTTTATAATTGTCCACAACACTTTTTTCATCAGATAGACAGAAATTTTTGAGTTAGCTGACAAAATGAAAACCACAGGTATTGCAGGATCATGTAACTTCACAGTCCAAGTTGTGGTAAGATGAAATCCAGAACTTGTTATATGAACAACACCTACATTGTATGTTTTTCTTTTTGGGTTGTTGTTTTGAGGAGAATGAAACCTGAAACCTACTCTAGCAGTCACTCGCTAGTGCTTTGAGTGATTGGAAGAAATGCACTATTTGTATTTCCAAGTCTTTCCATATCTATCACCAGAACAACATGTCTGCAGCCTGGAATCATTAATTTTGAGCTTACCATGCAGACCATCCAATTACTGAAAACCCCAAAACTGTGGTGATGACACCGGCCACAGAACCATGCGTTAGTAGACCAGCTGTTCCTATTTCTTCCAGTGTTGCGGCCCACATGTGGAAGGAGATAGAAGAAAATAACATGTGCTCCAGATACCCTTACCAGCTGTCCCAAGGCCCTGAAGTTTCTTTTAATTGCCCTAGGACTACACGTTACAACTTCATCACCTCTCACATAGAACAGTCCAAGGGCTGTACTAGGCTAAGAAGATTCCTAGCGATGTCTTTAACCTAGGCCCAAGAGAGGCACCAGACCTACCTGAAACAGTAGTCTGTCTGGTGTATTGGAGCCTTTGTTCCATTCAGTAGGGAGACACCTACAACTGTAACCAATCTTTTCTTCCCTGTGGAGGTGAACTTGATGTAAGGAGTAGGCTTTTCTGACCTTGGCAACACGTGTCATATAGATGGACTGTTATCCACGTTTTCCACAGACTGATCTTACACTACAGAGCCTCATACCTGTTATGCAGAGGCACCTGGGAAGGTGAAGTGGAAAAGGAAGAGGTTTGCTTGTTGTCCTAAGCATGAACTTGTCTCCATTCACTCCTTTCCTTTGAGCTACTCCTTTCATCCTGGTGGAGGAGGAACACCATGATCCCCTTGATTTATTTAATTTTTTTTCTGGCTGTTCCTCTTTCTGTCTCAGGGAAGGCAGAACATGGTACAATCAGTCTATCTTCTGCTCAGCCTCCCTGATGCTCCTTAACCTTTCTACGTCCTCTCATAGCTCTGCCACCATATTGAGCAGATCATCCACTTGATTGCACTTCACACAGCTTTTTTCACTGCTGCCGTCCCTGCAGCCTGAGACCTGGATGGCTGCATGGTTTTGTGGGAGCTCTGTCTGGGATGCTACATCTGTTTTGGTGACCATAGAGGAAACTGCCTTCTGAGAGGGTGATGACCATTGAATGCACTTGCCTCTTGGGCTAGTAGGGTGTCTACATCCTTCCTGTGTGCCGTTCTGTGCAAAGTGATGCCACGCTCTGTTCCCAGTGCTCCTGGTCCCTAGGCTGATTTTTCTTTTTAGGAGGGGAGGCCAGGGGGCTCCTGTTTCTTGCCGTTGCTCTGGCAACACCCATGCCTTGTCAGTGTCTCCTGAGAGGGCTAGTGGCTCTTGGCACATCTCTCCTTTGTTCTGGCACTTACCTGCCTCAGGAAAACTTCTGTGCACTGAGATCTGCTGCTCCACTGTGGATCAGGCCGACTTGGGAGCAGCTCCCCTTGGCGAGTGAGTATGCTGGCTCAAACTCTTCTCTCTCTCTGCAATGAGAAGAGCTGCTGCAGTCCAAACTTTTTTGATATCATACATAGTATTAATCAGCCTTTCCTTCCTGTGTTGTTTTCCATCCTGTTCTTCTCATGTCCTTGAAAAGCCTGTTTTCATATAGAATCTTCATGTGATTCTCAGCTTTCCATTCTCCTCCCCCCTCTCCCTTTCCTTCCCCATTCCTCCTCTCCCCGCCCTTCCCCTGCACTCTATTAATTTCTCATCTTCTTTCAGCCCTTTATTTACTTGTTACTTGGAGTTGTCTCACTCCATATTATGATACGTGCATTCGAAAGTTGTTCACATTTAGGCCAGCACTTCATTTGGTGTAAATCACTGAAGCTGCATGGAATGCAGCAGAGCTATGTGCATTTATAGTGCCAGAACATCAGTCATTTTCTTTTCTTCCTTTTGTTGCAGCATTTATTGATACCTCCTTTTGTCTCCTCCTACCCTCAGATGATGTCATCTTCAACTTGTCATGGTCTTGCTCCACAGGACCAGAAACATTTCTCCTCTTGCTGTTTCTGGCTCTGGAGATAACCCTGCATGTTACCACATTCTTCATGGCTCTGCTAGCAGACCAGCTTTGGGTTTTTTTATAGTCTGGCTTTATTTCTGGTCATTCTACCATGACAGCCCTCACTCGTGTTACTAATGACTTGCACATAGCTAAGTCCAAACATCTCACTTCTGTCCTCTATTCTCTTCAACTCTTCCTGTCCATTCTTTTATCCCAACTTGGATGATTAATTCAAATTAAATGTCATCAAGAGAGGAAAATTCGAAGATCTTCTCTATTTAAATGAGCAGCAAAGCTCCTTTGACTGTACTGTGGAGCCAGAGATTCACTTACTGACACACTTCCCTGTGTGTGGTATTCTCATCATCCCAGTCATACCAGGAGAGAAAATGCTGTTAATTCTTCTATTCTGAACATCCATGTCATCTTAACAGCTCTGAATCCCTGACCAGTGTGTCTTTGTATCTCACACCTACACTGTGCTGGTCTTTAAAAATTTCCTTTATGCGCCTTCAGCTTACAGCAAGTAGAGCCTTGCTTCTCCCCATCTATCAGACTCTTACTTTCTCTTCTCTTCAGATCATTATGATGGTTACATTGCATTCATAATACAGAGCAGTAGCCTGAGGCACCAGCCATGATGAACTGTACTTGTGATGTACAGCTGACAACTTCCTGTAGCCCCATAAGTTTTTGCCAGTATAAAATTTAATTATATTGGTTTTCATGTTCCATTTTTCCTCCCTTGGGACATCCTCTACTTTCCCTATCTCAGATGTCTATTAATGTCAGATCTTCTTTGCATTTTCTGAAAACTGCACATCTAATCCTAATCTAACTAAGAGGTATCTGTACTTCTGCTGTCACACCAGCAAGTATTTCTGCTTTGTACAGTCTTTGGAAGTTTCCTCCGAGAAGGTGTATTTTTCCTTTCTACTCCGTTACAGTATTTATGCCAGTGATTTGGAGTTGCTTCCCACTTTGGAGTTAACAATTACTTGGAAAGTCTCAATTCACTTTTTTTTATCTTACCCTTCACAACTCAGCTGTTTCAGATGGGTTCATTTGCTCTTTTCCAAAGGCAGACTATCATTTTATTACATAGGATGAAGGATTTTCCTGCAAAGGAGCAGAAAAATATTGTCTCAGATGAGCTTAGTCATATGTTCTACAATGTTTTACAGCATTGGTAACAGCATGTTCCTCCTAGCAGAGAAATCTCCGTGCGGGGACCAACCACCAGGACCGGCAAAATCCTTTGCAGAAGATATCAGGTAGGTGCTACTCTGTTTCATTTCTCTTTGGAAATGGGTAATGCTGAAGCAAACCCTGACTCTGATGAGCACTGTGCTCCTGAAAACCTCTGAACTTCTGTTTTGGCTTCTACTAGATCAGAGTGCCATCTCCATATTGTTATCTATCCAGAGGTGACAGATTACCTCAGTCAGCAGCTGAAGTTATCCCACAATGGCTCCGTCTCATAGGCAAAATTGTAAGCCTTTTTTTTTTCTTGAGACAAACACTGAAGTTCAAAATGTTACTATATTTCCACTAAGTGTTTCATTATTGACAACCATCTTTCTATTATTCACAGATGGTAAGTTAACTATAGCAACAAGTCTTTTCTGTTTCTCATCCAACATCAGTATTTTATAGCCACACTGAAGAAGCACCCCATGCTTTTTAGGGTGCACTGAATTTGCAGAGCCAGATATAAACTCTGCTTTCAGAAATTACACTGGTTTGAACCAGTCATAAATGTAGATGTCGGAATATTTATGAAATCACTCAGAAAGGACCATTAAGTCCCCCGGACTGCGCAAGTGGCGAGGGGAAAAAAAGGGCTTCCCGAGCCAGGGAATAGCGTGACACCGTTGAGAGATCAGCTGGGAACCGGCAGTCCCTGCTGCTGACGGGGAGGCAGCGTTCCCGGAAGGAGAGGCGGGAGCATCCTAGGAATCACTGTGACCTGGACAGCCCCGACCAGGAGCTTGGCTCGGTAGTTTGCGAAGGCAGTTCGTGAAGGCAGTAGTGAGCATGGAGAGGCTCTGAAACTCGAACAGAAAAAGCAGAACACCATGGTGACCACTCGCCAGAAAAATAAGAAAATTTGTGGCTCTGCTCTAGCCATGCCTGCGGCAGCTGCCAGACCAAACCCCAGCGGGTACACACTACCATCCAGGTACCGAGATGCAGGACGTGCACCCCTCCTGCACTGGTATCGGTTGCCAGTGGCGAAGATATGTGCTGGGGATGTGCTCGGGTAGAGGAACTCCTCAGATTGGTCACTGAACTCAGGGAGGAAGTAGCAAGGCTTAGGTCTATTAGGGAATGGGAGAGGGAGATTGACTACTGGAATAGCTTACTATGCTCCCTGTCACAACCTTAACAGGCAGACAAGCCTAGTATGAAAGAGGACCCCCATCCCACATCCACTCAATTAAGGTAAGTAAAGTGGAAGATGGAGCAGAATGGCAACTGGTTTCTGCTTATCACAGGCAGTGTCATAATGGACGCGTATCCCCTTACTAACAAGGCCCTGCAGGTTCCACTGCAGAACAAATATGAAAGTCTGGAAGTGGAACTGACTCCAAGGGCTGACAGCTCTCACAGCCTGGAAATATCCCCCGGGTTAAGCAGACCAAAGCCACCAATTAAGATGGCTTCTGTAAAGAAGAAGAGGAGGGTTGTTGTCATTGGTGACTCCCTCCTGAAAGGTACAGAGGGTCTGATTTGCAGACCAGACTCATTGCATAGGGAAGTCTGTTGCTTACTTGGGGCCTCAGTTGGTGAAGTGGAGAGACAATTTCCTAAACTTGTCAAGTCCACAGATTATTATCCACTACTCATTTTCCAGGTGGGTAATAATGAGAAAACGACTAGAAACCTCAAAGCAATCAAAAAGGACTTTAGGACCTTAGGTCAAATGGTAAAGGGATCAGAAGGGCAGGTCATATTCTCCTCTGTCATAGGCAATGGTGAGAGAAGGAGAGGGAGGAGCCAAGAATTGAAAGACTGGCTCCGAAAATGGTGCGAAGAACAAAACTTCAGGTTCTTCGACAATGGGTTGGCCTACATGCCAGGCATGCTGGCAAATGACAGGGTACATTTGTCCCATAAGGGCACAAGGATACTCTAAAAAGTTGGTTGGACTAATCAAGAGGGCGTTAAACTAGATTGGAAGGGGGAGGGAGACATCACTTGGCTAAATAGATGAAATCATGGGAATGGCACCTCAGGCTCTGAGTGGCAGTCTGTTGGTGAGAGCACCTGGTCTGCCACCTCAGTGGAAGTGAAGAATAGCACTCCAGGTGGCAGCCAGAATTCAAAGGTTATCGGTGGGTTACAAGCCATCGATAGTGGACAGTCAGGACTTGAGCCTATTCCATTTAGGAAAGGGGTGGAAATAACATCCCAACTGAAGTGCATTTACACTAATGCACACAGTATGGGCAACAAACAAGGGGAGCTGGAAGCCATTGTGAAGCTGGAAAACTATGATAAAATTGCTATCACAGAAATGTGGTGGGACAATTCACACAACTGGATTGCTGCCATGGGTGGCAGGACAGGCTAGGACAGGCTAGGAAAGAGAGGCGGTAGGGTTGCTCTCTATGTTAGAGAGAGTTTTGATAGTGTAGAACTAAAATATGCTAATGATAGGGTTGAGTGCTTGTGGGTTAAAATCAGTGGAACCCACAGTAAGTCAGATGTAGTGGTGGGAGTCTGTTATTGGCCGCTCAGCCAGGATGAGGAAACCGATGAGTACTTCTACGAGCAACTGGGAGAAGTCTCACGATCGCTGGCCCTCGTTCTTGTGGGAGACTTCAGCCTTCCAGATGTCTGCTGGAAGTATAACACAGCAGAAAGGAAGCAGTCTAGGAGGTTGATCGAGTGTATGGAAGATAACTTCCTGACACAACTGGTGAGTGAACCGACTACAGAAGGTGCCCCACTGGATCTGCTGTTTGTGAACAGGGATCTACTGGATCTGCTGTTTGTGAACAGGGAGGGCGTTGTGGGGGAGGTGACTGTTGGAGGACGCCAGGGGATCAGTGATCATGAGATGATAGAATTCTTAGTTCTAGGAGGAGTAAGGAGGGGGGTCAGCAGAACTGCCACCTGGGACTTCCAGAGGGCAGACTTTGAACTGTTTAGAAAACTGCTTGATAAAGTCCAGTGGGAGACGGTTCTGAATGACAAAGGAGCCCAAGGGGGGTGGATGTTCCTCAAGAAGGAAATTCTGACGGCGCAAGAGCAGGGCATCCCTGTGTGCCGTAAAATGAGTCAGCGGGGAAAAAGGTCAGCTTGGCTTAACAGAGAGCTCTGTGTTGGTCTCAGGAAAAGGAGGAAAATATATGAGCTTTGTAAGAGGGGACAGGCTTCCTAGGAGGTCTATAAGGAGCAGGTGAGATCATGTAGGCAAAAAATTAGAAGGGCTAAAGCTGAACTAGAATTTCAATTGGCCAGTTCAGTGAAAGACAATAAAAAATGTTTCTTCAAGTCTATTAACAGCAACAAGAGGACCAAGGAGAATCTCCCTCCTCTACTGGATGCAAGGGGAATAGTAGTAACAAAGGATGAGGACAAGGCAGAGGTACTTAACTCCTTCTTTGTTCCAAACCTCCTGAGCCAGAAGACTGTGAAGACCAACCCTCAATGTTCCAGGAAGACTTGGTTAGAGACCTGCTTGGACAGTTAGACATCCACAAGTCTATGGGGCTGGATGGGATACAGCCAAGGATATTAAGGGAGCTGGCAGAAGTCCTTGACAAACCCCTTTCCCTCATCTATCAACAGTCCTGGTTGACTGGGAAAGTGCTGCTCGACTGGAGACTGGCAAATATTACACCCATTTACAACAAGGGTCGGAAGGAGGATCCAGGGAATTATAGGGCTGTCAGCTTGACCTCAGTACCGAGGAAGGTCATGGAGCAGATGATACTGGATGCTATCACACAGCACATGCAGGACAGCCAGGTGATCAGACCCAGTCAACATGGGGACAAGTCCTGCCAGACCAACTGGATCTCCTTTTATGACAAGGTTACCCAGTTAATGGACAAGAGAAGGGCTGTGGATGTGGTGTACCTGGACTTTTGTAAAGCCTTTGACACCGTTTCTCACAGTATTCTGATTGAGAAACTGGCTGCCATTGGCCTGGACGGGCACAGCGTCTGCTGGATGAAAAACTGGCTGGATGGCCTGGCCCAGAGAGTGGTGGTAAATGGAGTCAAATCCGGTTGGAGGCCGGTCACAAGTTCCCCAGGGTTCAGTGCTGGGTCCAGTCCTGTTCAATATCTTTATTAATGACCTGGACGAAGGGATCGAGTGCACCCTTAGCAAGTTTGCAGATGACACCAAGCTGGGTGGCAGTGTTGATCTGCTTGAAGGAAGGGAGGCGCTGCAAAGAGATCTGGACAGGCTGGATCAGTGGGCTGAGACAAATGGGATGAGGTTCAACAAGACCAACTGCCGAGTCCTGCACTTGGGGCACAACAACCCCATGCAGCATTACAGGTTTTGGGAAGACTGGCTGGAAAGCTGCCTTTCAGAGAAGGACCTGGAGGTGTTGGTTGATAACCGGCTGACTATGAGCCAGCAGTGTGCCCAGGTGGCCAAGAAGGCCAATGGCATCTTGGCCTGTATCAAAAAGAGTGTGGCCAGCAGGACAAGGGAGGCGATTGTGCCCCTATACTCAGTGCTGGTGAGGCAGTACTGTTTTCAGTTCTGGTCCCCTCAGTACAAGAAGGACATTGAGGTGTTGGAGCGCATCCAGAGAAGGGCAATGAGGCTGGTGAAGGGGCTGGAGAACAGGTCCTATGAGGAACAGCTGAGGGACCTGGGGTTGTTTAGTTTGGAGGAGACTGAGGGGAGACCTCATCACTGTCTACAGATGCCTGAAAGGGGGCTGTGGCAGGGCGAGTGTTGATCTCTTCTCACAACTGACAGGTGATAGGACAAGGGGAAATGGCTATAAGTTGTGCCAGGGGATGTTCAGACTGGATATTAGGAAGAATTTCTTTACCAAAAGGGTGGTCAGGCACTGGAAGAGCTGCCCAGGGAGATGGTTGAGTCACTGTCCCTGGAGTTTTTTAAAAAAAGGATAGATGAGTTCTTAAGGGACATGTTTTAGTGGATGATGGATATGGTTGGACTCGATGATCTCCAAAGTCTTTTCCAACCAGAAGATTCTATGATTCTATGAAATTCCTCCTGATAGAAGAAACAGCTGCTGAGCCTTTTCTGGAAACAGTCCACCAAAAGGGAATGAAACTTTCCATTAGCCACTTGCATACCTACAAGTGCTTCTATAGTCTTAAAAACGGTGCCTGAATCACTAAAATGGGGATCACTTGCCTCATACTTCAGTAAGGAAGTCACCTAGCAATCTGTCCTAGTCAGAGGTCAAATGTGGAACAGATTGGGAATGTATTCAGTGCAACCCTAAGGAGCTGATTCGCAAGGCCTTACTGAGAAATGGATGCAGCTAAAAAACCCAGGCTGTGCTTGCCTACCCTTTTTTTGCCTTTCCCATTTGCATACTCCTATTCCCTAAGTTTCCTTCGTGTTTGTGCACAAAGCCTTAATCACCACTACAGCTGTTACCAGCTTTTGGACACAGTGAAGGTTTAACTTGTTCCATTTTTAATGAAACAGTATACCTAGTATCAGTGTTCTCAATACCGGAATAGAGTAAGAACCCTAAGAATCTTATCGTACAACTGATTCTGGCAGGATTTTTGAGACATGGAAATCTGGACTCAAATTTTATGGGTTTTTTTAGGTAAAATTAGTTATGAAGTTAAAAAACCAAGAACTTCTGGTGTGCTAAAGAGCTTTCATCTGTGTCAGATGTTCTTGTAGTGATTGTTTTAACTCAAACCAGTGAGGTCTGAATTCAACTGAAGTGAAAAGAAGTCTACAATACTAAGTGTAGTACCTTTCTGATCATTGCAGTATTTGAAGTTTGTATAATTTAAAACAAGTCACAAAAGAGAAAAAGAAAAAAAAAAATTACTTGTTATAACTTTTCCTGGATCTGTTTGATGTAAACTATCAATGAGTTTAACTCTGGACATCCATCAGTATATTTCTGTTTAGAAAAATGAGTTAAAACATGAGTTGTTTTAAACCTTTGAGATAGAAAACCTTATCTTTAAGTACCTGCAGATCTGAAGCAGATTTGAAGAATGCTTTCTGTACACTGCCAAAAGCTTGCCTGTTTTCCAAATGTGGTAATCACCTTAATAAGACATTAAGGTAAAGGTATTACGTTTTCTCATCCCACTTGAATTAAAAGACATTTGGAAAAAAAATCTAGATCTAGCTCTTGTAACGATATTATCTTGAAAAGGCTTGTTTTAAATTCAGAACAAACAAGAACATCGAAGTCCTCAGCTCCAAAAGTAAATAAAGTGCAATGTACAAGAACTGGCAGGTTACATGTCTGCAAGACTGCTGACCCATACTGCACAGAAACAGACTTCCTTAACTTCCAGATAGCCTGTAGCTGTGCATTTAATGGTTGTAGTAGCTTCGAACTGCAGAAATATCTTTTCTTTGCTTATTTTGGGAATACAATCTATGGGCAAAAAAGAAAGATTGTCTTACTTAACAGACTGATTCTATTTGCACACTTCCTCCTTTAGTATGTAATCCTTCAGTATTTAAATCTGCAAAGCTTTGGAGGGCTCACAAAAAAGGATGTCTGTGCCACAACGCAGTATTATGTCATATCTACAGTATGGGACTAGTTTTAAAGCAACTTCCTCACAGGAACTGAATGAAAAATAGATCATCAAAAAGTGTTGTGCCCATCTTTTTCTGTCATCCGTGAATTGCCAGGAGGTTCATCCAGGCTGCATGTGCTTGTGCGATAACAGCTATCTGAAAGAGGTACAGACAGCTCTAAAAGATGAAGCAGGGGATGTGACAGTAAAATACTTCAGACTCTTCTGTTACCAGCATCACAAGATAGGAGCTCTCCAAATTGTTTCCTGATTTGGGGCTGGAGATACGAGGGATCAGTTGTGTGGAATTTAAGCAAACAAATCTAAAAAGGCTTTGAATGGTCTTATATAATTGCTGAGACATGTGAATCATGTCAGAAGTAGGCTACAAGCTGCAGAGGTGCTAGCCCTCTGGGAAGTCATGGTCCTCTTCCCACACTAGGTGAAAACATTCAAATGACATAAAAGAGTGAGAGAGAAGGGTAGCATAGAGGAGTAATGCTGGCAAAGGCATGCTTTGTGGAAACCTTTCCTACTCACAGCATTACACAGAAGGAGGCACTGCTGTGATGAGCTAAATGAAATTAACTCATCAGCAGATTTAGATGTTTAGATTTAGAATTGATTTAGAATTGTTCTATTGATGATAGCAAATGCCTCCCTTTAGGCAGTAAATTTTGATAAGTGGCGATTATTTTACTTTTCCTGAGAACCAAACCTAGCAGGACTGGCTTGGCAAGCACAGCTATTTCCCTCAATGCAGCGATGTGCACACGCAGGCACACAGAGACATCTTCATTACTTTAAAAGAAACCTTTAATTTCGTTCCTGGTATCTCCTCATACAAAGATATTAGTTTGTATAATACTTATCTGACAACAAAACACCGTCATTCCCGTGACGAATTAAGGAGTTTGCTGACATCTCGGATTTTTTGCATAAATCATCAGTTTACCCCAGCACCATGAGCGGCCATTTTCAATGGTGCATCCCTGACACCTTCCACGCTGACAGCGGGGCAGGGCGGTCCCCGGTCCCCACACGTGTCTGTAAGAACTGGCTCCGCCCGAAGAACTCTCAGCGTCCGGCGACAGCAGAGAGGGGGCTGCCCTCTGCGGGGCAGCACAGCCTCAACGCACTATCGGCTCCGAGCGTAGCCCCCACAATCGCCCGGCCGTCCTATCCATCGGGGCCTTTGCCTCCTTCCCCCGGGCGGTCGGCCCTGCTGGAGCACCGCGCAGCTTCACCGGGTCACGGGGCGAGGGGCCAAGGCCTAGAGGGAGCAGCGAGGGCCCTGCACACCACAAAAGCGAAAGGGCCGTGGCGACGCCTGTGCCTGGCGGCCCGCAGAGACGAAGCGCTGAGGCCCGGAGGGGGGCCGGCTATCGCGGCAAGGGCCCCTCTCCTCATTCGCCGTCTAGCCGAAGGGGTTTCAGCGGCATCTCCACAATAAAGGGCGCTGTGGCTGCCGCTCCTGTGCTCTCCGCGGGAAGCGAGTGGCCTCGGGGAGATGTCGGGCCGCCGATGGCCCGGCTGAGTGCTCCCCCCGGCCGGGAAGCGGGGGCTGGGACGGCGGCAGGAGAGAAGCAGACAGGAGGGGAGCCTTACTCTTCCTCGGCAACGAGCCTGGGGGTGGCGGCGGCAGCTTCTGCCCTGTGCCCCAGCTGAGGGCTTCCCACGCCGCCCACGTGCCCACACTAGCGCTCAGCGTTTCGCGTCCCCGCGGCGGGACGCCGCCGGCCGACATGGGGAGCGATGCCAGTCGCCGCCCGCGCAGCCCCCGATAGAGCACAGTCCGACGCTTGCTTCTTCGCCTCCGCTCGTCGGCGGGACGGCTGTGCCGCACCGCTCGGCGAGGAGAGTGGCGGCAAGCTGACTCGGCCCCAGCCGCTCCTCCAGGCCCGCCAGGCTGATCGACACGGCAGATGGGTGGCTTCTTCCACCGCCCCCTTCCCGCCTTCCTTCCCCTCCTCCTACCCGCTGCCTCCTCCCCGCTGCCTCGTCCGTCGCCTCCCCTTCGGCTGCCTGCCTGCTCCCGGCACCCCCCTGGAGCTGCGCCCGCTCCGGCCGCCCAGGACTCGCCATGAGCGGCGGAGCCGCTCGCTTACCGCCGCCGCCCCTCCACGGGCCGAGCCTGCCGGAGCCGGGAGCGCGCAGCCAGGGCCGGGGTAGCCCTGCCGGCCCTGGCGCACTCCGCGCCGCCCCAGGCATCAGAGGCCCGCCGCCAGGTGAGCAGGAACGGGGCCGGTGGAAGGGGGAGTAGCTCCGCGCATCCCACGGCGCCCGGCAGCGCAGCCGGTCCAGCGGGCCTCGAAGTTGTTCTCCGCAGCGCCCAGAGTCGCGGTTGTCGCGGGGTGTCCATCTCCGGGTAGGGAACGGGTCGGAGGAAGAACTCCCGCTGGGCACACCAGAATGGGGCAAGTCGTAGCGGTTGTCGGCTGTCGCCCCAGCCGGACACGGGGTGCTCCGCCGGCTGCCGCGGCGTGCCCGAGGTCCCCTGCGTGTCGGGCCTGGCGCGGCTGTGCCTTTCCCGGTCGGTCTGGACGCGGCATTGCCAAGCGCGGGCGGCCCGCCGTGCTGGAGCTGGGGGTACCGCGGCCAGAGCTCCCCGCTTAGCGCTCCCGCATGGCGGCAGCCGGTGCTTGTTTCGACCGGCGGCGGCCGTGGCCACTTCTCAAGCGAGGCTGCGGCGTACCCTCAGCAGCGCTGGGGCCTGGCCGGCGCTGCCCGCCCCTCCCTCTTCCCTAGGGCCACCACGGGCCTGCAAGCCTGCCCGTGGCTCCGCGGGGCGCCCCTTGTGCCAGCGTCCCTGAAAGGCTGGCGGAGGCGACAGACAGGGTGGGATGTGTCTGCGTTCCCGAATCGGGCGCTGCTCCTCGCGGCGAGCCGCCGATATATGTGGAAGTACACGGTTTACAGTGGCAGGTCACCTCGAGTTCCTGCGTGTAGCTGTAAAAGTCAGGCTGCCTCTGTGGGAACCCCGCCTGAGTGCCTCCAGGGGCCGTAACAGCTGCCCCTTAAACGTGTGCTTGAGTTTCCTGTTGAAAGCAGCCAATAGCAAAGTCTCTCTGTAGAACTGGGTTTGGGCATATGGTTCACCTTCTTGGAGCTGCGATGTTTTCAGGACTATGGTCCCAACATCTGGGTTGATGTACTTACTGTCATACAGCAGAGCTGCTACCAGGACTGCAGTGGAGTTTCTCACATGCTTAAATTTAAACGAGTGGCTATGTGGTTTCAGGACTGGGGCCTTAGTCATTTTCCTAAACTGTTGTTCGTGAATGGCAGCAAGAATGAAATCTATGACTTAGTAATTAGGAAGTGGTATAGGAGGAAAGCAGAAAACTAAAAGTCGTTCTTGGGGTGTGGAGTATGATGAAATGAGATATGTAATTAGTCTTTTCTTAGAATGTGTTTTTTGTGGTGCTCAATATCATTATTTACCGGTGTCTGCAGTACAGTTGTTTATACTAGTGGAAATCTCTCTCTGAAATTAAGTAGGTTTTATAGGTCTTCTCAAAAGTTATACCTAACAGCACATTCAAGGATTACTATACAGAACGTTGAGGAAGAACTTGATTTTTTTACCTTTGAATTGTATTACATTGCTCAAAAGTAGTTTTTACCTATGTGCTGAGACTACACAACAGATGGGGAAGATCACTGTCTCTTATTTAGCTATTGAAGTCTTATAAATAAACTATATAGGAAAAAATATTCTTCCAATATAGGTGATCTGGAAATAGAGGTTTTACCCAATGAAATTATTATTTCCAGTTTTTGTTTTAAAATTGCTTGGACATCCAGGCAACCTTATCTTAAAGCCTTATCTCAAAACCTCTCCTAACCTTTCCATGCTCTTAGTAATCTGATAGGCAAATTGACTAGTATGCTACTATTAGGAGACAAAAGCTTTTTTTTTCCCACGACTTGTAAAATCTTGGTGGAGAAAAGAACTTATACCCTTATCATATAATAAATTCATCACAGACCTAGTGTAGAAAGACCTTGCTTTTGGATTAGGGAACGCCTAGCTTTTTTTTTCCAAAAAAGCAAGGTGCCTTTTGGTGTTCACTAGCACAGATCTTGTGCTTAATGGAAACTGGAATTATCAGAACCAGGTTGCTCAAAAGAGCTCTTGCAGGTGCCCAAATTAAGTGATAAGTTTTAGAGTAGTCATAGCAGCAGGTGAATATTTGAATATTCATGATCTCAAAAATACATAAAATGTTTTCATGTAGCATGATCTCTGATTCGTCTTCTAGTTTAGAGATAACATGCCATAATTTACAGATAGGTCCAAGAGATTTCTAGATTGGAGATGAGAAATGTATTTTTTTTCCCCAAAGAGAAAAACTTGATTAAAGTCTACCTGTTCCATTCAAATATTTGCCACCAGAGGAAAAAATGATGAACCAAACTGTGGCATCAGGGCCAAACTTGGCTTGTTTTGTTGAGTATCCTCTTAGTCATAATCTTGAAAGCAGTAGTCTCCTATTCTTGGGCCTTATGTATTAACTTTTGATTAAAAAAAACTGTATGGTGATCTTCAAACTTAGAGATTAGTGAAATTACTGTAGTTTACAAGCAAAGAAAGGTTGGAAGCGATGGCTGTATCTTTTTGTTGTTGTGTCTTTTGTATTTTTCTCTCAAACAGTGTGTATCAACTGAAGTGTCTATTTGTGGCTGTCAGGTTAATGAAAGAAAATTGGACTAGAAAATGCTGCACTGAAGAGCTGATTCTTTGTTTCAGTCAGGCGATTGGTCCTGATTTTAAGAGGCATTTTACCTTCCATAAAAGTACTTTGCCTCAGTACTTTTACTCAGTGAAAAAGAGAAGCTCACCTAGAGGCAAGGTTGTCAACTAGGAAGAGGAAAGGGTGTCCATAGTGGAAATTCTTAGACCTTTTCAGCTTCAATTTTTTGGTAAGGTCTGTATTAAACATTCTCAGATTTTGCAGCATTTGGAAAGGAAAGATGACTTTTTAAAATTGTGGAGTGTTTAACATACTGGTGTGATGTCCGTAGCTAGTGGTAACAGCCTTTCTTTTAAACATCTTTGTTATGCATATCAACTTTTGGATGTTGGCTGGTAAACTTTGCTAAATATTGCTTGCCCTCCTTATGTTGCAAAGTCTTTTTTAGTTAGAATAACTTTAAAATTATGGTTTAAGAGACATATATGAGTTTTCTAAGCAGATAACTAAGCATCTGCTGAGTCAGTGTGGAGACACTAAAACTGCTGATTAAAGCATTGGTGTCATTTCTCAAATATATGCATAAGTGCAGAATGGGAGGAGATGCACTTGCTTGTAAAGATAGTACTAGTGTGCCAATTAAGTGCAGTAGAAAGCTGTTTGAATTCGTAGTGTTTCAGCCTAATGCTATATGTACTAAGCAGTTGCTATAGAAGTACTAAAACCTCTTGTATGTTCACGTCAGCACATGTAAGCTTTTGTCTCCTTAGAAAATGTGTATGGTTAGACCACCTATTCATGGTATGTGTGGTTTTGTTCTCAAGCTGGAAAGCAGTTACTGTGGCTTTACGATGACTGTCATAGTTAATTCTGGCATGCCTGGAGATACATGAAGGTTTTCTGTTTTGTGTCATGGTGATGTCTTCACAGCTTTATAACTATGTAATATGAAGCAAGATGGAAAGATATCTTCTTAGTAAGAACAAGTGAAACATACTTGATATGTGGATGGTTTTCAGGACTTGTGATTGATTTTGGTAGACTAAAAGCAAACAAAAAAATCACAAACCAGAAACTAGCATTGCAGCACCTTTGTCTGAATTTGGTTTAAGTGCAATGTTTGTAAGCAAAGAAATGGCTTGGTGGTACTTCTTCGTTAATATTATGGCAATATTGTACACCTGTTACTGTGCGTGTTGATTGGGTGAAAGTAATCTGTCTTAGACTTAGATTGTAATTAATTTTTGCATGTCAGAATTATTTATTATGATGGATGTGTTCTTTCTGCTAGTTTTGAATTATAAGGAAAGATAGAAGGCTTTGTTTTTTACATAAAGTAGTTCACTCTTAACAGATTCCAGTAATCATGGAATTAATGTTAGCAAAAATACATTGAATGTTTATTCCAAGAAGATAGTTGTAACAGAAATTAATCCAATAAATATGCAACTCATTTTGGATATAAATGCAAGTGTACTTTCTTAACAATTATTTTCAGATAATGTATATTCAATTGAAAGTATTCTCTGTGACTACTCTATCACTTTATTTTTTATTTCACTTTTACTTTCTTTGGTGAATAAATATGTAGTGCTTATATGAACTGGAAAATTATGGCCTGAAATTGTTCTATGCCATAAATGTACTCTATTAACTTATTTTGAAGGTATGCTTTCTAGGTGCCAGCACTAGCCAGCTCATGTGAATGCTAGCAGATGTTGATGTTTCCCATCCTGGCTTAAGTGTTTAAAGGTAGTGTGAGACTGAGATGAATTTACTTTAAGGAAAATCGATAAAATTATTATGCAGATACTTTAATGGTAGTTCTTGCAGTGATAACAACTTTGTCCTTAATTATACTGGCATATTTCAGATGTAAAATGTGCAGGAGCACAGGAATGAAAAATTCCAAATTGTCCTACAGTACGGATTTCAGTTTAATAATAGGAAAAACACTGAAGATAAGCATTTAATTTTGAAATATATGCTCTGATTTTCAGCATCTGTTTATGAAGTAATCTAGATCATCCTTTTGGTCTAATCCATCAAGATACTGATTATTGTCAGTATCTGTTGATTTGAACTGGATGACCTTACTGTAAATGAACCTTCAGCTGTCGGAAGGAATGTGAGTTTGGGGAGTTACAGAGAAAACCATAGCACAGAACTGCAGTGTGGCTGGCAGTTGATTTGGTTTGTGAACTCACCTGTCTTTTGTTAGCTACTGCCTTGGCTAAAATTTGTTAAATATCTAGAAAATGGTGGAGAGATGAATTTTCACTCAGAAGGGAAGTGTTACGTATGAGTGTGTGTTGATTCTTCTGCTCACGTCACTTCATAGGCATTAGTGAAAACTGCATGCATTTTGCAGCTGAAAAGCAGATTAGGGCTGATGTCTTGTACAGTTTTTGATTACAGTGTGTTTTTTTAACTGATGGTCTCATTGCAGTTAAAGTAACTAATAACAGATAATTTATGATTCCATATGCAGTACGATCTTGGTTCAAAAATGTAATGTCATTAAAAATTACAGATATATACACATATACATATATATGGCTCATGTCCTAACAGTTCCCTCTTACATCTGCATGATTTTTCAGTATTTAATCACAGCACTACAACATTTCCATTTCCATATCCGTCTGAAGTTGTCATCCCAGGCACATAACGTGTGCTGTTTGAGCCTTGAGCTATTTCTTTCCAAGATAAAATTACTACAGAAAAAAAAGTTAGACAGCAGGGTAGATTTTGTACTCTCACTGCTTCTTACTTTCACTGCTTCACCTATACTTTCAGATGGATTTAGAGACTGAAAAGCCAACACTCGTCTCCACATAGTTTGAGAAGTATGTTTGCCTTGTTACAAAGAGGGTAAAATGAGGAATTTCTTTAAAGGATGTTAATAAACATGACTGTGAACACTGGAAAATAAAAAATAAAAAGGTTTTTTCCCTTGCCTTTTTATGTTTACTTTTGTTGCTCATACAGACCTTTTTTTCATCCAAAATTTGTCTTGGCAAAACGAAATCCACATGTACACAAAATCTTTCTGCTCCGTGTTTTTTTTACCTGAGAAAGACAGGCTTTAAATCTCTTTCAATAGGTTTCAGCTTTTGTTTCTAGTTGTTGCATGTCAGATATTTCGACTAGTGTCTCATATGGCATCTGCTTCATACCAGAAGTTCATATGGAGGTGTCATCTAAATGCAAGAGTTGTCCCTGTTAATCTGGTACAAGGAGGTAGAGTACAAAAATGACAGAGCATCTTATGAAGTGGGAGCAACTTTTGCGTGAATATTTTAATATCATCATGCTGTTTTCTCCCACCTTTGTTTTTCTGTGTTTTGTTATGGGTTGGTTTTTTTTTGGTGCTGAGGTGGCGGGGGTGTGACTCCTGGGTGCATTTTTCTATGCTTGTTCTAAACTATTTTTTTCTTCTTTGTGTATGTGAAGTACAGTAAGAGCTTGGTTGTTAGAATTTCCTGAATGTGGAAAAGGTTCTCCATTCTTGAGAGGAAAAATGCTCTTGTTTTTGTGCTCCAATGGCTTAAAATAAACCTTCCTCCTGGAAGTTACTTGAGGTGTAATGTATAGCAAAGAATGCCTGCTTCGCTTTAATTAGGGAAAGATGCCAAAAGTGTTTTTTTAAATAGTAAGTCATAGGTATTTTGAGAAGTATTTTAAGCAAGCACAATGTACAGCTTTTTTGTTTTCTGAGCTTTTCAAATGCACACACGTACTCCAGATGTTCATTGCTAGAGCAATCTTCCCTAGATCTTTCTCAGTGGAGAGCCTGGCCTCTCAGCTCTGTGCTCCTAGGTTGTTGATACCATTCTCACTGATGTCATGTTTAGGTTGAGCCTCTGGATCTTCCCTCTTACGCAAGCCCTTTGCAGCCATGACATACGAAAAAGTAATATCAGTGATCAGTCTGTCGGTGGTAAAGTGTCAAGACGTTTCTCGTATTTCTCTTGTAGTCACTGGGGTTCAGCATTAACACAGATAACTTATGTTGCTTGCTGCATTGTCCAGCAGTTGGTGTAGGTTTTCCTGGGCATGGGCTGTCATAACCAGCCTTCAATGAAACATGTTATTATTTCAGAGCTCACAGCTCTTAAGCATTTGTACTTAATCACCAGATTCTTGGACAATCCCAAATGGGAAATGATAATCTTGCAGGCACACAGAAAGCTCACTTCCCTAGACTTAGAAGAACAGACTTTGTCCTCTTCAGGAATCTGCTCGGCCTACCATGAAAGGTAAGGGTCCCAGGAGAGATGGCTAATGTTCAAGAGTCACCTCCTGCAGGCTCAGGAGTGATGCATCCCGAAAAAGAGGAAGTCAGGCAAATCCACCAGGACATCTATATGGATGGACAAGGAACTCCTCAACAAACTTAAACTCAAAAAGGAGGCCTACATAGGATAGAAGCAAGGGCAGGTAGCCTGGGAGGAATACAGAGGAATTGTCCGAGCAGCCAGGGGTAAGGTTAGGAAAGCTAAAGCCCAAATACAATTGAATCTGGCAAAGGAAGTCAAAGATGACAAGAGAAGTTTCTATAGGTATGTCAGTGGTAAAAGGAAGACTAGGGAGAATGCAGACCTTCTCCAGAAAGAAATGGGAGACCTGTTGGCCCAGGATATGGAGAAGGCTGAGGTGTTTAATGACTCTTTTGCCTCAGTCTTCACTGGTAAGGGCTCAAGCCATGCTACCCAAGTCGCAGAAGGAAGAGACGGGGACTGGAAGATGGAAGGTGTCCACTGTAAGAGAAGATCAGGTTTGAGACTATCTAAGGAATCTGAAGGTGCGTAAGTCCATGGAATCTGATAAGATGCATCTGTGGGTCTTGACAGAATGAAGTTGCTAATCCTTTATCCGTCATATTTGAGAAGGTATGGCTGTCCAGTGAAGTACTCACTGACTGGAAAAGGGGAAATAACTCCCACTTTCAAAAAGGGTTATAAGGAGGACTCGGAACTATAGGCCAGTCAGTCTCACCTCTGTGTGTGATACAATCGTGGAGCAGGTCCTCCTGGAAACTCTGTTGAGGCATGTGGAAAATAAGGAGGTGATTGGTGACAACCAACTTGACTTCACTGAGAGTAAATCGTGCCTGAAAAATTTGGTGGCCTTCTACAGTGGGGCTACAGCATTGGTGGATAAGGGAAGAGTAGCTGACATCTATCTGAACCTCTGCAGAGCATTTGACATGGTCCCACACAACATTCTGGTCAATAAATTGGCAAGGTATGGATTTGATGGATGGACCAGCTGGTGGATAAGGAAATGGATGGATGGTTGCACCCAAAAAGTTGTGGTCAACAACCTAATGTCCGACTAGAGACCAGTGCTGAATCATGTTCCTCAGGGGTTGGTATTGGGACTTTTTAACATTTTTGTTGCAGACGTGGGCAGGGGGATTGAGGGCACCCTCAGCAAGTGTGTTGATGACGCCAAACTGTGTGGCACGGTTGATACGCTGAAGGGAAATAATGCCATCCTGAGGGACCTTGACAGGCTTGAGAGGTGGGCCTGTGCTAACCTCATGGAAGTTCAACAGGCCAAGTGCAAGGTCCTGAACCTTGGCTGGGGCAATCCGAAGCAGAGATATAGGCTGGATGGAGAATGGATTGAGAACAACCTTGAAGAGAAGGACTTGGGATTGCTGGTGGATGAGAAGCTCAGCATGAGCTGGCAATGTGCACTTGGCAGCCCAGAAAGCCAACTGTATCCTGGGCTGCCTCAGAAGAAGTTTAACCAGCAGTTTGAGGGAGGTGATTCTGCTCCTCTGCTCTTGTGAGATCTTGCCTGGAATACACCTGCTTGTTCTGGAGTACTCAACACAGGAAAGACATGGATCTGTTGGAACGAGTCAGAGGAGGGCCATGAAGATGATCAGAGGGCTAGAACACCTCCCATACAAGGACATGCTGAGAGAGTTGAGGTTGCTCAGAGTAGAGAAGAGGCTCTGGGAGACCTTATAGCAGCCCTCCAGTACTTAAAAGAGGCTGCAGGAAAGCTGGGGAGGGGCTCTTTATCAGGGAGTGCAGGGATAGGATGAAGGGAAATGCTTCTAAGGTGAAAGAAGGTAGATTTAAGTTATAAAGAAATTCTTCACGATGAGAGTGGTAAGACGCTGGAACAGGTTCTCCAGAGAAGTTGTGGATGCCCCCTCCCTGGAAGCGTTCAGGGTGAGGTTGGATGAGGCCTTGAGCAGCCTGGTCTGGTGGGAAGTGTCCCTGCCCTGGCGGTGGGTTTGGAACTACACGATCTTTAAGGTCCTTTCCAACCCAACCATTCTATGATTCTGTGAATCTTAAAAGGAGACATATTCTGTCACTTTAACTGGGGAGGGAAAAACAAACCAAACCCAAAAACACCAACCAAAAAAACACCCCAAAAGTCAGGAAAACTTACCTAAATCTTTAATTGATTTTTGTTCTTTTGTATAAAGTACACAACTAGGTATGCAGCCAGCATCAAAAAGAACATCATTAGACTGCTAAAGGATGTTTATGATTGTGTTCAATATCTCTCATGAATAAGGGAGTTGAACTTTTTTCCTTTAATGCAGCTGCTTTGTGCTCCAGGACACATTTTTTTGGAAGGAGGGCAGGAGAAAGGTTGTTAATTATGTTATATGTTTTCTGCCTGTCTGTTTATTGAGGAGTGAAGTATGAATTCTGTAGATCTTTTGAAACCATTCATAAGCTGCATACTTGGAAAACTGCCTTTTAGGAAGACTACCTTTAAAAAGTTTATAAATTGCTAAAAGCCATACACGGTGTTTGTTTATGTGAGTTTTATTTGTTTGAGGGCTTAGGGAGTGGCAATTAAATCACAAAGTAAGGCTAGTAATGTTAATTGAGTATATGACACAGTAGTGTCTGGAGAATACATGGAACAGCATGAGTGCTGTATGATTGAACATGCACTAAGGAGCTGCACCATGCAGTTTGAAAACATTTGTTGCATGTTTTTTCAGCACAGCTGCTTTTGCCCTGGTATGTGTTCAGATCCTAAAGTGAAAACATTAGAGTTTTACAATTACTATCTGCTTGGGTTCTTGCTCTATGAAGATCTGGGTATTAGGCACTTAGATCTGCAAATATTTGGAGGATGTGAATTGTGGGTTTTTTTTTTTTCCCTTTGCCTACAGATTGACATTATTGATTATTCCCCTTGGAAACGTGTTTATCTGCCTATTTTTGTGTGCAGGCTTTCTGTACAGATTATCTGCATGGCATCACTTTTTTCCTGTTTGTAAGTTTATATGGCATCAAGCCAAGCAGCAGTAAGCAGTAGCTTTTGGAAAGACTTTTCGTGCAGATTTAGTAGTAGGTTATTGAGCCTTTTGGCTTAGAAACCTTGGCATCTGCAGTCGTTGTGGTTTGTGTGTGTTTTTAGGCAAAATTACATAAAGTATTTATGATATGAGAATTGGTTTTGAAGGTAATTGCAGAGTTGAATACAGTTTAGACTTCTAAGCAGTTTCAGAAATTAATTATTATTTTAGGAAGATTGGGATTTAGAGCTTTTTAGGGTAAATGTGTTGAAACCCAAGAAATCTGTAAATCTCTTTGTAAAGAAGTAAAGGAGCAAATTGGTAGATGCTGTAGTGGCGTATTTCAAGTGGGAGTCAAGATATACTTAAAAAGATAAGCTTAATTTTTTTAAAACATTGTCAGTGTCTTGTACACATAAGAGTCTTTCACTTGCTGATGGCATAATGCTTTGGTTGGTCATCCATGATGCTAAGCCATATAAGTGTGTATATAAATCCTTGTTTAAACCAATAATCTGCTACAGTTTTGGATTAATGAAGTGTTAATTGATTTATTTTTATCTTCCTAATTTCAAATTAGTTAAGGGTAGGAAAATTTGGTCACTTGGTGGTTGAGTTATTTACATTCTGAAACCTGCACTGGAGTTCTCAGGAGAAACTTTTTGATGTGTTCTTGAATAGCATAATTTGAAAAGCTAGTTTGCAGTGCTATTAGCACAAGTAGCTCTTCAAAGGGAAGGAGGAAATGATGGCTTTTGCTAGAGGAATAAGAAAACCTACAAGTATCAAAGGACTGAAGCAAAGGCAGGGAAGCAAGATACACCACTTCATACAGATGTTTCATAATGATTGATAATTCACTTATGTCCCCAGAAGAAAGTGTTTAGCCAGTCTGTTAATTCATAATATGCTGGTTAGCTGCCAGTGTGGAAAAATGGGTGTTCTTTTCTCTTTTCTTTTTTTTGGAGGGCAGGGGGAAGTGAGGATGGGATGGAACATGAATCTTACTGTTCCTGCTTTTTTGCAGTGAGATACAAAATGTACTAATAATGAAGAATTTGGACACTGAGGAAAAATCACTTGAAGGATTTGTTGCATTTTTAGCTCCTTCTTTAAAAAAGAACACAGAGAACATGAGGGATTAGGAAAGAGCTATAAAAGTGGTAAATATGGTAAAATGGTTCAACAATGAGTAGGATGGTGCCACTTTACAAACCTGAAAAAAAGACACTTCTCTTAATGAACAACATTCCACAGTTCACAGATTATGCCATGCTGTGGGGACAAATTGGGAGACAGGTGTGCTATTCAGAGGGACCTTGACAGGCTGGAGCATTGGGAACCTTAGGGCATTCAACAAAGGCAAATTCAAAGTTTTGCACAGTGTGGGAAGGGTCAGGCTAGGGCAGCTCTGCTGATAAGGTGGATAGTGGCTTAGTGGAATGAGTTCACTTGAGGACACAAAGATGATGTAGGGGCAGGAGCATGTGACCTAAGAGCAGAGGCTGATGTGAAGAGACGACTCGGGGGAGATCTCAGTGCTGTCTACCCTGCTGTCATGGGAGGATGCAGAAAGGCTAGAGCCAGACCCTTGCATGCTGGTGAGGCAGGAGGCTGGGAACAGGATTTGGACTGGAACACATCAATTTCCTTTAAGATATTAGGAAGAAGTTTTTTGACCATGGAGGTGATCAAGCACTGCAGCAGGGAACTGGACACATGGAATTTACAACTTTTGAGATATTCAAAACTTAGCCAGACAAGGTGCTGGACTGCCTGCATTTGAGCAGGGGGATTGGATTAAGTGACTTCAGGCAGTAGCTCTCAACCAGGAGGATAACTCTGTATGACATTGTAGTGGGTGTGTTACCCTTGGCCTGGGGATGTCCCCTACAGGCACTGTAAATGGAGAAGTAACAGTAATTTGAGACTGTTTTAGTTGAAGGTGGTCATAAGTGATGGTGAGAACTCAATTTGTGTACGAATACAAGTGTCACCTCTGTCTTGTGAGGGTGATTTTTTTTTTCCACAACCTTGATTTTTTTCATCATGGTCATCTTAATATGATTCCTCTGCACACACTTCAAAATACCTTTTGTGATGGTATTTTTTGTATAAATACAAAATAAAATACAGCATCAATAGCTGTTTGTATTTAAAGGAGAGCTGAAAGCAGAACTACATTTCTGCGGCTCTTCAGCCCTTCCTCCTGACTTGCTGATTTATGTACAAACAATCTGTTTTCTTCTGACAGACAAAAGTATGCACTTGAATTTTTATTTTCTTCAGCCTTTGGAGGTGTAGGGGGTGTTGAGTCTTATCTTTGCTGTCATACTCGATATACTTTATTAGAAGTTGCCAGATAAATGAATTGAGGGATGTGTTTTTCAGTAGTGAGAGCAGTTTCTCGAGTCTGTAAGGTGTATGAATAAAATATGTACAAATAAAGAAAAAAAAGATTTGCTGGTGTATTTTCATCTTTTTCTGTTACTTTTTCACTAACATTTATGATGTGATAAGTGTACTAGAGCATAAATCTTCTATGGTGTCATTTGTTTCATTTATTGTTGTTTAAAATTATGTTTCTATGCTAAGTCAAGTATTTGTTTCCTATCAGGTTTTTTTGGATGCTGCATTTTCTACTTAGGAATAATGTCCCAAAGAGATAAACAGTTTTAGTAGTTTAGTTCTTCCTTACCTTTGTGTTTCTCCCTTTTCTGCTGTTTTTTTTTTTCCCCTCAAGATTAATAGTGACAAAAAGAGGAACAGCAAAGGACCTAATAGTCTGCATCAGAAGGCCAGGCATAAGAAATCATTCCTATCATTGTACAAAGCTGTAGGAGTCCTTTGTTTCAAGGCACCATATTTAGTTTTGGAGGCCTTTTACAGCTCTAGGGATTTTCAAATTAAGGTGGATTGTCCAGCAAAGAGATACCAAAATTATTGCTTATGAAACTATTTTTATTTTGATTTTCTGAAGATTTTGAACTTACACAATTTGGAGAAGATATGCTGGCTAAGGATTATTGTATCTCTGTAGAGGAGAGCCTAGAATAATTGCTAAGGATTTTGTGATCTCTGTACACACAATAGGTGAAAATACTTCAATAATTTTTAGTACAGTTAGGGTGACTTTTGAATGTCTGTGTGCTTTGATATTTATTATCCAGCATCTTTGAAGTTATTGCTTAGGATTTTTCTGTGCTAGAAGCTTATGCTATGCTAACTTAATCGGTATATCTAAAGTGGTGAAGATGGTCTTCTCAGACATGAAAGTGACATTGAATTGCTCATTCTGTTTGTCCTGCTCTGAGAAACAGGGTAAGTCATCAATAAGAACATTTTGGCCTCATAAACCCCATTGTTCTTTGGTTATAGATACAGTGCACCTGGAGAAACACTGCTTATACACTTGCCTGTTCTCTTATGTAGACCACCAACTCACAGATGCTTGATGTTTGAAGTTCCTAGCAGTTATGTTTGGTATTGAAAAGAGATTTCCAGCTGTGTTGGGGGCCCATGTGGTAACTTTTTGGAGTACTTCAGCCTTCTTGTCCTGGCAGTCCTTATGATGAAATATTTTGTTGCTTCTTGTGCTCAGAAATTTTGTGCTTCTCTCAGCTCATTTGACAAGTCAAGCTGGAGCTTCCTGGATTGATCTCATGGCTTTTCAGCCTTTTGCCCTGGTTTTGCTATCTCCCAACCCAGTTAAGCTTATCCTTTTCAAGGCTATTGATGAATGAACAAATTTCAAAGTGTAATAGGAGTACTTTCGTGGGCTGAATTGCACCTAACTATACTTTTACATTTTTGTTGAATATTCTCTATATTCTCACTTGATAGTGTTACTGTTATTAGCTTATATATGCTCTCAAAGAAGGATTGAGAGTTTAAAACATGCACAACTGTTAATAAACCCAGTCTCTTTGGTTATAACTCTCTTTCGCTTTGCATGTTTTCAGTTGCTCATTTACTGCTAGGGACCCCATGCATCTGAGAGTGCTTACAGGCAGGCACACAAACTTACATACGTCAGTTGCTAAAACAATCACCTCTGTATCTCTTAGAAGAAAATCTACAGTTTAGTAGTGGTCACATTCCTTGACTTCTGATTGCCTCAGTGTATTATTTAAGGTATAAAAAGAGGATTGCTGAGGAGGACTGCCCCTATGACATCCCAGATTTATATATGTTGAATGCATTGTAAACTTTCTGGGGTTCCTTTGTGAAACAGTCTACAATATATAACTGTAGTAGGTAATGACTTGCTATTGGGGCTAGCTGACCTCATTACTTAGATACTTCTCCTCCAGTTCTACACACAACTACTTCATGAGATCTTGGCTTTGACTGAAATATGCCTAAAAGTAAACTTGATTATGTGTTTTACATCTGTGTATATACATTGTGTGTAAATCTGAGAGCCACTATTCTGGACTGGATGGAGGTATGCCTTCATTAAAAGCAAAACCAATAATGTGTTCAGTTGTATAAAAATCTTGGTAATAGCATTTCCCATCAGAAGACATTTGGTTACTGAAAATGACTGTATAGACTGGGTATAATTACAGTAACTTGTCCACTTTCTCCAAGTTTTGTAAAAGAGTTTGAACTCAAATGGGTATTTTTTGCTGTTAAGCTGTTGGATGAACAACTGAAAACTACCGAGCTATGTGGGTATGTCACAGGTACTGGCTGACATGCATCTGTGTTGCTGCTTTTGCCTTCAGATGTTAACCATGAGTATCAATTTAAGCACAAGGAACTATGGTAATAGAAGTGTTTGGGAGAGCTCCGTCTTATTACTTGAGAAAGGTGAGAATGTGATGGAATTGTGTGAACTTCTGATGGAAGATAGTGAGAGCAGGTGATAACTAGCCAGGCAAGACTACCAAGAAATGAGATACCTTACTTAGTTCAAAGAAAAAAAGAAGTTGAGAATTGGTAACTACAGAGAAGGAAACACTAAGAAGTCCATTAGAAAGAAAAATGAGCTGATTACTTCTGTAGCCTGTTACTGAATTAGGAGACATGAAGAAAATTCCAGAATGCAGTTCTTTTGCACAGAACATAAAAAAATCAGAACTGTGGAAACTAAAGTGAAATCCTGTGGAAAAAGAAGGTTATCATGTTGTGGTGACTTAATTTTGGCTGGACATGAGGTGTCCACCAAGCTGCTCTATCACTCCTCCTCCTCAACTGGACAGAGGAGAGAAAATATGGCAAAATGCTCATGGGTCAAGATAAAGACAGGGAGATCACTCAGTAATTACAGTCACAGGCAGAACAGACTCAGCTTGGGAAAATTAATTCATTGCCAATCAGAAGTCAGAAGGATAATAAGAAGTAAAAACAAACCTTAAAACCACCTTCCCCCCACCTCTGCCTTCTTCCCAGGCTCAACTTTACTCCAGACTTCTCTATCTCTTCCCCCTGCAGTGGCACAGGGGAATGGGGAATGAGAGTTATAGTCAATTCATTACATGTGGTCTCTGCTAATCCTTCCTCTTCACAGTCTTCTCTTGCACCGGTATGGGGTCCATCCCAAGGGAGACAGTCCTCTAGCAACTTCTCCAACGTGAGTCCTTCCCATTGGCTGCAGTTCTTCACAGACTGCTCCAGCACGTGGCCGGAGGTCCTGCCAAAAGACCTGCCCCAGTGAGTTTCTTTCAATGGGGCTGCAGGTGCTACCAGAAAACCTGCTCCAGCACAGGCTCTCCACGGGGTTACAGCCTCTTTTGGAGCACATCCAGATATCCTACAGGTGGATATCTGCTTCACTGTTAACCTCCATGGTCTGCAGGGGGACAGCCTGCTTCACCATGGTCTTTACCAGAGGCTGTAGGGAAATCTCTGCTCTGGCATCTGTAGCACCTCCTTATCCTCCTTCTTCACTGACCTTGGTGTCTGCAGAGTTGCTTCTCTCACTTTTCTGTCTTGACTGCTTTTGTGTAGCAGTTTTTACACCTTCTTAAATATGTTATCACAGAGGTGCTACCACTGTCACTGATGGGCTCAAACTTGAACAGCGGCAGGTCTGTCTTGGAGCCAGCTGACATTGGCTGTCAGACACAGGGGAAGCCTCTGGCATCTCCATACAGAAGCCTCCCTTATACCCCTCAGCTACCAAAACTTGCCATGTAAGCCAAATACAAGATGTCCTGGAATAAAGAGATGTAGAATTATTCACATAGATAACCAGTGCAGACAGGCATTGCCTATCTGTATGTCCTTTGACTGCACAGGGCATTTGAGCTTGCAATTTCATCACAATGTCAAGGCAGGTGCTTGAAGGTGGAAACACAGCTGCTTTCCACAGTGTGTACTGGGGCAAGACAAAGTGTATGAAGAGCTGGGTGAAAAAATCTAATATAGGGGAGCAGAGTACTCAGTACCTTGTATTTTTGTGGGTGATTACTTAAGACTTAAACAGTTTGCTGCCTAGGAAAGTTCTGCAGCTGCAAACGGTAATGTAGTTGACCCCAAAGGCAGGTTTTTCTGTCTTCCTTGTCCTCTAGCTTGCATCTCAAACTGAAAAAAGAGCTGCACAGCAGCCATTATTTTGAGTAAGGAAATGTCTGTATGTGGGAATGTCTAGATGAAGGCTATGAATTGTACTGGTGTTGTCTAGATTACTCACTAGTCAGAAATCTTAGGATACTGTATGTATTTGTAAGTTTGCCATGGGGGAAAATTCTGCAATTGTAAAGACAATAAAATTACCAAATTCAAAATTAAATGCTAAACCAAAACCTTTTGATGTGGAGGGAGGTTTTGCTTAGCTTTTGGGGTATTTCAGATTTTTAACTTTACCCAGAAGGTTTCCAGAAAGTTGTTGGATTTTGTGGTGGTGGTAGTTTGTTAGGGGTTTTTGTGTTTTTGTTTGTTTGTTTGGGGTTTTCTGTTGTTGTTTTTGGTTTTGGGGTGTGTGTGTGTGTGCGGGTTCAGGGTTGGGGTTTTTTTTGTTTTTTTTTTTCCACACAGCATAGGGAGAGCTTCTGCAGGACTAAAACAGATGCGGAAAGAATCAAGCCATATAAATGGAATGTAAACAGTATTGTTGAGAGTAATCTGTGATTTGCAGTAAAATCTACTTCTTAGTGACCTGCTGCTCTGTCATTTGATAAAATTGCTGCACTTTGTCTATTCTTTTATGAATGCAGTATCTAGATTTTTGGGTGTGTTTTTACAAAAACTTCTAAGTGAATCACATCTGTCCAATACCTATCTTGCAGTCAAATGTTATGGCTATGATGTTCAGACTAAACTTCAGAAAGCAGTCATGTCCATCACAAGGACAGAGGGAGCTTTGTTATGTATTTTCATGTAAAAAATAGTAATAAACTTTGCTTATTGGTGAAACTGTCTCTGGAAGAGTGCATTGGGTATATGAGTTAGGAAAATGGCTTCTGTTGTTGGGCTTATAAAGGAGTGCTCATTTCTGAGTAGTATTGGATTGCTTACCAAGAAGAAATGGTTAAGAACTCTTGTATTTGTGAGGATCACTTGGTGTTGCTCTAGCTGACCCATCTTATATTTTTTAATATGGTGATAATTGGCCCATTTTGAGCCTTTCCAAAGTTATACAGATGCTATGGCTTATCCAAGTCATCAGTATTTTTTGAATAGAATGTTATGAAATATGTCTGAAGGGATCAATTATTCACTGGAATGAGTGTGTGGGGGACTTTTTCATCAACTTTTAGGTAGGTGGTCCCCTCAGGAAGCTTTTACTTGTGGTGATCTGGGGAGATCTCATAGCGGCCTTGAAGTACCTGAAGGGGACCTACAAGAAAGCTAGGAGGGACTTTTTACAAGGGCAAGTAGTGATAGGACGAAGGGGGATGGCTTTACATTGGAAGGGGGAAGATTTAGATTAGACTTTAGGAAGAAATTCTTCACGATAAGGGTGGTGAGGCATTGGCACAGGTTGCCCAAGGAAGCTGTGCGTGCCTCCTCCCTGGAAGTGTTCAAGGCCAGGTTGGGTAGGGCCTAAAGCAGCCTGGTCTGGCGGGAGGTGTCCCTGCCCATGGCAGGGGAGTTTGGAACTGGATGATTTTTAAGGTCCCTTCCAACTCAAACCATTCTGTGATTCTATGATGCACAGTCTCTTCAGGGTAAAGAACAACATCTTCATCCGTTGCTAGCAGTGTTTCAGTGTTGAGCAGTTTCCTTGAGTTGAGTGTGAGGCTGTGGGACCTTTGTGGCAAAATAAAAGAGGAAGGTGAAATCAGGACATGCTGCAAGAGCTGGTTTGGGTTTGGGATTTTTTGACTGGCATGGATTACTTGAAGTGAGATAAGGACAGCTTTGTTCTTTTCAGAGTTCATAAAACATTTGCGTTGTGTGTGCTATCTCTAGTTCATGTCATGAAGCTCTGAACTAGGCACACATCCTTTTATTAGCTGTCAAGAAATATGTAATATATAAGGAATATTCTAAAAACTAACTGTGTTTCCAAGGTCGTAACTTCACACACGCTTAAGCTGTAGCTGGAATAGCAGAAAATGGCCCATTATGACCTGGCTTCTGCTCACCTTACTCCTAACCTGGATGAATGAACTACTGCAGTTTTACACAAGAATTAGATGTTAACTGAGGTAAATTCCTTGTCCAGATTCACATCTTACAGATGTATACCTATGGTATGGAGGAGGGCTGGAAGTGTTTCCTTCAGTGTCCTTGCTGCCCTAACATGGGATCAAGAAATGGAAGCAAAAACGTTGCAACCATTTCTTCTTAGTTGCCAGTATTGCAGAGAAAGAATTTCTTGTGAAACCTGGAAGAGTTTCCCATCATAAGATGCTGCTTCTACTTTATGAAAGTAAAGTAGAAAACATTGGCAGTTAGACAAATGACGATCTTTGTCTAGAAATCCAGAGCACGTCTTAGTCATCTGACTATAGAAGAACTAAAGCTAAATAGCTTATTGAGGCAGGCTGCTGATAGTACTTAAGTTATAAAAATCTGAATTGTGCTTTTCTCTCTCAAAGTAGCCTTTGAAAGGAGACCTAGACATAGGACTATTAGAAGCATTAAGCAGGGTCTTCTAGTCTTTCTGATGGTTTCTGAGAGACTGCCTATATTGGAACTACTTACTTTAGTTACTGCTCTGTGTTGGGTTTTTGCTAAAGGATACTTTGAACTCATTGTAACATCACACTATTGGCAGAAGTGGGAATATTTTAATGTTAGACAATCCTGGGTTGAGCTTGTGTCTGGGAGGTGTTCTTGCCAGTTGTTTTTTTCCTAATGTTTAGTCTTGGCCACACATACCTTTGTACTTGGATCCTAACTCCCGATAGTGTTCCCCTACATTCAAGCTTATCTCACCATCTTTCACCGCCAGGTGTGTTCAGGAAGAAGAGAAACAAAGACATGTTTTTCAGAGGATGTACATAATTCTTTACTGTTTTCTTCTGTCTTAACTTCTCCAGCTCTAACCTCACCTGCTGTTACTTCCTCTCATTTCACTTTCCAGGTACCTGTGTGGAAAAAGGTCTGTCATGTGCTAAGTGTTAAGCAATCTAAAGGAAGTTCAGTCTTTCCTCAGTCCACTTGTATCCTGCTAGAAATCAAAATCTCACCCTTGGTTAAATTCCAGGAAAATCATAGGTTTGGTATCTGCCTTCTGAACCAGGAAGTAAGGTGCCATACTTTATTACTTCATGGGACAGAATCTTTTTACTTACATTCCTGTTGTGCTCAGAGAAGCTAAGTTTTGCGAGAAGTGCTGCAAATTAATAGTGCAGAAAGAAAAATTGGTAATCAAGCAAACTATTGCGAGAGTACGAAGAAAGTGTCGTACAGATTATATATCACCTGATGCCAGGAGGTTTCTTTTACCCTGTTCAGGCACTTAACCAGTCTGTGATAGGACTGCTAGGGCTGTGGGAAACGGCTTGTGCCCTGTGAGCCATGTGGTCTGTTAATACGTTTCCTACACTGTGTGGGAGTGCTATTGATCCTGCTGGTGATGTCCTATTCTGTCTTGCAGTTTTACTGAGGCCACACAGAAACACTGAAGTGCTTCCCAAAACCAGGAACCTGTCTACAACTGGATTTAAAAGTCTGGAGGGATGTTTGTGGAAGGTGAACAGTGGTTTTGGAGAAAACTATTCTTGTATTGGCAGATATAGATTAGTCCTAGGTTAGTCTAGATTGTACCCATGTCATGTAAATAGGTAAGGCTCTGCTCCATGTCTGAGGGATGCCCTCTCATTGAGACATGAGGTTCAGGACAGACCTCCTTGATTTCTAAGCTTCTCCACAAAGGGAAAGCCTAGATGTGGCTGGATCCATCCCTAATCACAGAATCGGACAATAGTTCATGTATAAAGGATTATATGGAAATATATGTATGAGTTAGCCACCAGTCAGAATTAGTGCTACCTTTAAGAGTACTGTCACTCTCACAAGGTGAATACTTGCCAGAAGAGAGCAAAATGGGCTGTCACCAGAGCCCTCGAACAGTTTTATAATGCTTTTAAAACCCCTCTCAGGGACTCTCTCTGAGACAATTTTGCAATGCTGAAACAGTAGGTAATTTATTTAATGTGACAGATAATGGCAACTCCAAACTTGTTTTTGATAAATTCACTTGCTGCATTAGTGCCAGATGATTATAGCCAGTTAACAATTATATATGTATATAAGATGTACTTGAGTTAGTAGATATCTTTCCTGGGGGATCTTCTGGCAAAGCCAGAAGCACGCAACTCATACAAAAGGAAGAGAGGTGCAGGTCATTTTCCTCCCCTAAAAAAGGGTTTTCAGGTGCCAATTTTATACTTTTTGAAAACTCTCTGGTGCCTCTTGGTGAGATGGGACTAAGTCAATTATTTTGTGTTAATTTGCTTTTGGCAAGACGTGCTGTGTTGTCAGAAGCAGTTTGTCCCGTCCTCAGGTTGGGGAGCTCAGTACATGCATTCAGGGCTCTTTCTGCTCTTAACTAAAGCCCAAGCTGTGAGGCCCCCACCTCACCTCAGATGTCACTCAGCTGATCTGAGCATTAGACCACCACTAATTCATCTGACTTCCTAGATAAAGTTGCTCAAGTCGAACTGCTCCCATTGGCAAAGTCACAGAGACTTCAGTGTTTGCCCTCTCTTGCAAGATTGGCCTTGGCAGATCCATTGTACCACAACCTAGTTGCTATTTAAAGCCTTCAGTAGATGCTTAAGAATGGAGTTTGAGTGAGGCACAAACTAAGTAGTTCTTCCCATCGTGCTACCCAAGCTTCAGAAGTCCTGGTCAGAGTAGCTTTTGTTTGTCCACCTTCTCTGTGACACTTATGGTATTCACTCAGTCATCTTATTTCTAAGCTGAAGAGTCCAGGTCTATATGTTGTCTTCCCCCTGATCCCCCACTACTTTATCACTGTTCTTTGGCTCTAATTACAGGCTCTGAAGGACGCAGTTTTCACGGTACTAGCAAATCCTGAGTATATGTCATTTTCAGTCTGGTTCTGTAGTCCTCTTCTGTAATTCTGAATGTTCATCTGTTAATTCTATCAGAAGCTTTGCCAAGAGACCATTTCCATTTAAGGGGAGGAAGCAAAAGGAATCTTTTGATCCACAAGTGTGTCTGGGGTTATTTTCCTCCTAGTGTGTGTTATTCTGTTGCTATCAGTACTGACTTTCATCTGTCACTTTATTTGCTCCTCCCTTGCTATTGTTAAATCCTGTCATAATTCTGTTTTGTCTTCTATTTGACCCCAAGTTGCGTTGTTACTTCTCTTAATAGACTTAATAGACTTAATAGACTTAATAGACTTAATAGAAAATGAGGATTGCTTTCAGACTTTTGATGCCTTGTTTAGTACTGCAGAATAGTGCTAGATAGATGAGGATAAGCACTCTTTAATTGAACAGTCCTGCTCACGCTTCATCCAGCACATTTTCGTGTCTATCTGGAACCGGCTTGGTCATGTCCCCCAAGTTTGCTTTACTGGCAGTGCGTTATTCTGCCTGCTCCTGAACAGGGCATGCCCTGAGGATGTTCTAGAAACATGGAGGCAGTGCCCTGGCAAGAGGAACACAGGTCTGTGGCAGAAAGTAGCTCCCTCTGACTTTACTCATGATTCTGTCTACTTTTTCACCTTTTTATCTCCTTGAAGGTATTTTTTGGCTCTCTCCCTGCTTTTACTTCTGAAACTACTTAAACTGTTTTTTCTCTTTGAAGGGTGAATAAATAGATTTCTGGTGGATGGCCTTGATTTTAGTTGCTATGAATAATTAGGAAACTTTTATAGTAACCCATCACTGCTTCTTCAAGAAGACTTATGAAGCTACTGATCCTTCCTTTCCCTACTTTCTGGGCATGTATCCGCTCCGCATTCACTGCTGGCATTGTCTCTTCTCCATATCATTTTTGGAGATATCCTAGTAGGTAATTGTGCGGTCAAGTTGGAGTGTACAAAGCTGTCATTTCACTAGAGTTGGATGGAGATTGGAAGATCTTAAAATGCCTGCACAAATCTAATTATTTGCTATGAGAAGTGCTTCCAGCTGTTTGCTGTGTTCCAATCTTAGCTTGTGTTTTAGCATCTGATTGGCAAGTTAGACTTCTGTCATCTAGCTAAAGCAAATTAGTTCTTCCTTGAAATTAGCAATGCCAAAAAGTATGTCTCAAAAGTCTGCTTTGTTTGTCATTTAAACAGAAAACAAAAGAATGCTTTTGGTGTGGTAATTATCCCTAGAGCTGTGTAAATTTCTTGAGTAGGGTTTAACAATACAGTTGAGGGAAACTGTCCTGAATGTGGTGGTGGCACTCTGAGGGCAGTCTCCTTGTTCTATAAACTTCGTTTTTCAGAGGCAAAGTAAATTTTGGTGTGACAGTGTTCTTGTAAATATACAGACTTCTCATTGAGGCAAGGGTCACAGAAGGAGGATGGGCTGAGCCCTCATGAGCTTTTTCAGTAGTGGAAATGCAGGGGACAAATCATATCTTGCATCTGCACTTGAGCTTGTGGGAAAAGGCGGAAGATGTACACTAGTGAACTGCTGTACTTCATCAATGTCTTAACCACATCCTCCTTGTTTCCCGAACAAGCTTTCACTGGTCTTAGGAGCTTTCTGATACATGATATCTGCTTACTGTCCAACTTGAGAAACGAGTGACTATTTGAGTCTTCTGATAGATGGGGAAGTTGAAGTGTCCTGTCTGGACAGGGTTAATACTTTCTATTAAAAAAAAGTCCTCAGTGAGATGTGGATTATCATTAGAATGCTTGTTGGCCTAGGTTACTGGCTGGATGTTTTAACTTCGTGTTACCAGTCTTCTATTACTTGGCAAGATGCCTCAGGTAGTCAGTAATATCCAGGATTAAAGGAGGATCAGTGAAAGAAATTAAAAATAAATACCTCAGTGAAAGAAATGGACAATTTGCCACTTGTGCTAGATGGGATAGCACATCTAGTTACAGTAGCAAAGAATTCTGGCACGTTTGGTATTAAGAGAGAAAGAAAATTGAACAGTTAAAGCAATATGTGTGGTACTGAACTACTCCATGCTAAAAGGGTGAACTCCGAGAATACTGATGAAACTTCTGTGCTATGGTTTAATTTTTGCTATAGTCGTACAAACACAGGATAGCTTTTCTGTTTCTTAGTTTTGGGGAAGTTAAGACTATTTTATGAACACATTTCAGCTGCTCACTGTTAAGGGAGCTACCTGATCTTTTTCTCCACTGCTACTTTACTCCTGCGAGGAACATCAGCAGCTTCGTGTCCGTATAAAATCTTAACTTTTAAAGCATTGTGTGTAACTAAGGAAACTACCGGTTAATACTGTGATGTGTGATTATCCCAAAACTTGTTATAATTTGGTTTAATCTTTGTTATATAGTATCACTTAACAACCTTTATCTCATGGCAGATGCACTTTGTGCTTTTTCCAGTTCCTCCTGTATCAAAGCTCCTTCTGGGTAATTTCTTTTCCAACTTTTGCAATGTTGTCCTTAACTTGCATTATGCCCCTGAACTCAAAATGTCTTTTAATTCTTTATTTTTCCTCATAATAAATAATGAAAGTTAGATTAAGTTCTCTGCTGCTCATGTGTAACCCCACAACAAAGTTTTGTTGGTCTGAACTTGCAAACAGTATGTGCATGAAAAGGCACTTAACTCCATTCCCTGACACATAATCTTTTTAGTCCTCTTAGAGCATAGTATGAGTATTTTCTAGTTGAAATTAATAAGACTTCTAAGCTGATGAGAAAAAGACTCTTTGATGCAGGAGCCCACCAAGATATATATATGATTATTTCTTTGAAGACAACTATTTCTAATCCAGAAAACTTAATGTGCTTGTTTCCAGTAGTTGTTAGTCCTTATATTGAATCACTATATTGAATTATACCCTTTTCAGATAAGAGCATAGATAGTGAGTAGTGTTGTAATGATTTTCCTTAATAGGAATAAATTGTGGCAGGTTTTATGACTCTAGATACCAGCAAGCTGAAAAAAGCAAACATTTTGTGGAAGACCTTTATAAGTTGCCAAGTTCTAATGAAGAATGGTTGTTCAAACTTGTAGCCCCTCTTATTTCTGTCACATACATACAAAAATTAATAGGTACTTCACGCTTGAAATTGTGGTTTGAAAACTTTTACTACAACCAAGGTCAGCAAGTTTCTCCCAAATTATGCTTTTTTTAGAAGGAAAAAAGAATTAAGGCAGTTATTACTAGTTCTTGCATTGAACTTTGTGAAGATTAAATTGAGCAGAAATTAGAAACATGTTTTGTAAATTCACAGCTTTTGATTATCTGAATATGTGTATTTGGGGAACTGTTCTTTGACTGTACGTTTCTTTTCCTCTCCTATAATTACCTCCTAAAGATGAAAATACTTTTTTATATTTTTATGTGACTGTATACTGGGAATGTTGCAAATGCACATTGAAAGAAAGAACTACTGGATTTTCTTCCTTATTTTTCAAATAGGTGAACATATCTGTGGATTTTTGAATAGTTTTGTTTCATACTGCCTCAATATATTCTCACCCTAAAGCAAGTATTATGTTCTTGCATGCTTATTTGTGGGTTGCATCCTATCTTGAATTGGCCAAAACAGTTGAAATTTGGAGGAAAATACAACTGTATTGCTATCAATTGAGACAGCTCTGGTTGTGGGATTGAGGCTGAGAGGCAATCAGCACAAACTGAAACAAAGGGGGTTCCTTCTGAATAGCAGAAGACTGTGAGAGTCACTGAGCATAGGTTACCCAAGAAAAACGTGGAGTCTTCCACCTTGGAGGTATTCATAAGCCTTCTGGACGTCGCCCTGGGCAACTCTAAGTGGTCCAGCAGCAGGATTAGACAAGATGACTTTGAGAGATCACTTCCCCTTCTAACCTCAAATGTTCTGTGATTGTTTAGTCTTTTTCACAGCAAAGACTTATTTCCATAGTAATTATCAATCATAATAGTTCATTTATTTCATATTGAAAGGTCTGTCATTATTTTGCTTTGAAGCATCAAATGGGAAGTTGCTACCTCCAAAAATGTTCTCTTTTTTTCCAGAAGTTCTTTTTCTTCTAATACTTGGAGTTTATTTTTAAACTATTTAAAAGAAAAAAATCTTGACCAGGAATTGATTTAAACTAACTTCAGAAGGTGAAAATAGCGTATTTTTAAGTTTAATGAAATGAAGATGAGTTTAGGGAGAGCATCCCAACTTTGGCTTTGAAGTTGGAAGTCCTCTTGCAGAACACCTTCTGCTGCCTTTAACTGTATGCCGGATTGTAATGGCAGATGTGGAAGACATAATAAGCTCTTTGAAATAGAGGAAAAACAGAAGCAAATACACATTTCTGTTAGAGCATTTGTACCTTGGTAATATACCTGGTTACAAATCTAAACTTTATTTTTTTTTCAGTATGTCATCTGCTCTTCTAGTTGGAATTTATAAACAAATAAATATTAAATAAATATTGAGTGCTTTTCATAGACCAGAAATACTGTTTTCTGACAGTCTCTTGTAACATATCAAATGAATTTTATAAAGAAAGGTGAGAGGTATGCTTTCATTTGAATAGCTGGGTTTATAACCCTGTTAATAATTTTTTGTACTGCTGAAAAGCATAGTCACTCTAAAAGTTTGTCAGCAGGTAAGTATAGGCTGCTTTTAACTGTCTAAAACCACTACCACTCCATGGAGAGAAAGGCAATGATGCAAGATTTCCTACGATTAGAATGAGTACTGCTCCTTTGGGGACAGCAGAAATAAAGCTAGCTTTATTGCATAAGCATCTTGTTTTGTTATTACAGTCTTTTTGAAGGCAAGGTGATATGCTTGCCTTCCCACTCGGGATTGCAAAGAAGTAGGTGCCATGTGGGTCTGAAGTTTTGCAAGGTCGAGATTATGAAGTTTTAAAGCTATTTAGCTTTATGGGTAGAAAACAGTAGCTTTTAGGAAAGAAGGAAAAAAGAAACAAGTTCTTTGACAAATGAGGTATTACTAATGCATCTATAAAGTGAAAATGCATATTCTGTCTCTGGAGTGGCAAATAGATGAGATGGTCTAACCAAGGCACACATTCAGATATGTTTTTAGTGTAAGTTGCTGATCATTGAGGAAAATCTGTTCATTTGTTGTTTAATTCAGTGCTGAGGTAGCGTATCTTGCTCATCACTCTTGTCTCTCCAGTTTATGAATCAGCTTGTGGATGGGAACCCAGAGATTGTTGGTTGGTGTGATGTCAGTGCACCATTGTGGTAGCAACTGGCACACGGTTATCTTCAACCCTGAGCAACCCCACAACAGAAGGATTCTCTGGCAAGGTAGACAGCTGCTTAATTTCCTTCATCTCCAAGGCCGCTAGACCAAAATCTCACTAGTACCCTTTGGCTTCTTGAAATAACCTCTCTTGAGATAGCTTATGCTAAGGAAGCATGGGGCCTCTGGGTCAGTCTAAATGGGGTGCTTTTGCTACTCATTCCCAGTTAGGCTTCCTTCAGCTTCCAATACAGTTAGGTGTTGGGATTCTCCTCTTACTCTAGAAATACAGATGAGTTCTGCCTCATTATAGCTTAATAACATTAGGGTACATTTTGCACTGCTATCCACAAGAGCCTCTTACACTCCTGTGGTTCTGATGTGCCAGGTCATTGAATCCACACAGGCCAATAAACCCAGTTGTCCTTTTCCTCCACCTGGCTGGAAGCACAGCCCTTCTAATCGTGGTCATAGTATTTGTTACTCACTTCTGGTAAAAATGACTTAGAAGTCCCTTCAAGAGGATCAGAAGTAAGGTCAAGCCTTCTGCTCTGTCTGGGGAACTGCCCACTGGAAACTGGAGCAGTCTTTTTTTCCGGAAGAATCACTTCCTGTGATTGTTTTCCTTGCAACTCATGTACTAATGCTTGTAGGGTCCAGGTAGATTTTGCATCCCTGTTCATCATGTCCTCTCTGGGGTCATGCAGGTAAAAACAAAGCATGCCTTGTGCCGTGTACCCTCTCTCTTGAGCAGAGTAATATTCACTCCTAATGTCCAGTGGGGACACTGGTCTGTAGAGGTGTGAAGTAAGATCTGTTCTCTTTGGGGGTGCTGGACCTCTCAAAACAGTTTCTCCACACCCTCCTCTTTGAGTTGCTGGAATTTCTGGAACAGTTTTTTTAAAGTGTTTTTGCATTTTTCAGAGTGTTTTCACAGCCAAAACGCAGACACTTAAAGAGGAGTAGACACTTTTTGTGTTGGTGTAATTGGCCAGCCAATTCATCCACTCTTTGTCCCTCGCTTTCTTTTCAGGACATTACTGCCAGTGAGTTGGCATGTGATGATGGTGCACTCCGTAGAAACTTCCACCACATGAGTTGTATGCATTGGACTTCATCTGGATCTGTTGGTAACTGCTCGTTATTTGGACCATTATAAATCACCTCCAGCATGGCTAATTCCCTCAGGTACTGGATGCCTCTCCCCATCATGTTCCACTTGCCTGGGTGATATGTGACATCTTTCCTGAAGGGCTACCTTTCCTTCAAGCCTGACAGAAGTCACTTCCAGAGGGAGAGGACTTGTATCTTTCTTCCAGTTGCCTTGTCAATGCCTCCTTCCCTATACAGGGATCCCAGCTGCTTGGATTCCTTACCCTCTGGCTACTGGGACCATTATCTCAGCATTGGAGCAGCCAGGTAAAAATGTGCTCACCTGGATGGCAGCTGAAATCTTTTTTGTGTATCTCACAGCTAACTCGGGGACAGGCATTGGGTCATTATTTCTGGTTCTGTCTCTTCCTTCCATTCCTGTGATGGCCCTGGCTCATGATCATCCCTCACTAAGTGAACTGATTTTTTTGTATATTTCTTCTGTGTAGGGGGTGAGTGATACTGGCACAGGTTGGTTCTCTGATGCAGCTGCAGTGTCTGTCACCGGGATTAAAGAGGCCACAGTGCCTTGGGATTGGAGTGATCTTGATAATCCTGATCTTTCTCCCAGTGATGATGAACAGCACCACAAGGAATACACTGTGCATTCCTTGCATGTAAGCATTTGCATAATAGAACCATGTGAGCAAACACAACCACATTGTGGTCAGCAACTGTTAAATTAATATAATGAATGCTTATAACAGATTTGTTTTAAGGTGCTCTGGTCAGATATGTTGTTATCCCAACCGTCTGAGCCCCATGTTGGGCCCCAAAAAGGACTGTTGTGATTTAGCCCCAAGTCAGTAACAAAGAACCATGGTGACCACCCACTCACCCCTCCCTGCCTCTGGTGGGAAGACAAGGGTAATAAAAAAAAAAAAAGGTACAAATTGTAGGCTGGGATAAAACATTTTAACAGAGCAGCAAAGCAGGGGAAAAATACAACAACAATAATAAAAATAAAAGAATATACAAAAACGGTTTCACATAATGCAAAAATTGCTCACTGCCCAGGAACCACTGACCACGTGCTTTCAATCCAGAATCTGTATGCAAAGACATGAACCATGCAGAGGGGACTTAGCCAGGAACGAAGCAGACTGAGCATGACATCAGCAGACTGAGCATGACACATCAGCATGAATGTGTTGAATATCCCTTTGTTGAGTCTGGTTCAGCTACCTTAGCTTCTTGTGAAAATTAACTGTTTCCCTGCCAAAACCAGGAAATCAAACCTTTCCCAGCCAGCACCAAGGACAATGATAATTTTATTTCTCTGATCGTGCAAGTATTGTAAAACATTTACAGCATCCCCCTCACCTTGGCTGGAGGTGAATCTTTAGACACAACAGCACAGCATTTCTCATTTTTGAAAGAAGTAGACTACATTGATCTGAGTACAATAAATCCTCTTGGAAGTCATTTCTGGGTACATGAAGGTGGAAAGGGGTAAATCAATCTTCACCAATGTGATTATCTTCTGTGATGAAATTACTAGATCTATGGATGGTGGGAGAGTAGAGACTGTTACCTGCTTTGATTCTTAGCAAGGCTGTTGCTGTCATCTCCCATGGTACCTTTGCATTCAAGTTGGGATGGTAAGGTCTGGATGGGTGAAAAACTACTAAATGAGTGAAAAACTGGCTTGATGTTTGAGCTCAGAAAGTAGTGGTTAGTGAGTAATAAGTCATTACTGGTCTCCAGATGATAATAAACAGGGATCTATCCTGGGATCTGTTTATTGTTTTCATATCTCCTTGTCCTGACCTCATCAAATCTATGAATGTCTCCCGTCTGGGTTTGCAGTTTATACACTTTAGGTAAGAACTACAACCCAGAATCTAGACAGGCCAGAAGACTGAAACAAGAAACATTGTAAAATTCAACAACGACAAATGCAGTAGGACATGCTGTTTCCCTGAAACAATACAGGCTGAAGCTAACTAGCTCTGCCAAAAAGCTCTTGGAGGTTCTGGGTGACAATAGGAGACATGTGAACACGGAGCGCACTCTGAAAGTGATGAAGGCGAACAGCATCCTGGGCTGAATTAACAGGAGCATAGCAAGCAGATGAAGTGAAGTGATTCCTTTATACTTGGCACTCATTAGCTTACATCTGGAATACTGCATCCACTTTTAATCCCCCAATGTGAGGAAATATGCTGAAAAAATGGATTTTGCTCAGCAGCAGCTGGAGTGCTTGCTTTGCTCTCTGAGGAGAGGCTGAGGGATTGGGGCTTATTTGGCCTGGAGAAAAGACAACTATGGAGCAGGGGTATGTAGTAGTAGTCTGCCTATATCTGTGAAGGAGTCATCTAAAAGACAGAGACAGGCTTTTTACTTGGCTGTAGAGCAGGAGAATGAGGGACAGTGATTATGAATTGAATCAGGTCACAGATTGAATAGTTTAAACTATTTATTTGTATAATAGCTTTTCATGCTATTTTTAAAATTATTTATATTTTTTTCAATAGTGGCTTTTCATGTGGGGTTGCCCACAAAGGGATATGGCAAACTTTAAAATACCCTGTGATATTTGCTTGGGATCATGTACCTAGTTTGGGAGTAGGTGGCTTCTTTAATTACTGTAGAGTAGTCTGTACTAGTGTATACAGATCACAGAATGGTTCAGGTTGGAGGGCACATTTTGAGATCATCTGGTCCAGGGTTGTCAAACTCATGGCTGCGGCCATTCTCCTGCTCCTGCAGCATAACGTGCATGTCACACGCTGCACACATGACTAGAGCACTAGCGTGAGCTTAGGGGCAAGGAGCTCGGCGCTGCTGCTGGATAGAAGCAACATTCTGAGCCAGATAAAACAAAGTGGAGGGCAGGATTCGGCCTGCGGGCTGTGAGTTTGACACCCCTGATCTAGTCTAACCTCCCAGCTCAAGTAGGGTCATCTAGAACAGGTTGCCCAGGACAGTGTCTAGTTGGATTTTGAGTATCTCCAGTTTCTGAAACCGATTTCAGGATCATACTGCTATGAATTTTCTTATGGAGACAGGGCCTCTCTGTGATAGCACAACTCTTGTAGAAAAATGCTGAATTAAGTATTAGTCATTTCTTAAAACTGCATGAATGTTATATCTTAAAGTATGGTCAGCAAGTCTTAAGAGCTGAAATGCATCTAACTGTTGAAAAGATAAGGAGTCAAACTTCTTTGCTATTCCTTATCTACAGAGGCAGTGAAATGGGTAGTTTTGCACTTAACTCAAATAAAAGAGAGCCTGACCTTAGTGTATAGATCTGATTTACTGGCATTTTCCAGGTTTGAAAAGGAATTAAAAGGAACTACTGTGTGCTTGCGCTTGAGCTGTGTGTCTATGGGTGTCTTAATGCAGGACTGTTTCACTGATTTTACCAATGGTTTGATTTAATGTGCCTACCAATGTAGAGGCTGCTGCCTGTACACACAGCATAGAGCATTGTGAGGGTTGTGGACTTGTAGGCCCTTTACCAGTAATTGCAAGAGGATATTTTCGTCCCAGGAAGATTAAATAAAGATGTGATGTAAAATTCTAAATGGAGTCTATGAATATGCTTATTTAAGGCTGTTGGGATGAGAAGAGAGAGGGACCAGTTTGATTTAGGTTAGCTCCAAGGTAACACGAGAGAAGGAAATGTGACTTTTTTGTTGTGATTGTAAAAGGTAGAAGAAATTGGGATGAGAGGTAACAGAGATGCTGCATTCACTTAGTGTTACGTGGTAGATTCTATTAATATAGGAAGGAATTTCCAGATCTGCATCTTCTAGAGCAGGGGTGTCAAAATCACGGGTCCTGCCGTTCTCCTGCTCCTGCAGCATAATGCGCGTCACACTCGCTGCACACGTGACCAGTGCTGGCAGGAGCACAGGGGCAAGGAGCTCAGTGCTGCTGCCGGGTAGGAACAAGGTACTGGGCCAGATGAAACAAGGTGTAGGGCCAGATTCGGCTCGCAGGGCGTGAGTTTGATATCTGTGTTCCAGAGAATGTCACAGGAATAAGACCTGGCAACAAACTTGTTACATAAAAACAGGTGTTCCTTCAGGGTCCTGTCACATACTATATGCTTTTTTAGACTAGTGGGAGACAGAAACCTACTTCAGGGTGCAGGTGTAGCTTTTTCAGTGAGTTTCTACATCTTGATATGAGCTCTTTGTGTGTAGACTCCATTCAATTCTGTTTCTGTCCTTGTTTTGTAGCTACATCCTTGTGCTTCCTTGTTCATTTGGAAGCTGTACTGCATCTTGTGTGTATGTATAGCTTTCAGTCTTGCTGTCCTCTGCTGGGAAGAATACTTCTAAGCTATACAGTGAAGATGTCTTTGAATTGTATTTGGCTAAATTGGGCAAAGTGAAAACCCTGAAAAACAAGTCTGCTAGTCGTGTTTAGACTGTCAGATTTCTGGCCTATTACCTTATATAAAAACTGAACAGCCAAAGACAGCCTGAAGTGTTGTTCTTGAATGTTGGAGATACTGATTTCAGTCACCATGTTAGCTATTTTTTGAATGTGATTCTCTGCCTTCCCAAATAATGAATTTCCTTTTATTAGCCAAAAGTTGGGTTGGTTGTAATCTTTTCTTTATTTATGAAGCCCTGTAAAATGTCTGACAGTTCTCAGTATTTTTATGCTTGCATATCACGTATTAGAATCAGAAATTGTATTGCTTCAGGGACAGCAAATGGTTAAATTGGCATTTTCTTCTATTTTGTTAGGTTTTTTTAAATGTGATTTGCTGGACATACAGTTACTCACTGAAGGCACTATTTGTACACTTGTAGTAGGCATGACTTAAAGAAAAGCCCTGTATATTGCTGGGGGCAACATTTCTATTCTTACCAGTGTATAATTATTTCATTCCTTTTCTGTTTGGTTTAGCATTTGGGATGTGTGGGAGTGGTGTCATTTTAAGGTTTCTGTGTTAGCTGATTTTCATTTAACTTTTCTGAGTAAGCCAGGATGCTAAGAATGGCTCGTAGTACTTATCCCACACAGCGGGAGTGCCCAGAGGCTTAGTTTCTGTTGCTTTGATTAATAAACCTGTGCCTGGCTCTACTGTGCTTCTAGTTGTTTTTCTTGGTGCTATGTTGGATAACATGGGGGAAAATCTCTGCAATCACAGGCCTCCTTTCTTCCCTTTATAATGATGAAATAATTAGATAATGGTAATAATTAATCAATTAGTTTTGTAACTCTGAATATGTAACCTGAGAATCTGATCAGAAAGAGCCTCTACAAATGCACTTCTAAAGTTGTTGCGTTCTCCTAGGGCATAGTATGTGAAACTCTGTAGTGTTATGCTGTGCACCTTTTTTTTGTAGTCATGTTCAAATGCCTTAATTTCTGAGTGGGGTAGTTTCACTGGCTGATTATTTGGGGTATTAATGAAGTGTTTGCTGTGGAATCCTCTGCGCAATTGCTCTTTTGCTGGTGAACTATAACATGGATGCCTTCTCAGCCTTGCTTATTTGGGTGTTAGACAATTGGATCCAGTCTTAGTGTCCAATGTGATACTCTGTAGTCTGCACTGCTTCTCCTGGCCTGTTGTTTATGCCACTCTTTGTCCAGCTGGTTTGTGCATCTATTAAGTTACCTGGCACCATGACTCAGTCCTTTAGAGTGGCATGGCAAAAGTGACTAGTATGGCAAAGTGCTTCTTGGATGAACGCTGCAGTACAGACAAAGCTTGTTTATGCGAAAAAAAAGGTACTAGTAAAATAGTTTTGCTAGTATTGCTGCATATACATTCTGTTAATTGATTTTGGCACAGTTACCTCAGGTAAAGATCATCTCTTTCAAACTGATCCATGTAGCTGTGCTGGTGAAAAGATATCACGTAGGCCTGATCTTCAGACTCTTACCTTTCACCTAGGCAGGATTTATTTGCCAGCAGGTGTTGGTTGTAGCATCAGTTCTTTAGGTCTCTCAGTCCTATTGTGGCTTGAAATGCACATGCTAGATTCATGAAGTATCCTCATGTTCCCATGAGAGGAAGAAACTGTGAAGGCTATAAGCTGCCTTATGTTTCATGACTCCTAACTTGGCTTCTCTTGATGTCTGTTGTGAAGCATACACTGATGTGGTTTGTGGCCCTGTCTGTGGCCAACATACTGAAATTATAAATCTTCTGAGGCCTGACTTTGAGATGCTTGTCATAACCTTGTCTCCATTGAGCAGTGTCCAGTGTATGTCAAGATGGTAGCCATTATTGGGTGCAGCTGTGAACTTGTGAAGCTTTGAATAAAGCAGTATTCAAGGGCTAAGTTAACTTTATATTCAACTCAAATACATAGCACCCTCAGAAGACCATAGTCTTCTGAAAGCGCAGTAAAAGAAAGCTTCATAGCTCCAGCAAACTTTGCTTTGTTTCTATGGAGATGCTTGGGTACAATAGACCAAGGGGTGGGCAGAAGGGAGGGATTTTAGAAGGGATGTTGCAGTCCAGATTTTTCAATGAGCATGTGTTTTCAGTGAGTTATTTTAAGCAAGTAGGATATACAATGCAGAGATAGAATGAGAGATGACCTGTATGAAACTGCAGATTGCTCAGAAGCTTTTAGTTAATGTTTCTGGACGGTAATATTGTAATGAGGGAGAAGTTGACATCTGGAGAATGCAAGTCACTTCTCTCTGAAGGGTGGGCTGTGTCAGAACCCAAGGTGTACTGTAATGTCCTTCTTTGAGACCATGTAGGATGCTGGTGCTGAGGGCCTCTCATTTGCAGCTGAGTTCTTCAGAGCTACCTACAGCTGCCAGAGGGAGCTTCAATAGCATTTTTCAGGAACATCTGCATATACACCACTGTTTTAAAAGGACAGCCCTTTCTGTTCACAAGGTGTATGGCAATTCAGATGTTTGTAGTTGGAGGATTTCAGTGGTAAATGAATTGGCTTGCAATAATGGTGAGGGCAGACAAGAACTGGACAGAGTTTTTTTTTCAAATTACAGTGGGCTGTCAGATAGCATGTAATTGTTTCAGCTTGCATTTTTTGACAATTAAAAGAGCGTTTTCTTTTCCAAATACTTGAGATTTGTCTGAGCTTATAATATTTGTACAACTAGCCATTTAATATTTTTTTCCAGTCTATAAAATTACTCTTTTCTCCTACAATTTGTAACAGTATCACAAGGTTGGAAAGGACCTCTGAGATCATCAAGTCCAACCTATAACCCAACACTAACACCAACCCATCATCTAAACCATGGCACTCAGTGCCTCATCCAGTTTCCCCTTAAACACCTCCAGGATCGGCGACTCCACCACCTCCCTGGGCAGCGCATTCCAATGGCCAATCACCCTTTCAGTGAAGAACTTTTTCCTAAGATCAAGCCTAAACTTCCCCTGACGAAGCTTGGGTCCATGCCCTCTAGTTCTGTCACTGGTCACCTGAGAGAAGAGACCAACCCCTGCCTGACTACAACAGCAATGAGATCTCCCCTCAGTCTCACACAGTCTCACAGTATCACAGTCGCTGTCTATGGCTGCCTGAAAGTGACAGGTGATAGGACAAGGGGGAATGGCCATAAGTTGTGCCAGGGGAGGTTCAGACTGGATATTAGGAAGAATTTCTTTACTGGAAGAGTGGTCAGGCACTGGAACAGCTGCCCAGGGAGGTTGTTTAGTCACCATCCCTGGAGGTATTTAAAAAACGGGTAGGTGGGTTTTTGAAGGACATGGTTTAGCAGAAGACGGATACAATTGGATTCGATGATCTCCAAGGTCTTTTCCAACCAGAAGATTCTATGATTCTATGATTCTTCATGCTATGAGGTAACGACAACTTGCCTGTATGCTTCATATTTTACCTTTAGCTTTGGTGCTATCCACCTTGCTGATTTTGATCTTGGTAATGTTAGGCCATTTGATTCCAAATTTTTCATATAGATGGATGGGTACAACCTAGCTTGTGTTGCTTGAATAGATGCTTGGCAGAAAGGAAATTAACTTTCTGATGGATATTAACTGCAGTAATTCCAGAATTATATAAACCAGTTAATTCTGAATAACTAGGAAGTAAGTGAAAACTTGGGCTTCTTTTTAAGAGCGTTCCTTTATCACAGGTCAGGGTTTGAGTTCTGTGTGTCTTTAACTGCTTAAATTGATAGCATGTTTAAGAATTGAGAAAAGCATATTAGTCAGAGCTGATTTTGTAATATGATCTTTCCAAAAAGAGATTATTTTCTGCTGAGAATCTTAAGAACCTTTGTTATGAACCTTAGGTGAGTTTTAGAAGATGCAAGGATTATCATAGGGAAGATCTGAATTAAATTAAAATTTGTTATAAAAAGCAGGGAACCCAGAATTATTGGAAAAGTTCATGAGGGATGGATCCATCACTGTTCATTAATCAACACCAACCTCCAGATCAGGGATTCCGGAACTACTGGTTGTTGTGAATTGATAGGCTGTGCCAAAAGAAGAAGAAATTAGGTGCTTTCTCTTCTGTCCTCATTCCAAACAGATTTGTTATTACCAGCCTGGCACAAGATTCAAGTTTAGACAAGCCAGCCTTCTAAGCCTGATTATTTGTTCTTAGGTAGCAAGGTTCCAGAGTGGCTGCACTAGAGTTACTAATGTTTGACAAAGGCAAAAATGAATGTAAACATCAAATTTTTGTTTAGTTTCTCCATCTACTCCATCTACTCAACCCATTTCATAGCTGACAGTTTCCTAATCTGAATGTTGGATATATTTCAAAAGAGTGCCTTGGTTAATGTTTAATAAACTTGCGAAGACTTGGTAGCCTATGGAAGCAGGAAGGATAGAGTACAGAACTTCAGAAAAGGCAAGAGCATGAAAAGATAGTGATTGACATAACCATTCTGAAAAGTTGCCTTATTGCTGTTCAATAGGGCAGTGCAGGGGTTTTGCTGACACTTAAAAAAACCAAACCTATTTAACCCTAGAAGCTTTTCACTTCCATCCTAGGGCATATGGTAAATTTTATAGCACATATTCAGAGGAGCTGTTCTGTGTGTTATATTCCCCAGCAATACTAAAGCCAATTATACACTCTGGAAACAAAGGAATAAATGGTATGATGAGATGAACAGTCTGGAGCAACAGGACATGGTGTTTAGTAGCATGCGCATTAAATGTTGACCATTTGCCTTTGCAAGCAAATACAGTAAGGTATGATGGCAAACAATGTAATCTATTTAATTTTCTTCATTTTGAAATTAAACTATAAATTGAATGTCCTAGAAATGAGTGTGATGTTACTTGAAAATGGAGTTACTTGTGTAGATGGAGGATGTGACTAATTCCCCAATAGCTGAGCTGGTTGGAGTGCAACAGTTCCCTGAAGAACCCATTCAGTTTTTCATAGCTTTTTTCTCAAATTTGACATGATAGATGGGATTTCCAGTGCACCATTTGGGAATAATTCAGAAGAAATGTTTTGCTACCCTCCAGGGTCCAGGGCAGACAGAAATGTGTTTTGGTTGGTTAGGTAAGGTTGACAGAGTATTTCTTCATGAGAAATTTTCTGGTTACGTAATGTGTTCTTGGGATTTAAAATTTGGCAGAGGCCTGGACTCTTGTGCCATCCTCTTGGACATCCATTTCAATAAGAGTGAAGAGAGCCTTTTAAAAATCAAAATCATAAGAAATCAGCATTCAGAAATGCTGGAAATTGAAAGCAATAAACATAGTGTATTCTGCATGTCTGGTTGCTGGCTGATAATTTCAGCTACAGGTTGCACTGTAATTACTGTGTCCTGATTTGCACAGAAGCTAAAATTAGGGACTTTGTATACCCATTAGTGTTCTTCCTCTTCAGGATAGACAGTGTGGAAGAAAAATGTTTTGCAAATGAGCATAGTGCAGACAAGAGCAAGTATTGTGTAGATGGTGACAGGGTCTGGGAGCTGTGGAGATGCCTAGGAAAATATAATTAGAAGAAGCAGCTGGGAAAGCAACACTAAGAACAGATGAAGTATTTGATAGTGTATATTGATTTTAAAATCCAGAGAAGTTTAAAAAAGTCAGAAGGAATTGCAGCATTTCCCCATGAGAGGTACAACAAATTAGCACAGAATTGCTGTGCTGTGAAGCTTGATATAATTTGCTTACTGAATGGTACTGCAAAGAATGCAGAACTTGGTTTTCCAGAGAAACATTCAGCAATGATGACAATAAATGTAAGCCAAAGAACACACTTTATCCTTTGCATGGAAAAAAGTTGCTAGACAGTTTGCATAAGCAGTCTTTGATTCTTCAGAGTCTTAATGAGATTCTCAAGAGAAGATTCATTTCAAGAAAATCTGGCAAGAAAAACTGGCAGGTTGACCAGTGAGGCTTTCTGGGACCACAGGGTGGTCTTTCTTCTAAAGAATAATCAACACTGTTATTTTCTTTTTTGTCCTTTTCTTATTTTTTCTCTTTTTTTTCCCCCTTTTTTCCAGCTAGACAGCTATCTCACTGGGAACTCATGTCTTTAACATGTCTTAGTTAACCTTTACATCTGCAGTGATAAACGTTTCACCAAGGAACCTAACTGGCATTCCTTATATAAATTGATGACAAAAGTCTTGATTGTGTCTTAGACTATACGCTCATAAATTTGTAGAGTGGCAATAGTATTTTGTCCAAAATTATCAGTTTGAGATTAAGTTGATTTTTTTCGTACACCGCTCCCCAGTGAAAAGAATTAAATCAATTTTCACGTTTACCTAAAAATTATGAAAAGAACTAAACCAGTTTCATATTTTTATGTGTCTTGTTGGTTGTGTTGCAATCAGAAGAGGCCCTCAGGCTGACTGTTGTTGATTTTTCTTCTCAAGGATTCAGTTTATTGCTTCTTTCTCTTCTCAGTGCATTATTTCTTAAATTTCCTTGGTGGTTTTAAGATAACTGTGGCTTCTCAGGGGTGCAGTACTGCAAAAGTGCAGGTGTATTCTCAGCAGTTTTGCTGCATCATGATCTACAGCAAAAAAATTAAACAAAAGACATAATGAATAATGTATAGTTTTTTAATGATACTGAAGATGTTTGGTGTGGTTATTTGCAGTCTTACATGCTAGAGGACTGAATTAAGATTTGCATTGTCATCTTAGCCTCTACAGTGAGGTATGCGGAAAAGCTCTGACTATTATAGTACTGTCTTTCTTCCTCACTAAGTATCTTTCTTATAATTGTTTCTTGAACAACAATAGGTTATTCAATAAGGGTATTTTTTGGTTTTTAAACCTAAAAACTCTGAATAAGAATCAGTTTCCATCTTGGGGATATTTTACTTATAGAATCTCTGCCAACTTGCAAGTTCTGCAGTTATGTTTAGGGACAGAAGAAACAAGGCAAAGTGTGTCATTCTAGTACTAAAGCCTGGGAGTATGAGCTACCATTCTATATAAACTGTACATATAATACTTTAATCTGCAAATGTACCTATTTCCAATGTTCCTGAGATGCCCGGAGACTCTATTCTGTCGAACATGTTTATCTCTGCAGTTCTCTAAGTAGTACGAAACAAAGGTTTGGAGACAGGTTTTCACAGGAATCACATTTGCAATATTTCTCAGAATTCTTATCCAGCTAAAGATCCTGACCTAAAACCAAACTTTCTCAGTTGTTTATCTTGCCCTTGCTGTCTGATCCTTAGTGAAGTCCATAGTTACCTTCCTAGTAACTGTTTGTGATGTTGTAACTGAATGAGGGATTGTCAAAATCCATAATTAAAAATACACTATATATATATGCATATGTAAAACATACATGTGGGTCTCTGTATACACACATATTATTAAACACTTGTGTGTATCTACATACATGTAAGCATATGTGTATTTACAGCTGCAGAATATAGTTGGCACTGCATGTAGATAGATATACAACACAGTAGTAGATAGTAGGTGCGAGTGAATTCTTGAAACATTTTTTTTAGTTTGTTACAAACATTGCTTAACATTTTTTGAAGCCTCTGATTTAAAAAAAAAGCATTAGTTCTGTTCAGTTTCAGTAACTCTGTGTTGTGGCTAGTCCATTTGCTAGCAAACACAAAACAGCAAGGACGCTTGCAGGCTAAGCAAGAAGGGATTTTGTTTTTCTATGAGAGGATTTTTAAACTGAATTTTCAACTTTTTTCAATAAGCAGATTTGTCAGTGCTAAATGTCAGATTTCCCATTGAGAACATGGAATAACAGACTCTCAAAGCCAGTCTTGCTAAGGGAAGAGGGGTAAAAATCAGTAGTAGTGACAGGTGAGCTGTGAGAATCTTTCTTCACTCTCACTGCATAATGATGTGAGGGATCCCAGAGGAGAAATGTCCTGCTGCTGATGTCTGGAGTTTCTTTGTCTGCTGTGGCACAGTTTTTACCACAGTGATGCCAAGATTTCTGCAGCTGCCTTTTCTTCTGCAACAAAACCTATTCTCAGAACTTGTAGCAGAAAGAAACTTCATTGTAATTTTCTGCTGCTGGCTGTGCCTGTACACTGCAGAACTAAACTATGTAAAGACCTGTACGTTTTCTGTTGTAAAGACCTGCAGAGGTTTTTTTTAGTGTTAGTTTTCCTATTTATCTTCACTTGTAAAACAGCATTATTAGCTCTGGTATTTTGAGTGGCATTAAGGGGAGGCTCAAAATATTTACGCTTAGTATTGTGATGCCCAGTCTGAAAAAAGTGCAAAATATTTGGCTTAATGACAAGAAAAGTAAATATAGGTAAGTTCCTGTCACTTGTTGTGTTCTCACAAATTCAAGTTATGTTTATGATTTTTTGTCTTGCACAAAGGGATGAAGCAAAGTGAGACCCTTCTGCTGCTGTGTGCCTATCTTCATTTTATGTGCCAAACGTTTATGCCAAACTTCTTCCAGAAATGTTGTCTTCTAATGTCTGGATGATAATGGTTACTACTTTTTCATATCCTCCTATCCTTTAATCTTATAATATTTTTAATATTCTGACTGCAAAAGTAAACAATTCTAAGTAGCGGCTATTTATAAATAACAATTTTTTCTAGAAATAATAGAATATTCTTATAAATAATAGAATAATACATATAAATGTAGAATGCAGTTTATATATACATCTACACTTACATATATGTCTTTACATATGCATGGGTGTTTACAAAGGTGTGTGTATATATACATGTTTTATATATACACATATATTGTATGTTTATTATGGATTTTCACAATCCATTACTCATCTAATAGAATACTGAAGTACTAAAACGTCTTTTTTTGAATACTTTTGCTTCAGTTGACTCAACAGCCAGCTCAACATTTCTGCAAAATTGGCCACCAAAAAGTCTGGAGTTTCTCTTAAAAGGGAACATAAATACAAAGGGAGGGCGAAGGGTGCATGTAGGTATAGTCTTTTTTCTTCTTGTGTGTTTTTCAAAAAAAAAAATGGTTGCATTCAGTTTCTTTTATGCTCTTCTTCACAATCATATTTTCTGTAAATTTTAAACCAGAATGTTCTGAAATGTTTACAGCATTACTGAAAAATATTTAAGGGAAACCCTAAATATAATGAAATCTGTCGTAATACTTATTTGTTTGTTGTTCTGGGCTACTGTGAACTGGTACCCTAAGACACTGAAGCACATCCAGAGGAAGGGACATGTGGAGATACGTGACATTGATGTCTACTGCACTACAACTGCTCTACTGCTAGGATTTGAGTTCCCATCTCTGACTGGAGACTTGAGACATAATTGGTTCAAAGCATTTAAGAAATTTATTAATTATTGAACACATTATTAGGAAACTGGTAGAGCAGTAAAACAGTCGATGATAGGCTATCAAATCCACTAGCCATTATATTACAATGCATATTACTATGCTCATCTATAAAGGTAATTATAGGTCTCAAGTCCTAATGAATCACATCTATGACTACTGAATTACAATTCTGTAAGCATTGAGATGTCTATCACTTTAATTAGCACCCCTCCACATTAAGTCCTGGAGACTTCGTATGTTGTTATAAAAATGAAAGCAAGTAAGTTCGCTCCTCTGTATGTGAGCCAAATATAGAGATATACATTGTCTAGCCTATGAAATCTTGAGACCATCCCTTTTAAGAGACGTGTAGTGGGTGTAATAAAATACGCTACTGGTGAACATTTGTAAGATATTACTTTGCACTCTTACACATTAAAAACAGATTTAAGAAATGCTAGGTTTTAAAGCAACTCAATAATGGAAAAGAAGGAAATGGTAAACATTTTGGAATGAAAGGTTTAATAGTATCTTTCAAGAAAAAAGATGTTGAATCCTCTATTCCTTTTAATAAAGTAAGCGTATGTTGGAATTTTCTTGTAGATGAAATTTGACTTGATGGAGATGATTCGCTTTGGAGAAAACAATTTTTAAGTGGATCAGAAACCTGACTTAGAAGTTTGATTGAATTGTGTTCAAACAGCATAGGCAATTTCAAACTTTTGGACAGAAAACCTGGGCACTAGCTGTTCTTGGGAGCTTGGAAACTGCAGGAGAGGATCTATGTGCAGCCATGACATGAATAGTTTCCCTTTAGCTGCAGTAAAGGCAGCTTCTCTGTAAGTGGTGTGAATTAAGCCCAGAATGATGTGAATTGGCTCAAGTTCATGAATAAACAACATCCAGATGCTAAATGGCTCAACATGTTCTTGCTGACTGCTGGGGTAGTGCGAGTACAGTACTGCTTTTTCCATTTGTTGTACTATAGCTAAGATAAGATGGGACATCTACCACAACCAATTTCAACAGAATTCATGGGCCATAATGACAGCAATAGCAATTGAAATTGAAGTACAAAACAGTATATTCCTTGGAGTTCAGCAGCATATTCTTAAAGAATGTCTGGCCCGGTTAAAGAGTGTGTATGTGAGAGTGAGTGTGTGTGCACCAGCATATACAAAGGAATGAAGGAGAAGGAAACTGAATTTCCATCTCTCCCATACTTTACTGTCTGTTTTAGAATTCAGAGTGTGTGTGTGTGTGTGTGTGAGAGATATGCAATTTTCATGCTAAATACATTGTTTCTTACCTGAGGTGATGATGACAATAAGCAGCGACAAATTCTCCTTCCTTCCCCCCCAACAACAGAGAGGGAATTAGAGGGGGCTTGCAATAATTGGCCATTATTTCTGCCTGTGGCTGGCTGCCTGCTTAAACAATTTATCTTCTGAGATCAATTGTGTCCAGGTCCAAAACAACATATGGACTGCAAAGCTTTATGACAAACTTTTTTGTGTGGGATTTGTTATAAATATTACAGAGTAGGGCTACTAACATTTCAAAATTATAATGGAAGGACCAGAAGAAACTTGTGGAGAAAAGTTCTAGGTAGATCTTCTGTAAGGAAAATCACAAAATAGTGTTGCTTTATAAATGAGACTTCTTTTCTCCCTGCTTTTTTAAAAGTTGTTTTGCTCAATATTTGCAGGAAGAAATCATCTTAGGCAAGCATAAATTAATCACTAGCATTACCCCTCTCCTGTACTTTCTGAGCACGGAATCAGCACATTAAGTAAAACTTTACAGTGTGAGGAAGACTTCTCTAAATCTGTTTAAGAATCTGTATGGATACAATTAAACTTTCATTTGTCTCCCTCCTTGGACACAAGTCTCAGGACTGGGGTAGTGTTATCACTGGAAAGAGACCTGTTTTGTGGCTACTCAGGGTGCTGAAATTTTTCTGTAGTAAACATGAAGTGTGTTGCTTCTTATTTCTATGAGTGCGTATGTACTTCACTGCATATGCTTGTTTCGGATTGATGAATTAGTTCTAATTTAATTCTGCTTAAGCATTTAGAAAAAATATACATGATGACATTGTTGGCACGCTGTGCAAAATGTCTCTCTGATGCTTATTCTCTTATCAGAATTAAAAGCATAACTTGTCAGATGTAGCTGGCAACTAAATCTCTCTTCTGTGTATGGAAAAATTTAACTAAATTTATCTTTATTTTTAGCATTCACAGGAACTGGGTTATCATTTTAATGATTTTTTTCCTCTTCCCCCTCCTCTTTTGTAGGTAGCATTGGTACATCCTTTCAATGCCACTCAATCCATCAAGATCACCTTTGTAATGATGACAGTGACAAGGTGAGGCTTACATAAATGTTTCCTTCACAAGATGAATGTCCATTGTTTTTTTTTCTTCGATCCCTGTGCGCTCTGTTCTTGGAATATTCTTGAGTGAGGAGCAGGTGAGGAAAGATTCCTTTCAGAGTCAGGCTAGTACACTAACAACACTAGCATTGCCTTTTAACGTCCTTTCTTTTCTGTCATTACATGGAAGATCACATCTGTGCTAGATTGTCTTCCCTTACTTTATTTCATATCAGGGTAATTAAAACTGGTTTAAGCCTTTTTGGAAATCCTGTTAGGTGCTTCAGAGGTCTGGAGGGAGGGAGAGAAAAGGGGTGTGGCAGCTTACCCGGTTTAAATTTCCTAAGAGTGCATAGTCTTTTGAGTTGTTTGGCATATCATATGCCTCCATATTAATAAACTGGGCTATAACTTTACTTTTTTTGCATGTTTAGGGATGGTAGGACAAAACAATCTTTGTCATTCATATTGATTCTGCACCAAATGAGAAATCCCAAGGGTAAAAGCTGAGTAATGTTGAACTAGTATTAAAAGCAGAATGAGTTTTGGGTGTATTTCAAAGATATGTTTTCCCTCAGATGTCAGTTTTATTTGGTAGGAGATTCCATTTTTCTATGAGAAAACATGAACTTGTTTGCCTTCAATTTAAAGGAAATTCTAGGTGATCCCTTGGTTGAAATGACTACTTGTTTGGAAAAACATTGAACAATCTTCAGAACAGACATCTGTACTCTTCTCAAATGTGCCCCTGAACTTTTTGCTCATTTTAAAAGCGAAGATAGAGCACTAATGCTCAGTTAGTGTCAGTGGGGGGTACAGGCCGACTGGATGTCCATTCTGTTTTAAGTCTTTGAAGGGCTTGCACATATGGATATATGGGTTTTTCTAATCTAAGTAGTCTTCCTAAAAGCAAGGTTACACTACTAGGGTACAGTTGCAATTCTCTACCACTCTTTGTTTGTATTTCACATATGCCTATATTTTTGTGGGTTTTTTTAACTGTTTATAGTTTCCAGTGTGAATTACTTACAAAATGAGAGTTCTGATTCATTCTGCCATTACTAAGAGACCCACTGTTTCATTTTGGTGGGAATATAATTTAAAGAATAAATGCAGGCTTTAATTGATTTATCTAACATTTTTTAATTGCTGGACTTCTTTGTATTTATTTGAGAAACTCTATGAAAATAATATCATCAGAATAGTTTGACATATCTTTGATTAGTCAATATGCACATTTCAGTGGAATAAGCTACTGCTTTCTGCCTGACCATGTGTAACCCGTTTTTGCATTACAGGAGAAATGTAAAGGATAGTATTTGACTCGCAATCTACATATATTTTACAGTAGGGTCTCTACAAACACAGTTCATTTCCTGAACAACAGCATGAGAAAAGTTTTACTACCACACATGCTAAAGGAATGTTACAATCTTAATGAAAACAATTCCCAGGCTTTCAGCCCAATTACTTGATTTTATTGATTGGGAACATGGGAATCTTGAATTCATATTCAGTGTCATCAGCAGGAAACCATAATCTAAGATTTCTTATGTATAGCCTCACTGTAATAAGAACATGTCATTGTTAAAAACATTTTTGGTAGTACTAAGAACCAGTTTAATTTTGTAGAACCAAAATCAGTACTTTGCCTTTTGCAAAAAAAGATCTAGAATAGCATAGATACAGAGTACATTTCCCATTTTACTTGATGTTGAAAAGTGGTTATAATTGAGATATATAATAAAGTAATTGTTGCTTTGGAATGGGAGTATTTAAGCCTCAGTGCATGAGTCTGGAGACCCTTTTTTTCTTTCAAGTATAATGTGCTGTATACATTTAATGTCTGATTTTTAAATGAATTAAATACTTAAAGCTGGAAGGAACTGTTATTCCTTGGGATATTCCTTTGCTTTAACGCCCATGCAGTCCTGCTAGTGTTAAACAGCAAGAAGGATGCACGACTATTATCCTGCAGAGCCTTTCAATTATATTGTTTCTTTAGCTTTTTTTTTTTTTTTTTTGGTCCTTTGAGTGGCTGTTTCACTGGTGCTGTACTTCCATTAAAGGATGCTTACTCAATTTGAAAAGAAATTCCAAAGATGCAACTCTTAACTACTCTCAGGACATCTTTTTTTCAGAAATCTCATCAAGTTATCTATTCCTTAATACCTATACAGTTAAAACCAAAATTGACTAGGTAGCAGTAATGAAAAAAGTACCATGGGAGCAATCCAGTGGAGTTTTTTCCCTAGCATTAAGGCGCTGGAAATTAGTATTTCCAAATATCTACCTTGCATTATATCTACCTTGCATTACTCCTTTTTATTTTTGTGTATTTTACTTTCATTGTATTACTCCTATTAGATTTGCTTCTGTAAAGTAAGGAATTTCTCTTTGCTTCATATCTATGGCCCAAAAAATTAATCTATTTGTTTTCCATATATTTCCGTATATTGCAGAGTCGGGTAGGATAACCTTAACAGACTAATTCATAGCTGAACTCAAAATGGTTCAGGAATTCAGATATTTTAAAGTCCATCACATTTAATTAATACATGATCATTAAAGATATATTGGGGGAGGGGACAATGACACACACAATACATAAAAAATTAGGAACATTAGAAGGAATTTCTTTTGTATTCTCCCATTTCAAAACTGGAAAAAAATCTTCCTGTCCCATTAGGACAGAACTAATTCATTCCTCTTGGTGTGTATCGTCTGCTCCCCCAGCCTTAGTTTCAGTTAATTCTGCCTGTTCTTACTGAGCAGCTTTGTGCCTTTTTCATTTTCATTTCACATCTGGCAGCTGCAAGGATATAACTTACTGAATGTAAACCAGTTTCATGCCTAGTGAATTGCCTTCTTTAGACCATTAATTCCTTATTTCTTCGGAAGATGATTTGTTTTCCTGGATCAGATTTGGGGAAATTTTAATTCAACCTAAGTACAGAGAATGGAAGCAGGTTTGAAAAGTGAAAAATAGTTAGAGTGATGCTATCTTACTTAAAGGGAATAGCTTGAGTTCTCTGATACCTCATTTGCTCAGCATTTCTGCATCTCCCAGTGGTACTGGTAGCAAAAAGCTGGTCATGTAAGTGATATAGCTCCTGTCGACTTTGTTGACTTTTTCTTGTCAGTCTTGCCCCTCCTGCTTATCAGGAAAGCAGATGAAAATCCAGAGCCCGTAAGTATGATGTGAGCGGACTCTACAGGCAGCTGTTCTTGAGAAGGTCGATGGCTTTTTAGCGGAGTCTCCATTGCCCCGTCGGTGGCAGCAGCACGTACTCCCACAGCAGAACAATTCCTCAGGCCTGGATCGTGCCCTCTCTTCCCAGGGTTTTTTCATGACCGCTGCTTGCCTTAGAGGCTCCCACCGGCTCCCTGCGACTGTTTGCTCTGTTGCCTTTTTAGCGGGGACGGCGCAGCGTCGCAACGGGGGGCGATATAGGAGCCGCAACTCCTCTGTCGGCCTGAAGGCCTGGGCGTAACTGCCTTCATAGCTGAAGGCGGCCGCCACGCCCTTGCGCTGGAAGAGGACACGGGTCGGGCCCGTAGCCACAAACCGAAACTAAACCGTGGCAGGGGCCGCCCCCGGCCGCTAGCAAGGGGAAGAGGGCGGCTTCCACACTGGGCGTAGGCGCTGAAGCTTTTCGGATAGCCTCGGCTGAGGTGGTTCACTGCTTCACCTTCTTTTCCGGCCGCGGGGTGACGTCCGCACCCACAAGTGCCAGTACAGGGCACTCCGCGGGGCGGGGCCAGAGCTGCTTCCGCCCCGCGCGGCGTGGGGG